>JARQZJ010000122.1:0-2400000 GCA_030704895.1 Henosepilachna vigintioctopunctata | reverse complement strand
GGTTACATAGTAATCACATGACGTGTCCAACACAATTTCATATTGTCATACTGGATTAATATTAAGAATATTATTATTATTATGACATATATATTTTGTCCCAATTAGTAATTAATATTCTCTGAATTGCATCCATAGAAGTATATACTTTCTCTCAGTTAGTTTTCAATATTCTATGAATTAAATTCATAGAATTCTATACTTTCTCTTAGAGTAAGAGCCTATTGCAAATAAAAGTCTGCCTTAGTGGGAAATATTTTCACGAAAACATTGTTATATTCTTCCTTAGTTCTTGAAAGCTGTTTCGAACAATGCTCACACAAAACGAAATTTATTAAGTAGATTATCGTACACAATAGAGATACTTATCTTAAATCCCTACAATATTTACACGTAGACCTGCCCCCTGAGAGTTAAGTACCAACCTACTTGAAAGCAGAGAGATTCTTTATTAAATTAGACTAATCTGCGGGGGCCCCATTTGATTCACATGCACCATAAAATGTTTGATCATGTGTAGACAACTGGATTTACAAAATAATTATGTTGGTAGATTGCACGCTGGGTGTTTATTACGTAATACATTGTTGAGAATTGTGGGTTTTCTTACCTGAAATAGCACCATTTCTAGATTTTTAGGGGATTTGAATACCCACTTCCTGTGTTTGTTATTACACATGATTTTAATATGACATTTAGTGGACATATTTATTAAACAGAGAGAATCCTTACAAACCTATCATTCCTAAAAGATGTTTCTAATTAATATTAAATAGTTGACCTTAGAAGAAGGTATTTTAAATGAAATAAATATTTTTAGGGACAGAAAAATAATTGCATATTGATGATAACGTCCAAATAACCTCAAAATTTTGTGAAATGTACCGAATGATATTATAATACGAACGTCATTTAGATTAATTCGATTAAAATTTCGAACACAATGTATTCATTATTTTATTTTATTGTAACCAGTTGGTATGTATTGAAAATATTTTTAATAAATTCAATGGTCGATGAATCAACTCTGTGATAGTTCATACTTAAAGGAGAGGTAATGAGAAATACTTGTCTAAAAATCACTGACTGAACAATTCTTTATTCGACTAGTTTTGCCTTTTACGGCATTATCAAGAATGCTAGTGGAATAAAGAATTGTTCAGTCAGTGATTTTTAGACAAGTATTTCTTATTGCCTCTCATTTCAAATATTATTATCTGAATATCTGCTCTGAAAAAAGACGATTTTACAAAAATTATCTTCCGAATAAATCTCTGTGAACTCCGAACTTCCGAATAAAGCTCTGTGTTTTTGATGATAAACTGTCATCCCCCACAATTCAGAAGAAATATGTTCTATAGTCATTCCCCTACAAAAGAAGAACAGTGTTCTATGGTCATTCCCACGCTTTTCAGGATAAATGCAAGCAGTCCACAATGTAATAGCTCAGTTTATCATCAACATCTGATGAAGCCACTGTGTTAGCGAAATGATATTTTCATGTTTTTGAATGAATTATAGTGAAAATCGAAAAACTACTTAGTTTTATTTAAATTGCCAAGTGTTTTTATTTAATATAAATTTATTTATTGTATTGTTTTTTCGATTCAATAAACAGGTACAGGAAAGAGATATGCCCGTACTTGAGAGGACTTCCGGTTCTAGAAGTCAACAAGTAAGAATATAATACTGAACCAATAATGGGTTTATATTTTATTCAGTATGAAAGCGCACAATCTCCCAGCTTGTTATATTCCTCAAATAACGAGTGTTTCGCAAACACCACGAGCTGGTGTCGAAATCATTATAAAAACCGAATGGTAAAAATACTCAAGAATCCAACATCGTAACATTGATTCTTCTAGGGCAATAATGTAATCGTCAACACGCACCAACGATTTCAAATGCCCACAATTTGTTATAGTATTTATTGAAGTGTGTTCAAATTAGAGAATAATTGAAATGACGAGTAGGGTGGCAATTTGATCGCATTGTCGAGATCTCCTGCAGTGACTTATTTACACTGGATAAGCGCCGTCTCTGCTCTCTCCCTTGCCTTCCCAGTTTCTCTTTAAATACCTTTTGTTCGAGCCCATGCGACGGTTTTGTAACTTTTTCCAGTGCTGTTTGAGAGCATATTTCGTTTATGTTCTTGTTACATGCGTAAATATCACCATCAAAACATTAAATATACCTACATATAATAATAATAAAAATAATATATTTATTGCGGAAAAGAACTACAATTTTTCTAGCAAATAATAAACAAGCATTAAAATAAAATTATTCCCTTCACAATAAGTAAGATCGTATTCAGTTAAAACTGATCTTCCATGCGACCCTTTCACCATAAATCAATCAGTAAAAATGAGAAATTCTTTAAATCTAATACTCTATCATACCGCAAAACAAAAAAGAAACCAAAACAGAAAATCAACAAAAATATCATTGCCACCTTGTACCATTAGCTAGTCGTATTGGTTATGAGACAAATAGCTTCTTAATTCCACAGCAAATCTTACCAAATATTTATTTACATTTTGAATTTTTGCAACAAAACATTCATAGTCCTGCAAATGTCGTATGAAACGCTTCTCTGAAATATGGTAGTACGGTGTTGTGGGGGAGTGAGCAGTCCCATGATTCAATGTATGTACATTGAATGTAAGAACGAAATCTTATCTTATTATAAAGATATGGCGGTGTCTTGTACTTTAAAATTTTAAAATACAACGTCGCTGAATGTAGTATACGCCGATTCTCCATGGTGAGCCATCGAGATACCCGAAGTTTATATGTCACTCTATCAAATTTGCGTATTCCCCAAATTTACCTCAAACAACTACGCTGCATCATCTCCACACGTTTAGCATCAAACTCTGTCAAAAATCGACCATTGACAATATATACCTTAGTCTTATTAATATTATGAATGTTGACGTTTATATGTTTGTATAGATGTTTGTTACTTAATATCTAGTAACATTAGACCTTTGGCTAGTTTATATTTGGAAAATTCACAGACACATATTTTGTTCTTGTTTTTTTGCTAGGCTGACATTGTTTTCTTCATTGTCACAAAAAGGTGGTTTTATATTCAAGAACGACCAAGATTACTTTTCATTCAGAACAACTGCAGGGAGAGATTGAAGGAACCCATATTTTCTTTCGTTTTTTCAAAGGGCGAATGGGCCGAAATTATTTCTTCTTCATTTTTTTCACAAAATGAGAGGAATTTATTTGATATTTCGCTACAAATCTCGTTGATGTTCAGTTCAGACACAGATAACAGTGTAGAATAGCACATACCTACTTTTATGGATAGCCCAATTTTGAAGATCAATTGTTTGTGTCGTTATAACTGTCAATGAGTGAAAATTATTCAATTGAAAACTTTGACAGAGATCAAATTTGAAACAAACAAGAACAAGAGTTGAATTTTTTCATTTTAAAGTCTGTTATTTGCTAAGAACATCAATTTTTTGTCAAAATATCGACGGACAAGAAAACTATCCAAAAAAATCGTTTATGTATTCATTTAATCTTAGCAAAACATCTTAAACATAACACCACAAAATAGGTATCTTTATTTTCAATATCTAGAATTTTGAAAGTCAATTAATTCTTATAATCACCAGGAGAGTATTGTGAAGCAGAAATATCATTCGACATTCTTTCATCTATGTATTATAAACATGATGTATGTTAACATGAAATATGTTAACCCATTGTCAAGAGTACACAATGTTGCATGTAATATTGAGAGTAACATTGTATACTCTTGATAATGTGTTAACCAGCCGAAACATATGTAGAGTTTTAATTATATTTAGTGAAACTTAATCCAAATGTGTTAATTTTAATTTATTGTTTTTGACAATTATTGAGAACTGAATGAATTGACAGGTAAAATTGACAGCCCTGAACTAAAACTTCATTCTGCGACTAGATTGAAATGAAATATCACTTTTTCATCATGCAGGATGTATTTTCTGTATTTCAAGCTGCCCAGACTAAATGTTTCGTTTATCATAACCAAAAGACGAACGGTAAGATGAAACGGAAGAACCAGAAAGGCGATGATGAGCTGGTGGATCATATAGCCACTTGTGGTGTTTACTGTAAGCGACTCTGTCCCCAGGAAGTTGTCAAGAGCACTCCTTCACCTCTCACTTGGGCCAATATTGACTCAAGACGATGTATCGCCACCCAAAAGTTCCAACTCCAGCCTTCATCGCACCAAGCAAAATAACATTCTGTTGTATTCAAATACACTACTGCATTCTTACATTGTTTGAATAAATAACTCGAATGGGTTTGTACGTGATAATGCACGAGTTGGTTTATACGTGTTGTTTTTGTTACGATATGAAGGATTGAACCAACAGAAATTTATTGAATATAAGATATTACAGAAAAAATATTTTTAGAATTGTTTGAATTTAAGCCCAAATTCTCCTCTTCTTCTTCTTGCTGTATTGAAGGAACATATTTTATAAAAGTTGAAAATTGAATCACAATTTACGTAGATTTTATTTCATCAATAGTGAAAAAAGTAAAGCTATTATCTATCAAACTCCAATTGTCATAATTGAACCAAAAAAATTGATCCGAATGAATACATATAGGTATATGTATGTTTGAACACATGTTATATACAGCAGACACAGCTCTAAAACCCACAAAAATTGACATACCACAAATATAACTGCGACAACCAAAAAATATTAACAAGAGAACAAAAACAAATGGGAATTTCGGAGATGATTCAAACATTTTTACATAAACCATTACGGAAACGATAAATGAGACATGAAACAAGAATTCACCACGCCATAGATCACCGAATATACCTATTAACAATTAATATTGAGATAATATTAATAATAATAATAATAAGTTCTTTATTCTCAACAGGTATAACACTCAACTACAGAAAATAATAACAATATTGAATACCTACATAAGTAAATAATTGAAATGAAAAAGATATAACAAAGACCTCAATCTAATTTAAAAAAAAATAGTAACTTATTATAACTACATTATAGCATTCAATGAAATATTACAAAGAACTCAATCTAAATCAATTCATTTTAGGTAATTTTCTTTGTTCACATAACTCCTGATAATAAATTCTAAGGAGTCAAAGTGAATGTCACAATTATTGGCAACTCTATTGAATGTAGACTCCATAAACCAAATGGGGGATTGTATTAGGGAGTTGGTCCTCGGAGTTTCTAGACAAGAGAGGAGGACAATCAATACTATTGTGCAGTAAATTGTACAAAAATTTGAGTGATAAAGTTTCTATCCTGCTCTGAAATGAGATTAAACTAAATCGACTCAATAATTCGTTATGATTGACTCCTCTCTGTGGATAAACTTTATCCTCCCTTCAAACTAAGAATTTCAAGAACCTTCTTTGAATAGCCTCAAGATGGCGTTGATGGCAAGTGTAAATGGGATGCCAGATCATGCTGAAACACTCCAACTTGCAACGGATTTGGGTATTAAATAGTCCTATGAATGTGGAGGAATTATTAAAATATTTGCCATTACGTATAACGAATCCATATAATCTCGCAGCAGATCAAATAAGTTGGGTGATGTGTGGGACAAAGGAAAGCTTCTGGTCGAACACTACACCAAGATCTCTCACCTTATCAGAACGATAACGAATACCACCGACGCTGTAATCACAGTAAATTCGATCTCTTTTCCTTGTGAAAGAAACAACATTACACTTCGACACATTCAAACTCAAAAAATTGTCCTCACACCAACTAGAACATGGTCCAGCGCGAGATGAAGTTGAACACAGTTGTTCCACATAGTTTCGAATCATCTGCGAACATCAAATGTGGAGAGTGAATATAATTCTCAGATCATTTACGAACAGAATAAGTAACAGTGGTTCAAGATTGGACCCTTGAGGTATTCCAGAGGTAAATGATTAAATAATACAAATTTATGATTAATAAGGCCGATACTTGGAGAAAACTGATATTCATAATGAAACACGAATTTTAATTTCCTCTTATCTCAAATAATACGCATGACGAGCGTTTCGCAGTACAATTTCCTCTTCAGATGATGAATTAACAATGACATTAACAGTGTTAATGTCATTGTTTATTTATGTCATATTGGTTAAAACCAATGAATTTCAGAAATTACTATGGATTTCAATTGAATTTTATATTTTAAATTCTGTCAAGAGTGATCTCTGAGAAGACTGAGAAGAAGAAGAAAAAGAACTATGGATTTGAATTTGATACATCAATTGTAGTTTTAAGAAAATCAACCTGGCTTTTTTGCCTCTTTAGTATTCATTGGAATATTTCTGGCTCAGCATTCGCTTCGGAAGTTTATTAGTCTTCTTCACCACAAGGAAGTGTCTGAAAAACTCATTGCAAGTCAGGTGCTTCAAATGAGCCTAATATTATTTTTAAAATGGAATTTTAGTATAGGTACGTCATACTTAAATATGTACTTAAGAGCCAAAAACACCAAGTTAGGTATATATACCTAACTACTACTATTTTGTTTTTTACTAGGATAAGGTAATTTTAAAATAACTATAAATAACGCTTTTTACCAATGTACCGATCGAATTAGCGTTAACTATAATAGACAAATAATGGGAAGATATAAAGATGCACACTGAAATGCCAAAGAAATAGTTCAAAGAGGGTATTGAGTTTTGTTCGAAATCGACTTATTTTTGATTTGAAACTTCAATTTATTTACAAATATATCGCACTGCAATGGGTTCAACAATCTCTTCTACAATAGCTAATTTTGTTTTAGAAGAACTAGAAACGACTGTTATAAATAACTTGGAAAATAAACCAAAATTTTTCGAGAGATATGTAAACGATTGCATAACTTCAGAGCCCGAACATGTTGAAAAATTGTTAGAAACCTTCAATACGCATCATAAGAGGTTGCAGTTTACAAAGGAATTAGAAGAAAATAACAGAATAAATTTCTGATATTCAGAAATCAGATATGACAATAATTAGAAAGGATGACAGATCACTATTGGCAGCCTGGTACAACAAAAAAACTTAGTCTGAAAGATACCTAAATAACAATTCGCTTGTACCTATGACGTATAAAAGAAGTGTTGTAAACTCACTCAGTGATAGAGTTGTTATATTATCAGATCCTAAGTTAAGACCTAAAAATATTAGAAAAATTAAAAGAATAATTGATGAAAACACATATCCAAGAACGTTTTATGAACCAATAATTAAAACAAGAATACACCAAACTTATAATCAATAATCTCAAGTGAATAAAAATACAAATATTGATAGTGAAATGAACTATATTAGAATGAAATTCATTCCTGATATCACATATAAAATCAGTAATGTCATGAAGAAATATAATATAATGATAAGCCACAACATAACAGGGTCTATATTTACTAAAATGAAACAAGAAATTGAACAACGAGAGGAAACACATTCCTACCATATACAAGATAAATTGTAATGACTGCAAATCTTGTAATATAGGCACATCTAAACAATATTTGAGTAAAAGGTAATAGGAACATCAATACACTATACACACATATAAAAAAACAATGGCTCTTGCAAAAGATGCATTCGAACAATTACATTCATTTGATTTCAATAACACAAAAATCATCAGTAGAAAAGGCACTGTTTAAAAATAAATATATCGGAAATGATAGCTATCTAAAAGGAAGACAAGACAACAATAAACTCAGGAACTTACAGAAAATTTCGAATGAATTTACACCAATATCATTAAACAAAGCAACCTGAAAAATTAGATATTAATTATTATAAATTCAATGGACGATGAATCAACTCTGTGATAGTTCATACTTAAAGGAAAGGTAATGAGAAATACTTGTCTAAAAATCACTGACTTAACAATTCTTTATTCGACTAGTTTCGCCTTTTATACGGCAGATCTGTTCGAACCACAGAATACACCCTAAATTTGGTATTTTCTGTGGTTAGATCTCTGGAGGTGGTAGATTATAGAACATCAATATATCTATGGAACATAGAGGTGGGGATTTCCAAACTTTAGATCCTCTCATCTTCTCAATGACCAGTTAGACCTAAACCACTCCCCGCTGTTAAATCTCGGATAGTTTGGAAATCCTCACCTCTATGTTTCATGGATATATTGATGTTCTATATTCTATCACCTCCAGGGGCCTAACCACAGAAAATACCAAATTTAGGGTGTATTCTTTGGTCCGAACAGATCTGCAAATATTTAAAGGTTGTCTTTGTAATACGTAAGTCATTCTTGATAATGCCGTAAAAGGCGAAACTAGTCGAAAAAAGAATTGTTTAGTCAGTGATTTTTAGACCAGTATTTCTTATTACCTCTCATTTAATTATTATAATAGCTATAATAAAATTCAATTATTCATTAGTTTTGACAAAGTTGTGATATATAAGGAAACGTCAACAAAAATGAGGCTTTTTACATTAAAAATAGCCTGTTATTGCTAAAAATATTATAAATATAACTCTCAAATGCAATATTTCGGGAATTTGTCTCATTAAAGAGGAATCAATTCTCCAAAATCGAGTTAAAACAGGGGGACAAAGGTCGCAGTAGATATTTTGGAAATCCACTCAATAGGAAATTTTATTTAAAGGGCGGCAACCTTATAATCGTGCTCTAAAAGCATCGATAACAAACTAATTGAATAGAAATGAGAGAGCGCTTCCATGTGAGCGCCGGGGAGTGGGTGTGATGTGATATATAAAAACGCACCGGCGGCACTTTGTAATGAGGCTAAAACACTTTCAGTATCAAAAGTGTCACCCTGTCAAAGTGAAATATAATTGCATAATAGAGTTATGCATGTAGATTGGAAATATTTCAACATAAAAGGACTAAGTAATTTAATAAAGCTCTTTCAAAAAGGTGCGCTCATATAATTCGATTGGTCATGTTCTACTTACTTTAGAGTGGTTTTTAAGACGAGAACAATTTGTCACGTGAACTTTTCGACAATCTGAAGTATCGAAAATATCATGTATACCTAATATGAAGATATTTAATTTTAATTTTTCTAGAAAGGACTATATAGGTACATATAATGGGTGATTTTTCAAGCGTAGTTTTTTTTTAATCGAATAAAAACTCAATTCACATCATATATTCAAAATTTTCATTGAAACTGATAACTTGGCCTTTGCCATTAACATTTTAAAGATAACTTTATGTAAATGTTGTCCGCGGTTCCGCATCAAATAGTCCATTCGGAAGGTCCAATTTTGCGTAACTTTTTTATTGAAATTTTTTGCGTAACTTTTGCGAGCATTTCGGCCTGTATCCAACGAATTACTCGTGTTATGTTATCCTGTAAGGCTTCAATCGTGTTCGGCTTGTCCACATACACTAACAACTTTACATAACCCCACAAGAAATAATGCAGAGGCGTCAAATCGCATGATCTTGGCGGCCATTCACCATTTCGAGAGATAAGCTGCTCACCAAATTCATCCTTCAACATGTCCATTTTTCCACGAGCTGTGTGGCATGTGGCACCGTCTTGAAACCACATGTCAACCAAGTTCAACTCAGCAAACTGAGGCAAAAAAAGTTGCGTATCATGGTTCGATATCGTTCGCCGTTGACGGTAACGTTTCTTCCACGGTCGTCTACTAAGAAAAATGGACCGATGATGCCACCAGCGCATAAACCCCACCAAACTGTCGTTTTTTCGGGATGCATCGGTAATTCTTTTATGTTAATGTTTTATGTTTAACGGTTTTGTTTATTTACATATCCATTAAGCCAGTCCGTTAAACCATTCACCAAAAATTAGACGTTGTGGTAGGTCATTCGGCTTCAATTCTTGCAGAGGTTGAATTTTATAGGCTTTCAAACTCAAATCAACACGTAAAATTTTCCATGTGGTTGAGTAACACATGCCCAATTGCTGAGAACGGCGACGAATTCACATTTCACGATCCTCATTAACACTGTACGCTACGGCTGCAATATTCTCTTCAGTGCGCACTGTACGCATACGAGACAATGGTTTAATGTCCAACAAAGTAAACTTGGTGCGAAATTTGGTGAAAACAGCACGAATTGTTGGTTCACCAGGTCGATTATGACGACCATAATATGGTCGTAACAAACGATCCACATTTTTCACAGAGCACGAATTTTGATAGTTAATTTCAATAATTTGCAATCGTTGCTCGTTTGTAAGTCTTTACATGATGAAATGGCAGGGTATACTGAAAACTTTTCACTTTGACAGATGGCGTTTGGATGCCATTACCAACCAGTGCCGCCAACCTGAAAAACTTAACTCTTAAAATATCACCCGTTATATATAATAATAAGCATATATTTCCAACAGGTAAAAACTCCATTACATGAAGAATAGTCCATTGTTTAACGACTTTATAATATAAGTAGTTTTAATTTTTAATGGATTCCGAGTTATGGACTAGAACCAAAAAGTTTACATTACTACATAGTATAAAACAAAGTCGCTTTCTCTGTCCCTATATCCCTATGTATGCTCAAATCTTTAAAACTACACAACGGATTTTGATGCATATTCCATTGATATATGCCTGCTCAATATTAGAAATACATCCAAGGTTTAGTTAGGGTTTCTAAATCTAAGATTATTACACACTTATCATGACAGATTTGAAGGTTTAAGTAATTTACATAGTTTCTTAAGAACTTGTATTAGTGTTGAGATATTTAAGATTAAGTTACGAATCGAAGTAAGAAATAAGATCGAAGGAATAAAAAATTAAATGAATATCATGTATTTGAATGGACTGGAACATTGAAACACATTCATATGTAACGCAACACAAATCAAAATCAATAAAGATTTATATAGGTATTGTAGATAACATATTTCAAGAAGAAATAATTAAATATCACAAATGATTGAAATCTGAAAAAACCGTCTGAAAGTAGGTACATACCATCGTTTAAAGACGGTTCAAATATTCGTATTAGAAATGCAAGTACCTATTCCTAAAAAAAAACAATTGCATTGATGGGACAAAGGTAAACGAATGAATTCAGTTCAAACTTAGCGTTTGATGATGAAATAATCAAAACATTGTAGGCTAACACAATGTGTCAAACTGCTCTATAACTGAGATATCATTGCAGTAATTCTGCAGCGTCACGAAAAGTTTGTCGTTTTTATAATTCTAAGCGCACTCTATGTTTGGTAGTAGAAACTCCCAACTATGACCCAATATAGGTCAACCCAATAAAAAGGCTGATAAAATCAACGGATACTGTAAACTAGTTCCTAAAAGATGAAACATCTAAGAACAAATTTAATTATCAACAATTTAACAATTTCTCAATCATAACACAAAATGCAGTTCGTTATCAATTCAGATTCACTAGCGCCCTCTCTCTCCAGGGGTAGAACGTTGAGACGTCACACACATTTAGGATTTTCTGTAAACATGTTCATAGGTCTTGTAATAACTGATTATAGTCCCCTGAAAATAGAGTGCACTATAAACGATTCAAAAGCTGACAAACGTATAACAATGAAGTCCATCATGAAGAAACTAATATAAAAACAATTATATTTTCATGTATTATTATTATAGATGTGGAAGGCAGAGGACCTATGTCCTTTTAAGCCTAACTAAATAAACATAATGAACACAATTAAAAAAGAGGAAAAAAATCCATTCAACTATGAATAAAACAACATTCCATCTATGAGATTTTTAAAATTGTTCACTGATGACGCATCACAACCACATCCGCTAATCCGTTCCAATGCTTGAAAAATCGATTCGATAAAAAATTGTTCTCGTTGTCTAGTAGTGTACCTCTGCTTCTTCAATTTGAGCGAGTGTCCACGCAAACGAATTATTTAGTGTGTACATGAAATTTAGCTTCGCAACAAAGAATAAGATCACCCGTTTATCTTCTTTGCTCGAATGTTGTGAGACCTGCTATGGCCAATCTCGACGCTGAATATTCTCTAGTGTATTCGTGTCTCTGGTATGAACGGGGCTGCAAACAATTGCAGCGTATTCTAGAATTGGCCGAATTTAAATCTTATACAACTTAATGGAAGTTGAAAAAGATATGCTTCTAAAACTTTTGAAACAACAACGAATTTGCACGTTTACTCGTTTTGATGATATTTTCAGACCACGACAAGTCGGAAGTAATAGTCACTCCCAAGTTAACATGTGAAGAAACATCTTTTAACTGGAAATTACACAAATTATAGTTCAAGTTAGGATTGTTTTTGCCAATGTGTAAGACAACGCACTTTTCAATATTCAACTGCAAGGGCCATGCGGTACACCACTTCTGCATTTCTGCTGCTGTTCTATCGTCTTCGATAGCCGTTCGATGAGAATCCTTCATTCAACAAATTTCGTAACCGTAATCTGAATATAATTGAAAATAAAGTGCAATTTGTTATTTAGTTCATGATAACTGTAGAACAACTAAAAATTTCAGAGTATATCGAAAGAACTCCACAATAAATAACTATTCATACAGAACAAACACATATTTCAATTCTTACTAACAAATTAAACTATTGAATACGTGTATCATTTTTTAATTAACAGTGACGTAAGTACATATATATTTTGATTATTTCGAGAAGATATATCATTTCCTATTGATTTGCTAGTAAATATTGATTGTTTTTAATTAGTTTCATTTAGTTTTCTAGTTTTTTATGTTATCTAGTTTTTATTGTTAGTCATTTATGTGAATACCATAGACAATAATCAGTCTAGTTAATCGAAAATCTTCCACATACCTATTTATCGTAATTTAAATAAAACTGAAGAATTGTAAACATGTTTTAACAGTATAGTGGGCCATGAATCATCAATCCTATGAAGTACAACTGAAGGCGAAACTCATACAGTCATCTTCGTTAAGAAGTTGTTGAGTAATCGATTTGTTTATTCGCAGATTGTTTTAATTTTTATTTGCTCGAATCGGTTAATTATGTTTGAAAGAAACAATCTATCGCGCAGCATCCCTGCCTATTATGATCAAAAACAAAGTATTGGCGGTGAAACTTTGCTTAGAAGATTCTTCACTAGTTCTCAATTTGGAGTTAGTTTGTAAATAATTAATCTCAAAGGACTCAACTTTGGTTTCGCCGACTGTTTTCTCTGGAAATATCTGAAGGGGAATAGTTCTCTGAGAGCTCAATCGGGAAATTGTTCTCAAAAGAACTTCAATAAATTTCTGTAAAATCTCCGGAATTGCTGTTGCATTTCCCTATCAAATCCACCAACGTGGCAACTCTTTCCTCTTGCGCGCGAAAATAAACGTCGTGGGACGATCAATATCCTACCCTTAAAAATCGCGCACGAACGATGATTGTGAGCATCATCAGAGCCTCTCCGGCGCTAACACAAACGGGTGGCCCCTACGCACAAGATAGTGAGTACGGTGCATATGATCACTCAACCCTATCCTTAATCACCCCCATGATGTTAATGTCTAAAGTTGACTTCATGTAGCTGGTCGGATAGACAGGACGGCTAATTTTGGATGTTTCTGGACCAACGCCTTCCCGACCGGAGCAAGAATTTCAACCAAAATGATTACGTTCACCCCTTTATTGTTTCTTCTGAGCTTTTTACACGTGACAATGTAAGTGACTACCTTTTGTTTTTTAGATGCACGCCCATATCAATTGTCATGGGAATAATACGTCAGTTTATGTTTTTGAGAAAGAGTCAGTCAAATTATATCCAAATCTCAAGTAAATCAAATAATAGGAAACTTATTGAAATATTTGATGGGATAAATGTTTTTATCACACGAATTTATGTTATGAAAATGAATTTATGTTATGTATGTTTATCTTCGTTTTTTATTCAGTTTTAAGTTTTCGAATCAATTTATCTGAATCATTTCAAACAGACAATGCCAAATCAGGTTGAGTAAAAATATTTTTCCCACACTATCGAATCATTTCTTATTCATATTGAAATGGTGAAAAAAACGAAAATATATTCGGCATGCAACTTATAACTTGAATAACTTATTCTAATGTTCAGGATGACTGTTTATTGTGATCTACGTATTATTTGGTCTTAGTGACTGTGGTCATGGTGACCAGTTCTCAACGGAAATAATTGTCAAAGGTCATAATTGAAAGGTCAAAGAGGTAGTTTTCAAGTTTTCAGAGGCAGATTCAATTTTTGCTTTTGTTATACTTTTTGCTTTTTTACTTGGTGAAATATTATTAATGCTTCATTTCATTCCAAACTTTAAAATCTAATTGAAAGAATAACAGAAATGGGAATATAAGTTATTGATACTGGTTTATTGCCAATTTTTGAATGAACTTCGGAATATCGAATTTTTATGACTTTCAATGAAAAAATCCTGCCATAATATGATATGAGTATTCGAGATGTTGAAAGTTAATATTGTTTTAATTACTAAGCGGTTGTTTCGAGCAAAATTCATAGCATCAGTATTCATAAATTTCTACAAGTTATTATATTTGGAAGGATGTAAACTGAGAGTCATCTCAAGAAAACAATAAAACAGTAAATGAATACTAATACTCCTGTCCTTCTACTCCTTTGAATTTCAAAAATTTTCAATTGATATAATTGACTCTAAAATTTTAGATGATTATAATGATTATATCGTTTGAAAAATAACATTTCACATTAGAAGTGGCTAATTAGGGGTAAAAAGTTACATGAATTTCAAAAGAGAATATAGCCCATCTGAGTATATCTATATTTTCAAGAATCGACTTCAAGATAGATATGGCCGTTTATTAATCCCATTTGTAGGTAGATCTGGTCGCTTAATAATCTCACTTTCAGGAAGCTTAGTATTTGAATTTCTTAAGTAGATCTGGTCGTTTACTAATTCCAGTTTTTGGTAGAACTGGGCGCTTACTAATCCCACTTTTAGGAAGATCTGGCCACTTACTAATCCCAATTTTAGGTAGCTTAGTATTTTCAGTTCTTATGTAGATCTGGTCGTTTAGTAATCCCACTCTTAGGAAGATCTGACCGCTTACTAATCCCACTTCTAGGTAGATCTGTCCGCTTACTAATCCCACTTATAGGTAGATCTGGCCGCTTATTAATCTCCCTTCTAGGTAGATTTGGTTACTTCGTTTACTATTTCTAGTTCTTCGCTGGATCTTATTGTTTACTAATTCCAGTTTTAGGAAAATCCCACTCTTTTCTAATCCCAGTTTCAGATAGATATGACTGCCTACTAATCCAAATTTCAGGTAGAAGTAACCGTTTACTAATCTCAGTTTTAGGTAAATTTGGACGTTTACTAATCCCAGGTTTGTAAAGATATTAGAGTGCACAATTCATAGAGAAAAATGCTCACGAATGCTGAAACACGTCATCATTTCAAAAAAAATTTTAATTACTGTTTCGAAAATTCGAATTTTATAGACCTGTATGAATCGGTGATATCAAACAAAGAGGAACAAATTGATATCAGCAGTATTGATAGAAGACATTTCATTGAACTGCGAAATTGAGACGAATTACTTATACAATTCATATAATAAATAAATAGATTGTTCACGAATCAATGTATTTTATTAAATCTTGACAGAAACGTCGCGTCGGGTGAATTAAATAATTTTGTGTGAAATTTATCAAACAGTGCAAGAAGATTTGAACAAATTTAATTCCTTTTCATAAGGTTGAGAGTAGAACATATGTTTTCACATCAATTTCGTTCTTTAATCTACTTAATAACAATAGAGAATTTCCAAGTTGAGACAATAGAAACTTTTGCTTCGATATTCAGCGGAAACTTTTAGACATACTTGAGAAATATTATTGAAGGTTTGTCCTCTCAAGTGTTCAACCATTCCGAATGAAGACCCTTAGCTGAAGTAGACAATCTGCTTGACTCTATGTGATCACACAATTTTAAAGAATGATACGCTCACTGAAAGCACGAATCCACTTCAACCAGTGAACTCAAAGTAAGAAAGATCGAGCATCAATGGAACACACTATGTATTAGGGATTGTTCATCGTTTACCGTCATTTCTAGTCTGTATATTTTCCGCTTTCATTTTCTACACGAATAAGGACGCAAAGGGAATCCTTTCACCCTTTTGGAAAGCTTCATTATAAAGTCATAAATCACATATTGTGCTTTATGGATATATTAAATTCCACAGTTTCTGTTATTGAAACGGCTATTATTTGACGAGTAGGTATGTCAATGAATTATGTCAGCTTCGTGTATTTTATGATTTCATTGAAATTAAAAATATAATATATGCTCGTATTATATGTACCTAGTTTGATTTATTATGGATTCATTGTGATCTTGAAAACTTTTTGATGACAGTTTTCTTCTTTTGTCTGCATCGGGCCTACAGATTTATAAAAACCATTGGAGCAATAGAATAGCATAGAATACCTCATATTGTTATTTATCAGAAAGAGTAACGATAATATTCTATTTAGTAATATTGGCTTTTACTTGATGTAAGTCCATTATAATTGAATATAAACTTTAATTCAAACACTTGAACTTATGATTTACACTTAATTCGCTACATAGCATGAAGCGTTTCGTCGTTAAAAACGACAGTCGTTTGTAACGACGAAACGCGTCATGCTATGTACTCGATAAAGTGTAAATCATCAGTTCAAGTATTTGAATTTAAGTTTATATTCGATAATATTCTAACTGCCATTACGATATATAATCATAGACGTAAGGCAAATTAGTTAATATTGAGAGAAAATATGTATATGTTGCTTAGATTTCAAATTCAACAATTTCCACCATGTTATTTGAAGGTATTCATTTCTGTGTTGAAATTGATTTCGGCAATCTATTTTTCTCATGGAGTTGCGTTAGATAAGCTGCAATTTTCCAAATAAGTGAAGGTTTTTAGGTTTTTCGAAAAGTTTACAACTCAACCTTATTGGAAGTTTTAGTAAGTTAAAACGGAAGTTAATATCGTTAAACTCAGGAAGCTGATACCATTGTTGAAATTAATAAAATATGAGAAAAAAGATATACCTTTTGTTCTATTCATGGCAAACATCGTATTTTCAAATCTTCATTTTCCAGTAGGTATGTTTTTAAGTTTAGTAATTTAATTTAAGGAGTATCCCTCATAATGGTCCATTTCCAATTGAGAAAATGGAGAATCTATGTTCATTTAGTTGTTTAGTATACGACAAAACTTTCAATTAAGTATATTGATCTGAAGATTTGTGCAAACCTCGAAACAATATCTATCAATATGTATCAAAATATGTATATATCAAGATTATGATTTCGAGTAATACTGATTGCGTTCACTATTCTAGTTGCACCAATGTGAAAATCAACTTCCGAGAGAAAGAGAAAGAAGTGTTGGATCAGATTCTCGGCCCAGGAAGATATGATGCTCGTATAAGGCCTTCAGGAGTAAATGGGACAGGTGAGTAGTAGTTATCAACATGTTTGCAATAACTCCATAGTAGATTGTCGTCGCCTGATAAACAGCAGTAATTCAAACAGATTTATGAAGGAAAGCGGGGTAGGATGTGGTTTAATCATTATTTATATTACATCATCATAGAATAACACGCATAACAAATATTCTTGTCCATCAATTTAGATGGGCCAGCCATTGTCAGGGTAAACCTGTTTGTCAGAAGCATCGCTACCATAAGCGACATCAAGATGGTAAGTTCAGGTGACAGAATATCACCGTCCCTTAGGTTAGTTAGAGAGCTACACATTCAGCCAGAGCATGGGTGGTAGAGACTAGTTGTCAGCTAGCAGCTTCTCTGCTGAGCAGCTGATCTGCTAGCTTCTAGCTGATTCTAGCAATTTAAAGTTGACCGAATGTCGAATGAAACGGCACTTCGATTACTATTTCTAGTCAATTTAGATAGAGTTTGTGGTGATCAGTCAGTTGGTGCGGGTGCCCTATTGCCACAACAAATCTCTTTAAATCCAAACAACACAACAACTGCCCACCCAGAAAGTTATTTTATTCAGGGTGTTATATTGAAATATCAACAATGAAACTAATCGAGTCATTTTTTTGATACGTTAGATGGTCCTGCTATTGTATGGGTCAACATTTTTGTCAGAAGTATCTCAAAGATAGATGACGTAACAATGGTAAGTGGATATTTCGGCGGTTATTCTGGTCTGCCTTTGAACCTAAATGTGTAGTTCTGAATGATTATTCATGTATTAGAAGTTTGAACAAACATTAGTTGGGGAAATCTTACAACCAAGTCTTCGCCCTATAAAAATCGCTTCTTGAAGACATTCACAAAGTTTTGCATAATGACACACGCCAATTGTGAGAGTTTTGAAATTTGTTCGTATTGATTTATCAGCTTTTTACACACAACTTGGCTTTTCACGTTTACAATTCTGCTTCGTATTCATTTTATTTTGAATTGTATGTGTATTTGATGAGGATATATTAAAAAACTGTTCTTGGTGAATTCAACAAAAAAAAAATACAGAAAACGACTCAATATTGAAATTCAAACAATTTTTATTACATGAAATTCATATTTTATGTCAATTTTTCAAAAATAGAAATTACAGTTGCATGAGATATGTACCTACTGTATATACAATTTTTACGAAATACAGATAAAACACTAAATTAATAAAATAAGATTCAATTCTTCGAAATGGCAATAATTTCAACGAATATAGGAAACAACAGGAATATTGATTATATATTATAGATAATATACATCCCTCAGAATACAAACGCAAGTTCAATGACCCAGTAGCTTTACTTCTACAATATGTGTCAATGCTGAAAAATAATATTTTTACCTACTCATACACTTTTTCAAATAGTTACGAAAAATACTCGAATCAGTTCTGTGACTTAAAATTCGTTCAATGAAAGACTTTTTTGGAATTTGAAGATATGTTTCAACGTTTCGTAACAAACGTGAGTTTCCTAGAATAGATTCCTCATATATTTCATCTTGATATTTTTTGGACATTGTAACATATAACACGATAATGATTGCATTTTGGGGGATTTGCTAAATCGAATAATATTAAACTATTTTGTCTATTTTTATTCAATAGTGTTGGTCTTTGCTTGATGTGAATCCATTATAATTGAATATAAACTTAAATTCAAACACTTGAACTTATGATTTACATATCTTTACAGATAATATACATATATTTACAGATAATATTATGATATACAATTATTCCTTAAGCATCTGAAGAAGTCGTTCGTAACGACGAAACGCGTTATGCTATGTAGTGAATAAAGTGTAAATCATAAGTTCAAGTGTTTGAATTTAAGTTTATATTCAACTATTTTGTCTAAATATAAAACTCAGTAATGTTGTCGAAAATTTCAAAATTCCAAACATCTTCATCCCGAGATACGATTTTCAAATTTACCATTATCAACTTTGATTTCACAATGTCGAATTTTTGCAGCCGAAAAGATTTTTCTGCTGAGGCGAGTTTGCCTTTTAAGTGAACTTGCAACAGAAACGACTTTGCCGCCAATACGAAAATGCCGTTGGGGCGATTTTACCGCCTAGGTAAAATTTGATTTGATTTGCCGTCGATTAATTTGTGGTGGTACTTTTTTCAACGTAGTTATTATGTCGTTGTTTTTTATAGCATAACTTCCCTGTTTCACAATGTGCTATTGAAATTCACGAAATCACACAGGAAATTGTATAACCATATATGGATTCTTTATTATTGGAGGGCGTGAAAACGCACCAAATATACGACATTTTCGATTAAATTCCAATCAAAACACTCTGTGAAACCCTTGAAAAATTAACGAGGAAAACATATATTCAATTCTCTCGCTTTTGACATCAACTAAGTCGTTGAAATACGCCTATTGAAATTTTCTTAAGAGCTCAATACTCGAGAATATGCGCTACATTTTCAGTATCGATCACAAAACACAAATCTGAGAGTTTTCACTTGAAACTCTCGGAAACGAATGCTTTTTAGTATAATGAATGTTGGAGTTATGACGAAAGGCAGGGATTTTGTTTGTGAAGTTGACAGCAAATTTCTCTTTCCGTTATATTTTTCCCCAGGGATTTCACAAACTTAAAAACATAATTAGAAGATGTTTTGCGTTTTCTTTGAAAACTTTAAAATCGGAACTTGATTGTATTATGTTTCTCGGCTGAAAACGATTTACGTTTATTTCTGAAATATACGGTATATAAATTGGAAAAACGAAAAACGTGAAATTGAAATCTAATTTTAGTCACAGAAAGTATTATATTTCAATCGCCCCTTCCTACGTACATGGGTCTATATATAGAATCTAGTTGATACCAAAAATTTAAGTAATTGTTAATTTATATTCAAAATTCTAAAGATAACAAAGCAAATTGGAAGCTGGACAATACAATTTTCAATTCCAAATTTTTACTTTATCATTATTTTTCACTATTTTGTAAAGTTGTATAAAATTAAAATAGAAACAGAACTGAAAAATTATACAAACAATACATATAAATGATGTAACTCAATGAGCCAATGAAACCCTACTCAAAAAACTACACTGAAATCCAATATCTAAACTTATAACTAAAAAACTGTCAGACAAAAGCTCGCTTGACATTAACTAAGCTTTCATGGAAATAAATCATAAAATGGCTCTAAGTCACCACACATTTTACGAAGAAGAAAAAAGGCCAGGCCATTAGTAGGAATAAGACTCGAATCAAAACAATTTCGACAAGATAATCTTAGAATACGGAAATTTATCAGTAACAAAAAAAAACATTCAACGAAAAACTAACCAAGGAACATAATTTCGAAATACTTACTCCCTACGTGTTTCAAGTGATGAAACATTAAATATTGTAGCTTGTAACTCACGAGATATATCTCGTTCTGGATAAACACCATAACAGCAAAAGCTCAAATATTTCACAGAATAACTTCGAACGGACTCAAGATTTCTCAAATAAGAAAAGCATCCTATATTCCAAACACAATTAAATATTTTAATTTCGACCTATAAAAGTATCGTATAGAAGAATTGCTAATTCAGATTGAGACAACCATTTGAAATTTCTAATTACAAAACCTAATGTTTTGAAAAAACTTGCAACGATGTTATTCATGTGAACAGCAGAAAAAAATTTTGTGTGATAGGTTGTTGCTCGTTAATCCAAGAATTCGGTACATCTATTAAATTCATTAATATTGACGTTATAATTGAAATACAAAAAAGATATATCTCAATTTTGGATGCCAAAATGTCGCATTTTGGAAAAAGTAGAGTTCCGAATACACCAGATATCTCAGAGAACGATACAATTCAATCATAGTTGGATTTCTGTTTCTCATTAAAAATTAAGTCTTCAGTGGAAATTACCTTGTACTATCGAGTTTCGTCCTGGAAATGATGGTGTTACCGGGGTAGTCGTTTGAAGACGAATAAGGAAATTATTAAAAGGGCTTTAGTAGAAGTTTGTCCGAATTTGTTAAAATTTATTTCACATAACTACACGTAATATATTTATAAATTCAATGGACTATTAATCAACTCTGTGATAGTTCATATTTAAATGAGAGGTAATAAGATATACTTGTCTAAAAATCACACTAACTGAAGAATTCTTTATAGTTATATCGACTAGTTTCGCCTTTTACGGCCTGTCAAGAATGAATACATATTACAAAGACATCCTTTGAATATTTGCAGATCAGTTCGGTCCACAGAAGATGCCCTATATTTGGTATGTTCTGTGGTTCGGCCCCTGGTCATGGCAGAATATAGAACGTCATATGTAACTCCGTTCTATGTTTTGTATCCATAGAACATAGAATGAAAGTGATGATTTCCAAACTTTCAGAGATTTAACATTGGGCAGTGATTAAGGTCTAACTGGTCATTGAGAATATTGTAATTATCAGATTTTTAGACTTCATTTATTACCATGAAATTTTACCTCCAGGTAGTTCATTTTCATACCTTTTTCACAGTAATGGAGAATTTTTGGTTTTAAACACGAGAGACGACAGGACATTACATCTCATCCTGTTTAAAACCAACAATTCTCCATTACTGGGAAAAGGTATGAAAATGCACTACCTGGAAACCAAGGAAATAAATAAACTCCAAAAATCTGATACTTACAATCTTCTCACAGACCAGTTAGACCTAAACCACTCCGCACTCTTAAATATCTGAAAGTTTGGAAATCCCCACCTCTACCACCTCCATTCTATGTTCTATGAATACAGAACATAGAACGGAGTTGATATTTGACGTTCTATATTCTACTACCTCCAGGGGCCGAACCACAGAACATACCAAAATTACGGTATCTTCTGTGAACCGAACTGATTTGCAAATATTTAAAGGATGTCTTTGTAATATGTATTCATTCTTGATAATGCCATAAAAGGCGAAACTAGTCGAATAAAGAATTGTTCAGTTAGGGATTTTAGACAAGTATATTTTATTACCTCTCATCGTAATATATTTATTAATCCATTAGACCTATAATGAATTGATTTTTTCCATTTCAATTTTTATTTTATAATTTGTTGAAAAATTCCACTTTATACTGAGTTTTTCAGTAAAACTTTTCTGCTTTTAATGAGTTACTACCTTGCTTTAACGGTGTTTTGTTTAAAATGTACTTAATATTTTTTTTCATTGATTGATTTTACTATTTTGCAATTATGTACTTTTTCAATTCTCCATACTCTTTCAATTTTTTAAAATAATGTACTTTACGACATGTGGGTTCATTCTGTTAAATCCTACCTCTCCCTTACTATACTTTCGTTATTTTCTTCTTCTTCACTACTGCTTGTATATTGACCGTCATTTTCTAATGGTTCGAGATCTATAATAATTTAGAAATTTTTTTATTATTTTTCATTATTTACTTGCACGATCGTACTGTTATTTTTCAAATCACTTCTCACATTCCGTGCTTCATCCGGGTTCGATTTGAACTAAACTACAAAAGAATCATAGAAGCACAAATTTGGAGCAGTTTGGATGCTTCAAACTTGAAGCAGTTTGGATGTTTTTTTGCTCCAAATTTAGAGTAACTTTTTCAACCACTTCATGGCACCTGTACTTGGTAAGTCTTACTTTTAGTGAGCTTTTCTCCTTCCTTTCTTTTTTCTTCAATATTTTTATCTTCAATTTGAAACCCTACTCAAATTTTACTTTTAATTTCTCCTCTTATATTGTAGCTAAGATTCTCCACGAAAGAATACAATTTAATAAATGACTAATATTTTGGTTTTTCATTTAATTTTTTTTTATTCATCTTTCCTCCAAAGTCTTTTACTGTAAATACCTATATTCAGAATAAATTTTTTCCTAAGCTACTTCGTGTCGAAGTAACTTGAAGAAAAAGTAGTTCTGAGAAAAAAATGATATGAATGAACAAGAAATTATATCAACAACCTTAAAATTAACTTGGGTGGGCTTACATTTATCCTCAGATTTATTTGAAGTTGTCTAATTTTTATTTTTTACATGGCAGTGGGGAAGTATTCAATTCTCTCATGTAGATCACGCAAAAATGTATAAAATATTAAGTTCATTTTGAAAATATCACAGTAAATAATCGTGTTCTGAATTGTTCTTTTATTTATAATTTTTATTAGAAAGTTCTTCTCATTTATGATGATGAAGGGGTCAAACAATAATTTTTAACATACCTACTAAATAAAGTTTAAAAAACTAACACAAAATTATTCGTGTTAGGTTTAAATTTTAGGTTAGGTTTAAACGTTCACGACCTACTTAACATATTCCTTTTTCTATATTTTATGCAAAAAAATTTTCCTGAAAGAAAATTCATATATTTATAGATAAATTTAGTTGAATTTCCATCTAGTTTGAAATGAATTAATAGCGATTTTCATAGGGAAAGGCAAAATAGATTTGATCATCTATTTGTAATGGATCTACAGAATATATATTAGACTACTTAGTAGATATTCGATTTTGAAAAAATGTCGATTGTGAACTGCATGAAGGAACGCAGGGACCTATGTGAATCGAGTAAATTGCACTGAGGAAGATGCTGTGCACTCTCTGACACACACAAACGAACACTCATACATACATAATATGTATGTATACAGACAATGGTATAGCACGAACTTGGAAGCAGCCGTTGGCACGTGTTTCGAGCTTGTTGACTCTCATCCGTATTGGAAAGCGAATATCACGATTACAAAGGGTAAAAAGTTAGAAATTCGGTGATAAAGAAACATATGAATGAAAACTACAGCAAATAATGTGTTCATCTTGTCGCTTTGGTCATTGCTCTCTCAAAAGGACCACTTTAAACTTCTACAGAATTTCTAATCGAAAATTTGAACATTCGAACAGATGCTTCCAGGTAGAATATATATATATATATATATATATATATATATATATATATATATATATATATATATATATATATATATATATATATATATATATATGTATATATTCTAACTCTAACTGGTGTAAAAGTTTTAAAACAAAAAGAATTTGGACAGTCGTGTTGCAAATAATTCAATTATGGCGATGCAAGGGAAATTGATGAAATAAAACCTCGTAAAATTTTTCCAGGAAAATTCGTTGAATTTTATATAATTTTGCATAGCTGAATTTCATTATCTTTAATTTGAGCCTCGGCCAGAGTTGCAGATGTCCTGGAATTCGGGGGACAGTACAATAATTCGGAAAATTGTCCCTTGTCCCATCGATTGCGGTAAATACTTTAAACTATTTTCCGGATATACATGACTTTACATCAAATTAGAATGACTGTGTTTCATGCCGCATTAGTAACTAATACCTGAACATCGTAATAAACTATTTGGCAAAAATTAAGTCATAATTTTATATATACTGCATATTTTCTCAATTTAAAAAAAATTAACAAAAATTTAAAGAAATCGAATATTCTTATCAATAAATTCACTCTTCTTCTTGTGTCATAATCAAACATATATAGGCAACAACTCTTAATCCACTGTGGTGTGCATTCTGCAATTTAGTTTTGGTTCGAAACGGGTTATTTCAGAGATTTTTTCGGCAGAGTACTTTCTGTGACTTGCCATTGTCTTCGGAGATATTCACCAGGCATTGAACCCAGGACATTCAGCAGAAAAGGCAATACACAGTATTACGGCGGGGGCCACGGCTACTATAAAAGCCTCATTAAAAAAACCTTTTATGTAAAACATTATAAAAATTTGAAGATTGTCAATATTAATTTTCAACTGACCCCCTAATAAGGATTGTCTCAACTTAAAGGCCTAATAAGACCGGTACTGGGGCATGGATTCTGAGGTCCACTGAAAAGTCGTTGCAAAAAATGTTTCGTTTCAATGAATTGACGTTGAAATCGTTCATGACGAAAATGAGTTAATGGATTTTGGTAGATATATTTAAGCACACATTTTTCTAAATTTTAGGGGGTATTTTTATATTTTAGGTATTTCACATACCTTGTAAAGACAGCTCTGCCCCCGATGATGTTTGTTATCTCGGGGGCAAAGGTTTAATGCCAACCCTGATTTAAAGCAGAATAAATGTGATACCAGTGGTATACATTTACAGTGTTATAACAGTGGTATAATATATTCAGGCAGTAGGATAATAATGGGTATAAGCACAATCAATCATAAATTTCTTACAAAATGTTGCTTCAGTTTAATTTTAAAAGCTCACGAAAATAAACGTCCCATTACTTGCTCAAATGATCTGATTTGAATGAATGTCGCAAAAAGTTAGGTTATGGAATTGGAGGATGGATGGATTAACTTCGAAATTGTCGATTCCTGAATCAAAATATACGGTTTCCCCAAGACCGGCTACGTCGGCTTTGCGAAATTATTTCCAATTCGTTAAAAACGGTGTTTATTTTGTCGAAAAATTACACGAAATTCAGAGCTTTCCACCGCTTATTTCGGCAGATTTACATAATTAATTCAGAAGTTGTTTTCGCCATTTCTCCTTTAATTTCTTCGGGCATATTCCATCCCAAGGCCTGCAAACAATGTTGTAGACGACAGAATCCTACTGAATATTCAATGAAAATTAAGGTTTTCATGTAAAACGCTCAATGTGTCATAATTGAAACTCAAAAACACATGCACTTGTAACTTTGTTCGGAAGAATTTTATTATAATAACATCACTTCTCTTCTCACTTGTAGGAACATTTTTCAAACAATTAAGGTACACGTTTCAATGTATAATAAAATGTAAATCAAATAAAACGTGTATATAATGCTCTTAATAAAGTGCTCTTCCAACACTCAGCGTGTTATCAAGAGTTTTTTAGATTAGATATCTTTAGTGGAATAAATCCAAATTATGAAGTGATGTAAATTTTTGTAGTATTCTTTTAATGCCTTCTTTTGGTAGTGGGCAGTATATACCTTATGTAAGATTTTTTCGAGGACGCAAAGCCTTGCGTGTTAAGAACGCTGCCAGCATTAAGAAAACATTGCATCTATTTCAGTGTAATTTACATAGCAGATTGATGGGCCTTTTCGTTCGTTCTTCTCATAGTCTTGTTAATTGGTTCGGTTTACATATTATGTTCAAATAAACAGAAGGTGCTGCTAGGTTACTGTCTTCTAGATGATGGTAATAATCTAGATGATGATTGAGTGTCTATCTAGGGGCGGTGTGCCGGCGGCCGGCTCTTGCATGCCAGTATACGCCAATGCGAGATGTGATTGGCCGCCGCGGCAGCCTGCTCTGAACTACGTGTTCACAGGGTTCCGGGTGCTCCTGCTCCAAAGGGAACTTTGTTGCTACCACTTACCCTCTAACATTCATCATAAGACGAATTTCTGAAATGCTTACTAAAGATTATTTTTCAAAATTATACAGTATTCCTTAGATAATCATTAATTTTAGGAGTAGTATGATAGCGGTTCCATTTGAGAACGACACGAATTTGAAAACGAGAATTTTTTGTAACAAAAATTGAGAGGAAGACATATGGAATACGATAAAATTACAACAATTCAATATTCAATAAAATGTACGAAAGTAATAAATTAGAAGGCATGGTATGTTTTCCCGCAATCTGTAAGAAAACGGATATCAATCAATTCAAAGTTGAATTATTGAAAATATGTAAACAAATTAAAAAATTTAACTTTCTTCGATTTAAAACAACATTCAAAACAAAACTTATTCACAACATGGAAACAATATCTCAACAAACATACGAAGAAAAATAACATCAACTTTTGTCCCACGTTGAGCGCCATATCATCACCACCTGCTCACACAAGTCTTTGAGCCGTAATGAAATATGTTAATTTTTATTATGATACCATAATATTCAAAATTTTCGCTGATGATTTTATAGTTGTTAGCAAGTAACAATACTAGAGACGGTGATGATACATACTGATTGCTTTCAATTTGCTTCATCAAGCTTTTTAGTTTGTAAATGTTGTAATTCGGTGAAAATATCCCGGAATCGTTGATTATTTTTGTGGATGCAACAAATCCATTTGGGGAGGAACCCTTTTCTAAGGAACCAAAACACAGTTAGTCGGTTTTTAATGTATATTCTATTGTTACAATGTAGGAAAAAATGTAGCAGACGGGCCTGCCATAGTATACATCAACTTCTTTCTACGGTCCATCAGCAAAATAGACGATTATAAAATGGTGAGTTTTAAGCGGTATGCCAGTCATGTCAAGTATTGGATGGAGGATGATCAGAGATGGGCGAATTCGCTTCCAGTATGTCTACGTGTCGACAACAGCAGATTTTGTGCTCGCTCGACAATGCAGACATCATAAATATATTAACTAAAACATATATTATTTTAAATGTTGCGCCTGCGCTTGTTTTTGAGATACGTTGATCATATAAGCACCAAATTGAAAATATGTGTATCGTTTTGTATGGTATTGAAATATTTTCATGAATGGTGTGTCCAATGTTCTCAACAAATTCTAAATAATCCATCACCACTCCGAAAAGTAATAATACATGTACATCGAAAGTAGAAAAGAGAGCAGACCAGAATAATCTAAAAATACACGAGTAGATTGAGACATTTCAATTTACAACCCTAACATATTTAGCATATGTATAAAAATCACAAATTGACCATGAAAATAATGTTCCAAGTAGAATCGCAAGATAACTGTGTAGGTAAATGTACATGTTATCAAGTTTTGAAATCAAAATAACATTTACTATTACTCATTTTTTTTTTGCAATGAACGCTTGTTTGTCTGCTGTGATTTTTCTTCACAGTTTTGTTCGTGAAATAAAATCCATCACCACTCCGAAAAGTAATAATACATGTACATCGAAAGTAGAAAAGAGAGCAGACCAGAATAATCTAAAAATACACGAGTAGATTGAGACATTTCAATTTACAACCCTAACATATTTAGCATATGTATAAAAATCACAAATTGACCATGAAAATAATGTTCCAAGTAGAATCGCAAGATAACTGTGTAGGTAAATGTACATGTTATCAAGTTTTGAAATCAAAATAACATTTACTATTACTCATTTTTTTTTTGCAATGAACGCTTGTTTGTCTGCTGTGATTTTTCTTCACAGTTTTGTTCGTGAAATAAAAACTTATTCTGGTATGGCGAAGATCTAGAAGAAATTGAATTGCGCGTTTCAGAAGACTGAAGATGATTATATATATATATATATATATATATATATATATATATATATATATATACATATATATATATATATATATATATATATATATATATATATATATATATATATACATATATATATATATATATATATATATATATATATATATATATATATATATATATATATATATATATATATATATATATATATATATATATATATATATATATATATATATATATATATATATATATATATATATATATATATATATATATATATATATATATATATATATATATATATATATATATATATATATATATATATATATATATACATAATATATTTGAATCAATAACATCTACAAAAATCAATCCATACGAATATATATTTCAAATTTATCCAACTGGCATCCTTTGATTTTCAGGTAATTATCGTACTTTGAACACTCTCATCAGACAATTCCATTTCCATAAGATTCTTTAATTATTCTCTCTGGAAGGCACAAGCTCAGTATTTGTAAGTCTGATTCATGATCTCTCTCTCTTTTTCTCTCTATTTCATTCCCCACCGTTTATTGGAAATAACGATTACGAACTTCGTCCAATTGTGATTATTCTCTTCATGTCTTGCATGTTTTGGTTGTTTTTCATAGACACCCCCTGCTTTTTATGATACATAATTGTAACTTCATCCAGTTAGAGGTCTTCTAAACCTTTGTTGTTCGGGGAGCCTTTCTCCCCAGTGGTTGGTACTAACTTTATTTTCCAACACTACATTGTCAGCGAGTTTTCTTCTAACCGAGTGGAAGGCCTTCGTGGCACTTACAGCTCAATGTTATGAGTCAACAGTCATTATAACGTATAATGTAGCAGTAATTGTGTCATCGAATATTCAGGAAAACTCAACATTTTACTGTCCGTTTTCTTTCTCAAATTGGAGTGTATACTTTCGTTACGTATATTTAACTTTTCGTTTTATACTATGAGTTAGGTATAAATAACAATATAAGATGATTCGTTCATGGAATAATCAACGTTTTGCGAATGAAGGTTGCTCTTCGTCATTGTTCTAATCCCATAAATGAACTTTCTCCTGTATGAGTGTGTAAAGCTTGCAATTTTTCCACATGATACAAATATCCTTAATATTCAATTGAGTGAGATATCAGATCGTTATATCCATATGAAGCTGTTTCTATTTCAGATATGTTATTCGGGCTCTGATAATTTCTTTAGCAGTAATGAAAATGTGTATGAAAAAACTATGAACTATTAGTTGACGTACACAACGAATTTTCCGGCTTTGAATGATAGACTTGTATTTTCAAGCAATATAGGAGTAAATATATGAATTACAAAATGACAATTCTTTCAAGTCTGCAACATCAAACATACAAACTATAAAAGGATAATATGATAAGATGTATATTATAATGGTTATGTTGCTCAACACTTGATCGCCAAGTTTAACAACATTCATAGTTTTCAAGTAATGGGAACTTTTTTCCCATACCTGCAAATCGAATTCTAATGCCTCAACATCTAATATGTTTTCCATAAATTTTTATACGCCAACCACAAAGCTAATCCGTAATCATACCGAAAAATTATTTCTTCGATTTATGCATATCTTTTACAGGAAATGGCATGTCCATCTGTTGTGCCTTCGATGTTATAGTTTTTTTATTTTGTTTATATTAGAGTAGGTTATTTTCAGTTACTACGCTTGGGAGATTGACAAATGCTCATGGTACTAAAGAGAATTATCGGGAAATATAGTTAAGGTCCAATGAATCTGAGCTCGCTCTTGCATAGGTACATAAACAATTGTAAATAACATGAAACCTACTGGTCAAAAATTTGTGTATTTTGTCTGCATTGTCGATGCCGTCACCACATATGCTAAACGCTGCTTTTTCGTCGACATGTTGACCATAAAATGTACATATTTCAATGTCTACGTGCCCATCCCTGTGGATGATACTAGATGGATGTCTACTCGGTTGCAATGAGGGCACCAGCACCAGCGCAAGCATGAATATAGCGCTGCAGCCCCCAAGACACGCATTCAACTCATTCAAATATAAGTGTATTGCATGAGTTCAACTTTTGGTTCAGTTGCATGGTTCTTGAGTTATTGGCCATCTTTAAGAGCCACCTTTGAAATGCGGTTTTGATGAACTAACGTGTACACAATGATCAGGAGATTGCATGCGCTTTATCAGCTTGGGAAGTTGGTAAAACAGTCCTCCATTTGGGTTTATCCATTAGATGATATATTCCCGCAGGTTCTGTGAGCAGTTGTTCATTTCAATTATAAACTATGCTTATCTCAATCAAATACTGCTGTCGTTCATATCCAAGTGTTTCGATCTTTTTGGCTTCTTTTAGAACAGCTCGGTCAAGTCGAAGCTATACTATTTTGGAGATGGATAAAGCACCGACAGAAAGAAATAGTTGATGGAGACATTTTCGAAAATGTAGCTTTCATATCTCCAGATTTAGTAGAAGTCGTAAGGCATCCTAGGTGCCTTGAATTTTCAATTCGTTAATTGAATTGAAAACTAGAGTTCTGCAGTTTGTGCTTGAAACTGGGGACGTATCTCCAAATTTCACAACTTCTACTTACCTAGGCTGTTCCTGAAAGTTAAAATTAGTCAAAAACAGCTCTCAACATCTGCTTTCGGGTGCAGGCAAAGCCGAAAACTTGTCATATATATATATATATATATATATATATATATATATATATATATATATATATATATATATATATATATATATATATATATATATATATATATATATATATATATATATATATATATATATATATATATATATATATATATATATATATATATATATATATATATATATATATATATATATAAATATATATATAAATACCATGCTTATTATCACAAAATTTGAATTTTACTGAAAACTCAATTTGCTTGAAGATGATCGAATAACCGAAATTGGAATAGCAGGTATATTTCTAATTTTGTGATAATAAACATAGTGAAAACATTCATTGCTATCTTTCAGAGGAGAGTGAACATCAGGATGATCAGAAAAAGTTTTAAAATTTCATGTAGAAGATCCAGAAATATATGTTTGTTATAATGATTATATCAACCACTTAACGTCTCGTTGACTATACGAAATGTAACTTCTGTGAAAGCTAAATTCCATAAATATCGTTCAATCCACTCAACTGGTTCGGGCTACAAACACATTATTAAGAGGTTAATTCGCTATTAAAGCATTTTATTAAACTGTGGATAATAGATTAGCAGCTATGCAGAAATATATGGAGCAGTTTTTTCAAGTTTAAGATACTCATAATTATCATTACAATCATAACTATTTTTGATCATTTGATTTATATTTATTATTTTCGACTTATGAAATTTAACTTGTCAACGGTAAAAATTACTGATGAAACGTGAACATTGGTATATAAATACATTGAATTCAACAAAGTTGTCGAAATGGAATTGAGTTATAACTGAGAAAGGGGCAATATTGAACAGAGACATGAATCTTCTAGCTTAGATTTCAGCAGCATAATGAATTTGTGGAACAAATATTTCACATCAAATCGTATTCGGGTACATGGAAATTACAAACTTGCTCTATTCGAGTCCTACGCCATACCGTCATAACTGAAACTCCCTGTTACATTTTCTAAAATGAGCGTTCATTATTGAGGATATTCACTGAAAGGATACGACGTGTCCTTTGCATGCTAAAATTCAATATTCTAATTCAAAACTTCGTCAAATATCGTCGCACTCGTATTCGAATATGAGAAAAACCATGTGGCTACAAAATTTGGAATGTGATTTTATATTATTCTAAAAAGCTTGCAGCATGTTCTGTTGTTGTCCATGCCTTCTGAATATGCATGAAGCATGGTCCAGAATACGTTTGGCTCTCCGTAGTTCATCTTCGTGATTTCAGGAATACAGCGTCCAACTAACCTTCAGGGAGCAGTGGTTGGACGAAAGGCTCAAATTTAACGATTTCGGCGGTCGTCTGAAGTACCTGACACTGACTGAGGCGAACAGGGTTTGGATGCCGGATCTCTTTTTCTCGAACGAAAAGGAAGGTCATTTTCACAACATTATCATGCCCAATGTTTACATTCGTATATTTCCTTATGGTTCGGTGTTGTATAGCATAAGGTAAAAGTTTTATATCAGTTATTTTCGTCTCTGACTTTTGCTACTTTCAGAATATCGTTAACATTGTCGTGTCCTATGAATTTAAAATTATACCCACTAGATCGACAAATTTGTTCACTGAGAATGGCCAGTTGTGAGTATAATTTCATGTTTATTTTCGAATATTTTCCGATTGTTATTTTGTCGATATGAGTTACTTTTTTATCCATTCGTTCTGAATAGATAAAAAAGGAGCACTTAATGGATCAATATATATTTGAGACCTTATGCAGTGAAGAATTAGCCACACAGTTAATGCTACGGCATTGGCGTGCATGCTGAATACCATTAAGTGGTCGAAACGTTTTGTAATGGATTGAATATAGTATGTGAAAAGTATTCAACAAACTGAAGACAAAATATTTTACAGTAATTTTACACTAGACAATGAATTGAATAGTTTTCATTGTTTCATTTCAATTATATATCATAATTGTAAATGTCCACAGATGGTTGGACCACAGATGATCTCGTCTTCTTATGGAAAGAAGGTGATCCAGTACAAGTAGTGAAAAATTTGCATTTACCACGTTTTACACTGGAAAAATTTCTTACTGATTACTGTAACAGTAAAACAAATACAGGTACGACAAAATGAATAATTTTTATTCCATTTCATAAATTGACAATTTTGAAAACAATGACTATAGAAATCAGAGATTCAATTTTATACTCCATAGTTTTTAAACTGTTTAACTTGTTTTATGTCTATTATTCAAGTTTAATTTCGATCACTAACTGTTTAAGTTTAGTATATCCTTCAGTTTTATCATTTCTAACTTTGAAGTTAGATCTCTAAGAGTTCAAGGCAACAATCATAGTAGAATTTATTTGGAGTTTATATTTCTAGATCATCAATGTAGCAACAAACTGCGGTTTATGATCTGGAGCCTGCTATTCCTCTCATATTCAGTCTTATATTAAATACTTTATTTTTCTCATAAAGTAAGATTTATAATTTCAATTTTCTGAAAATATTTTTGATACAGGTGAATACAGTTGCCTAAAGGTGGATTTGTTATTCAAAAGGGAGTTCAGTTACTATCTGATTCAGATCTACATACCTTGTTGTATGCTTGTTATAGTCTCCTGGGTGTCATTTTGGTTAGATCAAGGGGCTGTACCTGCAAGAGTTTCATTAGGTAAGATTTCAATTTAACTTTACATCATGTTTCAGCCTACAACATAGAATCTCCTTTGTTTCTGATATTAAACAAGTTTTCCTAACACTGAAACTAAGTTTTTAGTGGTACAGTTATGCTGATAACAATTCATACAAAAATTGCCCTTTTTAACTACTGTATCTGTACTTATTTGTCGAAACTTGTCTTATATGAGAGCTATATTTGCCCAAATAAAGTGAATTTGGAGGCACAACTTCAAGAGATTTATGTCCAGATAGATGTAAAAGGTGGAGGTGGCACATACCAGTTCTGCAGGAATGCCTCGATTCTTATAATTCATTTTCATACTAGCCATGCTCGATAAAACAGATTTATTGATTTCCTTTAAACGAATCATAAGCCCATTCAATTTGGAAGGATATTCACATTGAAAATGTATATTGCCGCAATACTGTTTAGGTCATCCGCAAAATAAAATATTCAGTACAAAATGTGATATACCATGAAATACGTGCCTGCATTTCGATCAAATTACTAAGTTGTTTGAAGGTCAATTAATGTTCCATCAACAATTCAGCGGTAGACTTCTTTCAGTATATATTTCCGAAGTAAATTCAACAATTTATGGAGAATCACTAATGAATTCTAATGGATGCTCTCAAACCACCAACGTATCAAAACAACATCGGAAATTCGATTTTGTCATTTTAGTTATTCTAGTAGAGGAAGAGGCGAGTGAAATGCAACTGAAAATAACGAACAGTGGGATGTTAAATTAGAGTACTCTGTCAATTTGATTATTTAAGTTATAGCGGTTTCGAGAATGTCAGGTATTAATATTAGAAAGAAATTTTATCGTTGAGAAAAAGGAGATGCAGTTACAATTAGGAAGCACAGTTCCTTTGATGGGTGATTACAGAATTTATGCTGCCTTGGAAACGCTAAAGGCTGAGAATTAATACTATTAGTTGCTTGAATTTGATACAATATCTGAACTATATTTTTTCCTATGAATTAAAACTTTTTGCTTATTGGCTCAACTTACTCGGCAATTCGAAGATAACATAAGTGAGTAGCACCTTAAATAATGCAACAACACTGCAACATTGTTATAAACCATAGATTGAGTCAGTGTTTGCCAAGGTGGGGCCCACGCGCCACTTAACAATTTGATTGTTAAGGGGGCAATTAGAAAATGGACTCCGCACGAGTTAAACCCTTTCGCACTTCTTAATTTTAACTTTTTCACCCCTTTCGGAGGGACATAAGAATTTCGGAAAGGCTATGGTGGGTCATGGCACAAAAAAGGTTGGGAAACACTGGATTGGATGATTAACTTTCTATCTAGATATCACATTGATGCCAATAGCTCCTCATGAATTAAACGCCATGTAATTTGATGATAATAGAAGCAAGTTGAGTATTACATCAATAGACATTTAATATATTATGATATTGAAACAAAAGTGCATGTGTATCAAGAAAAAGGCTATTTACATTATTCAAACCAAGTATTATTGTAAAGGAAATATCTTCTTTATCAATTAGATATTGTTCATTATATTTATTGCACTTATTTGTGTTCCTCTGCAGGTGTGACAACTTTGCTCACTATGGCCACTCAAACATCAGGCATTAATGCTTCTTTGCCTCCTGTCTCGTATACAAAGGCGATTGATGTATGGACTGGTGTATGTTTAACATTTGTGTTTGGAGCGTTGCTTGAGTTTGCGCTGGTTAATTATGCATCCAGATCTGACATGCATCGAGAAAATATGAAAAAGCAGAGGATGCAATGCGAACTAGAACATGCAGCTTCAATGGACGCTACATCCGACTTTATTGATACAGAAAGTAACGCTACTTTTGCAATGGTAAAGTTGGTAAAGTCTTCTTCCATGACACTTTTTCATGTAAAGTATATGTGATTCGTGTTTGCATCTGTGTTATGTGGGTTGTTAATTATTCAGTTGAAAGAATACATATTAAAAAAATTCCTATTAAAACTTTTTGATGAAGCTGTGTAAAATGTTTAATGTGTGTATGAAATATCGTTATGTACCTATCCATATCATTCCTACGGTGATTTTTACTTAGCATGGTTGTCTAAAACAATTTCATCTTTATCAGACAGATTTTAGCTTCCCCAATTTTCATTTTAGAAGCCACTGGTACACCACCCGGGAGATCCAATTAATTTGGAGAAAGTGAGACAATGCGAAATTCATATGCAGCACGATAGGCCGAATTGTTGCAGATCATGGCTCTCAAAGTTTCCTACAAGATCTAAACGTATAGATGTGATATCCAGAATCACTTTTCCACTGGTATTTGCACTGTTCAATGTCATTTACTGGTCTACGTACCTCTTTCGCGAAGAAGCCGAAGAATCTTAAGTCATTACACCAAGAATTTGTTTTTATAATGGTGAGTATATCATTCAAATCTTAACACTTAACACTGACTTGTATCCCAGTAATAAAAGCTATACTAAGGATACCGGTCTTTACATTCTATAAACTTCACATAAACAACACTATCATTATCACGAAACCATAGCCAGAGATAGGTGACATGGGAAGTTATCAGCAAATGGTCATGATTGGATTACAGGTATTATTACACTATTGATAATGGTATGTGATTTCAGTCTAACTGAAATCAAAGATTCCTTAACTTGCTCCAAAAATACCTTCTGAATTTAGAGTCTTGAGTCCTTATCAAGACAATAACAAAGCACCATTTATTTCTCACATAAATGTATGCAATCGCCATCCTAGCATGTGAGCATAATAATGTTTGCTTTTTGAACTATATATAATACAAATGATTTTTATGTACATTCACAAGCATATAATTTATATGTAGTATAACTACAAATTATTTTTTCCAGCCACCAAATATAAAATTCAAATATATTTACGGAAAGCTACAATTTTCAGAAGCATATTCGCAACATGTCATTTCTATCAATTTGGTGACAAAAACATGCCGCATCAAGCGACTTTTAGAGAAAACAAACACAGCAGTGCTTGTGTTTTCACCATTACACATTTACACACAACATTTACACCATCAATGGAGTATAGTTATTTGATGGGAAATAACCTCTGTTTTGTATAAAGCTTATTGTTAACCTGATTAAATATAGAATTTTAATCCCTTTTCTTTTCCAGCAGAATTCCCTCTTCAAGTATTATGTGCGTGATAATAATTTGTTCTTCGAAAAAAAACTACTGTTAAATGGTTGATGTATAATCGTTTTAGTTTAGTTCGAGTTTAAATGAAATGAGCTCCATTTATGCAGATATGCGCTTCCAAAATCGTTCTTCGTTATTATAAACTCGGCGCAGTATTATTACGTTGGAATGTACAGAAATCTCGAACTCGTTAATCTCACCAGAGCTTGCTGAGGACCTATACTATGAAAAGTCTATTAGATAACCGTTTTATTTTCTATATTGTTTATGAACCTATACATGTTTATTTTGGCATGATATTCATGTTGTTAAGATGTTTAGATATTACTAAAATATTGGGTATATCACAAAATGTCCTCCTCTAGGTGATTGCTCCAATAAACACACACACAAACATAAATAAATAAATATATATATATATATATATATATATATATATATATATATATATATATATATATATATATATATATATATATATATATATATATATATACACATTATGTGTGTGTATGTAAGTGGCATGTTTGTATAAAAGATCTATTTGAGATCTAAAAACACCCCATCTGTATATTATGTTCATCAAAAATATTGGTGTCAGAAAATGTTATTTTGATGTGAAACGGACCCCATAACGTACTTTTTGAATCTTCTCTATGTAAGCTTACTAGAGGTTGTGTTGAGTCTAGTGAAGCACGCTATTAATTTCAATAAAGAAACAAATACAAGAAGCAAGATCATCAAAAGACACTTGCAACTTTTAAGTAGTTAACTTCTTCTTATAAGAGTTTAATTGGTTGCAATTTCAATGAAAATGTGGCCTTTCATCAAGCTCACCTGGAAAACATTTCAGCTGAGTAACTTATTGGTATATCTTTCCAAATTCACTTCCTTCTAGATAGAGAAAAATGATTTATTTCATTTTTCCAAAATTTGGGACTATGGTGGATTGTTTCTGTATGTGTTTGGTACATATTTGAATGAAATATGTAAGAACTTTATATAAAATACTCAAAATAGGTACTGAGTGAAGTTGAAGGAATTATAGGTTATTTAGAGAAATAAATCAAAACCAAAAAACCAATATCCACAAATATTGAAATGATAATTCAGTTTCATGTTTCATGTTGAAACATTTATTCTTTCTTTGTAGTTATATTATGGTTGATAGGTATGGTTTATATTGCCTGAGCCTATATAAGCGAATTAGTGAGTTATACAGTATGACCAAGTGATATTCATAAATCTAACTGTATTTGTTTATTATGTTCCTGCGACTGCATTTCCTAAATTAGTCATTGTCTTCGTGATCTATCAATTTTGCAATTACAAACTAATGAATTACTTATATTTTACAATCAGATACATAACATGTATTCTTTCCTCGAAAAATCTAGCCATCCTGCAAAAAATATTCTGAGTAGATGTAGTGATCTCCAGATTCTTAATTACATTAGATGTACATTATTCAAGATATTTAAAATATAGGTATAATTTCCGACAAAGTAGATGTTTCTATATAACTTAGTAAAAAACTAGAAAATTTCTCTTCAAATTAAATATCCCAAGTCTGTGATTACACAATAGTAATGTTCTTTAGTAAATTTTGCAGGATGAATATATTATATAGAATGTCTGCTATAGTTGTATTGAATGATATTCTGAACTGAGTTCTACATAAAAATCCTTGACCCAGATCCTCAAGTGATATTTCACGATTTCAATAATTATATTCACTATAATGAGAAGTTAGATTTTAAGTAATTAATTTTCTGTAGCTACAATGTGAGGCACAATGCATTTCATGGACAATATCTAAGAGAAACAGCTTTGAGTTTGTGAATCTGAATTTCCTTCAATGTAATTGGCAAATTAATAAAAACATACATAAACAAATTTCATGAGAAATGATTAATGCTAAACATTTATTTGGATATATACATTAAATAACAAATATGAATGAAATTGTATGTATTAATATATATAATTATAAATAATAATAAACTGAAATTACAATGAAGTTGGAGATTTAAATAGAAGTAAAATCTAAATAGAAGAGATATTGTTCGGTAGATATCACTGAAATGCAGTGCCTATTACTTGTATTATGTTAAAACTTTCTTCACTAATAGCGATATAATACCTCCAAATATTGTTAACATTCATCATAATTTATAAGAAAAAGAATTGAGTCTGAATCACCTTTGTATATTTTAGAGAAATTAATAAAATTAATTTCAATGAAAGTGTTATTTTTCTCAATATCAAATTACAAACGACCATTCCTAAGCTTTAAGAGGACTTATCAAAATTGCAGTTGCAGTATAAATTAACACATATTAAGGACACAGTATGTCAATTTTAAATATATACCGAACATTCACTATTCGACTTCTACTGAATTAAATGAGTATAATCATGAAACAATAACGAATTTTTGATATTACTTCAGAAATAGATGTCAATCTGTAGTATTTATAATCAAAACCTTACATATTTTTCTTGTGTTCCTGTAACATATGACAAAACTTCATCATCTCCATTATAAAATACACAATCTTAGGCAAATCTCATTCGAACATAATCTTCAGAACGTATACTTCCTTGCAAATTATCATTCTTTTTTTGTAAAACCAACTTGAAATTTCATGTCTTGCTCATTCATCTAGGTTTTCTGACCTAATTACTTTACCAAATTACCTAAAACCTTACCAAGTTTCAGCAATTTTTCTATTCCTATGACATACTAAAAACCTATGTTTAGATCTATCAATTAAATGGTACATAACCAATTAAAACAATTTTTTGGTTATGTACCTATTTCCTATGGTTATGTAGTACCTTTCGAATGGGCTACTTATCGAAACATAAGTAGAATTGTCAATATATTCAGTGAACTTCAAACCAAGTGTTTTAAATTTAATTTACTATTACTTCACATAACGTTTCACCAAGCGAAACCTCCGGGTCATTTATTAACAATTTTTTGATCTTCTTGAAACTACCATGAACTATGTGAAAAAAAACCTTACGATATAATGGACTTTCCTGGAACCAGTAATAAATCTGTCATTATTCATAATATGTGTTTTATTTTAGACTTATATAATATAGACTTAATTAAATTAATTAATGGGTAACTCAATATTCATTGAATGATAAGTGTCCTCACTTCTCGACATATGATTACTGAACGAAACAATATGTAGTTTATAGCATCAATTTATTGAAAGTGTAGGAAGTGTTACAAGGTTTAAAACTCAACCATCTTCAGATAGATTTTATCATGTACTGTAGTTTTCTTACAATTTGTTATTTTTATAATAACCGGGTGTGAAAGAACTTTTTATTAGGAGAATACAATGCGTTACCATTTCCATTTCTACAAGGATTCTTAGTGCCGTTTCTTTTTAACAGATGCATCGCCTACTGAACTAGTTATTATACTCTATAGCAACAGCACTAATAAACCTAGTTATTCTTGTTCTCCCAGCGTTATTTTCTTTGTAATACAGAAGAGAAGAACATAAATTTTTAATTTTTTCCTAAATTAACAAATTACGAAAAAAAATAGAAATTCCATGAAATGACACAACAGCATTTCAACCTTCTGAATATCCTATAGAAGTAAATTTGAAAAGAAATCATAATTTTAATAACTGTAGCCTGAGATTGATGTTCAATGTCTATAAAAAGCCGTCTATAAGTAGCCGTCCGAGTAAAAAATAAATATATTCAACCACGGTGGAAAACAATTATTTATAATAAAAATATGTAAACTTAAAGTATAATATAAGAAAAGTACAGCAATAAAAGTAATTATTGAAGTTATTCTTTAATGGATTTCCAAACAAAAAAGTATTCAATTCAAGAACAGAAGATTCATTTAACGTAAAACCTTGATTATATGCTTCAATCAAAAAATGATACTAAATGTTCAATTAATCAATATTTCAATGGCAAATGTTATTAAACTTCTATAGTAAATTTTATTTCCTAAATATTTTCGTTGTTTCTAACGATCTCACTGATACCTGTTTTAATTAGAACAAACACCCACAAGAATATTAGTCTCTAATATTTAATGTTGTCATAAATTCTACTACACTTGGGACCGTGGTATGTGTCAGCCATTATTTTTTTCTCTTTTTAATTTTAGTTTAAGGCATTCGGAGTCGACGCACTGAGTGAAGTTACCTGTTATATATCTGTAGACTAGCGTGAAAACAACACAAACTTCAAACTTCAAGTGTGGTGGAAGTTGAAAATTGTTATCTATCCGGTTATGCGACGTGTTGGAATATAAGTTTCAATTGCTTTTTCGGTATTAAAACGTTAGTCTTTGAATGTTTTGAGAGTGCAAAGTTCAACGCAAATATAAAATTGAAGAGGAAATCATGGTTAATGTAAGTAATGAGCATTATTTGGCAGGATGGAAATGATTTTCAAAACAATTTTCATTTTAGATCGAAGTATTAACTACTTCTAACAAAAGTTTGGGGAAAATTGACATATCTGAATCCTCAACAGTGAAGGATTTCAAATCGAAAGTAGCAAACATTTCCAAAATATCAGTAGAGAGACAATCTCTTCGCCAAGAAGCTAGAGGAAAGGATATTAATAATGATATAAAAATTGATTCGCTCAAATTGGGAAGCCCGGCTAAAATATATGTTAAAGATTTAGGTCCGCAAGTTGGATGGAGTACTGTTTTTCTTGCAGAATATGCAGGACCTATAGCAGTTTATACTTTGGTTGGAGCAAGTAATGGTATATTACATAGTTCTTTGCCACCAGCAGATCCCACCCTCATGTCTAGGTGAGCCAAATTAAGGAAAATTATTTTATTTCGTATAATTTCAATGTTTTTATCATATCTGTAGAAGTTACAAGACATATGCAGTGCTATATAAGTCATTTAATTTAAATTATTGAATTGAAATATTTTAATTGCTTAGTGTCAAAGCTCAATTACCTTTTCATGATATGTTATAGACTTATGGAAATTTCATAAATTGTAAATATAACCAGAACTTGTTTTTTCTTCAAGGTCAAAGATTTGAATGTATTCAAATGACCTATAGAATTTCAGACACATTATCATGAAAGTGAAGGAATTTATAATGTCATTAAAATTTACTTTTGTTACGAGAAAATCTTAAGTGAAATTGCAAAAACAATTTTAATTACTTTGGTTCTTGACAACATTCATTGGTTTCAGTGATTATTATTATTATTACTTATACTTACTTGCTTATAATAGGTATTACAATTTGTTTTCAATACCTGAATACCCATCTTCATTACTTGAATATTTATACAAAAAAATCATAAAAATGAAAAGAAATTGTTTTTTCAAAATAATTTGAAGTTGAAATTTAATCTTATGAGAAATAATGTCGAAAATAGAAAAATATTTTTCATGTTTTCACTTATATTATTTTCCAGTATAACTTAAATGTAAGGTACAGAGTGCTTGGAGTTTATCATTATTTCAGTTCAATGTAAAAGCTCCTTAAAAATTGATTTTTATTGAATATAAGTAGTGTAAGTTGATTATTTTTAATATATATTTTTTAAAGAATAGTTTTCTATTTATCTCAAAATGATAATCATTCCAACTTGCTTTATATATCTCTTTTAATTAACAGAAGTGAATCAAAAAAAAATTAATAAAACCTAATTCATCCAACTACACTATATATGTATGTGATCATTATTCCTCAGAAACCCTGAATACTAAATGAATTCTAATTAACTTTTTCTGAAATGTCTACAAAGAAACAATATTTTATTATGTGAGAATTGCATATTCATAATTGTTTTGTACAAATAATTGTTCATTAAAGAAAATCTATCAACATAATGATGAAATACACGTTTTTTTCAACAGATTAATTTATTGGGCATGGATTTTACATTATTTGAAAAGAATATTGGAGACCATTTTTGTTCATCGATTTTCACATGGTACTATGCCAATAAGAAATCTCTTCAAAAATTGTTCCTACTATTGGGGATTTGCGTTCTATGTTGCCTATCATGTAAATCATCCTCTTTGGACTGAGCCCCCGGCTGTGATTTCTTATCTTGGATTTGCCATTTGGACTGTAAGTAATCTAAGAGAAAGTAATAATTTAATGATTGTTGAAGACAACACATCACATTGAAATTTGTATCATTTGTTATTAGAACTATATTCAAACAGCTCATATTTGTCCTTCGCTTTGTCTCTCGAACCTGAAATAATTTTTTCTCTTTCAACAAAATATGTTTGTTAATCAATATAAGCGATATTTTCAAAAGAATTATCTTCATGTTCAGTTGAAAAAAATAAAGGACACAATCTTCATTATTTATAAATAAATCAACAAATTCATATAACTGTATCTTGCTTGTAATTATGAGTTTCGTGAACAAAATGATATTATTTCGACATCTCCATTTGTTCTGATAACGTCTTTCTTTATCCTCAAATTACGAATTTATTAATAATGTATTTTTTATCAGTGAAATATGTACAATGGAAATATTAACTTTCCTGATCTACTCAAGAATTTAACTCCAGGTAGGTTGTAGAGTCCATTCAAATCAAATGTGAACAAGATTTCACTATACCGATTTCGTGAGAAACACGAATTTAAAAGTTGAAAAGGAACAGTACAGTTGTGTTATGACAAATTGAATTTTTAATGGAACATATTTTGAGTGTCAACAATCTTTTGAGCTGTACAACCAAGTCAATAAGTTGTATTGATATATACTATAATTGTGAATTATTCCCTTTAAGGCGTTTTTATTTCATTAAAATTTTGCTTAGAATCTGATTGATGCAACAATTAATTTTCAAATTATCTCTCCGCGAAAATTTGAAAGCAGTACACAATTTGGCAGTTCAATTGATAAAATCAAAGAAACAGATTTAAATCTATAACAGCATATATAACATAAATAGCAAGAAAGAAAAATAATGTTAAATTAATGGATAGGAAATTTCTATCACACCAGAAGACATTATGGTCATCTAATTATGCCTATTACACACGTAATTATTGGGAATCATACAAATATTTTCAATGAGAACAAATCAAAGAATTATTTGTATATTCTTTGTATATGGATATTTGGAGGGTATCATTTACAGTTAGAACTAAGCCCTATAATTACAGGTGTGTGAATTGGGGAACTTGAGCACCCATTTGCTTTTGAGAGATCTGAGACCGGCAGGTAGTACGGTCAGGAAAATTCCCTATCCAAATAGTAATCCACTGACTGGTTTGTTTGACCTTGTTTCATGTCCAAACTATACTTACGAAGTTGGCTCGTGGTTGGGATATACTTTAATGAGTGGTTGCTTACCAGGTATGTTGCAAATAATTATATTCATATTTCTCAACTTTTGAAAATTAGAAATATATGGGTTCAATTTTATGTAAGACAGTCTTACCACTTTTTGACCTTGATCATGTGAAGAAAATGAGTTGATCTACTCCAACCACTTGGTTTTACATAAAATAACAAAGAGAAAATTATAAAGATAAAAGAGTATTAAAAAAACTTTCAGGCATGTTTTATCATAGTAGGAAATTTTGGTGTTTTTAAAAATCAATTCTGAATCTTTCTTGAATGTATAGCTGTTTTTTATTAATTAGATATATTATTTTTTTTCTGTATAATTTGGTTTTGTTTGGAGGCCCTTTTTGAACTATAAACAAGTTTTTTAAGTTAATTTTCTTGAATAATGCGTTTCAGAAATCAAAAATAGGTGGTTTTTGTTATAATTCATACTCACTATTTTTGAGTCTTGTAGTGGCACAATTTTATGTTGAGTGCTATAGATATAATCACCACAGTTTTAAATATTGAATATGTCACAAACTTATTTGTTCTGTTTGTAATTTAGTTGTCATTTCAGCTCTTATCTTCACATTAGCTGGCTTCTATCAAATGTCAGTTTGGGCCATGGGAAAGCACAGAAACTACAAGAAAGAATTTTCTGACTATCCTAAACAACGAAAAGCTATCATTCCTTTTGTTTTGTGAATTTCTATTGGGATTTTGATATAAATTATTTATTTTGTTACTATGTTCCAGTTTTGATTAAAAATTGTTGGGAAATTGTTGTTTTTACTTCATTTATTATTGTGTGAATGGAAAAATACCTCTTTACAAAGATAAATTGAAATTTTTGTCAGTTTTTAGAATATGAGGAGTCATAGATAAGTAAGTATAGAAATGGAAGTAAAGGTTACAAGGATATTCCTTATAAATATGGTTTTTTAATTGTGATCTGTTTATAATGCATCAACAATGCATGGTACATCTTACTGTGCTTTATGTTGATTGTGATTGTTCTGAGCAAAGCTCAAAAAATTCATTAAGCTATTAATGATTTTTTTCTCTTGTTACTACACAGAATATCTTATTCTTTGTGAATATATATTATTCGCAATTAAAATTATTAATTTCAATGGTTCTGCAAATGTCATTTTAGACTACTTTTTGTGAAACTTAAGTTGCCTCATATTATCTAAAAGGTCAGGATTATTTTGCTTATGTAGTGGGATTGCTCTTGAATTGTCTGAAGAAAAGTCGATTAGGATAAAATTAGCTTTAGAACAATTATTACAATAGACTGTTCGCAGAATACTTATTGCAATTTTGATACTAATTTAAGCACTTGTCTGAATGTTACTAAACTTTTTCAATTTATATGTGTTTCATGCTACTAACCAGTATTTAGTCTCACTGGTGCACCAGTAGTATCAACTGTTGATAATGAATTAGTAGCATGAAACTGTGTTGTATTATAAGCAAATTGCTGCCAAGTAAAGAACAGTATAGAGATTTCTGTGTTATAATACTTTTGGAAGGTGAGGGTTGTGCATAGTTGGCAGAATTTTTAATGAAGCTAAAGCATTTTGTTGGTTTTGACAGATTCTGGATATAAAATATTCGAAGTTTATCTCTTTTTATGTTTTCTAGATTAATGAAAATTAGAAATCTCATTCGAGAGCTATTCAACTTCAACATTCAATGCATATTTCTTTAATAAAGCAACTCTGAATACTTTTTTCTAACTTTGGAAACTTGCAACCATGTTATCAAATGAAGTTGCATCTACAGTTATCAGATCAGTAGTAATTGATTTAGAACATATTGAGTGGACTTTGACGTCAATCTCTGCTTATCTCAAAAATCAATATTTTCAAATTATCAGATGTGCGAGATAATTATAACTAATGTAGAAAGAACATCAAGATGATCATATTTTTCATATGTGATAAAAGGGTATGAAAAAATGGAACACTGAACAGTATTTATCGCTCAATTAACTATCAAATGAATGTCATGGATTCTCTAACTGAAGTTTTGAATTTCGTGAAACGTTTGTATTTTCTTTTATTTAAAAAAACTTATTGTCTTTGAGAACAACCAGAACGTTGTGAATGAACATCAATTGAATAATTTTAGGTGCCAGATAAATATCTAAGATTAGTGTATTAAGATATTTAGTTGAAATTTGCATTGGCATCCCCAAATATTTAAATTTATTTTCATAATACGAGGTAAACTGTCAATTTAAAAATCAGTAATCATAAAAAGTCAACTCTGATATCGAATGAATCGATTCATGGTTGAATGAATGTTTAAAAATTACCTGTTATGGCAGTTCTTAAGTGTATATATTTAGAATGTTTCATTAGATATTTTATATATATTGATATGTTTTCTAATACCTGACGCCGTTCCTGTCCACACGATAAATGAACTTACAATTTATTGTTCGAAAGTTCAAAGTTTTTTAAAAGGCTTATATGTTCAGAATTTGAATGCCTATTTCTGGTTTAATTACGAAATGTATGTGTTGGTTTATGTTGTAAATTATAATAATTGACATTTCAATAGAAGATTGTGGATATTCTTTCATCTAGTTGAATTCAATCTGTGCAGGTGAGTACATTTTCCTTCATTGATTATCATGCGTGACGTAAAAAATATGACGTTTGAGAATAATAACTTGATATAAGTCCGATTGTACTCGAAAATTATGAATATTCATATATATTATACTTTGGACATACCAGAAAATTACAATTGCACCTAGTGTTAAGGTGGTTTACAGAATGGTCATTGACCATTTATTTTGCATTCACCTCTGGGTTAAATTATCATTCAGAAATTAGAATTAAGAGTCAGAAATCTTCTTCAAACTATGACAGAATAAATAATATTATTCTGGTTTTAGTGGAATAAGGAATTCCAACACAACATTCTAAAAGTTTGCAGTGTATGAACTAATATTGAAATGGAAAATAAATAGTACCTATAGTTTCTAGTTCATTATAAAAATTTCAGTAAAATACTGATGAAGAATGTATCTTTTAGTATACCTAATTTTCGTCGCAAGTTTTTTCTATCACTTTCCACTTAACCATTTGAGTTAACAAAGATAGGCAATACTTAACATTTTAGTGGAAAGGACACCTGAATTAAACAGCTTCGTAAATGTGGCTTTCATTGAAATGGTATATGAGAAATATGTGCAATATATTGAAGGAGTTCCTTCATCATGAACAAGTTTATGTTAGATATTATGATGCCGAGCAAGATATCCAGTTTTCTCAACGCATGTGTTATACTAGAAATCCAAAATTTTTAAGCTTTAATTACTTTATAAACTTTATTTTCCAATCTGCAAGTATTTGTTTCAATACAGAACATAAAATGTAAACTTCTTTTCGAGTTTTATCTAATATTTGTTTAAACAGTTTTTTATTCAACAGGTTTGACACGCATCTGCAAGTTTTACTTGCTACAACTTGTAAGGTTATTGCAAAATTGAACGTTAATCCTTTCGACTTTATTCTGAAACTAGTAGTTATTATTTTGAATGGTTTCAAAACTTGCACTGGAATGATAATAAATTTCTTATCATTACCACATTCATTTTAGGTGTGTAAAACACAAATGTCAATAGATGTCTCTACAGATGCCAATAGATGTCTCTATGCTGCATATGAAAAATTTATTTACATATTTCAGTCAAAATCTAAAAGTATTTAGAATAAAATCAACAATTCACAAATATTTTAAGTGTGATGGACGCCTGTGATCTCCTTCATATGCAGGAATACCTGAGTCAGTTTGTTGGTGGAGAAATCATTCTGAACAGACAATATTGGAATGAAGGAATAGCAATTATAATATTGAATAATCCTAGCAAGAGAAATGCTATGTCCGGTAAGCTGAAATCAAATCAACTCTCGTGTTCGTGATTCTAACTCTGTCATTCCTTTAAAACGAGCTCACGAGTATATTTTGAAATGTCATTTTTTAAAAAATTCAAAGTTCTTTGACATTACAGTAAATTGAATGAAGAAAAAATAAAAATTTAAATAACTCTTGACTTAATGTTTCTTAAATATTCTTTTTGTTTGATTTAAATTTCATTTAATCGTGTTTCGCCAAGAGTTAAGCGAGAATTCAAATTCAGTTTGTAAGTTAATTATTCCGCTATGAATTTGATAAAATAATCGAACAACGATTCTATTATGAACTGGCTTTTGATTTAAACTGCGTAATATATACTCCAGTATATTTTCTCCAAGTGTTTTTTCAGGTAAAATGATGATCGACCTTAGAAATTGTATCGAGGAATTGGAAAATTGGAAAGAGGGCAAAGCTGTTATTATTCATGGAGAAGGGGGTAATTTCTGTTCAGGAGGAGATCTAGATTTGGCTAGGAAAACTGGATGTCCAGAAGGTGCCTCAATTATGAGTACTTGGATGATGGCAACGCTGAAACGCCTGAGCGAATTGAAAATGTTGAGTGTCTGCATTGCGCGAGGCCCTACTCTGGGCGGAGGAGCCGAATTATCAGTATTTTGTGATTATATTTTAGTTGCTGATGATGTAAAGTATGGTTTTGTACATGGAAAAATGGGAATTATTACAGCTTGGGGCGGAGGTACAAAGTAGGTGTATCTGATTATTTTTTGTGAATTATATCAAACGGTTTATTCATAAAAATTCGCAAAAAACAATGGATTTTAAAAAACGGCCATACCACTCTCGAAAATCTCAAAAAATCAATACTCAAACGTGTCAAAGTTCACTGTTTCAACTTGAAAATGAACTTGAAGAGTGCTCTTAACGTTCTGAATTTCATGTTGAGAATTTAAAAGACTTTGGCACTTTTTTTTTTTATATATTTATATGATTTTGTAAGTTTTTAAAATTTGCACATGTTCATAGCCGTTCTAATTCGTTTAAATGTCAAATATATGAATGTGCATTCAGCTAAAACGAGAGCCTTTATTTTTTCAAGTTCTAAATTATTTTCCACTCCGCTTTTACAATTGCGTATAATTTCCTTAGTTCTAGGGTTTCTAAGATTGACACGTCTCTAAATACTTTATGTGCATTTTGATAGTTGAAAATGTCTTCAAATGAATGGACGATAAGAAATTCTGATGAAATCATTTTTCCTTATCATCGCAATTATTACGTATAAAAGCCAATTTTTCGTGATTTTACACATATTTCACTGAAAAGCATTGTTAAATTTGAAATGCTATATGAATTACTGGATAGAGCTCTAAAAAAACATCTACATAATTACAAACTACAGTTTCTAACTTTGAAATAAATGAAATGGGAACATGTAACAACACTGGAAATTATAAAATATTAGCGCATGTGCAGTATATAATAAAATTATGATAATTCTACATTTGATATATCTCGATAGGATTCCAGAATCTAAATGCAATATTATTGGTTGACAACTTATTTTCTAATGAAATCTAGATCACTAGCACGATTTCCTTATTCTGAACGATTTTTACATTGAAATTTTTCAATTTGCCCACAGATTGATGCAAAAAATAGGCCACAACAAGGCGATGTACCTTTTCCTCACGTCCAAAGTTTTATCTGCAGAAGAATGCGTGAATTTAGGTATAGCAGAGAAAGTTGTGTCTTCAACTAACAGTGTAAAAGATGCAGTTCTATGGTTGAATGAATATCTTATCCATCATTATCAGGTTATAAGATCTTTCAAAGAACTAGTGAATACTTCGAAAGCTGGGGGAGATGAAGTCGCTTGTTTCAGTTGCGAACGATCTTTGATCTCTGTACTTTGGGGAGGGGAAGTTAATAAAAAAATGTTATCGGAAAATATCAAACATTGTTGAATTGGAAATGACAGAACTGATGATTTGTGCCTAAAAAGAATCTTTTATACTACTGTGTATAATGGCATAATTTTTTTGACAATTCAGAAATTTTTGTATATTTATGATTAAAGAAGTACATTTGTTTCAGTAACAATTTCATTAACGATTGAAAATGTATTATGTTCTTTGAAATTCTATCTGTATTCTTATTCTTAAAATAAATTTCACATCAGAAACATCAATGAATAAATAAAAGCTCAAATTTTTGTTTAAATTTAATTGGTTTTTTCACTATTCTATATTTATACACCTTCATCAATGGCCACAGTCAGTTTTTTACACCAGCTCTTTCTTTACAATTGACACAATTGTCGATTAATTATAAGAAATTATGCACTCATGAAAAAATACGAAGACCTATTATTTATTGATATAGCAATATCTCTTCGTTTTGAAGGATTTCGTCCCACAGTTTCGGTAAGATAGCTCATTTCCTTATAAAGCATTGAATGGAAACATTCAGAGAATAATACAGGTTCAGTATAAATATAAAAACAAATTTTGATCAGGTAAGGCATCTAGAGTTAGCATTGTTTCTAGCTTTTTGTCTCTCATCAAAACGGGGTTGAAAAGTTCAAATTGTTCACATTGGGAGATATATAGCAATATATAAAGAACAATAACGTATTCATGAAACAGCAGCAAATTTATTGAAAAACGTACTATAAATTATCATAAACGTTCGAATTGAAGTGGAAAATCCATTGCTGCAAAAAGTCTTTCGAAAAAAATTTTAGCCTCCTTGAATTTTTTATTGTGTTGCGTTTTTTTACTCAAAATTACTCAATTTTTCCATTGTAGTAGGCTAGTTTTCCCTATTTATCAATGGTTATTTGTGATTTAAACCTGTAAAACTCTTATCACGCCACTGCAAATTTTTTCCTCAATGATTCACTAATTGCTTTGTTGTTATTTATATATAATCTAACTTTTCGATAAGTTAACGTCCATCTAGAGGAAATTTCTGTTATTCCGGAACTCACATTGATAATTCAATATTTTCCTAACGAACTTGTGATTTAGGTTTCTGTGATTGTGCGATTTTCTGACTGTAATTTTTAAAGTAAAATATGTAAGTTTCAGATTCATTTAATGCTTAACCCATCACTACTAATGTTAAGTTAGAATACGCATTAATCGAACTTAATGATTCAATTCAAATTTTTATATGCCTTCTATTTCTTATTATTCTTTACTGATTTGACATTTATACAGAAATATTTTTACCGGCATCCATTCGAACGATTTTGTTTTGTTTTAAAGAAGTTTGACACGAATGACGAACCATAATAAAAAAATAGTCTAACAATTTGTGGAATCAATTATTTTCTCTAGAAGAATAGATTCGGCTTCGGAGAAACAATTTTTAATGCATCGGAACACATTTTTTTTAATTAAGAATGAAGAAAGACCAAATATCATGGAAGGAAGCTTTTGTTGAACTAATCATAGAACAACATATATGGTAAGTTCCTCCCTTTTTACATGTTTTTATTCATTTTTCGGCAAATTCGAAGAAAGAAAATTAAAATCATAGGTAACGTTCCCGTTTTCGAACAGGCAAATTTTGAACAGGTGAGGATATTGATTTTTGGTTTAAGTGGCCGTTTTTTAGTGATACGTGTTGTCTACCTGATGATCATAATTTTTGTGATTTAAGTTCAATGAACAATTTTTCACAATTTCAAGACTATGGTTTTCCACATAGAAAATACCTTTTTCGAGGAAAATTTTCCTCTCTTTTATATTATTGTTTTACAAATTGCACATAGATTGGTTTTTTTTTATCATTTGGGCAATTTATTTTATCGAAGTGAATGCAGAAAAGAAGAACAAATGGCCTGTTCGATATAACTAGCATATCTGTTATGTTGGTTAACATGATGATAATTTATATGCTTTGAAAATATTGCTTGTTTGCTATTTTTAGGAATTCTAATTACTGAGAAATTTATAATTAGGAATTATGAATTGCAAATTCCCGAAAGATCAAAGTTCAGAATTATTTTTATTATTTTCCACATGGATACAGATCTAGAAGATGATTTAAGACGTAATATATTTATTGAATTTGATAATAAATTTTTGAATGTTTGTTAAGGCTGTAGAAGTTGAAGCTATTACTCCCAATTGCCGTTGACACGTGTTTCGGGCTAGTTGACTCTCATCAGAACGGCAAAACTAAGTTCAAAATATACGAACTTCAGGATGGAAAAAACGAAAAGATGATTTCTGGAATATAAATGCCAGACTCGTATATATATATATATATATATATATATATATATATATATATATATATATATATATATATATATATATATATATATATATATATATATATATATATATATATATATATATATATATATATATATATATATATATATATATATATATATATATATATATATATATATATATATATATATATATATATATATATATATATATATATATATATGTATATATACTCTGGAATATAGTGAGAATAGGCAGGAGTTATTTTCAGAGACATGGCATTACTCTTGGAGAGTGCCGCAAGGCTCTGTATTCGGACCTCCTCTATTAATATTATTTAAAAACGATCTGCCTGCGAAATTGTCCCGATTTTTGGTGACACGTTTTGCCGACGATTCATCGGTGGTTGTTTCTGGCAAGACCCCTGAAGAACTTCTGGAGATATGTGAATGCATTGTGTGGGAGTTGGTGTCGAATGAACAATCTGATGGTGAACGTTGACCAAACTGTATGAGTTCAATTTTGACTGAAAGGCAATGGAATCAGTTCTTTGAATGTTAAATATGGAGACGACACTATATCATCATCCCTATCAACTAAGTTTCTTGAAATATATGTACCTAGACAGAAATTTGAGATGGACATCACACATTGATGTTTTATGTAAAAAATTGAGAAACTCATTTTTTGCAATCTCTAGAATTAAGAACATCGTACCTAGAAACTGTGTTATAAATGTGTATTACAGTCTTGTATATAGTCATCTGAATTATAATATTCTGCTGTGGGGATGCTCTACAGAAATAAATAGGGTGTTCATTTATTCACAAAAGCGAATACTTCGAATAATATTCAATATTAATTAACGAACTTCTCGTGAACCTATCTTCATTAATAATTGCATACTCACCCTACCTTGTTTATATATTCATAGATATTTACTATCTGTTAAAGAAAATGAAGATAGGTTTATTAAATTGAATAGTAATCATGAGTATTCAACAAGGAACAGGGATGTGCTACTTATTCCTATGCATAAAACTGCCAAATTCGAGCACTCACTCTATTATCAGAATATTAAAATCTTTAACCATTCACGGTCAAATTTGAAATTACTGATAGCTCATTTGTTTAAGAAGAGAGTTAAATCATTGATGTTAACAAAGGCATGCTATAGTGTGGCAGAGTACTTCGATGATTCGAATGTAGGCATTAATGTATGAATCAACTTTTTGTATCATATGTTTGTTTATTTTTTTTATCACGAATGTCCCTCACCATGTGAAATTGTCTCAAATGTTTAATATTTCTGAGGTAATTTTTTTCTTTTCATTTCAAATATAGTTGTATATTATTGTAAATATGAATTGAACCAATATTTCTATTCGAGGACTGAATGGAAGATCAGACTCAAAACTCAATTCAGTCCTTTTGTGAGCATTGTTCTTAGTTGTAGTTATTGAATGTGATTTTACAATGTAAGGAATGTTTCTCAATAAATGTTATTATATATATATATATATATATATATATATATATATATATATATATATATATATATATATATATATATATATATATATATATATATATATATATATATATATATATATATATATATATATATATATATATATATATATATATATATATATGAATGGAAAAAAGAGCTAAGAAATCAAGGATATTGGAAACCAACACGACTTGGACGACCCAAGGACAACTTAGAAATATCTTGTTTAGCCTTCGCAGACAACCTGGCAATACTCACAGATAATGAAACAACAGCTACGAAACAGATAAAGGTTCTGAAGGAGTGTGGAGATAGAGTTGGCCTGGAAATCTCTTTTCAAAGGACAGAATTCTTCTGCTCTAAACTAAACATACAAAAATTGTACACGAAGTACGGCAAGATAAACAGAGTCACACACTTCAAATACCTGGGTGAAATCCTTGAACCCACAGGAGGAGAAAAGATCGCTCAGAAGACTCGACTAAGTAAAATGAAAAGGGCATACGGTATAACACACAATATCTACAATAAAAAATGCATGTCTATACATACAAAGATCAGATACTACAACACAGTAATCAAACCACAAGCGTTATATGCAAGCGAGACACTTACAATTCTTACAAAAAGTGATATGGAAAACATCCTTAAAGAAGAACGCATAATTATTAGGAAAATACTCGGCCCAAAACGCACTGAGGGAGGATACAGGTTACATTCGAGGAAGACCACACAGCAGATGTCCAACATAGCGGCAGATATAAGAAAAAGAAGGCTAAAATTTTACGGACATATCAGTAGACTCCCACCGACACGAATCGGTAACAGGATCCTCAAATATATAAAAGGGGTCAAATCTACAACACCATGGATCACACAAGTAGAAATTGATCTACAAAAGGCACGAATAGATCAAACCGATGTTCAAGACAGAAACACGTACAGAAATAAGATACACCAGTGGAACGTGATGCCAGAGAATGAAGTCCTAAAAAAACCAGGGACTAGGTGGACCGAAGAAAGAGAGAAAATTCATAGGGAAAAAATGAGAGAAGTGTGGAAGAACAGAAAGAACACTACTAGATGAATCAGGATGCTTTGCGTGAACCAACGGGGTCTATTCGCACATAATTATAATAATTTATATATATTTATTTATTTATTTATTGATGTCTAATATATAAGTTCACGAAATGATTGCAGTCATTGGAAACATTCTGTTACTGATCGTAGCTGTAAGCGCGGAATGAAAATTACTGGAGAAAAGAAGCGATCGAATCAAGTGTTCCTTTTACTCATTATAATGAGTAAAATGTACACAGCATCTCGCACAGTTTCTTATAAAACCAACGGATTTCAATTTATGAAGATAGCTCATACTTACTATATCGCTTGCTATGAAACTTCATCTTGAATATTGTAGAAATTACATGCATTTCACTTTCTAAGGAGCGCTAACTGTTGTCCATTTTTCCCGAATGTGAAAGCCAATTTGTTAGAGAAAATGTGACCTCAGGGTCGTTATAAAGAAAGTACTCGCAATTCCTTGTCCATTTTTAGATATAAGGAAATTGAATTCCACAATACTTGAATACGTAATGCAAAGAAGACCTACTGATAATATTTCATATATACTTTCATATTTCTTTGGTTTTCGAGCCATTTTAAAGTTTTTTTAAACGAAATGAGAAGGAATAGAACGTTAATCGTCTCTTTTTATAATATAGGTATTATTGATTTGCGTTTCGGATCAGTGACCTAGAAAACAAACTTCTTAATGAATTGCTGCTTCGTTGTACCAAGTGTGTGAGAAGATAAAATTTTTATTTCAATTCATCTTGAGATGGAAGTAAGATATTGAAAATCTCAATAATTATCTAGTATCAGCGCAAGTTAAAACCAGCTTGCGACAGGACATACCTTCACGTATCTAAAATGTCAAATCTAGAGGAGAATAATACAGTGTTGCATTGGTTTGTGAATGTAACAGGAAACTTTATAAATTATCCATCAAGTGAAGGATCTGAATGGGTTATTTCGAATTATTACAGAATAAAAACAGAGAATACAGATTTTAAAACGATTATGTAATAAAACTCTCAACAAAGTTACTATATCTATATATGTTACTATATACTACTTATCAATAAAAGAATAAATATTCTGAAAATAGAAACTTGGACTCACGTCATTTCCATTTGCCTACCTGAATAGACATTAAGTATTTGTGAATCGTACATATTATTTGTAGATATATCATTATTTTATGAGAAAGCGGAGAAATTGAAAACTACAGAAGAAACACAGTCGACTTTGTTGATTAATTAAAAAAACACAAAACAAAACACAAAATTCTACGTGAGGAATCGACATCTCTGTGGTTTAATTGAGTATCTCTGTTAGAGTTCTATTCTACTCTGTTTTGAAGACTGAATCAATTATCTGCCAATGAGACGATATTTATACCTTCTGGAAATTTTGCACCGAAAATAAGATAAATTTAAAAAGGTTGATAAAAACAATTAGAATGAAAAAACGAATAAAAATTGCAATTTTGATTTCTGTATGTAACACTGTTCGAAACCAATGAAAATAGTTAATAAGACACTAAAGACTCGTAGTTAATAAGACACTTAACTAGACAATAGAAAATCTAGAAATTGTAGGCTGAAAGATTTCGGGATATTTTTAGAACTTCACTGGATAAGTGGATACTGTACCTGAAAAAACTCAACTTCTATAATTCTCAAAATTTTTTGAACAGTGGAATGTCCCTTTATGAAATGAACTTCCTTTCATTATTTTGTTTACTTACCCAAGTGTATTTAAAAATAAATATAGATCATGATTCATAGTAACGACTATATCAATTCAAAATAAATATGTGGAATGAAGTAAGGTGTTATTTATAAGTATCGATAATGATTGAGAAATGTTGTGTTTGAATGAAATGCATCACTGTTTGACACTGGCTGAAGATCAAATATTTTGCAACTGTAATAATAAATCGAACGCATACCGTACAGTTTGTAAAATAATTAAAAGTTGAGGAGTGGAAGCCGAGAAAGAAAAGAGCTAAAATATAAACGACACGCAGTTTTTACTCACTGGATAATTCTTGAAGAAATGAACATTAATACAAAATATGCAATTCACTGCACCTAAAGTCGGATGGCGGAATTCATAGGAGTGCCGGTATACGGCGCTAATGGTACGGTTCTGGGTTGTTATCAGAACCATAAGACATGATAGAAGGCAGCATTGCCAGTTCAACCAGGAAAATACATCAATTCGAAATTAAATAACTGAATTCAATGAAACACTGTTGAATATGTGTCACTTAAAATGTATCAATTGTATAAATGATTGAGATAAAACTCCAGTATGTTCACTAACATAAACTTCTTTAATGAAAGTATAATAATCAAAAATGAGACCATGCCGAGGGACACGAGGTAGGAACGTTAGTTCCTTCAAGAATTACTATTCAGTTCATTATAAAAGAAGTAAATATTATCTATTCAATAAATAATAAATAAATCGTCAGAATCATTAATAATATTTTTATTAATTTTAAATTGAAATCAATGTATCTAATGTATAAACAATTTTCTATTAAACACTTTCCATGATTTTCACAATAAAATTTCACTAATGTATTATATATTTATTTCACTTTTGAGTTATTAAATTTGAATTATTGAAATTGTGTTGATAAAACAGTGCTGTATATTCGATGTGCGTTTGCTCTAGGCTCATGCAACACTGCTATGTTCAAAGAAAGAAAGATCGGTGTAAGAGGGAAAGAGACACAGCGTGCACGCGGAAGATGCTAGCCACTCGGCGAGAACACATTCCGATGACATGACCTGACCACATTCCAATCACTCATTTCTCGTCGCCCCATCGCTCTGACAGAAGTAAAGTACTAACGTTCCAATAATCCAATTTTCTATTATATGAACAAATAAACGATTAAACTAAATTACAACTATGATTGAATTGATATCAAATAGATGCTATATTCATGCAAAATATAAACATTTATTCAAAGATTACAAAGACCGGTTTCAGAATTTCATCCGTCACCAGTAGATGCGAATAAGCCAGTCATCAAGGTTAGAATACCCATAGAATTGAACTTACATAGAATTGATACATTTCATAGAGGCGTAGTTCTGTGACGATCTGCCCCAAGATACCAATAATGGCAATAGAATTATTAAAAACACTTGGAAATTCACCAAGATTTATTAGGTAGAAGAACAACAAAATTCCACATCAACAAACGAGGCACTTTCATTTTTATATGTTTTATTTAGAGTTTTATTTCATTTTGTTGTTATTTTACCTAATAATTCTTGGTGAATTTCCAAGTGTTTTTAATAATTATATCTTAAATGTTATGGCGGGATATACGAAATGTTTAGGCCCTACCACTTTCGAAATCCATTTTAGTTAACGCAGTGTGTTTTTTCATTATTATATGACCTTGCAGTAGGTATTATTTTATTATAAAATGGTGACTATTATGGTGAATTATTATAAAATGCTTGGCCTTCATGAAAACTGTTACGCCCAGCACAAAAAAGATAAAATCCTCATGAATTCAATTGAATATTATGGATATTCTTAATAAACTGATGACATTTCATATTTCACTGAACCTTCATATTAAGTACGACAAGACAAGTACGATTAAGATTAAGTAAGGCATACGACAAACGTCGAACAATGCCTACAAATTATAAATCATATCACTTAATTTCTTATTTACCTATTGTCATTATTATTTCAGTGAAGTACCTCTGAAATATTCCCGATGTTATATGATTACTCACATGATTTGAATTTTCAAAAATACACATTCTCAAGATGAATATGAGATGTGGCAACGCAGCTGTACCTCCTTGACCTGCATGAAATACAGGTGACTCTAACGGTATCAAAAATACATTGAACGAGGCTTTTATTAGAACAACTAAAATAAGGTTAGGGATCCATTGACATGACCAAGAAAGAAATGTGATTTATTTATGGGTATTTTTTCAGGCACAAATTCACTCATAATAAATACTATTGTCAATTTTCCCCAGGCATAATCGAAATTAATGGTGTGAAAATTAATTGTTCCTTAAGTAAAGACATAATATATTTTTGATTACCAATATCAACAAATCGAAATTTTTGTTTCAAATAATTCAACAAATTAAAAAATTAGATGATAGACGATTGAAAATGATAACTAGAATTACAGAGAGGAAATTATAAAATGTCAAAACAGGCTTACCTATTTTGATGTTTAACACTTTATTTTCGTTGACATTTCGTTGTATAGCACAACTTTGTCAAAAGTTAAAAAAAATTTAAATTTTGACAATGTTGTGATATGCAACAAAACGTCAACGAAAATAATGTTTTTTACATTAAAATAAGCCTGTTATTGCTAAAAACAGTGAAAAAAATGATCATTATCATTTTTCATTATCATCAATAACTGTTGGATGACTTTTGTGTCGTTTTTGTTGGTTTATTGACTTATGTCAGGCGTAGGCTTCCTTTTTCTACAAATTGTAACTAATTATTTAACACATATTTTTAGTATATTTACTTATTAATATTTTTAGTATTCCTGTAGTAGAACGGAATTGCGTTCGAAATATAGAATTGCTGACGATTAGTCGTTATATATATATAATATATATATATATATATATATATATATATATATATATATATATATATATATATATATATATATATATATATATATATGAGTTTTTCAACCTAGAATATTTTTCTCTTATAGCAAAGATTTTGAACTTCTTCATTTAATTTTCGGGGCTAGAGAAATTTAAAATACATGCAACACATATATTTTTTTGTTGAGAGTTTCCTTGTCTTTGAATATTTGAATAGATATTCAAAATTTCAAGTAATAACAGACTTTAAAATTGGAAAAATTCATTTCTCGTTGATGTTTTGCTATTTTTTTGCTGTTTAAGTTATAATTTTATCAAAGCTTCAAAATAAATCTTTTTTTTTTGTTAGTTTGAAAGCTAAGAATTAGTTCCACCGTTTAACATGAATTCAAAACTACAATTTAACAAAAAAAAATTATAATGAGATAATAACGCTTTCCAAACATAGGAATAGTATATTTTATAAAGGATTCAAGGCATTCAATAAATTGCCTAGCTCCAAAAAAACAATCAGTGACCTTAAAAAATCGTTTTGAACATATAATAAAATATTTAGGTTCAAAATATAAATATTATATTTTGAACCTAAATGTATATATGATTTTGTAATAGCTATTGCTAAAATAAAAAAAACTATATATACTAATTCACCTTCTATTTATCTAACTATCAGAAAAAAATAGATTCGGTTTGGGATATAAAATCAGTTTCAAAATTTGAACAACAGTTGATTCCAGTAGCAATGCAAACATTTCTGATTGTTTTTATAGTCACATATTCAAAAAATCTAGTAAAGGTGTTTAATTTTCATCAAAACCATACAATAGCTATATTCGAAATCAGTGAAATTTTCAACGCAAAAATTTAAATTAAATACACCGAATGAAAGAAAATAAGATACATTTTATGAAGGAATTCATTTGTGTATATACCTACCTTTGGAATTCTAGTGAAAAAAGCGAAAAAATCTTTTTTCGATTTTTATGAAACGAATCGAATTTTTTGGGAAAATCAAAACTGATTATTAAAAAATTATGAATATACCGACTCAAATAATAAATTTGAGTCGGTATAGTCATGTGGAATTAAAATAAATCCAAAGTTGTCGTTCGAGTCTACATTTCATGAAGTAGAGCACTAGGCCTCAATAAATCCAGTGACCCATATAGAAGAAGTCAATTCATCGTTGAAGATGTCTGGCATCCAGTACCTATTATCATTATCACTTACATCTATGTACCTTCTAACGACGAAGACCACGGATTTTCACGGTAGATACTAATTGAGTTTTGCAGGTGACAGTGGAAATCTGTGTTATTTTATTCAATGATCACTTTTGACATCGGTTATTGCCTCGAGGACATGAATGCCGCAACTGGCGGAGCTACACGGACCGAGTCGAGGTCGGCGTTTGAAGTGGGACTTCGCACAAGAGATGAAAACTGAAAAGTTAAACAGACAAACAGTTGTTTATACAATCTCTGCTAGAGTACTTATGTGGCATGACGGTTCATGTGTGTGTATATGTGTGAAAATGTGACCGAATAACCAAAGGGTGAGTGAGCTGTTCGCATTAATTGACAGGGCGCTATAAATCCCTCGTAGCCTTTAAAGGTCTTCGCGCCCGAAGGTTGAATTGCGTAAACACCTGCATCTCTGACATTCCCGTTATTTGTACATGCTTGTTCCAATTCTTCTTTTCTGCTACTCACCTTCATTCATTTATCTACGTTTACTTTTATAACCACATCGCTCACATTTTTCAATGAATTATATCAGCAGATCCCAAAGAACACCTCATTTATTTGTTGAAAACATAATTTGTTATTTCAAATTTAAGATATTTCCATCGCCACAGTTTGTCATTATAGTGAAACAATCGGAATGAAAAATCCAAAATACGTCGGATTTTTTGAACCATGAACAGTGTCGCTTTGTTAATGTTCAATGTACTCGAGGTAATTTCAACAGTTACCCAACTAATAACAACACAAATATAAAACTAGAATTAATGACGTTTTACTCAACGAACTTCTGAATATTAACGTTAAATTATCAATTCATCTATATGAATTGTTTATATAAATCTGGATGTTTTTTACAGATAGATATCATCCATTGAATTCGGGAGAGAAGACATGGAAGAGACAAGCAGAGATTGTACAAATGGCGCTTTTGTTACCGTAGTTTCCATTGGTAACGAAAACTACAAGGAGGAGAATACCAATGCAACAGGGGATGCAGATTTCGTAACAGTTTTAAGAATAGGGGAAGAAAAAGAGGAGAGCGAGGATATCACCGAAGAAGTCCTTGTATATCGTTTACCCGGCGAACGTCTTGGTTTCGGATTGAAATTCGAAGGGGGAACTAAAGCTGCAGAACATGTGAAAAGACTTTTTATTCAATCTTGTGCACCAGATAGTCCCGCGTCCAGAGTATTGAGCTCCTGGGGTAACCTGACAGAAGGTGATGAGGTTTTAGTTATTGACTCTCGTCCAGTGAATTCAATGACCCGTATCGATTGTGTTAAGTGTTTGAAAGATTCGAATCTTATAATAAAGTTGTTAGTGCGACATTTCAAACGGAAAGTGAATGAGATTGAAGTCAATCATTTGAAGAGCAAAGTGGCTGAAGATTTGCCACAAGTTATAAGTGCGGAAAAGAAAAAGGTGCCACCACCGCCACCACCGCCAGTTCCGCCGAGGAAAGTACCTAGGAAATTATTCAAATTGAACCAGAATGGAAAGAGTAAACATTCTGATTACCAAAAGAATAGCGATGATACAAATCCTCTTCCTCCCGTTCGACATAAACACTCTGATGCCAACAACAATGGCAATAAACCTAAAAGCAGTAAGATCATAACGAATTCTCCAGAGTTCAGGATGAAGAGAAATAATTCTGATGGAAGCATTGGTCCACCAGATGCAGAGTTTTATGTCGACCTGATTTCTCAAGAATCTCTTCATAGCTTGAGTGAATCAGATGATACTGCTAGTACAATTTCAACCATCATCGATAGAAATGGTAGTAGTCTACCTTCTACACCAAGGTCTACACAGAAACATCTAGATATATCAAACTTTCCAGACGATGAAGAATTGTTCAATATTGACTCTAGTGGAACCATATCCAGTGAAAAATTAAGTGCTTCTAATGTTCAGGAAGAAAATAATCAGCTGGAAGATTTTGAGAAAGATATGATCGACGTTGATATTGAAAATAGAAATGAAGCTGGAGTAATTGCCGAGTATATAACGGAAGATGCGGATGAACTAATCGAATCGGGATATTCCTCCCAAGGTATGATAAAAACCGATACCATTGAAGCACACGATGAAAACATGAATATTTTCAATTTACCTCGCTTGGTTGACTTCGTACCAAAAATTTGCAATGAGCTGGATCAAATCAAAATGATGACTTTATTTCTGGAGAGCGAAAGGAGTGAACATTGTGATTTCTCCATAGATATAGATCGCAACACTTATAACAGATCTTCTTTTGACCCTGATATTGATATTTATTCCAAATGGAGTGTGTCACCTCAGCTAGCAACAATTGGAGAAGTAGAAGAAGAAAGCATGAATTCAGAGAGCCTAAATGACGGGTAACTATTTCTAGAGTGATTCATATCTGAAATTAATGACAACTTTATCGTAGATCTTTATCTGTTTCGTTGCCAACCCCTGTGGTTATTGTTCACGATACGGATCGGAAGGAGAAGGATATATCCGAGAAAACTGACATTGACGAGGACGAAAATCAAGATGAAAGTAAGTTGATATTGTTAATGATCAATAACAAAATATGCACATTAGGTTTTAAGATTCTTATTGGAGACCTAAATGAAAAAAGTTCTCAATCGAAACTTTTTTATCTTTTTCCGTCATTTTTCTAATTGTGCTTCTGAGGTTCGATCTCAGATCTCCGTAATGAGGGACCTACGTATATTCAATATTCAACATATTATACCATGGTAGGAATTCCGTTATCATAGTAAACAGATGTTTTATTACACATACTATCTATACTTTTTCGGAAAAAGATTGATGAAATATATAACAAATCGCACTGATAACACAGTTCAGGTCTAATATATATATTGTGATGAAAGTGGTTCGATCGCAGATTGATATTCTTGTATAAATTATTATCATCCAAGCTAATTGGATATATAAGTTTATCTGATAGTGAAATTGAAGTTGAAATTACCTCTGACGTTTGGTACATGAAATAAATAAGTGATATGTTTGAAAAAGGTAAAGTGATCTTGTTATTTTGTAGTTTAATGAAAACTTCTTCTTTTTCCAAAAAAATCTATTGGTGTAACATGGTTTGATATAAATTGAATGAAAAACACCTATCTAAGCTTCTTATAATCCTGTAAATCCCATTTTCGAAAATTAAGATGATATACCAAATTCGACATTTCATAAGTTGAACAGTTCAATTTTTGAATAAGATAACAGCCTGAAATAATTGTCAGTTAACAATATAATTCTGTGGAGCTATGCCAAGTGTTTCTTATTTGGTCTTCGTTTCGTTAATATTACTTACAACTCCTTCAGGACCTTAATTTTTTGATGAAAATCTCTTTTTATGTTTACAAACTAGCAGGAATGAAATACTCAAATTTTATCGAAGATTCTAAATACGTATTTCATTGCGAGGAATTCTCAAATAATCAAATTCAATTTCGATTTTTCGAAAATTATATCGATAAGTGGGATATATTTAGAATTCAGGAAACTTGAACCTTCAACTAAATCTCAAAGGTAATTACATAAATGTTATTATGATATGCTAGGATTATCTGATAACTCGATATTAATCGATACCAGGAATTGTTAATGCTGTGCACTTAAACAGTGACGTACTTGAAAATTTTGATCAATGAAAATAGAGCAAAAATGACAGACTTTTAGGTATATTTATTTCTGAAATTTCATGTTGAATACATATTGAGACAATACTTACTATTGTTTAGGTTTACTTTTATCTTTACAGCTTGTCGTAATAAATGTTCGTTGAATGTTTCTAGTTGTAACGTTTTGAGTGTATTTCTCATTAAAATAATTTCGTATTTCAGATTGCAATCTCTATATTATTTGTTCGATGCAAACTTTTGTGGAGTTTTCTCTAGATAACGTAAATTCATAAATTCATCAACTTTAAACATACACATTAAAAGACGAAATATCTTTCAATTGAATTTTACGAAAGATATTTTTCCTTATTGTAGAGTTGATTTGTTGTACAATCTCAGAGATCGTTATTTGAACTGAAACCATTCCAGTTCTCGCTATACAGGATGGCTCAAAAACTGAAGGGCGACACGTGAATTGAAAGAGTGAAATCCGTACTTGGAAGTAGCCTTTGGTATGTGTTTCGAACTTGTTGGCTTTCATCAACTCTTTGTACCTTTACTACATTGTTTTGATGAGAACCAACAAGCTCGAAACACGTGCCAACCGCTGCTTTCAAGTGTGGACTGTACCGTTATCAACTTTTTTTGTTTTTATAATTTCTACCGCTGAAACCCTTTAGATGCATATATGTATGTATATATGAAAATGAACACCACTAGAACATTCATTCGAAAAATTCAAACTAACCAAAGGAATGTTATAATAGAGCATATGTGAAGATGTACGATGGGATGTCTCCATTATCCTTCAAGGGATAAATGTTAGAGAAATATTGAAATCGATGCCACAGCTGATGGAAGTGCGAGACATATGTTTCGTTCTGCAAGGAACTCGTCAGTCGCACCACGTCCATCGAAGTGAGGCAAGATTTCAATCCCCAAGCATCTTCTTATGACTCCAAGTGGAATATCGTGAAGTAATGAATACTTCACAATTCCATCTATAGGAATAAAAAGAAATCATCTCTCAGATCATTGACACACCAAGCATCAAACGTTGTCTTATATACCCGTAGAAGATTTTTTGGGGATTGAAATCGTTGCCTCACTTCGATGGACGTGGTGCGAACGACGAGTTCGCAACGAAACAGCTGTCTCGCACTTCCATCAAGCACATTTATCCTTTGAAGGATAATGGAGGCACCACATCGTATACGTTCACATATCTAGCTCTACTTTAACATTCTTCTGGTTAATTTGAATTTTTCGAATGAATGTCCTAGTGTTCAATTTTCTTAAATATTTCATTCAGTACCATAAGCACAAAAACTTCATTTTCTTATATATATATATATATATATATATATATATATATATATATATATATATATATATATATATATATATATATACATTTATTTATTACGTATATAAGCATATTTTGAGATATGTAAGAATGTTCATAGGAAGCAGCTTAATCATGCAATAGTTCACTTTATTACTGTATAAGTAAAACGCTTCAGTGGCCTCCATTTCGCTTCCTTTTAAATATTCATATTTTTTATGCTCTGAATAAGTATATCAGATGAAACTTGATGTATTGGTAACGGAATTTTGTTATGGTTTCGTCTATGGTACTCTTTCGACGGCTCTGTCATAACTATGGAAATGAACTGCTTCAATTTCACCTCCTAACGGCTTTACGACTGTAACAGTTTTGCAGTAGCTTACGTAATTTATGGCACTGCTTTCTTTAGCCACTGAAGATTTCGATTATTATTTGGATACCACAAAAGAAATCAATTGCAACTTGACTAAATGATTTCAAAAAATTGCGAATTTGTTGAGATTATATAGCTTGGAGATTTTATTTCATTCAAATATTCTAAAATTGAATTCTGTCCTCGATATAATTATGAAAATTTATTGACATTTGTTTAAGTTTATCTATGTCAACAGTTCATAAATAATAGACAAGAAAAGTATGTGTGGTTGAATTAGTGAAAAATAGCGGGCTAAATGACAATAATGACAGGTTGCTTACCACAGAATATCTATTATTATATTCCATGACAATCGACCATGGAATGAAATCGATAATTTCCTTCTCATATTATATTGAATATCCAGAAATATCAATTCAAACACATTATGACAATGAAAATAGAATGAAAAACAAATAATTTCAATTTCGTACTTATATTGAATACTTAGCAATATTAATTTGATATACCGTTTGTACTTTATTATCGGAAATAAATTTTGCTCATTCTTAATTGCACTCAATGATTATTTATTGTGCGTTAAAAAAAAGAGATAACTTGATTGATAGGAATGTGGACGATATAGATGACTATCGATACATTCTATCTTAAGAATGAATACATTCAACGGATACGTTGAATGTATCAGATATATTACTTACTTAAGTTATTTAGATTATTCTTGGTATATAAAGAATGGACCATAAAAGTGAAAAAAGTTGAAACTTGAAGGAAACTTGGAAAAACTAAATGTAGGGAATTTAACTGTATTAAAAACCAGGTTATGGAATGTTGTACATAAGTTATTGAGCCAGATGGCAGGGCCATCTCCAATCTAGATTCATTTCGATGGTATTTATTCTCACGATACACACCTATACTACTTTTTGTTATTGTTTCTAATTATCATTACCAACCTTCGCAAAATATGGAACAAAATTTGGGTTAAGCTGTATATGAAGAACCGTCTTTTTATTTGGAGTAAATTGTATGAATCAACATGTTGTTTTTTTTATAAGTTGGAAAGTAATTTTCGTAAACGTCGATCAGAACATTTTTAAACACAATGAAATCTCTGGAATTTTGGTGGAATGTTTTTTGATAATAAAAGCTTCGTTTACTTTAATTGTTCATCTAACATTATGATAGTCGTAAATATTTGCAATAGGTATGTTTTTAGATTCTCATTGAATATCTGCCTAATCAGTTACTGATTATCTCTGTCATTGGTGGTTCTGCAATTTAGAGCAAGTGAAAATAACGGGAGATTTTTTAAGAGTTAAGATTTTCAGGTTGTCGGCACTGGTTGGTTATGGCATCCAAACGTCATCTGTCAAAGTGAAAAGTTTTCAATGTACTCTGGCATTTCATCATGGACAGACTTAAAAATGAGCAACGATTGCAAATTGTTGAAATTTAGTATCAAAATTCGTGCTCTGTGAAAAATGTGTATCTTTTGTTACGACCATATTATGGTCGTCATAATCGACCTGGTGAATCGAAAATTCGTGCTGTTATCACCAAATTCGCACCAAGTTTACTTTGTTGGACATTAAACCATTGTCTCGCATGCGTACTGAAGAGAATATTGTAGCGTACAGTGTTAATGAGGATCGTGAAATGCCAATTCATCGCCGTTCTCAGCAATTGGGCATGTGTTACTCAACCACATGGGTAATTTTACGTGTTGATTTGGGTTTGAAAGACTATAAAATTCAACTTCTGCAAGAATTTAAGTTGAATGACCTACCACAACGTCTAATTTTTGTTGAATGGGCCTTGGAACAGCTTAATGAAAATCCGCTGTTTCATCGAAAAATTGTGTTCAGCGATGAGGCTCATTTCTGGCTTAAGGGTTATGTAAATAAACAAAACTGTCGCATCTGGAGTGATGAACAGCCACATGCCATACAAGATTTACCGATGCATCCCGAGAAAACCACAGTTTGGTGTGGTTTATGGGCTGGTGGCATCATCGGTCCATTTTTCTTCAAAGACGACCGTGGAGGAAACGTTACCGTCAAGAGAGAACGATATCGAGCCATGATACGCAACTTCTTTTAGCCCCAGTTCACCGAGTTGAAATTGGTTGACATGTGGTTTCATTAAGACGTGCCACATGCCACAGAGCTCGTGAAACAATGGACATGTTGAAGGATGAATTTGGTGGGAAGCTTATCTCTCGAAATGGTCCTGTGAATTGGCCGCCAAGATCATGCGATTTGACGCCTCTGGATTATTTCTTGTGGGGTTATGTAAAGTCGTTAGTGTATGTGGACAAGCCAAACACGATTGAAACCTCACAGGATAACATAACACGCGTAATTCGTATGATACAGTCCGAAATGCTTGAAAGAGTGACGCAGAATTGAACCTTCTGAATGAACCATTTGAAACGGAACCGCTGACAACATTTACATGAAGTTATCTTTAAAATGTAAGTGGCAAAGGCCAAGTTATCAATGTCAATAACGCTTTTGAATATATAATGCAAATTGAGTGTTTTATTCGATTTAAAAAAAACTACGCTTAAAAAATCACCCATTATTATACAAATGTTGATTATGAAAAGAACAGTTTGCACTTTTATGAGATCAACTACTTAAAATGATGTACGATTTGAGTAATCTGCTTTAAACTATGTTAAATTGATCTGAATCAATTTGGTCAAAGTATTATTTGCAATCGTCCTGTATGTAGGTACTTATGAGAGATTTAAAGATCTGTATATATCTGATTATGGCAGTTTTACAAGTGTGAATGCATAAATTGTTATCAGCATCAAGATAACTCAAAACAATCCTGAGCTTCAGTAGGTTGATGGGAATTGTTTAGTGGATTGGTTGTGTCGATTATGATCAAATACTGATCATCTGCTTTGGTTGCAGTTTCAATCATATTGAAAAAATTGTAAGTTTTTCTTATATCTTACCAAAAATTTGTTTTTTTTTTCATAACGTTGAATTTTGGTTTGATTAGTGTATGTGTCGAATATACATTCCAAAATGCACATAATTATGAATAATTCTACATATTGTTTAACTTTAAAGGAATGTTGTAGGTCCACGAAGAATTACCTGATAGAAAATCGAATGATCTTTTCAATCAATATAACGATATATTTGTGATTTAATTTTCATTGTTTAGTATATTGAGAACACCCCCGTGGAGGTCACAGAACTGACCAATCTGTGATCTGTAGCTACAGATCACAGAAGATCAGAAGCTAAAGATCTGTAGTACAGTGTTCCCAACTTAGGCCCATCCCTCTCAAGTTTAGGGGTAAATCAGCGACATGGGATTTTTTAAGCTTGTTATATTTGTAAAGGTATGTTTAGGATTTTCTCGACTTTCTGCCAGATTGTGAATATTCAAAATGAAACTCGATAGTTATATATGCAGGAATTAAAAAATATATATATGGAATTTTTTCAATATCTTAAAAACACCTAATTTGCTGGAAAGAATTATAGAAATTATGAATTGTCTGGTAGTTGGAATTTGTGGGAATCTTTATTTATAATTTATCGAATAATATTTTTCCAAGTGAATGTTCGTTTAAGTGTTATGATTTTAGGGGTTTTCGATTTAAGCTTTGGGGAGAAATATTTTTAAGAGTTGACAACTCTGTCTCAGACAGAGTTGCCAACCACTCATTTCCGTATATTGTTCAGCGGTTAAATACTTATTAGAATAAGTATATATTTCCAACAGGAAACCACCCAATTACAGGAAAATACATAATGAATTATGAAATACAAAATATGGTGACTAAAAATATCAATAACAACATAGATATACAATATTAAAAAATAATTATAACAATAAAAAACAGTATCAAATGTAATAATCTAAATCTATAATATCAATATCTGAATATTCAATTATTTAACTGAATCTTTAAACAATGAGTAATAACTAATCAGAAAAACAAATGCAGAACTCGAACCGGAAGAAATCAAAATTGGTTATGATTTAAATACACTATCAATTATTGGTTGAGATTTAAATACACATTAATGATGAACTAAGTGAGTCCCATTGCAAATCACAGCATCTTGATACCTGGTTTTCAATAGAACATGCAAAGCTAAGCGGCGATTGCGAGAGAAGATTGTTTCTGTGGGTTTTTGAGAAAATGGATGGCTTATTCTAGTACACCTCTGAGGAATAAAGAAATTAAGTTTACCCAGAAGCTCAGTAAAGTCAAGATTATCATTGAACAAATTGAATAAAATTTCAATGCTTATTATACAACACTCGTATATTCTTGTCAATCAGAATTGAACGGTCTGTCTTTTCTATTTTTTAAGTTTCACGCTTTTGTAGCTAATACCACAATATCAACCTTAAGTTCCCTCATCAGTGATCTAACACAGTTGCATTTCACTTTCAAGGCGTGCACTCTAGCGATTGTTTGAATTAAAGTAAAACCACAGGAATTTATTGTTGAAGTTGCTCAGCAACATTGTCTCGTAGGTTGTCATCAATGGAGTTTTATTTCCTGTAATTATTTAGCAGCGCTTTCTATACTCAACAGAATGATGCGAAAGTAAATTCAATATGATTTCAGGTATTAATTGAACAACATAAAAGATGTAGATACCTAAAACCGTCAAACCTGTTTTTTGAATTGTTTGAGAGTTAACCACTTATTTGTGTTGTTATAAATACGAATGTGGTCCCAGTCTTCCTTGACGAATACGAGAAAAATACTGAAGGTTTTTGGTGCAATGTGTTCTATATCTGGAAGTGGAAATAATATAACGAGGACACACTTCAATCATTTTATACTTCCCGACACTATATTTAGTTTCAATGAATACATTTTTATCGTATTTCTAAGGCTCTGTTTTATTATATCACTCATTAGTTATTATTGCTAGTAAAACAATAAATCGTATTTCAAGACATCAGTTAGAAATTCTCGAGGATAAGTTAGCAGTCCGAAACATATGACGAGTGACTTGAAGGATTGTTTGGAATTCAGCCAAGTGTTTTTGAATATATGACGTAAAAAATTTTGCATGCCCTCTATCATATTGTATCATTTTGAATGTCAAAAAAAGATTCGAAAGTCAAAAATATTCACGCTTGTGATTTTTTCATTATATATATATATATATATATATATATATATATATATATATATATATATATATATATATATATATATATATATATATATATATATATATATATATATATATATATATATATATATATATATATATATATATATATATATATATATATATATATATATATATATATATATATATATATATATATATATATATATATATATATATATATATATATATATATATATATATATATATATATATATATATATATATATATATATATATAAATTGATTTAGTGCCTGTTTAAGATAGTTATTTTCAATTTTTTTAAGCAATAACAGGCTTATTTTAATATTTTAATGTTGAAAACTTTATTTTCATTGACGTTTCGTTGTATATCATAACTTTGTCAAAACTATAGTTTTAATAGTTTTGACATACATAGTTGTGATATACAACGAAACGTCAACGAAAATAAAGTTTTTAACAATAAAATGAGCCTGTTATTGCTAAAAACATTGAAAATAAATGAATAAATATATATTAACACAATAATGTAAGGAGTATTATTTTCTATATATATATATATATATATATATATATATATATATATATATATATATACTTTGTCAAAACTAATGAATAATTGAATTTTATGAATTACCATAGATATCAAACGTCAAATTCATTTTTAAATAAAAATTAGCACACAATTTTTAAATTTTTTAATTTCATTTTTTTTCAAAAAATTCATTAGTTTTGACAAAGTTGTGATATACAACGAAACGTCAACAAAAATAAAGTTTTTAACACTGAAAATAGCCTGTTATTGCAAAAAACATTAAAAATAAACTATCTTAAACAGACAATAAATTAATTTTGAAATATATATATATATATATATATATATATATATATATATATATATATATATATATATATCAAATAATAAAAATAACAAGCAGTTATAATGATAAATAACCTTTACATTGTTGCTTCTAAATTGCAATAACTGAATTACAATGGTCAAGTTATAACTGCGTCTCATCTATAAAAAAAGAACCTACCCTATCCTTCTACATCTGGTGAATAAATAAGGATACCTAATTTTATACCTCTTTAATTTACAACGGATCTGAGCATTATTTTTTATAAAAAAGAAGCGTGACTATTGAAAGAAATTGAAATTGCTATTATTATTTATTCAAGAAACACCTAATTTTTACCTTCGCATTTTAAGTTTCTAAGACATTTTACATCAGTTAAAAACAGTCGATAAATTACTTAATTGAAAATATGAATTCAATGCTTCTACTTTGGTGGAGTTATCACTTTGATATATAGGCAACACATGTTGCAGTGATGTAAACATTTGAAAGTTTTGAAGTGAAGTGTAAATAATTCATGGCGTTTTTACGAATCAAAATGAACTTCCCATTTTATAAAAAAAAAATTCTTGTGAGAATTTAGCAGTTTGAGATACTAAATATTGAAAAAACTCCGTTGGTTCGTTAAAAAATTACGCAGAACAATTCATTCACATTTTATTCCAATTAATAGAATTATTTCAGTGGACATATATATTCTCGAAAAAAATTAGAATTAATTATGATTTTTACCGTACAAGTTATTTTTGAATTAGAATGTCTTAATCGGCAACCAACTATACAGCAACTGGTTGTGTAAGTTATATAATCAATCTTGCAGATTGTCAGTTCGCACTATCATTTTCGATGGAATGAATAAACGTTTTCCTTGTATATTTCTGTACTCACAGTTGGAAAAGTGAGTTCAAGTATCTCTCAAATAACGGATAGAAAATACATGGTCTGTTATTTTGATACTGAATTTGCAAATGATTGAGAATACAGTGTAGATGCATACTTGAATGATAACAACAAAAACTTATATTAAAATTTCAAATTTGTATTATATTTTATTACGTAATAAATGTTATTCCTTGAAATTTTTTCTAATTGAAATTCGAATTTTATTATAATATTTTAGACAACTAATGTCATGATTTGTGGTCAGTTAGAGGTAATTAGAGTCAAAAAATAATCTTATGTATAACTTATGTACCTATTCACTTGTATAAGAGTTTCATTCAAAATATGTGGTCGAATTCCTCAAAATTATTGAATTTTCCCATTTGTTTCGGGATGCTACGCATTACTGCTACCCTCCTACAGCTCATCATCTGCCTTAACTCTCGACAATAAATTATTATTGTTTCCTCTTTGAACCAGTTGTATTAACTCTTGGGAATGGGTAGGCGGCCCTAAATATTTGTCCACTGAGTTGAATGATTTTTGTGGAGTTTAGCTAAGTGTTTTAATTAAATTTTTTCAATTTTATATAGTATTTAACGATATTTAACAAAGTAATAAGTGAGATGTTACTTGACTAATTAACTTCCTTTTGGTAAACGTTTATCTGTCAATGAAATTCCTATTCCGTTTTTCCCGAATTTTTCCTTTGAGTCACTACCTGTACCCGTCATATTGTATATACAATATTTTCATACCGCTGAGCAAATAGAATGACTAAGTACTCCATTAGTTGAGACATTGCACAATAAATTAGTATCTTTTCATACGGACATGATTTTAGCATTAGGGATTAGCGTTTAATACAGTGTTTCCCAACCTTTTCTATGCCGTGCCCCACTTTAGCCTTTCTCCAATTCTTATGCCCCCGAAAATGTGGAAAAGTTGAAATTAAAATGATATTTGATTTGAATCCATTTTCGAATTGCCCCCTTATAAATTTTTTATTCCTATAATTATATTTCATTTTATCAGATGAGATTTTATATCACAAACTCTTCCTTTCAAAATTAAACTTTAAAATTCGGATTGATTTGATTTTTTGACTTTTGATTTTTTTTACTACCAATTTTGTTTTTAGTATCTGTTGTCTTTCCTGTTTTGTAATTAAGACCTGTGAAACTAAAAAAGTGAATGAATAAATAAAATATAAAATGACTTTTTTACGAACACTTTCGGATAAAAAACAGGGACTGAAATATATCCATCTGAAATCTGTAGATAGGTAATTACGGTAAATTTGTCAAAGAAAACCTTCAAAAACATTTCGATTAAATACTCATAACCGTTTACAAAATAATGAATTGCGGTCAGTTTCACTATAAATGCAAATAATTTTTGACAATCAGATTTCTTTAATAGTGAAAAATATCACCTTAACCTTAAAACAAGTTTCTTTTTCTTGAAAATGTATGAAGAAAACACTTCGAAAGGATCATTGCTCTGTTCCCGAATTTCATCATGTATAAATGGCAAAAGTCCAATGTAAACATTTTTTTCGATATACATATATATACTGCAGTTATTCATTTCTTATGAATATATCTTCAGTATATATATTTTCTATATGGTGTTTTAGCCTTTCAATTATCTATAGTCTTTTTCAATAGTTTTCAACAATAATAGGCGTTATTATATGAAAAATCCATATTTCAGTTGACGTTTCGTTGCTGATTGCATTGTGACTAATTATAGGAAACAATGCTTTAATCGGATATACATTTCAATACAGCGGAACCGAAAAGGGAAACTTAGTTAATGTCCTCTGTATAATTGAATGAAATCTTGATGCTTGTTCGATTTTTCCAATTTTTTATGAAAGGTCTCACAATAAATTTCAAAATCAAACGCTGACAAAGTTATATACTCCCTTTTTCAATTAGTATAGAAAACATCTACTTTTTTGAAAGATATTGAAATGAATAGATGTTAATATATGATCTTTACATTTGAATTTAATTTTGCCTTTGGAGTATTTACAAGTAGAATGAATCGTTGTTGTCTTCTAGTTAGTTCTTCTTCAACCTCAGTTGCTCTTGTATTCGTTTTGATAATTGATTAATTCCGTTTTGAATTGTGCGTCACTTCGAAATCATTGCCAGGTTCTATTTTGCTCTTAAGATGTTCTCTCTACCTGCAAACGAAAGAAGAAGAGAATCGTCTTTCTCATCCTGATTTGAACTATACTGAACTCCCAAAGAAGTACTGTTTCGATACGTCCTTGAATTGAGTTCAGGGGAGTACTAAACATTTGATATCTAAAGTTCTTCATATTCCCAGAATATATTATTGCAGAATGGGCCTCAATTTTTTTAGTTTAGTTCTTCAAATATAAATTTTTCCAAAAAAATGTATATATTGCTACGAAGAAAAATGAACAATTATGAGAGAAATGGTCTGGTTATGGGACAGAAAAAACAAGGAAACGTTTTATATTTAAATAATGTCGAAAATATCTGGATAGAGAAGGGGGCTATAAAGTAATACGCAAGTGTTGTCAACAATTAGCGGTGGGGGTATGTATTACTTCCATGTTTTCACGATCTGAAATTGGTCAGATCATTGTTTTCATATCAATTCACTGGGAAAATCTCTCCTCCGTTGAATGAAAAAGTGAAACTAGTTGGAAAAGTGTCAACATTTGAAGTATTTCAGTTGAATTAAAATCTCAGAAATGTCTTCTAATGCAAAGTGAGTAAATAGTCGCTTTTTGTATTTTCTTGAATCTTTCGTTATTTTATCATAAACATGTAAGTTGAATGACAAAAAAGTTGAAGATTGGCTAACAGCCCCCTTGAAAATGGTACATTCGTAGTAGGTATTCGACTGGTTTTGAACGATTGGGTGACTTAAAAAGAGAAAAAGTATCGTCTTCTATAAACATTGCATTTTTGATTTGAGATGGACTAGAAAAATTGAAAATTGAGAAAATATATAGCGAGTTTTCAGTATCAGTAAAGAATGGATGTTCTGAATATAATCTTCTACTTTAATTTTCAGGCTACATTATGAATTTCATTGCCGCGAAAATAGCAGTGATAGTATGAAGCATTGCGAATATTTATATCGTAAGCGTTTTTCGAAATATTCTACAATTGAATATCCAAAAGTATCAATATCCTTCAATAATTGTTCATATTTGAAATTTACAATATTATCTGAAATATTGAAATAGGATACTTCAGATTTCGATGTGGTTCAAAGTTCCTTCGAACACGAATGATTGATTATCAAGACTGGGATCCAGTGAATTTTGATAAGGTCCGGAATTATCTTCCATATGCCCCTTCGTCATCGATTTGCACTTTGTTCTACTTCTTACAATTTTGCCCCCATTATCCTTCTAGGGATAATTGTTAAGGGCAAGGCGTCGGCAATTTCTGCTTGGCTGATCACGTTCACACAGCGTCCGGCAGATCTTGCCGCCGCAATATATCGATGGATGATGATGATGAATCGAAGGATTATCAAGATTCTTTCAAACAAACTAAGTTCACCCGTACACGCATTATACTATAAAGTACAATAACAAACCCCATCTACTGGACTGCTAAGGTAGTTTATTTATAACTGAACTATTATTTATATATATCGCCACTCTAAGCAATTACAGCCTTTGAAAATTGAAAAATATTCTGTATGGATATGACATCTATTTGATCAAAATTATCACTGTTACAAATGGCAAATTTTTTAAATTTATGTGAATATGTGAAACTGTGAAATATATTCATTCATAACTAGTTGGCCTATCGCTTCAAATTTGATAAGAAAAAAATTAAAAAATCACAAATTTGTTATGGCGATTGACTCAAACTCCCAATTGTTTCATATTTTGTCATTTATTTCAGATTTCTGACACTTTAAATAATTTCAGAGAATGAAATTTGTTCAAAGTTTCAACAAAGTTACATCTTGTAGCGATACGTTAACGACAAATTATTATCTATCACTCAATTTTTCAAGCTTGCTCTTGCAAAGAGTGAAGATACATAAGTATGCATGCAGGGCCCAGGCTAGAGATATGCCAGGCATTCTTGGGGAATTTGACTTAGATGGCACAAACGGGCTGTAAATCTTCTAAATTTTTGTATAAGGGGCGGATTTTATTTTTTTCCGGGGCGGCGAAAGTGCTAGCTCCGGCACTGATAAATATCTTGTTGTGGCATGTTTTTGTGGACATCATGAACTTTGTGTAGGTTCAGAAGGTTGCGTGAAAATGTCACCCGCTTGGATAGTATTTCTATCGTTTTCCTAAACAGCCCGTAAATAAAACTTCAGTTTTATAGTTATTGAAAACCTGGGTGGCTCATAAATGAGCTTAATTCATTCGCGATTGAGTCACCCGGCGTTCGATTATTCGCAGCTGCATATTGCATTTGCATGTATCGACATAAAATCTATTTTAATACGAAAGACATTAATAACGATTATGAGTTACTGTTTGTAGGTATATGAAAATTGTGTTTTTAATAGCTCTCAATATGAACAGAATGGGAGAGTGTCAATATATAGCACTTGACATTTTGAACCGACAAATTTCACGCCTCTTTGAGCTATTTTCATCGGAATGCAATTATTTACGTTGAGTGAATTTTGATTGGTCGAACACCAAATAAAACAAATACAAAATTCCATTTCTCAATTGAATTCTGTATGGCCATGTATTCAATATTGAGGATATTAACAGTTTCTGAAATATACAAAACTCATTTTATTACCTATGTGGTCCTCTTTAACGTTTTCTTTCCGTCTTTTGAAATACGAGGTCTGTTCCAGAAAAAAGGTGAATTTTGAAGTTTCGCGGGCTGGGCATTTTTTGTTGTTATGTTGGTACACATACGTTTCCTATATATTGACATCATAAGCCAATTGGGTCAGTAGTTTGTTTTCGACAATTGAAAAGGTTAGTCTCGTTTTGTGTGTTCTTCGATTTTTTACTTTCGAAAAAAATGGATCAAAGAATCTGCATCGAAGTTTGCTTTAAAAATGAAATGAGGGCTCCAGCGCTTTCAAAATGTTGACTGTGGAATTCATAGAGTCTACTTGGTCTCAAGATAGTGTTTGTAAATGGTACGAGCGCTTTACAGAAGACCGAGAAGATGTTGATGACGATGAGCGTCATGGAGTTGCAACCACGTCAACAAACAAAGAAAACAGTGAAGAAAATGGTTTTGGAAAATGGTCAAATCATTATTAGGGAAGTTGCAAAGTAAATTTTGAGCTGAAGCATCGTCGCATTAGTACCTATCGCTCAGGAGTTGTTGTATGACGATCCATATTTGCTCCAAAAGGTCATAACTGGTGACAAACGTGGGTATATCATCTTCTCGATCATCTCAATGAAAGCGGCAAGAAGAGCCAAGACCGAAAAAAGCACGCCAAATTCGATCAAATGTGAAGGTTTTGCTCACTGTTTTCTTCTAATACGGAATGGTGCACCATGAGTTCTTGCCAACAGGTCGTACGATCAATGAGGAATACTAAAAGGAAGTTATGCAACGTTTGCGTGAGCGATCCGGCTCAAACGATCGGAATTGTCGAAAAACAAATCATGGATTCTGCATCAAGATAATGCACCAGGTCACATATCAATGGTTGTTCGTGATTTTTTGGCCAAAAACAACAACGTAATCATGCTTCAACCACCGTATTCACTAGATTTGGCTCCCTTCGACTTTTTCTATTGACAAAACTGAATACCAAAGAAAGCGTTTTGCCGCAATTTATGAGATAAAGTCGGAATCGAAGAATTAGGTGATGGTCATACGGCCATACCGAAAAGCGCATTTCAGAAGTGCTCCGAGGATTGGAAGAAGCGCTGTTATAAGTGCATTATATCTGAGGGGGATTACTTTGAAGGGAACAAAATGGATATTGATGAAGAAATAAATACTTTTCGAAAAAATTCAAAATTCACGTTTCCTTTTGAACAAACCACGTATTTCATCTAATTGTATTGAATAGTGAATATTACATATAAATTACATTGGAAATTCACAACAGTCCTTGTCGTTTTTCTCGATTTCTAGAGATTCTAGCTTTGTTTATTACCTAAGAAAGATTTGATAATAAATAAAACAACGCCAAATTGCACATTAAATTGCAATTTATCTAATTGTAAAGAATTGTAATTAAAGTCTATTGTTATAATTTTTGGTTTTCCATTATTAATTGTATGATACTATCAATTCATGTTCACTCAATGTTTCATTGTGTGGCCCCTCATAATATGTAAAAAGGTTACTCATCCCTGGCAAGGGAGTTTTTATAACTTTTTGCAAAGGTTGAGCTCTCCAACTTAAAAAATAAGGAATTTATGAATTTTTCAAAATATGTCAAATTTTCCGGTTTTTTCCAATTTTCTCCGCTTCCAATTATCCGATGGACTCGTACAAAACATGATTCCCTTCGTTATTTAATTACCTACAACCTATTGATTGTATTTCGCTAACTTGATTACTTTTTTAGTTATAAGCAAAAACCAGTGCAATTTTTTGGTTGAAAATATTTATAACAAATAAGGAAACGATATTTTCGTGTCCAAAACATATCGGAAAAGATGTCCGAAATGGCTTGCTCCTGGTGGTATAGTCGGCTTGCAACTAGGATTTACGTCATGAAAAAATAACTATTACTTGGCCTATTAGTATGATACTTGTATTCATGTTGCTCGCCTATAAATGAAATTATATATATATATATATATATATATATATATATATATATATATATATATATATATATATATATATATATATATATATATATATATATAACATTAATGAAAAGGAGTATTGCCTGGTAATTTAAATATAATTGTTGTGGGTTATAGGCAAAAATGAGAGGAGCCCTCCTCCTTTTCAGAGTCCTGATGAAGACTGTAAACACAGTCGAAATATAGACCAGGCAGACAAATTGGATAAAATCTATTCATAGTGGCCTCTCATTTTTGCCTATAACCCACAACAATTATATTTATATATATATATATATATATATATATATATATATATATATATATATATATATATATAAAGAAATATCTTCAATCTTCATAGCATACTCAATCTGTAAGGTATCTTATTCAGGGAATTCCCACCTCTACTAATATATCAAGAAACTAAATACTTGAAACGAAACATTTTGAAAAGAATTCCAATGTGAACAAAAACGAGTAAGTTCAGTGTACAGTGTACATGTTCTGTACTTTCTTCTCTGAAATATGCCAGTGAGTTAGATGGAAAGAAGACTCAGGTACTGGTTTTGCAGTGGAGCGGGTTTACGTTCAGTAGCGTAGAAGGTATCGTTGCATGTAACAACTATTAAAGCATTGCAGTCCAGTGAGAAGATCTTCGGGATCAATTCTCGAACGATTTCGTTTTCCGCTCCATCTAGATGAATATGTCTTGGTGTCGTTATTTATTAGTGAGTACTCTATGGATTTTAAAAGTTATTACAGATTGGTTCGTTTGGTAGTTCAAAACCTTTTTGTTTCCACTTCTTGGTCATTCAACTTACAGAAGTCTTACAATTTGGAAACAGGGGGTTTCTGTGTTTGACATATCTTCAGACACTTCCTTCAGCTTTGCTTCAGTTTTCTTCAGTTCTTCAGTTCAGTTTTAATTGTCTTTTCTGTACACTTACTCTCAGTTAAAAATATTTGTTCCTCTCTCGTTAGCTGTAATTACGCCATCTTTTAGTTATACTTCTGCAATAGAGAGAGCCTATTGGGTACAGCACGCATGGTTTTTATTTGAACCCATGACGGTACTTTCCAAGAAATCTGAAAGGACTTCTGAGTCGAGAAATCTTCAATAGAGATTGATTTCTTTTACTCCAGGATTTGGGACGGTTATGGATCTTGCAACAATAAAACAAAATATATTGATCACCTATTAAACGGAATCAGGTGTGAAATAGATACAAAATGTCAAAAATATAGCTAATGGCTCTACAAAATACTTGTGTTTTACTGCTCAATACGTACTGGATGACTTTGTGCTTCTTCGAGAAAAACTTGAATGATTACACAATGCACAGTCTGCATTCTGCAAGGTAGAGTGTACATTGTGATCATTTATGGCTGTTATCAATGGAGTGACAGGCTACATTATGTTCTACGTTGATTGTGTAGTATCAAAAGGAGCATTGAGAAATGACCTTTGCAAAATATACAATTGGTCGATTTTTAGTCGGAAGTTCAGTTTTCTTTATGAAAATTTTGAATCCAAATTTTCAGTTTGAGGAGCAAAACGAGTATTATCGATAATATTTCAGTCGAAGCAATAACAAACCTGGAACGAGTGAGCATGGATCAAATTATATTCTTCTCAATAAACTACTATTTGTTCCATTTCACTCACAAAAATACCTGACAAATCTTCTATCAAAAGATTTCTTCAAAATTGGTTCAGTGGTTTCCTATATGATCACGTTCGTGACCACACGAAGTCAATTACGGTATATATTCGAGGAGATGTGGGTGTTTTCCATGGTTGCTATTTTATAACAACCATGGTTCATATAAAATAAAGTGCATTGATCTAAAGCCCGGTGCTGACTTTTGAATTCCGGTCCTGCATAGATGTGATCGACAAGATGTAATCCATATTGTAGCCAACTGCCCTTGACTTACGTGCACTGACCTGGTGTTTGCCAATTTACTTCTTCGTCTTGACACTTCGTGGTTACAGTGGTGTATCGATGCTATATACTGTGAAAGATTCATCTATTACCCCTCTGCGCTCAAAGCATTTTACAGGATGTTTACCAGCGACAAAATACCACCCCAATTAGACACTAAGAAAATAAACAAAGCCTGTTCTTATTAGTACAACTTGAACATGAATTATTGAGATAAAATAACTATATAGATGACAAAATATCCGTTACTCCTGATATTTTTATATTGCAATAATTCTAAAGTATCAAAAAAAAATCCATATGTTTTATACAATATATAGGAATTATTATAAATATATATGTATTACTGTAATTTACTATGGCGATTTAGACTTTTTTCATATATTATGCTCTGATATATTGGTCATTCGATAGCGATGAATTCTTCCCAAATTATTACTTGCACTTGCGCAAAAGTTACACGGAAAGTATGATTAAGTTCCACTAGATGGCGCGAGCCGTTTAAGCAATTTTATTCGAAAGAACATTGATGTAGAGAGATATTGAAGAAGCAAACATATTCATTGCCTAACTTATTTAAATAGTTATATTGCTTGTTGATTAACATTTCTAATTTAGGAAGTATAACCGAAGAATGTATTTGTAACTATAGAGATCAAATTCTTACTATTACATATTCTACTTGTTTCTTTCACGTTATCTTTCTGTATCGGTTTTCTTTCACGTTATCGTTCAGTATTCATGCTTTCACTGGGAGTGATTTCATTATATAATAATGTTGAATCGGTGGTTTCCGAAATGTTTAATACCATTTTCCTGAGATGTGGAATGAACACGACTACTATTGATCACTAAATCTCATGACTATAATAATTGGGAATAATATTTGATAAATTGAAGTTCAGAAAACTGAATAATAATAGAGATATACTTATCAAAATGAATTATTTGAATGAATAATAGTATTAAAGTTTTCGCATTTATTCAAATATCAAATTAGTACCAATTATTGAGGAAAAAAAGGTTAACCTCATAAGCTGGTTTTAAAAGAATTGTTGAACCTTGATGACTTCTGAAGAAATGACAAATATATGGAATATTTATGTTACAATTTATTCATTTTTACCAATGATGTTGATCTGTAGGTAGGTGACCTTAAGTCAATGTAGCAGTTCTTCTCTTTAGCAGCGAGGCCTTTCATTATAAATTGCAAGTGACAAACTTGGTATGTTTAATGTTGCCAATTGAACATGCAAAAATGTCACGTGTTGATACTTATAGAGTCTATTTTATGTGACATGATTTATTGCAAACTGAGAATGTATCGTTCCACAGTGTCGTCGGCCTTTAAATTTTCTATGTTGAATCATTTACGGTATTTTTTGCCGACAGAATTCGATGAATATTTCATGCTTTTTTCAGAACAAAATAAAACTTGTTCTGTTACAATACGATAATGTTCCGGCAGAAAATTCCATAGAAATGTGAGTTTTGTCAACAAAATAATCCTTTTACACTTCAGTGAGGGATCTCTACGAAAAATCTGAATGACCATTATGCCTGAAGGACACATTAGATACGACCTTTTTTGCCCTTTCAGGGACTCTTATTGTTGTCCTATTGGTGTCCATCGTTCGACCGAACATGGTGACTACTAATCCTGAGGTCTTTGGGAATTTTTGAGGACCAGAATTTCTCCTTTCACCTTTTCGTCTTCAATTTGCCTTTCTTCTACTGTTTGGGAAAAAGCCTCTTCAGTGAGGATTCGTCCCTTAGTGAGAAATCTTGTGGATTTTCCTTCCTTATTTTCGTTACTTTGCATTTTTCTTCCATTTTCCTCTTCCATTGCCAAAGCGTTGGTTTCTTGTCGTTTCTCCTGTGTTTCACTTTCATTATTTGTCTAACTTCTTCATTTTTATGCCCTGCTTTTTTTTCTAGCATCGTCTGGTCTGTCTCCTGATTTTGTTTTCAATTGTTTCCAATTCCATTTCATCTCTTATCTGCTCTTTTGTAACATACCATGGAGCTCCAACTGCTGTTCTGGTTACCCTGTTAACCTTTCTTTGGAGTTCTTGTTTCTTTCGATTTTCCTCTGTGTGCCATATTTCTCCTGCGTATGTTACTGCTGGTATCACTATTGTCTTCACAATTTTCATTTTATTTTCATTTGACATTTTGCTACTTGCATTCAGTAATGGATAAAATGCTCCTGTAGCTGCTTCGCTCTTTTAATGTCTTGCTCAATTTGCGCGTTATAATTGAGATGTTCGTCTGATAATACTCATAGATATTTGGCTACTTTCTGTCATTCTATCTCCTGATCCTCTATGTTTATCTTTTTCGGTTTTGTGTCTTTTTTTTTTCTGTGGTCGAACATTACTGCCACTGTTTTCTTCGGATTTATTTTTATCCTCCATTTCTTGAAATATGTTTGTTGATTTCATATATCTTTCTGTAATGAGTTGTGCATCTCTTGCCGGTTTCTGGTTGCCACACATATTGCTGTGTCGTCCGCAATTTGTGCTATTTTGCATTCTTCCATCTCAAGTATATCCGCTGTGTAGATATTAAACAGCAGATGTCTAATAAGTGACTACTAACAATGTTTCCGATAAAACATATTCTTTTTAAAGAATATGTTTTGTCGGTACGAAATTTTGTCGGTTTCATTGTACGAAATGTGAAAGGAAACAATGAATAAGTTACTCGTTGCAATAATCGAAATTTATCAAGAAAATGTCAAAGTGGAGCTGGTCTGTACGATGTGTTTTCCCCACTATCCTTCAAGTGTAATGTTAGAGAATATTGAATTAATAATGCTACAAAGGGGTTGGCTATACGAAGATAAAAGCAAATAATCCTAGTAGGGATTGAGTCAACAGTTCGTTTTGAATAAAGTTACCTTGTTATCGAACTCACCTACTGCATAAATAATTAAGGTAGCCAACTTAATACCATTAATAAATTATGCGATATCCATAATGATTAAATATATTTCTGAAGCGTCTATTGCGTAACTAGGTCTGTTATTTTGATCTCTTATGGAAAACACTTTCATTTTCATTTCGCTAGTAAGCAACCCGCGCGTATGTAAATCATTTGCATTTTAATTCTGTAGTTTACATTCCTAGTTTTCCTTTTTATAGAGGCGTGAATAACAAAGATTTTTTTTGTCGATAACCACCCGGCCAAAGCTTGCTGGAATATTGTTTGTTCAATATAAATAAACTGCAATCAAACACTTGTAGAATTACAAAATTAATTTTTTCTTATGTACCTTACTTGTATAGAAAAAACACGTATTATTGAAGAAATGTAAAATTCGCCCTTGCCATGTATTTTCAATCAATCTCATATGACTTATGCTGAGTAATTAAGTTCTGGTAATTTCCGAAATTATGTACAACATTCTTGTGGAAACTATGTGTATTGAACATAGGTAATAATTTGGAAATCCTTGAAAAAAGCTGGGTTTATGTTTTGTTCAACAACAAACATAATTTTCGAAGTGTATCTGCATTGTTGCTTATAATTGACGAAAATGTCAACTACTGCAATGAATATTAATATAAGGAATTATTCAAATATAACACCAGTTGTTTTTTTCAAATTTTGAATCCTGTTTCAGAATTTGGTTAGATTTATTATGGTGAATTGTTGGAACCATCTTTCTTCCTTAACATAGATATCATTCCTTCTCTCTTGTGAATGTTATTCGTTTCCACAGTAAATTATACTACAGCAAGTTTTAGTGTGCAATAAGTCATAATTTTGGGTAAATAATTACAAATTGCAGGGACATTTCCATGCATTTCCGTGATGATTCGGGTCGGGTTGTAACCCATAATATCAATTTACTCGTCGCCAAATACATGGAGGGACATTTTAAATATGTTGTATCAATGAAAGCAACATACAAACACATACGTTTAACATCACAATGTCTTTTTTAGAATGACAACCTGTTTAACAAGCATGTAAATTGAATAAAAAACACTTTACTCAGTTTCACAGAATTATAACAATTCTTTAATAGTTGTTTCGAGGTTCTAAATTGTTTACAAAGCAATTTTCCATTTTTATTGAACCATACTTCAGCAAGAGATCAGATAATCATAAATCTACTAACAAGTATACAGTAAAAGCTCTTTATTCGCAGGGTATGCGTTTTGAAAATATGCCGCGAATACAAAAACCGTGAATATGGAATTGTAATTTATATGGGATTGTGGGGATACGTTCCTGGGTGACAACATGAAAAAAGTAGGCGACTTTATGAAAAAAATTAATTTGAATGAAAAATTAATTTCAATGAACCTTTTGATCATATTGATTATTATGTTTACATTTAAACCTTCACTAAAAATTTTCAAATTAAATATCACGTTTCCCGTGCTCGTTGAAGCCTCTTCCTCAATAACCTGTAAATTTAACATTTCCTCCAAGTCGGTTTCCGTCAAATTTTTATCTTGCGATTCATGCAACGTCTGAATGTCACTTGATTCTATCTGTTCTAACCCATCTCGTCATTTTCCATTCGTAATTTGGGCTAGATTTGCAGTCAAAGTTTGAATGTGTACAGATTCTTCGTCATTTTCTGCCGGCAGAGCAGGCCACAGTTTTTTTCCAGCATGACTTCAATGTTTATGGCTTCAGTTCTTCCAATGATTCCAGAAAATAAAGAAATCTATTGCCGCGAACATAGGAATTGGGTAGCATTTTTTCAACCCGCGAATAGTGAAAACGCGAATAGAGGAAGCTTTTTACTGTACTTTTATTGAGAGCTAGGTGTAGATTTGAGACTTTATAGGACCCACTATTGGTAAGCTATTGGAACTCTCAGTTAGAATCTAGCGATTAAGAAAAACTTAGTTTTTAGTTATTCTGAGAATTTCTGGAATTTTTATCTATATATCACGTTTTAAGCCATAGAGTTTGAATTTACACCCAGCTCTCTGTACCAGTATGTTTCTTAGACAGATATTCTGTCAATACGAAGAAGCCATTGTAAATCTGAAACGTTACAGTTGTTAAATTTTTAATTTTTTCGTGTTAACGGGTTAACTACTTATGATCATGAGCATCATACAACTGCGTATGAACCCTATGAGCAGTGTATGGGTCACATCGATACGCTACTGGTTCAGAGCGCCAAATTTTGAATAATTTTGCGATGACCGCTGTAAGTTGTTTTTGATGATCGGATCGGACTACTGCCTCTCAAGATACCGGACTGGAATGTTTCACAATATATAATCAGTTCATTCAAAACTTATCAGTACAACAAACAGGCCTAATGAACGAGCCTTATTTGAGCCAGCTTGATTAGAAACGTTTCTACAATGTTATTCAATGAACTATATAGTAAATATTGAATCAATTTTTATTGTTCTATAAGATCAAATCGCAGTTATACCCGGAGCAAGTTTGCCATTATCCATTTAACTTTAGTATAGAGTTGCTTGCGGTCCGGTATAGACGCCAACGTACCCGAGTGCGAGGAGTTAACAAACTTTGTTATATAAATGAAGTGAATTCGATGTTTTTATTCATGTCAGAGCTTCTTTCTATCTGCTTTCGAAGTTTGGTAAGAGTGACGATCAATTTCTTTCATTTTATTCAGATTACGACCATCCGGTTATTGAAAGTTTTCTGTTCGTTTTATCAGAAACTTCGAAATTTTTTCTTTAAGCGCTGATTGGAGATTTTTCCAATATTTTTTGTAAATGCGCTGGTAATTAGCTTCTATTTATCGATATTTATCGATTTGTGGTCGTCGATAAGTCCATGTGCGTTCTGATTTTGGCACATGCAAAATGCTTTGTTCGTTTATCTTAAGCGTTCGTTGAAAGTGAGAGTTGTTGGAATTTTTTTCAATATCTGCATGCCGCAATTTCATTCGAGTTTGTTTATCTGCGTTGTTCGAATTTCCCACAACTAAATAAGAAAACTGATGTTTTTATTCAAATACATGAGCTATACATTTTTTTTTCTTACATTTGAACCAATTCAGTGTTTTTTCTTCAAGACTGAGTAGAGCTTGTGACGTTTCTTTCTTGTTAATCGAATAACGCCTCCTATCGGCTTGATATCTTCGAAATATTGGAGGTTAATATGTAGACGACCTTCCAACTCGTATTTAGGTTCTGCAGATGTTTCAATTTTCTCGTTCGATAAGGTTAATTCCAAGATAAAATCTTTCAATAAAAATTTCGATTGTTCATTCTTTGACAAATCGCATTTTTCATTTAGTATTTTTTTCAATGCTTTAAAGAATGTCAGTGATGTATTATTTCAATTGCAATTACTCAGAAGTTTATCCCCAATATTTTACAGATCTATGAACTCAAAATTCGACTCCTTATCAATTTTGTTTTGTTTCAATTTTTTTCATTTCTCTATTTCCACACGACTATTTATCGAAAGTGTTCATGACTCTCCATTGATTCACATCCAGGACTATTTTAACTATTAGCAATAGCGAGCTTGGAAAATTGAATCAACTTCATCAGTAGTTGACGTTTCACTACAAATTATAACTCCGTTAAAACTTTTTAATCTGTTATGATTACTGCATCATTTGATCAATTTTTTTTATTTCAGACGCTCACAATAAGCCATTTCTTAGTTGAAATCAATTAATTTCTTAATGAAATTTCAACAAAGATTTTCCACATTTCCAAGCTTGTCATAATTGGGATTTAAGATATTTGAATACAAATATTTGAAAGGCAAAAAACTTTCAATAAATGTATACGTTTATAACAAAATTCAAAGTAGTATTTCTGAGTCTACACTGTTTTCTCGGGAGAAATACCAGGATATAAAACTGCACAAATATCAACAATGTATATATATATATATATATATATATATATATATATATATATATATATATATATATATATATATATATATATATATTTGCGAATAATCCCAAGATGTATCTATAAGATAAATTACAAAGTTCAACGACATATATATATAAAAATATCTTGGGACAAATATGTTTGATATGCTTGAATCATGTTTAGAAATGCGAATTGATAAGGTTCAGAATTAAATTGAACAGAATCGTTTTGTTCTCAATATACACGAAACATTATAAAAGGGGAAAAAGACGTAAAAATTCGATATTTTTTGAATATGAATTAGTGATCATGTAAATTGGCAAATTTATTCCATTCGTTGTATTGTATAATCAAAAATACTTGATTCAATATCACAATATTGTTTATCACAGTGGACATAGGTTTCGGGTTACAAAATTCTCATCAAGAGTTCAATACAACTAACTGAGCTGAAATTAGTTGTACTGAAGTACTGATAATGTGGCAAAGATATTAAGAATATGACAGAGGGGTCAATAGAGACCTTCTGAAATTAATGATTTGTTATGTGACAATAGCTATCTCTGAATGTAAAAAATCTAACTTCATAGTTTTGGGTACAAATAAAACCCTTAAAAGCAATAAAAATGAGGATATAACTATAAATAATTATTTATAATTATTTATTATAAATAATTATTTATTTTGTTCATTATATAACTATAATGAACAAAAAATTAGAAAAGTAGAAACAGTAGAATATTCAGGCATTATGTTAGATGAAAAATTCAGTTTCAATGATCATGTTGATCTCATATCATGTAAAATCTCTAAAAAATCAATTTTTTTTAAAAGAGTAGGAAAAAACCTGTCGACATATGTGAAATTATTGCTGTCCAAATCAATAATAATGCCACATTTTGAGTATTGCTCCACATTGTTATTTGGTTCAACTGAAGAAAAAATTCAAAAATCACAAAAGTTACAGAATAGAGCCATGCGAACAATTTTAAAGTGCAATAGGGTAAAATTAGGCTGAACTTTTTGGAACTAATGTCTGTTAAAGCATACTCTTTGCTACTATATATATTCATATTTAAAATAAAAAATCAGTTGCTTCCATGTAATGTTTTAAAAAATTTAACATATGTCAGTGGTGTGCATGGGTATAATACTAGAAATAGTGATAGTTTTTATATCCAAAGTTGTAAGCTCTCTTAATCGGAAAACAGCATATACTATGACGGATTTAAGGCTTTCAATAATTTACCAAATATATTGAAAACTAGTACTAGGATTAAGATATTCAAGCGTGATCTTAGAAAGTATATTTTAAATAATGAGATAGGTATGTAATTAAAAATTGACAGTTCAAAATCTTTAGATTTTTTGTTTAGCTTCAGCTAAATAAATATTATTATTATTATTATAATGAATTTAAAAACAATTGAGGAGCAATTTTCAGTTAAATTCATTTATGTGTTTCCACTCATACGATTTACGAGTATGTCAAAATGTTTCAACGAGTGTTGAGCGAGAATACAGTTGACGTTATTCATTAATTCGTTTATATGCGAAAACCGTAGACATATCGAATAGAGGAATCAGTAACGGTTTTGAAGAGCGTCATAATGCTCCTCAAATATGAAAATAATCGATTATCACATGGCCGAGGAATTTATGAATAAATTTCCTAATGTAACTTGATTATTAACATTCGATTGATTAAATTACGACTTGGGTCGATTGAGGATTTGCCACTTCGGCATTTAGGTTACTTTAAAATTGTTGTTTTTTGGAGATAATATCCAGTAGAATCAGATGTATGATAAACAAGGAAGCTTGATTTAGATATATAAAGAGAGCTTGGTTTTTCTTGCGATGTATGTTCACCTATGAACTTTGGGAATGTAGATCAGGCCTAGAATGGGAACACAAACCTGCACGAGTAGTAGGTAGAAATTGCAAAGAGAATGAAATATTTGATTGAAGAATAGAATTTATCGAATATATTTCGCTTAATGTGGAAATTTTAGGTATCCGATTAAAACGTGAATGTTGAACAGTGGAAATATCTACGCAGAATTATGGAAATGCCACATTTGCGAATAATTTTAATTATTTTATATATGCTGTTGATACAAATATCTGAATTGGGGCCATTCAAGTATTATGTGAAAAGATTTATTACAATTATTTTCACCCCCTCAAACTTGTCAGCGGGAGTAGAAAAATGCTCTTACCCTTCCATCCTTGCTTACGATAACATTGGTATATACATTTTCATGTATCCGGTTTTTTATTAATTCATGAGCATCAGTTAAAATTCTAGAAATAAGATGAAGGGCTTAGAAATAATGGCCATATACCATCAAAAATAAAGAGAGAAAAGACCATCACCCTCGTCGCCTGAAGTGCTTATGTAATACTTGAACATAACTCCTACTTATTCTAGAATTTCCCAATTTTTCTTTCTTCTTTTTTTCTCTTGAAAGATTAGGTATTTTATGAAATAATTTTTTAAAGTTTTTTATGTTTCACACAATGTGTATCTAATTTTTTATTATGGAATTTGTATCAGCAGTATTTAGTTAGTTAGCAGTATTTAGTATTTCTTAAATGACTTGAAAACATCTATGGAAAAGTAATTTGATACATTCATGGTTTTTTTCGAAACATTTTTGCCCGAATGGTTTGAAGTTTTTGCCACATACATGGATAGACAACGTTTATTAATACTTCGTGACCATTTTACATTGTGTAGGATAAGTCATCACTGCATAGTATAAAACAAAGTCGCTTTCTCTGTCCCTATATACCTATGTATGCTTAAATCTTTGAAACTACGCAACGGATTTTGATTTTTAATAGATAGAGTGATTGAAGAATAAGGCCTATATATACAATAACATCCATTAAATAGTGAAGAAATACTGTTATTTTTGAGGTTTCTAATGTGATGTCGTAAATAATTACATTTTTTCCGCTTACATTGCAAACGCAGGCTGAACCCTACGAGATTTATCGAAATAATGTACTAGGTATTGTACACATTGAAAAGGTCTACAGAAAACTCCGATATGGGATATGTCTATCTCTTATGGATATCCCATAATAACATTTTTTTGTCATTTAATTTTTACGACAAATAATGGCTAATTTTCGAAGCGATTCTCACCAATACAGCATTAATCCTTATCCAATTAAACACCTTAAATATATTGTGGATTAATTTAAACAAAACAAATAGTTTTTCGATTTTCACTATAATTAATTCAAAAACATGACAAAATCGTTTCGCCAACACAGTGGCTTCATCAGATGTTGATGATGAACCGATTTATCACAGTTTAAATGAAGGAGGATACAGTAATTTTTAAAATTTGTAATAAGGAATGTATTTGATGAACTAGAAACATAAAACAATTAAAACTATATATTGAGTTGATTAGAATTTTTTTTTTCCAACTTGACCAAAAAAAATGTGAATTGTAATTTGGGTAGGGGCTAGACCCTTAAATAATACGGATTTAATAGATAAATTATATTATATTATAGGTACCTATATAAGATATTATATAGATTATATATTGCATTCAATTCAAATATTTCACTTTCAAATAGAAGAGAAAGTCCGATACCTTTCGCTGTTTCTCTGAATTCAAAATTTCAGAATCAACACCCTGTATATTAGACAAGAATAATTTTTCAAACATAATTCATCGGTAACCTTTGTGAACGATGACTTGTGAGATGTCTCGAAATAAAAGATTGAAGACGTCCCACACTGAAAGATTGAAGATCAGTTAGGAAACACCCTGTATGGTCAAGAAATTACAGTTTTAGTCACCTTGTCGTATGTTCAGATTATTGCGTGGGAATGAGATTTGTTATTGACTACATTGCATATATCGATTAGGTCACCTTTTACTGGAAAAAAATCATGGCTCACAATTAAAATGTTCTTGTTTTACTATCTTCTGATGGTCGCAAGGATGAATCACATAAATGTATTACGTGATTTTCGCATTTGTAATCATCTATTTTATTTGTTTTATGATGAATCAACCCAGGTCGATTTAGAGTAATACAAATAGAACACATATCACAGACCCACACAAACACACACACACACACATATATATATATATATATATATATATATATATATATATATATATATATATATATATACATATATATATATATATATATATATATATATATATATCTTTATATTTATATATACATATATTCATTCATTTATTTATGATTTATGGTATGCTGGAAAAATTCTAGAGGGTTATCTTTGAGCCTATTTCAGAAACAGGTTGCGATAATTTTTGAAAAACTTCTTCGATTCAAGGAAATAGGACGAATGAAATTTGCCACCTTTGCGAACATGACTTCTTGCATCTACCATTCTCGTGGAGTGATCGTGGTCTTACAGTACTTTCATATTTAGTAATATCCCCAATGAATTGAAAGCTGTCCATTTTGGCTGCGAAATAATGCGTGCTGACCGTTCGAAAATGTTTCAGAAATTATGGAACCTCTCCCCAGTGACCCTCGACAGCCACCTGATGGACACGAGTTTCCAGATTTTGATGAGAGTTTTCAAAAGACTACCAGTGATACATTCATCAATAAATTCGCTCTAAACTACGGCGAGTCGCCTGACAAAAAGGCGGCTGATTTAAATGGAGACTATTCTTTCGACAATCATCCAAGCAACCCTCTAGGTCTCACAAAACTCAATAGTATGTCAAACACAGACTTAGGAGCTATCACTTCAAATAGAGACAAAATTTATTCTCGGAATGAACATATTAGAAACGAAAGCATTAAACCGTTGCTCCACTCGAGATCTCAAAGCTTATGTGATATATCGTTTGATAAGAGACAAAATGATCATTGGCAGCATCTGTACGAACAACGCAAAAAGACAATGTCGAAACTCAAAGGCCTGGTGATCCCAGATTCTATCTCAGAGAGCGATTGCTCTTCCACTATTAACCTTCCTGAAATAAAAAGTAATGCAACAGTTCCTATTGAAACTTTCAATTCTTTAGAATCGTCAGAGGCGTCAAATGAAACTTCTCAACCCAGCAGTATGGATAGCAGCAAGTTTTCTCTTATCTCACCACCTTGGACTGGAAATGCAAATTTTCCAAAGTACTCCCCCGCGTTCAAAAGGAAAGATCTACAGTTGTATTCAACGTCATCTAAACAAGATTCCGTTTCTGAATTGAAAACGTATAAATCATTAACGAAGAAGTCAACAGCTGCACCTGGAAGTTCCAGTGGTGACGATTCAACTGTTCCAGTTAAATCAGTTGACAGTTCACCTACAAGATCTGAAAAAAGTTACGACTACGTCTTAAACAGAAATAACTTAAAACAAAGAATCAGATCTAGCAGGTACTCCATGGAAACAAGTTTTCTGAGCGATTACCAAAAAAACAAAGGAGAGATTAATACAGAAGATGAAAGTGACAATGACTCTGCGGTGAGTTCTAGTCAGTCTAGTTTCATTTCGAGACCAACAGCTTCTCCGTCACCAACCAGATCTTACGAGTATGAACATGAAGGCCTTAAATCTGCAAATAGGGATTATAGGTCTTCTGAAGTTCGACATCTGAAACCGGCTAGTGTCGAGGCAATCAATAGAAAAAATATATTAGCCTCTGCAAAATGTCGTAGTGGAAAAGATTTGAAGGTTGGCTCTCCTGTCATGAATAGAAAATTACAAGATTCACTCCATGAGACTGAAGCTACTCCTGAGGAGAAAATCGATACACAGATAACGAAAACAGAGAACCAACCACAGAAAAGTGAAGACAGTAGTGAGGAATATAAATCCACAGATGAAGACATAAAAGTTAGAAGAAACTCTACACAAAGTGTTAACATCAGCCAACCTCAAATGAACACTCAATTTAGAAGATTATCAAACGGTGAGTTGATTCATTCAGAAAAAATGAAAAAGTAATGTGAATTTAGACTGTTATGTTTTTTATGAGCACAATTGTTTAGAAACTTGATAGTTTCTTGTTATTTTCGAAATTTACAGTGTATCATTTTTTATCTTTCAGATACGATTTCAAATTTACCTCCAAAACCAACAGCTAACCTGCTCAAATCTAAATTCGAAATCATGGCTTTGTCGGAGAGACCTGTTCGTCCATCTTTCAACCGCGCCATGAGTAATGATAGCGCCTCAGTTTTCCGGGATAATCTGAAGCCCGTCCCATCGGTTACCTTGAGGAGAGAAGAAAGAATTTCGAGGTTTGGAAGTGTTAAATCGTTAAGCGTTACAGATTTAAGGAAAAATTTTGAGGATATTGCCAAATCGGCACCGATCACAACGAATTTACCAACTGTCAAACACAACGCCGCTTTGAATTCCCGTAAATCGGAGCCACCACTACCAAAGGCTTCACCAGCTGAACCTGAAAGTGTTTCCAGCAAAGTACCTGAAATTAAGGTGAGAAATAAATGATTCATTCAAGGTTCTCAATACTTCTACCAGAAAAGTTTTGTGCTCCAAGTATTTTTTGAAAAAGACACCTTGTTGTAGCATTCAGAATGATCTTGTAACCTTTGTTGCATTTGTTTGATTTGTGGTTTTGGAACAATGACGAGAACTTCTCGTACAAGATGAATCACTTTCGTAGTCATTTTCGTCAATGGTTGTGCTTTTTTTTGACTCTTTCTTCAGGATTTTAATTTTTTTCCAGCCATTGGATGTTGCCTTAGCATATGGCAATGGCTTTTTCAACCTTTCAGAATGTTCTTTGTGAGAATACGAATCTTTAAATACAATTGTGTACTTGTTGCGACAACTGTCCCAGTTGATATATAGAAATACATAATCCTTTCTGTGCAAAACTTTTTGCTCGAGACCTCCTTAATGCTGAGCTTTACGTCTATTATGTTAGATTTACATTGAATAACTTAAACCTGGAAATTTCACCAAATTTACCTTCAATGTATTCAAAATAATATTTTTCAATACGATATAAAGAAATATAATATACTATACGAAGATATCCTTCGATAATTCTTTCAATTTATTCAATGATGAAAATGATCGTGATTCATTGCGTTTGTTAAAATTTCACAGGAAAAACAGAAAACTTCCGATATCCGAAGTACGACACATAAAATACGTAAAGTGATCTTAACACCAGATATGCCAGGTGCAAGTCTTGGTATAACATTAGCAGGAGGTACAGATGAAAATAAAGAGATAACAGTACATAGAATAAGATACGGTAGTGTCGCTTACCACGAAGGAAGCCTCACCAAAGGAGATCAAATTGTTTCAATCAATGGGAATGACACTTCTGAACTTAGCCACCATGCAGCAGTAGAATTATTGAAGGTAAGCAAAAAGACCAATTCTAGATGACACAGAATTAATTTCATGAAACAATAAGATATAATTGATAATGGAATTGTGATTATCTTTTTTCTACTTGATCTTTCCTTTGGCTGAAATTTCAGTTTTTGCAATTTTTGATCCTGATGAAATTTCGATTGTTAATTTCAGGCACCAGTTGAAACATTTGTCATCGAAGCAGCATTGAGGGAAGAGATAACCAAAGACCAGAGCAATTCGAAGAGAAGATCAGTCTCCCTGGAATTTTCTACTAATCCAACATCAGGTGAGATATTTTCAAACACATATCGTTCAGACCTCCTCAAACGGTGTTTTCATGGTTTCATTGCTAGTCTGCAAATATTTTGATAATTCCATAAGAGAATTGTATAATAATGAGAATTTAAATTTCAGAATCACCCCCCAAATATGGAAACTCGTCGAAAAAAGCTAACCATGAAATTGTTCTGCTGAAGGATGGAAATGGGCTAGGTTTCAGTGTTGAAGGAGGAAAGGACTCGCCACAAGGAGATGTGCCATTGATAGTGAAGAAAATTTTTCAAGGTGAATAATTATGAATTCTACAATTATTACTGATTTTCAAAGCCAGTTACTTTAGGTATAACGTAAGTTTCAAATGGATGGCTCTTAATGAGAACACCCAGCATTTTGAGGTTTAGTAAAGTCTTTCATGTGCTAACAAATTGTACTGTAGATGATGGTGAAGTCTACTTCGTGCAATAGTTCGCTGTATGTTGTACTGAATCACCAGTCACGTGATTTTATACTTATTAGATGGCTAGAGTATAGAATTTTGGATTTGGATGATGAGGTTATGGCAGCTTTATTTAATTTTCCCGAGCTCATTTTTTCTGGTGGTATTTCTGAGTTGTGCCTGGCCTCCACTGAAGCACTGAAGAACTAGTTCGACATTCTGATTTATTCAATCAACCATAAGCTTCCTCAGTAGCCAAAAGATCCATTCGCACTATAGTGGGCATCACCTGCGATCAGTAGCGTAGCCACAGCGATGGTCATCACTGCCTTGAGCCTCTAAACGAGAGGCTCAAGGCAGTGAGACCTTTTGCTGAGAGCAAAAAAATTATACCTGAGAACCTATTAATGTTATGGTTAGAGAAAAAACGTAAGTTAAATTTCTCTGGATCCCTGTTTCGCCGATTCTTCAGACTTGCCAGAAGGGGTCTCAAATTCTGCGTTGAACTTATCTGAATTCAAAAATCTGGGTACGCTTCTGGCCATGTTATTCATTTCGATGAATCGTCCAATGATATTCTGAAGCACAATGTGCCAATTTAAGTTGTTGAGAAACGTATAATCGTGGTGAGAATAAAATTTCTCATCCATAAAGTTTTTTCATAAAATACTGACGAAATATGTAGAATATTCTAGAGAGAGAACCTTCTGAAATCGAACGTTCGAGAAATCTAATTGGGTATATAAGAAGCCAGCTACAGACGAGGAGGAAGTAAGTTCGTTGGAGTTAGTGATAAGAAAGGGTTAGTTACAGTTAGAGTGGCGGTCAGAGTCGGAGATAGAGTTACACTTAACAGAAAAGTGGTGTTTTGCCGTATTTATTATTATTCAGTTTGTAAATGAAGAATTGGTTCTTGATTTCTAAAATTATATATGTACTTATTGGAATTTATTCAGCGAACCCAAAATTCGTAACAATACGTATTCCTTCTTTGTTCGAAGAATTGTACTTCCATGTGACCATCTGTCAACCCTTCACGTCATATTTGAATGTCAGACGAAATGGCGCGAATTTCGAATGTTGCTCTAATTGAAAGATTATGGCCAAAGGCGTAAAACTTGATGTTTTAACCATATTTTCAGGTGGAGTTGCTGAGAAGGACGGCCGTTTGAAAGTAGGAGATGAAGTTTTGACAATAAACGACATAGATTTCACGAATTTATCCAGAATCCAGGCATGGACCATGATGAAGAAACTTGACAATGGAAATGTTAAAATAATGATTTTTAGATAAAATGCCATCTTGCCATCTTAAAATTTTTTATTAACCGCGCGTCACTGTGTACTTACATTTGTTTTTCGTTCCTGTAAACGCTTCCACTAAAACTTATTCGTCGTGAATGGTATTTTTAGGAAGTCTTAATCGAACGAATCGTTCAAATATCTGATAAGAATCGCTACAAAGTGACAGGAGAAAACGGCCTTCGCATTGCCTCATTGCCCAATATTTTCATTTAAACAACACGCGATACAAATATGAAAATATTCTCCTAGTCTTTTTCCGGAGGTTCATTTATGTCGGGAAATTATTTATTGATTATTTATATAATTATGTATCATGGAAAATTGTATCTGTTCGAACGATTGGACATTTTTTTTGTTGTGAAAATATGATGTTGTGACTACTGCAAAAGTGTCCTTAATAATTGATTCTGCCAAGAATTGTACAGCTATTTCATATACATTTATAATTTGTTGAATGTTGTTTAATGCCAATAAATCAACCCTTAAATGTGCCTTATTTTCTATCCACTCCGTGTTTTTTTGTCTGTTGGTGACGATAAATGTATATATATATATATATATATATATATATATATATATATATATATATATATATATTTGAATTTTTCGAATGAATGTTCTAGTGTAAATTTTCTTATATATATATATATATATATATATATATATATATATATATATATATATATATATATATATATATATATATAAGAAAATTTACACTAGAACATTCATTCGAAAAATTCAAATTAACCAAAAGAATGTTATAGTAGAGCTAGATATGTGAACGTGTACGATGTTATGTCTCCATTATCCTTCGAGGGATAAATGTTAGAGAAATATTGAAATCAATGCCACACCTGATGGAAGTGCGAGACATATATGTTTCGTTCTGCAAGGAACTCGTCAGTCACACCACGTCCATCGAAGTGAGGCAACGATTTCAATCTCCAGGCATCTTTGCCTGGAGATTGTGACTCCAAGTGAACTATCGTAGAGTAATGAATACTCCACAATTCCATCTATGGGAATCAGTAGAAAACATCTCTCAGATTACAGACACACCAAGCTTCGAACTTTCACATATCTTCTATACCCGTAGGTATCTACTAAATTGCAATGTGTTTTGACAATTGTCATCATATGATGTTTTCAAATGTCAATAGGTTGCGTTAGTAGTACGCTCGCGATTGTTCCCTATTTTATTGTTCGAATTTTCCTATTCGAAAAATTTCCTTCGAAAGGAGTAACAAAAACGATTTATCTTTCAACTTTTCAAATACATTTCTCATTTCAATAAGAGATAATATTCTCAATTCAAATAATAGACAAATAAAAGCTAATAGATCAAGCTTATTTATTTTGTGAAGAAAAAATTTTATAATATAGATAATTTTTATATAGATGTATTCATTGAAGTTCATGATATTCAAATTATATGCAGTACACAATTTGATAAGTCAAACATTTCCATTTAGGACGAATCATTTCATTTCTACATTCAATTCACAAAGTCTAAATTTTTTTCAATTTTCAGGAAGCTATACAAAATAAAATTTGATTTTTTCGAAAGTGAATATATAGCTCATAGTTTAAAGGTCAGGAATGGCGTAACGATTTGATTTTCGATGATGTTTCTGAATTATTACCATTATGTAAATATTTTTACATCTACTGCATTCTGGGGAACAATACGTATTGAAAAAAAGAACGAACTATTAGGTTATTTAAATTGAGGATGATTAGACTTACCTCAATAGAGTAAAATAATTTCGATTACGTTAATGATTGTTCTGGATTTACAGGCATTCTGAGTTTACTGACCCTGTCAATTCGGTGATGTCAATCTCGAGACTTTACGAGGAACGTCGTATATCGTTGCACCAAATAGCCATTTTCAAAACTATAATAAGTAAAGCACATCATGAAGGACCTGCTAAATTTTGTGCATAAGTAGTCTTTGTTCTGGGGCTACCGTTAAAGTACATATCGATCTTAATGGCAGATGCGTCACGGTGTAAGCATCGAATGATTTCAAGAACAAGATTGACACCTGACCAAAAATTTACTGAATTGTGCAATTCTTTACTTATCAGTGATACTATGTGTGATATTTTCTATTACAAAGTATCTCGTTAACTTTTAACCACAATCTCTGTGTAGTTTCGATTTTTTTGATAATTCATTAATATTCCGCATCAATTACAAATGCCTAATCATGTATTCAATTCAGAAAATGGTGCAAACTTTCTATATCATAAAAATAATCCAATATGATGTCATTATTTCCGTGAATATACGTCTTCGCCAATGGAAGTAACTTAGTCTCGATTCAAAATGTGTTCAAGTTAAATAACAAATCGCTAACACAAAAAAATCAATTTCCGACATTCCAGTGAAAGATAATCAGGCGGACGTTTTGTAAGTTGCCTATGCAATTGATGTTTTCACATTAACATGTGTTCCGTTATTGAAGCTTAGATTTAAGATTTAATCTTAACGGCTTTTCTATTGTTGTTATCTTTTCATGAAATGTGAGGAGCAAATCACTACTATTCTAGTATTCAAATCGCGTACAATTTAGGATAATAAAATAAATTCGTTTTTAGGTTTGTTATTTAACCATCCTTATTCAACGCGGTCTCCAATGCTATATCCTTCTCGTTTTAAAGACCAAAATATCTGTTTCACGCGCACATCAATGGCTTCGTGAGGCGGAGAGCAGAAGGTTCCTACAGAGTTGCCGCTGTTTATAGTTCAGGTTGATTACAGGACAAGTTTCTATTTCTACAATGAATTCCAGATATAGCTCTTCTATGTTTTAATGAGATTCAACTTGAACTATTACACCCATTCAAGACCTCATACAAAATATAGTTAGAGTGTATCAATCAGTAATTAAATGTGTTTGGCAACACAGCAAACTTACGATCCAAACAAATATTTCGTGAAGTTATGTTTTACCGCAGAAGCATGGTGGATGGTAGAGTGTAATGCCTCGTGTAAACCTCGTTTTTACGTGTTGAGTTATTGTTTATCGCGTAATTCATTGATTGAAAACGACTCAGGTGTACAATTGCAATAAGTAAAACACAAAAGTTAGTGTTGGTGCTCCTCATTCGAAATTTTCCAATGAATCCCACTGACTGCATATTAGTTTGGGTCTTGAGTTAACTATCTATGATATTTAATTTATTTATGGTGAAAAACATTGATGAATTGTTTGCCTTTGTGAATTAATAGTGAATTCGACCTGAGTAACAGGAAAATTTCAGGCTGGGCATATTTTATAGTGAGTACAATGTTCTGTTAGATTATTTAATTTGACAAATTCATCAATAGTAAACAAATATTCGAACCTCATTTAATTTGTTTCATACGATTTCAATCAAAGCGAAAAAATTTTTCCCCAGTGATATTCATATAAGTAGACAATACATAACTCGAAAGTTCGTCAGAACCATACATTAAATTGTTATTTTTCAGTTATTCCATATTCAAAGCATATGACCGAATCAATGGTACTTCATTCAGTTTCTATCACGGTGATTTCGTTCATTAAATACATCAAGTATAATAAAAACCTACGCACATGGTTGACTAAGTCAGTTCTTTTTTAATTCAAATGTTTCGTCTTAAAAATTAGCAGTCTGGGGTAACTCAGGTTGGTCTTACGTAGAAGTTGGAACATGAATCCATTCATTATTTTTGCGATTTAGCGAGTTTTTTCAGATTGCGTTGTCTTAGGATCCGGGAGGTGCCTACTTCTTGCAAATCGTATCCCTGAAGACGCGGGTTATTGATTTGTTCAGCCGTCACAACATTTACCTCCCTCCCCTCTCATCTTTTGGTAACGTATAGTACGTTATAGTGGGGCGTGGCGACTGCACGTGCAGCTTCATTTATCTAGAATGGTTTATTATCAAGTATCAATCAATGAAATGTATTTCGACGACTTTTCTGTTCAACAAAACTCATCAGTATTCCCGGACGTCCCCAAGAACAAACACTCGTAATTAATGAATGAACGTGAACTCAGATCACAAGAAGAAATTGTCCATTGTAACAATTTCCGGTCTGAATTTTCATTGACAAAGGCATACGATGACGCAAAGCAAAAATATTCCCGAGTTAATTCGAGAACTGTTATAACTTTTGCCTTGCTACTTAATTCATAAGTTACCTATATCTGACATTTTTCCCAACTCATTTCGAGAAGTTACCTGAGTAATTAAAAGTCATCAATAGAAATTCACAGGACGATATGAAAATGGAATTAAAATTAACGTTATTGAAATTAATTTCATTTATAGAAAATTATCTGATTCGGAAGGTCAGCCAACTAAATGGCTCTAACTTGATGACACGTACGATGAGATATTAATATCTAGTCATCCTGGCGAAGTTCAGAAAACAATAAGGTTACTATGGTAACGGCTAAGTTGTTTTATAAATAAGTTGTCGGAGTTTGACAAGTGTGTGAATTTAACACTGGCGGTTATGTGAATTTTCAGGAGGTCTTCAGGAGAGTTTCTGATTTTGAAAAAACTTTATTTCGGTCTTATCTATAGTTGAAAAATTGAAAAGCGTTCTTACAGTGGTGGTGATATGATTGATTGAAAGTTGTACTTTTTACCAGGTAGTCTTAGTAAGTAGGGACATTTATATTCTTTTATGTTTCAAAAAGGAATATTCGATTTTACTGAACAAGTTATTTCTGGAAAAAAATAGCATTAGCATTAGGAAATTACATTAGCTTATATTGTTATACTTTTTAGTTCAGTTATAATTGTTTCTTTTATATTTCATTAAGGTGAAATGAAATAATATTTCTATATTTTATATTTGTTATATTTATTATAACTCCACAGATTCTCAACTTCAGTTTATTTGAAAGAAGTGATTTTGAATTGCTATTGACCTGATATATGTGGCAACTCCTTGTTGAAAACCGATTCGCGAATTTTGAATGAGGTTGGATACAATTATGTTATTATTCAATTTTTTAATATTATTATTTTTTTTAACATGCCTGAACACTAAAAGATAAAATACGTTGTAACTACTCAATAATAATAAGAGTTTTTCAACACTTCCGCTTCCTGCGTGTTATTTCCGTTATGATGAATTGAAATTGTCATTTTCCGATAAATAAACAATTATATTTTCTCGCACCACTTCAATCGAAATGCCAAGGTCAGTTTTTTCCTCATTTCATAATGGTAAATTTCTGTTACGATTAGACAACGTAACACGAATTTAACGACTGAGTTTATGTGTATACGAGGGTAGTTGGAAAGTAAATTTGCTTGTAAGCTTATGATGATAATTTAACGGTGTTTATGTAGAATTTAGACCAAAGGTTTTGAGCTCTTTTAAAGTGTCGGATATAAAACATGATTAATATTTATAACTAAATGTTTTCTGATGCAAATCAGTGTCATTGCGAACTAGTTATGTATTCGTCCGACAAATAAATGTTGAAATCTTTTTTGTATCTTTTCCTACATTCTTAGTTGGTATACCTGACTTTAGAAACTGATTTTCTGTGTTCAATTTCAGGTATACGATTCTTCCTTTCTTGTTAAAGTTCAGTTCTATTCTATGGTCCTCACTCCAAACAATATATGTGCGTGAAACTGGCCACCGGTTTTCCGGCCACCGTTTTGCCTAAAGTGCGCACACACGCTACGATCGGCGGGATCTACTACAATATGATATTGCGAATAAATCACAATAAGCCAACATTTTGATAGAATTTTTGATGTGATTAGATGAGAATGAGTAATATTATTACGAAATAATAATTTTCAGAATTTGTTCAATCCATTTACGAAAAATATCATCACTTTTATATATAGGACAAGTGTTTTTTGTTATGCCTTATATTTTTGAAAAAATTCATTTATTTTGAAAATTTTCAAATGAAATACACGGAAATAAACATTCTTAACGACATTTTTTCGTTTTCAGAATTTGTTCAATCCATTTACTACTCGTTTCACCCCTTACAAATAATTCAATCTCCCTTCATTTTCTACGCTGATAATTTCTCACCAAGCCATTTTTTTGATGAATTTTTGATGCAGATAGATGTAAATGAATAATATTATCACGAAATAATCATTTTCAGAATTTGTTCAATCCATTTACGAAACATATCATCCCCTCCATTAATATGACAAGTCTTTTATGATATACCTTAAATTTTTGAAAATATTCATTTATATTAAAAAATTTCGAATGGAATACATCGGAATGAACATTCTTAATCAGATTCATTCGTTTTCAGAATTTGTTCAATCCATTTACGAAAAATATCAACCCCTCTACAAATATGACAAGTGTTTTTGTTATACCTAATATTTTTGAGAATATTCGATTATTTCGAAAACCTTTGAAGGAATACATCGAAATAAACATTTTTAATGATATGTATTCATTTTCAGAATTTGTTCAATCCATTTACTACCAGTTTCACCCCTTTCAAATAATTCGATCGTCCTGCCTTCTCTACGCTACTGACTTCGAACCAAGCCAACTCTTTATGAATTTTTGATGTGAATAGATGTAAATAAACAATGTTATTAGTAAATATTAATTTTCAGAATTTGTTCAATCCATTTACGAAAAATATCATCCCCTTCATAAATATGACATGTGTTTTTTGTTATACCTTATATTTTCGAAAATATTCATTTATTTTGAAAAATTTTGAACGGAATACATTGACGTAGACATTCTCAATGGGATTTATTGGTTTTCAGAATTTGTTCAATCCATTTACTACTAGTTTCACCCCTTTCAAATAATTCGATATTCATTCCTTTTCTACGATACTGATTTCTAACCAAGCCAACATTTTGATGAAGTTTTGATGTGATTAGAAGTGACTGAATACTATTGATACGAAATAATCCTTTCCAGAATTTGTTCAATCCATTTACGAAAAATATCATCCCCTTTATATAATTGACATGTTATATTTGTTATACCTTATATTTTTGAAAATATTCATTTATTTGAAGAAATTTTGAATAGAATTTGAATAAACCTTTTCGAAGAGATTCATTTGTTTTCAGAATTTGTTCAATCCATTTACAATCAGTCTCACCCCTTTCAAATAATTCGATATTCATTCCTTTTCTACGCTACTGATTTCTAACCAAGCCAATATTTTGATGAAGTTTTGATGGGGTTAGAACTGTTTGAATACTATTGATACGAAATTATCCTTTCCAGAATTTGTTCAATCCATTTACGAAAAATATCATCCCCTTTATATAATTGACATGTGATATTTGTTATACCTTATATTTTTGAAAATATTCATTTATTTGAAGAAATTTTGAATAGAATGCATTGAAATAATAATTCTTAAAGAGATTCATTTGTTTTCAGAATTTGTTCAATCCATTTACAATCAGTTTCACCCCTTTCAAATAATTCGATATTCATTCCTTTTCTACGCTACTGATTTCTAACCAAGCCAATATTTTGATGAAGTTTTGATGAGATTAGAACTGTTTGAATACTATTGATACGAAATTATCCTTTCCAGAATTTGTTCAATCCATTTAAGAAAAATATCATCCCCTTTATATAATTGACATGTGATATTTGTTGTACCTTATATTTTTGAATATATTCATTTATTCGTAGAAATTTTGAATAGAATGCATTGAAATAAACCTTCTTAAAGAGATTCATTTGTTTTCAGAATTTGTTCAATCCATTTACAATCAGTTTCACCCCTTTCAAATAATTCGATATTATTTCTTTTCTATGCTACTGATTTCTAACCAAGCCAACATTTTGATGAATTTTTGATGTAATTAGATGTGAATGAGTAATATTTTAAAAAAATAATCATTTTCAGAATTTGTTCAATTCATTTACTACTGCTTTCACCCCTTTCAAATAATTCAATCTTCCTTCCTTCTTTACGCTACTGTTTTCGAACCAAGCCAATTTTTTATGAATTTTTGATGTAAATAGATGTAAATGAACAATATTATTAGTAAATATTCATTTCCAGAATTTGTTCAATCCATTTACGAAAAATATCATCCCCTTTATAAATATGACAAGTGTTTTTTGTTATACCTTATATTTTCGAAAATATTCATTCATTTTGGGAAGTTATGAATGGAATACATCGATATAAACAATCTCAATGGGATTTATTTGTTTTCAGAATTTGTTCAATCCATCTACTACCAGTTTCACCCCTTTCAAATAATTCAATTTTCCTTCCTTCTCTACGCTACTGGTTTCGAACCAAGCCAATTTTTTATGAATTTTTGATGTAAATAGATGTAAATTAATAATATTATTAGGAAATAATCATTTCCAGAATTTGTTCAATCCATTTACGAAAAATATCATCACTTTTATATATAGGACAAGTGTTTTTTGTTATGCCTTATATTTTTGAAAAAATTTATTTATTTTGAAAGACTTCGAATGAAATACACCGAAATAAACATTCTCAATGAAATTGTTTCGTTTTCAGAATTTGTTCAATCCATTTACTACTCGTTTCACCCCTTTCAAATAATTCAATCTCCCTTCATTCTCTACGCTGCTTATTTCTCACCAGGCCATCCTTTTAATGAAATTTTGATTCAAATAGATGTAAATGAATAATATTATCACGAAATAATCATTTCCAAAATTTGTTCAAACAATATACGAAACATATCATCTCCTTTATAAATATGACAAGTGTTTTGTACCTCATCACCTTATACCTTAAGGGGATGATATTTTTCGTAAATGGATTGAACAAATTCTGGAAAGTATTTTTTCGTATCAATAGAAATCAAACACTTCTAATCACATCAAAACTTCATCAAAATGTTTGCTTGGTTAGAAATCAGTGGCGTAGAGAAGGATTGAATATCGAATTATTTGAAAGGGGTGAAACTGACAGTAAATACATTGAACAAATTCTGAAAAATAATAAATCCCATTGAGATTGTTTATGTCGATGTATTTCATTCAAGATTTCTCAAAATAAATGAATATTTCCAAAAATATTAGGTATAACAAAAAACACATGTCATATTTATAAGGGAGATGATATTTTTCGTAAATGGATTGAACAAATTCTGGAAATGATTATTTCTTAAAAATATTATTCATTTACTTCTCTTCACATTAAAAATTCATAAATAGTTGGCTTGGTTCGAAACCAGTAGCGTAGAGAAGGAAGGAAGATTGAATTATTCGAAAGGGGTGAAACTAGTAGTGAATGGATTGAACAAATTCTGGAAATGAATATTTACTAATAACATTGTTCATTTACATCTATTTACATCAAAAATTCATAAAAAGTCGGCTTGGTTCGAAATCAGAAGCGTAGAGAAGGCAGGAAGATTGAATTATTTGAAAGGGGTGAAACTGGTTGTAAATGGATTGAACAAATTCTGAAAATAAATACATCATTAAGAATGTTTATTTCGATGTATTCCTTTCAAAGGTTTTCAAAATAATTGAATATTTCCAAAAATATTAGGTATAACAAAAAACACTTGTGATATTTATAAAGGGGAAGATATTTTTCGTAAATGGATTGAACAAATTCTGGAAATGATTATTTCCTGATGATTTTATTGATATACATATATTTACATCAAAAATTCATAAAAAATTGGCTTGATTCGAAAACAGTAGCGTAAAGAAGGGAGGAAGATTGAATTATTTGAAAGGGGTGAAAGTAGTAGTAAATGAATTGAACAAATTCTGAAAATGATTATTTTTCAACAATATTACTCATTCACTTCTAATTACATCAAATATTCATCAAAATGTTGGCTTGGTTCGAAATCAGTAACGTAGAAAAGGAATGAATATCGAATTATTTGAAAGGGGTGAAACTGATTGTAAATGGATTGAACAAATTCTATAAACAAATTAATCTCTTTGAGAAGGTTTATTTCAATGCATTATTCTCAAAATTTCTTCAAATAAATGAATATTTTCAAAAATATAAGGTATAACAAATATCACATGTCAATTATATAAAGGGGATGATATTTTTCGTAAATGGATTGAACAAATTCTGGAAAGGATTATTTCGTATCAATAGTATTCAAACACTTCTAATCCCATCAAAACTTCATCAAAATATTGGCTTAGTTAGAAATCAGTAGAGTAGAAAGGAATGAATATCGAATTATTTGAAAGGGGTGAAACTGATTGTAAATGGATTGAACAAATTCTGAAAATGAATACATATCATTGAGAATGTTTATTCCGATGTATTACTTTCAAAGGTTTTCAAAATAATGGAATATTTTCAAAAATATTAGGTATAACAAAAAACACTTGTCATATTTATAAAGGGGTTGATATTTTTCGTAAATGGATTGAACAAATTCTGAAAACCAATAAATCTCATTAAGAATGTTTATTCCGATGTATTCCTTTCGAAATTTTTTAATATAAATGAATATTTTCAAAAATTTAAGGTATATCATAAAAGACTTGTCATATTCATGGAAGGGATGAAATGTTTCGTAAATGGATTGAACAAATTCTGAAAATGATTATTTCGTGATAATATTGTTCATTTACATCTATTTGCATCAAAAATTCATCAAAAAGATGGCTTGGTGAGAAATTAGCAGCGTAGAAAATGAAGGGAGATTGAATTTTTTGAAAGGGGTGAAACGAGTAGTAAATGGATTGAACAAATTCTGAAAACGAAAAAATGTCGTTAAGAATGTTTATTTCCGTGTATTTCATTTGAAAATTTTCAAAATAAATGAATTTTTTCAAAAATATAAGGTATAACAAAAAACACGTGTCCTATTGATAAAAGTGATGATATTTTTCGTAAATGGATTGAACAAATTCTGAAAATTATTATTTCGTAATAATATTACTCAGTCTCATCTAATCACTTCAAAAATTCCATCAAAATGTTGGCTTATTGTGATTTATTCGCTATATCATATTGTAGTAGATCCCGCCGATCGTAGCGTGTGTGCGCACTTTAGTCAAAACGGTCGCTGGAAAACCGGTGGCCAGTTTCACGCACATACAATCAGCTATCCAAAGTGACAACGATATTTTTATGTTATTACAGAAGATATCTTCCATTCGATGAACTTCAAAGGACTGGTCGCTTTTTGAATTGTTTTACTCTATGCTTCTCTGTGTCCTATTAGAACATTCTATTCTTATTCATATTTTGTTTACTACGCCCTTCTGTCTCTCTGATGGTAGACGAAACTCAGAGTTTATATAATTTATTAACGAATTCCAATATTTTGGGAACGTAGTTGAATAGGCCAGTAGCTGTGGGGATTGAGGGTAGATCTTAAGTTGAGCTGTGGATAGAGTGAGGTTATGTAGTAGTACCTTGCTGAAAAAATTTGCATTATAGTAAGCATACATATTTCCAACAGCTAACTACCCAATTACAGAAAAATACATAATGAATAAATATGGTTACTAAAAATATCAATAACAACATAGATACACAATATTAAATAATAATTATAATCATAAAAAACATCATCAAATGTAATAATCTAAATCTGTAATACTAATATCTAAATGTTCAATCTGAATAATAATCAAGAAAACAAATCCCTCAGAACTGAAACCTGAAGAAATGAAGATACCTCACTGTTAAGATTTAAATACACATTTATGATAGGAACAAGTGAGTCCCAGTGCAAACCACAGTAGCTTGATACCTGGTTTGCAGTACAATATGCAAAATTAAGCGGCGATTGCGAGAGAAGATTGGTTCTTTGGGTTTTTAAGTAAAATATCGGGCTTGTTCTAGTACACCTCGGAGGAACAAAGAAGTTAAGTTTACACAGAAGCTCAGGACAGTTGAGATTATCATTGAGCAAATTGAATAAAAATTTCAATGCATTTAAACTTCTCCTGGTGCGGAGGCTCCTAGTATTAAACCTCGACAGTAAAAACAAGTGTGATCACAACCCCTGGGTGGATATACACCATCCTCTCGAAATGAGAGCCATTTTAAGAACTTCCTCTGTAGTGCCTCCAGGAGTTTTATGTCACAATTATATATTGGTCGCCTCAAGTTTGCTTCTCACTAGAGCATTAAATAAATGGACCAGCGTTGAGGAATTCGAAAACAATCTTACCAATTAATAAATACGGTGATGACAAATCGGCAATCGATGTTTGCTAAATTTTTTTTGGAGAGTTTGGGAGGAATAAACTTCACAGATACAAGTAATTCGAATCAATTTTCGAAAGAAGCTACAGCGGTATAGAAATGCGTTGGAATGTTGAACTGTTAATTTGAGGAGACATTTACCATTGTATTTGTTTTTATAACTTGAAACTGTTATTTTGGTGGAATAAAAGGAATTGCAGAAAGAATATAGTCTGACAAACTGCAAGGTTTTGGGACACTAATTGACAAAATTGTGACATTTCGACGAATGAATCGCATTGTAACGCAACATATTACGAACTTCTTCTTATATAATCTGTCCTTTTTGAAAATGCTTGAATGACTTCCAACACACAGGCTTCATTAAATATTTGCCAAGTTTGAATGTTTCTTTGTACTTGGTGATCGAATTTGGAACACAAAACCCTGATGTTTTTTTTAATTTCACATTCTGGACCAAGTCCGTTTTCAGAATTTTTTTTCAGAAATCTTAGTTCATATTGGAAGATTTTTTAATACGATTTTTGAATGACGTGATAACGCTTTCTATGTTCATTGTCATTTGAATCTTTAGTAATTCCAAAGGAGTGGGTCTTTGGGCCACAGACCAAGAACCACTGAACTAAACTGAGAGGCTGGAGGAAAACTTCTGGTAAACTAATGACGGGTCTTGATGGGGCTAGTTGTGACAAACCAACCACCACTGAAAATCTTAGAAAACGAAATCGAAGCTAGATCGCAAAAGAAATCATCTTCGTGATTTTTCTTTTTCTTGTTATCTTAATGAGTTTCAAATAACTTTGGAAGCTTTTTTATTTATCGGAGTATGAAATTGGAGAAAAATGTTCTTGGAACTACGTCAAAGGCGATCAGATACAGTTCGCGACGTTAGTCGAGAAATAAATTGAAAAAATGACGCTGTTGGATTATTCCTACGATCGCTCGAGGTTATTGAAACGCCAAGTGGGCGTTTCTTTCGAAAACTTATCTCCTGAGTTGATAAAGTTGTTATGTGATCTTTTTCGAAAAGGTTTGCGTTTACGGTATTTGATTTCTTGGAATGCACGTGCTTCGAAACGTCATCGACAGCGCAACAGTGAAAATGTCAATTTACGGTCGATACAATTATCCACCATGTTGTCAGATGTTTTTGAATCAGTTTTTCCTTACAACCAAAGTTGCATCTATAACTTTGGGTCTTGTAAGAGTGAGCGGTAAGCCTACAAATTTTAACAGACGATCACTATGATCATCTGGAATTTCCTCATCGTTTGAGATGTTCTCTCCTCTTTTGACTTGATACAGTCGACAAATTGAAAACTTGAAGCTTTCGACCCTGTCATTAGGATGACGCTTGTAAGGGGAAGCTCAGTTAAGGGGAAGCTTCTTTGACTCTATAAAGGCAGTGAAAGTCGTAGCGAAAACTCGCCGTTTTGTCGAAATCTTCATAATTGTGTTCATTTTCCAAAATGACACGTTTACATTGGACGCCAAAGGTTTACGACGTTGCCTGTCCGGAATTCTGGAAATTAATTACACTCATTAAAACAATACTCAATAATTGCAATCTATAAACGAGATTGCTAAGTATTCTACTCGTCAGTACCGATAGCGGTTCCATTACCCCGGAATATATAGTGACAATTTTATTATTTAATATATTCGTCAACCGAATGCGTGTTCGTTTTAAACGATATTGTTCCGAGTATTTTGCTTTCGCAATTGGAATATCCCTCGTAATAACTCATTGAAAACGTGTTTTTTTTTTCGATAAAGGAGTATTATGTACGCAGAGGCGAAAGTCTTAATGGCTACATAATAGAATATTTGCGACTTTGAGCAAAAATTACACACATAATTACCTCTATTGATAAGGATATTGATATGTTGTCGTATATTATCAACAGAAATAAGCGAAACGAAAATTTTCTCTTTGTTCAGTTGATTTTGACTTGAAGTAATGCCTTTTTTGAACGTGTTCCCTGGCGGTAAAATATTTAAATCGAACGAACTGAATGTGACAAATTTTTGAAAGTGTTATACAATTTGAATTGTTTTAATAAGAAATATGCCCTCCCTTGGCTTTAATAACTTCTTGAACACGTTGTCTCATGGAACCATTGAGTTTTTACAACTTGAAAATAATTGCTGGACTCGAAACGTATCCAGATGGCAGCGACTATGAGTTTATTTACTTGAGGTAGTAGCTTTTACGTACAAACCTTCTCCACACATTTCCATTGGGATTTAGATCCGGTAAGCTTCCTGGCTATTTAAGGTACCATATCTCTCTGAAATACTTCATCATCTCGATAAGTGCACGACCATTGGGATCATCCTTTCTTAGTTCACCCTTGAATCTACATATCGGAAGGTCAATCAGAATCGTTTTAGATGAGCTTCCATTTTGTAGCTGAACTGAGTGAAGTTGATGCCAGTGGTCTAGCAGGTTTTAAACAAGACACCTCGCCACTTATCCGAAATGTTGATGAAATATTTCAAGGATGAAACTATTATCCTGACCTTGACTGGCCAGGAAAATCACCAGATCTGAACCAAATGGAAAATTCGTGGGTTATCCTAAAAGCTTCCTGAAAACGTTACTAGTTTGAGGCAATTTGTCAAGAATAAGCCGTGGAAGGACGTTTTTAATATTGAAACAATTTGAATGGTATTAGTTTTTCCACTTCATTTATTTGTGTATAAATAATTTTTTTTTCACATTGTCATTTGTATTCACAATAATGCGTACACTACTGTGTGCAGCAGAGAAATTAATAAAAGGGAAGAGTATTATAAGGCTATTAGAAAAACAGAATTATGTTATTTGATTCTCGAAATGAACAAAAATACTAGCTTCAGTGTCTGCATTAGTTGGTAGTCTGATGACATCTACCTCATGCTCGCGTGCTTGGAATAGTGCTCTTTGTATTGCTTAGTGCTCTTGTGTATTGCTTGCATCCAGTCGATTCAATTCAAAGAAGACACAATCTGTCATTGACCGATCATCTTCAAACGCTCAAGTATTTGCCGCAGGTCCGTATTTGAAATATTGAAAGCCTTACACATTTTTCAATAATGCGGCCCTATTCATTGTTACTAGTGATGTAAAATACCCGGGTATTTAAAACTCGGGGTAAATACCCGGGTAAATGCCCAAAATCCATAAATACCCGGGTATTTTGGGTATTTATGAAATCGAGTGAAATTCATTTATATTTACCCCTATATATATATATATATATATATATATATATATATATATATATATATATATATTATTATCATTATATGATACATTAGGATAGTATATAACACCTTTTACAGTACCTTTAAGCTTTGCTAGTACCTGTTTTTTAATGATTTAGCACTTTTTTCAAAAATAATACATCAAGTTTGTAAATAAACAGGGATTTTCGTGTCATAAATCGAATAACATCAGTTAAATTAACTTACTAAAAAATAGTATATTATTAAATGTTATGGCTGTGAAACATGGTGAAATGATTTTCCGGGCTGATTGGCCGTGGTCAACTGGAACTCCTCCTCTTCCAGACGTTTCGTCCCTAACTGCGAGAGACATCTTCAGTGGCGGCGAGTGCTTCGACGTAGTGGCGTACTGGGCGACGACTCTGGAGCAACTGATGACCTGTTGACTAGAGTGCCGATATTTATAGGTCTTCGTGGCTCGGCAATATGTCCGCTTCGCTCTGATTGGTCCACCCCAACGCGTTCGTTGTCTGCTGTTGGACCAATCAGCTTCCGTTTCAGTGCAGGGTGCCAAATGTTCCTTATTCTCATGGTTTCTTCTTTCCGATTGAAATTGTTGCGATGCTTGTGTATCTCGATAGCCTCTCGTTGGAGCCTGGCGTGGTAATTTCGATCCGTGGAGAGAACCTCAGCGTCGTCGTATTTGATATTATGCTCCAAGTTGTTATAGGCATGCTCTGCTACAGCTGACTTCTCAGGCTGAACTCGGCGACAATGACCTTCATGTTCCTTGAGGCGTGTCTTGATGCTACGTTTAGTTGTACCAATATAAACCGAACCACATGAGCAAGGGATTTTGTAAACACCAGCTGAAGATAGTATATATATGAAGAAACCATGAGAATAAGGAACATTTGGCACCCTGCACTGAAACGGAAGCTGATTGGTCCAACAGCAGACAACGAACGCGTTGGGGTGGACCAATCAGAGCGAAGCGGACATATTGCCGAGCCACGAAGACCTATAAATATCGGCACTCTAGTCAACAGGTCATCAGTTGCTCCAGAGTCGTCGCCCAGTACGCCACTACGTCGAAGCACTCGCCGCCACTGAAGATGTCTCTCGCAGTTAGGGACGAAACGTCTGGAAGAGGAGGAGTTCCAGTTGACCACGGCCAATCAGCCCGGAAAATCATTTCACCATGTTTCACAATGGACACCGTGAAAGCCTACACTATTTAAAATGTTATGGCTATTTCAATTTTTATAATTTTATAAATATATAATAACCAATTAACAAACATAAACAAAATTATTTTAATTCATAAGAATTCAGGAATTTTTGGGTATTTATGATGCAATAAAAACAGTTGAACTTACCATTAATAGTTTTTTATTAGCAATAAATGATTGTATATAACATTTTAGAATACTCCAAAACAGTTCAAAACTATTAATAATGTTAATTATTAATAGTTTTATGTATATATATATATATATTTTATGTATATTATATATTAAATGTTAAAATTAATGTATTAATTTATTTTTATTATGTACGAAGTTGAAAAAAAATTGTTACCGTACAAGTTACAGCCACTTTGCTAAAAAACTACAAAGAAGAAAATGGCTTAATAAGAGAAATTCTACAGAAATATTCATATTAATATTTGAAGTTATTCTGTATCATAAAACAAACAACAAGCAAACAAAGAATAAAAACAATTTAAAAAGAGTTTTAAACAAATTGAAATTTGTAGGCCATCCATCACATTCACAAAAATTATATAAAAATCATAAGTAGTCAGGACCAGTGCAACCATGCGACTGGGGTATTTAGGCCAATAAGGCTTTATGCTCAGAAAAAAAATGCTAAAAGGGACTATATGAAATTTAGTTTGATACATTTCATTAATGTTTTACCATCACTACTGTCCCTGCAGGGTAGTAATTGCAAAAAAAAATCTCAATCTTCTTTAAATTACATAAAAATTATAAATACCCAGGACCTGGGTATTTATGGCGATTATACCCAGAAGTAAAATGCTAGTAGGGACCATATGAAATTTTGTTTAACACATTGAATCATCATTTTACCATCCTTAGAGGGTAATAATTGCAAAAATACATCTCAATCTTCTCTAACTTTAATAAAAATTATAAATACCCAGTTTTTGGGTATTTACCCGGGCCTGGGGTAAATACCCAATTTATATTTACCTACCCACTGGGTATTTACCCGGCCCACATTACTAATTGTTACCTGTTATTTACTATCATAGTTAGATTTAATGGAGAAAACTGGAGACCTGAAGATGCCAAGTATTTACCGTATATATTGAGAAATTGAAATTCTGACATCTCCTTCTGCATGTTGAATTTATAAGTTTCTGCAATCGTAAGGTTTTTGGTAGAATCCTGAATGTGTGATTATAATCCGTTCAAATGGGAGCGGGCTTTCGTCTGCTTATTGTTGAAGACATCTTAATCTCGAGTTCTTGAATAGATTCAAAGAAAAATGCATATATCAATGTTGACGCAAGCATAGCAGGAAGGGTAAGAGCTCTGCTTACTTTTGGTGGCAATGAGGAGAGGTGAGTAATTGTGATAAATCTGCTTACGTAATACTTGAAGGTCCGCTTATTTGCATTGCATTTTAAGTCAATAACCAGTGTTCGATTCAATAATTATCGTTATTGTGGTCTTCTGGTAGGTACTGGGGGGTCACATGTTTCGCGTTGCCTTTTTGCCGAGTAAACCATGTAATGGTAGTGGTCGAATTGTGTCTCCGCTTCATTGAATATTGTTGAAGGTGTTCCTCAACAATTGCCTCCAATATTCCTTAAAGAACTTGATGCACAACATTTGAAATTTAATACCTACATTTACTGGTAAGTTCGAATGATTTTCCGATACTGTCGTAAGGGTGGTTTATTACTGATCCGTGAAATAAGCTATGTTATGTCGTTTCTATATGACACTTTGAATTCGTATTTTTGCGTATTAAAATGGGTGATTTTTCAAGCGTAGTTTTTTAAAAATCGAATAAAACACTCAATTTGCATTATATATTCAAAATTGTCATTGAAATTGATAACTTGGCCTTTGCCATTTACATTCTGAAGATAAGTTCATATAAATGTTGTCCGCGGCTCCGTATCAACAGGTTCATTCGGAAGGTCCAACTTTGCGTCACTTTTTCGACCATTTCGTACCGTATCCAACGAATTACGCGTGTTATGTTATCATGTAAGGCTTCAATCGTGTTTGACTTGTCCAGATACACTAACGACTTTACATAACCCCACAAGAAATAATCCAGAGGCGTCAAATCGCATGATCTTGGCTACCAATTCACAGGACCATTTCGAGAGATAAGCTGCTCACCAAATTCATCCTTCAACATGTCCATTGTTTCACGATCTGTGTGGCATGTGGCACCGTCTTAATGAAACCACATGTCAACCAAGTTCAACTCGGCCAACTGGGGCAAAAAAACGTTGCCTTTCATGGCTCGATATCGATCGCCGTTGACGGTAACGTTTCCTCCACGGTCGCCTTTGAAGAAAAATGGACCGATGATGCCACCAGCCCATCAACCACACCAAACTGTCGTTTTTTCGGGATGCATCGGTAATTCTCGTATGGCATGTGTCTGTTCATCACGCCAGATGCGACAGTTTTGTTTATTTACATATCCGTTAAGCCAGAAATGAGCCTCATCGCAGAACACAATTTTTCGATAAAACAGCGGATTTTCATTAAGCTGTTTTGAGGCGAATTTTGATAGTAAATTTCAACAATTGGCAGTCGTTGCTCGTTTGTAAGTCTTTCCATGATGAAATGGTAGAGTATACTGAAAACGTTTCACTTTAACAGATGACGTTTGGATGCCATTACCAATCAGTGCGACCAACCTGAAAAACTTAACTCTTAAAAAATCACCCGTTACATAGTTTGCCGCTCGTTACCGTCGACGACTTGCATGTTGATCCATTGAGTCGAAAAAGAATGGATCTCGTTCGGGGAGCAGTCATCTTCATATAATTGAAATATTCGCATTTTTTGTTATTTCTTGGCACATAAAAATATCTCGAAATTTCATGTGATTCTACAAAAAATTCCAAAATGAACATTATCTAATTCCATGAGTTTACTTAGTCATAACGATTTATTTACGAGCGTTGCTTAATCACTGGTTGCTCTTGGCGTATTGGCCAAATTTCAAAAAAACACTACAGAAATTCTTACTACGTGCGTACATGTGTATCAAGTGTCAAATTGTTCGAATTTCTACTGATGCTTTATTAGCTTATGTTTCGATTTTCAAATTATTTTACAAACACTCACATTGATATATATATATATATATATATATATATATATATATATAATATCAATTTGAAAGTTGTTGTAGCTCGCTTGAGATAGCAATCGTTAACACATGTTTTGAGCTACTTCGCTATAGTCAGAACTGTAATGGAGACGTGGTAAATTATCCGTTGAGGGATGTCGACATCGCGATTACGGTTGAACAAGGGGTGCTCATTGAAGGGTGCAGATGTTGCTTTCTTTTGAGATATATGACTTGATAAATGCTACAATTTAGGTTTTAGAGGTGTGTTTCTGAATTGGTTACGTAGTTATCTTGAAGAAAGAACAATGGTAGTGAAAATAGGCGAGAGTTATTCTCAGAGACATGACATTGCTCTTGGGATGCCGCAAGGCTCTGTACTCGGACCTCTTTTATTCATATTGTTCATAAACGATCTGCCTGCGAAGTTGTCGCGGTTTTTGGTGACACTATTTGCCGATGATTCATCGGTGGTTGTTTCTGGCAGGACTCCTGAAGAACTTCTGTGAGGCATGTGAATGCATTGTGAGGGAGTTTGTAGTTGGTGTCGAATGAACAATCTGATGGTGAACGTTGACAAAACTGTATGTGTTCAGTTTTGTCTAAAGGGCAATGGAATTAGTACCTTGGATGTTAAATATGGGGACAACACTATATCATCATCCCAATCAACAAAGTTTCTTGGAATATATCTAGACAGAAATTTGAGATGGACATCACACATTGAGGTCTTATGTAAAAAATTGAGTAACTAATTTTTTGCAATCTCTAGAATCAAGAACATCGTTCCTAGAAACTGAGTTATAAATGTGTATTACAGTCTTGTATATAGTCATCTGAATTATAATATTCTGCTGTGGGGCTGCTCTACAGAAATAAATAGGGTGTTTATAACACAGAAGCGAATACTTCGATTAATATTCAATATTCATCAGCGAACATCTTGTAAACCTATTTTCATTAATAATTACATGCTCACCTTACCGTGTTTATATATTTATAAATGTTTGTTATATGTTAAAGAAAATGGAGATAGGTTTATTAAATTGAATAGTAAGCATGAGTATTCAACAAGGAACAGGGATGTGCTACTTATTCCTATGCATAAAACAGCTAAATTTGAGCACTCTCTCTATTGTCAGAGTATTAAAATTTTCAACCATTTACCATCGTATTTGAAAGTACTGAAAGCTCATTTGTTTAAGAGGAGAGTTAAATCTCTGCTCTTAACAAAGGCATACTATAGTGTGGCAAAGTACTTCGATGATTCGGATGTAGGCAATAATGTATGAATCAATTTTTTGTATCATATGTTTGTATATTTTTTTAACACAAATGTTCTTCACCATGTGAAATTGTCTCAAATGTTTAATATCTCTGACTCAATTTTTTTTTCTTTTCTTTTCAATCAAAGTTGTATATCATTGTAAATATGAATTTAACCAAGTTTTTTGTTTGAACCAATTTTTTTGCTCGAGGGTTGAATGGAAGATCAGACACCAAACTGAATTCGGTCCTTTTGAGAGCATTTTTCTTAGTTGTAATTATTGTATCAATCGAAATGAATGTAATTTTACAATGTAAGGAATGTTTCTCAATAAATTTATCTTATTATTATTATTATACTCGTATGCCAGTACCGATCTTTGAATTTATCTCGAATTGAATTCGGTTTTTGACATAGAATACTTGAAAGAGCAGAAAATTTCTCTCTATAACAGAATATATTTCAATTTCGATTCTCGGCCTTGGAAAACGGCAGCTTTCATTTTCCGTTCACCATTTTAATCCGTATAAAATTGATAGCTGATATCAATTTGATCACTGCATGTTCTGGTAATCGGAAGCCTACATTCGATGGCCTAATTGGCTGTTGTTTGCCTTTGCCGTGTACATTTTTTCATGTAACACAATCTGTTGACGTTTTGGTAAATGGCGTGTTTGTTCAAAATGGCGTGAATTGATGAATTACACGAGCCCCCTTAAAAAGTGAGACAAACCTAATATGTGACGGAAATAATCAATTTCAAACTCGATCGAACTAACGTCGAGTGTCGATCTTGTGCGATGTAGATAACTGTAGCATCTGATCGATTTTTTCGTTCAATATTTGCCGCATCGGAATTTTGGACGTCGGTAATTGATTTCGTTTCCGTTTGTTCTAATCCACTTTTTTTTTCGGGTGGGTGTTTCGAGTGGAGAATTGACTGAAATATCCGACTGAAATGAATTAGCGATGATAGTTACATTGAGCTCTATAGTTTTTTGAATCGGTCCGTGAGTAATGAGGCCGCAGACTTCAATAGGCGGGAGCAGATTTGGGCTTACGTACCTACCACTTTCAATATGCGTTGCTAGGGTAATGACGAAGGCGGTTAGACATCGAACGAGGTAGACGTTAAACAAAAAAAAACTGCTCGTTTCCATTGTCAGTTTGTCGATGGCAAGAGGTGTTCCACCCACAAAGTTCAGTGGCGACATGTGTTGAATGTGTCCTGAAGATATCAATGGAAAGTATTGATAATAAAGCAAACTATTATGGAAATGGAAGTGATTCTATTTGAAAAGCAAGTAACTTAGTCTTTTTTTTTTAATTTTTTTGGGTTATCTTTGGTTATTACCCATTTATATCATTTATTTATTTAACCGCTGAAACTCATTTACATTCACAAACGTCCATGTCTTACCCGGAACTTAGTCTTGATGGAATTGAAAAATTAATAGCGAAATCGAATAGTATAGAATGAAGTGGATGGGGTGACATTTAATCGTGAAACTTCTGGGGGTTGAAAAAACTAAGAACTTGTTATATTGACTGATATTGAATTATCGCTTAACTCTTGGTGAAACATAATTAAATATTAAATAAGTTCAACACTTGGCTTAATGTTTCACGATTATGTTTAACAACATCAAATAGTCATAGTTTAGCCTTGAAGATGAGCTCACGCTCGAAACATGTTGACTATTTTAATATAATCGTGTTTAATTTAATTTAATACTTGTTGTATTTTTGTGTGTTCTCGAAGTATGAGTACCTTATGTTTAAACTAGCTCTACATAACACGAAATCCGTGTAATTTGAAAGAAACCGGTGGAAGTAAGATATTTTATGAGGTGAAAAAATCCAGCATATATTTTAATTTAAAATTTTAGCAAAACTTTGATAAAATTCATGCAGTAGTTTGTGTGTGATTTATGTACAAATATACAGACAGACAAAAGTTATTTTTATTGTTGTTTCGACTCATGTTGTTCTAAATCCCTCCTTATTTCAGTTTCTCTTTGATATCTAAGTATTGCGTACAGAAGTTCCTCTATTTCACTGTTTTTCTATCCATAGATCAATAGAGACTTGTTTCCTGTGACGTCGTCCAGATATTCCAATACTTTCTGACTGAAAAAAAATATCAATCAGTTTGTAATTTCAACCTCATGAGAATATATAAAAATAAACCCAAAAATATTCATAATTATTCATGTGATATATATATTTATAAGATTGACACTGCAACTTGTTGTCCTAGTGAAACAGTGAAGGGGAGTTCACATTCTATTCTTCTACTTGTATTTTTAGTCGTTTCTTTAAAGGAAATACTCACAATACTATGACAGTATTGTGAGTATTAAATGCCTACATAGTGTTAAGTACTTGGTCGGGTGGAGGAGTCTAAAAAGTATGAAAAATATGTTATGTGATTTTTGGATGACCCTTGAGATAAATAATTTGAAATCCCAAATGAAATGGAGAACAGTCTATGTCGCAATTACATTACTGGAAAGACTTTTCTATTCCAGAAATTGGTTTGATCGCTCAAATTGGAAAAGAATCTTCCAAAAATAATGAATTGAATGAACTGAAAAAGAATTTCCAACCAATTGCCTTATCCGGTAAACGTAAATTCGAGAGAGTTAATTTCGACCGCAGTACGTTCAGATTTCGTTCCTATTACCTCATGTATGTAATCGAAACAATACGTCGCAAACAACAAGCACAAACACAAACACAAGTCATCTGATCGCAGACACACATCACCCGCGCTGTCAACACACTCAAATAACGTCATAATACCTGTGACATCTCATATCCAAACATAGACTAAACAGACAATAATCTGAGATCAATTATCGGGCCATAAAAACTGAGCTTTCGAATAAGAAATAGACGATTTCATTATTACGTATTCTCAATTCGAACAGATTTTCATATGTCGATTTATATTTGATGGTACTATAATAATTGATTACTTGAATAATAATAATAGTTTTTATTGATATTAATAACTACAACAAATGAATCCCACTAAGCGATATCACTTGGTGTCGGTGTGTATCCTTAAATACGATACATTTTCCAACTTAGTGATGGACAAAATTCTATATTACTAAAAATAAATTGAAGACTTCTGTATAAACCTACTTGTATCGTATTTTTGAACTAATTAAGAATTTTATTAACATCAGTGTTATCAGAGAGCAGAAACCTTCTAACTTATCTTCTAAAATGAACTAAAGTTTTTTGGTCTTGATACTGGTACTCTCCCATATAATAAATTGACAAAACTTGGTCCTAAAAATGCTATACACTTTGTGCCTATAATTTCATTTGCCGTAGAAGTCATATCTGGAAGGATCATTATATCTGAATTATCTACTGCAATTTACTGCACGTAATTGAATGTAAAGTAAAATTCAAAAACTTGAACTTTTGATATACACTTTATTGACAACGTAGCATGACGCGTTTCGTCGTTACGAACGACTTCTTCAGATACTAACAGAATACAGACTAACAACATATTTGAAAAAACAGGTATCAATATCAAGGGAATTTTAGGATTCTATGTCTCTGGGTTTCACCCATTTGTTTAATTGTATCTGTTCATTGAGTAAATTTCTAGAATTTTTGCCGATTTTTTCGACTATTTCCCAAAAATCTAATTGACTACTTTTCTGTATATTATGTGACATTTTGAAATTCGTACCTGAAAGTATGGCATGTGAAACTGTATTTATGCTCATGGATTCTAGTGCCGAAATTTCTTCTTGTTTTATATTTAGAGGTATATTTTTTAAGTAAAAAAAAATGAATAAAAACAATTTTATTTTATAATCTTTATTATCAAACAAATGAACCATTCTTTACAATTATTTTTTAAAGATAATTTCTTTCAAATGTTGTCCGCGACTACCGTTGACAACGTTCATTCTGTAATTCCAATTTTCAATGACGCGTATGAGTATTTCGAGGGGTATTTGGACAATGACTCGAGTAATATTGGCCTTCAATGCCTCAATTTTAGCCGGCTTATCCATGTAGACTTTGGACTTTACAAAGCCCCAATAGCCGGCCAATTCACTGGTCCAAAGCGTGAAATGAGCTGTTCGCCGAATCGCTCTCGCAGTAAAGCCATGGCTTCACGGGCTGTATGGGAAGTGGCGCCATCTTGTTGGAACCAAATTTCGCCTAGACCACGAGCTGCAATTTCTGGTATCAAATAGTCTGTTATCATGGCGCGATAACGGTCACCATTCACAGTAATGTTCTGGCCGGCCTCTGTTTTGAAGAAATATGGATCGATTATTCCACCGGCCCATAAACCACACCAAACAGTTGTTTTTTCTGGGTTTAATGGCAGCTTTTGAACCTCTTCGGGTTGTTCATCACCCCAAATACGGACATTTTGTTTATTCACGAACCCATTACGCGAAAAATGGGCCTCATCGGTGCACAATATTTTTGTTGAAAACAGTGGATCTTCTGCAAGCTTGTCAAGAGCCCAGCGACTAAAGCGGAAACGATTCGGAAGGTCAGTGGGCTTCAGTTCCTGCACTTATTGAATTTTGTAAGTATTTAAGAAAAGATTCTTACATAAAATACGCCAAATTGTTGAATTTGACAGGCCAAGTTGTTGAGAACGGCGACGAATTGACAATTCATGGTCTTCGTGTACACAATCCGCTACCGCCCCTATATTTCTTTCACTACTTGCTGGATGAGGTCTATTTGGTCGAGTATTATCTAGTAATGAAAATTGGGTCTCAAACTTAGTGATGGTAGAGCGAATTGTGCGTTCAGTAGGCCGATTATGTGGACCATAAGTTGCTCTAAGCGCCCGAAACACATTCCTCGTAGAATGCCCATATTCGTAAAACAGTTGAACAATTTGTAGACGCTGTGCCGCGCTAAACCTTTCCATTATGAATTGTTAAACACGACTGAACAAGAATGTTACTTCAGTTGACACTAGCATGCACAATCTGCAATTAAATCCCCACCACAAAAAGTACCTCTAATTGAATCACCCATTATATACCGGACATGTTCCACAATTCAATTGGTAAACACCAGATTTATCTTCTCTTTTAATTTTGTTTTTATTGTTTTTGATGTGTCTCGATAAATAATTGTTTGTTCTGAATGAAATATTGAAATTATGTTTCTGTAAAAAGGTTTCGACTTTTTACAGGGACATAATTCATTATAGAAAAAACATACTGCTTTTCAAAAATAATGTTCAACTTCATGTTAAATTTCAACTGCTGTTTGTCCTGGTATAGTAACTCGGTCGGGTGAGTAAATGGTTTTTTATAAATTATTTTCAAAAATCTTATATGTAGTATAATTAGTTTTTTTATATGACCAGTGGATACTCCTTCCTAACTCGTTATCCAATATATGGGTCTTGATTCAACAAGGGCATAATAAACTGTTTTCAATGGTGCCAATTTCAAAACCTGTGCCAGAAACTTAAATTTCTCCAAAAGTTCTCTCAGGCTCTGCGTTATGTATTTCACATGGTCATTCCATCGAATATGACTATAATTATCCCAAGATATTTAACTTCATCAGACTGAAATGAGTCAGAATGAAAACAGTGACATAATGTGTCATCATAAGTTTCATGAAGATAAAAATTGAACATTGGAGGTTTATTTCTACTTCATATAGAAGACTTCTTGGTTCTTTACGAGTGAAATATTTCGACGCGAAATCTCAAATAAAACAGAAGAAACCATGAGAGATGTGTTATTCTTTCGAATGTGCAGATGAGATTAGAAAATTATGAACGAATCTACGATTGTTCTGAGGTGTAAATCTAATCAGAATACCCAAGGCATACTGTCTAATACAAATAACATAAACGGCTGCAAAATGCGAACAAAAAAAAATATATGCACTTTTCATCGATATTAGATGTATAACCGATATTAAATGTATAAAGTATGTACACTTTTCGTCGATATTAGATATTAACCAAATCAAGGATGTACAATTTTGGTCGATTGAAGATGTATACCCGAATCAAGGGTGTACACTTTTTATCGATATTAGATGTATCGGTCGTTAAAGGGTGGTTCTATACTTTTATAAAAGGGCCTTCAAAGTAGATCGGTCTTCTCACTAGTCCATTCTATTCAGGCATATTAATTTCAGGCAAATGGAAAGATATGAGTATGTTTCTTTGTGACTTAATCATATTTTTCCGTCTCCGTGAACTTGAATAATCTATTCATAAATGTCGTTTCCGTTTATTTCATTGAATCATTGGTGTGACGAGTTGATAAGAATGATCAGTATAAGTGCAAACATTTGTCATTTCGAACTGGATCCTCGAGTAATCTCCGAATTTGTATTTGCATATGATATGTAAGAAAATCATTAGGTACGATACTAAACAGAATGAAGCGATATGCCACTTGAATACGACGAAAACAATTTCATTATGGTAATTGCGACATTGATTTAAGAAAACTTATTATGCGTGATATTTTATCTTGTTCGAAATGCAAATTGCGATAATTCTGTTACAAAGTGAAATTTGTTATTGATTCGTTACGGAACATGTCAGAGTTGATGAGTTCACAATAACATTTTAATCGGAAATAACAACGATATATAGGGGAAGCTGCGATATTCAAAACTCGAAACGATCGAATTCAACTGAAAAAATAAACAAAAAACTAGACATAGATTCGACAGCGATTGCAAGTTCCGTCACCGACCATCGTCAGACCATCGATAACCGCTAACACTTTTGTTTTCACATAGACTACAATCATATTCTTCACTAAAGCTAAGATTGAACTGGAAGAAGATTAATAACACTGGGTAACAGCAATTTTTTGTCTTAGATCTGTGACTTGTTTTTGACTACATTTTGGTCTCTGAATTCAAAATGTTTCTCTATCGCGTCAAGTTTTTAAACAACAGGATACCTCTCTTTATTCTAAAAGTCATACAAAATGGGCATACAGAGGAAAATAAAGTGGGTACTAACCAAACATATTAGAATATTTTATTATTAAGGTTATTATAATATTAAAAGTTAAATTGTGTTTATAAAAAAAATAAAAATATATATTAGGGTAAAAATTTCTGCTTATAACTTGTCCTAGAATGTTGAATCTTGGGACATTCTCGCTTGATGTTCCAACAGTAATCAACCATCATACTGACATCCCATCTATTTGATACCTTGCCTCCATGACCTTCAAATCTTGGTGGAACCGCTCACCCTGTTGATCACTAACAGCGCCCAGATTTTCTGGAAGTTTAGGAAGATGACTATGTAAAAAATGCAGTTTGATACACATGTTACAGTTGTTGAACAATTTCGACGTAATTCTGGACTCGTGTGTTTCCAAGAAAGTCCTTGACAATACTTTTGAATGCCAAGCAAGCATTGTTTTCAAGCTCAGTCATTGCTTCAATGAAACGTTCATCTTTAATAAGTTGCCGAATCTGTGGCCCATCAAAGACACCAGCCTTTATCTTCTCATATGTCAAGCTAGGAAATGCCGAAATGATATACTCAAAGCAGTCCCCTTCAGTTGACAAAGCTTTAACAATTTGCATCATGAGACCTTATCCCTTCAGTTGACAAAGCTTTATCAAATTGCATCATAAGACCTAGTTTTATATGCAAAGGCGGAAATATAATGTTTTTTTTGTCGAAAAGTGGCCGATTTAGAATGTTCGGATCACCAGGTTTCAGGTCAGATCTTGGCGGCCACTTTGACTGCACCCAATGCTTCTCACGAGCTCTGCCGTCCCACATACGTAGAAAACAGGGGTACTTGGTATATTCGCGTTGCTGGCCAAGAAGGAAACAAACCATTTTAATGTCAACACAGATGATCCATTGGTGTAAGTTATATTGCAACAATTCAATAACTTTCTGTATGTCTTCGTATTCGTCCTGCAAAGAAACTGAATGACCTATTGAGACTGAACCATATAAATTTCCATTGTGGAGAAGAACACACTTGAAGCTACGTTTTGAGCTATCTATAAACAATCGCCATTCAGTTCCAACAACTGTAGGAAAAAACCTGACGTGATAGAAAACCTGATTTAAGTTTTGGAATCAGCATGTCAATTTACCTCTAAAAAAGCTGAAAAATGGAAGTCAATAGAAATTATGTTACTGTAAAGAGCTGAAGCCGACATTGAAACGGGAATGAAAATGAAATAGAGTAACCGAGTTTCGTGAGTAAGAAACAGTTCTGTGCTGAACTCTGACTTGTATATATTTCCGTACAAGATGCGAATTCCGTTTAAATATGACATAGTGAAGAATAACAAAGATGTGCGATATAGTTTTTTAATTCAGTGGACCTACAGTTTAACGACGGTTCCGAACGGCTTGTAATCAATGTACATTACCTAGCATATATCATTATTTAAATACTTAAATCATAGACAAACACAAACACCCATGCTTTCAGCGGGGTTCGAACCCGAGTTCTACCGGATCATACTCGGGTGTTTTCCCGACTAAACTACGGAGACCGACGATGTGTGATTTCAATTCACCGTCTTCATTTATCCATGTTTTTTGTATATCCGGCTCGAAGGACCAATCACCCCGTTTATGAAAACAGTAAAGAACCGAACGTTGTCGTATTTTTCTGCTTGTTCGAAAACTGAATGGGGCTTTTTCACTAGGATCACAGGTGTAAATTCCTCTTTTTACGATACAAAAACTATAAATATCGATAAACAAGTACTTGCATAAAACATAACCGGTAAGGTTCATTAAATGCACTCAAAAACCGGTGAGTTTTTTCAGTAGTAGCGGGCATATTAGTACGAATAGTACGTAGAGTTAAGCTCGCATGAAATATCGTCACGTTAAACGTTATTTATCGACTAATAAAACTTGTCGAGTCGTAAATTCGGTATTAAATTACGTAACAAATTTGCTCTTTAAATCTCCTAAATCAATTGAAGAACTTTAGGCGTTCTTATTGCCGTAAAAGATCGCTGCCCAAACTTGGCACTCGTTCCGACTTGAACTGTCGTCGTCGCCGACAACTCGGAACGTCCCACCCAACTTGGCATTATATTTTCGGTAGGATATCAATTTTCCGGAACAAGTTCGATGAATATTTTTCGTTTCCCATTGCTCGTATTTTTAGATATTCACAATTATTTGTTTAATTTTGACGTATATTTTCAGACTATTGAATTCAAAAATAACTCACATGATTTTGTATGATTTTGCGGAGTTCACCAGCTGGAAAATATGGGGTTACAAGGGTGGGGTTAGTGGACGAACCGTTTTTAAGTTCGAACGATTTCTCATGTTGGAGCGTATTCAGATTGAGAAATTGTTCAATTTCAATTGTGTCGTCTTATTGAATTAAGTATTTATTTTTCACATGAACCGAATTGCGCAAATTTAATTTATTTCTATATATATATTTTTGGCGGGGTTGTGTGTATGTTATTAATTGATGAACTTGTATTACACTACCGCCTGTTTATTTATCTGATGTGTGAGGGAAGGTTCAATTGAAATACACTTCGAAGAACTTTTGAATTTAACTTTATTTTAGAACTAACAATATTGTAGGATATGACTTATTAGGACGAACTGTAGTCTAGACTCGTTTCTTCTCAACTCTCTCGAATCTTTCCATGTCTCTGCTTTTATACATTTTCAACAGTATTCAACAATGGAAATCTACGTGACAATTTGACAGGATTCAAGATTTACAGATTCAAGAATCATAAGATTTGTACATAATGAAAAATTAAAATTACAAAGAGTTTATTACTTAACGAGGGTACAGTATTAGGCGGAAAGTGCAAGTTAGTTACTATAAGTTTTATTACTGTTCCCTTCGATAACTTACCCCGGTGGGAGGTAAAAGTTGAACTATGAATTGCCAATCCGAATCAAGGATATTCGGAGAAGTTATTGCAATTAGAACATAAAATGCGATATTTTACAATATTATGGATTACTTCAGAAACGAGTCTGAGAAACGAATAACAAAGAATTTAATACTTTAATAGGGTACCCTATTAGGCGGAACGTGCAAATCAGTTATAAATGGTTTTATTACCGACCCTTCAGTAGTGCACCCCAGCGGGAGCTGTATTAGCCAAAAGATGGCAGATAAAAGCTGAAATATGAATATCTTCACCAAAGGACGAAAACGAGCCGCCACATATTGCTTGCTTCATCCTCGAAAATTTTTACCCTATTTTGAAGAATGACGATTAACCATTGAAAACTCTGAATAATTCATAACGCATTTGTGATAATCATTTCAATATTTCAGATGTACGTGTGTGTTTGAGTAAGACCTATTATGTTTTTTCCATTTATCCAAAACCTTTTATGTTTTTTCTTTTATCCAATTTTTTTGGTATTTTTCAGAAAGTTTCCAAAGAAAAACACATATGATTTGAAAAATTCTAATACAGAACAAAATTTCATGAATCGTATCAACAAGCCCTAAAACTTTTCTATTCAAGGGATTTTCCCTGTCGATGTGGTTTGAAAGTCTCTGCTTCAAGGCGTAATGGTTGTAGGACGATTCAATAATTCGAACACTGGAGGAAAGTCGATTTAATTCTAGCAGTTGTTCGCGTCACCGAAATGTGTAGCTCTTATCAAATGTCATAAAATACGTGGTGCCCGCCTTGTGTAACGCGCAGCGGCCTAAAATTATTTTTACGTTTTAATTCACCTGTGCGATTTACTCCATTTCGTTGTACAATTATTATTATTGCTATCCATATTCCCTGTGAATTGATTACGTGACGCAAAATTCGCGTATTAAATTCGGTTTTCCACACGTCTGATTGACGTCCTGCAGTCAAGGTTTTCTAGTACTTCCATATGTACGAGGGTAGTTCTGAAAGTATTCGACAATGAACTCGCTCAACTTCCTCAAAACTTGAGCGATAATGGTTTTAAGCAATGTGGTTTTGTGGTAAGCAAACACGAAAACTGCAGAAAAATTACGATTACGTTCAGATTTTATTCAGGTTACGATTCACGTAGTTTTTATTTTCAGCTCATAAAAATTAAATGATGAAAAATTCGTGCACCGCAATGATATTTTCAAATGCCGATCTCCGTGGATTAGTCGGGAGAACACCCGACTATGGTGCGGTAGAACTTGGGTTCGAGCCCCGCTGTAGGCATGGGTGTTTGTGTTTGTCTATGATTTATATAGTTTAAATAATGACATACGTTGAGTAATGTACATTGATTACAAGCCCAATGTAAACTCAAATATACAGTTTAATGTGAATTAAACTTTAGGCCCACTGAATTAAAAATACATTTATACAATATATGTATACATAAGTAGGTATTTATATATATATATATATATATATATATATATATATATATATATATATATATATATATATATATATATAAGGGTAATTTTTCAAGAGTAGTTTTTTTTTAATCAAATAAAACACTCAGTTTGCATGCTATATTCAAAATTTTTATTGAAATTGATAACTTGGCCTTTGCCATTTATATTTTGAAGATAACTTCATGTAAATGTTGTCAATCAAATGGTCCATTCGGAGGGTCCAATTTTGCGTCACTTTTTCGAGCATTTCGGCCTGTATCCCACGAATTAGGCGTGTTATGTTATCCTGTAAGACTTCAATCGTGTTCGGCTTGTCCACATACACTAACGACTTAACATAACCCCACAAGAAATAACCCAGAGGCGAGAGGCGTCAAATCGCATGTTCTTGGCGGCCAACTCAAAGGGTCATTTTGAGAGATGAGCTGCTCACCAAATTTATCCTTCAACATGTCCATTATTTCACTGTGTGGCATGTGGCACCGTCTTGATGAAACATGTCAACCAAGTTCGACTCGGCCAACATTTACTATTCATAATTATATTGAGTAGTTTCTTCGGTATTCTGGACTGTTTCATTCTGTAGACATGTGCATAGAACTTTGCTCGTCGTTTTCTGATTTCTTCCGTTATCGTATTTGTCTTTTGATACAGTTCATTCTGAGGTCTCTTCATCCAAATACTGTTTCTTTTCATTTGCCCGTAAATCTTTCTGAGAATTTTTCGTTCTTGTTTTTCTATTTCTCTAATTCTTGAATGGCCGCCAATAACCATTGTTTCAGCTGCGTAGATTGCTTCTGGAAGAATCGTTGTGTTATAATGCCTCAATTTGGCGCCTCTCGAAATGCACTTTTTGTTATAGTGAGCCCATGTTAGTTTGTAGGCCCTTTGGAGCTTGGTTATTCTCTGTTCATTAGCGATTCGGTTTAAACCTGAGGACTGTATAACTTCCCCGAGGTATTTAAAATGGCCTACTTTCAGAATTTCGCCATGTTTTGTCATAAGAGAAGATTTATTTTTTGGTTTTCTTTCCATGTATTTGGTTTTATCATAAAAAATATAAGAGTATATATATATATATATATATATATATATATATATATATATATATATATATATATATATATATATATATATATGTATGTATTTACTATATTTCATAGGGGCAACTCAAACCCATCCCGTGTCTATTTTTCAGATTTCGTCGAAATGTACTACAAAGTGCACCAGTAATGATCTCTCTCTATTGTATTAAAAATATAAATATACTGATAACAGATTATAGAGAATCTCGTCGAAACTGAAGTTATTGTCATAACAAGAGTAATTATACTAATATTAATTGTTATTGAATAACTCGTTGATTGTACGCTATCGTTTTACTTTGTCTGATTTCCTTAAAAGTTTCCTTATCATCGTTAACATTGTAAGATATATTCTGAGCACATCGGGGATCGTGTTGTCTGCTTTTTGAATATCTGGATGTTTGGAATTTTGATATTTTCTTAGTGTTGAACGTTTGATTTATGAGTCCAACTTAATATTCATATATAAAATTGTAAATAATTTAGAACCAAAATGCTTGTTGGCGCCATTGTGGTTGAAAGGTCCACTATGATATCATACGAATTGAGGAATATGGAAGAATATCACATAGAAAAGTATGAAACAGGCGGACTATAAGCACTCTTTCACATAGGAACGCAATATGTTAATTTTTTTAAAAACTAGCCAAAAGCTAGTAAAGATGCTATTATTATCATTAAAAACGAAGGTATGTTCGTGTGTTGATACAGAGTGTCACTTGATTTACTACCAGATAATGTATTGTGTACATTTATGATCTCCAAGTGAGTTAAATTGGAAGAATTTTGGCATTTATGATGAATTTTCTTATTGGGTGTCACAGAGTTCTGTGATACCAAAAGAAGCTAATTTTTTATTGATAAAATTTCCATTCAAGAAAAATACAATGAGTCAAATCGCACAAGCCAAGATTAAAGTCGAGCAAGTCGATGATTAGAACATAAATATGGAAGTGAGTAGTTAATGAAAATATCTTGCGAAATTACTGGAAGGAACCACTGAATGTAATCAAGTCCTCTTCTTGTTGGCCGTGCATAATGAATAGACAAGCGATGACAGTGGAGAGTAATAAATGGACATCTAATATTAATTATTGTTTACAAAACAGAGTATAAAACCTTGTTATTGCCAAGGTTTCTATCGCCCAAGACTGTCCCGGAGATTCTCCGATATTTCGAGCTCATTTTCCAAGAAATTAAACGTGAATGCGATCATTACCTAGATATATGGCTGTGCACATTATTGGTCCGTTCAAACGGACGACAAATAATCATCTAACGAGCAACCGCTGACTGAAGATTGGAGTAGTTGACAGGCGAGCGATTTTCCGGATAAATAACTGCGGCACGTACGAGGAAAAGTGACTAGTTGTGAGGTGACACAGCGAAGAGCAGTTCAAGTATGTAGTTCTCAAGATTTTCATTTCAATTGAAGTTTTCGGTTACGATGAAATCAATCGATACCGCGATAGATTAACTTTTTGAGGTAGCTTAAATTTCGAGTATTTCAGCAGATAGAAAACTAGTATAATCTTTGTTTGCGAAAACGTTATGGAAATTTGTGAATTTTTTTTGATTTAATACAAATTTTATTCAGTTGAACATTTCTCATATCTACAACAGTATTGTGTATTTGACAATGTGACATTTGATAGATACGAAAAAGAGATTCAGACTTTTAAGGCTGAAACATACACCTCAATGATGATAATAATAATCCTGGACATTTGGTTATTTTAATCATGGTTATGTGTTTTTCACTTCTAAATTTATATTTTTTGTTGAAACGTCTACATTGTTAAGAAAAAATCCGTTAGTCTTTGCGAATTCATTTATCATTAAGTTCTGTTATTATTTTTAAGGAATAGTAATGTCAATCGACGTTTCGCTAACTATTGGTGGAACATTGTCAAATATTTCGTACAATTAAAAACACTTGCCTTGTATAGAATTATGTAGTACACTAACATATGTTTCGGTCTACTTATCCGTTATCAAGAATCCAATACAGCCAACTTATTGTTTATTTAGTTGTGTTGAACTCTTGACGATGGCTCAGTAGCCCGAAGCAGATATTGAATGTATACAACAATTTTTGTGGAATTTTACTTTTTTCAATTGGAGGATAAACAATAAGCATTTATACAAATATGAACCAAGTGATGAATGGGTCAATATACATAATTCTTGAACATTATGAAAAATGACCAAAGGCATTTTAGCAATAACTATTCAAATAATTAAATTGTCTGGGCATTATACATAATGTTCATCACCGTTGGGACAGGGTGATGAAAAACTTGTTGCATTACTATTATTTATTTAGATTAAACTTGAATTTTGAATAAAAATTACATGATATAAGTAGAACTCAAAGTAACAAAAATTTCACAATTTCGGCAATTTTAGGCAATTCAAAAATATTGTGATTCATTGTTTTGGATTAATTAGCAAGGGCTTCTACATTCAGAATCTCCTAGTTTTCAACTGAGAGTGTTGGATACATACAAAAATTTTTGAGTGTTTTCGGCCTTTACTTGAAGTAAAATCATTTCAAAAATTTAAATGCTAACGAAAAACACTTTTCTAGATTTATACTCTTTCTTTAACAATTGTAACGTACGTTTAACCATTGCGATGTGTTCTTCGGACTGTCGATTAACTATAAATCCAATTATAAATACATTAAATTACTCAGTGACCACATGGCAATATTCATAATGACCAGACAATTAGATAAATAAAGAACTATAGATAATAATTAACCATTCGCTGCGATATAGCTAGCCATTACTGATAATGTCCGGAGATTATAAATAACACCTTCATAAATCACTTGGTCCATAACATACATCCGTATACACAATTTTAATACAAACTATTTGCTTGGGAGTATTTGTAAGGCTGCCAAAGTCGATTTCTTTTGTGTGGGTAATTATAATTTGATAACGTCGAAAACATATTAGAACTATTTGGTTATACCGAGAAGTAGTGATAAGTTATACAATCGAGATCCAATTTGTATGTTTTATTACAAATGTTTACACACTGGCGCCTCGTATTCGATACACGCGGTAGTTGAAAACAATCCGGATATATTCTGTCATTCGAACACAAGAATTCGGAGTAGATAATTTCGATTTTCGTTTTCTAGAACACGTCCGAGATCACTTTAACGGTATGCCCATATTTTTTTGCGCATCGATGTTATTTCCGAGCATTAGAAAATAAATGTCATCCCGATCTGAACCTGAAACTCCGTGGCAACTTTGATACTAGTCGTTGTCAATATTGATTTTCCCACGCTTTAATATTCGATAATACAGTGTAATACGAATAAATTCTCAGGCTACTGCATTACTGTCATCTGTCAAGTTGAGTCGTATTTCTTTCTTCATGTTTCTGTGTACGCTTGAATGACATTTGTTATGTCAAAGAGTCTCGTCGGATATCTGAAAAATTTCAAAACATTCTTCGTATCCTCGGTACTGATATCTTTCGAAAAAGGAAGGCAATATTCTTGCTCACCGCAATTAAGAGTGATGGAGGACTTTATGCAAATATAGTCCTTGTAAAAAGGCAGATGTTGACTTGATGATTGTTCCCAAGGAGGTCGAAAAACTTATAACTATTATGGCCAATCCACAAAAGTGGATTCACACAATCCACAAAAGATTCGCAATTGAGGGAAATTTTGGAAATAATGAACAAAATACGTGCACATGCGTGATTTCGGGGTTTCAGTGTTCGTGGTTAACACACTAAGAAGGCCACTGTTTGACGTGGTAGAGCAGAGTGTCTAAGAAGAAATAATTTGGACTTATCAAGGAGAACTCTCGCGCCATCTAGACTAGATATGTAGGTACTACAGTTCATTCATCTGCGCGATTCGGGAGAATTTGGCGATGAGCGAGTGTATATAATGTAAAGATTGTTTATTTAATTTCGACCGATTTGTCTCACAAGACTTGGTGGGTGGGTAGGTGAATCTTATTTTTGCGGGCAACTAACCTGCTATTAAAAGTCATACAAGTATTAGTTGAAATAAAATAATTCAATTAAATTCAATAAAATCAACTCTAAACCTTCGTGGTTACGATCGGAAGTCTTTTTATATCTTCATTATATTCTCTTTATCTTCTTAATATCACCGCATTCTTTGAACCAAGGTCAACAACGTGAATATTATAAAAATTTACGTTTTCGAATTAGTTGTAGTGAACCCTTGAATATGGGTGAGTAGCCCGAAGCGTATTATTAGGAGTGCGTTAAGCAGTGTTATTTACTTAACTGTGTTTTACTGAGTGTTTTTATTTTCTCGATATTTTATGTGGTTGTTGAAAAACGGTACGCTTTTATTTGTGGTAATTAGTTTGGTGATATGGAAAATCCGTGGGAAGTTTGACTATTTAGTAAATATTTCAATTTTATTCCACGAATTCGTCCCATCAAACATCTCGACGTCTATTACCGAGAGTAAGTAAGTAGTTGACAATAACATCAACTGCGACGGGAAGGAATAAACTCCTTGGAGCTCACTAATTCGATGGATTTTGTTGTATGTGTGTTGTGTCATGAAGTAAATAAACGCGCATTAAATGAAATTATTGCCATCACTTTGTTTATTATTTCGTACACTTGACTACAAACATCGTAATAATAGAATTATGGTCATTCATTTACGCATAATGACTTTTAAATTTGCTTAAACTACGCAATACTCTCAGCCATGTCGAGCGGTTACTTGTAGCTTGAATTGATAATTGAAAAAATGACGTTTTCTGGCGATATCAAATAGAGATAAAGAGTTTTTCTAAATTTGTGTTCTCGGCTAATTGTTGAAAAGACCAGTACGTTGAAAAAATTCTACATATCGGACCAAAATGTCGGTCTTTCATGAGAAATGCCGAAAATGCATAAAGTTGTGGCTGAAATGAAATACAAAAAACCAAAACTTACGTATGATAAAAGCTCAAATGATATGAAAAAAAGAAATAAGTAGATACTTAAATAAAGAATTTCTTAAAAACAGTTCGAAAACTAAAAATTAAAATTTTCCCGTATTGAATTAATAAAGTAATTGTTTATAAATAATAATAAATAGGGGGTGTAAAGAAGGAGGGAGACATACGAATGGTTAGTTTTCGAACATAATTTAACAAGTAAGTCACGAGTAAAGCAACTGGCAGAAAAAGGACTAACTATAATAAAAAATTGGCTGGACTCCAATAGATCCACTCTCAAAAAAAAAATTAATAATAATAAGCATATTTTTCCAACAGGTAACTACCCAATTACAGGAAAATACATAATGAATAAATGTTACTAAAAATATCAATAATAACACAGATATACAATATTAGAAAATAATTATAATAATAAAAAACATTATCAAATATAATAATCTAAATTTATAATATCAATATCTAAATATTCAATCATAATAATAGTCAAGAAAACAAATCCCTCAGAACTCGATTAGAACCGGAAGAAATCTAGATACCTCACTGGTTAACATTTAAATACACATTAATGATAGAAACAAGTGAGTTCCGGTGCAAATCACAGCAGCTTGATACCTGGTTTGCAGTACAACATGCAAAGTTAAGCGGCGATTTCGGGAGAAGATTGGTTCTGTGAGTTTTTGAGTAAAATGTCTGGCTTATTTTAGCTTACCTCTGAGGAACCAAGAAATTAAGTTTACCCAGAAGCTCAGGACAGTCGAGATTAACATTGAGGAAATTGAATAAAAATTTGAATGCATTCAAACTTCTCCTGTTGTGGAGGCTACTAGCGTTAAATATCAAGAGCAGACAAGCGTGATCAGAACCCCTAGGTGGATATACACCATCCTCTGGAAATGAGAGCCATTTCAAGAACTTCCACTGCAGTGCCTCCAGGTGGTTTATGTGACAATTATATATTTGTCGCCAAACAAAACATCCATACCCAAGTTTGCTTAGTGTAGATATGACACATTGTATAGCATTTTCCATTACCTCTGCAGCTCGTCCAGAGTTTAACAATATCACGTTTGATTCGACCATAATTAAAGAGTTTCGTCCACTAGATACCTGGGTGTGATCATAGATAAGAATCTGAAATTCAACCTACACATTGAACGCTTGACTAGCAATACTAGAAAGATATAAGACTAGGGATGAGAAAACTCATCTAGATTTTATATATTGAGAGATATTTTAGGTAAAAAGCTTTTACTAACCATTTATAAATCTTCAGTGGAATCACTGATAGGTTATGGATTGGAGGTATGGGGTGGCACGATCATAACCTTCGACCTTTGAATGTTACACAAAACTTCATTCTCAAAGTTATTTATAGGAAGACAAAAGATAGTCAACGAAATTGCCATACTCTCAGGATGTATTTGATGTTCGTTCCCTTTATATACTCCATACTTGCATATACATGCATAAAATGGAAGCCATGTAAGATTGTATATTTAAACCATAATTATCCAACGACAGGAGTAGCGAATATAGAAGTGAAAGTTCCTGGCAAAAAGAAAAATATTAGCCATAGATCTTTTAAGTACCTAGCCACAAAATTTTATAATAACGTCCCGATGGAAATTAGGAAGATCAGGAATAAATCACGTTTTGGCAAATGTTGGTGTTGTTATATTCATAACAAGATTCATGAAACTTAGATCGATTCAAATTTTTCCTTTAATAGCTGCTTGTTTTTCTGTTGAGTTGTTTCCTTTGCATTTTGTCATATAACACTCATATTTTTTTGAATTCATCTTTTGTTTTCCCTGACTTTTTTCAATTTGCGTACCTAATGGCTTTTTTATATGTGATAATACTAATATGTAGAAATACTTAAATAAGCTTTTAGAAGGTAATGTACACACACAGCTATTGAGTTAGCTGGGTGTAAAAATATTATTTATTAAGTTTACTTTATGAATCCCTTTCTTTTCCACTGAAATAGCTGTAACGTTTGATGTAATGTTTAGAAAGTTTGGGAAAAAATATTTATCTATCTAATATTGTTCACTAAGTGTTTATTCTTTGAAAATTGTTGAACACGCGCAACATTTTCGGGTTACTGACGAAATATCAAGTTTTCAACTCATGATGCTGTGTAAGTTGCCCGAAACGAATGGCGAGTGTATAAACAATTCTTCTGGAATTCAACGAAGTGTTCCCCCAATTTCAACAATGTTCAACCAAGGAGTTGATTAGCATTATTAAGTAACAATTCACTTTCCGAAAATTTTCAAAACGCTCAATATTTGTCACAAGGGTTCGAATTATTCGAATAGCTTGGACGTTCGTAAGACATTATCTGATAATAGTCAATCCAGCGGTCTTGGAAATGGTTGGTATCTTCCAATCACGTGATCGTTGTTTATGATGTTTGAAATTCCTTGGCGCACAGAGGCGTACGTCATAGAGGAACATTCCTGATACCAAAATTGTGTATACAGTAAAAGCTCTTTATTCTGGGGATATACGTTCCGAAAATATGCCGCGAATACAGAAACCGTGAATATGGAATGGTTATTTATATGGGATTAAAGGGGTTACGTTCCTGGGTGCCAAAATGAAAAGAAGTATATAAAAAATTGATTTAATTGAAGTTTTTCATCATATTGATTAATTATTATATTCAGGCTTAGGCAATGGTTTGAAGAATCATTAAATTGTTCTCGTTTGGCAGTTTTTAAAAGTTCCTTCAATTCAGACTGATATTCAAGAATGATTAGCTTTTAAAAATAAGACCTTCGTTCCATAAACAGATCAGTTTTCATAAATAAAATCACAATGCTCATTAGCCATTCTCAAACATTCACTGGGAATTTTCAAATTCAATGTCAAGTTTCCCGTGATCTCGTTGAAGCCTCTTCCTCTACAGGTTGTGAATTTAATATTTCCTCCAATCCTCGGTTTCAGTCAAATCTTCGTCTTGCGATTCAAGCAATATCTGAATATCACTTGATTCTATCTGTTCGAACCTACCTCTTCCTATTCCATTCGCAATTTCTTCTATGTTTGCAGTTAACGTTTGAATGTGCACAGATTCTTCGTCGTTTTTCGCAATCAGAGTAGGCCACAGTTTTTTCCAGCATGATTTCAATGTGTATGGCTGCAGTTCTTCTAATTATTCTTTTATATTTACGCATTTTCCTATGCCAAAATTTTTCCAGCATTCAATAACATTCATATAAGGATCGCATGCCATATTGTTTAATATGATTTTGAAGGTTCGTCTAATGTAACAGAGCTTAAAGGCCTGGATTATCTTGGTCTATAGGTTGATGCAAAGCCCCCAAACAGGATAGTATGACATGGCCAAAATAGGCCCAACCTTGGGCCAACTTTGCAGAACTTTGGGCCAATCTTGTAAACTAGTGAAGGCCTAGCCATGGTAATAATCTGGAATGATAACAAGGGGCCACGATTGGCTCACACCTGATTTCTAAACTTGGGCCATGTTTCATTGCCAAGACTTGCCCGAGGTTCATATGCAACACCGAGCCACGTTTGAATAATAATAATAATAATTTTCATTATATTATTCATTGTTTGATGTATATCTTTTACATAATATCTGAAATTTAGTCTTTTTAATTGAATCACTAGATCTAATGTTAAAATATAAATTTTGTTCAAAGTCCAAAATCGAAGCTTTTCACTTAAACTTTTCGTTCTTCAATTTCTTCATTTAGAAATTAATATATTTTCTAATCATCATCAGTCTGGGTATTAACATCACTATCACTTAAAATATTATCAGAATTACTAGCATTAATATAATAGTATCAACATCTTCATCATGAAATAAGGCTCCGTTTCTGACAATTTATTATCACTCACACTATCTATTGCTCTATTCGCATTTAACTCATTTACACTTAAATTATTTTGTTTATTTTGTTTTTGTCATTTTCGTAACTCACGCCACTTTTTAACTCTTGAATATGAATTAAACATTGTCACGTTGTTCAAGAACTTTCTGACTATTCATTTACTTTAACACAATAAAGTAAATTGTGAACAACAACAATGCAACAAAGATGGTGGCAGTGCAACTCACAGCCCTGATGTATCGTCAACACCAAGTTGGGAATGTCGGAAAATGCCAAGCAATAAAGAGTCAAAGGAAGGGGAAAAACCTGGTTGACGTCACGACAACGCGTAACTAGCTAAATTCTCGGTGACCCTACCTTTGGCCTAACGTGCAATGTAATTCATTGGCCTAACCAAGACTCACCAGTCTCGGTCGAGCATTAATTATACCTTCGGCCAAACTCGGGTAATCATTATAATGGCCGAAGTTTTCTATCCAGTTGAGACCCTAGCATGGACCAAGATACAACTGCCGAGCTGGGGACCCAGTGTTGGCGCAAGCAAGGCCCCGTGATTCAACTCCGGGGCTTCCTGCAAAGGGCCGTCGTGTTGGGAGGTGAAAATATAACTTTATATTTGGATGCATAATTCCAAGTTCGCGAGCATGACCTAGTGCATTATCCAAAACTAGACCAGCTTGAAAGTATAAATTTCTTTTTTTTTTGAATAAGTTTCAACATCGGAAACAAGAAAATTCCGGAACCAGTCGAAAAAGCGATTAGTTTCTCGAATAAAAAATCTTTTGTCTCGAATATATGAACTGGGTGGCATTTTTTCAATCCGAAGATAGTGAAAACGCGAATAAGGAGCTTCTACTCTATTCGAACTGACCACTTTGTTGTTTATCAACGAACATACAACAATATTATAACGTAGGAAGGGTCACACATTAGAAATGGGCGATTTGTTCAGCTTGTGTTCCTGTTATTTTTATAATAACTGAAAATCACTCTGTAACTACTAGCATTGCTTATCGTTGCACGTTGTATTGAGTGTTGATTCACCTTGATCGTTATCTTTTTTTAAAATCTATTTCTGTTCTTATCAACTATGTATCAATGTGGACTAGCGTATTTCGCCGCTTATGTATGGATTTTTTTTTGTTGCAACATTTTTTTCCCATTATAATTGAAAATCGCGTGAGTTGTAAACATCTGCTTCGTACTTTGCACTCTGAACTTCTCGGATAATTCGCCCAGTTTTTTACAAGAATGTCGAATTTTCCTCTGATGTGAAAGGTGAGCTTTCTAAATATGTAGCTTTTAAAATCGGTCAGCTTGTGCGTGTCCGATTTTTTGTCCAGACATGGTTATATTAATAATACTCCCTTCAAAATTGTCCACTTTTCTGTCCTGTGTGCATGAATGTTCTCTTGACCTAGATCATGTCAAAAGTTCTTCGTGCACAGTTTCGTCATGATTTATCGATATCATCAGGACGAAAAGAGAGAATAATTATGTATAGGTAGTGGAAATAACGCGAAATATATGAAAAAAGTTGAGCGAGTCGAGTTTATTCCAACAGAAATGTTTCTTTAATTTTTTCAGCACATCTTCATTCTTTTAAATGCATGTAGATGACGTGCCGTATGTCTGGTGAAATTTCATCAAGACATACGTCACGTCTAAGTTGTTTCATGTATATATGTTTAAATTGTATTGATCTTGAATGAAAGAGAATCATAAGGGAGTGGAGTAAAAAGTGTACATCTACATGCTATGGAGGTGAAATTACACCAAGACATACGTCACGTCTACTTTGTTTCATGTATATATGTTAAAATTGTATTGATCTTGAATGAAAGAGGATCATAAGGGAGTGCAGTAATAAGTGTAGGTACATCCACATGCTATGGAGGTGAAATTACACCAAGACATACGTCACGTCTACTTTGTTTCATGTTTATATGTTTAAATTGTATTGGTCTTGAATGAAAGAGGATCATAAGCGAGTGCAGTAATAAGTGTAGGTACATCCACATGCTATGGAGGTGAAATTACACCAAGACATACGTCACGTCTACATTGTTTCATGTATATATGTTTAAGTTGTATTGGTCTTGAATGAAAGAGGATCATAAGCGAGTGCAGTTATAAGTGTACATCTACATGCTATGGAGGTGAAATTACACCAAGACATACGTCACGTCTACTTTGTTTCATGTATATATGTTTAAATTGTATTGGTCTCGAATGAAAGAGGATCATAAGGGAGTGGAGTAAAAAGTGTACATCTACATGCTATGGAGGTGAAATTACACCAAGACATACGTCACATCTACTTTGTTTCATGTATATATGTTTAAATTGTATTGATCTTGAATGAAAGAGGATCATGAGGGAGTGGAGTAAAAAGTGTACATCTACATGCTATAGAGGTGAAATTACACCAAGTGACGTCTACTTTGTTTCATGTATATATGTTTAAATTGTATTGATCTTGAATGAAAGAGGATCATAAGGGAGTGGAGTAAAAAGTGTACATCTACATGCTATAGAGGTGAAATTACACCAAGACATACGTGACGTCTACTTTGTTTCATGTATATATGTTTAAATTGTATTGATCTTGAATGAAAGAGGATCATAAGGGAGTGGAGTAAAAAGTGTACATCTACATGCTATGGAGGTGAAATTACACCAAGACATACGTCACGTCTACTTTGTTTCATGTATATATGTTTAAATTGTATTGATCTTGAATGAAAGAGGATCATAAGGGAGTGGAGTAAAAAGTGTACATCTACATGCTATGGAGGTGAAATTACACCAAGACATACGTCACGTCTACTTTGTTTCATGTATATATGTTTAAATTGTATTGGTCTTGAATGAAAGAGGATCATAAGCGAGTGGAGTGAAAAGTGGACATCTACATGCTATGGAGGTGAAATTACACCAACGTTGTAATGACGTTACATATACGTCATGTGTACGTTGTTCTGTTATTTGTGTGTGAATTCCGTTGGTCTTATGAATGAGGACCATAAGCTAGGGGAGTAAATAGGATGAATTTTGCGAATGATTCCAGAAACCATACAGTTGTGCAATGAAGAGCTGTAACGTATATTGACAAGTCCAGTTTTCGGACTTGTCAGTATACGTATTTCCCCCATATACATTCGGGCCCAACTTATGATCTTAAGTTGGGCCCGAATGTATATGGGGGAGACCCAAGGAACGGTTCTCACCTTGCTATATTTCACCAAGCACGTCGTTTGGTAGCCAAAGTGTTGCTGTTTCGACCAGTTTTTCGTCGATAATAGAATTCAAACATACAGTTTCTGTATTTTAGCGTTCCGCTTCTACTAGTCACATGAATCCATTCGAGCATGTATTGATCATGTTGGGATAAAAATTTAGAAAGTGGTAATTTGTGCTAAAAACGAAGCAAGAACTGAGAACAGCGTGGGATCAAAAACTGGAGCATAAGTTTCAAGTATGACTGAGCACCCTATTGAAAGCATGACCACAGCACGTATCGAAGCCCTTCGTTGGTCTAGAGGGGGCAAAACTCGATACTAACATTGTTTGGAAAGTAGGAAAACTAGGAACTCAAATTTTTTTCTTTTTTATCCAATTCTTTCGAAATTTTTTCCGAAAAACGTTGCTTCTTTCGTTACTTATTTTTTCTTCTGTTATTAATTCAGCGTATTAAACCCTTTTCATTATTAGTATTCGTTTGGTTCTCATTCAAACCACCCAACGGCAATAAATTTCAGAAAAATATGTGAAATATAAAGAGAGTTGATTGATTTTCAGCTGATCCCCTGGTGAATTATTGTTGAATATTTTGAATGATTCACACCTGGCTCGGTTTCATAAAATTTAGCTTTTGAAAATGGGGCAATACCCCTAAACAATATTTGAGTAATAATTCAATTAAATTTTTGTGGAACCAAGACAAGTCTTATTTATAATATATTTGAAGAGAAAATTTCTTTATTTACATATATGTATATATATATATATATATATATTTTTTTTAATAAGATTTGCATCTATGTGTATATCCGCATAAGTAATTTATTCATTTTTAATTTACTGGCGAGCAAATTTTTGTGCCGAGCAACTTTTCCCCGTTGCCGTTTCAAGGAACGAATTTGTCAGTTTAGCCCAAGTTGATTCACCTAATTTCAAGGTAAAACTGTGATCAATCAGCTGTTGAACCCGAGTGAAGGGGCCCCGAACGGGTGGGTGAACCGTTAGCGTCGTATCCAACCAATTCTGCACTCATTAGAATTTCCCGAATTTTCCGTGAATTATTTCTGTCTTGTCCTTCTGTTTCAACCATACGTCGTGATCGAACGCGGAACACGCAATGTTTTTTTCCAAGACGGTGACGTAAAAATTTTCAATTCCCCTTCATCGCAGTTTTTACTTCAAGGTTGATTATTGCTTTATTTTTGATGATCTTGTATATTTGGTGGAATCGCGAGAATGATTTTCCCGAAGAATTTTGCATAGAATTTATTTCCCGGATGTTGCGGTTGTACTCAATTTTTTTTCCGTGATATCCAAAATATTTCAATCGAAGCGGAGATTAATTTATTTCGGATTTTTTAAAGATTGTCAGTGTTACGGGGGAAAGATGAAAAGTTACTACCAAAAGATATTTCAATTATTATCTGATGATTCAATGCAGGCCTGTTGATTTTGAAAGTGATATAGTATTTGGAGAATAAAGAGAATTGCGCAACGTTGTGAAATAGACGCCAGATTCACCTGATTTGGCTTCTATCTATTCTCATGGAGAGGCACAAGATAGCAGATTTTATCGGGAAACGTTGTCGAAGTTCATTAGAGTTTGGAACACTACTACTTACGTATAAAAAAGAAGCTTTTGGATTAGAAGGCTTTTCACCAATAGGTCAAAAAATTTTCAGAATTCCAAATCATGCGAACTTTGAATTTCAATTTCTTGCTTTGTTTTTTCACTAATTTTCTCAAAATTTAGTCAATTCTATAAAACTATAGTCTCATAATAATTTTTAACAATTCACTATTGGTTTTTTACGTTTCTATTGTTTTCTTCAAGGCTAACAATGCGTAACTATCAGAAAATATTGACCATTTTCAGTTCGAAACAGTTATCTCTTAATAAGTATCAGTAATTATCAATTTACGTCCAGTTTCTTTCAGTTTCTCATCATTATCTGCCGTAGTTGTAGAAAAACGTGGTTTCTACGAAATGAAATTTCAATAATGTTATTGTTAGAAATAGCATTTACTGCTTAGGTAGATTACTTTGAATTATTAATCCTATTTTTTCAGATAAGGGTTGCTGACTGAAAGAAGAGAAAAGGTTGTCGGAAAAGAGCACTGGAAAATAATGAAAAAAATTCCATGGAATCAACTTGAACAGGTGAGTGATAATTTCAACGCTTTTTGCAAGGGTTTTTATTCGTTTAACCGTGGCAAATATTTTCTGACCTTCGATTCATTATTTTATATTCGCCCTTGAAATGTCTATTAAGGAATCCAATTCGATAAATCATCTCGACCGATAATCTATATTAATTAAATAGTAATTAGCTAATTCCGAGTGAGAATAATAACATAAGTTACTTTCTCACATAACCGGCCTTACGAAATAGATTGATTCAATTGATGATTGGTTTATTGTAACATAAAAAGATACAATTATGTAATCTCATAGAAGATGAGTTACACCAGTGTTTCCCAATCTTTTTGTTCTATGCCACACGTAAACCTAAAAGTTTTATACCACCAGAAAAGATGAAACAGTTGAAATTAAGAAGTGCATTTTCGAATTGCTTCCCTTGGCAATCAAATTGCCCACATGTGGAACGTGGGGCCCCACGTTGGGAAACACTGAGTTAGACCGTACACAATTCGACGAAAGACTTCTATCAAACTATTAGAACCAGTGGAACATTGATATTTATGAATTTCAGCGGTCCACGTGTAGGTATAATTTTTTCAATATATTATTTCGGAAGCAGTCTTGATATTCAACAATCATGTGTTATTGCTTTGTGTCAATCTAATTACGAAAACGAATGAAATAACCAGTAAATTTTGTGAAAGGATGTTAAGTCGTTGGCCGTACATTAAACTTGCGGGTCGTTTTGATAGATAGCTCCGTTCTAAGTGAAATAGATTCGCTCAATCTGTGTCAACCCACGCGCAAAGTTCGCGAAAATCATGGTGTCATCTCTGTTCTGACGAGGCAACATGCTTTTATACATGTTTCTCTGAATTTTATAGTTTTATAATTATATTCCATCATTCCGAAATCTTTGTAACGAATGTTCACGACGTATATAGATAGCTTCTCTCCCCCTGACAGTCAATTTCTATTTATTTTTCCATATGTTGAGAAATTTAAAGATTTCTTGTGAAGTGGACAAGCATCTGCAGGAAGTGTCTGCAGGAATGTATGAATGTTTCCGTGGTGTGTATTGATTGGATGTCCAAAAAAACGACAAAATATCTACTTGCTTTTTAACCCGGCGCGGCGCCGGCGTCAGCCTGATAGAAAATAGGTACAACAACTGCATGGTGGGTCATAATTACCCGGATTTTAAACTGTAGCTGATATTTACCATTTCATCGACATTTGGGGCAAATTTGTGTTCAACTTGAAGAATAGTTCTTAAATTATAATATTTTGGAGATAAAATTGAAAAAATTAAGTTATATGAAGATCTTTCTATGTATTTAAGAAATCAATATAAAATTTACCATAAAAAATTCAACTTCTTGAAACCCACTAATAAAAAAACATTCCGACATCCCGAGTAACCAGATCATCGAAGCAAATACAACTCTGTATAAAATGGAATCGACGTTGTGACATAGTCAAACGAAAAATTTTTATTCCAGTGCCGTCTCAAGCCCAAAGATCGCTCAAGTTCTGTCGGCCTGATCTCTGTACTCCAGCTATGAAAAGAAGTCCAGAGAACGCCATCAGTTCATTATGATCATATTCTTTCATGTAGCTGTTTTTTTGTAGGGTCTTGACAGTCTGCTATCTTTACTCTGATTCGTGAATTTGTATAACTGAGAATAGCGTCCAACATTTCCTTGTCGAAAAAAATGTTCCAACGCTCCTGTTCAGATTTAGCACATCTAGCTCCAGACTGAACTCCTGGCGCGAAATTAATAATATTTTCTGATCGGATGCGAACATTTCGTCTGAAAGGTTGTTTGCGCCATATTGTACCATCTTCACCAGAATAAGTTGAAATCAGTAACTCATGATCCGATGTTTCTGCATCCGAAGAATTGTGCTGATTAGATCTACGTACGGAGGAATACATTTGACGTTGGATGTCACTCAAAGGTATATCATCATCATCACTGTCTGATGCCTTTGCTCTGTATCACTCTCTTGAGAACGTGATCATCTTACTCGGTTTTCGAAGAATGTTCTCCATCTTCCGAGTGGCTTTCTTCTCACAGTTTTGAGTTCCTCTTTATTCATTATTCAAATAAAACATAAAAATAACAAAATATAATGAAATACGTAATGACGGCACAAATAAATAAATGAAATAATCAAATAATGCACTCAACGTAATTGGCACGAAATGGTATCATCGAGTGTATAGTTGGGTCATATTTACCTTTTTGTTGTTTGACAGCGTCTATCTTCCTGTGCAGGCGCACGCCGTCTAAGTTGATATAAGAAAGGAGAAAAGCGGGGTACTAACTGCAGCTACTGAGAAGCGTGGTAACGTTACACTATTATTTTCTTAAATACCCGCATTTAAAAACATCATGGGTCATTTCATGTCTCAATCTAGCAGGCGCCGGGTTAAAGGATGCAATAATTTGATATGCGGCAAATTTTCCTAGCTGTTCTTTGTGTTTTCATGGCTTTATCCTTGGTTCAAACGTCTGTAGCATAAAATATGCAGATCCGATTGGGCAAATTTCCAAGAAAAGCGATTGATCAGAATTAAGCTTCGAAATTAAGCACTAGTCGTAAAGATCACATTTCCACGCTACTCTACATGAGTCTACTATACCCGCCAAAGATCAGTTTCTAATCAATCCTTGCAGAGCAATGAGGCCTTGTGATGGCGTCGTCATGGTTGCCAATCTCCTGGTGGTGAACATTTGAAGTCGAATCGCCTTACAAATGATCGGAAGCCAGTTCAAACCAATCCTGATGAAATATTTCTGCCGCTGTAACCTAAGATCGTCTAAAAATTTTAAGGTCAAAAATCACATACCGAAAAGCCGACCGTTCGATTGAAGTTGAACAGCTAATATTATCAAAACATTGTTGAAATTCCATGTCAAGGACTGATCATCATTAATCATCTATAATCTTATCAGGAGCGTCGAATAATAGGTAGTAATTGTACAAAATTGCGTATTTGTGCTGTTACTTTGTAACAATAATTATGAAAGGTTGTCCTTATCGATGCATCGAGTGAGTTTGTCTATTTGAATTAGCATTTTAGGTGATTATTGCAAAATTTATGAATTGGTTGTTGAATTGGTTATGAATTTAAGAGAAGATAGCTTGGGGAGATTTAGTTAGTTGTGATTTATTGTACTCCTTTGTTAACTTTCTACGTTGCTTGATATATATTTTGTTGAAAGTGGTGTGGGTTTTGGGTTTTTTTTTCTTGAATCCTCTACTGCCATTGATTATCTTTCTTCAAGAAGGTCAAGAATGATTGACTGTATTATTGTTTAAAGAGATCAACATTCTTAGGTATAATGTCAAAATACTAGGCTAGCATGTTGAATGGCCGCGTGGTGGTTTGAAGGGATTTTGGCAGTGCAAAGATTCCAGTGAAGTACTTTATGTAGGAAAGACATACGTTGTACTTCTAATAAATTTGGTGTTGGTAAATAAAGCATCCACGGAGTATACATCTTGTCGCTATGCTAGATGATACTCGAATTGGTGACAAAAATGGTGTTAAGAATTCCAGTGTTTCGAATTACTGAAAGGCAAAAAAGGCAAATCACATGCGGTCGAGAACTGCCTTTCTAGAACTGGGCGAAGCAGTGATCTGAAGCGTGATAAAATAAAGATATGCACCAGACACCACTGCGAACTTTGTGTAAAATATTTCTAGAAAGAAGAGTCGAATTACAACCACCAAAGCGTCAACGTCTAAGTAAACTGAAAAATGTAACTCAAAATACCTGCAGCTCACTATCATTTGATTATCTCGAACCCGAATGAGTGGCGTCTCGTATTGATTTAAGAGACGCAGCAGTCTATCAAGTTAACAATAGTTAAACGTAGTACACTGTCTTATACGTTATTATTAAGGCCTTACAAACCTCATAGCAAATTTTACAAATGGGTAATAGGGTTCTATGTGTAAAGAGCTCCATATCTAGCTCCATAGTTTACCACAACGTAAAGCGATCCATATAGTTGCCTGTGGTTTTTGATATATTCATGAGAACAAGGATTTCTTATAAATTTGAGAGAACAAAGTGAACGTGGAGAATAACTCAACGCTAAGGATGTGTGAGATAATGCGTGGAAACATGCATACGTTGGCCAAACTATTGAATAATCTGCTGTGAAAGGGTAGATCGTTATGAACTGCTTGCTCACTACTCTCGATTTTCCAATTATAATGGTGATTTTTTAAGCGTAGTTTTTTCAAATCGAATGAAACACTCATTTTGCTTTAAATATTCAAAATTTTTATTGAAATTTTTTGCGTAACTTTTGCGAGCATTTCTGCCTGTATCCAACGAATTACTCGTGTTATGTTATCCTGTAAGGCTTCAATCGTGTTCGGCTTGTCCACATACACTAACGACTTTACATTACCCCACAAGAAATAATTCAGAGGCGTCAAATCGCATGATCTTGGCGGCCAATTCATAGGGCCATTTCGAGAGATAATTTCGAGATTGCTCACCAAATTCATCCTTTAACATGTCCATTGTATCACAAGCTGTGTGTCATGTGGCGCCATCTTGATGGAACCACATGTCAACCAAGTTCAACTCGGCCAACTGGGGCAAAAAAAAGTTGCGTATCATGGCTCGATATCGTTCGACGTTGAAGAAAAAAGGACCGATGATGCCACCACCCCATAAACCACAGCACACTGTCGTTTTTTCGGGATGCATCGGTAATTCGCCTCATCGCTGAACATAATTTTTCGATAAAACAGCGGATTTTCATTGAGCTGTTCTAAGACCTATTCATCAAAAGTTAGACGTTGTGGTAGGTCATTCGGCTTCAATTCTTGCAGAAGTTGAATTTTATAGGCTTTCCAAACCCAAATCAACACGTAAAATTTTCCATGTGGTTGAGTAACACATGCCCAATTGCTGAGAACGGCGACGATTTGACATTTCACGATCCTCATTAACACTGTACGCTACGGCTGCAATATTCTCTTCAGTACGCACTGCACGCATGCGAGACAATGGTTTAATGTCCAACAAAGTAAACTTGGTGCGAAATGTGGTGATAACAGAACGAATTGTTGATTCACCAGGTCGATTATGACGACCATATTACGACCATGGTCGTAACAAACGATACACATTTTTCACAGAGCACGAATTTTGATAGTAAATTTCAACAATTTGCAATCGTTGCTCGTTTGTAAGTCTTTCCATGATGAAATGGCAGAGTATACTGAAAACTTTCCACTTTGACAGATGACGTTTGGATGCCATTACCAACCAACTTGTGCCGCCCACCTGAAAAACTTATCTCTTAAAAAATCACCCCGTTAGTAGGCGTTGAGTATGATACGTAAGAGCCGATTGAACTTCTTAAAATAACGAGTGCATTCGATTAATGGGATTTCCGATCCGAAATCAGATAATCGAATAATGATGCTGAGTGATAATTGACTTGTGTTCTATCACCTTTTCGGATACGTTGTTTTTCAATTTATTGGGGTCAATCGGCGGAATATCCATAGGTTCCCGAACGGCCAATGGCGGTACCAAGAAGAGTGATATCAATCAACCAAAAATTGAACAAATAGAACGAAATTTGCATAGGTGATGATATTACGCCGTCGTTTCCAATGAGATCAATCAATTTATGATGCGAGAGTCAATCTGCACACCGAATTGAGCTTAAATGACGCTATTACACTTTGACCTGAATCGCGGTTCTCATTACAACTAATTCCACAAGGTTGTCGCCGAAATGTTCCGGTTTTATTGGCGTTTTAACGTGCGAAGCTTTGTGGTGAATGTTGATGGTTTTGTCTTCGATCTGCCGGTATGTATATTCTGCTAATATTTAGAGCTTCTCAATAATTATCTCCTAAAAATTGCATAATAAACTGATATTGTTTCTTCTCGTCGAACGTTTTCCCTCGTTTTTGACATGAAACGATAGTTCTGTTGAGTCAATTTGCTCGAAAATGTTGGAGACAACTCATTCGTTTCGCGAAGAATTTTGTGAAAAGAGCGATGTTTATTATGTGAAAAACATTTCCAATTTTTATTCTTTTTCCGTTTCATCTGTTTCATAGTTTAAAAAACGCGATGAAAACGAATGTTATTACGAGTTTTACAGTCAACAAATTCAGTTGAAACTTCAGTTTTTATCACTGGCATTTAATGGAGATGATGAATAAGCTTAGTTCAGTTCTTATTCTGCATTGGAAAAACACTAATGAAGGGTGATTTCCGTCCCAGGCTTTACATGGGCTAGAAATTTTGCGAATGAAAAATTTGTACGCAAGCGTATAACGTCTCGAACGAATTCTTTCGTGATACTCAAATTTTGTGCTAGAGTTGAATCCAGAATTAATGAATAATTCGTTATTGTTGTTCTCTATTTTGTTACAGTGAGATTCGAGATGAAAATGAAAATACTAATGAAAATTAATGTAATAAATGTAGAAGGAGTATTTTTATATGAAATAGTGACGAACCTCGAGTATATAATTAATTTCCTCAACAGTTACACAGACATACGAGTATTTCTTCTCTCTTCAAACATGCCGGCAATTCACACATATAAGAGCTCAGTTATTAACACAATATGAATGATAGTGGTGAATGGTTCAACTATAGGTTTCATTATTCAATAGTTTATCTGAATTGCAATGCTGATTTGCTTGAAGGCATTAGAATAAGTAGTGATCTGCACTGATTTTGGATGAGGACTGGATTTGTATCCTTTGCCTCTTCATCCTGGTGTAGCCTTTTTTTTACGATGGTGTTTTGTGATTTTTTACAATTTGCTTCTTAGTTCTTCATAAGCATTTTTCTTCTTGTTGATTTGATAGTTTTTCTCGTTCGACGATCTTTTCCTTTTGTCATTATTTTTTTATGACAATTGTTTAAGCTCTGTGCCTAAACAATTTTAACTATTATTATTAACTGTTATTAGCTTCTCCTGTTCGTCGATGAAGTCTATTTTTTGCTTTTTCGTAGCATTCGTGTTACAAAATGCTATTAGCATTCTTCTTGTAGCGAGATCATCTCCCGCTGTTGGTTTAGCTCTTGCTTTTTCTTGACTCTCCGTATTCTATTTCTGCTGTCTTTCAGCTTCTTCAGTCCTTTTCTGTCAGTAATTGACCGGGGGTTGTGCTGTATGTTCCAATTGCCTAGTCTTCATTTTCTTGTTATTAGGGTTATTAGGATTTTTGGCACAGTGAACATTTGGCTTGTTGGCACACCTAGGCGTGGTCGTTCTTGCTTTTTTGCATTCGTATGAATTGTGGGCTTCTCCACATTTCATACATTTGAGATTCGCGTGGCAGTTGCTCTGCACGTGTCCAAAGAATTGATACTTGTAACATTGTACGATTTCTGATTTTTCTCAGACTCTCTACCTCTACAGATAGTCCGCAGCAAAATCTCAAGTCGTTGTAGATGGTCTTGTATTCTTTCGATAATTCGACAAGGACTAGTGATGCTGGGAACCCTTTTTTGCCCTTCATCCTGACAACTTTTGAGACAGAATAGCCCTGCTCTTTTAGGTCTGCAGCGATTTCTTCTACGATATTCTCAGTCATTATACCTTTTATTACCACTTTCAACTGTTTTTGACTTTTCAGTTGGTAGGTGTAAAATTGGATATTTCGTTCCTTCAGTAAATGGAACATTTTCCTATAGTCGTTTTCAGTGGTTGGCTCAACTTGTGTACCTTGATAAACGAGTTTCGCTCTTTTGTAGTTGATCTTCATGTCTTTCGTTATTTTTGATATCTCGTTCCACTTATCGTTTTCTCGAATAATAAGTGGAACCATTCGTTCCTTTCGTGGTTTCTTGATTGTTATATTTTTTGATTCTTCTTTTTTCAATTAAGCGTTTTCTTCTGGGATAGTTTCTATGTCCATATCTTTTTCGGTGGTCAATGTCTCGAATTTATTGCTAGTTGGTATAGTCATTGCGTCTTGGGTGGTCTGATTGCATTTACGTGCTGTCTTTTTGAGAACTGTGAATTCGTTGTCTTCTACCGTTCGTTATGTAGTCATCTTCTCGTTGTTTTTGTGTTGCGCAACATACTCTGGGTTGAGTTGGGATAGGAAGCTACGAACATTCAATTCATTAGTTATTAAGAAGATACAAGCATCCTTCACTGCTTCGGCCCTTCTCTTCGCTTCTTCCATTATCGTCTCCGTATTCGTTTCTATGTTCTCTCTTTTTGTTGTCGGTTGTATAATTCCCCATTATCCGCTGAATGCGGAACCCGCGATACGGCGTTCCGTATTCCGTTGACTTCCATTTGCCTGGTTTGTTGTTCTATGAACATATTTGGAGTTTTACAGAAATCGGAACACGCACTATGTTCCGTATTCCGTCAACTTCGTTTAACCTGAGATTTACAAGATTGTATTTATCTGCGCACAACGTTGCAGAATACTAATGCTCTGCGCACGACTACTCGTTCGGTGATATCGTCTACCTGCTTCTACTTGAACACGTCCTTCCACTGTAGATGATAGTCCTCCAATAAGTGAACAAAAAATGAAGGTAGAAAACTCGATGAGGGTGTATTGAAATAAATCGGCATAGAAATTCAGGTAAACTTTCAAAGCCACCGATTCACAACATTTTTTCTCAACTGCTCAGCTGTTATTTGTGAATTGTCCAATGTTCGAAAGTAGAAGAAATAGTTCTGTGTGCCTAAAAGGAAGAGTTATGCATTTAATTTTCAGATAATGGCTTTTTCTTCAATTCTTCTGGTCTGTGTGGATACGTCCTTTGACAAAGGTACAGTATGCATAGAATAAAAAGTATGTAGTAATATCGGACTTTCCTTTTGTTTTCCTCTTCGTGTTTGTTAAGCCCATTTATTAACGATTTGAAGGAGCTCACTGGAAGTCTTGATCGTATCTTAGTGCAATTAGGGAAAGAATATTCAAGTAATCAAAGCTGTGACAAATTATGTAAAAGAGAAGATATCGATGTTCAGGACATTTGGTTGTTGAATCGAACATTTGTGCAAGTCTGCGAAAAATAGTGCATGGGAGGGACATTATTAGATTTTGTGATATAGATTTTGAACGATTTTCCGAACAATTTTGTCGCATCGATGTGTTCATTTACCTACCTACTTAATTTGTCACGTCTGCGTTTTCTTAATATACAACATGTGCGATGATTTTCCGCCACACAGTAATTATAAATAGAACTGCAAACTTGTATAAGGTGGTCAATTGGATAACTACTGAAAATAGCGAATGCAGACTTTGTTTATATTGAGATAGAAAATTGAACATTTTTGACATCAGAATATTGTGCGTTGATATGAAAAAATTGATTGAAGAAAAAAAATTCCAATCAGTCGGGGTTCAGTCCACATTTTGTTTTATATTTATTTGAAATTTGAATGTTTATTGGGGCAATCGCTGTTTCTGATATTGTGTTTTTAACGTTGTAAATGAACGATGATTTTAATGGTCCTTTTTCTTTTCAAAGGATTTGAAAGAATTCAGTAATAGAAAATAAAATGTGTTTTTTTCATTCACATTGTGTATTAAGTATGTACAAAATAACTTGAGAATTATTAATCTTATCACATTCAATCATGACTATTCAAAATCGCTAAAATTATTTTGTTTGTACTTTCAATTGATATGAATATGCTGTAGTAATATAATTTTGTTTAGGGCTGAATATAAGTTCAAAAGAGAGGAAAGATATAAGAAGAATGATCTTTATGTTATCAGAAATTATCGTCTAAATTTTATTCTGAGAGTTCCAGTGGTTGGAAATTTGTATGCGTTAGGGTTCCTTACTTGAAAAAATCTATACTAATGATTACTCTGCATGGATTCTGAGTTGTAGGATAAAGGCAATCTCTTTCCATTCAAATTATACGAGTTTGTTCACTTTTGCTTTAATTATGTTGACTTTGTGGCTGAAATTCACTTGTCCCGCTTGTTTGAATGTCTTCATATTACGCTTAGAAACTTTGAATGAGTTTGCTTTGAATTCAGTTAGCTACCATAGCGTTCTAGGTGTGCTTCAGGGTTCTATGTTGGGACTACTAATATTTCATTTTTTATCTATATATGTACGTATGAAATATGGTGTTGCATTAATTACTGTGCCTCTTCTAGACACGTTAATGCAACCACGATTCGGAATATAGGCAAGCTCATAATAATTCGTAGGAGAATTACAATGAAATTCGCTCGTTGGTATTATAAGAACTTCTTGTAGTTCATTGAGATGTAAAATGGGGTTTATTCGTTTCCAAATTCTTCATGTTTTGTTAAATAAATCACTTATTTTAATGTTTATTATTAATCATTCATTTTGTATATTTGAAGATTCATTTAAATTTTATAATTGTACACCTAGCGGAGTGAAATGAGTTATAACCCTGAATATGCGAAGAGTCGTAGTAACTTTTCACTTAAATCGAATTCGTAATATGCCACGATCGGCAACAATACTGACCTTCGCAATTTCCTCTTGGTTAGCTGCAGCTGGTCAATCTGGTTGTGTTATTCGTAGCGATGTAACCTAAACGTTCGCATTTGATTTGAATCGACGCGACGTCTTCAGAAAAGAAGAGGAAGATTCCGGCCGTTTTTTTTTGCCGGATTTTTTTTGTTGGCAATGTGTCCGAATTATGAGCTTGACTATCATTTGGAAAGTAAATTGTTATTCAAACTTCGACGTTTTGAAAATTATATGAAGATATTATGAACCGAAAGTTTTGCAGGTTGGTTTTACTTCGTTTTTTCTCAATTGTTACAACGTTGATATCAAAAATTCACTGAATTTGCCGAATCCTCTTGATAGCTAAAGTTATGATTCGTTTGCCGGCTATTTTTATCTTCGAGACACACTCATGATAGACGTATAAATGCTACGCAACCCCTTCGTCCTTAACTTCCCCGAGTTAGTTTCAGGCATGTGTAATAAATTATAAAATTGAATCTGATTACGTGAACCATGTTCTGATGTCAGTTTCCCATTAGGCTGTGAGTAAAATTGCAAGGAAAACGGTGGAGATTCCACCTACGCCATATAACAGTGTTTTTCTCTTATGCGTTTGAGAAATTGAGTTTTAACGCCGTTTTAACATTTCGGTATTTTCGTAACATTTAACATATTTTCGAACAATAAATTAAAATAAACACACTAGGCTTAAATTTCACTAAGTATATTGAAAACTCTACATATGTTTCGGGTGGTTGATCCATTATCAAGAGTATACAATGTTACATACATACAGATAGGTACATACAGATACATGAGTAAGATTGTATACTCTTGATAATAGGTTAACCACCCGAAGCATATGTAGAGTTTTTGATATATTCAGTGAAACTTAAGCCAAGTGTGTTAATTTTAATTTCTTGTTTTTAACATAATGTTTAACCAAGAGATGAGCGAAACCTCCGTGTCATGAGATAAGTAGAGATAATCAGACAGAGACGTCTGTGTGGGCGTTATCGAATATAAATTTGAGCAAATGTGAATTCGTTTTATAGCGGATGTCTGGCACCCTTTTTCAGTTCCCAAACGAGTCTATCTGCGCTCGGAGAATTTAGCTTCCACCGACTAGCGACAGTTGGAAAAATAACGTTGCCAAGTACTCGGCATACTGCTGTAATTCTCAATGACTACGGAGGCGTCAAACAGTCTACATCGAATGTTGCTTCCATAGTATTATGTAACTGCGCTTCCGGCGCAAGCTTTCCTAATAAATTCCCGGAAGCGTTTACGTATCGTTGAAACGAGCAAATTTCCACGTGCGCGAGAACCTGCTGTAGTAGTATCCGTTTCGTCAACTATTCTGTGTTCGGAAATTTGTCGGGTCGCCCATGACATATATACATTAAATTATCCGTTCTAATAGGGTATTTGACTGCAATAAAGATATAGATCAAAATGTTGTTAGGTTGATAGTAAATATTATCTCAAAACAATATAGCCATTACATCCTTTCGAAATATATATGATTTTTAAAAGAAATCAATAATAAAATAATTAAAATTTCATGTTTTATCACGTGATTGAAAACGCACTGGATTGGCTAAATCGCGAGTGACGTCACCGTGCAGGAAACAAAGCCAACAGCCAACAAAGGCTAACGTTCATTTCTCTGATGTCTTTGTACGCGTGTGTTTGAGTGTTTATTTTCTGGTTTTATTAGCTATTTTATTTGTTAGAGACAAAACAGAGAATGAATGTTTTAGGAAATGCCTAAAAAGTTTACTTAATATCACAAACATTTTAGGTTATTTGATAAATGGCCATTCAATACTTACAAGCTTTAGTTGAAAATAAATGTAAAATAGATAATGAAGCATGAAAATTAATATACCTATACATTTTTGAGTTTATTTATTTACCAATTTGCGAACCAGAATCATAATAAATTAAATCAAGTGCAGTACTACTTGACTACATTAAACATGTTTCCTTGCTTTTACAGGTCCTCTCGAGAAACTTACGGAAACGATGCTGTTGGTTATGTTCAACAGTTTCGGGAATCTGGACAATATTTTTTTACAATTTTCCAATGCAATAACAATATTATCATCATTAATTGGCCTCTGGCTAAAATATAACTCATATACAATAAAGTATTGAAGTTTTATTATTTTAAATCTTTTATTATACCAAAGTATAGAAATACAAAGATAGGAATAAAATCCAGTTTATTCTGTTCAAGATCAACAATAAAATACGTACGTAATTAATGACCCCAAAATATAGTACAATGTGTAAAGAAGACTATAACGAATATGTAATAAAATCAACTCGTTATTTATGTATGAAATATAGGGTAGGAATTATTTACTTACGTTAATGATCTTTCATGATCTTCAATCATGAAAGCGTGAGATTTTACAGCTGTCTTTCGGGTTTCTACGAGGGAGAATTAACCACTTTTTCCGAATTTTAGGTTTCAATAGATGTGTTAGTACATTGTGGCACTACGCACCATTTATAAGACATTTTATCGCAGTAAAGTTAGGAAATCTTCAATAATCACTAAATTTAATAAACGACAGTCGTATTACAATGTGACGGTTACTGTGTTTACTGCATCGTGACGTCACCGTATTAAGTAACCTGTATAGCAGTGTTTTGGCGGGTTTCTTATTCATTCAAACTTTCTCTGTCATTTTCATAAAAGTAAGAAAAATTTAAAGAGAATTAATCAAATGGGAAATATGCATCAGCTATAACGAATAATTTGAGATATTTTTGTGGAAACAGTCAAATACCCTATTGTATAAACTAGCCGCTCGAGCTTACGCCCTGCATTATCGGAATTACCATGAGAATATAAAATACAATATTTGAAACTCTTTTGTTTTTTCTCTTTGTCGAAATCAACTAAGTGTATACACAATTATGATTATAGCCCATCAATGTTATAGATAATGAAACAATATTTAGAATTTTCTCATAATTTAATACAAATACGCATGACGACGTTTCGAAGTGCTACTTCTTCATCAAATGCTGAATTAATACCAGGTATAATTTTACAAACTCACTACTTATAGCTATTTTCACAGAACATACCAGGTAAGTAAAGAATCGTATACCTGGAAATGAACACAGAAAATCAATTTGTTAAGTCAGGTATACCAACTAAATGTAGGAAAATATACAAATAATGTAGAACTAAGATTTCTAAGAACAAATAAAGGAAATTTAAAATTTTTGAACTTGAAGTTTTTTTGAACATGAACATTAGTTAATTTACGTTTAATTTTAAGTTTTTCATGTTCAAAAATTTTAACTTTCCTTTATTTGTTCTTAGAAATCTTAGTTGTATATTATTTGTATCTTTTCCTACATTTAATTTGTATACCTGACTTAAGAAATTGATTTTCTGTGTTCATTTCCAGGTATTCGATTCTTTTTTTGTCAAATATCAGTTGCATTCAATGGTCCACATTTCAAGTTAGTCATAGAACTTACCTGGTATATTCTGTGAAAATAGCTATAAGTAGTGAGTTTGTAAAATTACACCTAGTATTAATTCAGCATTTGATAAAGAAGTAGTATTTCGAAATATCGTCATGGTATTTGTATTAAATTATGAGAAAATTCTAAATATTGTTTCATTATCTATAACATTGATGGGCTATAATCATAATTGTGTATACACTTAGTTAATTTCGACAAAGAAAAAAACAAAATGGTTTAAAATGTGGGAATTAGACAGTCGTAGAAACAGCGTGTTTGATTGGTCGGAGCTTTTCGAACTTCTTTAGGCCAGTCTGTGTCTCAATATTGCTTTGTTATTATTGTTTTTTGATTTCCATCTGGAGGTATTTTCTTACATATATGAAATGCATTACTTTGCCTCCTCCCTCTCTCATTCTGTCCATCTCCTCTCTCTCTCTCTCTCTCTCTCTATATATATATATATATATATATATATATATATATATATATATATATATATATATATATATATATATATATATATATAAGCGTAACAGACAGTAAAAATAAGAAAAAAGATTTCCTGTCAAAGTTTCGCTACAAATTGTGCGAAATACACTTCAAAACATGCGTTTTCTGCAGACTTTGTTTCCAGAAACATCTAGGGTGTATTAATAGCGATTATCTAACGAAGTAAATGGCGAAAACTGAAATAAAAGGGGAAGTCCCTATCAGTAGAGCGGTAATTCATTTATCTGCGGAACGTGTACAGCGTTGTCTGTGAGACGGAAATTACGAATGGATAGTTAATCTACCGATTGCCAGCTGGACATCATTGAATAACTGGCAACAAAAGCGTGAAGAGTACAAAAAATACTCATTAAGATTGACGCACAATACAAAGTTCTCATCGGCCGATAGTTGTGCCTGTTTGGCATTTTTGTAGGATTCGCACACACATATAACCTCCGCGGCAATTAAGAGAACTATATAACTGGCGGTTTATCAAAAGTACAGTTAGCACCTTACTCCACAACATTTTCGCTTGACCATCTGGTATGATTGAGAATTCAACAAAGTTCCACCTTGTGTGAGGATATTCTATGGACTTTCAAACCTCTACCTCTACCTTTCAAAGGTAGAGGTACGCAACCTTTTTTGGCCGTGGTTGCCAATTTCAGGGATGATAGTTTCCGCCAGGCCAAATAACTACTGAATGTTTTCTTCGAATTGAAAAACAGAGCAAGCGTGCTACATCCCTGACCATTGATTGGTCATTGATTTCCATCATAATATTACATAATACAATAGAAGTAACCATGTATTTTTCGGTAGGTCACTTATTGCTTATCCCTGGTATCGATTAACACTCGGAAAGTATCAACGTTTCTCTAATACGTTGAAAAGGTGTCTGTTTCTTTTTGTTTGGATGGTTGAAAGAGTTTTGTTTACTCGTGTTTGTTTTATGTGTGCACGTATGACAGATTCAAGGAAATTAAACAAGACAGGCACCGGGCCTGTTCTAATATTAGTTCTACAGTTCTAATATCGATTGCTAGACTTCACCCTGTGCGTTTTTTTGGATAACCAGTTAATTCTTCATCATCTAATAATAACCTGGTTATATACGGAGAAAGAGATAACAATCTAAATAACGAAATATATGAAGATATTCTTATTTATCACCTATAGCAGGGCTTCTTAAACTTTTTTATATAGGGACCCCCTTCAAGCTTAGGAAATTTTAAACGACCCCCTCCTCCATATAATGAAATATATATTAACCGTAGATGTAATATCGCACTATTTTACAACGTAAATAAAATAAGGATTGAAGAATACGTACTCATTCATTTCACACACACATATATATATATATATATATATATATATATATATATATATATATATATATATATATATATATATATATTTATTTATTCAATAGAAAAAATAAACTTTTGTAACAATTTTTTTATAAGAAAACATAAAACTATATGTACGTAGTGTGTATACTAACTTTAAAATTTTATTTATAATGATTGAAAAGTATCAGATTTTTGCGACCCCCTTTCAGTAGTCTCGCGACCCCCAGGGGGGTCGCGACCCACAGTTTAAGAAGCCCTGACCTATAGTATGTACCAACAGTACTACGTATATAGTATTATTCAATTCTGGTAGCGCAAAGTTTGAGAAGGTCGGAAAAGCCATGAAATGAAATTCCCTACAACAAAGATGTAGCCATATTTAATAGTGTTGATGTTTACTTTACGTTTTAAATCATTTAAGTTTATATTCAATAATTGAATATAAACTTAAATTCAAACGTTTGTAACGACGAAACGCGTCATGCTATGTAGTCAATAAAGTGTAAATCATAAGTTCAAATGTTTGAATTCAAGTTTATATTCAAAGATGTAGCCGACTGCATTTTTCGCCACTGAATGAATAGCTATAATTAATTCTTCACTCATATCCTACGAATATCTGGAGAAAAAAAAAGGTTTCCTAAACCAACCAGATTCTATATCCTTGTTTGAATTTCAGAAAATTACTCGAGAAGCGGTGTTGTATAATTCGACTATTTTTTCTAGATATTTTTCAACAGCGGAACGGCTTGGAGCGGATCTTTTGTGCTGACCGTGGGCCTTCCGTGTCAAGGAATTGCCGAATTGTATTAAAAAGTACGGTGAATCATTTTCCTGGTCTGTGTGATATTCGATAACTTCCATCATAATACTGAACTATTTACCAAGTAATTCAGCGTAATCTGAGTATAGCGAGTTTCTCGAATAGGGATTTATTTAGGTAGCAGGATTTCGAATAGTTGAATACACGTGGAGAAAATTTCTGTATTGTCGATTAAATTACCGACAGGAACTACCGATTTTTGAAAAATCGATCCTTGAAAAAAAGTAAAGTTGATTAGATGTTTCTGAAGTTTCCCCTCTCCAATGAAATACATTTTCAATCTATTCTGTCGGAAAACGGAGTGAATTTCGATCTTAATTTCAGTGTAACGTGTGGATTATTCTTTTCTTGAATTATTGGGGTTTGCGATAGTCATTGAGGTTGCATCAGTTTGGTGTTGCAACGTGTGGCATTCGAAGAATCTAAACCCGATTTTATCTCGTAGATGACTTTCAAAAACTCACTGGTTTGTGTGGATCCCCTCCTACATTTTTACCATTTTCAAACCTCGTTAAAGTATATCATGTGAAGAGTACCAACCTAAATAAGGAATGGTAAGAATAGAAGGAAAACTAATAATCCGAAGCTATTGCAAACTGAAAAATAATGTGATGAATTAACGAGAAACGTACTGAAATTAAACTTTACTAAGTGAACGAATCTTCAACAGTGCAAATCGGAAGCGAAAAAAATCAGTAAAAGCTTCAATGTACATGATTGATTGACAGCAAATTATATTTGGCTTCGGTTTTATGAATAATAACCTTCAATATCCTCGTTTGGTTATTATATTTAGCCGTTTTGTCTGAAGACTCAAAAATCATCGAAATATTCATTGAGTTTTTTCCGTCAGTTTTTTTAAGTAGTGTATAATCTGACTATTTATAGATAAATCAAAACCAACATTTTTGTGCTTTATTATTGAAACTGGATGAATTTTCGTGTGTACCACCCACTTACAACTTGTGTTCACTTTGGTCGTAGACCTCTTGAGGCCCACCTTTTGTGTGCCACGAAAGTTGCATAAGATCCTGTGGTATCTGAACATAACCTCTTTTTTCGCTATTAGTGGCGGTGTCTATTTGGATGAACCTTTGATAGATCTTTTTTTATTTTGTATGATGATTTAATTTCGCAAAATGTGTTTTGTTCCTTGAAGTGTGAGAATTGGAGAAGATGTAGTTTAAGAAAGACGGGCTATAAACCACAATCATTGCAAAAATGTACCGCTATTCATTTAGCATCTTTAAAACCTTACTATGGATTTCCATAGTGGTGTTTTATCATAAACTGAAGTCCCACACGAAAAACTAGGCCAAAATCTCTATGTTTAGACTTAACGAATAATTCGATTGAAAAATTAAACAAGTCAGTATATTTACTATGTATTGAACTATTAGAAAGTAATATAATGGTTATTGTTAGATATGATAACCTCTGATAAACTATCAGTTATTAAAGTCGAAATCAACTGAATGTTTTCATTAAAGAAGAGTCAATATTTAGACGCATCATTTCAAAAAACACGCTTCGTAGTATTGGGCAATACCCAATTATTAGTACCGGTACTAGATGGATATCTCTGTCCTAACAACATGCTAACGCATCTCGTCTCTCTTGTTTCAGATATTGAAAATAATGACAGACATTCACCTTAACCAGCCGTCCGGGATCCGTATCTGCAGCAAATGAGTAAGATGTTCACGCTGTACGGCACCGAACGATCTACAGAATTGTGCGAAGAAACGAAGAACGTCGTATACTTAGTGAATAGTTCCGCATACCAATGTCTATGTCTTGCCCCTGATGGCCACAAAAGGCATCTTACCATCGGCCAGTCAGCCCCCGTGGAGGCGCGCCTATGCTCCCGTGCTGGTTGTCTCTATCGTTCTGCTCGCTTCGCCAGTGGTGTCGCCACAGAATACGGACGGGGAGTTTCGGGATAAGAATGGAAGTGAGTTTTCTCGTGCTTATGTTCTACATCAGCTGTTCCCAACAAAATTTCCTCGAGGACCCCATTAATTCCTAATCCTCAAATTCAAGAATGACCCAGCCAGCATTAATAACCTATGAGTTAAGATATTAGGGGTAGTCAGAGACGCGAAAAAATGAGAATTTTCAGTAATTTTTTTTGGCATTGAATCATGTTATTTTACAAAAGTAATAATATGGCATTATTACATAATGTTTTGACTTGAAGTCACGAAAAGTTGAAAAAAAATTTATAATTTCCAAAGTTATAACTGTTTGTGTTGACCCAGTTCCATAAAAAGGTCCTTGCGGTGACAATCATAAGTCCTTGGAGATTCATTTAAAATCAATCGGATGAGAAAAATGAGTTTTATAAATAGATAATCCTGGGCCTGATCGAAGCTTTTTTTTTTTCAAAAATTAACAAAATGGCGGCCTCAGGAAATTTTTTTCTAGATTTTCAGGAAAAAATCAACGATCAATTGGTCTTGAAAAATCGAAATTTTTGAAAAAAACCTTCGATCAGGCCCGAGTTTGTGTATTCTAAAAGCTGTATAAATTTCATCAAAATCTACTGAGCGGTTTTCGAGTTACAGTTGTCACCAGTTCAAAAAACATAGTTTTGAGAAAAACTCATTTAAAGTTTCACAATAGATTTACGTACAGGAACACGAATTATTTAATCACTTACACCGAGTCATCTACTCCTGGGCCATATAATAGTTTCTCAGCCATTGTGGAAGTTTCCAAAACATCAATTTGGTGTTGCCTACGAAGCAGTCTGCCTTCCCGAGTGTTGTCGTTGGCACGCTGATCTGAGACATTTTCCAATAATTTCTGTATATTCCGGAGTAGCTGAAAGTCAAAGGTTGCCAAATCTGGTGGATGTAACAATAAATTGTACCGTAAAATTCTGACACAATTTTTCCGTAATCAAAACGTAGTGGGGCGAAGTTTTTCTTTTATTTGGTAGAAAAGTAGACGTAATCTGCCGAAAGATGCTTCCACATACTGCTGCTTTATTCTAGTGCAGTGAAGTGTTCTCTATCATGATGACAAATTGACTCCAAACATCGATTAGTTACTGAACTTATAAATTGCTGAAACAATTTTTACGTTTGGGACCGTTCAAGTATTACCTAAACAGATTTATTACAATTAATGACCAACCCCCTTCCCCTTGGCAGCGAAAATAAGCGAAGCTCTCACTATCCCTCACAAGCTTACCTGGATTTATATGCATTTTCTTTCCAAGTATTCTGTTTTTTTCAATTATTGATGGGCACTTATATTTCAAGAAGAGTTAGCAGAGCATTAGCAGAGAATTAAAGATCCCCTGTAGAGCTCACGTAATACGTTAGCGGTTGGTAGGAATGAGGAAATAAGATTGCAGGCTTTGCAAACATGGCTAGATGTCATCAAAAATAAGCAGACCGAGAATTTCGAGCACCAGCCACCCTTTCTCGCCACCTTAAATTCTAACGTATTTCTTGAACGGTCCCTTCCTACAATCTCGTTTTCTGTTCGTTTCATGTCAATAGAAAACGAATATGGTACTACGACAAAGTTTTATCGTATTCAATTCTTCTGGTAAAATGTACTGTCTGTTGAGATGTCCACTGTCTTACCTACTTAATATATATCTAAACGTTGATAGTCCAGAGTAACGCCCTGTAATATTCTGTAATCTTCAAGAAATGTACGATCACACTTGAACTCAAGTTCGTTTCTTCAAAATTGTATGATGCAAGTGCAAATTCGTTGTGAACGTTATGCAACTTTTCATAACTCACTTTCTAGGAAAAACCGTCCTTTATAAAGAATTCCACGACTTCGATTGATTTCTGTGAAACCCAAAAAAAGCTCTCCTTGTTCAATCTGCGAAATATAAGCAAAGTAAGGTATGATTTTGAGATAAATGATATTTTAATGTCGCGAATTTGCAATATTCTTGAATTATTTGGCGTTCCAGGTAAAATTCGTATTTTGCAAAACAATGGTTCTGCAAGGTTCGAAGCTTGCATCGGTTTCTTGATCGGTATACGCGTTATAGCGTTTTACCAAAATCAAATTGTTCTGAATGTGAAAATAGTGAAAAAAATTTTTCGTATGATTGTTTATGAACGTTTAGTTCGACTCTGACAGTGTTCTCATCATTTTGCGTGTATTCGTTGGCTTCAGTGTCTTTTTGCTAATGAACATGATATAGATCGAGATCGTCAAACGCCAGACGAAACAAAAGTATACTATGTGAACGTTTATCTCATGTTTAGCATAATAGTGCTCTTACTCTAATGAAAATATTTACGAATCGGAAAGGGACCCAGTGTCGAATTTCGCCACAGATAAGCGACAATAATAATATATGTGTTTACGTTCAGAGAAAACGTAATATGAAGAGATTAACAGTCAAAACGTTCATTGATGATCTACCTCCGTTACACGATAAACATTTTCCGTCTCCAACTCTGTGACCTAACAATAATATGTTGATATGTTTCGATTACCCCTGGCGTCGACTTACAGGGACTCGCAGCCTGCGGTAATAGGCTGATCAGTAGACCTTATAATGGGCGATTCTGAGCCAGAAATACCTACCCGACGAAAAACGAAGACGCTTGTGCTTCGAAAAGCGTTCAGCTTTCTTTCAGAAAAATCATTCGAAAAGCGAAACAGCTCTTGCGATTTTCACTCGAAGTTGCTGTTTAACAATTTGAAGAATATTCAAATAGGAAAATCACATTTTAAATTATCTTTCCTCCTTAAATTATTAGAAGCTGATTAAAGGTGTGTGCTATCGTGGAGCTGTACAAGCAACCCTCGGATTGAATCTCAACTATTCGCGAAATATTTTTTCATTCAACTATTTAGAATGAGAAAATTTTCATTCGACTCATTTTTAAAGAGATCATTTCATTTTTTTTGGCATTCCAAATACATAAATGAATTTTTTTCTTCTCTTATGGTAACAAGTTTCGGAATTGCTCAAGCACCTTAGCGAAGGTTTCAAGAATTTAAAGAATCTTCTGTTCAATCATAATCGTTTAAATACCGAAATATTGAACGTATTTCAGATTTAAATGAAGAAACGCTATGAAGCAGGACTGTAAAGTGTTATACGAAATCTTCCGATCGGTATTTTACGTACCTGGACACAGTGGCGTAGCCATGGAGGGGTACGGACCCTCATTATATCCAATTTTGGCTACGCCACTGCCTGTCAGGTATTCGTTTCAAGCATTTTCGAGTGATTCGAACGCAAGTATTATTCAGTATTTGTGTTCGATAACCGCCTCTTATGTTTTGTATTCCTAACAAACGTGAGTCTTGCTTCAGGACTGAGCGTGACGATCAGACGAATTTTATGCACTGTTTTCATAATTTTTCATTTCAAAAAATCAATATTTTCATTATGGCTTTTTGTTCTGAAATTTCTCGTGTAATGTATATTCATTTATTTTGTATTTCTTCGAAATATTAGTTGAGGAAAATTCACGGCCACAAGCAAGTTGTCAACTTGGTAAACCTCTTTATTGTAATTATGTGAGTTCTTGAAAGTACTTTTCGTTCGCGACGACGATTCGACTATTGTCGGCGCGCAATTTATTTCGATCGAACGTCTCCAATTCGATTTAATCTTCTAATTGAATAATGTGTATGTATTTTATTTCGGTCGATTGGTTAACGTCGTCGCGCAGCGAACGCGTCGAGCTTCTGCGACGTACGAAAAGGAAAAAATAAGTTCAATTAACGAATTGATGAACCGACGACGACGTAAAACAGGATACGTTCTAATTCTCCAACAGAAACAATAATAGATGTCGGTTATATATCGGATGGTAATTACGAATCGAGACGATAAATTGATGCAGTACGTTTCGATTCGCCCTGAATTAGGGGTGTCCAACCGAAGATGTATCGACATAAGTTGCGATATAAAATATCCGATATCAGTATCGATATTTTTTCGACATACCGCTCAGAAACATCTATATTTTCTCAAATATCGAATATGTACAACTATTATTGTGGATATATTGATGGAATGTGTTAGGGTTTGCAAATGGAAGGAGAAATACGGATGAATACCGATATGTACAAGAAGTTTGACTCCGTTTTGAACCATCTTCATGTTCAATTTTATGAATAGATAAATGGTATCCGAAACGTATGGCAATGTTGGATTATCCATTATTTGATGATATTTTGAAGAGAATATATAAAGCCGGCGATTTTGCGATTAAATTTGTGAATTTTCTTAGATAATCCTTACGATATCCGTTGCTCTGTGAACTTTTTGCGTAGTCCCATCGGCCGGGTTACCGTTCTGCCGCCAAAGGTGGTACTTTCACAAATGAGGGGATAACGTGAGACTGGGACGACGAAAGCAGAAATGTAGCTGAAGAGAATGCAGTTTAACGTTTGGAATTTGCAAGAAACAACTAAAGGTTACTGACCATCTGAAGGACACTTGAGCCTTTCGAACGTACAGTCTACACGAAACCGTGGAAAGCCGTTGATATAATGTTGGCTCTCGTTGACTTTCGCATTACAGGAAGTCGACCACCCTCGCTGCTTTTTTACTCAATTCAACGCGGGGCGTTACCGTTTGTCTGTCACCCCGTCCCGAACAATATGAAATTATCACAACGCTCGTGCAAATTTGCATTTAAATTCGAGCCAACTTATTTCGTTGCAGTTACCGCCCTTACGGAGTTGGTATGTAAAATTTTCACACCCCCGTTGAATAGCCGCATTTGAAAGCAAATCAGTTTATTTTATGTCGTGTAAACTGTGAACGAAATTAAAATGTTCAGAAACCTGTTGAATATGTACATTTACATTGCAATTCTTTTTTTGTCGACTCAAATTATTTTGTTAATAATAATAAGAATATCAATCAGCTACAGTTAAGTTTTTTTGAATCCGTCTACGAATGTTTGGATAAACACTTGTTTGTGGTGGGGTTATTTTTTGATTTATCTTCGGCATTTGATTCACTTTTCTTTGAATTTATACTTGCTACAATTAAATGCTAATGCCTTTGAAACCTAAATGCTACAATTTAGGTTTCATAGGCGTTTTTCTGAATTGGTTACGTGATTACCTTGAATAAAGAACTATGGTAGTGAGAATAGGCGAGAGTTATTCTCAGAGACATGACATTGTTCTTGGGGTGCCGCAAGGCTCTGTACTCGGAGTTCTTTTATTCATATTATTTATAAACGATCTGCCTGCGAAGTTGTCCCGATTTTTGGTGACACTATTTGTCGATGATTCATCCGTGGTTGTTTCTGGCAGGACTCCTGAAGAACTTCTGGAGGCATGTGAATGCATTGTGAGGGAGTTTGTAAATTGTTTTCGAATGAACAATCTGATGGTGAACGTTGAATTGTTCGTTCTTAATTTGTTAAAATGAACGAAAATATTGTTTACAATCGTTACCAAGCAAAAATGACGATTTCAATAAGGAAACATGTAATGGGAATAAAAGGTTAATATCATATTGTGTAAATTCGCTTCTATTGAAGATTTATCAGCAGTTCCTCCAACAGCCTCCTTTTTTTATTGTGTCTGCGTTTTGAGCCAACTACTCAAAGTTCTCAGTTTTAATTCAATAAAACCTAACAAACAATGTTTTTTTTCGCGAACTCAGAATTGACATGTAGTGTACGTATACGTGTATATTCAACATGATGTTAAGCCATTTAAAATCTTACGATTCTTAGAGAAAATATTCATTGAGATGAAAAGTACTACTCAAGTAACAATACTTCCACTCGTTACAGTATCTGGTGTTATGTATCGATATTTAATCGTTATTGATTAAAACATATTCGATACGCGTAATCGTATAGGAAGTATCGAATTAATATTCTATTCACCCTTATTTTTCATTTCTATCCCCCATGTGTTTGAGGAAAATCGTGAAATTAACGTATTGTTACTGACACAAGTAACTTCTACCGATACCTACTCGGTACTTGTGTCAAAGTATTGACAGAAAATGTACTTGATGTCGGAATGAACATATCTTATGAGTACTTATGTTTATTCGTATCGTTTCGTTCCAAAGTCTTATATCATAAACACTGTTTCTCCTGGTCTGAAAACAGCTTCTTTCACCTTAAAAAGAAAGAGTTTACTTCATCTGCACCTTATCTCCCACGAAGGTATAATAGGTATCACTATTTTTTATTAATTTTTCATTAATTTATCTTTCTTAATTCTGTCAACATCAACATCAATAGTAATAGTAGCTAGACGCGGTGCATGTTTAAGTGAAGTATTCTGTCTGAAGTATCTGAAGACCATATTCGCCGTGTTATTGCCGATATACGGCCACAAATGTTGGAAAAAGTCATCGAAAATTGGACGTCCAGATTGGACTACATCCGAGCCAGCCGTGGCGGTTATATGCCATATCATATTTAAAATGTAATGCCACAAGATTATCTTTCGAATAAAAAAAATTCTTGTCAATCGAATGACCCATCGTTGTTTTATTGCAATTCAAAGTTCTATACCTCTAAAAAAACACCCTTTTAGTTCTAAAGTGTCGAATGGTATTTAATTTTTTATAAATAAAGCTATTTCTTTTCTCAAAGTGAAAAAGCCTTGCAAGCACTGTCCATTACTTAGCCATCTGATTTTTGAATGTAATAATAAATCTCCATAGGTTGCATCAATTTCACTTAAAAATTTCCAAAATTTTCTATCTGTCAATGCCCTGTTGCCACCTCTAATTGAATTGGTTATCCTGACAACAACTTTCATAGCATTTATTTGACGCAAAGATTTTCCACATAAGACTTCTTGATGTATGATGCAGTGGAACAACGGACAATCAATGCCATTTTGTTTTAGAAGTCCCGCGAATCCTGTCACTGTCCCGGTCATAGCTTTTGCCCCATCAGTCACAATACAAGAACACTTACGAAATCCTCCGTGCTTTTCTATAGTTTTATTAAGTGCTTCAAATATATCACTGCCTTAAGGTGGATTACCCGCACATTTGAATACATCGAGACAAAAATTATTTGCTCATTAATGTATTTCAACAAAGAAGATTCCTTGGGCCGCATTGATTCAAGCCGCATGCGGCCCGCGGGCCATGGTTTGGACAGCTCCGATAATAATTGTAAAACTAGAAACACTCAAAAAGAGTATCTGTAATGGATCGATTTATTATTAATTATAGAACTTCATTTGGCGTTCATTCGTAAATGGAACAAAAAATGCCATGTGGAAGTAATGTAAAAAAGTAAACAATTCGTGAAGAAGGAAGTTGTTGTTTGGACGCTACAACAGAATCAAGGTTCGACTCCATTTCGTCTTGCAAAGATGCTGCAATTCGAGACCGCCTTCGTGATGTTAGTAACTGCAGAGATCATCGTAGCCCCGACCACACCAAAAATACGATTAATTTTAATTTGAAGGAAGCGGTAAATACAGCTGTTGCGCGAATACGCAGAAAAATAATTTCTAAAAATATTATTATTCGTTAGGATGACAGAATGATAAATAACGACCATAGTGTTCATGCGAAAATAAATTGGTACCCACTTGCCACAGAAATGTGCGAATGTTAATAAGAAGAAAACATGAAAAACATTTACTGACATACAGTTATAATCTTCTCAACACTTGACTTAATGTGATATGTAATTGTTTGTTGACTCTTTTGGCGATCTGAAAATATCTTGTTTTGATTTCATTTCGATCTAGGTTATGAATATTCAATGAATGACTGGTTTTGGATCTTCATTTGAACAAGGACGAGGTTTGTTATGTATCTGCGATCTACATATTATTTTTTGAATGACATCTTGCTGATACTTCGTAGATTAAAGATCAGCATTAAATCTAGGAGATCTGAGAAACATTTTGTTTCTTTCTCTCAAAAACTTTTAGTGAACAGTGGACATGTGAACAAAGTTTTTGGACTAGATGTGTTCTCTATGAACACCCTGAAATCACCTCATTTCAGGGTGTTTTTGTACTTTTGCTCGTCTATAATAATTTGTTGGGTTTGTTAGGGTGAGATGAATCTTCTTTCTAAACGTTTGGTATTTTGATTGCGAATGTCATCCTAAATGGTTGATGCAACAAAATATTTAACTAAGATGTGAGCTTTATGAAGCTTTGGATACAACCTCACTGAGTTATCATTTACATCGAAGCATGAACCTCAACAGCAATTGGGGATGTATTTCGCAGTCTAAAACTTAGAGTCCGACTTGATCATTTTCATTAGTTTCACAATTCAAAGATATATCCAGATACTTGGTTTAATTAAGATTTTGGTCAGTAATTAACGAATTGTGGTTTTTCTGTTACAGTTTGCAAGAGCGTGGATATTAGAAATTCACTGGAAACATTCCAGAGGTTGAGGGGATGTCGTGTCGTCGAAGGCTTCGTCAGGATATTGCTATTCGACAACGTGAACGAAACATCGCTGTCGAAAATACAATTTCCCGAACTGATGGAAATTACGGACTATTTATTGATGTACAGAGTGAATGGACTGCGTAGCATAGGGCAACTGTTCCCCAATCTGACCGTGATACGAGGACAAAATAGTTTTTTCCGTTACTCGTTGATAGTGTTCGAAATGTCGTCCCTACAAGAGATCGCCCTCTACTCCTTGTCGAATATAACCAAAGGCTATATAAGGATAGACAAGAACCCCTCTCTATGTTTCATCAAATCGATCGACTGGGATAAGATCGTGACCGGCGGCGACGTCGACCAGAATTACATCAACGTTCTGAAGCCGGAGAACGAGTGCCCAATCTGTCCCGGCGAGGAAGCGCCTAAAGACGAGAGCGGCGTGCAGACCTGTCCTATCGCCCCGTACAAATCAAAAGCTGCTGAGTTCAACAGAAAGAGACACCTGTGCTGGAACCGTCTCCATTGTCAGAAGATATGCCCCAAGGGATGTAGCGCTTGCAACAGCAGAGGGGAGTGTTGCCATCCGAATTGCCTGGGAGGATGTGCATTGGACGATGTCAACAATTGTAGCGTGTGTAGTAAATTCGAAGTTTGGGATGGATCAGTCAGGAAATGTTTGGACAGCTGCCCAAACGGCACTTTGGAGGTAAGATTTTGAAAAAGTACAACTTATTTCTTATTGCGATTTCGCTTGTACTCGTTTCTTGCATATATGGAGCTATAGGAAATAAGAAATACCATTGATACATCTGATTGAAGCCCCTCGATCCTATCCTGCTTAATACCTACATCATCTTCGAAATTCATGTCCTTGGTGCTTATTTGGATGTCCGATATAAATTTTAGATGTTTTAGTTCAACTATAAGAGTGTTTATTCCTTCGAAGATTTACATATACATAGATGGACAGAAGGAGTAGCCTGTACGTGAGTCTTTACTACTTGTTACTTATTGATATCATCATTGGCGCAGAATGTGCAGGAGGAGTTCATATTCTACCTAATTACCCAATGTAGGGTAACATTGGACATTCGTTATCAAATCTGTGGGGCTTGTATATTAATTGAGCTCACTTTTTCGTTTTTATCGTCTTCAAGAACAAGACCTGAGCAATTATTGCAAGTTCAAATGAATGATTGAATATATCAGATTTTGATTTTTCCAATGATAGGGGATGATTGGTCGCCGGCAAATACAGGATGTTGTAATTAAATATGAGGCAATAAATTCATTTATCTGCTTTCAGTTCCTTGGAAGAAGATGTGTATCTGCACAAGAATGCAGAAACATGTCTAGGCCGATCTACCTCCCAAGTAGCGAACCGTTTCATCCGTACAATATACATCTGAACAAGTGTGTGCTGAGATGTCCGGTGAATATGAACGTTGAACAACAGACCTGTGTACCTTGTATGGATGGTAAGTCGGATGATATAAGTAGAGAGGTTCCGAACGTCTTATTCGACGGCGTTATACGTTGCAATGAGCATGCGCGTTTTATTCGACATAACCCCAATTGACAGATGATGTGATTAAGGCTTTTGGGCTATCTGTTTTATGACAAACGGTAGTACAATCTCCTGCAATCACAAATAGGAATATTCTTGCTGACAATTTTGTCTCAATGAGTTAAATGTTGTCTTATTTTGGCACTCTAATTTCCCTAATGAGGTAAATATGAGATGAACTCTCACTATCTCATCTGTCACTTTGACTGAGGGATAATTTCAAAGACTAATAATTGATGAGGCCGATACTTGATGTAAATCGATAAACATAATAAAACAATTGTTAAACTGATTTACACATATATTAAAAATAATACAGCATGACGTAGGTTTCGATGAGATTCACCTTTTTCAAATGCTACGTGCAGACTAAAATTGTCATTAGTCTGCACGTAGCATTTGAAAAAGGTGAATCTCATCGAAACGTACGTCATGCTGTATTATTTTTAATATATGTGTAAATTAGTTTAACAATTGTTTCATTATTTCAAAGACTGTCGTGGAATATTAAGTTGAAGTTCATCATCATATTACATTGAATGAATATTTTTCAACACTGCTCAAACAGTATCATCCTTCAGATTATGATAGTTGTATCAAACATGTTCAATTGTGAAAAAATAGGTTAAACAAGAATTTGAAACGAAAATGAGTGAAATAGGTAATACACAATTATTTACAATGTCAGTAACTCTTTGAAGGCAAGGAACAAGACAATTAAAAACCAAAACATTATAATTTATTCAATTCGTTGAAGTTTACAGTTCATATATTTCTAATGATTCATTCAAATTTGAGTGAAACATGGACGATCTTTATATTTTTATATAGTTTTGATATTCTCTAACTTTGATTTTACTTTCCAATACGACTTTTGTATGAGAAACTGCCACATCTTCGAATTTTATACATTTAATGATGATATTTTTGAACTTTTACTCATGTATTTTATTCATAAATCCATTATAATTGAATATAAACTTGAATTCAAACACTTAAACTTATGATTTACACTTTGTTCACTACATAGCATGACGCGTTTCGTCGTTACAAACGACTTCTTCATTATTCTGTTAGCATCTGAAGAAGTTGTTTGTAACGACGAAACGCGTCATACTATGTAGTCAATAAAGTGTAAATCATAAGTTCAAGTGTTTGAATTCAAGATTATATACAATTTTAGTCATGTGTTTGAAGTTTTGATTCGAATATTGGAACTTGAATTGTGATATTGAATCTGATATTGGCCACAATTTTTTATTCAATTATTCGATTTATGGAGTTTCTTCATATATATTGTACATTATATATTATACATAGGTATATATTCTTTTTACTGTCAGCATTCATTAGTATTATGTTGCCAAGCTGGTGCCATCTATGCGGTCATATTAGTATTATATAACTACTTTTTGATTTGAATCTGAAAATTCGTAACATTCTGATTGCATTAATTCTGATGCTAGGTAGGTTTAGAGTTGCAATTCTCTACGAATATATTGAAAATTAAAAAGTGTGATTGTAGAAATTTTTGACTTTTACGTTAACATTTCAAGAATATTTAGTCTCCATACTACTTGACCTGTCTCATGCTTACATACAAACAAAATTGATATTGGAACTCTCTGTAAGATGAAATTATTTGTTCGTTGCAATCGATATTGATTATATTAATTGATATAAATTTATAATATTGGCTTTATATTCATTAACTGAAACTTCACATTGGTTGATAGATATACATACGAGAACGTGAAGTCAAATTATTGACAGAATATCCCACATTGGGGAGTTTTACTTAAATTATTTTCTTTGTTGATTGAATTTTATTTTCGGAATCGATGAAATGTTATGTAGCCATCGATACCGTTCACACACTTACATTTTTCGGGAAGTTCATCCCGGGATGATATAAGTGAAGATCCTCGAGATCGTTCTGGCATTTCAACTGTCACTTGAACCATTGCTCGCCGTTCTTCGGACCGTGAATGCCTTCGATCCTCTTGTTGGATTGGAACAGTTCCGATTGTTTATTGTTATTCGTTTGCTTTGTAGGTAGATGCAGAAAGTCATGCAATGGCGTCAGCATAGACAGTATAGAGATCGCAAAACAACTAACTGGATGCACCAGAATAACTGGTTCACTCGAGATACAGATTCGAGGAGGGAGTAAGTTATTGGCTAAATGGCCAACGACGACTGTTTGATATGGCTTTCTTATTTAAGGTAATGTGGTCAACGAACTTGAGGAAAGTTTGAGCATGATTGAAGAAATCGACGGCTATCTCAAAGTTGTTCGTTCGTTCCCATTGGTCTCTCTGAATTTCATGAAGAGCCTGAGACATATACGTGGAAACTCGCTGGAAAGCCAAAAGTGAGTATTGGGTTTGATTCACAATTAAAACTGTCGTAGTTCACTTACTCATTGATATCTTGGAGAACACATGGTGGAACATCTTCAATGAGTTCAACAGAATCATTTGAACATTTGGGTGAATCTCAAAAGAATCGTTCAATTCACTCGATTTGTGTTTCGGGCTGCTAACTCATTGTCGCGAGTTCATACAACTACAGGTAACAATCTATGTATTTGTATCATTGAGTCCGTAATTTCTCTGCACATGTTATTTGTTTTATTACCGACGTCATATCCATAAGGTTAGTTTGAGTAGTTTAATGAGTTAGTTTTCTCCATTCAAGAGTTTAGTAAAAGTTTGAGAAATTCTATTGATTGTAGGTTGTAGCAATTGTTATATGCAATTGAAGTTTTGAATCGATTCTTTATGATCGATCCCAATTTCGGATTTATAGAACAATTCCGGGCAACGTACATGTAGGATCTTCTGGCAAAGATGTTGAGTATGTGTACCCAACGCTTACTTATTCACAAGTTTCATAACGAACGCTGTGCATTTCCCGAATTAGTATCAGTGATTATAATGAATGAGGTGCGGTAATTAATGCACCGCCGATTTAGTTTTTGCTTGCATAAGCTGGCCGAAGTGTGTGCGTCCGAGTTTGTGTACCCGACCGTGGCACGTCGAACCGCATGAATCATCGTCATCTGCCGCGCGGAAATAACGAACCCGAACGCAGTTTGTAGCCTTGCTCATGTCGTGTCGTTTCAGATTCGCCGTTGTCGTTTTGGACAATCAGAATCTGCAAGATCTGTGGGAGTGGAAGGACAATCGAACGTTGAAGATAGACCACGGCCGCCTGTTTTTCCACTTCAATCCCAAGCTGTGTTTGGACAAGATCAGGATCTTGGAGAATAAGACGGGCCTCTCGCCGCCGTTCACCGAACTGGAAGTGGCGAACAGTTCGAATGGCGATAAAATTGCCTGTAAGCAGGGTTTTATCTATAATTTTTTTAGGTTAACGATTTCAACATCTGTTGTATACTTCTAACATCTCAAATCGTCAATAATTTTGATAATAATCTTTTGCAACGAGTGAAAGAATGATACTTTAAGAAAAGTTCATTTGGATTCAACTGAGCTGAGCACAATTCAAGAAGAGTTATCGCTCATATATTTGTATTGTGATTGAAACTGTATATTCTCAGGAACTGTTCCGAATGTGTATTTATGTAATAGTCACTTTGTAGTTTCTGCTTTAGAAGTATTTTCATTGCGATGTTTTATCACTCATGAATGGGCCGATGAAATTTGGAACACAAGATTACCAAAGACACGAAAGAAAGACACGTTGAAACTCAGTGAACTTTTCATCACTGTTAAATATTCAATCAACTAGATATGTAGTCACTACATGAGATTAATCGTTCTGAAAAAATGTAAATAACAATTTGTTACTTATGTTTATATCGTAATTGATTCTTTCAAACATTTCGGTCGTTAAAATTTCGATTAATTCGAAGAGTTTTTAATAATTATCACTCGAAAAACTTGAAGATCCAAAAGCATTTGTTGGCTACATATCAAGTCACTCTAGCAGACTCTTAGTTTTTATCGACCTCTTGGAGGGTATTTGGAACGTAACAAGAAACGTCTCGTGATAATATCTGTCTCTATGTTCTACGCTCAGTGCCTACTTTATGATCCAGTAGAACACCACTCTGATCTGGTAACTTAGGTATATTGTAACTTGACTAATTTTGAGAGCTTTACGAACTTCGTTGATACCTTTCCATTGACATTCATATGGGAATATCAGAAAATATGAAAACAGCTAGTACACTCGATAGGAACGGTAGACAGACCACTTAGCCATATAAGGTGATAGTAAGTTGTGTCACCATGAACAAATGTAAATAACGTTTCAGAATGAACTTTTAATGAATAACATAGCCTTGAGAATAAGGTATTGTCTCTAGTTTTAACGCTCCTTATCGAGACAGTATTTATGTATTGTCCGACGGATACGTCATTATTACTTCGTCACGGTTGTTATTGCTGTATATCATCAGATATTTTGTCTCCCAGGTGATGTGACGGATCTAGCCGTGAAAGTCAAGAATATCGAGAGCAAGGCTGTGTCGCTTGCTTGGCAGCCGTTTCAGCTAGACGATCAACGCAATTTGCTGGGTTATATCGTTTATAGTATTCAAGCTAAATACAGGAATCTCACAATGTACGACGGAAGAGACGCCTGTGGTGGTGACGGGTGAGTATCGAGAACCGTATACACGAATATGAACACCGGCAAAAACGTTCAATATACGTAAGCAGTATCGGTTTCTTCTGAAAAATGCAAGGTAACTCGTTCGCCTTGAAACCAATAGATCGATAATAAATCGTATAATTGCTTTCGTTGTTCAATTATAGATAAATGAATCGCATTTTCTGCACGAGATCGAAGCGCTTTGTGCGCATACTCACCGGTTTGACAGACACGGAAATGTTCGAACAGTTCCGAACGGTATTCGAACAAGTTCCATATTGGTCTAAGCTTTCGCTATGGTATTCAGTTATTGATTAATTGCTATTTTTCTACAAGTGATACTTTTTCATGGAGTTTTCATTGGAAATCTTTTGAATTTTAAAATTTCCTATGCAACAATTTCGGTCAATAAGGGTCATTTTCCCTACTCGCCAGGAATAACATAATCATTACATTTTGGTAGCTGATTGCCCAATGAAGATGATTGTTTTGAAAATTATCTCGTAATTTTATTCCATTCGGTGGATGTGAATTTTTTGAAAGTGAGAGATTTAACATAGAAAACATTTTTCTTCTTTAGAATATGTGAAAGTTGGAAATATTCCTTACATTGAAGACTGGAGGTTTCTTTGACGTTTGAGGATGTCAATCGACTTGAATTATTTTTTTTTGTGAATAATATAATCGTTCCTTTGTTTAATATTCGGTAAACTGAGTCCTGTTCAACGAAATGTTATCATTATCGTTTCCCCCTTGCCTTTTTGTTTACCTGGTGATTTTTAACAGAGATGAAACATTAACCTAGGTAGGCGTAGCTGGTTTTTCCGCCATGTACATTTCGAAACAACGTCTCGTCTTTAACATAGATTTATATCTTCTCTGATTGTACGTGTCTACGTGTGAGCTTGCGGGAGACTCACATGTAGGGTTAAAAGCTTTCTATACCTCAAACGGACAAGCGTCTGGTTGGAGCCTTTTACACTAATCAATTTTTGTGCGTCTGCGAATTTCCTGGCGCAAGATCAATATAAGCTGAATATATATTTATCACGTCGCCGCGAGACTGGAGCGATATTCCGGTTGAACCATTGAACTGGTATACAACGAAATTTCATGGGAATTTGTTGCTCTTATATTTATCGCTTTGTGTACGAACGGTATTCGCATTTAATTTATTCGTTGAAAGGTCTTAATGAATGTAAGCTTGACGTGAATTAGGTATGTTTGATTTGTTTTCTTGCTCGAGAAAAGTGTGTGATATTCGACTGGTTCTCTTGTTTAATTAGCGTTTGTCACATCAGGAACGACGATTGATTTAGTTACTTTCATTACTATTGTCGTTTCGAAAGATATGTAATAGATTAGAATTGGCGCAGAGAATTCTTTCTCTCGATAAAAACCTCATGGCCATGATGTCGTATTGACAAAATTCACGCTTTATTGAAAGGGATTGATTGTAGCTTGAATGTATGCTACAGTTGAGTTTCAATGACAGCACTTGTTGCACCACTAGATCTTTTGTGCGCATGTTTCAAAAGGGCGTGTGCCAAAAGATATACAAGCAGCAGTTCAAACGTACAGAGTAGGCATTTTAGAACTGAAGATTCTGTTGAGTTTGTAGAGATATACGAAAATCTACTTGAAGAGACATTACTGACTCCTGATGGGATCTTAGATACATTTTATGGTTTTGAATAAATTGTAGCTTTAAATATATAATTAAGACTCTCACAATTTTTTCCAGTATTATGACAATTATAACGTTTTGAAAGAGTTTTTGATTCGTTTATTTCCGTTTAGTGTCAGTTTAGATCTACCAACTGGCAAACGTATGCTAATAAGTGGAGATTCTTTCGCTATGCTAAAAATTCTTATAGCTCATTCCGATCAGAATGGATTTCGATTCGTTTAATATTATCTATTATCTATACACATATGCTTACGATAGACAGCGAATGATCTGTGCCGATTATTGTTATCAGTTGTTTGCCAATTGTTGATTTCATTGACTAGATGACCAATGAAAACTTATAGAATTTCTAGTTTTGAATTTCATTGTAACGTTCATTGTGTTAACTATTTTGTCACAATTGAAAGTTAGGCTGTTATATTGCTCTTTAAAATTTACTCGTCACCGGGACTGGCAAGCCACCTACTGTAATTTAATTGAAGTATGCTTATAACCTTCGCGCATGTGCACGAAATAATTTGGCAAAGTTTTAAAGAATCGAATGGAGAGTATACATATTTAATAAAAACAAACGAACATCAATTAAATATTATATATATATATATATCGAACGTTAAAGTGAAGTGAAACAAGAAACTAAAATGACGAGGACGGAATTGAACGTTGAAGTACGGTTCGTCGTACCGAATAGCTTATCGTATTTGAGCTTAACTCTAGTTAGCATTTAGCGTGTTTGCTATTGTCGTTCGCGGAACGTTAGCCGACTATTTTAAATCGAGATAATTCTGCGACTGAAAAGAATTTTGCCACACGAAGGAGACACTTGGCCGGAACCTGTTTCTCCGTCCGCATATGGTAGAATCCATTTGCGTTGTCGTCCTTTCTTCGTTTGGATTGTTCGTTGATGTGACATTTTAACCATATCGAAATCCGGAATTGCCGATAAAATTTCGGTCACTAGGTCTTCCACGATGTTGTAAATTACAATCAATAATAAACAATGTCAGGCATTTCACACTTCTGGCGCAAAATTTGTTCGTCTGTCTGGGGTCGCGTTTCAAAGTCCTGCTTTATATCCAGATTTTAAGTTAAATAAATCAATGGTACTTTAGTTGATCTTTTTGATAGTGCAACTAAAGGTGACTTGAGTTGCACTATTGAGTTAAAAGAATGACTTATGGCACGTTTACGGTGACGCAGGTGGTTCTTTAAAACGCCTATTTAATATGTGGAGTTTTGTTTTCTTATGAAAAATTAGAATGATTCGTGTTATTTTGGAAAAACTTTATTTTCACAATTCAGTATGTGTTCAGTCTGTTCTATTTGTTCGAATGAAATACGCTTGTAATACGCATGCATACTCTGACATTATTGACAACTTCAAAATTCAACAATAGCTATTGTGAAACACTGGAGACAATTACTTGTCTTCTTCTATCCGAAAAATAGTTATGAACTGTAATAGTTTTGTCGCATCCACCAAATTAGTCCAAAAAGTGTTACATATTGCAAGAAGACGTAATGAAATGAATGAACTGTTCAATGAAACCTGTTTTGCACATTTTGCTCGATGAGAAAGTATAGTAACTCTTTTACTGTAGAACTAGAAGATAAGAGCACTATTACAAATTATGTAAAAATCGATTGAATAAGATATATTTGGCATTTCAGGTTTATATTCAAATTGAGTGTTCATAACGATGTCCTTTGTGCATATCCAAACCTAATCTAATGAATCTGATGATGAACTGGAATCTCGAAACGTTATATGCAATAAATCGTTGAAGTTATGTCTGGATGTTCGAGAGCTGTATTCTCTTGAGCATATTCTGTTGAATCGGCGACTATATTTTACAACATTATAGCAGAACGAATCTCGTCTTACTGATGTTCGATTCCAATTTGAAGGGTGTTAACCGATGCAGCAATCGGACTCAGTGTCTCGAATTCCAAGGCGGCCACATCTGACACGAACGAATCTGAATTGCTTACGTCCGTTTTTAAATTGTGACCTTCGTTCGTTATTTATTGTTCGCCAGCTACGACCGATGGGAAAATCATTCAAATGTCCGGCCAGACAACGCGGGGAACGATCCAGTCGTTTTTTCTTCGTAAAGAATGTATATTACGGAGGTTCCAACTTGTTTTATATTAGTCTTCAATTACGATACGCTGCTAATTGCTTTTCTTTCATCGTTGCATCTGGTTCGGTTATGTTTGTACTAATTTGCTTTGACTGGAATGTCAGTTGATGGAATAATTTTAAGTCTATAGTATAATTAATCATTTGGCTACATTCTACCAAATTTGCTAATACAGTTAACACATCTTTCAAACAATTAACTCTATCTTAAACTTAACGATACATTAGTTTAGATACTAACAATAGTTATAACACAATGATTTTGAAAAAAGGAATTATATAACTATTGGTTATATCATCTTTAACATTGTACGGTCACTTGTTATCCGTAATTTCATAGCAGATGGAATGTTTCTGCTATATATGCATTGACTATATGCATCATCGTAATTTCGTTGAAAATCTGAGTACATTAATTCTTTGCCCGCTTGATTTTTCTTCTTGATTCCTTCAAGCCCAGTGTTTGTCCTTTGGTAATGTTTCCGGTCTATTCATACTATGGAATGATTATTTGTGCTACACTGGTCTAAGTGTGATTGTTTCGTAGTGTTATTTTGTGTTGTTCTATTTCTATACCCTTGATCTTTTAGTTGTTTCTGTACAAAACGATTTACAATCTGCACATTCCCAGTCATTATGTATAATATATACTTACGTTAAATTATCAGAACCCATACGGGTAATGTGAGTTCAAAAAGGTTGAATTGTAGCCGGCAGGCTTGGAATGCAGACGTTCGACAAATATCCATAAACATCGCTTCTTTATAAGTCAATGTTTGTAGATGTATTAAGATATCGTGTTTGCTCTTGGGGCAAGATGTGGCGTTAAATGAAACTAACAAAGTTATTCTCGCTTTGTGATCATTTCTACTTGACAACCATCTAAAATTAGCGTTTTGGAAACGATGTGCACGTGGAAACTATTTTTAAATTAAGGTTCGCTGCACTTTTCGCTTTTATTTGCGGTAATTATCTACTTAAACAACGTTTTATCGGAAAATGGAGAAACATATTTGAAGAGCATTTCATAACGCAGTCTATAACAAATTTAACCATGTCATCATTCCTTTGAGGTTGCTGGAAACGTACTGAAGTAGTTTTTGTGGTTTAAAGATAACCGAGAAGGATTGGAACGGTTTAGGGCCTTTGCTTATTTGTCCTCTTCTCCGTATATTGAAAAAATCAAACAGAAAGCATAATTTATGTAGTCTAGGCAAAACTTCAAGTGCATTCCAATAATTAGCAGAGAATTAAGTATACAATATTGTAATTTATCACTATGTATCTTGAATATTATTTACTTAAAGCGAATTTCTAGTGCTTTTTCCTTTTTTTTTGCATCATGGTGTGTTGAGAATACATCGTGTTGAACGGTGTGAAATATTTCAGATAACTTAGTGATGATGCGGCGAGAAAGTAATGATCGATGTGTCAATTAATCAACGGTTTATGTTGCTTTTTAGGTGGCGAGTGGATGACGTGACCGTGCCCGAGGATCACAATCAGGAAGTCGTTCACCTTCTCACGCAGCTCACGCCGTACACGCATTATGCATTTTATGTAAAAACCTACACAATTGCGAAGGAAAACAACGGTGCTCAAAGCAAAATCCAGTACTTCCGTACTGCCCCGGCAGGTAAGCAATTCGTAGATTATGATCTTCAAACCGATTATGGTTTTGAACGTCGCAACTAATTGATAAATTACCATTGCAGTGCCATCGCCTCCGCTCAAAGTGACAGTGACAAGTGACAGCAGCGATTCGCTGAGAATCACGTGGGTGCCGCCGAAAAATCCGAACGGGAATGTCACGAACTATCTGATAGTGGGCAAGAAAAGACACACTTCCGATAACGGAATGAACAGTAGGAATCATTGCGACGAATGTGAGTTCATTTTCGTACGAATTCAGAAGGTGTAAGTTGTTACAAGTAGTCTTGGGACACGTAAACGATACAAACCATTTCTAACACAGTTCTCCAATGATGAAAGTCGAAGAAGCTTGACGCAGAGTTTGAAGGGCCTATACGTGATTCAATTTTGTATAACTTCATATATGTCGAGAGTTAACTGAAATTGCTTTAAATATGAATAAAATGATCCCATGCAATACACAACGACATACTATGCCATCCTTATGTTTTTCCGTGTAATTTGGACAAACCTGAGCACAAAAGGACTTTGTTCAACTGGCCAACCATTTCAACCCTGATTTTTAAGAAGGGTGCATTTTTATTTGGAATTTAATCAAGGCGAACATATTTATGACGTTTACTAAATCAACCCACAAGTTGGTAGTACAAGGTCATATGTGAAATCTTGCTCAACGTCGAGGACTTGTGTATATTGAAAACTTCTTTCAACTAATCCACTAAAAAGTGGATTTTGTATTAACATGACCTGAACATGTAGCATTTCATTTCGAAACGTTTTGTTGAAATTGTCAGATACTATTAGAAGTCCATATCCAAGTTAGATGTTATTTTTACTGATATTTTTCTTCCACATCTGCAGCTATGATAATGCCGATCCAGATGACCAGTAGCGAACCTCCACCCAGGGTGGATTTAGCCACTCCAGTCAATAACGGTACCTGTTCCTGTGACGACAGGGCAGCCAAAGAGCCGAGCATAAATGAGGATATTCAAGTAGAGAGGATCAAGTTCGAGAACGCTCTACACAATGAAGTCTATATCCGGAAGTAAGTTTTGCTGTCGAAGAAAAGAATGATTAGTAGTACTGCAAAAAATCCTATAAATATGTAGCACCATAGAGAAGTCTTCTTGACTCCTTTCTGATAGAAACACTATAAACTCACAATTACCCAAAGGAGAACAACCGTTACATTTCGCTTTTTCACTATAACCTTATATTTGAGGCGAATAATGTTATTTTTCCATTCATATTAGGTGATATATTGATCATTTTTGCTTATAGGGAACCAATCGAAAACAGAAAACGTAGAGCTCTACACAATACATTCCCTACCAAAAAGAAGACTTCCCATAATTCCGACAACCAGAGAATTGGAAATACTACGGAAAATGGTAAAAATTCCCATCTGTAGTCCATCGTTGTTCGTTAATTCATTCGATTTATCTTTTCAGGTACCGATATATGGGAATCGTTTCAGCGTACGGTTTATGGCAGAACGGAGTTGTGGATTAATAAGTTGCACCATTTCACCTACTACGACATTAGCGTTCAGGCTTGCAGGGAAAGGGAGGGCCCGTCTGACATGAACGACCTATGCAGTTTTCAATCGGTTGAATCGGGCAGGACGTTCGTTAAAGGTAATTCCGCGAAACCGAAGGTAGCAGACTGGAATGATGGTTTCTTTTTTTATGTTGAATGACTGATGAGTTCTTTCAACCTTTCCGTCGCGCTAAGCTGTGTTGTTCATTTTGTTCTTCTTCACAGTCGGCGCCGACAATATTAAAAGAGTGTATATGGTCAATCAGACGTTGGAGACCGTGACCATCAGGTGGGATGACTTGCCAGATCCGAATGGAATGATATTCAAGTATTTTATCGAGTACAAGAGGAACGCTGAAAATGTAAGCTGCACTTTTGGCAAATTGGACGCTAATTTATGATAGCGTTGCAGAGCTGATAATAATTTAACAAAATTTATGGGTGTATTCACTATGATTTACTATGGATGACCTTTCATAGTTCTAATGTTAATTGCTTAATCAATTTTAAAATTAACACAAATTTTCACATGTGAAATTTCATATAATCTAATCATCAGAACGACAAGTTATTGATTATGCTCTGTCGTAGTATAGAAAAGAAAGTGCCAACATATTCCTTAAATATGCAAAAATGGGTCTTTACTGTAAAATAGCGAATATAACTACCTCATGAATATCAAAACCACCACCCACAAACACTAACGAATAAGAATTCTTTTCGCCTGAAAAAAACTGTACAAACTTCACCGTACAGTTAGAATCTTCATGTTCGGGGTTAAATCTGTACTATAAAGAAATCTTTTTGCCTATTTTCAGTCGAAACCTTCATCTGACTGCATCACTCACCAGGAGTGGATAACTCAAGGTAAAACTTACACTTTGAAGCTGAGTCCCGGAAATTACAGTCTCAGAGTTCTGGCTTCGACAGCTGGAAATAACGGAAAATATTCACCACCGTTGGTATTTTTAATAAGAGAATCGAACGGTGCAACTGTTCTCGTTTTGAGTATAGTCATGCCGATATTCGTTATGGTAAGTACCGGCCGACTTGGCAATTTTTCCACCATTTTATGGTTTCTTGTTCTAGGGTTTCCTTGCGCTCTTCCTGTGCTACAAGAAGCAGCAAAACTTGCAGAAGGGCAGCTTGCGACTGGTCCCCGTTGTGAATCCAGAATATATGTCTACGGATTACACGCCAGATGAGTGGGAAATTTCCCGGAATCATGTCAATATGAAAGCGGAACTGGGTCAAGGTAGTTTTGGCATGGTGTACGAGGGTTTGGTTTACGACGTTAAGGAAAAAGCGCATATGAAATGTGCTATTAAGACTGTCAACGAACATTCGACTGACAGGTAGGTAATCTTGCGAAATCGGATTTGTTAAGGAAAGGCAGATTTGTTGAGAAAGGCAGTTGATAACCTGTAACAGGGTGTATTATTACTAAAACATTTACAGAACATATGCCTATGGCATGGATGTATTGTGTTCCAAATAAATCGGGTTTGCTACAATTAAAAATGAACGAATTCCATGTAGATCCGACTGATCATTAATATTAATCAAGACAGAAGTATAAATTTTCTAGGTTATGTAAATTCCTTGTTTGAGAAACTCATTTGTCACAAAAACGCTTTACTTAGTTGCACAGAGTTATATCAATTGCTTGACATTTGTTTCGAGGTGTCGCCTGTTCTAAAGTTAAACTAGTTCAATATTCGAGAATGCAGAAAACACCCTGAAAAGTTAAACAAGCAATTAATATAAATAATTATGTGCAGCTAATACAAGCGTTTTATATTCGAAAGATCTCATTTCTAATGTTCTCTGTTAATAGGATTCCGGTCTACGATTTGGCATTTTATTGTGTCCTCTATTTTTTGAAATGTTGCAGGGAGCGATTAGAATTCTTGAACGAAGCCGCCGTGATGAAGGGATTCGACACGACTCACGTGGTAAGACTTTTAGGTGTAGTTTCGCAAGGTCAACCGACCTACGTAGTGATGGAACTGATGGCCAACGGCGATTTGAAGTCCTACTTGCGGTCGCATCGTCCAGACGACGACAATTTCAATGCCGGCAGGCAGTCTCCAACCCTAAAGCAGATCCTGCAGATGGCAATCGAGATCGCGGACGGAATGGCGTATTTAGCTGCGAAGAAGTTCGTGCACAGAGATTTGGCGGCGAGAAATTGCATGGTTTCCGAGAACTTAGTTGTTAAAATCGGTGACTTTGGTATGACACGTGATATTTATGAAACTGACTACTATAGGAAGGGCAGCAAGGGACTCTTGCCGGTCAGGTGGATGGCGCCGGAGAGCTTGAAGGACGGCGTGTTCGATAGTTGTAGTGATGTTTGGAGTTACGGGGTCGTCCTGTGGGAGATGGCCACGTTGGCTTCGCAGCCTTATCAGGGTTTGTCGAACGATCAGGTACTCAGGTACGTCATCGACGGTGGCGTGATGGAACGGCCCGAGAACTGTCCCGACAAGTTGTACTCGCTGATGCGGTGCTGTTGGCAGCACAAGGCCGCCGCCAGGCCTACGTTCATGAAGCTGTGCTCGTACCTGTTGAACAATGCCAGCCCCAGCTTTGCGGAGGTATCGTTTTACCACAGCGCGGCCGGACTGGAGATCCGTAATACTCGTCCTACGTATTTTCCATTGCAGGACGACCCCAGCACACCGCTCACGCCTCAGGGTGGTTTCGACGACAATTTTTCACTTACAAACTCGGACGTTGAGTCGGACGTCGAGCTGGACATCGACTCCCCTGGCACTCATCATATTAACTTTCCCAGTATTAACCGTGACCGTAAAGACGGTATAACTGCAACTGCAAATGGATACGTAAGTGGCTGTCCTACAAACGGTGCGGCAACAACACAGTGCTAGTTGTTAGTTACATATCACATCTCAAGTATTTCTTAAGATCTGACTAGTTTTACTACTACCAATTGTAGATTCTCATCGTTTCTTACGTCTTTTTCTCATTTTTTACATCCAGTGTAGATATCGCTACTCTCATGCCAAACTAAGGCTTATATTCATGGGCATTGAATATCACGCTCATGTGCATCATGCTCACATTGTGTTTCACGTTCATGTGTATGATTCATGAGTTATTTCATAACTCGTGCAAAATACCGGATACTGATCGTAACTGCGTATGTTGCTACTGCGCAGTACGCTTCGCAGTGGCTCGTAACACTTTCAGAAAGACTCATTTTTCTTATCGCTGTGGATCGTGTATCTGTTATTTTGCTCATGCGCTGTATACCCTTTTAACATTCTGCTATTTGGTATGAATTTATCAAAGAAAAAACCTATATTTTCTAGGATGGCATTTTGATTTGCTGTTGTATTTCACTCGGTATTTATATTTTCTGAATAAGAAACTAAAATGTTGTATATATTATATGTTGATTGAAAGAAATTAATCCGAGAACATATAGTATTTTTTAAAGTTTTATGTTATGAGTTCGTGTTAGTGTGAGAGTTTATTGGAAATTTTTTTCGCATGCACAGAAAGGTTTTGGTTTCGTCCTTATTTTTATCGTTACAGTTTATTTATTCTTGATCATATATAAAATTTTCATTCATGCTTGTTTCGAGATAAATATGTAGGTGATGTTTTCGATTATTGAATTACAATTTGAAAATTACGAGTGTAAATTTAGAGAGAAAGGCGTAACGCTGCATTATACGAATTATAAATTAAGTTCGATTTACCAAAGATACATTTTTTAAGAAATTCACCTATCGATTGTTGATTTTATCGAATCGATTTGGTTATATTGTCGAAATATTTGATAATTTCAATGAGATTGGTTGCAGTAGATATTTTTGGAACCTGTGTTAATTACGCTTTGAGTTTGTGAAAATAATTTCCGGTCATACATAATTTGATGGGCCACTTGAATTCTCTGTGTAATATCTCATGAAATATGCAAAAAGAGTTGAGTTCTATATAAATTTCAAGTAGAGAAGTTTCTTTCCGAATTGAATCTATGCAAAGCATTTCACGTAACCGTAAACGTTTACATTTTTGGTATTTCTGAAATGTGTTCACTAAATGGTTTTTAACTTACCCACCCTGCATACTTTGCGTATTCCTGAAACTAAACTACTGTAAAAATGAATCTCCACCGTGTTGAATATATATCCTTATATGTTAAGGCAACTGAAGAAATATATTTATTTGTCTATAAAGTTAAAATTTAATCATTGAAAAAACTTAGGCAGCTTTTGATAATGTGATAATATTTTCCGTTTTATTTTTCAAGTTTCAGAACTGTTAAATACGATCAAACGACTCAGATATTTTCAACACAAGAATGACGGAATATATGAAAATGGTGGATGATTCGATAAATACTTTAGAATAAATGTTGAAGTAAAATTAATATAATAAACATTTTCAACTCAATCTAGAATTTTTGGAATTACGTTGGTTTGTACGCAATCTCTTCATTGAGAAGGAATTTGTTTCATCATATATTTCAACAGAGAGTACTGCAAGTGTTCCTATAACATGGTTGATGTTAATTTATCCCTGTTCCTTCATTTCATGGTTAACGAGGCGCAAACCATTTTGCCTATAGTATACAAGAATTGAGTAGATATTTATTCGAGATGAAAAGTAAATATAACTTAAGTTATGGATAAAAACTGTTCTAATACAAAAAGCATTCGTACAAAGGAATTAGTCAACGGGTACTTAATATTAAGTTTTTTTTTCCAATCAAATTCGATCTGTTCTACCAGAAGCTTTTTAACGGTAATTCTCTCAAAAAAATTGGTTTCAGAAAAAAAGTATTAGGATATGATAAAAACATAAACAAAACTTTTTCCATATATTCAGGTCGTGTAGATAAAGGTCTTCAGATGTGTAGCTAGACCTTCGTGTTTACATAAATATGGAAAAATTTTATAACGACGCGTATTTAGTAACAAAGAACTTGATAAGATAAATCTCAATAATTTGTAATCGTCTTCAGTTGCAGTGTTATAATTTTGGTTTTCTACATGAATCTGTTTTCATACGTTAAATTATATTTACTTTCTTGTCGAAATTCCAATTGTTGTGTACTATCATCCGTTTTCGAAAGTATAGATCCAACGCTGTACTTTTGAAATACTTGATTGTGTGTTCAGAAATGATACCACGATTAGTTCGTTTTACCATGCAAGACTAGTCTATTGATTTTTATATCTATGGATACTCTAGATTAAGATAATTATTGTCTAATCACTGATATTTATGTATGCTAACAATTGAACTGAAATTGCCTTATTAAAAAAAAACAAGAAGTTGTTTGGACATCCCTGTTGAGGGAAAAGCTATGCAGTATTTTTAGCTGAAAGCCAAACAATACATCTCAGCCTGACTTCTAAGTTCCTCTAATTTACAGATACAATCAAATGACTATTAGTCGTTAGTGTAATTTACGTTGTCATTGTATCTATTCATTTCTATTTATATTTTTAATTTAATTTAATATTTTGTACTTTGTAAAATAATGTAAATTTCTCTATTATTTTATATGAAATAAAAATAAGTTATTAAATGATTAACATATTACTTTTATTTATTCTCGAAAAGTTAGAAATATATTTGTTAATCGTGACTTTTAGAGACACCAGTTCAATGTTCTCAACAATATCATGAAAAACTGCCTCGCGCAATATCTTACAAAATATTTTCATGTAATTAAACATACGAACATTAACGTCTACAGTATCTTCATAGATCACAATTTAGTGAATTGATAAAACAAGTAAATTCAAATGTTTTAAAAGCATTTTTTTAATTGAACTGTGTTTTCTATCTGACGTCAATAAACATTGAAGAATCGCTTTTATTCGAGGTTTTCGAAGTTTCACTAAATAACTATAACGATATAACAATACTTTTTGATCCAAATAGAACATAAAAAATCTGACTGATAAATTCAAATTACTCAGAATTGAAGTGGTTCATTGTACGGTTTTCTTTCGTAGTTGTAGATGCCTTTGGAATTTTATGTGTCCTTATTAGGGTGTCTATAGTGAATGAATTCATTTATTTCAAAACTATAAAGAACTACAGAGAAAAAAAACCAGACGAAGGTCACGATTTCTATGATTCAGATACAATTGAAACTAATCTATAAATAATTTTTAAATGGCAATTCAACAAGTATAAATAAGTATCCCCATGGTTTTAATATGTTTCTTTTATTAAAATGGCAAATTACCAGGATTGTCAATTTTATCGGCATTCTCAACAATCAAACTTCTAATATTTACACGATTCAATGCTTCTTGAATCCTGGCCTTAAGTGGACCTTCTAAAGCGTCCATGATTTGGTAGCGAATTAAATTTGGTAGAACATTTATTCCCAGTTCAACCAGATAATCAAGGGAACCAGTGCCATCGAAACGTATTTGAATGTTTCCCAGGTCTAGTTGTATATCTTCCAATTTCGGAGGGATATCAGTATTGGCTGATTGGCTAGCATTCACCTTAATCTGCAATAGTTAACAAGTTTCAAATTTGTTGTCAATTAATTACTCTTTCAACACTACAGGGAATTCGGAAAGCATTCAGCAAATGGTATATTTCATGATGAAACGCTTCAAATGATATATTTCAGATATAAAGAGTAATGTTCTCAATTCCACATTTCGTGTAGAACTGGAGGAAAAAACATTTCGATAAAGAAATTGAAATATTTGATGAGTTGAATCAATTTTTTTTTTGAAATTTTTTTAAATTAATTTCAATTGATTCAACTTAGTTTAAAATGCATAAGAATTTCAACCTATTAGGCGCCCTCTTTAAATTGAACAATCTTACATTTAGTAATATAACTCTTTATAAAATCAAAAATTAACACACTCGACTTAAGTTTCACTGTATATATTGAAAACTCTACATATGTTTCGGGTGCTTAACCCATTATCAAGAGTATATAATTCACTCTTGTATTCAGTATTTTTAATAAATTCATTGAAATTTATATCAAGTGTGTTAATTTTTAATGTTATAGTTTTTAACATAAATTTTCACCAAGAGGTAAGCGAATCCTCCGTATCATTTATAACTGTTTATGTACAATAATTAGGTGTAGGTACAACTTGCAAAATCGAAGTCCCTCTTCAAACATTACCTGTTTAAAACTATATGTATTTTGAATATGGCGACACCTATTGGGGATTAGATAAACTAGTACCAGTGAAACACCTGTACAGCAGGAAACTTCATAGTAGAAATTGTAGTTCTATCCAAATGCTTACACCTAAAGTGGCGTGAATTCGTTTACGAAAACAATGTTATCTAATATTCCAATAAATGTATTCAACTGAAATTCTTACCGTGAAATATTCTATGCTAAAGTCGAATTTTCCTTTTTTCCCAATGATTCCTGCAATAAGTGACAACTCCCAGTTACTAACACCCCTTACTTTCTGCGTGCCCCCTTCAAAGTGACCATACACAGTATTATTTTTAAATTCCACTATAACATCTCCGCTTCTGTAAAGAGACGATAAACCGTAGATATAGGTATCCCTCATGAAAACATCGAAAATTCCTACAGTGTTATTATAATCGGACACTTTGTAAGGATCAAAATCTCTTTTTCTAATTTCTTGTCTGAGAATAACAAAAACTTGATCAAATGGCGATATCGAATTTGGGAAGGTAACTGGTATCTTTCGAATTTCTTTATTGACGTCAGCACGTACGTTATTATTCACCTCAGCAAGTATGAACGGCTTTATAGACTTGAAGAGAGAATCTCCAACAGAATTTATCACCGACTGAAACATAGAAGCAAAAAAGCCCAAGTTCTCGAAATTCATCGATATATCCTTAAAATTCATATCCATGTTGATTTCTTGTGCTTCTAATTTTCCGGTCCTTTCAACTTTCATACTGGCTACAGCTTCAATGGATAAATTGGTCATTTTAACGGTGAAAGGTCCTTTGGCTGAGGTGAAAAAGGAAGATAAGGTGTAGTTTCCCAGCGTTTCTAAAACGCCTATTTCCAAACCAACATCGACTGTCATTTTCGCAATATTAGCCTTGATGTACTTGATCTTGAATTTTTTCAAACCGTATATATTCACGTTTTTGAAATTCATAGTACCCATAGACATTTTGTGTCTGAACGCGGGTATGGATAGCGGATCTGGTATAGGAGCTCCTGGTAATCCCACAGGATCTTTCTGTTTATAATGGTCTAGAATTAAGAGAATTTGGGCGGTAATATTCTTTTTAGGGGTTGAAATACTTGCTGGTAACGGTGCCATTTGGGAAGAAGGACTGTCACCTGAAAACAAAACGCATTTGAGAGAAATTGATTTCAATTATTCAGAAAAAACAGGGGCGTTATATTTTTATTTTTAATAATAATAATGATATTCATTTCAAAGGATGCTCCAGTTAACAAACATATTGCAGAAAATGAAACAACGTCAGTACAAAAAAAATTAGCATTTCAACACATATTCCAGTAATCATCCAAGGAGTATGGTTCCAATTGAATTAAGAGTTTTTTAACACTAATTTCAAATGAGCCCAGTTTTTCAAATCTCTTCACACTATCCGGAAGCTTATTGAAGAAACTCATAGAAGTTTAACATGGATGTTTCTCAGAAGCAGTCAGTCTATCTTAGGAAAGCGGTGATTCAAGTTACGTGTGCTGTAATTGTGCATTTCGTTGCATTGATCAAATGTCTCCTTATTTTTGTGTAGAAAAATGAGATTTTCCAGTATGTAAAGGAATTCTCATTGAGATATCTACTTAATATCTTTATACTGTACGATACCCAGTTCAGATGTTGATCGATGTATATTCCTAAAAACTTTATGGAATTTTCTAACTTAATTTCACTATCTGATGAAACTCGGTGTATCAATATTTTGTTGTTTCGTCCGAAATAGTATAGATTTTGTTTTTTCCGTATTGAGAACCAAACCATTTCTCAGAAACCATCCCCGAATACAGTCAAAAGTAGCTTCCGATGCCCGGAGCAATTCCGGACAGCTCGAATCAGCAACCAATATGTTGGTGTCGTCCGCGTAATTGGTAAGATGACCTCTAACATTACTTATTTTGAAAACTTCTGCTATGTCATTCATAAAAATTATAAAGAGCACTGATCCCAAAATACTCCCATGTGGAATGCCAAATTCAATCTGTTTCATTTCAGACTTCTATGTTATTCCTTCTTTACAAAATTTCACTCTTTGTTGCCTATTGCTGAGATATGATTCGAACCATCTCAATGCATTGAAAATACTCTATTATTATAATACGTATTTTCTAAGTTTCCGCGATGTAAGCTGATGCGACAGACTATCGAATGAATTAGAGAGGTCTAAAAACATTTTTGGACAGAGAGGTCTAATTCTAACCATTAGATACTATATAAGTACCTACGATAAATATATTAGACAGAAATTAACAACATAAATATGTCTTAAAGGAATCCACTTTGAAGAAATATCAATAGAAATTACAACTGAAGATAATAAAAAATTCTAAGCAATTTGATTTGAGATTTCAATCAGTGATAAAATGCATGAAACATATTGAACACATAATGATTAAGACCTATTGTTCATTTTATCTCTATTGGGTATGACTAAGTAAATAACTTCCAGAGACGGCTGAAATCATAGAGTTTTGTATTGTATTGATTCATTCTATTTTTTTTTGCAAAATTTCAGTTTCATTTATAGAAAAAAGTACCTGAGGCAAATCAAACATAGTAAACATTTTTATCGTTAGATGCGATGTTTAAACCTGGGAGTTAACCGACAAGCTTCAGAAGAGAAATAATCATCACGCATTTATCGTTTGATTCAACTTGATGAAGATATTCAGCAAAGATATAGCAGAGTTACAGGGAAAAATATATTTTCTACAATATCATATACATATTGTTATTATATATCTAGAGCAGAAAGTTTTAAAAGTTATATTCTGTTTAGTTTCTGAAGTAGCATAAATTACGATCAAGATCATTTCAGATATATGACTATATAGATGATTTATGGATTCAGAAAATCATTTTTTCCGAGCATTTTAAGTTCCAAAATTTCGTATAATTCGAAACATTGGTTCGAATTCCACAAAAATTGTTGAAACACATGACTACATTTCGAGCTAATAACGCATCATCAAGAGCTCAATACAAATTTTTTAAATTGGACACAATTCCACGTTACATTTAAAAATTAGCTGTATTGAACTCTCGATAATGAGTGAAGAACCCGAAAAATATGACGAGTGAATCATGGAAATCATTAAGATTATATTGTTCAGATTTCTAATGAAGTTTATAGATTCCACAAAACTTGAATTGATGAATGAAACAATATATAATGTAAGTGTTCTAAAATATAAATATATGTATATTCATGGCTAATTCTCAAAAAAATTAGAAAAAAGATATTGTTAATGTCGCGAAATATTTTTATTATTTTTATGGAATTTCTTATGATATTATAAAAGAGTATAACGTATTTGTCGTAAGGACTATACTGGTCCCCAACATTAATGACTTTTAAGGGGGTTAGGGGGGTTGTTACTTAAATTGAAAAATGAGGGAATGACAGCACAGTGAGGGAATGATTTTTCTCAGAAATTAAATGAAAATAAAATATACTTTAATATCTCAATCAATTTTTTTTATTGCAAAACTTTAGAAATTAGAAATTTTATTATTTTTTTTTAAAAAAATTATGAAACTTATTATTCCTTACAGACTCCATAATAACCAAGGTGAAAACAATGCCATTTTTTGAAGCAGTCAAAACACGATAGTGTTCTAAACTCGAGAATATTATTCGTGAAATTAAAAAAAAATGTCTTTTTCTGTCGTATTCCTTTTTCTTTAATTTAGCTTCTGCGACTTTCTTTTTTCGTGCCATCTCTTTCTTATATCGCTCTAAAAAAACATACAACCGTGAATTTCACGAATTCATTATGATTCCCTCACACAACCGTCATTCCCTCACCAACCAAACGTTGAAAGTACAAAAGCTGCGAACATAACCTTACTTTTCTACGGCAATGCATACTAATCAAATTCGCTCAAAAACACATACGATAAGTAGTTTATAATGAATAAACAATATCTTACCTTTTCTTAACACAGTGTGATGGAATGACACCAGAAAATTTAATTACAATAATCATTCCTTTAAAGTAATTTTAACAATACTGTTGATCAGTGACTTTCGAGTTCGCCAAATTTTTTTGATAGTAGTGCTACCACATTACTAAAAATATTGCGTTCAGTTTGATTTAAAATTTCGCTCTTATTTCACTGTCATAAAAACTATGAGGGAATGATTCGCCTTTTAAGGACACAACAAAAAATGTATTTTGTGTTTATCTCTTAGTGTTTTTCACTAACAAATATACATTTTTAAAAAGATAATATTACTATAAATGAGTGAAAAATAAACTATTTAATGTTGTTTCAGAAAAGCTACCTAAAATATTCGAAAATGTTTTGAAGTTCGGTAGTTGGGACACAATGAGAGAATGATTTTTGAGGTGTTTATTTAAGAATATGTTTTTCATTTATAACAATGGAAACAAAATTAATTCATAATTTAGTGCACTTTGTGATAAAGTTTCATGAGAGAATATTCTTAATTTTAACTTTCAATGCCATTTTATAGAAATCAGCAAAGACAACAATTTCGATTTTATTTGAGAATCAGCCTCATACATATTATTGTTTGTAGTAGATGTTTTGCACATTGTAAACATGTATTCAAATCTCCAGAATCCAAGATAATCTACAAATTTCGATAGTTTTTGGACGAATTCACTGTCTACGTCATTATTGATATCAAAATCAAACTAACAACTTATTCCTACTACAGTATTTACAATTTCATCATCACAAATTGAGACATTTGGGTGCTGATTCAACAAAGTCATATCAGATATTTCGTCTACGCAATATATTGCTTTCAGGGTGAAAAATCTGTGTTTGAAGTAGAAATACTTCTATTGGAACTTACTTGGAACAGATTCTCCATAGCACATACTAAAAATCACTACAGAAACACAAATCAACTTCATAATTCCACTGGGGGCCATTGCGGAGCCTCAGTAAACGTGCACGTTCAACAAAACGCACAATTATGATGAGCTCAATTGAAACTGAATTCTTCGGAGTCAAAGTTCAGACCAAGGATGCCTTATCTTATGAATGACGTTCAGCAATCTTTAGATAGTGTTCCTTGAAAGAGTTCGTTAAGTTGAGAAGCGTGAAAAGTATCAATTTTCTATAAATTGTATCGTAAAATAGTCAACATTGCAATTTCGTCGAACCGGAAATAACTATTTCTATTGTTAGTATTGCGCAGAATAACGAAACAATTCTGCAGTTGTCAAGATGAAATATAATCTGTCTTTCAATCAAAAGAAATTGAGTCCAGATGATCAAAAACATTGAGAATATGGTACGCCATAATAGGGTATTTGACTGCAATAAAAATATTGATCAAAATGTTATGTTGATATAGGGTTGCCATCTCTAAAATTTGGAAAACAGGACAAGATGCGTGAAAACCCCGGATTTTAGAGTCCGAAAGCCGGACATGTCAACAAGATCTTTTAAACATATTCGATGTAATAAAAAACAGTTGAAAATGTTATAAATCACCTTTTTTATTCATGCATATTCATATTATTCATTCATTTTAACAAAACAGAATCATAGTACAATTCTTTAGAAATGGTTTATATAAATCAACAGTTGATAGTAAATATTATTTCAAACCAATTTAGCTGTGACATTACATCCTTTTTCAATTTCAAAACATTGAGGGACGTCATCGTGCAGGAAACAAAGCCAACGTTCATTTCTCTGATGTCTTTGTACGTGTGTGTTTGAATGTTTATTTCCTGGTTTTATTAGCTATTTTATTTATTAGAGACAAAACAGAAAAATTATTTTGAATAATCATAAAAATATATTTGAATTAAATATAGATTATAAATGATTAAAAATAGGAATAAAATCCAGTTTATTCCGTTCAAAATTCAACAATAAAATACGTACGTAATTAATAACCTCAAAATATAGTAGAATGTATAGAGAAGACTATAATGAATATGTAATAAAATCAACTCGTTATTTATGTATGAAATATAGGGTAGGAATTATTTACTTCCGTTAAAGTGATCTTCACACATGAAAGCATGAGATTTCACTATATATTTAGGGTTTCTACGAGAGAGAGAATTAACCACTTTTTCCGAATTTTGGTGTTTGTCGGAAGGTTCACAAACATTTTCTCCGGGGTTTTATTACATGTGTTAGTACATTGTGGCACTACGCACCACTTATAAGACATTTTATCGCAGTTAAGTTATGAAATCGTCAACCATCACTAAATTTAATAGTCGACAGTCGTATTACAATGTGACGGTTACTGTGTTTATTGCATCGTGACGTCACCACATTAAGTAACCTGTATAGAAGTGTTTTGGCGGTTTTCTTATTCATTCAAACTTTCTCTGTCATTTTCATAAAAATTAGAAAAATTAAAGGGAACTAGTCAAATGGGAAATATACATCAGCTATAACGAATAATTTGAGATATTTTTGTGGAAACAGTCAAATACCCTATTCCTCCTCTATAAGATCCCGGGTAAGACATGTACTTTGTGTATGTAAATGAATTTCAGCGGTTAAATAAATAAAGATGATAATATGAATGGGTAATATCCAAAGATGACGAACCCAAAAAAATTAAGAAAAAAGAACGATTCATCTATTGAACAAGATTGATGTGAACTGAAATTGTTCTTTGTTTCGTGACTGCAATTCCAGTTTTAACCGTTCAATGAGTACACACGTACAAAAATTTTGGATTTATACTTTGCATTATGCCTTCATTTGACATTTTATTCACGAAAAATCATTCAAAACAATCTGAAGAATAGGTATAGGTCTCTGGAGATGTGGAGTTGCCTTGAATATCGCGTCGAACAATTCGTAAACACTTTTGCATTTCTTAAATTCAATTTTCGAAGTTTACATGAAAACATATTCCACTCCTAATATTTCGTATCTTGTGAATGAAACGAGATTTACAGGTAACTGGTCTGTGTCCAAAAATGCCAAAGTAGCGTTTAGTAGAAAAGTTTTTCTATTAAAAAACTTCCAAGTGAAAGTTTCGGAGAATTCTTCAAGTTTTAATAGTTTACTTATACTTTCAAACTACGATATTCAAAACAGGGCTAGGAATGTGAATGTTGCTTCAGCTTCAGACATCTGGACGCGAAATGCGAATCATGTGAACGATAAAAATCATTATCCCTTTGTTAATTTGACCCCTCTATTAGTAGATATAAACGTAAAACATATAAAGTTTACGATGTTATATGATACATCGTAGTATCATCGGAACATACAGAATAAATATATTCATAACCTTTCACAATTAGGATGATAATAATAATCAGAGGATAAATTCATAATTTTTGAATATAACTTAAATTCAAACACTTGAACTTATGATTTACACTTTATTGACTACATAGCATGATGCGTTTCGTCGTTACAAACGACTTCTTCAGATGCTTACAGAATAATACATCATTGCAGAATTGCAGACTTACAGAATTGTGCATCATTATTCTGTAAGCATCTGAAGAAGTCGTTTGTAACGACGAAACGCGTCATGCTATGTAGTCAATAAAGTGTAAATCATAAGTTCAAGTGTTTGAATTTAAGTTATATTCAAGTAGAATGGATTTACATCAAGTAAACGCCAACACTATTAAATATAAAAAAAAAAATTCATAATTATTATAAAAATAATTACTGTGTTATTGTGCAGTGGTTACCACAATTGTGTATTGAATGCACATTTGTGCTCAGTGCCAAATTTTGAATCAGATACATAATTATGGTATTTTGATCTATAATATTTTCGTTAGGTGAACACTACAATTGTGTATTAAATTCACAATTGTGCTATCAGTGTACAATTGTGCTCAACTCCACCATTGTGGATTGAATACACAATTCTTTTAGGAATTTTCTTAATTGGGATTAATGTCACAATTGTGTATCATATACACAATTGTGCATCATATACACAATTGTGCATCATATACACAATTATGCATCATATACACAATTGTGCATCATATACACAATTGTGGTATTGTGGTCAATATTATGTATCAAAACCACAATTTAAGTATAAGTTCAGAATTGGAAAATTTGAATACAGTTGTAACACCTGATAACAGTTTTTCTCCGGAAGTGTATGTTGAGTGTATTAAATTCTTGTGAAATTTGGTTAAATATTCCGAATAGTACGACAGACCACTCAATTGAATTGTGTGATACCTGAAGTAAAACATTGAATTGAATGCATTGAGGGAATATTTATTAGCTGTTGCCGCTTCCTTGATTGACTAAGGAATTCCAGACCATTTATTCAATCACGCATGTAGAAATCGAGAATTGTTCTCTGTCACATCAAACCGAATAAATTGCGAAAAGCAGAAATGGAATTGAAAAAAACCAACCAATACATACATGTCGACAAAAAGTAGCGAGGACTGGAGCGAATAAAAATTTAAATTCGAATAAATTGCAGCTGCTGTGAAATATTTATATGAATCGAACAATCCGCAATTAAGTACTATTGGTCATCGCTTGATCTGCAAAATACGAGAAGCAAACTGAAATGGGCAACTGTTGAAGGATAAATTCATAAAAAATACACTTCGTTTTTAAATGCACAAAAATTGTAGATGTAAATTATGTGTTTTTGAGAGCGACATTTAACTTAAATTGTCCTGATTGCACAAGTCTTACTAAGTGATATTGCTGATTGACTGATGGCATTGATTCAATTATAATTATTGATTTGTGCCTCCAGCTATTACTGAATAGAATTCTCAAATCAAACTGTATTTTTCAAGCTGCCGTTCGTCAAATATAATTGGAGAAATAAGATAGGTAATAAACCAAGATTCTACTACAGAATGTTTCACTACAAAAGGCAGAGGTCAGATCTAAAACATTGCCAGATATTTGCTAAATTGTATTCAACGAATGGAATAATCATGTTAATTTGAGATTTAATTATTGTCAATCGCCAACCATGGCCATATTGAAGATTCTGTGGTCTTCAATAATTGCAAACGTGTAAGACACATTCCGCCGAAATAAAATACTTATAAATGCACCATGAAATAATTATGAAAGTACATGCACTGCGTCATTTTAGATAAAGATGAACTATCTATTAAATTCGCGTCAATATTAATGTGAAATTCGCTTTGAGAGAAAACATGAGCCACTCTCAATTTGCAGGGTAAAATCATAGAGAATTAATTGACAATGAATTCATAAACTTAATTCAACGAATATCGAGAGTAAAATGAAGAAATAATATAAGAATATATGGAATCCTATTAAGTTTTTGAATATAAGATAAAATCATAAGATCACCTGAACTTTTGATTTACACTTTTTTGAAAACATAGTATGACGCGTTTCGTTGTTACAAACGACTTCTTCAGATGCTAATAGAATGCGTCAACGGATCATGCTATGTTTTCAATAAAAATGCGAAAGAAAAATTCAAGTGTTCGAATTTTATCTTATATTCAATTACAATTCAATAATTTACATCATGACTGAGATTGAATTCTCGCTTAACTCTTGGTGAAACATAATTAAATATTAAATTAAATTAAACTCTTGGTTTCACGATTATATTTAACAACATGTTGATTAATTCATGTTGTTAAATATAATCGTGAAACATTAAGCCAAGAGTTTAATTTAATTTAATATAAGGATTTACATCAAGTTAACGCCAATACATATATTATATTTATGAGTTTTAAGTTATAAGTTATGAGTACCTATATATATATATATATATATATATATATATATATATATATATATATATATATATATATATATAAGTTTTTGATTGAATTTACCGATGTATTCTTCATGTAGCCGACAATGTTCAGTAATTATTATTCAAATTTTACATTTGATTGTTGACGTTATTTCCTATTAAACAGCTCTACAGCTCTATATTAAACCGATAGTGCAAAATTTATTGATGTTCTGTTCATTTCATTGCGTATTCATTGCAATAACCTTGCTTAGTACTCAATAAACAATCGGTGGGATTATTCCTAATATAAAATAATTGATTCTTCATTGATCACATCAACAACAAGACTGTAGTACGAAAACTTGAAAAAAAAAACAAAATTTGGTCGGCCATCAGATTTTAATCCTTTTCAAAATGTATCTCATTCCAGAAGAGATAAGTACGATTGCGAAATATATTTAAACTGAAATAAACAAAATATTTTGAAAATGTGAGATTATAGTATGAATATTGATGACTTAGTCACCAGCCAGAACCTTGTATCCCCCAAAAATAAGTGAAGCCCCCCTTTGAAGTTCACATGAATACAATATGATGTCGAGTACTTTTTAAAAAATGAAAATTTGAATCAAACTCTTGGCTTAATGTTTCACATTTGAATATTAAAAAAATTACAACGTTTTTTCGAGCGGTCAGCTCATCAACAAGACGATGTAGTTTTATTTTTTTATTCAATATATTTGCGGCACATCAAGCCAAGAGTTAGATTGAAATTTTTATGTTTAGCTTGTTAATAAACTGACCGCTCGAGATATGGCGACTCAACGTTATAATTTCAGTTCTTTATTCATTTGTGGAACATTAAACCAAGAGTTTGATTTCAATTTTTATTTAATCATGTTTCACCAAGAGGTAAGCAAGAATTCAATCGCTGTCGAACACTTGTTTCAGCAGAATTGAAGAATTTAGCGTAATCAATTGAAATTAACAAAACTTCTGTGCACTTATCACCAATTTTTAAGTGAGTGTATTTTACTTAACAGTATTTAAGTAATCGGTTGTAGACCTAATTTTGGTGAAATATAAAGGAACCGTGTATAATTCTACAAGAAACTGAAGATCGATATTTGACATACTTGTCAAGTAATCTTCTGAAATAAGTGGACTGAGCGTGACGACAGAGTGTGACGTTAGCTCGTATGTAGTGTTTCCTGTTTTTATATGTATTAAGTACCACGTGATAAATGGGTCATTATACATAATGCCGTAGCATTATGAAACAAGTCCAATGATGTTGACAATTTAATAAAAACTATTGAAATAATTAAATTGTCCAGGCATTATAGATAATATTTATCTCCTATTGAGCAAGAGAGTAAAAAACATGGTTCATCACTTTTATTTGTATGAATGGTATTTAACTTGTATTGAAAACACAAATAATATAAACTGAATAAAATACAAACTGAAAGTTTCAACACAAAACAGAAATATCACAACATTTCTTCATTCTGATTCAACTGATCAGATACCTTATTTGGGCTAATTAATAACGGCCTGTAAATCCAAAATCCCGTAGTTTTCAGATAGCAGCTCGATCAAATATATGTATTCGTCATACGCAATTGCGAATATCTTAATAATTCCTCGACATTCATAGGACTATTTAAGACCTTAATCCGTAGTAAGCTGGAGTATGACAGCATGATCTGGCATCCTATTTACACTTGCCATCAACGCCATCTTGAGGCCATTCAGAGAATGTTCTTGAAATTCTTAGTTTGGAGGGAGGACAAACTTTATCCACATGGAGGAGTCAATCTTAACGAATTATTGAGTCGATTTAGTCTAATCTCATTGCAGGTCAGGAGAGAAACTTTATCATTCAAATTTTTGTACAAATTACTGCACTCTAGTATTGATTGTCCTCCTCTCTTATCCGCTTTAAACCTTCGTGTTCCTAAGCAAAATTCTCGTACAATCGAATTATTCTACCTAGAGATTCCCAGGACCAACTCGCTAATACAATCCCCCATTTGGTTCATGGAGTCTACATTCGACAGGGTTGGTAATAATTGTGACATTCACTTTGACTCCGTAGAAATTATTATTAGGAGTTATGTTTAACGAAGATAAGAATTGACTAAAATGAATTGATTTAGATTGAGTTCTTTGTAATATTTCATTAAATTCTATTATTCAGTTTTTAGTTACCTACTAACTTAGTTTTTTAGATTAGATTGAGCTCTTTGTTATATCTCTTTCATTTTATTTGTTTAGTTATTATTCAACATCATGTTATTCATTTATGTGATTGGGTATAATACCCAATATAATAATAATTGAAATAAAGAACTAATTATTATAAGTATTAACATTTTCGGACTCTTACAGTGTCTCCAATTGTAGCCATAGAATATTTGGCGTTTTATAAATTCAAAAATTTTCGAAATTTTCCGGATTCGTATAAATATTTTCCAGAAATGAAATGGTGATGAAAAACAGTATTTTCTAGATTTACACCATTTCATCAAACAATTTTGACTTACGTTTCTCCATTAAGGTAGTTTTTTCGGACAGTACGAATCAAATTATTATCAAATTGCCCACTAGTAAGGTAGCAATATTCATAAAGAACACTGTGATAAAAAAAGAAGTTTAGATAAGAATTATCACTTGGTCCGAGCCATTATTCATAATGCTCGGACATTATAAATAATGCATCATTCGGTGCATAACATATCGATTGAATTGAATAGCGTCGATTAACTTGTCGTACAACATTTGGCAGGTCATCATTCATAAAATTTATTATATAGAAACATTTGACCACATCCAACAAAATTTTTTAAGGCACTCGATATTCGGGCTTTCAATCCATTATCAAGAGTTTTATACAACTGAACTGATAATAGGTTTGTAAACCGAACCGTTAGATTAATTTTTGTGGAATTTAGTCAAGGTTTTTAAATATACGGTTCGATTAAAATTTATCTAGGTAAATGACGTTCATCTATACATGTTATTGGATGTAAATGGTACAAGGCGAAAGGAATCCCACAATTAAGGTAAAGTCATCGATGAGAGTGGTCCGCCAATGGTATGAGGTAGGCTCCCCACCTCTTGAAGATGATGAGCGAAAGCAATTCAAGCAGAGAAGTAGTACGACTATACTGGTGTAGTACCTTGAGTTCGCTTTTTGATTGTATGAACGTTAAATTTTGTGCACGAATATGTGAAGAAAATGTCACGAAAACTGTTGAAATTCCTCATACTTTTCGATAACACTTCTCTGTTGTATTTTCCTGGTCAATTCTTAACAGGGCGTGTGTTGATCGAGCTTCAAGATGACACTCCAACTCTTGGTAAGTAAGAAACACTCCTTTCATTTTAAACGACCGTTTTGATTGTTGTTCTCTCACGAGAATCTTCGAGTAGAGAAAACTGTTTTTCTTCATTGTGCTACTTTTGCTATCGATGAAATTTCGATTTCACTCTTCATGTCTAAAAATGGTGTTTTTAATCGGTCTTACATCATTCATTATGCCAAAGACGTAGGAGTTAAACTCGTGCATAAATAGATTTGCATACTGACGATAATTAACATCAAGTTGAATAGTTGATAGTCATTTATTATGAAAACAAATATGATAAAGTACTAATAATTACAATGCGTGAAAATAATTGAAAATTAAATCACTCTAGATTTGACATTTCAAATAATTTCAACTGGAATATTTTCTGCTATTTCCCAATAATACTGGAATAGTACCTATGATTCTCTTGTTTTTAGATCTTTTATTCCGATTGAAAATATTTATGAAAATGATTTTTGATTATGTCAATGAAATCGATTTGAATCTGAAGAACTTCGTTTGAAACAATTCTACTTGGAATGCCAAGATGAAATTATGTTACGCTTCTTTTCATTTTCAACTCCAATTGTCATATTTTTTCGTAGAAATTTTGCATATAAATCGTAGATGCAGCGCATCCACCAAACAACCACTTATCAAATTACTTTGAATAGGCATGAAGTGAAGTGTTTGTAAGTTGTCGTTTTCCATTGAAACTTATAATCATGGCTACGTTGTAATGATGAGCATGAAAGTATAAAAATATACAATAACGAAACAGTAAATTATACTTTCGCGGGTATATATGGTCGTAGCCTCTTTATTTCTCCAAATATAAATATTGATTTATATAATCTAATCCATAAAGAATGTTAAATATCAGTTACAAGTTGAGTTGAATGATTCCATGATATAATTAGAACATCATATTATTTCATTGAGTAGGATAGATTCAACGAATATACAGATTATCATGGTTGGAAAATTGATGAAAGAAATTTATTCAATCAAGAAATAAAAGAAAGGGTATTTTCATTGGATTATATTCAGTCAACAATGTTAACATGTAGATTTAATTTCGACTTTCCAGAGAACTCTATTCTAGGAAAAAATTTCCATTGTGTGTAGGTATATTTATAATGAAATATCTCTTTTAGATATCTCGATATTTCCACGTTTAGTAGGAATAATGGGGCCGAATATAATATTAATAAATTGAAGATAGAAATGTTGTGATTCAGAGAATGGCAATTATTGATTTCAAATTAGTGAATGCATTGAGACTGACATGGCAGCTAACGTCCTTTCAACACTGAACATTGTAATGATATTTCCACACACGAAATATATTTGGAAAATTCTGACATTATTATAAAGCGATATTGTTATAGTATAATTCAACTGAGAAATGTGACGATTTTCCAGGATCTGTCCAAATAATATTGAAAATACGGGCAATGTGGAAATCGGAATCATCTCAGTTTAGCCAACCCTTCATTTGGGTTGGCAGAACTGGAAATTTTTTGGTACATAGAGAAATTTCAATTTAAAATTTTCATACGGAACTCACGCATCTTTCAAAAACTAATAACGAGTAAATTGACATGATACTTTTATAATAATTAATTGAGTAAATTACGTGATTGCTTCTGAACAAAATTTTTCAAATTCTTTACTAATTTGCAATTAATATTCTGATTATACACTAATTGGCTTCTGCTCACTGATGCTGGAGGGTTCGATTTTCACCGTATTTTTGACATATAGATTTTGACAGACATATAGATTTCTGACCTCAGCTCTGTGTACATGGATGATAACAACAAATAATGAAAGATATGAAAAGCGAAGGGAGATCGGAGTGTAAAGAAACAAAACAACGAAAACAATAGAGGCTCATAGTCTGGAACTTACACACCATAAATAAAGTAATTCTAGTAAAGATTGATGTTAGTTAAAGTTCTTGAAAATGAGCTTCTATATTTTATAAGCTCGAAAGTCATGCATTTCTGAAAGATGAACGTAGTAAATTTTCATGTTTTCAGTGTGAATTTATTCACTGCAAAAATCATCCGAAGAATCTATAATGGAAAATCCATCTCATCTGTTTAATAATTTTGTTGATCTATATTCCATTTCGGAACACAGCGAGAACTAATATAAAATTAGAACTCATTTTGATGCACATCCCGAAGTCAAAAGAATTTTTTATTACTTACTCTGTTCCAATAGATAAAGAAATACACTTTGCTGTAAAAATCATTGAATAATTTAGATATTTATTCTAACTTCTATAGCCTTTGGAATTCATTTCGACTTTAACGTATCTCGAAGTCTTTAACGTTGAGTAATAAACAAACATTTTATTGGTAACTTTTCTCGGCAGCCTTTCGTGAATTTTCAAATTTCAATGAATATACTTCCAACATACTCGTAGTAATGTTAATAGACTACTGGCACAACACTTGATGCATCATTCTTAATAATAATAATAATAGTTCTTTATTAAATTGGTGTACTTGGTAACGTCGCAGTTGTTAATTTATTTCGTGAATAGTTCCTGTTGTAGATATTATGGAACATCGGTAAAATATTCTCCAGTTAATTCATTCTTGTATGGAACTTTGGGTTAAGTTTCTGAAGTCTGAAGCCGATTTTTTATTGGTTCTATGTTTGTTCTTGAATACAGCAGCTCATTAGAGGGGTCTGATCAGTATGTCTCTTATAACTGTAATGGTAGAGGATCTCTCTGCTACCTCTATATTCTTGAGCGACGACATTTTGCAGTTTGCACAGATTGTGTGTGCATATTCTAGTATAGGTCTACATATGGTTTTGTATATTTTAACTGCACCCTCAGTACTTAATCTGTTTCCATTAGTTGAGCATCTGAAATGTTTTGCTCTTGTTATTGTTTTCTTCTTCATTGACTGTGTGTGAACGTTCAAATTTATTTTATTGTCGAACAGTACTGCCAGATTCCGGTTTTCTGGTATTGTTGATGAATTTTGTGTGATTTTATGGTTGTAGATAATGTATTGGCGTTTGGTTTTAGTCGCCACTTTGAAAACCATTTATTTGTGTTGTCCATCAGTTCCTGTATTTTGTTAGTGTATTTTTCTATTGTGTTTTCATATGCTACAAACAAAGTGTCATTTTAGTGTATTTTAAAGTGTATTTTAGATGGGCTTATAAACTGATAGACCGGTCAAATTAGACTTAAAATAGGGGTGAGGTTATAAAAGTTCCGACTTGGCTGAATATTGGTAGGATTGTTCGATACACTATTATAAACGAAATGTGAAAAGTCCTCATCGATCCGTTACGTGCAAAAAAATTTACTCGGGGTCAAAGGTCACAAAAACGGGTTTTTTGCGATTTTCATCAAAACCAAGTTTTATCATAAAATTAGCTCAGAAAAAAATTGTAGATCAGATTATTATTCATAAAAAAATGTCAAACTACTTTTTTCCTAAGAGCCACCGTTTTTGAGATATAACGATTCAAAAAGTTGAAAGACTATAAGTACACCACGTATATACATCACTGAGGCCATAATACAAGCAAAAATATCGTTCTATCAGTCAGTGTAATTTACACATATAAAATATGAAAATTTTTAGGTAAAAAAAACTAAGTCCCTTATTTTCTACGCCAACCTACGTGTAACCTTCAGCAACATCTGTTCAGACACATTTTTTGGAGCGAGTGATTTTAAAAAATAAAAGAGCAACTGTGAAAAAGGATGTAGTGCTAAATGTGGTTGCAAAAAAGTTGGACTGTTTTGTTCCGTAGCATGTACAAACAAACTGTCAAGGCCGGTCATGCTCCAATGTTGAATTACCAACAATTGAAGATTCATTTGGTGCTGACGAAGAGACATGCGATGTGTCATTATTGGGACAAATTATTAACACCCAGAGTGAAGAAGATAAACGAGAAGAAAAAGAAAGAGAAGAAGAAGAACAACAAGAGAAAGCAGAAGTTAATGATAATTTTGATTCAGATGGATAAATTTTCTTATTTTTTTAAATTTACACCCGTTTCATAATTTTCAACCCTGGTCAATATCTACAGTTATTCAATAGTTTCAAATTAAACAGAATCATAAAAGATCAGTGGAATAGGCCTACCGGGGAAACCACATTAAAAAAACGCGTACACTAAAATTGGTGCATATTATGACGATTACAACTATTTCAACTTTTTTAATCGTTATATCTCAAAAACGGTGGCTCTTAGGAAAAAAAGTAATTAGACATTTTGTATAGATAATTATCTGATCTACAATTTTTGTTCAGGCTAATTTTATGATAAAGCTTACCGTTTTGATTGAAACCGCGAAAAACTCGTTTTTGTGACCTTCGACCTCGAGTAAATTTTTTTGCACCTGCCGGATCGATGAGGACTTTTCACATTTCCTTTATAATAGAGTATTGAACAATCCTACCAATATTCAGCCAAGTCTGATTTTTTGTAACCTTGGATGTCTGAATTGACCGGACTATGATTGATTCACCTGCAAAGTAATTCTACTCAATGCAGAGAATGATTCTTACGCAGAAATCTGTGTTGCTCAAACCAGTTCTTCCATTTTCTATGCACTCAATACGAAATAACTTACGGAAAAATTTATGTTGCACTCAGTGTGACGATAGAAGCGTGACGGTGACGTCATCGATAATACGAATTTTATCCAGCTTCTACTCCTGGGGTGTGCCGATAGCAGTTTTGACTTGAATCATAATGGAAAGGGTTTAGTCACTGGAAGGAACAAATGGAAGGGTTACACATTCAGGTTATAATTATGGTCCTTAGTTTGGCTTTTATTGTTTGATTTTTGGAAAGGATATTTATCGAATAAATTGTAATGATGAATGAAACATCTAGCCCTACGGATATTCGCTTTTTGAATATAGTGCTGAAAATTCCGGTAATTTATCCAACATAAATGACGCAATGTAATAGCTTTAAATCTTGTCCCACTCTGTTTCCAATTAAAACATCCATGTAGCGGAAAAAGGAATTTTTCTAATTTTAATATCAGTAGCATAACTTGAACGAAATTAAAATGGGCTTGATTTATTAGAAAGTAAAGTAAGCATCTCTTGAATATCCTGAATAGATTCAAAAACCCTAATTCTCATAGGTTCTTTAAGATCCATCGAATCATTTTGATGGTTGATTTTATTGAAAAATCAATCTATGTATGTGAATACTTGAAGAAATGAATGAAACAATGAAATAAGCAAACAAACATTCATGAAATATTTATTGTATTGACTCAGTCTAATGTTATTCTTTATATTATTGATGGATATACTCTATCGACTGTTCAGAGAAGACTTTAATGTCATGTAATATGTAAGTCAGCGGTTCCAAATTTTGAAGCACCACGAAAAACATTTTGTGCCCCGTTTTCAGATGTTATGCTCGAAAAGCACACAGATTTTTCTCTTCACTAGCTGAGCTAGAAAGAAAGAGAAGTGCATTTTTACTTTTTCGTGCATTTTGTTCATTTATTGGACCTGAGTCTCTCAAGTTATAAATGTTGATAACGGGTGATATTTTAAGAGGTATGTTTCTCACGTTGGCGGTACTGTTTGGTAATGGCATCTAAACGACATCTGTCAAAGTGAAAAGTTTTCAGTATACTTTGCCATTTCATCATGAAAAGACCTACAAACGAGCAACGATTGAAAATTGTTGAAATTTAGTATCAAAATTCGTGCTTTGTGAAAAATGTGTATCGTTTGTTACGACCATATTATGGTCGTCATAATCGACCTGGTGAATCAACAATTCGTGCTGTTACCAAATTTCGCAACAAGTTTACTTTGTTGGACATTAAACCATTGTCTCGCATGCGTACAGTGCGTACTGAAGAGAATATTGCAGTCGTAGAGTACAGTGTTAATGAGGATCGTGAAATGTCAATTCGTCGCCGTTCTTAGCAATTGGGCATGTGTTACTCAACCACATGGAAAATTTTACGTGTTGATTATGGTTTGAAAGCCTATAAAATTGAAGCCGAATGACGTACCACAACTACTGATTTTTGGTCAATGAGCCTTAGAACAGCTTAATGAAAATCCGCTGTTTCATCCAAAAATTTTGTTCAGCGATGAGGCTCATTTTTGGCATAACGGATATGTGAATAAACAAAGCTGTCGCAGCTGGACTGATGAATAGCCACAAGAATTACCGATGCATCCAGAAAAAAAACGATAGTTTGGTGTGTTTTATGGGCTGATGGCATCATCGGTCCATTTTTCTTCAAAGACGACCGTGCAAGAAACGTTACCGTCAACGGCGAACGATATCGAGCCATGATACTCAATTTTTTTTTTCCCAGTTGGCCGAGTTGAACTTGGTTGACATGTGTTTTCATCATGACGGTGCCACATGCCACACAGCTCGTGAAACAATGGACATGCTGAAGGATGAATTCGGTGAGCAGTTTATCTCTCGAAATGGCCCTGTAAATTGGACGCCAACATCATGCGATTTCATGCCTATGGATTATTTTTTGTGGGGTTATGTAAAGTCGTTAGTGTATGTGGACAAGCCGAACACGATTGAAGCCTTACAGGATAGCATGAAACGCGTAATTCGTGGGTACAGGCCGAAATGCTCCAAAAAGTAACTCAAAATTGAACCTTCCGAATGGACCATTTGATATGGAGCCGCGGAGAACATTTACGTGAAGTTATCTTCAAAATGTAAATGGCAAAGGCGAATTTATCAGTTTCAATGAAAATTGTGAATATCTGATGCAAATTGAGTGTTTTATTCGTTTTAAAAACAAACTACATTTAAAAAATCATCCATTATATCAAACATTTCACTGGGTAGTCATACACATTAGTAGGTATTTTCAGCCGGTTAAGGGCGGTGTTGCAGAACTGGCACTTTCAAGAACTTTACAGTTGGAATACATTAGGGAAGACCCTAGTTAAGCAATGAAAATAATAAAATTGTTGTTTCCCCAAGTTCATGTTCCAATTGACATCATTACAGTCACTCTGTCCATATGTAATATATTATTCTGTATTATCTTCTAATTAATTTTATATAGGTCTGCACTTCCATGTTGTGGGCGAGGGAGTTGTTAGAGTACGTTCCCCAGGACAAGTGAGAGTTTGTGATAGAGAAAATTACATAGATTTCAGAATGAGGTTACTCGGTGAACCAGGTGAGTTGGTTAGCATTATTTTCACACCGAACACCTATGTCACACTCGTTGAGGTGGGAAATTTCTCTTTTATTTCGGAAATTCAATTTGTGATATGCAGCATCACCAATTGTGAATTAAAGCCATTTGAAACAAAGGCATACATCCACAATTTGAACCTTGATATCTCATTTGGCGGACCTTCATTCTAGCATATCAGCTCGACTTGAAAATTTGTTTATACTTCATCAGCAAGGGTCCTGAGTACATATATTAAATATAAGTCATATCATTCAATCATACTCAATAGTTAGGGAGAATATCACATTGTTTTCTGCATCGTTATGAAGTTTCATTTATATATGAAATGACTGAATACTAAATTAAGTCAGTGATCTATTATAGGAGACCTAGTTCTGTGGCATTTATTGGGACCTTCCAAATACTTTCTGTGAAGTGAAACTATGAAAACAAAGGGGTTTAAGTTGTTTTGATAAAAAGTCGGTCGATCATTGTGTATTTTTTTCCAACTTCCTCAGCTTTAAGAAATGCGATTGATATTGAGGAAAAATATTTTACTGAAGACTATACTCAACAAATAATCTTACAAAGACCATAAACATCAGGAGTCTTCAAGATTGCATAGAAAATATGTTGATCCACAAGCCACATTAAGTAATAAATCGGAAAACCTCTGCAATCAACAGAGCGGTAGCCTTTCTCTATTGAGAGTATTAGGAAGACCCAAATGAACGTCATAGTATTGACTTCGCTTTGATCGGTTTTTCCTCTGGCCGTGTTGCAAGCCCTGAAAATGGCTGGTATAATTTGTCGATATAATGATATTGAATGAGGTAAAATTTTATTTGAAGATACGTACATATATTATGAATTGATATGGTTGCGGATCGATCGAAAGCAATTGAGAACATATTTGAGAGCTGAAAGTCCTAAAAAAAATCTGATTTAATTGTATAAGTTTCTACATATTTCTGATTGTTAATAATTTTACCCAATAAGTCGTAATTTGAATGAATTTGTGTTAGATAAAACGTACTTTTAATCCAGGACAAGGGCCCCAAGTGCTATCACCAGGAATTCACAGTTTTCCATTCAAATTAGGCCTGCCTCTTGGCCTTCCCTCAACGTTTTTGGGCAAGCATGGTTGGGTTCAATACTACTGTAAGACTGCACTTCGTGAACCGAACGGTCTAACACATAAAAACCAACAAGTTTTCATCGTGATGAATCCCATTGATTTGAATTTAGAGCCGGCAGGTCTAAGCGTAAGTAGTATTTAATTAGAGCATGAAGGTTGTGGTTTTCTTACTAGAATTTCACTCAATATAGACTGTTTCGGGACAGGAATCGTTCAAATGTGAGATCGAGCATAAATTTGGTGTCAGCTGTGTGGGATCAGCACCTGTGGTATGTAAGGTTACCTTAGACAGAGGAGGTTATGTTCCGGGTGAGAGTATAGGTATGTATGATTACGTACATGAAACTTTTGATACGTATTTGATGTATGTACTGATATTGATTTTTAAATTATGTAAAAACTTTACCTGTCCCTTCAATTGGCGATTTTGTGAGCGTGCTAGATCATCCAGATTCCCCAAAGTGGTGGTGGCAACGCTTCTGAATTGTCGACTCCGCCAAGGAGTTAACAGTCGTAAAAACAGTTAACAGTTTAAATCATTTGAACACGTAGCCGGATACAACGTCAATTGAATCATAACTCTGTGAGTTATGACCTGATTGGTAGGGTTTTCGTACTCTATTCTATGTTCCTCAACTTCGTGTAATAGTTTCATTATATATATAGCACACCGTGTTTGTGACTCCATAAGGTGACAACTACACATTGAGAGTGTCGTAGAGTGGCCTTTTTTGTTCATATCTTCTGTTAGGGGTATAACCCTAATAGACTTATATATTATGCTGTTCGAATTAATAGGGACAAAAATTTTTTTTTCGTTTGAATTACTCTAGTAAGTATGTGAGTACCAGGGTGGTCCAAACACCCTCACACCTGCTTGTTTACTACCTGAGGTGACGTGAGGGGTTCGACCTTGACCATCAGTTACATTCTGACCGGCTTTACCTCGCCAGCAATTCAGTTGTGAGCCTACCGGTGCGACAGTTGGTGGTTTCAATTTTTATACGTGCTGTATTGTCTTGTCCAAAGATGGATATCACTCCGAGGAAGCGTTCCAAAATTATCGCGCTTAATGAACACACATCAATGACTTTACGAGATATAGCTGAAGCTGTTGGTAAGGGAAAGTCCAGCGTTTCAAGAAGTTCAAAAACATTTGAAGTAAGTGGCTCATCGCCCCCAAAAAGAAGAGGAAACTGTGGCCGCAAACGCAAAACTACTCCAAGAACAGACAAATTGTTGATGGGAAATAGCAAAATGAATCCGTGAAAGACAAGCACTGATCTTTGAAGAGATTTAATGCTTTCTGGCGTGGACGTGAGCATCTCAACTGTCCGAGGTTGGAGGTTGGCCGTAAGGCCAAGGAGTCCAAGAAGAAAGCAACTGCTTACCCAGAAAATGATGAAGAAACGTTTGGCATGGGCCAAAATGACAGAGATGACAGAGATGATGAATTGAGTGAAATATATGGAAATATGGAACATTTCAGCACGACCTGGCTCCCGGCCACAATTCCAAACAAGTGCAGGACTTTATGCTAGAGAATGAAATAAAAGTATGTACTCAATTGACCGGGGAATTCACCTGATCTCAATCCCATTGAGATCAGGTGAATTCCTGAGAATTTATTCATTAATTGAGAATTTATGCAATATTTCAAAGAAACGACTGGCAAAAATGGATGAAGAAAATCTGCGCTACGTTAGTGGAATCGATGCCTAGACGAGTTCAAGAAGTTATTTCTGCGGAAGGAGGACAAACTCAATATTAATATGGAGAATTTACGCTATTTTGTATGTATTTAGTTCATTAAAATGTAAGATTTTATGAAAACATTGTTTTTCATCCTTTGTCCCAATTAATTCCAGAGCATAGTAGTTTATTCTATCAGTGAATCTTTTATCAATTTTTCATTGTCTGTCAAATTATTTGTGTTGTTATTTTCTCAGGAGTATCAGCTACTGTGTATAATAAAAGCAAAGTTACTATTAAAAGTACTAAAGCAGCATTGACGGAGACAATCACTTACATGGCGCGTGGGAAAATTGTTAATACAGAAAAGCGGGAGCTTGCTTCGTTGACAAGAGGCAAAATAAGACCAGGAGAAAAAGACGCGTGGATAAACGAACAGCTGTATATTCCGCCCTTACCACCAACAAATCTCAGGGGATGCCACTTGATCAAAGTAGAATACGACGTTTTCGTAAGTTATATACAATATATTACTTTTATAGTAGTTATTGGAATCTATTGGCAAAAATCTGATAGCAATCAACTAATTTCGTAGCTGACTATGTTGCCATTCACCGATTTTAACGTACTTTTTATTTATGTGGGGACAAATATACAACAATTGAAACGAGCAAGTGAACATTAAACTTTAAATAACCACCTGCTTGATCAAATACGAAAATACTACGAAGCTATATGTGCTTAGAGGTGCATGACTTAATTTCTGAGGAAGTGTTTTCTTGTGCATTTGAATGTATTGAAGTACCCTGTGTTTTGTCAATCTTTCACTGTATATTGTCAGGAATTTTTGTAACAGTTATATCACAATGTTGATGATGTTCAAGCAGTCTTAAACATAAGTCAAGTAGATTAGATTATTAGAATAAATCAAGTTAGAATTTCGTGGAATTTAGTGTTTTGAGTTTTATGATTTTTTGTTACAGTTTATTATTGAACCAAAAAGTCTCCAGAAAGAGGTGAAAATCCAATTACCAATCATCATGGCCACATATCCGTTGAAAACTGAAGGAGATAGTGGTACTGGTCCTAAATCTGGAACACATTATCCATCAACGTTGCCTATATTCCGACCATGGCTCGAAGAAAAACCAACATCAGATTGAACGAGGAAAGTACCGAGAAAACTCAGGCTTCACATTTTAAAACAGTGTATTGTGAAAAATCAGATAGATTCGTCAATAACACTAATCGGTTAAGTTATATTTGTTGTTATAATTATTGCATACAAGTTTGAATATTTGTATAACTAATAAAGTTTTGTTGTAAAATTTGAATGAACTGGGAGGATAATAACCCTTTTGATTGAAAATAGTGAAATACGTTCTGTTATTTTATTCAGTTCAATGGAAATGTTACTTCCGATTAAATCGTATTACCCATTGTACGTGTAGTAGTTTTCCAAACATGAGAATTTATTTTGTTGTATCATTTCCAATCCTCCTTTTCAATTTTAGTTTGAATTGTTGAATTGATGCCATATTATAGTCAGTATTAATGAGTAATGTTAATTTATCTAACCCTTACTTAATGTTATCTCAGTTTAATCATTTCTGAAGAAATTTCATTCGAAAATTTTTTATTTCGATTAATAATGTCAATTTATGTCTCATAATGGAGTTTTGATCTTGTCAACCTACCATTTTAGTGCGTAAGTAGTTCAAAGTATGTACAAATCTAAACGATATGAATTCAAAAACATATTCTGTTCGATTTTCACTGAACGTTCTAATTTAATGCCTATTTCGACTTATTTTGCTTTCTCGCATCATTCTTATAACTCGCTCATGCAATAGATATATCTTTCGGACTACCCAACCATTATCAAGTTGTATCAACGTCTTGATAATGGGTCATTGACCCGAAACATATATCGAATGATTTGACTAATTTGTTATAGTATTTTGTATTATAATACATTTAATCATATAAGTCACATTATAATCATTAGTATTAGGTGCATTTTTAGAGATTTGAAAAATTTTTGGAATTCTTGTGATGTTATTGTATCTTCGAATATTCCACATACGTATAAATGTAATTATAAGCAGAATAGTTTGTTTATGTTTTTTATTCGAAGATGTTGAAATCACAGAAACACGCAATTGTATTCCTTTATGCAATCTATTCACACAAAAACTAATACTTAAAATTTCTGTGAGGTTACAGTGACATTGTGATTTTTGTCTCCAGAAAATTAAGTCTGGCCTCACGCCAGAGTTACTTGTTGAGTTCTGAATTAAATTGCTGGGTCGCATTAAGAGATACAGGGCCAACAGAATATCGGTTCATTCGAGCTCATAAATCAAATGAAGTTAAGGCATTTATTTGTAGAAATAATTACAAGGAAAAGCGATAAATTTTGTTATTCCTTGAGCAAAAAAGGGAGTGTAGTATATATAGAAAGACAAGAATGACAGGACTCCCGGATCGGCAGATATCGTGGGCTGAATAATAATGATCTTTCGGAACAAGAGTCCCTGGGCGTCAGTATTCCTGTCCAGGCACTAGGATAGCATTTAACGGGTTGAATATATGTTATACTACCATGTCTTTCTGTTAACCCTGAATATATATATATATATATATATATATATATATATATATATATATATTCAAAATGAAATTGAAGATTATCGGCATATCCTGCAGATTGGTAGCAGCCGATGACACGTGTTTCGAGCTTATTGTCTCTCCTCAGAACGGCGTAGCCAAGTTGTAGTTGTAGGAACCTGGAGGTGAAAAACACAAAAAGAAAAGCTAAGAAAAACAGGCAACTTCTGAAGAAAGTCGCAACATTTCAGGCTACGCGTTTGTTCTTTCCGGATTGGAAAATTTGGAAATTGTTTTTGCCCGTGAGGTGACTATTTAGCCTTCAAAGGATGCTCTAATCTTCAATTTAAGTTTAATTTGCTTTTGCAACAAACATTATTCATATATTTTTCAACGTCTCGGCTTAGAATTCAATTATTACAATATGACAATTATTTCTCCGAGGTATTTGAAATAGCTGACTTGTAGAATTTTACCATGTTTACTGATTAAGGGATATTTAGTTTTTTGTTATTTCCATGTATTCCGAAGTACGTTGCTGCTTCGGAATTGAAAGGATCGGATTCTCACGAAAAGCCTGGTGAACACTTTCAACATTCTCTGCATAAATTCCCGACTCTGAAGCAATTGATGCTTCATTTGAGTACCAAAAACTCAAAAATTTCGGAATATTCTATGCGTTGAGGTTGCCGAAACGCGATTTCTGTGAAACTATCGCATGCACAGTGCACAGGCACGGCCACCTTTAATACAGGCCATGAAATGAATATCTGACATATGTCAGAGGGTTGGCTAACAGTCCCGCCATTAGTTGAGGTGGTATACCAATGCAAACAGGACGCTTCCCAAAACTTTCTCAGTTCGAAGTTAAATAATTTGAGCTTTTGGTATAAATTCTATATTTTTCAATAGTGTACAGTGTATGACAAGTGTTGATGTTGAGAATTTGTTGAAATCTCAACATCAAACACTAAAAAACAAAGTGTTTAGTTTGTTTACGAATTTCAGTGAAACCAAATCAATTTTGTGTTGTTCAAACTTTCGTAGTTTGAAGTTGAATATTTTACGATTTCATTTCTAATCCTCTATTCATCAATTTTCTATAGTGTTATTCAGGTGCTAGTGTTGATAGTTTGTGGATAACATATAACATCAAATTATAAAAACGAAGTGTTTTGTGTGTACCGATTTAATCGAATCGAATTTGTGTTGTGTTTTGAGTACGCATTACTTACAAATATTTTTTTTTTGTGAAATATAGTGTAGGGGATAAGTACTCCGTAGATGATTCTGTAAGTTTCAAGCTTGGGGTAGGTGAGTTTCTAATAAGTATATTTTCTAACCTATTTATTACCGATAACCATCGAATAAACAGATCGCTATTCACAAATCTAACTAACAATAACACATTCTTTCGAAATCCAAACTTTCCTCTAAACAGAATTTTTGGTAGCTATGATTTTATTTATAATATTTTAATTATTTGCAACGGGGAGGACTGAATATACCTACAGAGTTAATTAAAAATTAATTAACTTGTGTCTTATTTCACATGTGTGCCATATTTGAAGAAATTATTAATGGTATTTCTCTCGAACGAGCCTTTTTGTAAAATATACACCAGAAAGCAATTTTGTGTAATCTCACTATTTTAAGAGTGTCATTGGATGAGTCCTTAAAGACTTTTATTGTTGCTGTTTATGTGGTGAAGACAATAAAAATATTCTGAACATGCTGTGTAATATTTTTTCGAATATCTTATTGAATGATTACACAAGAAAAACTAATGAAGCCGGATACGAGAAAACTGAATCAAAAAATAAACGAAGAAAGCTCAATACTTTCATAAAGTAGTTTGTTGGTTGCGCTAATCCGAAATATAATATTCATTTACACTTAGGTATATAATTCAATTTGAGTAATTCCTACAGCGTTTCTTTCGAAGTTCCTATTCTCTCAAATAATTCAATAAATTTGATTAGGCAACTTTTCATGTAAATAAATCCCACTGACTAATAGAGGTATTTTTTACGCAGTGGGGCTTTATCGAAAATATCGTTGTTTTCTTGCAATAATAGATGTTTTACAGTTTTCTGTTACAGAAATATGTGCTCACAATACCCAATATAATATTCTATATATTATAAATATTAATAATATTTCTTGTTTGTTCGCAATATACAAAAAGAGTTGAAATAATGCTTGAAAACTTGGGAACATCCGACTAGGATAGTATACAACTGGCAACACCGAAGGACTACGCTCTTCATGGCCTGTAGTAAAGGTGGCCGTGGCACAGGCTACTCCCGAGTTTCACTCCACAGCGGCTGTATTTACAAAATCCAAACTATCTATTTAAATAAATCTCACGCCACGGCATTGCGTGTGCGAATTTATCCGAACAAGTAAGAACTTTCTCTTGAGAAATCTTATATTATATACTTATATGGATTGTATGTTGTGAATTCGTATTTTCTTCTCCTTCTACACAGGTTTTAAATCACGAACAGCTTGTGAAAATGGGCTGTAAGGAATTAATAATTTGGTAATAGAAGCTACGCTATGCTGAAGAAGTGAAGAGAAAAATCCCTCGAAAATTTTCTAAGGAAACACATCGGACACTATTTTAAAGGGTTGTACGGTTGAGTAAATTTGTTTGTCTCCAGACTAGGACAGGAATAGGAATTCTGAAATGAAAAGAACGCTTTTGGGGCATCAATGTGGGAACACTTTTTCAAGGAGACCTATACGAATTTGTCCTCTTTAAAAGATAGAGTTCAGAAATATTTCAATGTGGGGAGTTATAGTATACGAATTCAATCAACTTCAACTTGTTCGTCATAATATGTATGTTATTTCGTATGAAATTAATACGAATGATACGGAAATTATGAAAGCGTAATAATATAGTTTGAAAATTTACCAAAATAACCAGTTTTATTTCAATAACTTCAGCGGTTTTCTTACGAAATAAAGGATGTTATAGTAACGCCATTTCTCATTGACAGAAAGTAATACCAATTTTCTATTCGGGCGAATAAATTTTAAGAATACCATCGGTTTTATCGATCCGATATCTGACGATATCCTTCACAACATTGATAAATGCATTCAAAATGCGAAAGATGAAATTTCAGTAGAAAATAAGTCAGGCATCTATTTATAAGTTGAATGAGAATGTCTTGAGGTATTATTATAAATTATACCAGACAATAATTAATTATTGAACCAGAATAACTGAGGCGCAATAATTTATCGGATGAGTAGCAGAAAATGCATAGTTCAGTGTTGTTCTGAATTGAAATTTATTTCAGTACATAACTTGAAGAGATGGAAGGTTACAAACTAAATCTCCTAGACTCTCACATATCAATAAATTAAGAAATTCGGGACTTTCACTAAATAACCAATTAGAGGGTAATACTAGCCCTTTGCTTAATATGTTCAATAACAATATTCCAGGTAGCAGATCAGATTGATTACTTAGTCTTAGTTAATACTTACAATTTTATGTTTTTGGATGTTCAGGTTTAATTTTACTTTATCAGTTCTTAGAAGTTTTTATTTTGTGTAATTATTCTCATCCTTTCCTACATTTTTAGTTGGTATACCTAACTTAAGAAACTGATTTTTTGTGTTCAATTTCAGGTATACGATTCTTTCTTGTTATACTTCAGTTGTATTCTATGTTCCTCATTCCAGGTTAGTCATAGAACATACCTGGTATGTTCTGTGAGAGTAGCTATAAGTATTGCATTTGTAAAATTACATCTATTGTTAATTCAGCATTTGATAAAGGAGTAGTATTTCGAAACGCATCATGCGTATTTGTTAATATATGAGAAAATTCTAAATGTTGCTATATTATGGATATTAATTTTCTTCAAGTATCGGCCCCATCAACCATCTAAATAACCTGAATATCAGTGTTTCGAACGTTTCCTCTGGCAGCTTTTGCCCCAGCGTTGGGTGTCCGGTCTACTGGTATAATCTCACTTATCTTGCTTCTTTTCTAATTCTTCATTATTTTTGCGTATCAGAACGTATAGACTAGGACGTCATCTGTTGATGAAACCATAGATTTCTTTTCTTTTTCTTCATTTATCTCGTTTCAATCATATGATTCCAATTGTTCTCCATCGTCTTGACTTGTGTATCACTGACTTGTGTCGCTGTCTTGAACGAAGTCAATCTTGTCCTTTTCGAATCGATAGACAATCGAAACGTTCAGTATATATTTCACGTTAAAACTATCGTTCAAAATCAACTACATAGCCCCACTCAATGCATTTTTACGAGATATGTTAGGAATGAAAACAAAGAACAGATGTTTGACATAATACATTACAGTTTGAATGAAATGTTTTTGAATATATTGAATGACAAACACTTGGTTAGATTCCACAAAATTTATAATAAATAAATACTTGGCAATTGTTTCGGGGTGTTACCCCATTTTCAAAAGTTAGACTGTTTTTTCACACAGTTTATACGGTGTTTTCAAAAGTTAGACTGTGGAGACAATCATTTTCATCAAGATCAGTTACTCTTGATGAAACAATCAGTTTCATCAAGAGATCAGCTAACACTCAGTTTTTTAAATAATTTTTTCACACTGAGGCTAGTACCAGTATCATTGTAAACAAAAATTCATCAGAATAGGTCTACCATTGAACTCATTAATTTTTGTTTTTCTAATCAAAAATATGAATTCAAGCTTATGAATATTTTAAATTTTTTGATTTATTCATCAAAAAACTTTCTGAATTTGATAATCTCTTCGAAAGCTTAGAGAACATAAGGCTAAAAAGTTAATTATGAATTGACGAGTCTTCTCAAGGTCCAACTTTGTGGCGTGCTGGATCCAGGAGCTGTTGATTCTTTTGAAAAGTTGACTAAGTTTGGTTCGATGAAATCTGAAAATCAGGTGTATCAAATGCTAGAGCAATAAAGGTAATGGATTCCGGAAAAGGAGAGAAAATTACGATTAAGAGGACCTAATGGGTCCTCCAGGATTATGCAATGTATTAAGTTCCTCCTTTCAATTAGAAAAATCGATTTTTATTCAATTCGCGGAACGAATGCCAGCCAGCGATACTCTCTTCGGGATCTTGAGAGAGCCAGCAAGCCAGTTTTTGGATGGGACATTAATTTTCAACAAGTGCTATCGCTTTGCTTATTATTCTTCGAAACCCTCATCGCCCAGAAAACTTCCATGGAGAAAGGGGTTTTTCTAGGACAAGCAACTCTCCAAGTTCTATTTTGACGTCTGAATTGAAAAAAAACTTTACAAAATGAGGAAATTTCGAGGGTTTCACTGAAACTTTGGCTATTTTATGCAGACCTAGGTACGCGATTACTTAGTTTTTCTAAAGGAGCGAATATTGTGAAGAAGCAGTTCTAATTCTGCAATGTTCACTGCGTATTTCACCAAAAATGTCACTCGATTCAGTTTTCAACTCTGAATACACATCTGATTCAAAGTTCTTTCTTAACATTCTTCTGCAGAAAATACTCTCGGTTTGAAATTCCAAATTCTGTATCTGAATATCTGTAAATTTTCATGAATGACTAGATCACTATCTATCTATCTATCTATCATCTATCTATCTAGATCACTAAATGATGGCTTATGTTCTGTACCTATATTAGTTGTATTGATAGCGTTCGATCAGTATGGACGTGTGCAAAAAGTGCTCCGATATTTTCTTCGTCAACAATGAATATTCGTTGTGTAAACTATGCAATGGTAAAAACCATTTATCGGGTGTTTCACTGAAGGATTCATGGATTAGATAATGTTAACATTTTTTGGGTTTGCGATTCCTGTGTTGATAAAATGAATGCGGCTTTGGATAACGTAAGGTGCTCAAAATACTGTAGTTCTACTAGAGGATATTAAACTTGTAAGAGAAAAGGATTTGCTTCAGAACTTAGTCAATAAGATGGAATATACTATAAATCCACAAAAAGAAGTAATTGCATCATTGAATGATGGATCTCTTAAATCCAATAATTCAGATGGTAACGTGAAAAATAATTTTGATAAGCGTGTGATGAATGCGTCCAGTGTGTTAACCTTGTCCTATACAAAATCTTTAACAACGGAAACCGGTTCTGCAACTAAAAATCCTGCAGTTAACATTATGAAAATGAAAAGTAGATAAGCAACTCTGCATCACGATATACCAAAGACAAGAGCTGGAAATATAATTCAAGTTAAATATGTTAACAATGAAATTGCATTAGCTGAAAACTCCCTTGGCAAGGACACAAATAAGCCTCCAACTTTTAAGGACGGTTATCATGGTGATAAACCTGGAGAATGGATTCAAATTGTGAGGAAGAAGAAATAATCTTCAATGAGGCCACGTCCAGCTCTTGTTATAGGTGATTACATTGGGGATTCAAACGTATATGGCGTCGAAAAATCTGAGGTTCTTTATGTGTCAAGACTACACCCCAAAACAACTGTGGAAGTTCTGGGAAACTTTCTGAAAAATCATTTTGCCTTGGTCAAATGTGAGGAGTTAGATTCCCGTTATCCAGAAAGTTATTAATCTCTCAAGGTGACTATCCCATTGTCTGAATACAACAAACCCTTGAAGGCTGAAAATTGGCCGAAACATGCTAGTGTAAATCATTTTTTTTCAATGCGTAAGATTGAAACAGGTCCAGTCGTAAAATAGGGCGACCTTTGTTCTAAGGCTATATTGAGCCCCCTAAAGAATACTGGTTTTTTTGGAATGATGCAGTTAACTACTCAGTGTATTATGAATAAATTGGACCTTATTGAAATCTTTCTGCAGGCACTATCCCCAAGTGTTATCTGTGTAGCGAAACATTGGTGCAACCCAAGCAGTTTACCTTTTGACATAATACCCGGATACAGCCAGGCGGCTGACTTTTGCCGCACAAGCAGCATACATGGAGGTACATTAATTTTCGTAAAATATGATCTAGAATTTAAGATTGTTGAAATCACGGATTTGTGTGTTGAACGACATTGCGAATTTCGTGCCGTTAAACTAAAATTTAATTCAATATATGCCACTTTTGTCAGTGTTTACAGACCTCCGGCGGGAAATTATGACCTGTTTTTGCAGAGGCTTTCTTATGTTCTACTGTCTTATATTCTAAAATAGATAATTTTCTTCTTTGACTTGTCCTATACATTTCTTATGTCTCACTGGATTAAATAAATATTATTATTATTATCATATACATTCCTCAACTACAGCTTTATTAATATTCGAAATTCATGAAAACAGAAAAATGCAGAAAAACAATTCGATTACCGGATAATAATTTCAAGATCATCTTAGACGTACGTATACATCATTGAAGCTCGACAATATATACGTTAGCTATAACCCTAACGTTTGGAATAATCGATATGTTTTTAGCATTTGAACGCTGGTTGGAAATGCTACAGGGGGTCGATAATTAAAATTTTATTACTCCGTTTTCATTGGCCACTGTAATTAGCAATAAGTTAGGCATCAGTTCAGAGAAGGCCATTCTATTGATGTTGCATTCTAGACTAGAGCATGATATTTAAAGGTCAATGGTGTGGCCGCTCTTTCGCATTGACAATGTGAAAGTTGCAGTTTCACCCCTTCCCCTTTAATCTACCTTTTGTAGCCATTTTACTTCATTGATTGCCGAAGCAGATAACGAACAAAGAAGATCTATCTATGAGATTTCGGATAATAATGCTTTTAATTCAGACAATATTAACTTCATCAGGTTTATGGAATTATTTCTGACCTCTACATCGTTCTGATATCTTATTTATTTGTATTATGATCTGAAACTTTTTCTACATGAACAAACTCGGGATGTTGTTACTTCAGCGCATGCGAAAGTCTGATTTTCCGGACTGGAATTGAACAAAGACAATTCAGAAGTTTCACTTGAAGCATCTCGTGGAATTTCTGAGACAATTTATGGTGTATATAAGGAGTCACCGTGACAAAAATTCGTAAGTTGAGCTAGAAACTGCTACACCATTCAGCAAATTTTCCAGCGTCCTAAGACTTTTTTCTGTTTCAAAATCTGGGAGGAGGGTTGTGTGGTGAGATATTTGAGCAAAATGATGTGGTCAGCAAATGCACAAACTCTTCTCAGATCCTTCAGTAAACATTTGATTGAAAGGAATAAAAAGATTGCATCAATGCTGTACCAAACGTATCGGATTGAAACGTGATTATATTGTAAAATGAAACGTGTTTTAGCCAAGGAATATTATGCTGTTCGAATTAATTGGGACAAAGGATAAAAAACAATGTTTTAGTAAAATCTTACCTTTTAATGAAGAATTTATGCTATTTCGTATGTATTTACTTCAGTAAATACATACAAAATAACATAAATTCTTCATATTAATATGAAGTATGTCCTCCTTTCGCAGAAATAACTTCTTGAACTCTTCTAGGCATCGATTCCACTAGCGTAGCGCAGATTTTCTTCAATTCGTCATCATGAAACCACACCTGAATTGCACTTATAATAATTTTTTCTTTTGTAGTGCAATCCATTTTTGCCAGTCGTTTCTTTAAAATATTCCATAAATTCTCAATGGGATTGAGACCAGTGAATTCCCTGGTCAAGTGAGTACTTTTATTTCATTGAATATAAACTTAAATTCAAACCCTTGAACTTATGATTTACACTTCATTGACTACATAGCATGACGCGTTTCGTCGTTACAAATGACATCTTCAGATGATTACAGAATAATAACAACATTCTGAAGAATACAGGTATAAATATCAGGGAATTTGGGATTCTATGACTTTGGTTTTACCTAAGATATTCCATTCTGACATATAATATCTATTACCTGAAGAGGTTTGACAACGGTGAATTGTTTAATTCTATCTGTTCATTGAGCAAATTTCCAGAATTTTTAAGCCGATTTATTTTCACTATGTCCCAATAATCTAATTGACTACTTCTCTCTATATTATTATTGTGTAAAATTTTGAAATTCGTATCAAAAGTATGGCTTTCTGTTAATAAATGGTTAGCATAATTCGAATTACTTTTATTATGCGCGAAGCTATATTTATGTTCCTGTATTCTAGTACCGAAATTTCTACTAGTTTTACCCATATATATATACCGGGACATGTTCCACAATTCAACTGGTTCCAATTCAATTATCCACAACTCAATTCCACAATACCAATTGAATTGTGGAACATGTCCCGTATATATATATATATATATATATATATATATATATATATATATATATATATATATATATATATATATATATATATATATATATATATATATATGTGTGTAAAACTAGTAGAAATTTCAGTACTAGAATACAGGAACATAAATATAGCTTCGCGCATAATAAAAGTAATTCGAATTATGCTAACCATTTATTAACAGAAAGCCATACTTTTGATACGAATTTCAAAATTTTACACAATAATAATATAGAGAGAAGTAGTCAATTAGATTATTGGGAAATAGTGGAAATAAATCGGCTTAAAAATTCTGGAAAGTTGCTCAATGAACAGATAGAATTAAACAATTCACCATTGGTAAACCTTTTCAGGTAAAAGAAATTATATGTCTGAATGGAATATCTTAGGTAAAACCAAAGTCATAGAATCCCAAATTCCCTGATATTTATACCTGTGTTTTTCAAAATGTTGTTATTATTCTGTAAGCATCTGAAGAAGTCGTTTGTAATGACGAATCGCGTCATGCTATGTAGTCAATAAAGTGTAAATCATAAGTTCAAGTGTTTGAATTTAAGTTTATATTCAATTATAATGGATTTACCTCAAGTAAACGTCCACACTATTAAATACTTTCATTTCATTCTCACGCATAAAGGCCTGCACATGTTTGGAATTGTGGCAGGGAGCCAGGTCGTGCTGAAATGTTCCATCAAACGTTTCCATGAATAGGGCAATCCTGGTGCGAAATATTTTCATAAATTTCACTGAATCCATCATCCTTGTGATAAGAGATAATCGTCCAGTGCCATTGATTGTGAAAAAACCCCAAAACATTTGTTTCGAAGGATGTTTTAGTGATTGCTGAATGTGATCAGGCCGCAAAGTTTCCCCATCACTTCGTCCAACAACACTTGATTTGTACCTTTGAACAAACAAATGTCTTCGAAGATCAGTGCTTTTCTTTCTCGGATTCATTTTGCTATTTATTATCAACAATTCGTCTGTTCTTGGAGTAATTTTGCGTTTGCGGCCACAGTTTCCTTTTCTTTTTGGAGACGATGAGCCATTTTCTTCTAATGTTTTTAAAATTCTCGAAACGCTGGACTTCCAAACACCAACAGCTTTAGCTATATCTCTTACAGTCATTGATATGTGTTCATTAAGCGCGATAATTTTGGAACGCTTCCTCGGAGTGATATCCATCTTTGACAAGACAATACAGCACGTATAAAATTGAAACCACCAACTGTCGCACCGGTAGGCTCACAAATGAATTGTTGGCGAGGTAACACCGGTCAGAATGTAAATGATGGTCAAGGTCGAGCCCTGACGTCACCTGAGGTAGTAAACAAGCAGGTGTGAGAGTGTTTGGGCCATCCTGGTACTCACAGTCTTACTACAGTAACTCAAACGAAAAAAAATTGTTGGTCCCAATTAATTGAAACAGCATAGTATATTCAAAAAGTGCTGTCTCGTCTAAGGTTTGCATTAAGTCACTTCATTTCTCATTTTGGTTGGTCAAACGTTACACTCTGAGACCAGAAGTTCGAAGGTATTCCTCAAGATTTCATAGAAATCATATTGAATAATGACGATTTCATAGAACGTCATATTGAATAATGAAGTATATCGTATTACAAAAGAACATTTTGTGGAATTCATTGAGATTATTGGACAATTACCAATGTTAAGATTCACAATTATACCTGTCAGATTAGAATATAGTTGGAGATACTGTCCAGTGATGTGGAGTAGTAATCCATTAGTGGAAGCTTGTCGGCACTAAATTGAAAATTAAACGCAATATTGATGAATACCTTAACACACTCAACTCTAATTTAGTGCAGTGAGGATCAAAAATCCTGTGCCCCATTCGCATCGTGCAGTACATCGACGTAACATTTCGTATAGCAGTTCAATTTCACGGATCTGATAAATTACTCTACGTTTCACTGATATTGACAAACACAGCTTTGGGAGATTATGATTCTATTTGCTAATTTTCGTTAACGTTCCAGCGTTTAAGGCTCGTAGATGATGTTTTTGTTGAGAGCGGGCACTTTTATATTGAAAGAGAATGCAGAAGAATGTCTTGTATACTTTGAAATAGAATGAAGTGAACTAATATCGGGTGTTTTTTCAGAGGTATAGAATTTTGAATTGCAATAAAACAACGATGGATCATTCGATTGACAAGAATTTATTTTTATTCGAAAGATATGATATGGTAAGATATGATTTCTAGCATATGATCGCCACGGCTGACTCGGATGTAGTCCAATCTTGACGTCCAATTTTCGATGACTTTTTCCAACATTTGTGGCCGTATATCGGCCACAAATGTTGATCGTTCCTAACACGGCGAATATTGTCTTCCAAATGGTCAAGCGTTTTTGGCTCACCCGCATAGAACAATGACTTTTTATAGCCCCACAGAAAGTAGTCTAGCGGTGTTAAATCACAAGATCTTGGAGGCCAATTCTCAGGTCCAAAACGTAAAATTGGGCGGTCACCAAACGTGTCTTTCAATAAATCGATTGTGGCACGAGCTGTGTGACATGTTGCGCCGTCTCGTTGATACCACAGCTCCTGGACATCATGGTTGTTCAATTCAGGAATGAAAAACCTAGTAATCATGGCTCTATACCTATCACCATTGACTGTAAATTTCTGGCCATCATCGTTTTTGAAGAAATACGGACCAATGATTCCACCAGCCCATAAAGCGCACCAAACAGTCAGTTTTTCTGGATGTAACGGTGTTTTGACATACACTTGAGGATTATCTTCACTCCAAATGCGGCAGTTTTGTTTGTTGACGTAGCTATTCAACCAGAAGTGCGCTTCATCGCTAAACAAAATTCGCTTATGAAAATCAGGAACAACGGCAATCTCGTTTTGGGCCCATTCGACGAATCTACGCCTTGCTTGATGATCGTGAGTCTATTTATGCTGAACTGCCAAACCAAACTGAGAGTAAATCACTTCTCAGCTGTTAAATCGGTCGCCATCTTCAACAGTAATGCCAACTTAAGTTTTATACCTTTAAAAAAACACCCGTTACAATTTATAATTCAGAAACAACTGAAGAAAATTTGTTGAAAGTCTTCAATGAGTGATCCTCTATTTTCGTGTCGATTTATCAGACATTAGATTTTTTCTGGATAGGCGATTTTGTAGTGCACATATTATATTACAATTCAACTGAGCAATTGATTAATATTGTTTTCATTCTCGATTGGATCATATGGAGATGCTAAACAGGAGGAATATTCATTGGAATGTTCAGATATTAACTTCCCAATAGATTTGTGTGTTGACATAGTTACATTTATAATCTGAATTTTCTAAGGTCCGAAGAGAAAACCTAATTAGAAAGAGCTGTTTTCTGATAAATTCAACAACGTGCAAAGTGTAGTGGGTACTTGACTGTTGAAAAGGCCTGGATAATAATTTGTTGTCATTATAGCAAATTTAATTTTAATTACTTTGTAATTGATATTGGGGAATTTCAAGGCTTTCTCTAATCGAGTGTTGGCGACAATGGGAATTTTGTTACTATCATTTATGAGGATGAATAAAAAGTGAAATGTGTTTAAATTGAATGGAAACCTTCGTATACTCCCAATTTATATTGTCATCCCTTTACGATAGTAGAATCAGAAACAGGCCGAAAATGTAAACCAAAAAGAAGGGAGTAAGCTGGACTTGATTCAAAAAATAGAAATTGTTCATTCCGTATGCTAAACAAGAACTTTAACCCTAGAAAGCAAAAAAAGCTAAGTTGAGAATAAGCTATTGATTAAGAAGATGAAAAGATTGAAATGTAAATATATATATATATATATATATATATATATATATATATATATATATATATATATATATATATATATATATATATATAGATATAATGTGTAATTTTTTAAGCGTAGTTTTTTTAAAATCGAATAAAACACTCAAATTGCATCATCCATATATTTATATATTGAAAATTTTCATTGAAATTGATAACTTGGCCTTTGCCATTTACATTTTAAAGATAACTTCATGTAAATGTTGTCCGTGGTTCCGAATCAAATGGTGCATTCGGAAAGTCCAATTTGCGTCACTTTTTCGAGCATTTCGGCCTGTATCTCACGAATTACGCGTGTTTCATTATCCTGTAGGGCTTCAATCGTGTTCGGCTTGTCCACATACACTAACGACTTTACATAACCCCACAAGAAATAATCCAGAGGCGTCAAATCGCATGATCTTGGCAGCCAATTCACAGGGCCATTTCGAGAGATAAGCTGCTCACCAAATTCATCCTTCAACATGTCCATTGTTTCACGTGTTGTGTGGCATGTGGCATTGTCTTCATGAAACCACATGTCAACCAAGTTCAACTCGGCTAACAGGGGCAAAAAAAAATTGCGTATCATGGCTCGATATCGTTCGCCGTTGACGGTAACGTTTCTTCCACAGTCGTCTTTGAAGAAAAATGGACCGATAATGCCACCAGCCCATAAACCACACCAAACTGTCGTTTATTCGGGTTACATCGGTAATTCGTCATGGCATGTGACACTCAAGATGCGACAGTTCTGTTTATTTACATATCCGTTAAGCCAGAAATGAGTCTCATCGCTGAACACAATTTTTCAATGAAACAACGTATTTTAATTAAGCTGTTCTAAGGCCCATTCACCAAAAATTAGACGTTGTGGTAGGTCATTCGGCTTCAATTCTTGCAGAAGTTGAATTTTATAGGCTTTCAAACCCAAATCAACACGTAAAATTTTCCATGTGGTTGAGTAACACATGCCCAATTGCTGAGAACGGCGACGAATAACATTTAAGCTGCTCGACAAATTCATCCTTCAACATGTCCATTGTTTCACGAGCTGTGTGGCATGTGGCACCGTCATGATGAAAACACATGTCAACCAAGTTCAACTCGGCCAACTGGGGAAAAAAAAAATTGAGTATCATGGCTCGATATCGTTCGCCGTTGACGGTAACGTTTCTTGCACGGTCGTCTTTGAAGAAAAATGGACCGATGATGCCATCAGCCCATAAACCACACCAAACTATCGTTCTTTCTGGATGCATCGGTAATTCTTGTGGCTATTCATCACTCCAGCTGCGACAGTTTTGTTTATTTACATATCCGTTATGCCAAAAATGAGCCTCATCGCTGAACACAATTTTTGGATGAAACAGCGGATTTTCATTGAGCTGTTCTAAGGCCCATTCACCAAAAATCAGTAGTTGTGGTACGTCATTCGACTTCAATGTTATAGGCTTTCAAACCCAAATCAACACGTAAAATTTTCCATGTGGTTGAGTAACACATGCCCAATTGCTAAGAACGGCGACGAATTGACATTTCACGATACTCATTAATACTGTACGCTACGGCTGCAATATCCTCTTCAGTACGCACTGTACGCATGCGAGACAATGGTTTAATGTCCAACAAAGTAAACTTGGTGCGAAATTTGGTAATAACAGCACGAATTGTTGATTCATCAGGTCGATTATGACGACCATAATATAGTCGTAACAAACGATACACATTTTTCACAGAGCACGAATTTTGATAGTAAATTTCAACAATTTGCAATCGTTGCTCGTTTTTAAGGCTTTCCACGATGAAATGGCAGAGTATACTGAAAACTTTTCATTTTGGCAGATGACGTTTGGATGTTTCGATGCCATCACCAACTAGTGCCGCCAACCTGAAAAACTTAGCTCCTATAACTGTATATATATATATATATATATATATATATATATATATATATATATATATATATATATATATATATATATATATATATATATATATATATATATATATATATATATATATATATATATATATATATCTCATTCTATCTCATTCTATCTCAAATGGTTCATAATTGTATTGGGTAGCTCAAAAAAAATCCATGTCAAATTTACTTTTTTTTTCGGAGTGACGTCCCATACATTTCAAATCAATTCTCTTCCAATCTATATTCATCATAACTATCGCCTCTATGTTCCGAGTAATTTGTGATTTTGATAGAAATATTCAATATAAACAAGAACTGAAAACTTTTGGTAACACTAATTCATATCGATTAATTCTGATTATTAAAGCTTCAATTTGTATTGTTTGAAATTGAGATGTTTAATGTATATATTCAATGATAAATATCAGCTAATTAATATTTCTTAGTGCTTTTTTAAGTACGAGTATGTATATAGTACGAATCCTATATTGAAGGAGTAGATGTATTCTACTGTTCCTTTTCATTATTCAATGCAAAATATATCGTTCACATGCTCGTAATTGATCAAATAAAACGCAGAACAACTGAAGCAACCTATCTTCACCACAGAAAACCACCCTCTTTCCACTTTTCGAAAATTCGATACGTGTCTCCTTCATACTGCTCGATTTTAATTGAAGAAAAATAATTACCCCCCACAATGGGGAATTTGGGAACGCGTTGTTTTATTAGACACTGGTAGGTTTATTTATCGGGGTGACAAATTTTCGGGGATAGTAAGGGGAAAACGGGATGATACACGTCTACGGGAACGCGATAGCTCCTGGCACGTCCCTTAGGGCTGTCGCGCTTGAACAACACGGGTGTATGACGACACTGTATATACTCCGTAATGGAAATCGTGACTTAGGAGTCAACGATAATTTTTTTATATTATTAATAACGCACACAATGTAGCCGATCTGATATTACATTTTGGTTTCACGGTATCGATATATAGTTGATGTTATAATGGATCTGGAGGTTTGCTTTCTCCAGAGATTAAGAGCTTGATACGATGACGACGAATTAACGATTCAGGACTGTTATAAGTGCCACTTGTTTCTTCACGTATTCCCTGATGAAACAGCTTGTTTTGCCTCCAGCATTTTACTCTATTTATACAGTATAACCCTTCTTTTGTGGAATATACCTGCGTTTTGAACGTTTGTTTTCGCTTCTTCAAGTAATACGAGACCCATTTTTGGATTATAGATCTATTTTGTATACTGAAAGGCCTGTTACAATATTCAGGAAATGCTTTTCGATCTTCGAAATTACAGAATCACAATTTGCGATTTTTTTGGCAATAAAATGACGCCACTGGGTTCATCGTTGCTTAATGCTTTGATCCATGTGTTCGGCTTCTTGACTCTCATCAGAATAGCGTAGGAGGTGTAAGATACACAAAGTTAGGAAGGGAGAAACAAACAAACTCTTTCTTCAAAATTCATCTCGCGATAAACCATCTGTGAGTATGAATGCAAGCCTGCTTTGATCAGCTTGGTTGCAACGCTCGAAATTTAAACACCATATATATTTTCATTTTGAACTTAGCTTTGCCCAAAGCATTCAAATTATCCAAACCATTTTTCTACGAAAACCCCTAAAAATGAAACAAGTCATCAGTTGTGGGAAAAGGAGCTGTTCCTTTCAAATAGTAATTTAGAGGAATGAAATTGGCATGTATATAGAGCAGTGTTACTCCCTCCTTTCGTGCCATGCCCACCTTAACCTATTTAAAATTTTTATGAACCCCAAAAGGGTGAAACAAGTGAAATTAAGAAAAATGAAAGGATTGGACTTTGGTCGAGTTCATTTTCGAATTGCTCCCCTCAACAATCAAGTTGCCGGCCGCCCTCTGGAACTTAGCTTTGTACAAAGCGTTAAGATTATCCGAAACATTTCTCTACGAAAACCTCTAAAAATGAAACAAATCATCAGTTGCGGAAAAATGAGCTGTTTTCTTTTCAAATAGTATTTTAGAGGAATGAAATTGGCATGTATAAAAAGAAGTGTTCGAACCCACCAGCACCAGTAAGCCGAAAGCGTTATAGGGTCACTATATCGTTTGGCCACTGAACCTGCTAATTCTATTACATTACAGAGAATTCGATTACATAAATATTGAATAAGATATTCAAGTGTAAGCTTCACTTATTATTAACGCAGTAATATCAAAATTTTTCTGAACTTCCTCAGAAACCGCTCAGTTGAAAAGAATCAGCTAACAAATTCTCATACCAACAAACTTTGAGTGCAAGATACAGATCAATGAACCAGTGATAGATGCATACGTAATATCGACCAGTACGATGAATTATAATTTATATAAGTACTCTGAATGAGAGTTTTCAATGTCAATTAAGCTCAAAATATTCTGTGTTCAGTTGTAGTCCACCAGAAACTGTCGTTCAATCAGAAGTAACGAATGTGAAACGGAACGGAACTATATATAATCGATTCGTCTTGATCTTCAGATGCCGCCGGTCCTGACTTCATCTTTCCTAGTCGGAAAAGCGTTAACTTATGGTGGCAGAAAATGTAGTCCGGCGAACCGCGCCAGAAAATCGTCTTTGATTGCAATCTAAGGTATCCTCCCTTTTCGGATTCCTGTGTGCCACTCAACAGTATCGTTGGTTAATAAGTAACCGACTTGAGGGATGCATTCCTGCGGAGCTAGAATTGGGCGTATGATCGTTTGAAACTTTTAAACAATCACCCGAACTCCAATTCCAACTATTCATTGAAGCTTCAACGTTTGAATTTCCGAATTTATCGAGCCCCTCGTCTGGCAGTTCCGATTGATTTTTACAGACGTCCCCGTTGGAACATTTGTTCTGCAACGTGACATGATACGTTGGTATTTGGACCTTCAGTTGGCAAATGGACCAGAAATATATTCGTGAGATGATTGCATAAATTATGCCCTACAAATTACTAGGGTAATTGAAATATTGTTCGAATTATTTTGTTGATTTATTACTTTTAGTGTTTCGATTTTGAATATTGCGCATCAAAGTCTCAGAACAAATATTTTCCGAAAAACTGGAAGGAAATAGATCAACTTTATGTTGATCTTGTGGTATGGATATTCTGAGTGATATCGGCCGATGTACAGAAAAATCTGAGGGTGTTAAAGGGGAACCAATATCTCAGATTTAGGAGCTTTAAGGGTCTCCTGCTTTCTGGGTTCGTCCTTTCAAGTATCCTTCTCTGCGAGATGAGTTGAAATGCGCTGTATTGACTTCCCTTACATATAATGTCTCAAGATTCAGAACCAAAAGTTTCTTCACGGTTAAAAAATGCTGTTTCGACTTTGGTTTATACTAATTTGGTTTTTTCTATCCTCTCTAAGTGAACCAACTCGTGATTATTATTCCTCTCGATATAAATGTATATATCGACGATATAATCTTCATGTGATTCATGGATATTGATCAACACATCCTCGTCTAAATGGGATGTCATCCATGCGGAGATCCGAAATCGAAATGATTTTGTTTATTTAGAAATATAAATGATATGAAATCACGTGATTGGTATTTGACAGTAAAAAGCCGATACTGAATGATGTGAACGACAATATTTGGTTTCACTCAGCATTAGGTTGTCTCTTGCTTTTCATTCAAAAAAAACCTAAGAAAGCTATACACAAAGGAAGAAAACCCAAAGAAATCTTTGGATGCGAATATGATTTTAACTAACATAAATTAGTTACCAAGAACACATTGAAAATTAAGTAGAATCTTATATCCATCCTCTTCGTCATTGAAAGAAACGAGAGTGTGAATCCTAATGAGGTAATGTGATGAGTTCATGAATAAACTTCAATTCTTCATGTAGTGTGAGATATGCATTTTCTGTTAGTTATATATTTTTCCAGATTGTTGCAGTCGAAATAACGGCCGTTTGAGCTGGCACTTGTTACTGTTCTGGTAATCAAGATGAGTCGTTGGATATGACGCTTGAGTGGTCATGAAAACTGAAAGCCTATCGGGGTTAGGCGTAATCACCCCGACCGAACATATCTATCGCAATTTTCGATTAAAGTTATATGTCGGCCAGTTGCTGGCCGGACACGAGCAAGTGGAGAGGACTAATTAATAATTGGCGGGATATATAAAATCAGCCGCAGGCAACTGTTAACATATATTGAGTTGGTGAAAAGGGGGGACGATGAAAGTGGAGATGCTCGGATGCCACCACGGCCTGTATGGAACGTTCCGAAGAGTAATCCAACTCGTGCACTATTGACGAAGTTGAGATGGGTGGTATGCGCTGAACTTGATGCCGCGAAATTCTTTCAGAAGTTCGTTTCGCATGCATTTCAAGCACGGGTTTTATCAAATTACGAATTTTGTAAAGTATTATTGTGATTTCACTCATTTCTAATCGAAAAGCTGTGTGGAAAGCTATTTCAATCTGTCACATTTCCACTGGAGGTACGAAATGAAGTATTGCTTGAAGGAAACTGCTTCCTTCTCAAGAATAGTGTCTGTCATCGATCGATTGGGCCGATACTTAATGAAAATCTGAATCCATAATTTCAATAAAACTGAGTAGTTTTTTGATTTTCACTATAATTCAGTTAAATATAACAATATACTTCAGTTTATCATCTACATCTGATGAAGCAACTGTGTTGGCGAAACAATATTGTTATGTTGAACTGAATTATAGTGAAAAACAAAAAACTACTCAGTTTTATTTAAATTAGCTCTGTATTCGAATGATTGAATTTTTACAAATTACAAAGCTCTATACTGGCAGTTTGTGTCAAAAATTCAATTTCATTCTCTACTGTACTGTGTTGGACAATAAAATGATGTCATCAGCAACGGTGACGAATATCAAAGTTCAATAAGTAATGCTCAAAGGCAGCTTCCAACTGTCCAAGAACAAAGTTGATGAAGCATTCAAAACTTCCGATACATATTCATAAGTTGATTGACTCTCTGTCTAATTTTCTCGGGAGAAGAATTAGCTACTGAACTTTTCCTAGATTTATCTAAAGCCTTCGACTCTGTTGAGCAAGAAGTACCTACCTATTGCTGAAAGATGTGGCGTTAGAGACAGAGAATTGAGAAAACGATTGAAGGTATGACATGGATGTCTGAAGATTCAGAGATGGGGAAGGGCCATACTTTTCATGATACATAAAAAATTTTTTTGGCGTCATGGTAGATCTGAATAGAGATCGTCATCTAAAATAGATATACAATGTAGAGTTCTTCAAGTAAAGTGTAATGAGATTGCTCATACTCTGTTTTCGCTCAAAGAACAAGTACATTTCAACATCCTGAAAGTACTATATAACGCAAGCTTTCAGTCTCTCATGTCATAGGTAATACTATGGTAGTAATTATTTCTGAGGGATAATCTCAAAAATGGAAATTGTTTACATAGCGCAAAAGTGGACTCTGAGAAAAAGTGGGGATGACATATTCAGAAAATATTCTATTCTCACATCGAATGTTTATTGGTTTCTTAATTCCTAACCTCATTATTTCAGAAGATTTTCGAATATTCCTACCCAATACCCAACAGAAAGAGGGTCATCCAATACCTAGTTGTTTCGCTCTTTATTTTTTTCCTGGGAGGTTTTAGATTGCATATGGACTAGACGCTGTGGAAAAGAACATTTTGATAGAATGTAAACCTACTCCATTGAGGAATTTCCAAGTTTTCTCTCGAGCAGAAATGAATATTTTTTTTTGTTGTTCCTACTTGAATTTATCTCGATATTGCTGGGCTTTTGCAATTCAGAATTAATCTTTGAGTTTCATAAATATTATTATTATCAGTAAACTTAAAAACGAGGAGGAATGGAAGCAAATGACATTCACTGGAGAACTGTAGAAAGTTCTATGGAGGCATAAAACCCGAAATGAATATTCGAACCTCAAAAACAGTCATTGTCGAACACTCTGTGAAGCTGTTTGAGGATGCCACGGCTGCAAGTACAGTAACTGTTGCTTTAGTTGATTCGTAGGTGAAGAGATGCTCCGTTTACAGAAATATGCACAAGAATGTAATTTCATCAAAGCAGTCCCGCAGTATTTGCTTAGTGGAAATCACAAAATCGCTCATGTGGAAAACGAAATAATGAAATCGCGGTTTCATTTATATTTCCACGAGTTGTTGCAGCGACGTCTATGCGTGTGTGAATATGATTTCAAATCAAAACTATTCAGTTGTTATTAACTACACGCTGAAATCTACTCGCTCATATAATTGAATATAAGATCTAATAAATGCTGCATTTCCAACGGAGAATTTCCGAGCCATCAGATATGAAAGGAGTACTAGCGAACACTTTTTAGATGAACAAACAAACGAGCAAGATGAGGTTGTCATTTTTAAAAAATACTCTGTTTCAACGTGAACAATCACAAAAGATCCATGTAATGCATTACGATGAGTACTAAATTGCAATTGAATTATTGGAACGTGCGAAGAATTACACCTTAGAGGGTTTTGAGTGATGAAACTTTTGATGATTGCAGTGAAACTCAAAGAAATAGAGAACATCCCAAGCCAGTGTGATATACAAAACGAAGACTTTACACTAGCATCAACTGATACGAAGGGATTGAGATACTCGCAAAAATGAACATTTCAAGTCCAGATTGCATTAGTGGAAAAATATTCTGCTTCAACGTGAATTATCACAAAAGATCAATGTAATGGATTACGATGAGTACTAAATTAGCAATTGAATGATTGGAAAGTGTGATTAATCACAACTTGGAGGGTTTTGAGTGATGGAACTTTTGATGATTGGAGTGAAACTCCAGAGAAATAGAGAACATCCCAAGCCAGTGAGATATACAAAAAGAAGACTTTACACAAGCATCAACTGATACGAAGGGATTGAGATACTCGCAAAAATGAACATTTCAAGTCCATATTGCATGGTTGGAAAATATTCTGCTTCAACGTGAATTATTGAAGAGGAATAATGTAATGGATTACGATGAGTACTAAAATTGCAAATGAATTATTGGAAATTGCGATTAATTACAAATTGGAGAGTTTAGAGTGATGGAACATTTGATGATTGGAGTGAAACTCCAGAGAAATAGAGAACATCCCAAGCCAGTAAGATATAAAAAAACAAGACTTCACACTAGCATCAACTGATACGAAGGGATTGAGATACTCGCAAAAATGAACATTTCAAGTCCAGATTGCATTGTTGGAAAAATATTCTGCTTCAACGTGAACAATCACAAAAGATCAATGTAATGGATTACGATGAGTACTAAATTGCAATTGAATTAGTGTAACGTGCAAAGAATTACATCTTAAAGGGTTTCGAGCGATGGAACTTTTGATGATTGAAGTGAAACTCCAGAAAAATAGAGAATATCCCAAGCCAGTGAGATATACAAAACGAAGACTTTACACTCATCAACTTACACACATCAACTGATACGAAGGGATTGAGATACTCGCAAAAATGAACATTTCAAGTCCAGATTGCATTGTTGGAAAAATATTCTGCTTCAACGTGAACAATCACGAAAGATTAATGTAATGGATAACGATGAGTACTAAATTGCAATTGAGTTATTGGAACGTGCGAAGAATTACATCTTAAAGTGTTTTGAGTGATGGAACTTTTGATGATTGGACTGCAACTCAAAAGAAATAGAGCACATCCAAAGCTAGTGAGATATACAAACAGAAGATTCTATACTTGCATGAACTGATACGAACGTAGAAGTCCATATTGCTTCGCTTTTGGATCTACTCGATGAAATTGATTGACTTACAGCTAAAGATCCAAAAACACCTTTCTAAGGCAGTAAAACCACGCAAATCTTAACAGCATCAGGTTAATGATTGCCACAAGATGCAGTAATATTGGTGCAAAAGGTACTAGTAATCGCTTAAATACCTGAACTCTACAGGGAGCCATGTAGTGATGGAGCACTCTATACTTGATCTATGAAGAACAATTTGAACAATTAGAAAACTGTTGAACGCAAAAAAGACTACCTAATGCTAATGCCTAAACTGTGGGTGAACTTAGCAGGCAAAGGATATAAATCCATTCAACCACTGAAACGACAAAACTGTAGATGAAAGTGAACATTTCGGAACGTTGAAGCATGATGAATTTATTTGAAATATGTAGCTTCCACATCGGTCCCTGCGGGACATCCCCTCAAATTCGTATGAATGCTCTTCACGAGATTTGTAAAAGATGAGAAACTCGAGTAAATTCATCTTTTGAGTGGAATTCTCAGATAAGATATTCAATATTTTATAGTTTACATTCAGAAGTCCAAATCTCTTTTGAACTGATTGTTTATACATTTGAAATTCTAGAAATATTTGTTACTAGTTGATGTTCCATAGAAAAAATAATTTTTTGAGTTTTCATTCAGTTGAATGGGTAGCTTGAAGATTCGAGATATATTTAGGTCTATCTACAATCGTGAATATAATTCTTCTATGGTTGAAAAGAGTTTTCAGAACTACGATTAATGATTAAACATTTACCAGCTACCTTTTGAGAATAATTAAGCACATTTGGATGGCGCTTTCTGGAATGGAAGATTTATATTATTTTGATATTATGAATATTTCTGTTGTTACTTTTCTTGAATTAAATGTATGGAACACTTGATGATGGACTATCGGCTTGATACAATGTCAAATTTTTCGGAGAAATTTGTGGAAATTAGCCAAGTGTTCTTGATTAAACGGCGATGTTGAATAATTATTATAACATTTGAAGAATGTATGTTATCTTCAACATAACATAAAAAAATACGTGAAGGACTTATCTCGCGTAACACTTCAAGAAATTTGTGAAGTGACTGTATGCATGCTCTCTTTGTCTTGTACTTCGGGGCAACAGCTATCTCCGGATTGTAGAGCCGCGGTCTGCCTTTCGAATAGGAGGCAACTTGGACCTTGCGTTCGGCCGCTTCGGCTTCAGTATACTGCCGGTGCTTGCCAAGTTTGGAGGATGGCTCTCGCGCCGTTCTGCTTTTGACGTGCCGCGCGTCCCCGCGTAGAACTTTGCCCACCTTTCTCACGATCCACTGGAGTTGATTATTTGTTTTCATTCAACCGAAGAGAGTGAGTACAGAGTACAATTAATTTTTTCGAGAAGTAGGTGGCCCTCTGTTTAAAGTTGGCGGAAGTCTGATAGTAAGAAAGGCGCGAAATAAAATAGTTCGAAAGAAGGGCCACCCTGTTGTCTCGCGAAGTCAGGATTCGCGAGGAAACTGAACATTTGTCAGATTTCCGGCAAACTGCGAGAACAACTAAAGGCGTTGCTGAAAGTGTCAAAAAGAAATGAATTACGCGAAAGAAAACACACGTCGCCGCTGATTTCCATTACAAAGATTAATCTCATTTCTTAAAAAAAGTTGCGAAAGAACGATATAATAAATTAGTCTCCACAATAAGTATACTTTCAGCTCTAAATTTCCGTTTCAGTAGCCTTGCGCCTTTTCAACTTCACATGATTTTCTTTTTCAGTGTTTCTATTTCTCGATGATAAAAATCTGGGTAACTGACTAATATTTTCCAAACTTTCAAGTCGATAATTTATTGTTTTAAAATTATTTTTTTTATTTGATTTATTTCATGATGTTTTTATCATTCATTTTTATGATTAAAGAGGCAGCTACTTGGAGAAAATTAATATCCATAATGAAGCAATATGTAGAATTTTCTCATAATTTAATAAAAATACGCATGACGCCTCAAAAATTAACAAAAATCAAATGTGTGGGGTATACAAAATTAACTGTGGTACTTGTGAGAAATTTCATATATGCAGAACTTTCAGAAATTTTGAAATTAGATTATTTGAACATAAACGTAGTTTCGAAAAACAGAAAACAGATTCCCATTATGCCAACCACTTATTAGAGGAGAGTAACATATTTAGTTCACAGTTTGAAATATTAAATAGAGAGAATAAAGGTTCCAAACTGAATCTTCTAGAATCTTTGAATATCAATAAATTAAAAAATTCGGGACTTTTACTCAATAGCCAGTTAGAGGTTAATATTAGCCCTCAACTCAATATGTTCAATAATAATATTCCAAGTAGCAGATTAGATTGATTACCTATTTTTTAGTTAATTTCCTTTCAATTTTATGTTTTTCGATGTTAAAAATTTTTTATTTTTCTTAATCTGTCTTAGAAATCTAATTTCTTATCTTTTCCTACATTCTTAGTTGGTATACCTGACTTAAGGAAATGATTTTCTGTGGTCAATTTCAGGTATACAATTCTTTCTTTCTTGTTAAACATCAGTTAAACATCAGTTGTATTCTATGGGCTTCACTCTAGGTTGGTCATAGAACAACCTACTATGTTCTGTGAGAGTCGCTGTAAGTATTGAGTTTGTGAAATTACACCTATTGTTATTTCAGCATTTGATAAATAAGTGGTACTTCCAAACGAGTCATGCTTATTTTTATTGAATTCTGAGAAAATTCTAAATATTGTTTCATTATGAATTATTGATTTATTGTGTTGCGATTTTATCCTAAAAAATATAGAAATATAATTCGAGTGACCATTTCAAGAATTATATTATAACTTTAGAACTTATTGTTCAGAAATTGAACAGAAAATGATTGTTATTGTAAATTATAAATACGAATAAAAATTTCTATGGTTTTTTCACGGTTTTTGGTATGTTTTTATTCAAAATTTGATGGTATAGGAATAGACTCATTAGTTTCATTTATAATTTATCCTTTTTTATTCATGTAATATAAAACGAAATTCTGTTGTTACTTATATCGATGTTTTGGTATTGTCAGTTAAAATGAATGAGTCAACTTCTCTACTTCTTTAAGTATATATTTTTAAGAAAATCAATTTATTGAAGATATGTATATTCATATATATATATATATATATATATATATATATATATATATATATAAATATATATATATATATATATATATATATATATATATATATATATATATATATATAAATTAAATGTTTGGATATCAGGATTGCGGTTTGTGTGAAATACTTTATTTTCCTGTACACTCAATATTTCGTCACTATTTCGTGACTTCTTCAGGAGTATACTAAAAACAAATGAAGGTACATGAGACATTACAATTTGTAAAAATAAAATCATTGAAACTTACAGATCTAAAAGTTTAAATATCAAAAAACACATACACGGTTCATTCTTTGTCGGCAGGCCAGAGAGCAGTGACTGACACGAGCAATATATCATTAGCTGTGGTCCGGTTTTTTAATTCTTTATATTTAATAGATTGCAGTATATGTTACTTAATTGACCAGTGTCAGATTTATAGTTAACGCAGTTCTCATCTTTTCTTATGTGACACATTTCAAGGAAAAGCCTGGTCTTGTAATTGTAGTGTTGGTCAAGAATTTTCACGTTAGAGAAATCAAACATATGTCCTGTATTTTTCAGATGTTGAACAACCGCACATGAGTTCTTCATGAGACGGCAGTCGCTTTTGTGTTGGGTTAATCGTTGTTTTAGCCATTGGTTGGTTTGGCCTATATACGTGCCTTCACATCCCAAGCATGACAACCTGTATACGACGTTATTGTTGAGTAGAGTTGGTGTCCGGTCCTTCAGTTTTGAGAAGATTGTTTTTATAGTTACTGTGCTATATGGTGCCATTCTGATCTCAGGTATGTCTCTGAATAGGGTGGTAATGCGATGTGTCAAGTGGTCTATGTGAGGTATCTTCTTGTAATTTGTGATTCGACCATCAACTACCTCAGTGGAACCATCATAAAAATTTGTGTTGTAAATCAGTTTTTTTAAGATATGCTTTGGATATCCATTGTTGATAAACGTGTTAAATAGCTGTTTTAAATTATTTTGAAGAAACCTCTGATCACATATATGTGTTAACCTATTTTTCATCGCCATCACGGTATTATATTTCTGCCTTTTTGGATGGTTCGACCAATAATTGAGAAATCGTCCTGATGCTGTGGGTTTTTGGTACCAATCCAGAATTATACTACCATCATCCAGTCTAATCACTCTCGTATCCAAGAAAGTTACGCTTTGTTCTGTTTCCAGTTCAATAGTAAACTGAAGGTTGATATCAAACGAATTAAAGATCTCCAAAGTGGTCTGTTCTCTACCAGCTGGAATAGCACAGATGATGTCATCTACGTATTTAAAAATGAACGGTAATTCATATGGCAGTTTAAGGGTGACCTCTTTCAGGAGATGATCAAGAACAATTTTGGCAAGAACATTGCTGATAGGTGAACCCATCGGTGTACCAAATATTTGGTTATAATGCTGGTTATTGAAAACAAAGAAAGTATTGTTGAATATGAAGTCAATCAGCTTGAAAAAACTGTCTTTTGAGAGTGTTGTGTGATCTTTTATATTATTCCATTTTGATTTCAAAATGTTCACAACTAGATCCAGTGGTATATTGGTGAAGAGAGAAATCACATCCAAAGAGACCAGTACATAATTTGGAGGTAATCTGAATTCTCGGATTGTGTTGACAAATGAGAATGTATCCTTGATGTTATAGTCAGTATCCCCATCATGAGCATTGTCCAGGATATCTGATAGAAACTTGGCAATGTTGTTTGTTATAGAGTTTACAGAGCTTATGATGGGCCTCAGTGGGATGTTATGTTTATGGATTTTTGGCAGGCAGTATAGTTTGGAAGTTGACGAGTTGTATATGGTAAATTTCTTATAAAGTTCTTCGGTAATCTCATTGTTTTTCTTTAATTCTTTGATAATTGCATTATATTTTCTCTGTGTTGGTGCAGTAGGGTCATTTTTTAGTTTCTTGTATGTTTTAGTATCTCGCAACAGCTCTTCAGTCTTCTCATAATATTCATTTCTGTTCATTACCACTGTACAATTTCCCTTGTCCGCTTGTAAGACAAGAAGTTCAGGATGCGTTTTTAGGAAAGATTTGGTTTGTTCGAATACTTCATCCATACTGGAGCGGTGTTCGCTCTTAGAGTTGTTTAAAAAATTGGTAACTATATTGGTCGCCCTTGCTCTCAATGAATCTCTTCTTTCCTCAGGTGCCTCAGATATGACTGATTCTATATCTGCCAGCAACCTGTCAATCTTTATGTTGTTCTGTTTACATTTCAGAGCAAATTTAGGTCCTAACGATAAAAAATCGGAAATAGTGGTGGGAATGGCCGTGCTAGAAATATTTCTGAACCAACGTGTGTTATCAATGAACAATTGGTCATTAGGTGGATTCATTCTCTTAAGATTATCAAATTTCTTAATGTTATCTCTTTTGATTGAACTGTGATGCTTCTTGAATGACACGTTTAATCGCTTATTATATTCATGCATTATGTCGTGGGGAAGACGCTGGCTAAGTTGTGATTTTATATCATTGATCATGATTTCGGATTTTTTTAAGTTGTTACAGGTTATCTTTATTTCCAACGACAAAATTTGCTTTTTTAAACGTGATATTAGGTTATCCGCTCTGTTGGACATATTTGTGTCACAGCCAGCAAATAATAACCCGTGTATGTTTCTCGTGGAATCAAGAATGTGTCTGGGAGTGATTCCAGATGTCCTACATCGAAGCAAGAAAATTCTTCTGTGGCTGTTTCTTGCATGCCTCAAGTTGAGAGTGGATAATCGCTTCATTAGTCTCATAATGTGTTCGCCATATGTCAGCTTGATGTCGTGATATATATATATATATATATATATATATATATATATATATATATATATATATATATATATATATATATATATATATATATATATATATATATATATATATATATATATATATATATATATATATATATATATATATATATATATATATATATATATATATATATATATATATATATATATATATATATATATATATATATATATATATATATATATATATATATATATATATATATATATATATATATATATGTATGTAAAACATCAAAACAAAATTAAATATGAATCGTGGAGCAATTTTGTTTTGGTGTGCATTTATTTTTCAACTGTTGGGCTCATTTCTGAACTGTGATTGATTTGTATGCATATCTTCATTAATTTTAATACATTTCAATTTCTCAATACGAAAAGTGCGACATATTGAATGATCATATTTAACAATCAATGGAGTGTCATTTTACTTTATTCTAAAACTATTTCAAAATTGCGGATTATCTATACAGAGCTGTTATATCGTTAAAAATGTTCGAATTCTATTCAGTCTGAATATGAATTTCCAAGTCTACGGAATATAGAACAGTGCGAATCACGAACAACAAATAATTCGTGCAATCAACTTGTTAATTCTTGCAGAGATAATTCTCCCTATTCGAAAGTCAAGAAAAAAACAAGCTAGGATTAATTCGGGATTACTTCAAAAGTTTCACCTATTTAGTCACTTATATATATATATAAATAATGAACTAGGAGGAAAGTTGCTTTTTTATAATCGTTTAATGGAGCGCTCAAATAATCTGTAAAGTACTTCGTTCTATTCCAAAACTCAAAGAAAACACGAACGAAACGGCCACTAATTTCGAACCTGCGTGAAACTGAATAAACCAGAATATTTTTCACATTTTGGTCATGAGGCTTGTTGTTTAGTACATCGATAATTGCATCCATTATCTATGGTTGTAATTGGAAATCTTACCCCGAATCTCCAACCCCATTGATGAAGGCTACAAAAAAATTAATTTCACAAAAATAATTCTTTGATGTGTTTCCTGATTGATTCCGTATAGCACAAAATTAATATTCACGGTATAACTACTGAGAAAATATTTAGAGCTACGTAATTGTTCTCGAAACAATTGTATGCGTATGTGGTTAATTGATAAATTCAGAATTACATGAAAATTTTCTTGTATTTTGAGGATAGTAATAATAACATCACACTCCATTTCACAATTGAACTGGACATATTCGACTGTACCTTTTTTCCCCCATTTCTCAATGTTTCGTACTACTCAAACGGAACTCAGTAAGACTGAAATGAAATTCTTTTGTCAAATATTAAATTCTAACACTTGTTGATTCCAATTTGAATTAAAAGGTTAACATTTTGAAATAAAATGTCTATTATTCTATTGATCGTCACTTTGATGCACGCACGATTTTTTGAACTGGTTTGAATTTTTCCATATCAATCGACTCCGTTGCTGGACACAGAAACTTTTTTCATAACAGGCACTTTTTTTCGTCTTCACTAGAACTGCGCTGTACTTTCTTTCCATTTCCTTTTGGTGGTCTATTCGCGGGTGGCCCATTACTACACTTTTTTTTCGACTGTTTGTGGATCCTCAATTATATCCAAGGAAAATATTTGTATGTCCGCTTCGATTGCCTATTCTTCAAATTTATCTTGCGTCTCCGAATATTCTTGCTCCTCTTAATTTTTCTTCGTTGCTAACTGATTGTCTTTCTTCTAGGTCCTGTGTTATCTCCTTATTTGTTTCTCCACTGAGACCAGCCTGTATAACTTCTGCTTAGTTTACATTACTGATTGACACATATGGTAAATCGGGTCTACTTATGTTTATAATTTTATTCGCTGGCGATAACGGACAAGTTTTTTCTTCATGGTCCTGATGACATATCATGCATGTTCTTATTTGGTTTTTGTATGTGAGAAGTGCAAGTCTCTATCGCCACATGGGAGGGTACTTGTCTTTTCATTGTCATAATTACCGTTCTTTAGCTATTTTCAACTGGATATATATTCTGGTCGCTCCATTTTTCATTCCATATAGTTTTCACTGTCCATAATTTTTCAAGAAGTTTACCATTTTGCTGTTTTCCATCTCAACCGGGAAGTCATAAATTCTAACCAATATACTCTCATTTTCTTCTGAAATTAGAACCTAATGCTATGCACTGTCCTCGTCTGAGACTTTCGGTCCTCCATTTTCAAATTTGTTTACAATTTTTTTGACGATCTCTTCTGAAATTACCTAAATATATGCCTCATTCTTGAGATGATCAGTTTGAATGCACATAACTTGACATTGAACAATTGTAGATTTTCTTTTATCCATTTATGAAGCACTGTATATGTTGCTTTTTTCTGTTTTGAAATCGAATGATAAGGTATTCACTCTCTTCATATTCTCTAATGCTGGATTATATCTTCAGGCAACGATAATATCGAATGACTTATGGAATATTTCCATTTGTAAATAAAATCATTTATCTTTCTGAATTATTGTAGCACTTCCAGAGATTGTTTCACGGTTTCGGAGATAATGAATATTATTAATTAAAACACCAAAATTTTCCTGCATGAGTTATATTCGCGTTTATTGTTCGTTATTTGCTATCCTAGGAATCATTACTTCGTAGTATGTATGTTTATAAACTCCCAATGTATTGATTTTGATGTTAATTTTATATTTCAACTATATAAACTCACAGTTATTATGTAATTGTAGAATAATTTTTCGAGATATAATATGAACCAACACAGCTAATAAGCTGTTGGCAATTTTGGTTACAAAATGATTGTTGATGATTTTCTAGGAATGAAGATGAATCGAAATATGATAACCTCTTTTAGGAGCCATTTCGAATAATTCAGACTTTTCTTCTTGATCCAAGGAATGAACGATTTTTTCTCATCTGTGAAACAGCTAATGAATTTACCTTCTCACAGAGTTAACGGTGAAAGACTTACTGGTTTATCAATTCGCTAAACAGTATTCGAGGCGTGCGATGATGGAGATCGGGGTTCCACAGAGCTCCATACTGCGACCTCTGCTTTTCCTTCATCAACGATCTCCCTGATTACTTGCCAGGTACCTCGGTTCAACTGACGGGTTTCTTTATGGCACAAGCATGTTTGTGTCGAATACTGACCTATCTTGCTCAGCGAAGTTGGGTGATAAGATAAAGTCTATTGTGTCTAAATGGTTCTCTGCGAATAAATTAACGTTGAATGCGGAGAAAACGATCGCACGTTTATTTTCCTCGAGGCATAATATTGTGAATATCGATCTTAATGATGATCGATGTCCTGAAATCTCTTGGTGTTGGTTTCCATCGATGTTGGTTTAACTTGGAAGACACATGCGACTCAACTGTTCGACAAGCTCGTGAAGAGTACACTTGTCATCAGCAATTTATCTGGCTCGGTTTCGCTCCATGGTTTGACAACTTCACGTTCATTTAGTCACACATAAGATATGGTATACTTCTATGGGGCTGCTTTTTTTGGCGCAATGAGTATTTTTGGTTTTCCAAGAAGGTGTATTAGATTATTAGGACATCTAAACTATCGATTCCTCTACAGAAATGAAATTTCACAGCTTGAATCTTGACTTTACGTTGTCTTTATTCAACGCTGATCAAGCCAAATTCAAGAGACAAATTGAAATGTTTTTATTGCTACAGAGCTGCTACTTTTGTGATGAAGTTTCAAAAGATTCTGTACTGGATATTTAATTACCTGTTTCATTTTCTTGAATCGAAATTACTCCAATTTTTTTCTAATTTTAACTCCTTTGGTCTATATGCTAGAAATGTAAAAATTATTTATCAATCTAACCATTATATTTATATTTGTCTTTCCATAGAATTAATGCAGTGGTGTTACATCTGGTTAACGAGCTGACCATATGTGAGACGAACCGGATGAAATTCATCTTTGAATATTGTTGAACAATAATTTTTGTTAATGTTGCATCCTCTGGAAATTGTGTCACCTTTGTCACAGTTCCAGGAAGTGGGCTTTTTCATTTCAATTTACTGCTCTCCAACACCATGTGAGTCTTTCTTATACAAATGCCAAAAAAAACTCGCTAATTGAACGAGGTACAAACGTATTCGAGAAAGAACTGAAACAGGTATATTTGAGGAGATTAGATACCAAATTTCAGGTTAAGAAAACTTGTTCATGGAGCAAAAAGGATAAATTGGTTGTCAAAATGAAGTTACTGAAGACAGTATTTCTGCGGGAAAAAGAAAGGCTCACAAGCAGTTTCCTGAAAACGAATAGCAGGATCTCTTGGATATGTGCAGACCAACTTACTGGGTGAATAGATAGATATTCTCTCATGTTTTGAAGAACTTTTTGGATACGTCAACGATATATTCTTGCAAAATTGTCAAAAATAATGAATGGGGAAGAATATTGGTAATTTTATTCTGATTGATTTCTATTCTGTTGTTTCAATCAGAATTGAAATATACAGAGTTCTAAAATAACTAAGGAAACTCAAAAGATGCATATTAATAATTTAAATCCTTGGTTGACCGGGTTCTTCATTCAGGCACCTCGACCTGCTTAATTGCTCTTGATATCCTTTGACAGGCGTTGTCTGGAAAGTTTTCGATGATTTCTTCTTCTCAGTGCAACGATAGTTTGTTCATATTTAATTTCGACTAATGTAGCTTCGTTTATTTCTTTTTGATTCTACCTTTTCAATATAACATTTCGCTACGAAACACATCAGCTATCATGAAATATTAACTGTATACCCAGAAGTCGTGAATTGGAAATTGGACATTTTCTGTAACAGAAAGCGTCTGAATTTGGAGCAAAATGCGTTTCCAAATCGTCAAATTTCCTAGGACGATAAAAAAAGAATGCGTTAGATATTTGTCATTCATTGCTTCGTGCTTTCAAATAGGCCTGGTGGATATGGAGTTGTTCTGTCTGATAATATCATCAAAATTTCAAATATCCTCGTCCCATACGTACTCGTTAAACTCACGCCTATTTGGCTTGTGTGCACCGTGAAACGACGAAATTGAAGAGCAATATGAAATTCGTTAATACAGCTCTGTTTTCGCACGAGTATGCGAATATAAAAACGAATAAGGAAACGTTGGAATGCGGACTGATTTGTTGACATATCGCTTATGCCCTGATGACGGATTGAACACACAACTATTTGAATTTCAACCACTTATTGTTGAATAATTCGTTTGTTAATTCTATAGTTTCAAAGTTCATGCAATATGCACAAACCCTGCCATCTTTGCAAGGAAATATGTACTAAAATCATGTCACCAACGCACTCTATCATATTCGATAGCTTTTATCTGGTTTCTTCAATAGATGCTGCCAATGAGAGTTGTCACTCGCTTTATTACGGCTGTACAAGATATAGTCTCTCAAGTCGTTTCGAAAACACATCGAAACTCGATTGTTTGGATGCACGCCACTGATAATTGCGATGATAGAATGAAACAGTACCGTACGGTATTTTCAACGAGTTCGATGTTGTTCGGAGAACAGTGAATATTCCCTCTTGATTGTAGTATGAGTTTTTGTTGACATTTGTGTAGAAAGATCCCTGAGAGTTGAGTTTGGTTCATTTCGATATTTCGAAATATTTTTCAGAATAGACTGTATATACCAGAGCTGAACGTGTACGTGAAGAAGTGAGAGCTTTTGAGAAATGAAGAAACATCTCTATAGGGATTAATTTCTTTTGTTGCTTCGTATCGTTTTCTATTTGTCTGTTCTTTATTTCCCTGGTGTATTTCTCCCTTTATCTCTTTGTTTTGGATTTCTGGATTTCTGAGTGAAGTAATTTGCGTCCTCCTTATTGCAATATTTCTTAATTAACCTCTTTATGTTTTACTAATTCTAAACTTTCTACACAGTTCAATAAGACAAATTTGATATTTTATATCGATAGGAATACGGTATTAAAGGTCGTCTTGAATTCGTGAATCGAGATATTAAGAACGCAGTTGTATTCATTCTTTTTAATAATTTCATACCGATGAATAGAAAAGTGGTTAAAATGAGCCTTAAGCAACAAGTACCGTCATTCCATACTGATACTTTTCATTAGATCTATCTCGAATTTCCATTTAGAATAATCCTACTACATTCAATTCTTATATAGGCGAAGTCAGGCCTCCAAACTAATGGCTTTTAATAAAAGGCCCCCGGTACCATAAAACTTGTGATTTATTATTAGTTTGGACGATTATACCTAACTAATTTCCGCTCAAATTGGAAATATTGTAAGGATGTATAATTAAAACATTTTTCATCATTAAATTTTCACAAGTTTTCTTATTAAATTGGAATATGTTGGCGCGATAAAATTTTCTCGCCTGAAAAAATTGTTCTATGTTCATTAACGTTCGTGTAATATTTCAAAGTGCCATCTTTATTGTCGTTGTAGTTTTGTCAACTGGTTATCTATTATCATTCCTGCTTGCTTTGCAATACGATGAAACTGCTGATCATATTTTTGATACAACAGCTTCGAAATATTTCAGGTTACTGAATTTTTTATCATTTTATCATGATATTTATTTATAACGTTAATTTTCGAAAGTTGTCCGAACAAATTACTGCTAAACCTGAAAAAATCAAGTTATTATGGACATCTCCTCTTGTCCAAGATGTATGTCAAGTATGTAGATGTATTATTCCTCTTGGAATATTTTCTCCTATGCTAAGAGAGACACAGAAGTTACAGGAAGTTAAATCGGAAGTTACAAGACGAAATGTGGAATAATACAATTACATATCGAATTGGGCCTATTTTTGGGCTAATTGAACTATCGAATTGGATCTGTGTTTGTACCAGAATGTCTTACTGGTGAGGTGTATCTAAACTTCTTGGGAGCAATGCTGTCTGAGTTTTTGAGGGACGTATTATAAACGCCAATAACAGCATTGTGGTTTATACACAATAGTGCACCACCACATTTCACTTTGGCTGCTCTTGATTCTAAAGTGTAACATATGGATACAGCCAGATTGGTCGAGCTGAAATGATCGCTTGAATTTGTCTTTTTGTAGAACACTGATGTTCATACTATCCTAGTAGGGGTTTTCGACAATGTACGAAATAAGATACCTACTGAGTGTATTTCAGTTGCAAAGGACTCTGGTGTCTTCAAAAGGTTGCGACAGTGGTGATTGAATGCAGATTTTTTGCAGGATAAAAAAAATATTTGCAAAGACTTTTTGTAAATTGAGCAAACTTTGCATGTATATGACAAAAAACTGTTATTACAGTAGCAAATTTTGTCATCATCTTCGAAACAACGGGATTCATTATCTCTCGAAAAATATTTTTATATTATGCCAAGGATTCCATCGCTCATTTATTACTCCATCGCTCATTTTTCTTTCCAAGCTTTCATTATATGCTGACTAGATAGGCCATTATGTTTTAAATTATCAAATTGTAACACATCATAATAACATTAGTAGATATATTTCCTCAAAAATGTTGAATGTAACGTGTGCTACCAAAGTAAAGAAATAAAGACAAAAAAGAAAATCAATTAATGTACATATTCTGGATTAGTATAAAACTCAACTATATGTAATTATATATATGTATATATAAATCACCCTTCTTAAAATCATCTGGCTTACCATGACTTTTTCAGATGTTTCCTCATGGTGAAGAAGACTAAAACTTCCGAAGCGAATGCTATGCCAGAAATATTCCTCTGATACTAAAAACCAATATGTGAAAATACAAACTAACTTGATTTTTCTGAAAAATAAGTTTGACATTTTGATATCTATAGTAATTCATAAAATTCAATTATTCATTAGTTTTGACAAAGTTGTTGAAACGTCAACGAGAATAAAGTTTTTCATATTGAAAGAAGCCTGTTATTGCTGAAAACATTCGGAAAATATTTATATTTATATAGTGATATATTTAGAGTTTATTCCAAATATTCATGTTGGCTTCTCAAAATATATGCACGCTATCAGTAAACAAGTGATCGTCATTGATGCAAACGACTAGGAGTTATATCAGTCAACTCACGTGATGCATGGCAGGAAATCGGGAAATGGACAAATATACACTAAACGTGCTTCGTACGAGCCGTGGATATTCTAAACGTCCGAACAATAACAATATTTCGCAAATCATAATTAATTCAAAGTAACCGAAAGAGTGACTTTCCATTAGGATGCACTGGTGCAACCAAATGGTCATTTAGGTCGTTTCGAATGACAAACGATATTCACATCATCGTCCTTCCGAATGGTATTAGGAAGAATATATGGGTCCAGATATTTTACCGTTAGAAGTTGTTTGTACTGCTTTGAATCTCGGTAGGGCATAGGTCCCACAACAGAAAGACGATGCAGCTTTATCCTAAATAAGATTTTTCACCATGCTATCAAGCTGTTTATCTTCTATCTACTCGAGGATATTTTTTTTCGTGTACTTGGTCACTAGCATTTCCTCAAAACCATTGCATTTTTGACACTTGTTGACTTGCTTTGTCTCAATTTATGTCGATCTGATCAAAAATTTAGTTTGAAGCTGAGTTCCCACACGTTTCATATACAATAAGAAATGTATGTTTTAGACGTTGATTTTGCATAGCATCCTGAATGGTTACCTCAACATCAGTCAAGAAATCCTGATTTGCACTCCACATGTCGCCGAAGCAACAAGATCTCTTTGAAAATTGTTGTCGAAAAAACTTCCACATGCAAACAGCGTCTAGGTATTGATATTTTCATTTCCACTTCTGTTCTTCCTCTCCTCCTTGTGCCATCTTCTTTAGTATGACGGTGATCAATGTCACCGTTGACGCAGTACCTCAAAATCCTAATCCAGTACTACCGTTATACCAGTGACGTGGAGTCTTGATCCAGGATGTTCTTCTTCTACCGCGTCACCACGTCTACTGCGTCACCGTTGACGCAGTACCTCAAAATCGTAATCCGGTACTACCGTTATACCAGTGACGTGACGTCTTGATCCAGGATGTTCTTCTTCTACCAACACTGCGTTTTCGTTGGATCTGGTCCTGAATGACCAGCTGCAGCACCTCACACTGGGTACTCCTCGTTATATATCGTTGATAATCCATTTTTTTTGTCTTGATGCTGGATTGGTAATGAAATTTGCCACTTCCAATGAAAATTCGCCAATCCTGAAAATGATAGGTTAATGTAGATGATTATTTTAGGGAGTCGAACGCAACGACTTGAAGCCATTGGATATCAACGACGTATTAACCTGAAGAAGCAGAAATATTTCATCCCAATTTTTTGTTTTGTTTCTTTAAGTGGATTATTTTTCAAATCAGAAAATCTAGATATATATTTGAAATCAGTGAAAAATTCGCCTTATACTTGATGATAATCCAATAACATTTTTAAAATGTGAAACGGAGTGTTTCGTGATTCTCACGATATTTTGTTGAACACAAAAAAAGAATTCATCCATACTGTGTATCAGTGAATGATACCCTGTGTTTTATACACATCTGAGGAAGAAATGTTTTTGGTTAAATAGATCAAAATATAGTGAAAATCACGAAATACTAATGTTTCAGTTCTCCATTCAAAGTTTTTATTCAATCTTTGAATTTATCAGTTAGTCATCTTGCGTTGTTTGTAAATCTCGTATTCTATATAGATTTGCTGAGTATCAGAATTCAAATAGCTATTCAAGATGGTTTTTTATGTCACAAACATTTTTTTACAGGAGAAATCTTGATAACAGAACAGGAAAGATTACTACCAAAGACAAGCCACGAAAAACAATATGAAAGCTACAAAATGATAATAGGAAAGAGTTTATCAGAGAAAATATAGAACACAAAAATATTTTCACTAACTATACATGAAAAACTTACTCTTAATACGATTATTGAATCCATAATTATGCAGTTCTTGGTTTTAAGAAACCTGCCGCAATATAGGAGACATAACAGTTGAGTATGAGTATATTAAGTTTAACCCGTTCACAATTTGAAGTCATGAGATAAATTCTTTTGTTTAGTTTCGGTATTCTCATCCAACGTTAATGAGAACACTTGTCTACTCATTCATTTCGTAATCGGTAGATAGCTTTGAACAGTTCGAAATTGACTTCAGTTGCTCATACATATGATGAATGCTGATTCATATAATCAGATTATGATTGCTTCGATTCAGAAGGAATGATAATTAATGAAATATCTTCTTTAATTACAGTGATATATAAACACTTCTGGAATAAAGAATTTGAACTATTTTCTGAATGGTATATAGAATTAATCGAAATATATGAAAAATGTTTATAGTATGTAATGATATAATTTTTCGAAAATTCATATTGATGATCGGCTCTTTTTACTAAATGCGGCACACTGACTATTTTCGGGTTATTTTCAAATAGTTCTGGTTCATTAAATCTGAATGTTCGGTCAATATCTCTTTTAATATTTAATGCCACCGAATTCGAACATATTTTTCACCCACATTGAGAGTAACGTGGATGGTTTCATTTTTCGGTACAAAATCAATTAAAATTCGTTCAGTATAAGCATGATTGCACAAACATTGAAATTAGTGTTTCAAAGGATGTGAAAGGTAATGGCACAAATCATATTCCAACATTGTTTTTCGCTATCGAACTATGTATGCATTCCAAAAAAGGTTTCACAACTTAATCGCCTACATTAAAGAACGTGAAATGAAAGAAATCTGTAATTTATTATTCTATTTCATACCATTTTATCTGACGTTAACCGCGAAACTGGAAATTAATCGCAGAGTAGTATGAAAAAATGGTCAAGAAGCAATATTCAAAATGACCAGACAATGTGATGAATGAAGAAGTTGAGCTAATAATTAATCACTTGTTCCGACATATCTAGCCATATTTTTTACCCAAGGAAAAATCAATTTGTTACCCAGTTATCTATATAGAAATAATTATTCTTTTTACTTCTACTAAGTGTGATTACTTCTACTATCCCTAATATAAATATACTAGATTTATGTACGTTTCAGGGGTGGTTCTTCCTTCTTCAGCGGTATAATAAGAAACAATCTCAATTATCACATCTGGAAAACAAATACATTTAAGCTTGTTCAAATTTTGAAATTTGGGACTTCATCTAAAATAACTTGGGAATGTATTTTTTGTGTCGAACGATTTTCTCACTAATTGAAGGTTTAATTAGTGAGAAAATCATACTTTTGAAGAAGAAGGATTCACTTCTGAAACGTAAAGATAATAAACATATTTATATCAATAATAGTCGAAGCGATCACACGCACAACAACAAGCAGTAATAATTATTTCCACTGAAGTTCATTCAATGTTTGATGATCTCTTGGTGAAACATGTTGAAAAAGAGAAACATGAAGAAAATACTTGTCTTGGTTCCACGAAAATTATATTAAATCAATTGCTCGACAATTACCCTATTTTCTCATATGTAAATGAAGAAAACTGTCGCATCTGGAGTGATGAACAGCCACATGCCAAACAAGAATTACCGATGCATACCGAAAAAACTACAGTTTGGTGTTGTTTATGGGCTGGTGGCATCATCGGTCCATTTTTCTTCAAAGACGACCGTGGAAGAAATGTTACCGTCAACGGCGAACGATATCGAGCCATGATACGCAACTTTTTTTTGCCACAGTTGGCCGAGGTGGCATGTGGACATCAAGATGGTGCCACATGCCACACAGCTCGTGAAACAATGGACATGTTGAAGGATGAATTTGGTGGGCAGCTTATCTCTCGAAATGGCTCTGTGAATCGGCCGCCAAGATCATGCGATTTGACTCCTATGGATTATTTCTTGTTGGGATATGTAAAGTTGTTAGTGTATGTGGACAAGCCGAACACGATTGAAGCCTTAGAGGATAATATGAGAATAACGTAACGTAATTCGTAGGATACAGGCCGAAATGCTCGAAAAAGTGACGCAATATTGGACCTTCCGAATGAACCATTTGATACGGAGCCGCTGACAACATTTACATGAACTTATTTTCAAAATGTAAATGGCAAAGGCCAAGTTATCAATTTCAATCAAAATTTTGAATATATGATGCAAATTGAATATTTCAAAAAATGTGAATGTAATAATAATGTAAATATTATTCTATTCTGTTAATGTAAATATATATATATATATATATATATATATATATATATATATATATATATATAAACATACATATATTTATATATACATACATAATTTTCAGATTCACGAATACTTCATACTTATTCGAAATGTAAAAATATTTGAAATAAAACTCTCAGGGAGCTGTCTACACAAATTATGTCTGCGAGAACCTAACGTATCACTTTCTATAATGAATATTGAGTGCGTTTCCAAAAATCATCGAACTTCTTGAATGAAAATACCGTACAGTTGTTTCGTGCTTATTAGGAATTATGGTTTATATTCATATTCATTATCATATATTATTATCATATATATTAACAATCAAAAATCGATGACTTTCAAAACACCCCCTGGTCTTATTTTCAAAATTAGGAGAATATCAGCCCGATAACTAATCACGTGAGCTCCATCTATCGGAGGAATATCTACGAAGCCTCTACATTTTTTCACAAATGCTGTCACGAGGAGAGAGATCTAGAATCAAAAAGATAATTTTTAAGTCATTTCATCGATAGAGGGAGCTCACGTGATTAGTTCACGAAGAAATGTTCTCCTCATTTTGAAGATAGGTCCTGGGGTCGTTTTGAAACTCATCGATTCTTGATTATTTGAATGCTTATCACTGATGATTCCTTATAAGGATGAAACAATTGTATGATATTTTCATTCAACAAGTTCGATGATTTTTCGAAACACGTTTAATATTCACTCTGAGAAGTGATTGTTACGTTCCCGTTGACAACATATGTGTAGACAGTTCACTGAGAGTTTCATTCGAAATATTTTCCGATTAAACATCTCAGTATTGAATATATATATATATATATATATATATATATATATATATATATATATATATATATATATATATATATATATATATATATATATATATATATATATATATATATATATATATATATATATATATATATATATATATATATATATATATATATATATATATATATATATATATATATATATATATATATATATATATATATATATATATATACATATATATCCACGATAAATGAGGAGTATTGCCGTATGATATTAATGAGTATAAGATGATGAGTTCTCGGCAAAAGTAGGGCCACTATAATTGATACACAACCAATATATTAACCTTGTCTATATTTCGAACATGTTTACATTCTTCATCAGGACTCTGAAAAATGAATAAGTGTAAAACAAATTTTTTAACTAAAAAATTACATCTTACGGTTAACTAGGCTGAAGATGCCAGACTGTACGCAGCAGTGAAAATATATGGTAAAACAAATTTTGGAACTTACAGAACCAGATCATCTCATTAAAAACGGAATATAAAATATATAAAAACAGATGTCACAACAGTCATATGTCAAAGATACCGAACTCTCAGGAAACACAGACAAACGTCACTAAGGATCACAGAGTGTCAAGTGCTAAACTCTTTGTCAATTGTCATCAGAAGTGAAAGAACACAAAACGTCAAACAGAGGTCAGGAATTGTAGCTGGGCTTATCGAATTTTGTTCGAGAGTAGATAACTATAGATGCAACTGAGCCTAGCAATGTTTGTTCTTTCATTAATGCTATTGCCATTAGCATTAATATGGCACATTTCCAAAAATATTCTTTTCTGATAGCCACTAGCTATATCCAGTATTTTAAAATTATTGAGGTTAAAGTGATGTCCCATCTTTGCCGCATGGAGGGCCAAAGCACATCTGTCTGGGTTAATACATTGGTTGTGTATCAATTATAGTGGGCCTACTTTTGCCGAGAACTCATCATCATTTACTCATTACATATATATATATATATATATATATATATATATATATATATATATATATATATATATATATATATATATATATATATATATATATATATATATATATATATATATATATATATATATATATATATATATATATATATATATATATATATATATATATATATATATATATATGTTCAACATCATACGGTCATGATGGAATTCCTATGAAGGTGCTGAAGAAATGTATTCATGTAATTGCAAAACCCTTGAGTTTCATCATTAATAGGTCATTTATTGAAGGAATATTTCCGGAATCTCTAAAAATAGCAGTTGTTAAGCCCCTTTTTAAAAAGGGTTCCTATGAGGAAATGGAAAATTATCGCCCAATTAGTCTCTTGTCATCTTTTTCTAAAATTTTTGAAAGAGTTCTCTCTATCCGTTTAATTTCTTTCTTCAGAAAGTTTAATGTTTTCAGCAAATATCAACATGGTTTTATAGCACAAAAATCCACCGAAACCGCTATATTTCAACTCTTGAGTAAGATTTTGGGGGCCTTGGAGGCTGGAAGCATTGCACTTGGTATGTTTCTAGACTTGTCTAAGGCGTTTGACAGTGTAAATCATGAAAAATTGTTGGAAAAATTGTGGACATATGGCATTAGAGATAATCAACTTATATTAATTAGAAGTTATCTCAGTAATCGCAAACAAAGAGTTGAATTGGTTCGAGACGGAGCGACTTGTATATCCGATGATGTTACTGTTGTCAGAGGTGTCCCTCAGGGGAGTGTCCTTGGGCCACTTTTGTTCCTGATTTACATTAACGATTTGCCGGAGGTGATTGGTGATCTGGCTTGTGGGTTCTCTATGTACGCTGACGATACTAATATCATAATTTCCGACGATAATTTGGCCACCGTTATCAATAGGGCCGAAGATGCTTTTGAGTCTATAACTTCCTGGTGTGGCGTTAACAGTTTAAGGTTAAACATTGCCAAGACTGACTTTGTCTTTTTCCATACTGATCGCTCTCGTCGTTCATTTCCATTGTCAGTAAATATTATTGATAATGATATAACATCTAGTGAGTCTATCAAGTTTTTGGGTATCCATGTTGATGCTACCTTGAAGTGGCCTCAGCATGTTGATTACTTGAATGGGAGACTGCTGTCTGTCTTATATTCGATTAACGTTTTGAAGCATCAAGTTAGCATAAATGTATTGAAGACAATTTACTCTGCAAATTTTGAGTCGTTGTTGTCATATGGAATAATATTCTGGGGCAACAGCCCACATACTAATACCCTATTTGTTACTCAGAAAATGACGTTGAGGTCGATGTTAGGACTACCTTTTCGGGAATCGTGTAGAGGTTTATTCAGAAAGCATAATATTTTAACTGTACCTGGCTTGTTTGTTTTTAGATCGTTGCTATTCATTTATAAACACAAAGAACTGTTTTCTGGCTTTAAAAATCTAAATAATACACGTCAAATGATTCCTTATCAACTACCAAAGCTATCACTCACACTTGCTCAAAAAAGCACAATGTACACTTGTATGAAACTATATAACGCTCTCCCAAAACATTTCTGGGCTATTGATGGTGTGAGTCTCTATGTGGCAGGAGTTCGTAAGTTTATCCTGGATGCGGAGCCTTATCATCTAAATGATTATTATAATTACTGTTCTGGCCAGCATTGAGATGTGGTTTCGTCTGACATATTTCAACTTTATCATTTGTACCTGATCTGTGATAATCTTTGAAATAAATGTTATTATTATTATTATTATTATTATAGGTATATATTCGTCGTTTCGTTCGATAGCAATTATTCTGGAGTTCGAGGAGTTTCTCAGTTCGTTACTCTGTGCCACTTCCGACACGAAACTTAAAATTTAAATGTTGAATGAAGTCGCACAGATAACGACGGACAGTTTTCCGAGTTAGGCTCATGCAAGGAGCGGAAAAGTGTTTAGCTGAAGTTATTCATCGCACCCCAATGCCAATAAAACTGCGATCAGATAAAAGTTTTTATGGAGGTGTTATTAGATCGTCTCCGTTTGCATGCGCTCAGAAAGAAGGAATGCGACCAACTGCCGGATAGCGCAATCAACACGCTCGTCTATCTTAAAGGCAATAACGTATTTTCCTTTATATAGCTTACGGTATCTCCAGTCCTAAGTTGTTAAATTGATTTCCTGTAACGCGGTTCGCGGCAGAGACCGGTGTCAGTTACGCCAGACGGGACTTCCCTTCAATATTCACCCTGAACATTAATTTCCAGCACATATTTTTCTTCTTCCGACAGTGTACATCCCAAGGCGATCTTGCCCCGCCCCATTCGATTTATAACTACAAGTTCATTGGTTACACATGGACAGATATATGAATTTGTTTACCACCAGCCTGATATTTCGTCCCATATATTTCAATACTTTCAAAGACTCAGTATAAAAAGCAATCAATTTCATTTAAAATAATAAGACTGGATTTTATGGAAGATTAGCGATTATGTTACAGTTTTCGTTAGCTCTGTAGCTTTGTCAAAAGACGTAGACATCTACTACACGATCGTTTCATTTAACATGTACACAGAACCATCAACTTTTTCTTCTGAGCCTCCAAATTGAGCAGCTGTGAATTGTGTAGCGCTGTGTGGTCATTCAAAAGTTTACATTAATTTTTTAGAGGTATAGAAAGGTCTTTTTTAGAGGTATAGAACTTTAAATCGCAATAAAACAACGGTGGATCATTCGTCATTCGATTGACAAGAATTTTTTCTTATTCGAAAAATAATCATGTGGAATAACATTTTAAATATGATTTCTCGCATATGACTACCACGGCTGGCTCGGATGTAGTCCAATCTGGACGTCCAATTTTCGATGACTTTTTCCAACATTTGTGGCCGTATATCGGAAATAACACGACAAATATTGTCTTCCAAATGGTCAAGCGTTTGTGGCTTATCCGCTAGACCAATGACTTTACATAGCCCCACAGAAAGTAGTCTAGAGGTGTTAAATCACAAGATCTTGGAGACCAATTCACAGGTCCAAAACGTGAAATTAGGCGGTCACTAAACGTGTCTTTCAATAAATCGATTGTGGCACGAGCTGTGTGACATGTTGCGCCGTCTTGTTGAAACCACAGCTACTGGACATCATGGTTGTTCACTTCTGGACTGAAAAAAATAAGTTAGTAATCATGGCTCTATACCGATCATCATCGACTGTAACGTTCTGGCCATCATCGGTTTTGAAGAAGTACGGACCAATGATTCCACCAGCCCATAAAGCGTACCAAACATTCAGTTTTTCTGGATGTAACGGTGTTTTGACATACACTTGAGGATTATCTTCACTCCGAATGCGGCAGTTTTGTTTGTTGACGTAGCCATTCAACCAGAAGTGCGCTTCATCACTTAACAAAATTCGCTCATGAAAATCGGGAACAACGGCAATCTCGTTTTGGGCCCATTCGACGAATCTACGCCTTGCTTGATGATCGTTTGACTTCAATTCTTGCACGAGTTGGATTTTATAAGCACGCAAACGAAGATCCTTCCGCAAAATCTTCCATAAAGTGGATGGACACAGATCCAATTCCTGTGCTCGATGGCGGATGGACTCATTCGGGTCTTCCTCAATGCTACGCTCTACAGTAGCAATAGCTTCTTCTGTACGCACCGTACGGCGTCTCTGGGGATGCGAGTTATCAATAAGAGTAAAAGTGGTGCGAAAAAGTTCCATGCTCAATCGAATTAACTGCTCTGATGGACGATTTTGTCGACGATAAAATGGAGGTAGTGCGTGATACGTATTCCGCACAGAACCATTATTTTCGAAATAAAATTGCACTATTTGCAAGTGTTGTTCAGGAGTGAGTCTATTCATGATGAATTGCCAAACCAAACTGAGAATAAATCACTTCTCAGCTGTTAAATCGGTCGACATCTTCAACAGAAATGCCAACTTGGAGTTCTATTCCTTTAAAAAAAACACCCTATATTTCATGGCGAATCAATGAATGAAGAATGAAGGAAGGTACATAACACAATTGACTGGAATATTTTGAAGCAAATCGGCGATAAATTTGTCGATTCACATAAACCATCTACGAACTGATCTGGAAACTAAGAAAACACAGAACAACTAGTACCTAATAGATAATAACAAAACACCAAGCTTTAAAGTAACGTGAAAATTCGATGAAAGAATTCTGAATAGATTGTTTTTCACATCATTCATCAGTTTAAAAATGTCAATTATATTCTTGCACAACACTCGGCAAAACTTTGTACAAAATAAAATAGTATAATTCAATAATTCGACTAAATTTCACTGTAAGATAAATATATATGAGAGATATTTTCATTTTCAATCTAAAGCCTGTAATTTTATTCCCCAAATGAATATCTATTTTGAATGACGAATCATCTTTCGTTAGCCTTACAAAGTTTGTTTACTCCGAAAGTCTTGATAAAGTGTGGACAGCCAGAAACATGACAAGTGTTCAAATTTACCATTGAACGAATGCACTTGATGTTTTTCCATGATCGATTAAGCAGTGCCTCTTCAATTTCAGTTATACATAGATAACAGGCTGTTAGCGAGACTTCTGGAAGAAATAGAACCTCCGAATTAAGCCATTAGTCAATGATCCGGTAGCATCGAACGTTGTACGAAGGTTGATCTGTTCAACTTCAGACGATGCACACTATTCCACGTGCCTAACTGGCTACTAATATTTCATAACGCTAATGACGATATGATTGACCCTGGGGGATGCGACTGTCTCTGTGCCTGACAGCAATCATTTTCACACTGTTAATGAAGCTTTTTTGACGGCACATGCAATCTCCCCGAGCTCATTGGCGGAACAGTTGATGATACACATTGAAATGTTTATGACAGCTTGACAGTTCGATCATTCATAAATTCGATGCCAATTGAAGCGACTGGCATTATTGTATATAGGGGGTCCTCCGATGTCCCTTATAAGACATATATGGAGAGTACGCAGAACAATTGGTACTTGAAAACATACGTATGGGCGACATAAAAGTATTCAAGATCAGTTGTCCAAAGCACGGACCACAGCGGTTAGTTCTGCGGCCAGTGGCATTTTTTAGGAACACGATATTTTTTCAGTAAGTAGATTTTATTTCATTCCGTTTCATTTTATCTGATATGAATCGATGCGATTCTTATTTTCCTTGCAAAAAGTTTTTTGTAACCATTGGTAACATCCGATCCTCTAAATGTTTATATTTTTGAAGTCATTGTTGAATTCGAGCAGTGTTTTGCAGAATATGGAGAATCGAAGAGCGATATTGCGGTGGTACATAAAAACAGTGATCTTGGAAAGCCCGCGATTTTTGGATTACTGCCACCCAATGAATTGAAAACAAAGCCAAATGTTTTGGCGAAGTTTATAATTCATCTTGATTGCTAGTATTTTGCAAACTTTGCAAAGGAGTTGGGTCAGGTTAATACCTATCCACTTTTGCGGTCTTAATGGAAAGCTGAAATATTCTAAGAACTAGCATAATCTAATTTAAAAACACATTGATATCTGTCAGAATGTTAGATTTGATCTTCCTGATCAGAGATGACGGCTTTCTGGACCATAGAGCAGTAAGTAGATCACCAAAGCTTAGACCAAATAGAAAAGATGACGTCCGTCATAGAGAAACCGAAATTCTAATCGATCTATGACTTTCTTTGCGGTGTTCTGGATACTTCGAATAACGAGAAGAAAGAGGAGGTATGACGGTTTTTTGGTGTTTCTGATGCGTCAACAGCCAAATTTCACCCTTTGAGCCATAGAGCCTGACCTATAATTTTCTGTGACTATATCCGTTTATGCTCGAAGACGGTTTATTAGAAATCTAGACAGTAATACAATGAAGTTCATTTCGATTATTTGTTTTAATGATTCACTATCACGTTGTAGAATTTTTAGATGTATAAATCTTGAAGACGATATTTATCACAGAGCATTATGTCACGTTTCTCTTTATATTTGAGAAGTGAAAAATTCTGCATCATTACACTGTACACTTTCATGTCGTACTTTAATCCGGAAATGTCCTTCTGGGACCTTCTAGTGCCAGCTTGTCCACATCTGGATATGTGCTTTTGTAGAAGGAGAAATAAGCCATAATAGATAACACGCGGCATTCCGTCGAAGAATAAGAGAGAGCCGGAAAAAAGTTGCCAATACTGGACGCCGGCTGGAACCGGTGTAAATTAGGGATATATTTCTTATAGAGTTTGGGCAGTATTCTACCGCAACTAGCTTCAAACTTTATGTAGCTCCATCCGTGCTTCTACAATGAAATGAAAATCATCCATTTCTTTCGCGATTATCGCAAAAAAAAATCATGAAAGGAATTGTACTTGACTGCTGTAATTTAGTTCCACGAGTTAGAAAGATAGGCTCAAAAGCTTTTGTTTGAAGCTTGAGATCGCAACTAATTCCAACTGATTTTTTATTCGTGTTTGGTGTTAGTATGAGAAGTTATGTTTACGAGGGTTGGCCTAAAAAATACCAACCTGCCGCATGCTTCGGGCCTACCCTCGAAATAAGATATATATATATATATATATATATATATATATATATATATATATATATATATATATATATATATATATATATATATATATATATATATATATATTATAATAAGACATTTATTCTCGACAGATATACATCCAATTACAGAGAAAAAATTACAAAAAAATTACAATTTACGAGAAATTGCTAGATTTTACACAAATAATAATAAATAAGAAAAAATGAACGAGAAAAAAACAAAAATAGAGAGTATAAGCGAATATATACAACGGAAAAATCAGTTCAAAATAAATTGAAATAGTATTGAACAATAACCAGAGAACTAAAAATAAAATGAAATATTGTCTATTACAAAGTTACGTATGGTCAGCAGAAGTTGACCATTCAGTAACGAAATATGTTTGATGAATGAAAAATAAAATTGAAATCTATTGCGTTAGTACTATCTAGTAAACAAATGAAATAACTAAAATTGAAATAATATTCATAACTAAGTCATATGTAGACAACAGAAGTTCAGGAAAATATCACGACATCTCATTGCGCTGTTCTGAGTGGCATGCCAAGATAACTGATAGCCGATCAAAATAGATATCACATCGATCACAATACCCATCATAAAGATTACAAATACAGTTGATAGGAGAACGTGACATAACATTTGAGCTGCTGTAAGTGACATAAAATGTATTATTCCGCTTCAGACCAGGCCTTGGTACGCGAATATTTATTTTGCTGAGAAGAAATGGTGAGTCGATCGAATTGTGTAAAATTTTGAAGAGAAACGTTAGGCCGAACCGTTCACGCCTCAACTTCAATAATTCAATTCCCAAACTATCGGTTAGGATGGAATGGTCGAAGCCTCTAGAAGGATATTGCCCATAACATCTGAAGTACATATACTTCAAACATTTCCTCTGAACTGCCTCCAAGTCGACAATAGAATTAATGTACACAGGAGACCAAATTATAGACGCATATTCCAGTTTACTGCGAATAAAGGAGTAGTATAGCGTTGTCATTGTGTCGAAATTAACAAAGCTGCCCCAATTTTTGACCAAATAACCCAGCATCCTAGAAGCAGAAGCCGTAATACAAGTTATATGTTCAGAGAAGGACAGCTTATAGTCGAAAAGTACCCCCAGATCCTTAAACTCAAAGCCTATCATTAGAATTCGACCTTCCAATATATAACTATAATGAATTGGAAACAATTTTCGAGAAGAGGATAAAATTTTATATTTACTGATATTTAGTTTCAGCCCATTGCTGTTACACCACAAATTAACCGCGTCAAGGAAAGACTGTAATTTGGCACAATCGTGACGATCGTTAATAGCAGCAAATATTTTAAAATCATCTGTAAAAAGCAGATGCATGTAGTTGAGCTGTGAAGAGAGATCGTTTATATATATATATATATATATATATATATATATATATATATATATATATATATATATATATATATATATATAATAACAATGAACCCAAGTTGGAGCCCTGTGGCACACCAGACGAGGCAAATATATATATATATATATATATATATATATATATATATATATATATATATATATATATATAGTTCAAAGATTCACAGGTAATTGAATACTAGGAAATACTGAGACTCTTAATCGAAATTGATCATTACTTATATATATATATATATATATATATATATATATATATATATATATATATATATATATATAAATATATATATATATATATATATAATATAAAACATGAATTTTGGTTCACAGGTATAATTAATATATTAAAATTCGAAGAATGTTACAGTGGACGTTATGATGGAGTTTCTATCTTCATCAGCTAAAATGAGACCAAAGAACTGTGATTGAAATAGACGAGAATGGGTTTTCACCAAATAAAATACGAATATTAAAACATAAATATAAATATAAAAACATGCCATATAATGAATTATATCTCACCAGAACGTTCGATGGCCGCCGTAACATTTCTAACTGACTCCACCTTGACTATCCAACATGCGCATGCGTGTATTGTATTGTAGTAGTGGTGTATATATCGTGCTTAACCCATTACTTCAACTTTGCTGTTGACCGTGTTGTTCTGGTTAATTTGTATGAAAATCATTTCAAGGATTTCGCGTGATTTAAAATTTTTCTCTATCGCCAGGATGTTCTATTTTACATAGTTGAAATCGTGTTTTTCAGCTTGTTTGTGCTTGTTTCATGCAGTGTTTGATGTTTTATCATATTTGTGTTCCTTAATTCTATCTTGTAGACGTTGTGAGGTTTATCCTATATATATTTTGTCGCAATCTGTGCACGGAACACTGTATACTATATGGGAATTTTTGTCTTGTGGAATTTTAGTCTTTATATTAGTGTAGAGTTGTCTAATCTGATTTTGAGGGCAATGTGCTATGTAAATTGAAGGTTCCCAGAATATTAGCTATTTTCTGCGTTAAATGTGTGACATATGAATTAGGTATATATGTTTTCTTGTTAATTAAATCATGTGTGTCGGATTTTGGTTTTGTGTTGTATGCTATGTGTACTTGATTTTTGAAGATTTTTTGTTTTATATGGGGAGAATTATCCTCCCGATATAATACAAAAAATCACAAAAAAAGTCTCTTAAAGAAGAGAGAATGAATTCATTTAGTGTATTGGAAGTGGATTTCTTGTTAAATAGGATATCACGACATGTGTCATTAATCAGAATAACCAATCATATTTATATATATATATATATATATATATATATATATATATATATATATATATATATATATATATATATATATATATATATATATATATATATATATATATATATATATATATATATATATATATATATATATATATATATATATATATATATATATATATATATATATATATATATATATATATATATATATATCTTGAATGTTTTCAGCAATAACAGGCTTCTTTTAATATGAAAAACTTTATTCTCGTCGACGTTTCGTTGTAGATCAAAACTCTGTCAAAAGTAATGAATAATTGAATTTTATGAATTACTATAGATATCAAATGTCAAACTTATTTTTCAGAAAAATCAAATTAGTTTTTTTGTATTTTCATTTTCTATATTGATTTTTAGTATCAGAGGAATATTTCTGGCTAAGCATTCGCTTCGGAAGTTTTAGCCTTCTTCACCATTAGGAAACCTCTGAAAAACTCATGGTAAGCCAGGTGATTCTAATGAGTGTGATTTATATATACATATATATATATATATATATATATATATATATATATATATATATATATATATATATATATATATATAATTACTATATATAATAAAGTTGAGTTTTATACTTATCCAGAATATGTATATTGATTGGTTTGTGTGTGAAATTGAAGATAGATCTGGAAAAAATGAGTTTTGAGATATGATGTTTGGTGATTGTTGTGTATTCCTTTTATGAGTGTTATTTGTAAGGTTTGTCAAATAGTTGTAAATAGAATTGAGATATTTAATGTCTAAAATTTCTCTACATTTTTTGTCTTTTTCAGTTGCTAAAATCTTTGTATTTTTATAATCAAAATCGTGTTTTTCGTGTTCATTCAGTTCGTTCGTGTTCGTTGTTCGTGTTATTGTAGGGTTATGTAAGGTTGTTATCATTACACGGTATATTAGAAACCGTATGAGTTTTTTTCTTAGTTTCTGTTTCACTCTTTAATTTTGTATATATTTCTTTGATTTGATTTTTGGCAGTATGTGCTATCATTAAATTATAAGGTTTTAATATCTGATCAATATTTGTACTTAATTTTTGAATATATGGTAGGGGAATGTGATTATTTTCGTTAAATTTATTTTTTTTCGAATGTAAAGTATTATATAATTTATGAAATCTGTTTTTCATGATTTTGTTGATCAAATTTAATGGGTAATTATTTTTCATGAGAAGAGTACGAACTTCTTCAAGTGTTAAAACTCAACTATGTAATTATATATATATATATATATATATATATATATATATATATATATATATATATATATATATATATATATATATATATATATATATATATATATATATATATATATATATATATATATATATATATATATATTTAAATCACACTTATTAGAATCACCTGGCTTGCCATGAATTTCGCAGAGGTTTCCTCATGGTGAAGAAGACTAAAACTTCCGGAGCGAATGCTAAGCCAGAAATATTCCTCTGATACTAAAAATCAATATGTGAAAATACAAAAAAACTAATTTAATTATTCTAAAAAATAAGTTTGACATTTGATATCTATAGTAATTCATAAAATTCAATTACTCATTAGTTTTGACAAAGTTGTGATAAACAACGAAACGTCAACGAGAATAAAGTTTTCCATATTGAAAGAAGACTGTTATTGCTGAAAACATTCGAAATCAACTATCTTAAACAGGCAATAAATCAATTTTGAAAAATATAAATATATATATATATATATATATATATATATATATATATATATATATATATATATATATATATATATATTATTATTTCGATTGTTCCCCATGAGGAGAGCGACTGAACTTGAATTCGCAATCATTAGGAATTTTGCTTCATCTTTTTTGCCTCCCAAAAACGCTTCATCCTCTCTGAATGCTCTTTCTTCCGTTCATCTGTCCACTTTACTCCAGGTTGACGATTTATATATATATATATATATATATTATAAGTATATATAGAAGAGCACACCCATTTCGTTGAAAAATACAGTTCAGAAGGGAAAAGTCGACATGTAAAATGGATGTCGATGGTTCTGCATTATGCATGCTCATGTCTTTGGCTACAACGAGGGTCAACAATGTTGACATGAATCACCCCAATCGGAAGTGGTATCTTTTGAGAAAAACGAAATATATGATGTGCTATAATACATAAAAAGCTCCTGCGGATAATTTAGAATATTCGTCTTCTCGCATGTTGTATAATTCCATTTTGAAATATTCGGTATCTTTCAAAATATAAGGGATGTTAAAGATGAGTTAACGAGCCATTAAAAAGTATCTGTCCGTATAATGGTAATTCAATTTCATATCGTCATCGATTTTGTTATTTGTAGTAACATTGTACATATTAATTCAGGAAATGTAAGTACGGCGGTTTCTGAATAAACGTTAATTCTTCTCTGATTTTTTGTTGGTGATGGGAAACATTCGACCTTTGGCAATATTTTAAGCAACGTATTCGTTCCGAAAAAACAGGTTAGTGTTCAATGGAAGCCGTAACTATATGGGGCGGGTGACATTGTTGTTTGGCGTATTGGCGGCATCGGAGGCGGCAGAACGGTTTTTGTCGGTTATTTCATGAACCGGTACACCGTAATGAGAGGTTTGTTAATCTATGTGAATTCGGCGTATGCAGCATCAAATACAGACACGCCGGTACACATCAATCGCTCGTGCATTCGTTTGAAATACAGAACTCTAGGCAGAGCCCATACAGTTTATACATCACTCTAATTAATAAATGGCCGACCCTCCCATAAGATGATTAAAGCAATCACTTTGCTTATATATGTAGCACCCTTGAGGGAAATTGTAAATATTGATATCCAGCAGTGCATTTTTATTAGGTTAAATACTCATCATTCGAATTCTATTTCCTATATGCACAACAAATTCACCGAAACTGATTGCGGTATATATATATATATATATATATATATATATATATATATATATATATATATATATATATATATATATATATATATATATATATATATATATATATATATATTTAAGAAAATGAAAACTAGAACATTCATTCGAAAAATTCAATTAACCAAAAGAATGTAATAGTAGAGCTAGATATGTGAACGCGTACGATCTGATGTCTCCATTATCCTTCGAGGGATAAATGTTAGAGAAATATTGCAATCGATACCACACCTGATGGAAGAGCGAGACATATGTTTCGTTCTGCAAGGAACTCGTCAGTCGCACCACGTTCATCCAAAAGAGGCAACGATATCAATCTCCAAACATATTCTTGTGACTCCAAGTGAACTATCGTGGAGTAATGACTACTCCACAATTCCATCTATAGGAATTGTGGAGAAAACATCTCCAGATTACAGACACACCAAGCATCGAACATTCACATATCTTCTATACCCGTAGGTAACTACTAAATTGCACTGTCTATTTGACAAATATCATCATATGATGTTTTCAAATGTCAAGGTTGTGTTAGTAGTTAGTTGTACTAAGTAAATATAGATGAATATTGAATATTCTTATTGTTAACTTGATGTAAATGCATTATACTTGAAAATAAATAAGATGAAATTCAAACACTAGAACTTCTGATTTACACTTTTATTCAATAAATAGCACGACCCGTTTCGTCGCTATAAAGGACTCAGTCAGTCAGTATTCTATTAGCGTCTGAAGAAGTCGTTATAACGACGAAACGCGTCGTGATATTCATTCAATAAAAGTGTAAATCAAAAGTATTTGAATCTTATATTATATTTAAATATAGATTAAACCCATTTCGATATTTTCACGGTTATTTCTTCTTTGTATATTACGAATATTTGCATTATTCATCACAATCGTATGACTGTGAAATTTTTGCCAGTTCGAGAACAATCACCAAATATTTGACACCCAAAATATCTGACCTCTAATCTCATTGAAACGCGCGTGCGCAGATGATGTTGACGAGAGAAAAGTTTTGTTAGAAATGCATTACCCCCGTGTTAATAATTGATTTCCCGGATTTAATTAATGTGGAATGTTGAATTTAAACTTAAAGTTTCTTGGTGGATCCAAGACGAATGATGGCATTCCTCCGGATCTCCTCATTCAGGAAATGAATCTGAAGGAAGCAGAATCTTTAACTTTAGTGAAACGTTGTTCCGCATTCTTACACTGATGTATTTCGAAGAGCATAAATATCCGGCGCATCAGAATGAAGAGAGCAGGGCCCGATGATACACAAGCTTTCAAGGCTCTAACATTCAACCCGGAATGAGGTTGAAATATTCGCTAGCATTTTCTAGCCTTCAACCCAATAAAAGTATAATTAAAAATCAACTGAAACTTCGTTGGGTTAGCTGTGGATAAAATGTAATAATTCTTTAAATTTAATCGAGGGAAATTTTCTGCTCCGGTGTCTCGTGTTTCATTCACCCCAAGCGGTTGGTTATACGCGGAGGGGTGAATTTGACAAATATGCCTCTCAGTCAGTCAACTGATAAGTGAGTCTAATCTGAAATTCTCAGTTTTCTTAACATTTTCTTTTTCGTTAGGCGATTAAATAATCCGAATTAAATTGTAAGCGTTCTTGTCGAATTGAAAGGAACTCGTTCGGTTGTTCACTGACCATACCTTCGCGTTATTGCGATTGAAAAATAATACTCCGTCAAGGTGAGCAATCCTAATGGAGTATTATGAGACACTAGACAACGAAATATAACAAGATACTGCATGAATACACATTGGACAGCGGTTGTTTTTACAAAAATATATCCTGGAATTTAAGTGGGAAACGGATGAGTAACGTTCAAAAAATTGCGTCCAAAATAATGTCCAGTGATCCCATCAGACTAAGGATTGTTGGTGGAAAAGAGACTCTGGTCTAATGTAAACATTTAAATTTCTGAAACTTCATTTTAGTCAGTTGTGTCACCTACTTTGAGAATATTTCTCCCATTCAATATTTCCACCCATTTCTGAGTAGTAAGTTAATAAACTTTACAATACAATAGATGTATTTTGTACTTACCAATATAGAAATCATTTTGTTTCTTAGACCTTGTTTGGTAACCATGTGCATCTTCAACATATTTTACACGGTCAACGATATAGTTAGGGACCTTGCCATATTTTATTTTTATAAATGAAGTGTATAGTTTTATGTACCATGTGCTGCCCAATATTCAAACAACTAAGTAATTCATACAAAAGTAATATAGGTGTGTGCCTATTGCACTTCAATATAATGCTAAATGCTGCTTTTTGGAGCATTTTTTTGGAGCTTTTTAAATTTTGAATATGACTTTGAGGCAAGGTGTATAATACAGTTGAACAAAAGTTTATGTTTGGTAATATTATCGACTTATACAATGAAGACTTTGTGAAGACACTAACATAATTACTCATTATAGCTAAAAAATTTACTTTTCTTTTAATTTACCTCATAATATACCTAAAATGCTTCTTAAAACTCAAATTTCCATCGATAATAACACCTAAATACTTAATCTCACTGACTTGTTCCAATGGTACATTATTCACTTCATTTTGTATAACACACTCTAATCTAGATAATTTTGCTTTGTTTCCCACATAATACATTAATATTTATCATTATTTAATGAAAGACTGTTATCACACACCGTTATTGCATTTCTGTGGTTATTTCGTAACATGTCTTGTCACTTGTCACAAAAAGAGTGTAGAGTTCCAAGTGGATGTGAAAAGTTAACTGAAAATATAGCTGATATTATAATGAAGTGATAACAACTCACCATAATTAATATCCCCGATTTCGAGCTTTACGGCTTCCAGATTAAAAAAAATCTTTTACTTATCCCAGATATTATATAGCAGCGAGATTGAGACCGCCACGTCTCGTGGCGGCGGTCCTCATGGCAGCTATCTTCACGTCGGCGACCTTCGTGGCGTAGATTTCCGTTACGTCCTATAAACTTCCTGGCAGTCTTTGATGTGGGATGTAGCACCCATTTCTGTAATTCCTTATAGAGATGTTCGCCGAGTCTAAGTTCTCTGAAATTTTTAATTTTTCGGGATTATACCAGTTAATTCAGTAATTAGGACAGTCCTTACCACGTTCATGTGCCACTCTGCACTCGCACTTCTAGTTCTCGCTATTCTGAGATTTTTCGGCATTCTTCTCAAGTTGGTTGTTCGCATTTGGAATGGCCACCTGTATAAATGTAATTTAACTAGCCCTTTTATCAACCAGGATCACGTCTGGCCTATTCTGAGTACCTGATTGATCAGTCAAGATAGAGCTGCCCCAGTAGAGTCCAAACTAGAAATTCTCCAAAATGACTTCGGACTGTATTTGTAGTAAAGCACATTTTGTTTCTGTAGAAGATGTAATTTTGATGCCAGTTCTTGATGCACAATCTCTGCTACGGCGTCATATTTCTCTTCGTATTCCGTTGGTGCGAATATTTGACATCCCCCTGTAATATATTGGATTGAAGTATTATTATTCTTATCATTTAATGGACAATATAGCTAAGGATTATCTATCTCTTTGTTTTCATCTTCTCTTTCTCATATTTTCTAGTGTAATTTTTGATTGGCTAACCTGCTTTTCATCACCTGTTTTCCCTGTTCAATTGTGATTTTTAGATTTTCTCTATTTTCTTTTTTATTCTATGTTCTGGCACTCTAGAATAGGTATGGGGATCTGCATCTCGTATTAGTAAAATTTTACCAGTGTAAATCAAGCACTTGAAGAAGATGTTGTATCTCGAAACGCAGTTCTTGAGTATTATGTGATATATGCGACAATTTGAGTAAGTTGATTAAATATTCGCTGGTCTCTTGGTGAAACATTGTTTAATATATTAAGTCAAAAACTCTTAGCTGGGTTTCACAAAATTTATAATGAATACTTGACAACTGTTTCGGCGTGACACCCCATTTTCGAAACTTAAACTCAATTAAACTTCTCAACAATTATCAAGTATTATTATATATATTATTTAATATATTTGAATAAGTGTTTAATTATTCCAATGTTCATTTCATCTAAATTGATATATCGAGATAATATGAATGAGTATATTCATAGAATGATCAATTTTTTGACCTCTTCAAATATTTTCCTATTGATAAATGTTGAATTATTCGAAACTTCGCCGCATTAAAAGTCCATATACATGTTGAATTGAAAAGAGCAGAGACGATAAAGTAGAAACTGATTTGTATTCTCATAATAATGGCAAGAAACACTTGATTGATTCACGTTTTCAAATGATACAAAGTTTGTTGGATGAGCTGAAATAATCTTGTGTTTAACACCGACCGGAAGTGCTCGATCCGGCTCGTGAGTAGGGTGTAGGATGCGGCCTGTGCTACGCGTCCCGACTCCGTGAACACCAAAAGAAATAATACCTACCTACGAAATGATTAAACTAACACATTTACTACTTAGGCAGCGCGCTCACTGCTGTTTTATTAGAAACAACAAACGCCTAGTTTCGACCCGATGAAAAATAAAGCTCGAAACGAATGAAATGGCAAATTGCCACGGAATCCGAATTCGATAGCGCAGCTGCTTTTTCTTTTCAACTCTCTGCCATTACACACACACAGCCACTGACACAAAGATTATATATATATATATATATATATATATATATATATATATATATATATATATATATATATATATATATATATATATATATATATATATATATATATATATATATATATATATATATATATATATATATATATATATATATATATATAGTAATATGTTATGTTACTGAGTAAAAAATGATGAGTTCTCGGCAAAAGTAGAGTCACTATAGTTGATACACAACCAATATATTAACCTTGTCTATATTTCGAACATGTTTACATTCTTCATCAGGACTCTGAAAAATAAATAAGTGTAAAATAAAGTGATTTAACCAAAAAATTACATATTACGGTTTACTAGGCTGAAGATGTAGCCAGACTGTACGCAGCAGTGAAAATAGATGGTAAAACGAAATTTGGAACTTACAGAACCAGATAATCTCATTAAAAACGCAATATAAAATGCATGGACCAAAGTGGCAAAGATGGGACATCACTTTGACTTCAATAATTTCAAAATACTGGTGTATAGCTAGTGGCTATCAGAAAAAAATATTTTTGGAAATGTGCATTATTAATGCTAATGACAATAGCATTAACAAAAAAAAAGAGATTGCTAGGCTCAGTTGCATCTATGGTTATCTACTCTCGAAGAAAATACGATAAGCATAGCTACAATTCCTGAGCTCTGTTTGACGTTTTGTGTTCTTTCACTTGTGATGAAAATTGACAGAGAGTTTTGCACTTGACACTCTGTGATCCTTAGTGACGTTTGTCTCTGTTTCCTGACAGTTCGGTATCTTTGAAATATGACTGTTGTGACACCTGTTTTTATATATTTTATATTGCGTTCTTAATGAGATTATCTGGTTCTGTAAGTTACAAAATTTGTTTTACCATCTATTTTCACTGCTGCGTACAGTCTGGCTACATCTTCATCCTAGTTAACCGTAAGATAGAATTTTTTGGTTGAAACACTTTGTTTTACACTTATTTATTTTTCAGAGTCCTGATGAAGAATGTAAACATGTTCGAAATATAGACAAGGTTAATATATTGGTTGTGTATCAATTATAGTGGCCCTTTTTTGCCGAGAACTCATCATCTTTTACTCATTAATATCATACGGCAATACTCCTTATTTATATTGTATATATGTATATATATATATATATATATATATATATATATATATATATATATATATATATATATATATATATATATATATATATATATATATATATATATATATATATATATATATATAATTAAATTAAAAACAAGGTTTGTCAGGCAGAAAGTGAGGTTAAGAGTTTACGGTATTTACCTGAGATTTACGTTGTTTGTTTATTTGTAACAGCCGTTTACATATGTTTCAAGCTTATTGGCTTTCATCAGAACGGCATAGTTCAAGTTATTATTAGATGTTACACACTTGAAAGTTGATTAAAAAGGAAAAACACAGAACAAAACAACACAAAACTCCACGTGAGGAATCTACATCATTTTTGGTTAAATCGAATATCTTGACCAAGCTTGTTAAAGCTATATTTTCAGACTGAATCGATGTCTACCTGCGATGAGATATTTATACCTTATAGAATTTTGTACCGACAATATTATGAATTAAAAACAAGGTTTGTCAGGCAGAAAGTGAGGTTAAGAGTTTACGGTATTTACCTGAGATTTACGTTGTTTGTTTATTTGTAACAGCCGTTTACATATGTTTCAAGCTTATTGGCTTTCATCAGAACGGCGTAGTTCAAGTTATTATTAGATGTTACACACTTGAAAGTTGATTAAAAAGGAAAAACACAGAACAAAACAACACAAAATTCCACGTGAGGAATCTACATCATTTTTGGTTAAATCGAATATCTTGACCAAGCTTGTTAAAGCTATATTTTCAGACTGAATCGATGTCTACCTGCGATGAGATATCTATACCTTATAGAATTTTGTACCGACAATATTATGAATTAAAAACAAGGTTTGTCAGGCAGAAAGTGAGGTTAAGAGTTATGTGACACAGTTTTGCTGTGAGAGACGAAAAATATGGTAAAGATCTGTATTTAACTAATAGAGCTTGTGAGTCTATGTTATGATCTCAAGGTCGGTTCTAGAGGTGGGAACCGGTGGTCTAATGACTGTATTACATAAGAACTTTTTTACCAGTGTTCTTAGATATCCATTGTCAACCAAGAAGTCTCTCAGACGGGACAGTGAGCTTTGACAGTAATCCGTGTGAACAATGTTAATAAAATAAAAATAGAAAAAAAATAGAATAAAAATGGAATAAAAATAGAATCAAAATAGAATAAAAATAGAATTGTAATTTATAATTTAATTAAACTCTCTTTACCGTTGTCTATGCTTTTCTGGCCACATAAAAACAAATGTCTATATTTAGTTGAATGCTGGGGGCACTTGATTCGTAACATTAATTAAGTATCGACCCAAATATCAACCTGAAATTAATTATACGTTTTATCTTTTGACTTCTGATCTTCTTTGAAATGAACTGAGATTTCGAATAGGCGTGCTGTTGAAGCAAGATAATAACGATGTGAACAAATAGAAAGAAACAGTAAACGTACTGTTTTATTAAGGGTATACTTCACAAAGATTTTGTCTGTAGTAGTTTTTATATAAGCGCGCTTGGCTTGATCTTAATCACTCATACCGTTTGGCATGGCAATTTTCACTTCATTTTTTCATATAATGGGTGATTTTTTAAGCATAGTTTTTTTTTAATCGGATAAAACAGTCAATTTCCATCATATATTCACAATTTAAATTGAAATTGATAACTTGGCCTTTGCCATTTACATTCTGAAGATAACTTCATGTAAATGTTGTCCGCGGCTCCGTATCAAATGGTCCATTCGGAAGGTCCAATTTTGAATCACTTTAACGAGCATTGAATGTTGGTACAAAACGAAAAATCTACCAGATTAAAGAGCATATCAATATCTATAAAACACTTCTGAATATCATATAGGTACATCATTCGGTCATGGGTACATCTATTAGCCGAATTTTCAATTGCTTCATCACCAAAGAAATTCAATCTTTCTTAGGTTTAGATAAATTGTTTTCCCCAGTATGTTTTTTTTGTTTCTTAGTTTAGAGATAACTCAAAAACTCAAATACCCAAGACAATTTTATTAATGTTCGGTCTGAAACGTTACTAAACTTAATAATAAAGATCTATATAAAATTACCAGACCTAAATTACCAGACTATATATTAGATAATTAAGACTACTAGAGTACATACCTATATACCTGTATATACCTATATACAACAAGACGAACATTCGATAGATAGCGGTAAAGAGAAACTTATGTATTTGCTGAAGAAGCAGTCCGACGTAATAAGTGAAAGACTGTTTTGGTTGGAGATCAAATTAGAGTGATTCCTCACCATGGACAGTCGTGACAGAGCGCGAACGATGATCTTTTCTTCTTCGAATTATATCTAAATACTGAAAACAATCGCGTGCCATTTATAACAATGTTATGATCATAAGGTCGTATTCATTTGGTTATGATGATTAAAATCTTTGAGTATGAACAAAAGATTTGGTTTATATTCAATTATAATGGATTTACATCAAGCAATCGCCAACACTATTCAATATTAGAATCTTTAATTAAGTTTAGCTAATAGTTATCACATTTATTGACTGCGAATTGTTTGACTTTATGAATTTCGCCGGATAAGCTAGCATTGAATAAACTCACTCCAAAATAGAGTAATTTGAGCATAGATAGGCCGGATTTGAATTTAAACAACGGTCCTTACACCGAAGGTAAGCACGTACAGAAAAACTCGTTTCAGTGAAATAAATTGGTTAAAATAACTGTATCAAGCTGGAGTGATGTGAAATTGAATTAATTGTAGATTTTTTATACATTTTGTTTAACGGATGGCTTTATCATCTAATTATTCGAGAAGGTTGCGATGTCGACCGAATCAGGTGGTCCCGCGTCTGGCGGAAATAAATCTAGTGAAAATAAGTGCAAATATTGTAGTAAATTTGTTTCAAATGACGTGATTAGGTGTTCTTACAGTGAATGTAATACACTTATTCATCCTAAATGCTTTGATAATCTCAATAAAATTGTCAAAATTGATATTGGCGAGTTCAAATGTAGATATTGCCCAGATACTAAAAATATGACCTCAATAGAAACAGAACTTGTTATAGTGAAGAAAGAGGTTGAATGTCTTATGAGAGAAAGAGATTTGTTGTTGAAATACGTTTCTGAATTAGAATACAACGCAGGTTTATTGAAAGAGAATTTTAAGGTTGGCAACGCGCCTTGTTTATCATATTCGGCTGTAGCTGCAGGAACAAAAAAACGTCTTACTTCCATCATTGGATCCGAGAGGAGTGTAAACAAATATGTGAACACATCTGGCACTGAGGCGACAACTGTTCTTTTAGTACGTTCTTCTGATGGGAATTCCACTAATAAAGATGTAGAACATGTGGTCAAGGCTCAAGTAAGACCGGCCGAAATAAAGGCAAATGTACTGAATACAAAATTAATAAAGAATGGTATTCTCATAAATTGCAGTGGCAAGGAATCTTTGGATAAAATGAAAAATAAATTGCAACAGCGATTATCCTCTAATTATGAGGTGACTGAACCGAAGAAGTTCAATCCTAGAATTCAGGTACAGAATGTGAATGGCGAGGCGTTGGAGAGTAAGGATTTTATTGCTGAAATTATAACTTTTAATGATCTTGATTCAATAACTAGTACTCTTAAGGTAATTACGAAATCTAAATACAGAAATGTTTACAATGTGGTCCTTGAATGTGATCCGCTAACATTCAAGCGGGTTATGGAGAGAGGATTTCTGTGGATTGGTTGGAATAGATGCTGGGTTCGAGAGCATTTCGGCATTTTTAAGTGCTTTAATTGTTGGAAATATGGTCATATAAAAAAAAATTGTAAGGCTACAGGTCCAGTTTGTCCTGTTTGTTCGGGATCACATGAAAAACGTGAGTGTACAGCTGATGCACCTTGTTGTAATAACTGCAAAGAACTAAACAATAAATCAAAAACAAATGTAGATACTTGTCATAATATAAATAGCCCAGAATGTACTTATATTATAAATAGACTAAATTTTTTCAAATCTAGAATACAGTATGAATCCTAAGTTTGGTAAAACTCTCAAGATAGGGCATTTGAATGTCCGATCCTTGGGTTCACGTTTTGATGAGTTTAGAGGTTTAGTATTGGAGAATGATTTTGATATCATGTGTACGTCTGAAACATGGTTGAGGGAGGATTCGCCTACTGATTGTTTAAATATTCCAAATTACCATTTCATCCATCAACCTCGAGCTGGACGGTTGGGGGGTGGAGTTGGAATTTATATAAAGCAGCATCTAAAGATGGATCGTATCTTGTTGGATTTTCCGAGCATTCCCTCTGTGGAGCAGTTATGGATTAGGGTTCACCTTGGCGGTGATGAGGTGGTTATAGGTACTTTTTATCGTACACCTACAAGAACAGGAGCGGTGCCAAATACATTGAGCAGTTTTTATGATTATTTCGAAAATGTATTGTCCCATATTTCTCCCCTATATACAAATGTTTTCATTCTTGGAGACTTCAATGTTGACCAGTTGGGCGACGACAGGTTGCCTGACTGAGCGGCGGCATATAATTTTATTCAACTGATAAGAGAGCCCACTCGTGTCACTGATGTGTCTGAGTCAATTATCGATTTGATTTTTACAGATGCTTCTCACCGTGTTATTGATGCGGGGTGCTCGATAATGCTACTTCTGATCATAGGTTGATTTACTGTTCTGCAAGTTTTGTAACGCCCAGGATGGCACCGCGATTGGTTACGTACCGAGATTTCAAGAACTTAAATATGGATGCTTTTCTTGGGGACCTCGAGGGCACTCCATGGAATGATATTCTATATGAAAACAATGTAGACAGAAAGGTTAATTTATTTAATGATTTTATTCTAAAATTGTTCGATGAGCATGCTCCTTATATTTCTTCTTTGGTCAGTAAGCCTTTTGCGCCTTGGTTGACAGATAATATTAGACTCATGATGAAGTTGAGAACTGATGCCTTTCGTCGCTACAAGGGGACCAAGGACATAAATGCCCTTATATATTACAGACAGCTGAGAAATCTCACAACTGCAGCTGTTCGTGCAGAGAAGGCAGCATACTTGGAGCATCAGCTGAAAACATGTGGGAGCAAATCATTTTGGAAAACCGTGCGAAATTTTGATCTGAAATCAAAGAGATCGTATTCGATTCCAGATTTTCTGAAGAAGCCTCATGAAATCAATTTGCACTTCGCCTCTGTTTACAGTTCTCCTGATAGTTGTGGTGAATCGTCTACATTTTATGATTCGAGATTGTATAAGGAAAACCTAAAATTTAATTTCAAAATGGCATCTTTGGATGAAGTTTCTAAAATAATTATGAGCCTTAAGTCAAATGCTATTGGTTCTGATGGTATTAGCGCAAAAATGCTACAGTTATGTTGTCCAACAATTGTTCCTTATGTATGTCACATAGTTAACTGTTGTCTTGAGATTGGATGTTTTCCTCTGTCTTGGAAGCATTCTCTGGTTCAGCCACTCGCAAAGGTCCGTAATCCTCGCTCATGCGATGATCTGCGCCCAATTAGTATTCTTCCTTCCTTGTCGAAAGTTCTGGAGAGGATTGCTGTGGTTCAAATGTACAATTTTGTTTTGGACAGTGGTATCATCTCCCCGGCGCAGTCGGGTTTCAGAAAGAATCACAGCACCACCACTGCCCTGCTGAATATAACAGATGAAATTATTAGATCCTTGGATGCCGGTCTAGCATTGGCATTGATTCTTCTTGATTATTCCAAGGCTTTTGACTTAATTGACCACGTTTTACTGTGTGCAAAATTGCGTTTTTTTGGATTCGATGTCACCGCTCTTGCCTTCCTCAGATCATACTTGAGTCTGCGCACACAGTCGGTTGTAATAGATAAAATTTCTTCCAGTACTTTGTCCATAACATCTGGAGTTCCTCAGGGGTCAATTTTGGGTCCGTTGTTATTCATCATCTATACGGCTGACATCTTCGATTACGTTAAGTATTGTAAAATTCAGGCTTTTGCGGATGACACGCAAGTGTTTCTTTCTTTCAATCCTGGGTCAGTTATTGCGGCAACATCTTTCATCAATGAGGATCTGGAGAGCATTGTGTGTTATTCGGGGAGACATAACTTAAGGATAAATCCATCAAAGTGTAAACTTCTGTTATATGTATCAGAATCAAGAAGGGCGGATATCACGGGTAACCTCGATGTGGTGTTGAGTGGTGATAGAATGCCTGTAGATGACAGCGCAGTGAACTTGGGACTGACTTTTGATAGGGATCTGCGCTTTCGTAGCTATGTAATGCAATTGGTCAAGAAAACTTTTGCAACCTTGAAAGTCCTATATGTCAACATAACCATATTGAACTTTAAAATTCGAAAAAAACTGGTGGAAACGTTAGTGTTGTCAATTTTGAACTATGGTTTACCTATAATCTATCCTTGTCTGGACCATTCTTCTCGAATGCGGCTTCAGAGGATTCAAAACGCGTGTTGCAGGTTTGTATGCCGCTTGAGAAAATATGATAGAGTCTCGAATAGAATTCAGCAACTTCGATGGCTAAAGATTGAGAATCTCTACAAACTGCGTATCTGTTCGTTGGTACATAATATCTTGCTGTTTGGACGGCCTGCGTATCTCCTCGAAAAGTTGATATACAGGGGGAACTTGCATGATGTGGCTGTAAGGCATGTAAAGCTTCTGAATTGTCCCAGGTTTCGTTTGGAACTATTTAAGCGTTCGTTTACTTACAATGCGGTAAGATATTATAATGAGATAAAATCAGAATGGAAGGATTTTCAAATCGTCAAATTCAGGAGGAATGTGGGGAGCGCCTTGCTTCGGAACCAGGGAATGAGTATCAATCCGGTTGGTTGTTTTTTTGACGTATAGTTGTATATCTTTTTATTTTTGTTTTTATGGTGTGGCTCTCATATTGCTATGTACAGATCTGTTCATGTGGTTGGGTAAGAGTAGCATAGGCTGGACTTAGTTGTTTATCTAGATGTATGTTTATATATCTTTTTTTCTTTTTCTTTTCTGTTTTTTATGGTGTAATTTCAATATTCTTCATTTTCAACATTCATTTCAATATCATGCATTTTGTTAAATTTTGTTGTTCATTACTTTATTACGTATATATTCATAGGGTTAAGTAGGAGTAGCGTAAGCTAGACTTCGCCCGGAAAAATAATTGTACTGATTGTACGTTTAATAAAGGCATTTATTATTATTATTATTATTATAAAAAGTGAGAGACGGAAATGAGGCGATACTAGAAAAGTACATTGAAATTTGGGGACATAAGATGTGAGGCCATACTTCAGAGTGTTCGCAGTTAGATATGAATCGCTTCAACTCTTGACAATGGGATAGTAATCCGAAACATATGTCGCAAGAACAAAAAACTTTCGTGGAATGAAGCCAAATGTTTTGAATTATAATATTATACGTAAGATTTAACGTTCACAAATGCAGCGTGAATTATTCGGTTTATGTATAAAATGAATATCTGCTACAATTCATATTGTCTTCTATTTTGCCGTTCACGTTTCCAGAATATTTGCGGTTGAGCTCATTTGGCTGCAGTTCTACGTGACCTCACTGTATTTGTAACGAAATCCCTTGGTGAGCCGTGAAATATTTTCCACTTCGTTAGTGAAAAAACCCATCTGTTAGCATTTAATGTGAGAACAGACGTATAAAACTCTATGGGTCAACTTTGGCTTTAATTTTCCAGAAGTTGCGATCCGGCATAGAGATCAAATATCAACTTGATACAATCCTGTCGCGTACTTCAACCCTACCCTGCAAATTTGTTTCACCAAATTCAGTACTAGAACGTGTGAATGAAAAGATGAGTATCTATATAATTGTTCCGTATTCAATGGTTATCAGGGGTTTTATTTATCGAATATTCCAACACGAATAGCACAAATATTATTGAATAAACCAGAACGGTATTGGATATTTTAGGAGTTCCCAAACTTTTTTTTAATACGCCCCCTCCTGTTAAAATGGAAACCATTCACGCCCCCCTTCACAGTAAATTTTATGGGCAAGTGAAAAAACCAAGAAATACATTGAAAACAAAACATTTATTTTTAATAACACAAAGGACAACATCTGAAGCGTCAATTTAAAGACATACTGTTAGAGAAAAACATAAACAAAAAAAACATAATGAACTAGTAAACTAGTGAGATGAGGGGGCTTGCATTTTCTTCACTAGTAAACATATTCTTGGTTGTGTTTTAGTAAGGGCACAACGTAAGTCACTGGTAATATCAAGTTTGTTTCTGAACTTAGTTTTAATTGCAACGAGGGTTGAAAATGCCTTTTCACACAATAGGTACTCGAAAAAGGCAGATATAATCGAATAGCTGCCAGTGATACACGAGGAAACACTTTGAAATATTTGATCCAAAATGATGACTATGATCTCCGATTATATTTTTGCTTTAAAACAAAATGTTTTATACACATGGATTGTCAAGTTTTCTGAACATCAAGATTGATTTAAAAAATCTACAACGTGAGAACAGTTTAAAAAATGAGTTGCTTTTATTCATTTGAAAAATTTTATTCTTGAGTGGCTTTGTGCTCACGCCCCCCCTGACATATCTTCACGCCCCCTTGGGGGTTTTTTTTGAAGTTTGGGAATCCAAATATTTGTTTGTTGCCTTTGATTGGGCCATTTTTCAATGGAAAACGTTTATTTTCCCATTGAACACAATTTTCCGATTAATTTATTTCAAGAATTTTTTGAATATTGAAAATTTCTTGATTTTATAATCCTGAAACGAGGATATCGAGCCTAAAATTATTCGGGAGCTAAGTTTCTCATTAGTCATCGTTTGAACTGTGAAAACAGTGTCTATGTTATGATGAATTGACGTGATCTCTAAGAGATTCTTTTATTTTATTTGGACTCGTAAGTTCTGTACAATTACCCAACAGATCTATCATAAATTCAAAAGCACCTAAAGTCATAGACCTAAAACAATGTGCATGTCTTACACGGAAATTGAACGAAGATCCATTGCAGGCTTTCACTAGGAGTATGGAGACTCTAAGCTATGGAGACGAATTCTATACTCTCTTCAATAGAAGATATAACAATAAGAAACTACAAATTCCCTAATTTCATTATCAGTCACGTACCGTGCTCACTCAAATTCAATGTATATTGTGAAATTATTTTTCCAGTAATGCTATCTCAAACACGTAGTTAAATTCGAACAGATGCGCTAATCGGAATGATTTCGATGGGTCGGATACTTGAAGTGAAAGGTTAATGAAAAACAAACTTTAATTCACCCTACTGAATTAAACAAAACAAACTCGAAAGATACGGAAAGGGTTTGTGCGCTTTTCGCTCGGGAAACGTGTTGGTGAAAAATATACAAATCGACTCAAGGGGGTCCATTAACTCTATGAAATTAACTTGTATTCTATTTAATCATCACACTATAAGCTTGAACGAAATTGTCATATATACCTACTTACATATGGGATTGTTTTTTTTAATTTAAAACGCGGTGCAACAAGGCACTGAATCTAGACCAACACTTTCTAAATCTGCTCTTTTACAGTAGCTACTTGGTGAGTTCTTCACAATTCCAATTTTTTGGTATGCAACGTGAAACTTGCAACTGGGTCTGAATATCTGAGATCTAATTGTACTGCGTTTTCACCTCTTGCTTCTGCAATAGTTGCTGTTACTATCAATTTATTGAGTTAATGAAAAAAAAACACAGTTATTAAAATACAATGTCCTCTGCTTTTTTGAAATTGATGAGTAGAATTGATAAGATAGAAATAGGTCAATGATCACGCCTGCCTGGAGGTGACTCAATTATATCCTGACAGTTAGAGTAGTTAAACGATGAGGACACTTACAGTACTCCTCAGAAGAAAAAGAAAGAAATGAAAGTAGTAAAGAGAAAATAATCCATGTTTTGATATCATTCGACAAAATTTAACGACTTCAATTTTCTGCCACACTCATGGGATAGTACCATCCAAATGTCCGGGTTCTAATGAATGAATGGAATACTATGATGAATGTTCCTCAAAAGAATAATAGGGAAATGGTTTCAATGAACTAGCATGAAAGTATTATAAATACCGTTGACTAAATTAAAAGTCAACCAATTCTAATTGTATATTTCTGAAAGAGTGGCTCATATGCACATGTTGTTCCAAAGTGTAGCTGACATTCTTCAGAACGAACGTACCTGCTAAAGCAGGGACCTTCTTCGCTCAAGATGTGAACGTCTGGATATGCAAGTAATGCTCTAGTGAGCATTTGAAATCGATTTCAAGAGGAACTAACGCGAACGAGATGTTCTCCATTTCATAAATTAACCACCACACAGTATGATTTTAGTCCAAATAAATTCTGCAACCTTTGGAATATACTTTCCAAATTCACTCAGAAATTCACTATAATTATTGCAGTAAGTTCAGTTCATTCCAAAAAATGTGGCAGCATCCATTTCTTTCACTATTTAAAGTACATGTGAACGTCTTCTTCTCTACAAGCTTCTGTGAGTCTTGAGATTCTGCCAACTCACCCTCTACTACTAAGGTGTCAGTTCACAGTCAAAAATAACCTTCATCAACACAACTAGATACGTATTCAACATAAGGATAATTAAATGCTTCATGATCAGTAAACCTTCCAGTGATTTTCCAGATATGATTGCAAGATATCAATGAATATTCAGAAATATGGTTCATGTTATTTGCCGAAGAGCATCTCGGTTACAGCTTGTACATTGCACCAATTTCAAAAGTCTTGAACTGCGACTTTTACTGTCTTGCTTTCTACAAAACGATGCTTTCTGAAAAAGTTTCAATACAGCAAAGTACGATAAAAGATCTCAATATCTTGCTGTGTTTCTCACTGCTCCTGGATCGATTATAGAATGAGCATGCTTTGCGAGAACAAATAAATTATTGTTTTCCTAGTGACTTCACATGATTCTGTTTATTTTCCGTGGAAAGTTTTCTCTTCGGGACGTGAAAGACTGTCGAGTGCTAGGATGAAAGGTGTTCATCTGTATAACTCACCTTTGAATTTTGCCGGAATGTAATATTCCAGTTACACAAGGGTCTATAAATCTCGTGGGGCCCATAAAGACAATATTAACTCTCTCTTTCCTTCGCTGCGTATTTAACTACTTGAGGTTATAGTGGAATAATAAAATGTGTCACTGCCATTGACAAGAACATCACGTGATAGAACGCATAGCGATAACTTTATTTTTAATTTGTTGATATTTATAATTGACGTTTGAATAGGACCATAGTCGCTTTGCAAAATGATTTAAACGTTCACATTATTAGTACTAAAAGATTTGAGAAGTGTATAAGAAACAAATTCCTCCATGAATTGCTCCACTGACTTCAATCTTCAACTACTTGAAATTCGCAGGTTTTTTGACAGCAGCTTGTACTCCACATGTCTGAACTCGTTAATGGAGTGATTGAGATGACCAGTTTCATCAACTAACCGAGAAAATGATATCACATCAAGCCTTTCTTTTTCCTAGTAATCAAGCATCCTGATAGTATTTTACTTGGCGAAAATCTAGGTAGACAAAGCTTGATAACGTGTGTTTCATGTAGGTAAACCTTAATGTTTCCGAAGATTGTTACTCATCGATCATATCTCTTCTTATAAGCTCTCAGACTCAGCAGAATTGACGAATACAATTGTGTGACGAAATCAGAGTGAAGAAAAGAGAAATCAGATGTGCTTTTCATAATAAATTGAAGGAACTTTTTGATCGTATTTTTTGTATAGCGAGACATGTTTATATGTTGGTACAGTATTGTATTTCATTATGTTACACTATATAAAAATGTTTCGAACATTTCAATGACTCAAAATAGGGTTTTGTTCAATGGAAAACTTCGTTGAATCTGAATGAAAATTGAATACCGATTTTTCCCCTATGGAGATTGTATTCACAGTGAATTATAAGAAGCGATACAATAACAATTACATGTTAGAAGCGAAAAATGCCAGAGCTATCCTTCTCCGGAGATAAAATCAGGCGTTGGTTCGAAGAAAGCTGGCGAACAATTCATATCAGCTTTTGTAGCTGCTCAAAGTCGACTGCTCGAAACCGCTCGAGAAGCTGGGAAGTCGATTAACGTCACGCGTAGGGAACAGAAATAGAGCTCAAATTGCTGCACATCTAAGTTTCTTAGCTGGTAATCTGCCGTTCCTGTAGTTCACACGACTGTTCGGACCGACCGGGAACAGCAAGAATCCTCATTTGTTTCATTTCCTACAAATTATTTTCTTCCTTGCTCCGCTACACTCCAAGTTATGTTGTTATTGTTTCAAATTCGTCACGTACGCTCTCATGTTGTCGGAATCACTGACCTCTCTTCGCGGACGTCAAATGGGGTTGTACCATAGAAGCAGATAGATATAAGTGGCCTTTCGAATAATTATTCGTCATCTAAGACATTTGTCGAAAGAAAGTTTGACAAGACCGGTTTGTGACAGGAAGTAGCCGCTTGTAGTGAGCTTTAAATCTCCACGAATGAATATACTGATTAAGGGTATTCTTCAAATTTGAATCCGGTCTAGAATTAACAGCCAATTTAGGAATTTTCCAGCCATCCATCAATAAGAATGAATAAAAAGTAATAATAATCAATTTTAAACTACTAATAAATCAACTGTTGGGTGTTGAAAACTTTTCGAAAGTATGTATGTTTAAGTTTTATTCAAAGTGTATCTAAAATAATGTGTCAAAGTGTAATGCTGTCTCTTTCTCAAGGGGAAAAAATCGAATTAAGTGTGATTATAGTGTCGGTGATCAGGTTCTTTCTCGATCTGATAGGGTGACAAATCTTGGTATAGTCTTTGATTAGAAACGTTCCTTCATTCCACGTATAACCTAACTTATTTCATCTGCCTCGAAAATATATGGATTCGCTATACGCAATGGCAAATATTCTAATAATTTCTCAACATTTATAAGACTATTCAATGCCATAACCCGTAGTCAGTTGGAGTATGCCAGCATGATCTGGCATTCTATTTACACTAGCCATCAACGCCATCTTGAGGCCATTTCGAGAAAAGATTTTGAAATTCTTAGCTTGGAGGGAGGATAAAGTTTATCCACAGTGAGGAGTCAATCATGATGAATTATTGAGTCAATTCAGTTCAATCACATTGCAGGACAGCAGAGAAAATTGATCACTCAAATTCTTGTACGAATTATTGCACAGCAGTATTGATTGTCCTCCTGTCATGTCCGTTCTTAGATTTTTTGTTCTTTGGAAATATTCTCGTACCTCAGAATTATTCCACCTAGAGACTCCAAGACCAATTTGCTAATACAATCCTCCATTTGGTTTATGGAGGATAAATTACATTCAATACAGTTGCTGATACATGTAACATTCATTATGACTCCATAGCAGTTATTATGAAGAGATATGTGAACACTGGATATTGACTAAGATGAACTGAATTAGATTGAATTATTTGTAATATTTTTTCGAGAAATTGATTTGTATTATCACCATTTTCTGGTACGCCAGTGGAGTAGTTTCAGAGGTGCTCTCAAAACTGAAGAATCGCAGAAAATTTGTTGAATTGCTAATTAGTAGAACTGAGCGTTTGAAATCAATATAACTGTAACGAACAACAATAATATTTCACTGTGACGATCTGTGTTGATCTAATTACCATTTTGTCGTCTACGATAGCAACGGCACAAATACCCGCGTCAACGGAAACATAGTCATGAATTTCCTCTCTTATTCAATTTCCAACTATGCAGTTAGTGTGAACAAGGAGAATTTATCGTTTTAATTGACACAATGTCAATTTTGCATGTTCTAACAAATAGTTTCATGAAGTCACTCGAATTATACGATACGTTTTCCAAGATTCAACTGGGCATTTCCTTTCGACAAAATGAGGAAAGCGTTAAGTACTTCTTAGTGAAAATTCTAAGAACATTGGAAACTTTTCGACTTTTTATAGTGAACACTTTGGAAAGATTATAACGAAATTCAACCTGTATAGGGATAATCCAGACTAGAATTGTGAATCTAAGGGTGAAAGAGAAAACGAGCGTTATTTCCTCGTCCAAAATAACTTACACAACTTGGTGTTTCGGAATCAAGTTCAGATAATTCCTCTCCAACGCTCTGAATATAATAAATTAAATTGTTCGGGCGGTCCCTTTCGATAATAATCAATCATTGTTGTCGCCTTAGGTACTGCGATTAATGTCGCAGAAAAAGATTGAACACCCTTTGAGTGATCATCAATGACTGCTGTACTTTCGACAAATATGAAACCATATTGAACTAAATTTCTTCTTCAGAATAATTTTTTCAGGAGTTGTAATTTCATATCACAAACCCTTTCTGATTAACTTTTGTACTTTCAAATTTGTTTAAGTATTTGTTGCCTTTTCTGTTTTGTAATAAGGAACTGTCCTTTCAGACCGTCTATGTTAATTAAGTGAGTAAATGTATAATTAATCCACAACAGTGTTTTTTCAACGTTATCACAAATGAGTTCCATGGAAGGGATAGTTCCGGTCTTCATATTATACCTGTTTACTAAAAAGAGAAGGTGGATTTCGAATTTTTACCAAGAAGTATTTATTTATTCATCAATATCCATTTTGTTCCCTTCAAAATAATCTCCCTCAGATATAATGCACTTATGCCAGCGCTCCTTCCAATCCTTTTTCCAATCCAATCGCTTTTCGGTATGACCATCAGTTGCGGTGAAACACTTTCCTCTCATTGGTCTCTTCAGTTTTAGAAATAGAAAAAATCAAATAGAGGGAGTTAAATCTGGTGATAAGATGATTAAGGCATGATTACAGTTTCGTTTCTGGTCACAAAATCACGAACAAACATTGATGTATGACCTGTTTCATTATCGTGATGTTTCTCCACATTTTTTTGTTTGGGCCATTTTGCTTCGCGCAAACGTTGCATAACTTCCTTGTATTGTTCCGTTTTACCGTACGACCTGTTGGCTAGAATTCACGGTGCTCCACGCCGTTGTAATCGAAGAAACCAGTGAGCAAATCATTCATATTCGATCGAACTTGGCGTGCTTGGTCTAGGCTCTTCTGGCCGCTTCCATTGAAATCATTGGGCCTTGGTTTTGACGTCATAACCATATACTTACGTTTCGTCCAGCCAGTTATGACCTTTTTGGGCAAATCTGGATCGTTGTTGACGTCTTTCAACAATTCTTTCAGCAATTTAGAAACTTCAGAACAAACTTCGCTGACATACGTTTCATGCCTAAAACATCCAAGAAAATTGCATGGCATGAGCCGATTGATATGCCAACATCCTCTCCAACATCCCCAATAGTGACTCGACGATTTTTCAAAATCATTTTCTCCACTGTTTCGATGTTCTTTTTACATGTTGACGTGGTTGAAACTCCAGGACCTCATCGGCCTTCTATAAAGCGCTTGTACCACTTATAAACACTTGCCAAGTGCCACAATTATCATTTTAAGTGCGTTGGAGCACTTTCCTCCATATTTAACACAGAGTTTAATACAGATTTTTCGATCCATTTCTTCAAAAGTAAGAAATCGAAGAACACATAAAAGCTTGACTAACCTTCTCAGTTGTCAAAAACAAACTACTAATACAAAAGACTGATAATTTCATCTTATGGGAGACGTATGTGTACCAACATAACAAAAAAAATTCGATAATCGAATGTGCACAGCTCGCAAAAATTCAAATTCACCTTTTCTTTTGAACAGACGTTGTATATTTTTGATAGTTGATCATAATTGATAATTGATCAAACACTGACTTCTCAATTTGAGAATCATAAACTGATATAGCCGAAATGAAATGGACATTTGCTGATTCATCAATGGGAATTAAATCTGTCAATCGATTTGTTATGTGTAAGTTTGCCCGTATGGAAAGCGCGAAAAATAATATTTGAAATATCATATTGAAGTAGCATTCGTTTTGATATCTTGCAGTTTTCAATATTGAAAACGCTTAAATTTTTCCGCAATCTAATTTCACTGATGTATTTTCTCTAACGAAAAATATGTCCAAAAAATGATTAATGACAATTACAAGGAAATGTTTGTAGTTCATCCTAACCAGTTCAGATTGTTATACTGTTTTTCTGATGTAAGGGAATCTAGAACCAAACGAAGGAATACACCAACGTCTGATAGTGTCAATCAATTTCTGGAAGAAACTGCAACAGTGAAGAGGGGTATAAAAGTGTCTTGGAACATACTGTCATATATCATTTCATATCGCCGATTTCCATGTGAAGTGTAACGAAATGATGTAAAAGTCTCACATTTCTGGAAACACAATTCCTCAGCTGTCTCAGAAATTTGGGGAACAAACTAATTCCAACAGAAATCAGCTGACTGTTGACAAATTTCCTCTGAATGTAGAATTCCATCATACCTGGCATGTAATAACTGACTGCCTACTGCACATTCAACAGTTGGTTCATTAAAAAATGATCCAAGACTGGAAAATCTGTGGCTCTTATTAAAATATAGTTCCAGTTTAATATGTTGCACGTCCTTGGCGATTCCAAATTGGCACCAACGCTGTAAATATCCAAATAAAGCATTTAATCCTCTCCGAAACCGATTACTCAAACTTTTCGAATGTAATAGTTGCCTCAGTCTATCAAAGTCGTCTACACATGCATATGTGGATCACCCGTGTTGATTGCAACTCACAATTCTGTAGATATGATACGGTCTCGTGAATCTCACGGAGCCGTAAATTTGGTATTAACTCTCTTCTCCCATCGCTGCAGTTAACTGTTTGATGAGAACACGAAGGCAAACAACATATACCAGCATTGATGGCCTGCTTAATCCTGGTGAAAATTGTAAAGAAGGTCATAGCGAGACGTTCAACAAGAGCAATTCGAAAAAAACACGATTTACTGGATTTGACAGGGTGCAGAAATAAATAATAAAATTTCATTTTCTAATGGAAATCCGTTGTCTCTGAATAATTGAACGCCTTTAGGATATTTTGAGAATCTTTGATTGTAGAAGATGGAGATGACCCGATAAAAATAATGTATAGTTAAAGGATATCTACATTTTTATTTGGCTTCATAGATGGTTTCTGAATTTTGCTTCGTCGTCTTCTCACTCACTCCACGATATTTTGGATGTACGTACAAAAATAATTATCAATCTGATATTATTCTATTTAACCATTTGAATCATGCATTTTTGTTAAAAACAGTTCGAAAATGTTTGAAATTATAAGAATTTGCTTGCGAAGCTCTGTATTATATTGTTATGATTCCTATTCCTACAGAAGTTCAATTGAAAACAAACAATTTTCACTATCGTACGTCAATATGCTCACGTTTGAAATCTTCACAAATCGTTAAATTCAAAACTTCAGGAATTTCATTTGCTAGTGAATTAGATGTAATGGTTAGCTCTTCATTCAATATTCTCATGAGTGAGTTTTTAAGAGCTAAGTTTTTCAGGTTGGCGGCACTGGCACGTAATGGCATCTAAACGTCATTTGTCAAAGTGAAAAGTTTTCAATATACTCTGCCATTTCATCATGGAAAGACTTACAAACGACCAACCATTGAAAATTGTTAAAATTTACTATCAAAATTCGTGCTCTGTGTATCGTTTTTATTATTTATCGCTCATGTTATTGTCGTCATAATCGACCTGGCGAATCAACAATTCGTGCTGTTATCACCAAATGTCGCACCAAGTTCACTTTGTTTGACATTAAACCATTGTCTCGCATGCGTACAGTGCGTACTGAAGAGAATATTGCAGCCGTAGCGTACAGTGTTAATGAGGATCGTGAAATGTCAATTCGTCGCCGTTCTCAGCAATTGGGCATGTGTTAAAATTTTACGTGTTGATTTGGGTTTGAAAGCCTATAAAATTCAACTTCTGCAAGAATTGAAGCCGAATGACCTACCACAACGTCTTATTTTTGGTGGATGTGCCTTAGAACAGCTTAATGAAAATCCGCTGTTTTATCGAAAAATTGTGTTCAGCGATGAGGCTCATTTCTGGCTTAACGGATATGTAAATAAACAAAACTCTCGCATTTGGAGTGATCAATATCCACATGCCATACAAAAATTACCGATGCATCCCGAAAAAACGACATTTTGGTGTGGTTTATGGGCTACGTTACCACATTATGCCCATGTGGTATGGACATTTTTCTTCAGAGACGACCGTGGAAGAAACATTACCGTTAACGGCGAACGATATCGAGCCATGATACGCAACTTTTTTTTGCCCCAGTTTACCGAGTTGAAGTTGGTTGACATGTGGTTTCATCAAGACGGTGCCACATGCCACACAACTCGTGAAACAATGGACATGTTGAAGGTTGAATTCGGTGAGCAGCTTATCTCTCAAAATGGCCCTGTGAATTGCCCGCCAAGATCATGCGATTTGACGCCTCTGGATTATTTCTTGTGGTGTTATGTGAAGTCATTAGTGTATGTGAACAAGCCGAACACTATTGAAGCCTTACAAGATAACATAACACGCGTAATTCATGGGATACATGCCGAATAGTTCGAAAAAGTGACGCAAAACTGGACCTTCCGAATGGACCATTCGATACAGAGTTGCGGACAACATTAACATGAAATTATCTTCAAAAGGCAAAGGCCAAGTCATCAATTTCAATGAAAATTTTGAATATATGATGCAAATTGATTGTTTCATTCGATTTAAAGAAAAACTACGTTTAAAAATCATTAGAATTCCAAGTAGAGGGCCAAAAGGATTATCTATCCTTTTAAGGGTAGATAACCACTTATCTAGGTACCTGAAATTTTCGAACCAACTTTTCATTATCGTATTTTGTAAGTTCAAGTGTAACTTTTGATTGTTTTACCTGTCTGTTATCACCTGTTTGTGTTAAAATTTTATTTTGAGATTCTTTTCTTCGTCCTTGTTATTCTGTGTCCTTGCACTCGACTTTACTGAATGGTAACTCATTGCAGTGTTTCCTTGAATATCAACAAACAAGTAGAAGCACATAAGCAGCAGAAAACCATTTCAAAAGGTGAACCAAAATCAGGTCAAAAGGCTTTTGCCAGTCCTACTATTAACCCCATAGAATCAGTATATTATCCCTGAAAATATGTTGCTTTACCTATTTTCTGTTGATCCAAAAAATAACTTCTTCATTTATGTTCTGAAATTCAATAATTTCATAATTTTGTATTCATTATTCAGTTGGTTCGGATTATTAGGGACCAAGAACGGAAATTATGCCTGAAATTTCATGGTATTATGTTTTGGTATATTTATCAGCATTTTGTCAGGAATGTTTCGAAAATGTAATTTATTTCCAGAAACAGTTTTGTGGGCCAGATATTTGTGGCAAGATGCTGATAAAGTTTTATGTATCAAGACATAAAATTGTAACTGAAACCTGTAGTACATTTTTAGAATTTCATTTGAAATCTTCTATGTTTCTACGGATCACTTCTATGATCCAAACGTCTTATACTGTAGCAAAAAGGTAAGCATGCATTTGTGCAAGTTGTGATTCGCATTTGAGTTTGTACACTTGAATTTATAAGCGTCTGTATTTGTGAAATGACAACCTTGTTAATTTAGCTTATGAAGAAGTTGACGAAGTTACATAATAACATAATGATACGAACATAATAATTTAAATTAAAAATTCAAATTATTTGATTAAAGACGAAAATCTCACAATATCACGAAAAGAAGAAAGAAACATTACTGAAAGTGATCTAGATGAGACAGATAAAAACATACTAGATCCAGACATGGTAATTAATTTTAATGAATTTTAGTTACGGAAAACTTTGAAAAAAAAACGAATCATTTGGATGAAGAAAACAAAGAAAAGATCAATTCCTTGATGAATATGCGAAAAAAAAGTTCGATATTGGTAGAGTAAAATCTCATGAAGCTCATATTAAACTTCTCGAAAATAAATTCAGAATGAAGAAACCATACAGATGTTTAATTCAAGATCAAATCGAAACAGGAAACCAAATTTCAGGATTATTAAATGCGGATTCAATTGAAGAATCAGAATCACCTTTTGCAGATCCAGTAACATAAACATTTAAAAAAGATGAAAACACAACATCAAAGTTTAGTTCCTGACACAAAGTGACTCCCGGAAGGGAGGGATGTAACGCCATCTAGTGCACTATGCACTGACGTTATGTTATTTTAGTGTATTATGTTACGGTAGAGACCATAACACAAATTCTGTAATCCTTGTACCTTCTACTCGTATCATTCTGTGATACTTATATTATTCTGTGAACTGTCTTACAGCATTCAAGGCGCGACATATTATTTTAACCTCCTATTCTGTTTGTATATTTTGTGGACGCAGAGCTCAAGATTAATATTCAATCGACATTTAATTCTCGATTCTTGTTTCAGGTTTGTTATATTTTAGAATTGAATTAATATTGTATTTATTGAATAAATTCTTGTTTCAGTTTTGAACATTCATCGAGAGTCATTGACTATTAATTGAGATACCAAAATACCTAAATTAAAACTCGTGAACACAAGTATCGAAATCATCAATATTCTCATCGCTCACTTCAATATTCTCATAGTAATTAACGAACATACAAATGCATGTCCAATGGAACATTTTATTTAGTAACGCGTTCGTCTGAATGAAACACAGATGAAAATAGCGAAGGGCAGTCCAATATCAGCGTGTATTGACCAAAAATGTCAAGTCGGGGATGGCACATCCTGCAACGACTGCGTCAAATTGAAACAATTTCCTAATTCCGCCAGTTGAATCAGTATTGACGAAACGGAGTGATCATCTGTATTCGTTGCTAGTTTTTGCGAAATCAAAGGAGCGAATTCTGATAGGTTGGGCCCTTTATATGAATGAGACGAGGGGCATTCTTAGACGCGTTGCTAAATCAGTCTGATTACAGATTGCAAAAGGCGCTTGCTCGTTTACTAACTAACTCCCAGGCCGTTACTTTTATAACTACTTGCCAAGACAATGTAATTAAATGGCATCCATTTGTAATTTCGGAGCGGCGTGCTGGGAATGTAAACGGCGGAACATGAAGAAGGTGTAACCGTGCAGTTCAACCCATCGGCGTGCCAACAAAAACACCCAGCCGCTCTGTCAATAGTGCTCCCGCTGAGAATTATTCATATAACAATATTGTGGACAAGAGCATGCCTTAACCTTCAAGTGCACTATTCACCACAAAAACAACCCGAAATGGCATCAAATGTCGGTTAGCAGTTCACACTTTTCGAAAGGTTTCGCCCAGAGGAAAATTCCCAATCATGCCTCAATTCGAATTTTCATCATAATATATAGGGTGTTTTTTTAGAGGTATAGAACTTTAAGTTGGCAATACTGTTGAAGATGGCGACTGATTGACCAGCTGAGAAGTGATTTATTTTCAGTTTGGTTTGGCAATTCAACATGAGTAGATCAAGCAAGGCGTAGATTCGTCGAGTGGGCCCAAAACTAGATTGCCGTTGTTCCCGATTTTTATAAGCGAATTTTGTTTAGCGATGAAGCGCACTTCTGGTTGACTACGTCAACAAACAAAACTGTTGGAGTGAAGATAATCCTAAAGTGTATGTCAAAACACCGTTCCATTCAGGAAAACTGACTGTTTGGTGCGATTTATGGGCTAGTGGAATCATTGGTCCGTACTTCTTCAAAAACGATGATGGCCAGAACGTTACAGTCAATGGTGATCGGTATAGAGCCATGATTACTAACTTTTGCATTCCTGAATTGAACAACCATGATGTCCAGGAGCTGTGGTTTCAGCAAGACCGCGCAACATGTCACACAGCTCGTGCCACAACCGATTTATTGAAAGACACGTTTGGTGACCGCCTAATTTCACGGTTTGGACCTGTGAATTGGCCTCCAAAATCTTGTGATTTAACACCGCTAGACTACTTTCTGTGGGGCTATGTAACGTCATTGGTCTATGCGGATAAGCCAAAAACGCTTGACCATTTGGAAGACAATATTCGCCGTGTTATTGCCGATATACGGAGACAAATGTTGGAAAAAGTCATCGAAAATTGGACGTCCAGATTGGACTACATCCGAGCCATCCGTGGCGGTCATATGCCAAAAATCACAATTGAAATGTAATGCCACAAGATTATCTTTGGAATAAAAATAAACTTTTCAATCGAATGATCCATCGTTGTTTTATTGCAATTTGAAGTTCTATCCTCTAAAAAAAACACCCTTTACAATTGGAAAGTACTCACTCATATTTGGATGTATATATCTTAAAGAGTAAGGTGCAGAAAGAGTTTGGTTCTATCATGGATTTTTTCACAGAGAGAAAATTAATTATAAATATAGACAAAACACATTTTCTACCATTCACGAGTTATGCCACTAATCTTCCAAGCTACAACAGGATCAATATTGCAGGATTTGAAGAGGAAACTACAAAAGCTAATAACATTAAGTATTTAGGGATTACAATTCATAATCATCTAAGATGAGACACCCAGGCGGAAAAAATTGTGAACAAAATGAGAATGCTGTTACCAAAATTCAAATTCTTGAGAAGTATCAGTGATGAACAGGAACTGAAGACAGTTTATCGTTGCTTAGTTGAACTACATTTGAGTAATGGTGTTATAGCCTGGGGTGGATTATCTGATTGTTATTACGAACGAGTTGAGATCATGGAAAAATGGATACTTAGGGTTATGTTTCGGAGAAGATCAGATATTCATCGGCGGAGCTGTACGATATAAAGTGTTCACTGTGCGGCAGCTGTATGTTTATCGCCTTCTTGTGAGACAGTTTCGTTGGAAGATGCAGGATTTTAAAAACCATGGCACTAGGTGTGACATCAGTATGCCAACACGACAAGTAAGGAAAACTCTAGGTCTCAGGATGTTCACCATCCTGGGTCCTCTGTATAATGCGCTCCTTATGAATGTCAAAGATACCACCTACATTAACTCATTCAAAAAGCGAGTTAGAGACTGGATTAATAACTGTGGAGGAGAAAAGATTAAATTTCTTCTGGATAGACGGAATTTCACATGAGTATGTGTGATGACTTTCGTGTTGTTCTTCATGTAGAGTTATTGTTTAAGTTTATCTTACATTACATTAGATCAGGTTATTATTGTTTTTTATTATTTTTTGAAGTATAATATAATTCTGTGTAGAAATTCAGATATAATTGAACTCACCTCATACACAAGTTTCATACTTTTTGTGAGTGAACTATGTTTATTCAATTATTCAATTATTTATTTGTATTATTCACTTATTTCAAATTTCCTTTTGAGTTGAAATTATGTATTTCTAAATGAACATTATTATTATTACTATTATTATTATTATTATATATCTATACATACTTGTATGTAAAGAGAAACTGGAGGGAACAGATTGAAAAGAAAATCCATAGAACTAACGTTTCTTTCTGCACTTTTGTCATACTCCCTCAGCTACATACTTGCGGCACTCCGTTCTATGATTCATAAAGTGTTCACAACATCTCTTGGAGCTGAAGACCATATGAGTGAGTTTAACTTTATACGACCTATCGCTTCCATCGATAATTTATGAATTTTCAATACCTATCAACTAACTTGTTCTATTAACTTTATAAGGTTTTTGAGGGTTGATAATACCTACGTTTTATGCATCAGATTTATATATATATATATATATATATATATATATATATATATATATATATATATATATATATATATATATATATATATATATATATATATATATATATATATATATATATATATATATATATATATATATATATATATATATATATATATATATATATATATATATATATATATATATATATATATATATAAGAAAAGGAATATAGGTCAGCATGTTTCACATAGATACAGAACGAAGATAATAACTCAGTTTCTCAAGGAAGAAGATACCAAAATCGCTTTTTTTCTGACAAAGTAGATTAAAGAGATTGTTTCTAATAAAAAGTCTTTTATTCTCAACAGGTATAACACCCAATTACAGAAAATTATAACAATTGTGATAACTAACTAAATAATTGAAACGAAAAACATATAACAAAGAAAAAGAAACTTACGTTGAAAACCTACACATTTTTATATATAGAAAAATGTGTAGGTTTTCAACGTAAGTTTCTTTTACTTAATTTTAGTTTGCCTGCATTGAATATAATTCTTAGAATAATTCTTTTATATAACAAAGAGCTCAATCTAATTTAAAAAAATAGTAACTAATAACTACATCATAGCATTCAATGAAATAATACGAAGAATTCAATCTAAATCAATTCATTTTAGTCAATTTTCTCTGTTCACATAACTCCTGATAATAACTTCTATGGAGTCAAAGTGAATGTCACAATTATTGACAACTCTATTGAATGTAGACCCTATAAACCAAATGGGGGATTGTATTAGGGTGTTGGTCCTCGGAGTCTCCAGGTGAAATAATTGTGTATTACGAGAATTTTGCCTAGGAACACGAAATTTCAAAGCGATCAAGAGAGGAGGACAATCAATAGTATTGTGCAGTAATTTGTTCAAAAATTTGAGTTATGAAGTTACTAAATCGACTCTCTAATTCATCATAACTTTAGCCTCCCACGAAACTAAGAATTTTAAAAACCTTCTCTGAATAGCCTCAAGGTGTCGTTGATGGCAAGAGTAAATGGGATGCCAGATCATGCTGTCGTACTCCAACTTCCTACGGATTCGGGTATTGAATAGTCCTATGAATGTTGAGGAATTATTGAAATATTTGCCATTACGTATAACAAATCCATATATTTTCGCAGCAGATGAAATAATTTGTGTTATGTGTGGGACAGAGGAAAGCTTCTGGTCGAAGACTAGACCAAGATCTCTCACCTTATCAGAACGAGAAAGAACCTGACCACCGACGCAATAATCACAGTCAATTCGGTTTCTTTTCCTTGTGAAAGAAACAACATTACAATTTGACATATTGAAACTCAAATAATTGTCCCCACACCAACTAGCAACATGGTCCAGTTCAAGCTAAAGTTGAACACAGTTGTCCTGTGATCTAACTTCATGATATAGTTTCATATCGTCTGCAAACACCAAATGTGGAGAGTGAATATTATGCATCAGATCATTTAGAAACAGAATGTAACAGTGGAATTTCTAATAATGATCCCTCTAAATTATATCCTTTGAGGAAGCCAGGAGTATATAGTTGGATAGTAGAAATGCTATCTAGGCTAAAATCTCTTTAATCTAATGATTTTTCTAATACAAACTTTGAGAACAATTACACCAAGGGCAGTGAGCATTGTCTGAACAACTCGAAAGTTGTCAGCAACCGTCGAACCTAAAATTATTTTTACCTGTTAGAAGGGTCCAAAACTGAAGCTCTCAGAAGCAATGGAAACCAACAAATATGATGGATAATATTTTCATTGTCTAGAAAACTACCAGTAGAAGTTAACCACTCGCCATTTTTAGCAGCCTAAATGAAAGAGAACGAAGACAAAAATGACAAAATGTTGATGACATTTCGTCTTCTCTTTCCTATGCTTGTTTTCGGTTTCTTTCTCTCTTGCTAATGAATATTAGATCTTCCTATGAATGTTTCCAAACTTACGATGCCATTATACGCGAATCAAGTTGAATAATACAAACTCCAGTAATTTTAATACTTTTTCTGATTATTATTTTTCATGATCTTTATGAAACTAACAAAGACGAAAAGTGTATTCTATAGTAATGAAACATTTTATCCTGTGAATCAAGTTATAGAATGCTTTCGATATTCTGAAATTATATTCACGACACATATATACAGATGATTAATTTATTCAACGATATAATAAATGTATGTCATCTACATTCGAATGGAGCATGTTCATAGAAGAAATTGAAATGACTATATTGATTTATCATCTATGTTTATGTTTACAAATATGATTGAAGATTGATATCAATAAACAAACGTGGTGTTATTAGATGCCGAGCAGTGCACAATTCCAAACAATGTGGCATTTTCCTTGAAATTATTCATAGAATTTTATGATGTTCAACAAAGTCTAGAACTGGGGAAAATCTTAATTCAATGCCAAAGAATTTGAAGACGTCTATAGAATTATTAAATGAAAATCACTCACCGCTTCGTGGAAATGGAAACTCCTTGAAATCCGCGAATAACATTCAGAAAACTGTTAATGCTGAATCTCTAAGCGAGTAATTTCTGTTCCAAATTTCCGGCGGGATACTCGGAAGGTATCCGAAAATGTGAAAAGTCAAAACATAAGGAAGATAGGACGAGAAGGTGTCAGTGGTCCATAATATAGTGCAGCTGATAAAGGAGCTCGCCTGTCAGTCAACCGCCTCTATTACAATACTTTCTCAATTTCCGTGGAACTGGTGTGACATTCCATCATGGTGTCACAGCAAAGTAAATTAACGAAACGTTGTGTCCTTAAAAATTCCCAAGTCTGTGTCGTCTCTCTTCAGTGTCGTTGGCATATTCTCCATATCCGCTCACTGAAAAAAAATTGAGCCATGAATGCAATCTGAATATTGAACAATTTTGTAGTCTGTGAGTGTTCCATCGTCTCTCATAATTCTGATTCAACATCAAAAAATTCTATTTTGAGACTACAGGACCGTATTCGACGAATTTCTCAAGAATTTGAAGCATTGGAGTTTTTATCTACATATACTATTCGTTATACGCAATGGCAAATATTTTAATAATTCCTCAACATTCAAAGGACTATTTAATACTCTAATCCGTAGCAAGTTGGGGTATGACAGCAGGATCTGGCATCCCATTTACACTTGCCATCAACGCCATCTTGAGGTTACCCTGGCAAATTGTGAATAAAGTTTATCCACAGAGAGGAGTCAATCATAACGAATTATTGAGTCGATTTAGTTTAATCTCATTGCAGGGCAGGAGAGAAACTTTATCACTCAAATGTTTTTACAAATTACTGCACAATAGTATTGATTGTCCTCCTCTCTTGTCCGCTTTGAAATTTCGTGATCCTAGGCAAAATTCTAGTAATACAGAATTATTCCACCTAGAGACTCCGAGTACTAACCCCCTAATACAATCCCTCATTTGGTTTATGGAGTCTACATTCAATAAAGTTGCCAATAAATGTGACATTCACTTTGACTCCATAGAAGTTATTATTAGGAGTTACGTGAACAGAGGGAATTGAGTAGAATGAATTGATTTAGATTGAGTTCTTTGCAGTATTTCATTGAATGCTATTGTTCAGTTATCAGTTACTTTTTTAGTTTCTTTAGATTAGATTGAGCTCATTGTTATATCTCTTTCATTTTAATTATTCAGTTAGTACTCAACATTATGTTATTATTTTCTACAATTGGGTATTATACCTGTTGAGAATAAAGAACTTATTATTGTCATTATTATACTTTCTCAATCTCCAAGAGCCAATGAAATAAACTGATACAAAAACGGTCGTCATGGTTTGTAAATCATCTAAAGTCGAATTAATCGTTTACGCAATATTTTGAGAGAAAACAAAATTATGTTGGTGGTATTGGTATAGGAGATATTATTGATACACAAATAAGTTGAAAGTATTTTCACTTAACTCACAAGTAACAAAGTAACAAAAATCGAAACTACTGGTTCAGTGATTTTCTCAACTCAAGAGAGTCCATTAATCGTTGGAGAATCCAAATGAACATAAATGCATACTGAATCTCTACGAATGCAACAAATACACACTTCTATATATTGACAAATAGATGGCTTCTTCACTTAGAAATCACGGGCACATTTTTATCATAACGAATGATGTTGAATATAGTACAATCCAAAATCAAAATGAACTAGAATTGAATACGCAGCAATAAAGTAAGAATGTCGAAAGAATTGGTGGATTTTTGTTGATCGTCTATATAAACATCTATCATGGACGTATTTTTCCTGAACATCCAACTTTTAACTTTCTACCAGGTATTCATTGAGAAACAGTCTCAAATTTTTTGGATAATGTGTCCAAAACGCTTGCAGCTTCTTCTACTATGTTGATCAGGGTTTCATTTACGCATATAACTCACCTCATGTCTTCGTTCAATTTCCTTTACGATATATACAGTTTTATGCTCTACCAAAGATAGGTCAATCCTATTGCCTCAAATAATCTCTTTATACTCGCTTCCTTAGCCCGCATTTCGCAACCATGAAGACGTACCAATGTCTTCTCCAGAGTTTTCCTTCGTTGATAAGATGTCTGTCTGAATAATATTCATTGAAGTAACCTTAATTTTCTTAGCAATATCTATAAAGATTTCAACATCTTCAGTATCTTAGCCACTTCTTATGAAGGTACTTGAAACTATCGAGCTCGTTTTGTGTGAGGTCTTCATCCGTTCTGGCTCCTTAGTCCTCAAGTTTCACTTTGATAATCTTCAATTGAGAAATTCCAAAGACCAGTCTCGAACTTCAGTTCATCATTAACGACAGCAAATTGTACACTTAAGAAGTTGAAAATGAGACAAACAAATGTAGTTTTTTGAGCTATAGTAATATAAGAGCTATAACTCTTAGAGGAATCAGTTCTATGGAGTCCTTCCAAGATCTCCAAATGCACAGAACAGAGTTTGTTCAAGCTCAGGTATGGCTAAAAGGCTATATATAACATAATCCTTTTCGTATTTCGAATATCGTTATATTATCGATTTATCGTTATCTTAATGAGATTCTCTATAAGTTTCATTCTTTCCTGTGGATTTGAGGCAATCTCTATATCTGCTAGCAAAAACCTGTTTGATTCATACAAGAAGCGTTGAAATAAGCACAATTTATTACCTATAGATTTCTTGTGGTTACTTTTCTTATTGTAAGTATTTTAAAATCAGAATTTAAATATGTTATATCTCACATTCCTGTCGGCTCACTTGAAAGAGTTCTAGAGAAAACTGGGAAATCCTCGCAAAGGTTTTTATGAACGAAAATATATATACCCGCATTTAATGTAACATATTCAAGGTACACCATTAGGAGAACTCGAATCTCCCCATAAAAACGTGGTTGACAAACCATATACAAGTGTTACGAAACCGGCAAAGCTCACGCTGACTGAGTCGATATTGCATGTTGAAATAAATATGTATGTACACGCGGACATAGCGAAAGCGAAAAGGTTTCCTGTATTCTGTTTGAGGTAACTGATAGAAAGCTGACAACAAGTAGGTCTGGGAGTGTTTTGGTTTGGATTATTCTGTATTGAACACATTGATTTTGGAGGAATGAGAAGCTTGTTCTCAACGTATTACAAACATTGTAATGGAAATAATCGTAAATCATCCAAAAGAATTTATAGTTTATAACTTTAAATTGAGAAACAAAAGTATTCATCATTACAAATATGTACGATTATGCTACCAGCTTCTCTCAAGTAACGAGCTATTATGGGAATGTTTTTCATTATCTGTTTAATCAAAAACAAACACGACTGTACATTTCTCAATTCGGATTAGACCCCAAATCTTCCATTTGGAGTTTTCAACTCAATCCAATTCAATAGAACTATATTCGATTAACAAATCACAAACTCCTATTTAAGAATTTTGACATACGTTTCCACATCACGATGACTGCTTTGGGCTTCTCTGAACAAAAAGAAAAAAGCCATTGCAATATTGAAACGTATGTCACAATTGTCAAATGAATAAGTAATATACAGACCATTAATCGATTGGGCCGATACTTGATGAAAATCTAAATACATAATTCAAATAAAACTAAGTAGTTTTTCGATTTTCACTATAATTAAATCAAAACGTGACAATATCGTTTCGCCAACACAGTGGCTTCATCAGATGTTGATGAGAAACTAATCTATTACACTGTGGACTGCCTATGTTTATCTTGAAGTGCGTGGGGTGGGAATGACCATAGAACACTGTCCTTTTACAGGGGGGATGACTATAGAACATATTTCTTCTGAATTGTGGGGGAAATATGTGTGGGATAGAAATATGTTCTATAGTCATCCCCCCTGTAAAAGGACAGTGTTCTATGGTCATTCCCACCCCACACACTCCAAGATAAACATAAGCAGTCCACAGTGTAATAGCTTAGTTTCTCGTCAACATCTGATGAAGCCACTGTGTTGGCGAAACGATATTGTCATGTTTTGATTCAATTATAGTGAAAATCGAAAAACTACTTAGTTTTATTTAAATTATTTAATATACAGACGTTTGGATGATCTGTTCTATCAACCACTGTAATTTGTTTCGAATATTTCAATTTATTATAAAGAAAACTATTTACTGCATCCTATTTCCATTTCTTGAGAGGTACTTCACTCATGAATACAATACATAAGATTATACATTGAAGCAAATAAGTAGTCACTGAGCAATAAAGAATTAGAATGTACCATTATAATAATTAGAATAATCTGTACCATTTTCAATATATTCATATATAAAACGAAATGATATTATGGTGTTGATTCTCAGTGCACTCAATGAAATTCCTTTCAACAATATTCTTGATATTTTGCTAGTAAACAACTTCATGAAGAAAAACTAGTAATTGATTCACCATACCTATAAATTATCAATATACAAGTTTTTATTGAATGCAAAATATTCATTACAACGCCAACTTTAATCAACAACGCCAAGCAATGGAATTATTTTTGGAATATTTTAAGAAGGTTCAGTTTTCAAATTGGTTATGCTAGAAAAATTAACAGATTCGTCTGATTGATTCTTGATATTCAGTGGCTTCATCAGATGTTGATGAGAAACTAATCTATTACACTGTGGACTGCCTATGTTTATCTTGAAGTGCGTGGGGTGGGAATGACCATAGAACACTGTCCTTTTACAGGGGGGATGACTATAGAACATATTTCTTCTGAATTGTGGGGGAAATATGTGTGAGATAGAAATATGTTCTATAGTCATCCCCCCTGTAAAAGGACAGTGTTCTATGGTCATTCCCACCCCACACACTCCAAGATAAACATAAGCAGTCCACAGTGTAATAGCTTAGTTTCTCGTCAACATCTGATGAAGCCACTGTGTTGGCGAAACGATATTGTCATGTTTTGATTCAATTATAGTGAAAATCGAAAAACTACTCAGTTTTATTTAAATTATTTAATATACAGACGTTTGGATGATCTGTTCTATCAACCACTGTAATTTGTTTCGAATATTTCAATTTATTATACAGAAAACTATTTACTGCATCCTATTTCCATTTCTTGAGAGGTACTTCACTCATGAATACAATACATAAGATTATACATTGAAGCAAATAAGTAGTCACTGAGCAATAAAGAATTAGAATGTACCATTATAATAATTAGAATAATCTGTACCATTTTCAATATATTCATATATAAAACGAAATGATATTATGGTGTTGATTCTCAGTGCACTCAATGAAATTCCTTTCAACAATATTCTTGATATTTTGCTAGTAAACAACTTCATGAAGAAAAACTAGTAATTGATTCACCATACCTATAAATTATAAAGATACAAGTTTTTATTGAATGCAAAATATTCATCACAACGCCAACTTTAATCAACAACGCCAAGCAATGGAATTATTTTTGGAATATTTTAAGAAGGTTCAGTTTTCAAATTGGTTATGCTAGAAAAATTAACAGATTCGTCTGATTGATTCTTGATAGATTCTAAGTGTAAATTCCCCGTAATTCCTCTCGAAAATGGTACAACGTATCGTCAATAGATGGCTACTAAGTCATCTGATTACCATGTAATCATGCAAGTATTATGACATAACTTTTACTTGTATTGGTATTAAATGAAAAGGAGAAAACAGTTCAAATTCCTCTTTGAGGAGTATACCATTATAGTCCAAAATGGTGACGTACCGAATTCCTTAGCCTGGACATTATTCAGTCAGCTTATTTTGAATGCGACGTGTGTTTGAATGGCAACGAAGCTCCACTCTTAACATAAAAGGAGAAACCATTCCCAATTACGTTATTCCACTATGGTTATAAATACTATGTGGAAGTACGTTTGTCCCAAGGGCATCGACGTATCAAGGTCCTGTGCCCGAGACGAGAAAACGAAGTTATTCGAATGGAAAACATTTTAAATGTAAAGAGGGGTTGGAACTGAACATTTGGCTTTATATGGAAGTCTAGTGTACCCCTACTTAAATATTACTTCGAATCGATAGATCAAATATTTAAACTCTTGTCGAGTGATTCATATTTAAATAAATTTTATCGTCTGAAGGTTTCTCATATATTCCCATTTTTTGCCATCTGCATATACAGGCTGTCCATTAGATGGTGCACATCGAAAAAATGCTGGGGCAAAAATATTGATATTCAATAGCACTTAGATCAGTAATAAGGTTAATGACAATCCGTAAGTGTTAAAATTGTCGTTTCATGTTGAAATATCGAAGGCCATTACTTGATATTAATCCATTTCAACAATAATATGGAGGAAAAAACCGTTTTCTAGGATTAGACACATTAATTTGACAACGTAAGCTTCAACATTACGATAGCTTCTGAGGATTGAAGTCAGGCGAAACTATTATAAAAGTGAAATGTTTGTCGAAACTGTGAGATAACAACTTGAAAATCTGAATAATAATAAAAAGTTCTTTGTGTTCAACAGGTATTATTCCCAATTACAGAAAATAATACCACAGTGTTGAATAAATGAATGGAAAGAAATATAACCGAGCTCAATCTGATCTGAAAAAACTGAAAAAGTAACTAATAACTAAATAATAAAATTGAACGAAATATCACGAAGAACTGAATCTTATTCAATTCATTCAAGTCAATTTTCCTTAAATTTCCCCTAAACGTCTCTGAATGAACTTTGATGCAAGCCTGAAAAGCGTATTTTTATTTAAGCTTTCTGTGAATTCAATAAATTTTTCTTGCAACTTTTTAGCGGCTAGACACATTAACTGTACAAAAATATATGGGAGGGACTTTTCGACATCAGAAATTCAAAGAGGGCGTTGACATAGTTGACATAAAGTCAATCTCCTCGAAAATGATTCTGATTTTCCAATGTTCCATAGAAAATTATCAAAATCGTACAGTTCTTCAAAGCATACTATGTTGAAAAGCTGAAGGAACTGATTGATTAGAACGCGAATATTTCGGAAATGACCACCCAGAACAATATTTGAAGTCTGTCTTCATGTGAGAGACACTAATATTCTTCAATCTATACGATTCATACAGATTCACACAAAATAGTAAGATCATTGAAAATCGAACGCACTTAGTTGTGCTATATGCAAGTGGCATCTGAACGAAAAAGATATTCCGATTTCTCATTTCTAACAATCTAACAAATTTGCAGCAATGTTGCTCTCATTGAAGAAACTAGAAATCTTCGTTCGACACCCGGTAGATGAGTACTGTTCATATGTAGTTATCTGGGTTATCATTAATTTTTGCACTGAGCTGAGTTCAGTTTGATTTTTAATATTCTTTTTCGAAGAATCTGTAGTTTTATATACTATATAAAATTGTCTATTGATGAATATTATATTCTATCGATTAACGAACATTAATTAAGATAAATTGGTTGAGGCTTTCGCGGCCAGTCGTTGAACTAGTCTTGTCCTGGTTCGGGTCTAAGGGCCGTCGTCGGAGGGAATTTCTTCCTAACTGATTCTGCCATTCCAACCGACGACGGCCCTTAGACCCTAACCAGGACTACACTTGTTCATTAATTAAGATATACAAATAGTTCGAGAATTAAACTCGCATTCGATATTAATGTATGATATAGTTGTAACGCTATTCTTTGACTTGAGTAAGGCATTCGACCTTATGTGTTCCAATATTGCTGTTAAGAAGTTTTACAATCTCGGCTTGCGTGGTGTTTGTTGCAATTGGTTGATGTCTTATTTGAAAGATAGAAGTATAAGAGTACGAGTTAATGAGTGTATGTCTGAGGAATGTGTGGCTGCTTTGGGTGTCCCGCAAGGGTCGATACTTGGACCACTATTGTTTGTTTCATTTATGAATGACCTGCCTGAATATATTCAGGAGGGTGTTGCTTTTATGTATGCGGATAATATATCATTTGTGCTCTGGGGATCCTCGACTGAGGAAGTTCAGGTAAAAATCGAAAAAGTATGTGACCAAGTAGAACCATGGTGGACAGTTTCATAATAATAGGCTACCTAGTTATATGTTGGCGAATACCAATAACCATGAAATCCAATATTTGGGATGTTTTCTTGACTCTGAGTTAAGATGGGACTCTCATGTGGACCATGTCTGCAGAAAACTGAGTAGAGGCTACTATGCTGTTCTCCAGTTGAGGAGGAGTATTGCACAAGATGATCTGATAGGTGTGTACTATTCAATCATACATACACATCTATCCTATAATACGCTATTATGGGGAATTTCGACTGATTGGAAGAGAGTTTTCATTGCGCAAAAGAGGATAATAAGGCTTTTGTTTCGTCTCCATCTCACTGAATCATGTAGGAAATATTTTATAGAAAATAAAATACTGACGCTGCCCTTTATATTTATCCTCAAAGCAGCTATGTATGTGAGGCAAAATTTTGACTATTTCATCAAACTGGGGGTATCATATAGCACTAGAAATGGAAACAAGTTGCTTTTTCCCAAGCACAAAAGTGCCTTATATGCGAAGAGTCCCAAGTATGTATCTGTGGCCATTTACAATAAATTACCAGCTTATGTTACTAACCTCAGTACTCTAAAAAAAGTTCAAAAAAGAACTATAATTATTTTTATTTTGTAGAGCATTTTATACGCTTCAGGAATTCTATTCAACATAGATGAATTCTGATCATAGTTTTTTTTGTGTGAGTGTAATGTATCTGTCTATACATTGAATTGTTACTATAACTTTTTATTATAATTATAACTATTATTATATATTATATGACATGTACACGCTCATTGTAGCCTAAGTACGAATAAAATTATTGTTATTATTATTATTAATGAAAAAACGAAATGAATGACGACATACTATGATGTGATAGAATTGGTTTAATTTTGAGACTTTAATGCATTCACTTTAAAAATTGTGGTCATGTTCTTTAGTTATGTTAATGATTTCAGGCCATGGGCTTCAGCGGCCAAACAGCCGATATGGATTGACTGTATTCAATCATGCATGTCCTGCTGGCGTTCTTGGAAACTGCGTCACTTTCGGTGTATGCATTATCAATATTTTTCCTGGGTGAGTATCAAATTGTATGGACAATTTTTCCAGCAGCCATTAAACTGAGACCTACAGTTCAATAATGATTCCAAACTGCCACTCAGCTTGTTATTTTGCATATAATCTTCTATTTATCCATTTAAAATCTCTACAGCGACATCTAGCTAAGGATTCGAACTTACCATATTTGCTTCGTATCAAGCTGTTTAATCAGTTCAGTAGAATTTTCCTTGCCAATTCTTATTGTGTCGGGATATAGCCTAGATGAACAACTAAAACTATTGAAATGAATCATTCTCGACATTTTTCAATAAGCATTTATAGACAGGCACTTATTCGAGGACAGTATATATGTAGACCATGAGTGAGTGACCTATAGTTTTTGTGATAAATAATTTTATCTGAAGCAATCCCAATGAAACGTATCTTCTATGGCAACTGGGAAAACTGGATAAAATTGAATTAGTCCTAAGGCATAAATGAAGATTATTTGTTCTTCCTCAGAATCACATTCAAAAATATACACCCAGAATATATTTACTTGCTTTGAGGGTATAACGTTATATAGAGGTTACCATACTTGGTCGGGAGACGGATATTACTGAGGAGCAACTGAACGTGCAGACAAGCTTGTCTAGTATTCTCATGCATTAGCATGGTCATTTTCATCTTATTCGCGTAGCTTCATAAGGCAAATTGTAGAAATATTGTCAAGAAAACTAGAGTCGCAACGTTTTGAAAGCTTGGCCAAAAAATCACTCTAGTTAGTGGCCGTCAATTAATCATGTGATCTTTTTTTTGGCATTTTTAAACCCCCCCACCCTTGGTGATACATGGTGAGGTTTAAGACTACCTTCTCTTGCCCTTTATCACGTGCGTTTTTTAGCACCTACAAAGAATCTCAATTTTTTTCAAAATATCTATTATAAAATACAGGTTTGAGTGTCATCAAATGTTATTATAGAAAATAAAAAACTGCAATAATAACCTTAAGAGGTAGCCAGAAATGTTGCGAGTTGTTTTGGACTGTGGTAAAAAAATGAAAGAAATGCGAAAAATTTTTTTGTAATAATACATGAACATAATTTAATTTGCAATGTTCTCAAACCACGGATTATCAAGACTTTCTTCAACACCAATAACTGGATAAGCATCTTGCAATTCAGTTGTAGGCACAGTGCTTTGTTGAAGATCAACATCGGTTTCATCGAGCCACTCGGCGTCATCATTTTCGCGCACTACGCAGAGAATCTCTCTCGATCTACCGTTCGGTCGTCGCGTGAGGATGCGGGAAGGACGAACATTGTACATCTCTAGACTATTATAGTTGCTTGTGACAAGAATTCAGATGTGTTTTAACTTTTGTTTTTGTGCAGAAGTACAATGCACACCGCTGGCTTGTCCCTTCCAAAAGTATCCAATCCTTCTGCAGGCTAGGGCAATTTGCAGAAGCCTTCATCAGTTGGAGTAATTCCAAAAGGCCGACGCAGAAGAAATGGAGCAAACGTGTTACCATCATGCTCTCGAGGCTTTGGAATATATAGATTATTTTACAGCGTTTCAATGCAAAATGTACAAGGTTAACAATTTACGCATGTGTTCAGTGCTAAAACAATAGAATAACTGACATTAACAAGCTGAGTCAGGCAGGCGCTTGTCGCGGCTCGCGGGAATTTTACTTCGTTCGTTGCCTGGCAACGATGAATCAAGGTCACACTGCAAGCGGCTTTCAAAGTTGTACACGTTTGCCGAAAAAATAAAAACACGTGATATATTATTACACCTTCCCTCCCCCTTGTTATACTTCGTGATTTTTTTATGGACTCCCACTCCCTTTCGAGCCTCGCATGATTAATGGACGATCCCCTAACTGTTCAAAATGTTAGATATAAATTTTTTTTTACCATTTTGAAAAGTTTTAAAAATCATGAATTTTTCAGAAAAGAATGGGAAGGTTTGAAGCATTGGTAGATCCCAGAGTACCAATCGTCGTTTTCTTCCGAAAAAAAACTCTTGAGGCGTTGTTCATTACGGCAGTTACGTCAAGAAACTTGACACTTGCTTCGAGAACCTATTTTCGAAAAAACACGTGTTTTTTCAGTAGCTATACTTGGGGGAGGTTGCAAAATACTGCCACTATTGAGGGTGTCACCGAAGAAATAGTTTGGGTGGCTATAATATATATAATTAATTTGTCTCTTTATGATTTTTGGCTTCGTTAGAGTGGGCCAGTTGTGTGCTTTGCAGACACATAACCACACATAGCCTGTTTCGGTCGTGGTGATTTATGAATGGCAACGTATTCCCACCTTAGTCGGCAATTCGCCACATTTCACTATTCAGCCATTAATAGTATCTCGAAAACCGCATCGGATAAACACATATATACTTCCTAATAAAATTACGAATGCGTGAAATTACAACCTGGGTGTGAGAGAAGGCCCCACCATTTAATATAGTTGTGTATGTATACGTATAAACGACCCAAAGCTGCATTAACCGCAAACAGTAAATGTTGCCCAAATGGAATTTAATTATTGCATAATGCATTTCCACGCCCAGCATGTTGACATCTTATAAACAAACGATTGGAACCACTCACGAGACCTATCATATTCAATCTAGGCCCCGGTAATTGACTAAATCGGGGGTGTAAAGCCGAGTGACTCCATTACAATGGCGGGCACGTAACGTAATTGCGATTCTAAGGTGGTTGGTTAATTATTCGAGGCACTGAAACAAAGGTGAACAATGCCCCAAGTCGGATAGAAAATACAAATAATTCAACCGCCAGAGTGGAATATCAATATCCTCCACCGTTCGATATTCTGCTAGGAGTAAGAAGAACAGAAGATGCTCCCGAAGGAACCGAATTATTTTCAACACTCGTATTAGGCGGGGGAATAATTGATGACAATTTGACGAATGTCGCATTGAATACTAATTATGTGCCGCCCTCTATTGAAAGTCTTTGAAATAATTAAAAATCTATCTACCAACCTACATCTTAATATCATAATTGAGCAATGAAACGTCTTCTACAGAATAGTTAATCATCGAATATTGACTAGCATTATTATCTTCATGAGTGGTTTCAAATTCCCTTCAATCTCTGTGCTATCGAAATTTGAAATGAACACAAAAAGCTCGGAATGGACACAGATCAGAATGTCTCATTGTCCCCAATAGCATCCTGTCATACAGAATTGCGATAACTGTTGACATTTCTGTAACTATCATCCATAATTTCATCATCTTAGATGTCTAAGATGAACGAATATACGTTGAACTCAATTTGCATGTTCGTATATTCCGTCATGCATGCTTACAAATTAATTCTGTGGTTTAGTTTCAATTCCACATCATATAATGTTTTATAGGAACGGTAAATGAATGAATCATAAATTTTAATATATGCACTGTACTATAAAACATTTACACCTCATGTAAACGTTGAATTTACGAGTAGTTGTCATTAAACTTGAATAATATCTAAACCTATATCCTTTTTGAAGCACGAAGTAGACGACAACTCGTTAGTTTGAATGGGATGCTGTCAATATTGCCAAGTAGTTAACATAAACGTTCATGATGATTGCTTCGAAGAGAAAAACTATATATACAAGAAATAGTGAAACTGCCAACACCTACTGCCAAGCTTCTCAGCATCCTTGACACATACATTTGAATCTATCTCATCTTCAACTATCATATAATGAAAGTTGATCATTACAAAAAATATTTGAAAGCAATTTACTACTATAAATTTTCGATTAACACTACCTAGACTGTTTTAGATCAAAATCCATCTTCATGAAGAGTGAATTATTTCTCATTCTCATTTGTGAACTATTTACAAACACGTACAGCTCGATTGACGTCCTCCTTGATCATAAAGCAGGATATAGATCACGAAGCGAGAAGAAGATTGAAATGGCGACTTTAATTGAAAAGAATATTTGAATTTTCTGTGTTTATCGTTTTGAATTTTCTGGATTTCTGAGCTATTTAAATAATTTAAGTTACAACATGAAAAGGAATTGATGTTATCAGTTGAAGGACGTATGAATGAGAGAATGAATGGATGAACGAATGAACGATTGAACGAATGACCGAATGAACGAATGAACGAATGAACGAATGAACGAATGAACGAATGAACGAATGAACGAATGAACCAATGAATGAATGAACGAATGAACGGATGAAAGAACGAATGAATGAATGAATGAATTGATTAATTAATTAATTAATTAATTAATTAATTAATGAACGAACGAACAAAAGAACGAACAAACGAATGAATGAATGAATGAAAAGATCCGGTTAAACTGAAGAATGAAAAAAGGATCAATAAATAATGTCCTGTAGACTGAAACAGAAATATAGAATGAGTATAAACATGGAAATTAAATTAATTAATATAATGAAATGAATGAATTCTTACTGCCGAAGAACAGACGGATGGTTTAATCAGAAATCAAATTCACACGACGTTTCGGTTAGTAATGTATATCTACTCGTTCCCCAGTGAAAACTGGAGAAAAAGGAATTCTGCTTCTTTTCAGAATTCACAAATCGGCTTGTGTACTGGTTGGTTGTGTATCGTTTAGAATTTTCTACTACAGACATATCTCTGAAATGTTCAGTTACGCCAATCAATTGCTTTGGCTTCGTGTTGAACACACGAAATTTGAATCGCTAGAATATATTGGTTTACTAGAGGTGAGATTACAATTTCTATACAGATACAGTGTTAACTGTACAGATCAGCGTCTGGCTTAAAGCAGTAGAGATAATTGATGTCATTAATATGCATAACATGTGTGAAGTTTATTATGTCTTAGGGCTATATAGCTAATTTGAATTGTCTCATTCAAATATTTCTTCCCTTCTGCTTATGTAAGGATATTGAATATGAAGCTGTGTATAGTTTACCTACATTATGTATGTGAATCCAAATCTCACTCCAAAAAAACACGAGTGCCTTGATTAATTTCCAAATTTTTCTTCCAAAAGGATGAAATACGATTTTTTTCTTCACAGGGCCCTTCTGTTCATTGCCAACTTATCTGTTGTTTATTGTTCCTCCTTGTCCTCAATCCTTGTAGAAAAAATCTGTTTTTGAAATAATCAACCTGTCTCAAGAGAAGGCAGCAACCGAAAGAAGAGAACACGAAACTATCGCTAATGGAATTTTAAAATACTCTAAGAATAAATCTATGTATTGGAGTTTTGTTGATCATTGTTTCAACCATAACATTCAATTACGAATCATTTTCGAAATAAAAGTTTTGTGTATGTCGAATATTCTCGTGATTGAGTCACTTGAAATGCTTGGAAAACCACATGGCGTTGCCTACTAAGGAGCATTTGTTTAAATCAACTGCCTCTATGATATGGCAATCAACTCTTTATATGCTCTTGATTTCTTTTGCTATATTCTATAATATTTCTCGTTGCTTATGCTAAGAGCCTTTCATATGAGCATCCTTATTTGAAGTAAATCATCTTATTTCCTCTACAACTTCTTATTTAAGGTTGAAACTTGGAAGTTGATCTGTAGCTTCGCGATCGTGTACAGAATAAAACCATGGAAATCGAAAATTTATTTCTATAAATTCCCGTTTTTATGGACTGTCACCTTCCTTTTCTCGGAAGAGTTTCATGTAATTTATAACGTTGTCGTAAAAACTGGCCTGTCTTTAAATGTAAATCCCAAGTGGATTAAGGATCCATCTGTTGACAGGGAGTAATCGCCCATCTCTGATTTCAACATTGGAATCATATTCTCACCCTTGAATGGTCGCTCTGGCTACCCTTCGGTTTCGTGAAAACGATAACATCCTTGCTTTATAAAAAGTCTCGTATCCATCCTCCCCGTATTCATTTAGATATTCAGTTATGGAGTGTGAATCTTTTTGTCGAATTCGTATATGAATTCGGGGGTTGAAGTTTTTACTCACTATTAGTTATGAATGATAATAGACTTTTTTGTCAGCTGAAAAATTGCAGACAAAAGTATTAGGGGACCAAAATTTTATTATTTGATCGAGGATAAATTCCACTGACCATTTTGGTCCATCGTAACCACGTAGGAGACCAAGTTGTTGTGTTTGTTGAGTGTGAAATGAACATCGGAAATGGAACGGAAATGAAATACTAAAGTAGAGACACTGAAAGAACTCTTCGCACTGAATATAGAACGCAATACTGAATCTGAATGAAACTGCAGCAGGCTAAACATTTGATCGAAGGATGACCACTACGAGGATAAACGTCAAAGTTGAAACAGACCAGTCTATTATTTTCAGCAGGCATTGTTTTCATTTAATTATGATTCTCCATGAACATTCTTATTATTCTTCTTATAATACTTCTCTGAAGAAACAACGAATACAATTCTGGTGTGGCCATAATTCAACATACAAATATAAGATCTTTTTGACATTTTTATACAACTGACAAAATTGCAAAAGGATCTTTCAATTTGTAATAGTAACTTTCAATAATATATATCATCATCATTAACCTCTGTCCGTCCACTGCAGAACGAAGGCGCTTTCTTGGTTTTACCCTGTCTCTGGGCTCCCAATCACCAACCACTGCTGACCAACGCTCATCTCTTGTTCGGACTAGATGGCCTGTCCATTTCCACTTTCACCTTTTTACACACTCCACGACATCCTTCAACTTTGTTTGATCTCTTATCCAGCTGCACCGTATTCTATCTCGTAAGGTTAGGCCCATCCTGTATCTTTCTATTCTCCGCTGGGTTTTTCGAAGCTTCTGGATGTCAGCAGATCTCAGGGTCCAAGTTTCGCTGGAGTAGGTCATCTCTGGTAACACGCATTGTTCAAACACTATGCTCCTTAAGGATAGTGGCATATCTGATTTGAAGATGTGTTTCAGTCGGCCAACTGTACCCCAAGCTGATCCCCCACCTTCTTTGCATGAGATCTGCGGTGTAATATCCCCGTCTCCCGTGACAATCTGTCCCAGATATGTGTTAGATGCTGCTGTTTCTAATGGCGATCGATCCTCCTCCATTTGCTGTCTGGTGCAGAAAGGATTCAGCATCATATTTGTTTTTGCGGTGTGCATTTCCAGACCTATTTCCTTGCTCGCGATGTTCAGTTCATTGATGCGCTTTTGAAAATCCGTAGCATCGTGAGACAACAAGACTATATCATCAGCGAACCTCAAAATATATATATATATATATATATATATATATATATATATATATATATATATATATATATATATATATTTCGAAAGTTTTTAGTAATAACAGGCTTTTTTGATATGAAAATCTTTATTTTTGTTAACGTTTCGTTGTTATAAATATGTTGTTTTTATTGCTAAAAACTTTCGAAATAAAATATCTTAAACAGGCAATAAATCGATTTCAAGATATATATATATATATATATATATATATATATATATATATATATATAATGGTATATTGTTCCGGGAATACATCCGTTGGTTTGTTGAGTGCCTGTTGGCACTCAACAAACGAACGTCTTACGAACAACAACCACAAAGCCCAAGAACTTGACAAAATTACCGCAGCCCTTGAACAAAATGGATACAAACAGAAAACAATTAAAAAAGCGATTGATCTGCAACAAAATCTGGAAAATAAACCAAGAGAAGATTCCGAAGGCAAATTTAAAACCGTCCTACCGTACATCAAGGGAACAACTGACAGGATTGGACGGATTCTTCGTAAATGTAATATATCAACGACATTTAAACCAACAGAACAAAATTGAGAAATCCTAAACAGAAGATCCCACTAGAAAACCAGGGTGTGTACAGCGTAACATGCGGAACATGTAACAAAAGCTATGTCGGCCAAACGAACCGTAGAATCTCCTCTAGGTTAGAAGAACACAAACTTTCCATAAGAAACAAACAACTATCATCGGCTCTATTTCAACACGAACACCTAACCGGCCACAAAATTAACTTCGACAGTGGTAAACAAATTGCAAACGTCGAAAATTACAAAACCCGATTAATTAGAGAAGCCATCGAAATAGAGAAGATTGGTCATTTGAACAAGAAAGACGATACCCTGAAGTTGTCGAGTACCTGGAAAACAATAATGAGACTTTTGACTTTGACATAATGTTTATTCGAGTACCATAATACATTTCATACCTCTACGTCTCAATGAAAAAGGAAAAAGTAGAGTTTAGTGACACTGAAGGTGTCCTAAGTCTTGATGAGACTTTACAGTCAAGGCTTAAGATATAATATAATATATGAATTGATAATTCGTCTTCTTGTGGATTCAGTCCTGGTCTTCGCGGAGTACCAATTTGGGCCTCTTGTGTTTCCAGTTTGCGTCTTCTTCATAGTCCCCTAGATTTGCTACCAGGGGGTTCGGGTTCGTTGGAAGGGCTGCGAACATTTTCGCTGCAGTCGCTCTGATGATCTCAAGCACACTCGGCATTCCGAGGTCTCTGTGAATCTGGGAGGTTCTCACGTACCATGGGGCGTCGATGGCCATCCGTAGAGATTTGTTCTGCACAACCTGCAGCTTGTTGATGTGAGTTTTTGCTGCATAGCCCCAGACTGGTGAGGCGTAGGACATCGTTGGTAGGATGATTGCCTTGTAGATGCGGATCTTCGTAGCAGCACTGAGTTTGCTTCTCCTGTTGATGAGGGGATAGAGCTGGCTCTGTACTGCTTTGGCTCTGGCTGTGCAGTAGTCTATGTGGGATTTCCATGTGAGCCTTCGGTCGACGATTACTCCCAGGTATTTCGCCTTGTCTGTCCAGGGGATTGGTGTACCGTTGAGGTGAATTTCTTCATCTGGCCGGTGTCTTCGTTTGCTGAGAAAAAGTGCCTGGCTCTTCTCGGAGTTTACAGAAATGCACCAAGTTGTGAACCACTCTTGCAAGTTGTCTACTGCCTGCTGCAATCTCTGCGTCGCTATGTGAGGAGACCATGATCTTGTGAAGATGGCGGTGTCGTCAGCGTAGAGGGCGAGGTTGGTATCCTGTGACTTCGGCACATCTCTCGTGAAGAGGTTGTAGAGCATCGGTGAAAGCACCGATCCTTGGGGCAGTCCTGCTTCCATGATACGATCCGTGGAGTGCGAGATGCCTACACGGACTCTGAAGTGTCTCTGTTGTTGGTACGATGCAATGAGTTGAACCATGGCCTTTGGGATTCCTGCTTCAAACAATTTGAATAGTAGTCCCTCATGCCACACTCTGTCGAACGCTTTGGAGACGTCAAACAGGGCGACTCCAGTTGACATGTTCAGGTTGAAGCCTTCGCTGGCATATTCCACGAGGCGTAGAACTTGGTGGACAGATGAAGTTTGTGCTTGGAAGCCGAACTGCTCGTCGGGGATAAGGTGGCTTTCTCTAACGTGCTCCTTGAGCCTTGTCAGGATAATGCCTTCTGCAATCTTGGACAGACTAGGGAGGAGACTGATTGGTCGATAATGCTGTGGAAATGCAGCAGCCTTTCCAGGTTTCTGAAAAACAATTACGTCTGCGCTTTTCCAGTGACTTGGAAAGTAGCGCAGACGTAACATCGCATTAATTATGGAAGTAAGTTGCCCTATGGCTCTCACCGGTAATTGTTTGAGCGCCTTGTTCGAAATACCATCTCGTCCTGGTGCTTTCCTAGTCTTGCTTTTCTTGATCCGGTACTGTACTTCGGCTGATGTAGTCGGTCGGATGCTGCGGTCGACTTCGTGTTGTAGTCTCCTAGTCACCTCGTTTTCTATCGATTCTATGTGGTCTAGATCTGCGTCCTCGTAATTTGTTCGGAATTGAGACTCCAGATGATCTGCAAAAGCCTCAGCCTTCTCTGCTTCTGTGTAAACAAGTCCCCTTTCTCCGTGGATCGGTGGCATCGGTATGTACTTGTTACGAAGAATTTTAGTCATCCTCCATACGGAATGAGTTTCTTCTTCTAATAAGTCCAATTTGGCGTTCCATTGGGCGTTTCGGTGGTCTATCAGGGCCTGTTTCGATTCGGCAGTCAGGCGTCGGTATTCTTGCAGGTGTTCTGGGTCCCAGGTTCTCTGGTATCGTCTCCTTGCTCTGTTGCGGTTTCTAATCATCTCGCGGACGTCTTCTGGCGGGTTGTTGCTGCGCAGTGCTGTGCGGTGTTCGCGGCTGCAAGCCTCGATTGACCTGATGATTGCTTCCTCGAATGCTTCGACTGCAAGCTCAAGTTGATCCTGAGTCTGCAGTGGCTGGAGCGGAGGGAGTGTTTCATTCAGGTGGTCCTTAAATGCTGCCCAGCATGTTGTCTTCGTCTGTGTTTTGAATTCTTCATCGGGGTCTGTACCTAGGGAAAGTAAAACAGGATTATGGTCAGATGACAGATCACTTACCGCAGTTATTCTGAAGGGAAGCGTGACTTCCTTCAGAATAGCTATGTCCAGTACATCTCCTACGCCTTGGTGACTGTAGTGAGTTGGCTCCGGTGGTCCTACAACTACCATGTCTCTGTCATCGGCAAACGTTCGGAGAATATTCCCAGATGGGTTAGCCCTCCTGCTCTGCCATGACTGGTGTTTGGCGTTGAGGTCTCCTGCTGCAATAGTTGGTAAATTGGCGTTGAGGATTGTATCCAGGTCGGGCTCCAAGAGTCGTCGATTTGGGGGGTTGTACATCGATACGAGCCTAAGGGTTCCTATCGATGCGGTGTTGATCTCTACGGTCGTCGCCTCCATATTTTCCAGGTCGCCTGTATGGGCAGCGTGGTGATCAAGGTGCGATTTAACGTAGATGGCAGTGCCGCCTCCTCGTCGGTCTTGTCTGTCGTTCCTGTATGACACGAAATTCCTAATCTTTTCAGTGTCCGCGGTCCTGAGGTGGGTCTCGTTCACTAAAATGACGTCAATTTCGTTCCTCGCAGCGAATTCTTGCAGTTCTAGCCTTTTCTCATGGAGTCCATTGGCGTTCCAGAACGCTATTTGTAGCGATTTTGCCTTTAGTTTTTGTCTACCCATTAACTAAAGATTTCGCAGATGTCAGGCATGCATTGGAAAATTCCAATCATGATTTCAGGCATAGTGGTAGCGTTTGCCATCAGTGTGCTCATCTTCTTGAGTACGGCTTTGAATTTCTCGATGTTGAAATTCGAGAACATGTCGAACATTTTGCCCATGTTGAATGTTTCGGATTTTTCTGTCCTCTCTGCAGGTTTGGGTGGAGTTTTCGGGGCTGCTGGAGTCGGCTTCGACGCTGCTTTCCCTTTCAAGGCCTGCGTGTAGTTGAGTCCTGATGTTGTTGGCTTCTGTGGTGGTGGAGTCGGCTTTTCCTGGGGTGCTGTTCTGTTCGCCAGGGGTTTTTCTGTCCTTGTGACTTGAGGCTGACGTGCAACAGGTTTTGCGGTAGGGTATGCCGCGCAGCCTTTGTAATTTGCGGGGTGTGGGCCACCGCAATTTGCGCATACTGCAGGCTCGGTCCTGGGTTTCGTGCATTGCACGCTGTGGTGAGGTCCTCCGCATTTCACGCATCTTGCAGCAGCGTGGCATCTTGATTGGCCGTGGTGAAATTTCTGGCACTTGTGGCATTGGCTGGCTCCAGGTTTGGTCCTTGGGGATTCTACTCGCACTGCTAGTCGGTTCACGAACTTAATGTCGAAGATCTTCTTCGCTTCGTTCGTGCTCTCTAACGTCACTAGGAACAGTGGCATCGGTTGTTTTCGAGCATTGGTCATCTTGCTCACAGACTTGACTGGAAGATTCTGGTTCCTCAAATCTTCCATGATTTCTTCGGGATTCGACTCGTAAGGTAGGTTCCGCAGCACCACCTTCAGCGGCTTCTCTTCTGGCAGGGCATAGGTGTGGTATTCGACCTGCAAAGAATCAAAGAGGCGTGTTATTCCTCTGAAGTCGTCTATTGAGACAGGATTGATACTTATCCCGTCCTTGGTGTTTTTGGCTTTTGAAAAATTAAGCCTTGAATTCGAGATTTTCCTCGACATGTCGATCCATTTCGCCTTCTCTCTGAGAACGATTGGTGGGGGTGATCGTTCCTTCTTGTCCTCTTTCGGAGTCGTGGATTCGGAGGTGCTTGGCTCTGTGTTGTCTAGATTCTGAAGGATTTCGAATCTATTCCGGGTCGCAGTTGGTATGATTCCAGGTTCGGAAGTCTTTCGCCGTCTTACGGGCTCGGTGGAGGTTCCGGGGGGTGGCGTCTTCGTGGCTTGCCTCTTTCTGTTAGGTAGCCGGGGAGTTTCTTCTACGGTGACTTCCATGTCACTCGATTCGTTGTCGCTGTTCCTTACCGATGTTTCCTTGTTCTCGAGTGATTTCAAGAACTGGAGGGCCTCTTTTGCCTGGTTCATGCGCTCCGTGTCCCAGGTCTTTATTACCTCCGATATCTGTTGTGTGATGTTGTCCATGGTTGTGTTTGGGGCACAACCATAGACTAAACTGAAATTTAAAACTCAGAAATTAGTATCCGTATTCGGTGGGGTTGAATAATTCCGTATTCCGTCAACTTGACTTCGGATGGTCTGAGGGGGCGTGGCCTAGGCCCGTGCGATCGTCGAGTCACGTGATAACGCTTCTCTTCTCGGGTTTTCTTCTTGTGTTTACAGGACTCTCTTCTCTTGATTTTATGGGACTTCTGATGTGAGATTTACAACTCGTGGTATTGAAATGTTCTGAGGAACTTATCGCAACCACTATATTGTTCTAAAAAGAACAACTAGCTGTAAGAAAATTGAATTAATTTATTTTTATAGCGGCGTTTATAGAAAGTGTTCTGAAAAGAACAGAAAACAGGAACTGGCTTCAATCAGTGGTCACTGGTTAAGTATTCTTGTTGCTTTCTATTTGAGATCGTCTAGGTAGATGTTTCTCGTTCGACTGCTAGCTCTAGAATGTGGTATAATGAGACGACACACCGAAATTCACCAACCTACGGAAAGATCAAAACAGACAAGAGGAGATATCCAAGACCAGTCAGTTGAGGAGGCGGAGCCACCGCTACCGCTAACCAATCAGGACAGATATAATCTCCGACAGCGACGAAAACGTATAAATACAGGTAGCCAGCAAACCGATCTCTCTTTCAGTCACCAGACTCCGAGTAATCGATAACCATCATTTGAAGCATTGATAATGTCAAGTGAGACCTTGACGAAACGTCTGCCTGTTCCCAACAGGCACTCAACAAACCAACGGATGTATTCCCGGAACAATATACCATTATATTTTTCCATCCGTGAATCTCTACGTTCAAACATATATATATATATATATATATATATATATATATATATATATATATATATATATTGATGTTTAATATATATATATATATATATATATATATATATATATATATATATATATATATATATATATATATATATTCCAGATTCACGAATCCTCCGCACTCAGTTAATAATGGAGCTCTTGATCGGAATATCGAATTATTTCAAATAAAACGCTTAGGATGCTGTCTACACAGATTTTGTCAACGAAAAACCAATTTTGTCATGAAAAAAAAAAAAAACAAACTGAGATCCACTGAATTTTAATGAGGGCCGGAATTAACTTCCATATGCCTCTTCATCGTCGATTTACTACACGTTGTTCTGCTTGTTACAATTTTGCCCCCAATATCCTTCTAGGGATAATTGTTAAGGGCAAGGCATCGGCACTTTCTGCTTGGCTGATAACATTCACACAGCGTCCGGCAGATCGTGCCGATTCACTTTCTTGAGTGAATATTGAGTGTGCACCGAATAATCATCGAACTTGTTGAATGGAAATACTATACAATTGTTTCATCCTCATTAGGAATCTTCAGTGATATTCATCCTAACAATCAAGTTTGGATGACTACTTAAAGTTCCCAAGTTCCGTCTTCGGAATGAGTAGAACTCATCACCGAAGTAATCACGTGAGCTCCCCCTATTGAAGAAATGACGAACTGTCACGATCATTGTAGATTCCTTCCTCGTGACAAGATCATCGAGAGTGCGTACGTTTTATGCACTTATTATTCACTATCGAGCCTTTGAAACAGTAGACATTGAAATCTTACTGAAAAAGTTAGAGAATATAGGCTTACGGAATAAAGTACTGAACTGGTTCAGGTCATATATGTCTAACAGAGTACAGAGAGTACTGTATAAAAACTGTGTGTCTGAGATATTAAGTGTAAATCACGGTGTACCACAGGGAACAGTTTTGGGTCCGTTACTATTTTTAATATATATTAATGACATTGTACAGGTAAACTTTGTTTGCGAATGATACGATGATGTATATAGTGGGGGAAGATTTACATCAAATGGTATCGGATATTAACATTGAAATGAACAAATTATTCGCGTGGCTGTGTGATAATAAATTAAGTTTAAATGCAGGAAAATCAAAATTTAGTATATTCGCCAAGAAATCACGAATGATAAATGTGCAGGTTGATAATATATGTATTTCTGTAAACGGAGAAGCCATTGTTCACGATGAACATATTAAATACTTGGGTACAATTTTGGATTCGAATTTAAACTTTCACGCACACGAAGATTATATAACGAGAAAATTTTCGAAAAAAGTAGGATTCTTATCACGAATCGGCAAATCTTTGTCTATGAGTACAAAGTTGTCACTCTATAAAGCCATTGCACTTCCTCATTTACAATTCTGTTGTTCCCTATTGTTTAATTGTCCTCAATATCAAATAAGTCGATTAGAGAAAATACAAAATAGGGCTATGAGATCTATATTAAAATGTAATAGATATACTACACCTGTCAAATCCATGCTTAATGTGTTAAATTTGTTATCTGTCAGCCAAAGAGTTGTGTTTAATGTACAAGTGTTCATTTTTAAACTGAAAAGAAATATGTTACCAACCTACATTAGTGATAGATACATTCGATTATTTGAAGATGTACATACTTATAATACGAGATTCAAAACAGACTTTATCCTTGGAAAATGTAACACCACACAAAAGCTCAAATCTATTTTGTATAAAGGTTCAATTGAATTTAATGGACTTCCTGCAGATATAAAAAACTGTGAAAGTTTAAAAGTATTTAAAAGACTTTTGAGAACGCTCATCTCAACGAAATGCAATACAGTTTAAAGTCACTATAATTCAATTGGGCCTTGTTTCTGCTAGTACTCTAATTGATGTTTATCATGTAATATTAGTTAGGTGCTAAGTATAACGTTTTTGTTTTTCTACTATATTATGTTATTTACATATATTGGTACTTAATCTAATTCACAGTATTCTACTTTTCATTATTTCAATTTTAATTAACTTCTTATTACTATATTTTGTAATATGATTATATATATATATATATATATATATATATATATATATATATATAATATTTCTTTACTGGGTTGAGGTCAATTTTAACATTTCTTCTAGATTTACTTCACAGGACTTTATTACGCGTTTCGGTTCCAAAAACCATTTTCAAATAATATTATCCAAATTTGTCATCAACTACAAAAATTCGGTATCAAAAACAAATATATAAAGGTTAAAAATCTTAAATAACTTACTTTTTCTATGTATATAACAAAAAACATTGAGGACATTAGTTTTCACAAACAATTTTGGAAGAATCACTTTCCTTCATTCATGCACATTGGTATTACTTGTCTTAATTGAACAGAATACTGATTGATAATGTCACACATTATGTTTATATTTACTTTCTTTTTTGTTGTGATTCATGTATGCATGGTTGCGGGATTACAAGATGAAATATATATACAAATTTTTCATGCAATGATGTTTAATTTGAAATTATGTTATTATATATTTGATTGAAGTTTTCTATATATGTCTTAGAGTTAATGGTATTCTTGTCAAGTTGAACAGCAATCATTTCTTTTATATTTCTTTTTTGTCATTATATTCAGTATCTACAATTTCTACATTATCAAAATCAAAAGTGTGTAGGTTTTCGATGGCATGTTTTGCTAGTGCCGTGCATTTGACATTATTTCTTACGGAGTATTTGTGTTCGTAGATCCTCTTGTGTATATACTGTTTTGTGTTTCCAATGTAACTAGCATTGCAATCAGTACATTTAATTTTGTAAATGGAATGTGTGGTGTTTCGTTTATCAACTTTTGGTTTTAACTTAGTGAAAAAATGTTTTGTATAGTTATTCGGTTTATGTGCTACTTTGATGTCATATTTTTCAAGGCAAATTTTAATTTTTTGTGATAAATTTGGTACAAAATTGATTCCAACATATCTTACATCTTCCTTATTCTTTTCATTTTTTCTGTTGTCTTCTGTGTTATAAATTTGATGGATTTTTTTATTTATTATGGGTTTAATAAAATATGGAGGGTAATTATTTTTATTTAATATTTCTTTCACTTTTTTCAGATTTTTAGGTCTATGGGAAGGATGTGACAATTTAATTGCTTGATCTGTTAGGTTATTCACTACATTTTTTTTGTAATTTCTAGGCACTTCTGATAAATAATTTAAGTATCTTTGGGACCACACTGTTTTATTGAACCAATTAGTTTGAATGTAGCCTTTTTCATTATATTGTATTTTTATATTCAAAAAGTTCAAAGAATTTTCTTGCTCAACTTCAATTGTGTATTGTAAACGTGGATTGAAGGAGTTAAACTTTTCAAGTATTTCATTTATTTTCTCCTTTGGAATAGACGTTATACAGTCATCAACGTACCTTTTGAAAAATAACGGTTTAAAAGTGAGTTTTGGAATAATGTTGTTTTCTATTTCTTCTAATACAAGATTAGCAATAGTGGATGAGATGGGTGAGCCCATGGGTGTTCGAATACTTTAAAAGTTATTAGTTTTGGAATAATGTTTTTGGTAACGTTTTTCTAATTCCATTTTTTGTCTTCTAATACAAGATAACATCCAAGCAATGAGTGGATGACCAACTTTGGTCAAACACCAACTTTTGTTTATATGGAAAATTGAATTGAAAAATAAACTGATATGCCATAACGGCCATTCCTGGGACTTAAGTACTGGGCTAAGATTATTGGTCAAACACCAACTTTTGTAAAGGATTCCTGGGACTTCTGCAACTTCATAAAAACACAAAAAATACCTGACAACTTCATTCTTGTTTCCTTGGATGTTATTTCGTTGTTCACAAACGTACCAACGCAGTTAGCAATAGAAGTGATAGACAAAAAATGGAGTTTATTAGAACCCCATACCACGTTACCAAAAACAGAGTTCATAAATGGCGTCAAGTTTTGCTTGAACTCAACTTACTTCTACTTTAATAACCAATTCTACACACAAGTATTCGGAACACCCATGGGCTCACCCATCTCATCCACTATTGCTAATCTTGTATTAGAAGAAATAGAAAACAACATTATTCCAAAACTCACTTTTAAACCGTTATTTTTCAAAAGGTACGTTGATGACTGTATAACGTCTATTCCAAAGGAGAAAATAAATGAAATACTTGAAAAGTTTAACTCCTTCAATCCACGTTTACAATACACAATTGAAGTTGAGCAAGAAAATTCTTTGAACTTTTTGAATATAAAAATACAATATAATGAAAAAGGCTACATTCAAACTAATTGGTTCAATAAAACAGTGTGGTCCCAAAGATACTTAAATTATTTATCAGAAGTGCCTAGAAATTACAAAAAAAATGTAGTGAATAACCTAACAGATCAAGCAATTAAATTGTCACATCCTTCCCATAGACCTAAAAATCTGAAAAAAGTGAAAGAAATATTAAATAAAAATAATTACCCTCCATATTTTATTAAACCCATAATAAATAAAAAAATCCATCAAATTTATAACACAGAAGACAACAGAAAAAATGAAAAGAATAAGGAAGATGTAAGATATGTTGGAATCAATTTTGTACCAAATTTATCACAAAAAATTAAAATTTGCCTTGAAAAATATGACATCAAAGTAGCACATAAACCGAATAACTATACAAAACATTTTTTCACTAAGTTAAAACCAAAAGTTGATAAACGAAACACCACACATTCCATTTACAAAATTAAATGTACTGATTGCAATGCTAGTTACATCGGAAACACAAAACAGTATATACACAAGAGGATCTACGAACACAAATACTCCGTAAGAAATAATGTCAAATGCACGGCACTAGCAAAACATGCCATCGAAAACCTACACACTTTTGATTTTGATAATGTAGAAATTGTAGATACTGAATATAATGACCAAAAAAGAAATATAAAAGAAATGATTGCTGTTCAACTTGACAAGAATACCATTAACTCTAAGACATATATAGAAAACTTCAATCAAATATATAATAACATAATTTCAAATTAAACATCATTGCATGAAAAATTTGTATATATATTTCATCTTGTAATCCCGCAACCATGCATACATGAATCACAACAAAAAAGAAAGTAAATATAAACATAATGTGTGACATTATCAATCAGTATTCTGTTCAATTAAGACAAGTAATACCAATGTGCATGAATGAAGGAAAGTGATTCTTCCAAAATTGTTTGTGAAAACTAATGTCCTCAATGTTTTTTGTTATATACATAGAAAAAGTAAGTTATTTAAGATTTTTAACCTTTATATATTTGTTTTTGATACCGAATTTTTGTAGTTGATGACAAATTTGGATAATATTATTTGAAAATGGTTTTTGGAACCGAAACGCGTAATAAAGTCCTGTGAAGTAAATCTAGAAGAAATGTTAAAATTGACCTCAACCCAGTAAAGAAATGTTATAGATCAAAAAGGTCAGGAAAAAGACAAAACTTTTTAGTAATATATATATATATATATATATATATATATGAAAATAGGACACTTCAAAGGGCATTGTTTTTGGATTATTGAAGAGACATTTCATTCTAGATTATTTTCATCAAGGGATCAAGGGTGGAATGCATTCTCTCTTTCAAGAGATGACTCTCTCAAAACGTTCTCTCTATTGAACGTTTCCTCCTGAGTTTTCTAATATAATCCCTAAAAATCAAAAAAAACATTATTCTGTTGGAAATGAATTTATCCGATACTCATTTAATTTCATGATGAAAGTCTACTTATGGAACAACGTTAGTGTATCGGACGGGATAAAAGTTTCGTTGTAGGAATCCTTCCATCCACATGGAATCGGAATGTGATACATTAGAACGTGAGTCGTTTCAAATTACTATATTTCGTTGTTTTCAGCCATGTAGACATGAGACTCATAATGTACAAACGAGTCTTGGAGAATAGTTGGGAACTTCCCGGACAGGATAAATATGAGATTCGAGAGGAAAAGCTTAACCACACATTAAAAATACTAAAACCAATATTGTTCGAAACAACACGGGATGAAACAACTGACGCAAGCAACTGAAGTAGAGAGAGGATGAAAGTGACAGGAGGCAAGCTTAACGTCAAACTAAACAAAATTAAACAAAACTTTTTCTCTTCGGCAATGTGGCTGGTCGTAAGCCTGGCTCTAGTTGCGACCGAAAACTTTACGTGTCTAAGTTTTCTTACGGTTCCGTGAATCTATGGCTCCTCTCGTTTCCTTCGACGGGAAAAATTATAATATTGATGCCTTCCTGTATACCATCTACCTGGATGCATCGAACATATTTCCTATCATTTGTGGCAACAGACCTGGCAATATATTCAAGAAGCACTTTGTGTACTATTACAAATTATCAGTGAAATCAATTTGAAATAGATTTCATATGGAAATTAGAATCCCAGAACTCTTTCAATTTCAAGTATTCGCTATTTTTCTGAATTCCAAATACTGGATCTTTTCAAGTAATTGATCGAAAATGTATCTTCAATTTTAACAAATGCCATAGAAATGATAATTCTGTGCTATTATTATATAAAAAATTATTTGTGCATGAAACTATTCTGTATTCCAAACGAGCTTTACTCAAATCGTAACTTAGGCTTTCTGTGAAGTATGTGTCATTCACTTCTGTCGACAACGAACGGAAATTAGGACTCACTTTCAACTTTTCTATATTTACCCTCTACTTATTGTCGAAACGAAACTCTCATCTCCCAATTGGGAGAGGTTAAGCAATAGTGCTTTTTTCATTCTCAGTTTGTACATAAGAAACTTTGTTACATCATGAAAATGGAATCTAACAAGTGCACGGCTCGTATAAACAGATAGCGCCAAATGTATAAGTAATATTTCTCTTCTTCATTTGAAGAGTTCAATCATTTTTTCATTCATTCTCCTTCTTTCTGCATCAGTTACTTCCGAGGCGGATACTAAAGAGGCAGAAGAGCCAAGTTAATTCATCCAAAAAATTACAATTGATATTCGATATCCATAATAATTTATTACATTCGGTTATTCAATAGTTTTGACAAAGTTCCAATTGGCAACGAAATGTTAACATAAATCAAGATTCTTTCATTCAAAAAGCTTGTTATTGCTGTAAATTTTTAAACATTGATATATATATATATATATATATATATATATATATATATATATATATATATATATATAGAAAAGAAAAAAAAACTTCAATTACCGTGGACATATGTTTCGAGCTATTGGCTCTCCTTATAACGGCTCAGTTCAAGTTTCAGATCTTCGAACTTGAAAATAAGATCACACACAAAATTCAACGAAAAGGAATCGACATCCTTGTAGCTGGTTTTTTTCCTTTTATATTTATACAAATACACCTGCTTAAACCTTTTTGCATTATCTTAATTGTTGGTTCAAAATTCCGTTAATGTATATAATAGCCCCACCAGTGTAAAATGAATTAGTCTTCAGACTGGAAGATATTCATTTCCCACAGCTACAAGGATGTCGATTTTTTTTCGTTGAATTTTGTGTGTGATCTAATTTTCAAATTCGACAATTTGAAGGTTGTGAAATAAAATATAACTACACTTACTTTCTATAAACGTTTCGGCTTATCCGTTTTCTTCAATATATTACATCAAATCTTATTGACTATTTCGCTGAATTTTTTAAATTTATACTCTACTAGTCAATTATTCGAATTAATAGAAAAAAATTAGCGAAATAGTCAATAAGATTCGGAAGTATTAAAATATATTGAAAAAGGCGGGCACGCAGAAACGTTTATACAAAGTAATAATAATAAAATAATAATATTAATAATAATACATTTAATCCCAATAGATATATAACCAATTATAGTAAAAAAATAACAAATTGTACACAAATAGTAATAAATGAGAAAATATCAAAGAAAAAAACGAAAAAATAGCGAGTATAAACGAATATATACAACGAAAAAAAAAATCAAAACAAATTGAAATAGTAATGAGCAAAAACTAAATGGAACAAACTGAAAATGAAATATTATCTATTACAAAGTCACACGTAGTCAACAGCAATAGTAATTGCAATAGTAATTCACAAACTGGTGAATAGTATATATATATATATATATATATATATATATATATATATATATATATATATATATATATATATATATATATATATACTAGCAGACCCAGTCACGCGTTGCTGTGGCTAAGGTTCTTGTCATATTACAATAAAGTGAACTATTCGACATTGTTTTTTTACATATATGCCATTTGTAAAAAAACATGGCGACCTCCATGTTTTCACTGATTTTCCACTACCGTTACCACTAATAAAGAGAAATTATTATTTACGAACGAAGACGAAAACGTTAAAGCTGGTATAAGGACCCACTGGATTTGGATTTGAAAGGGAAGAACTTTGAACACGATTGAACAAAACTTTCGTACAGTTGATATTAAGCAAAAATTAATACAAACGAATTAGTTTTAAAATTTATTATTTTTATTATTCGAGTTTTTAACAAATAAATATATTACAAAGTTGTTAGTAAATAACATGTGACACTTAAACCTATAAATGAGGTAGGTAGGGCAGTTAAAGTTTTAAATCTTTAACAACAATATTTATTATTTTGAATTATAAATACTTTTAATTTCAATTTAATTTAGCACTAATTGGTGCACAATATTTTTGGTTAATCCATCTTTAGCTAACACAAATAGATTCGATGGTTTTCCTACACGTGAACATGCAACATATAGTTGCCCATGAGAAAAATACGGATTTTCTAAATCTAAACCACATATGGACATTGTTTGGCCTTGAGACTTATTTATAGTCATGGCAAAAGCTAAGCGAACTGGAAACTGTAGCCTTCTGAAGGGTATCGTAGAATCTGACGGTATCAATGGAATACGTGGCAACAGGACCATTTCTCCTTTGAACTTTCCAGTTAAAATGGTTGCTTCTAGAATATTTCCGGTGATTTTTTTGATGACCAAACGCGTACCGTTGCATAATTGAGGTGGATTCGAATTACGCGAATAATAGGTGAACCAATCTTTAATCGAAGATTATATGGTGACATTCCAGGTATATCTAGTGAATTTAAAAATTCAATTGGAAAATTTACACTTTCATCTTCATTAAGAGCAGTATCGATTGATTTAAAAGACATCAGATCGCCTGGTAACAACTGTTGTATCTGGAAGTTAATTTCGTCAACATCAACATTTTTGGCTGTCAAAATAGCCCGCTCACTGAGCCAGTTATGATTTAAGTAATTACTCTGTATATTCGGAAAAATACTCTGAATCAATTCATTTTTTCCCTGAAGAATAGTACAGAAATTGTCTGGCAATTTAATGCATTGCGTATTTGGTTGTAAGTCTGTTTTACCGTTTCCAATATCTAGTAATTTTTCTGAAAATATTTGTGCCAATGGGTCATTTTGCAATCGTACCCGCATGTTTATGGTCAATCGAAGTGTTTCAACAGTTTGCCATAAGAATGATTGTTTCAAACATGCATTTATCTCATCCGCGAAAGTAGAGCGAGGTATAACCGGTAAGGTCTGTCGGAAATCACAAGACAAAAGTAAGATAGCACCACCGAAAAGTTTATCATTGCCATTTCGATCTTGCATAGTTCTATGCAATGCTTCGAGTGAATATTTATGTGCCATTGTGCACTCATCCCAAATTATGATAAAACTCTTCCGCAACACTGCAGCTATTCCACTATTTCTTTCATGTTACATATTGCGTTTGGTTTATTATGAATGTCCAATGGTAGCTTGAATGTTGAATGGGCCGTTCGCCCACCATCTAGCAAAGTAGCCGCAATGCCTGACGATGCAACTGCCAATGCGATTTTCTGTTGCGATCGTATTTTAGCAAGAATCAACGATATTAAAAATGTTTTACCGGTCCCACCGGTGCGTCCAAAAAAAAAAACCGCCTTGCTCAGCAGCAACAGTCAGCATAATCCGATCATAAATAATTTTTGGTTCTGCTGTCAGTAATAGCTCACTGTTCACGATAATTGTTGCTATTATCAAATAATTTGCAATAAAATAATATTGTGACTATAAATTGAGATGAAAGCTATCCTATCTTTCAAGTTGGATCAAAGTGCACACGGAATGCAAAACAAATTAAAAAAAATCGGTTTAGTAGTTTAGGAGTCCATCGCGGACAAACACGTGACACGAAATTTTTATATATAAAGATATATATATATATATATATATATATATAATTTTTTTCTTAATGTTTTTTCAATAATACGCTATTTTCTAACTTATGAGGATTTTAAATTTGAAATTTTAAAATTGATTTATTGCCTGTTCAACTAATGAATAATCTAATCTTATATAATCTTATTAGACAAAGTTGTGATAAACAACGAAACGTAAAGGAAAATAAAGTTTTTTAACATTAAAATAAGCTATTGTTATATAATATAATAATATAATATAATATATAAGTTATTGCTAAAAAGATTAAAAATAATGTGTGTGTTTTAGAATACTATAACACGATCTTTGGAATGAAAAAATCATTATTTTGGTTTACGATTTGTTGGATTTATTGAACCTTGTCAAAAGTATTGAATGATTGAATTTAAATTCAGAATTATGAACTAAATTTATAGCCAGAATTATTGTGAATGATAGTTTTCATGTCTTCATTGAAAATATCTCGAATAAATGAATATATGAACATGCGTGTATATTAAGAGGGCTGGAAGATAGAACACTTGTGGCGATTTACAAACGACAACGGGAAAGATAATTGCAGAAAGCGATACGTTGTCAAAGCGGGAACACATGTAGGTGTAATAAAAGGTTCATAGTTGCCCAAAAACATTAGTGGTGTTGACAAACCATCAAGACAATCACCAGCCGGGTATAAGTGAATTAACCTTATGAAAGGGTAGGTAATGGTTATTTAAGGGAGAGAGTCCCATAGAGAATGGATGTTATCATACAATTTCGTCGGAGTAAAAAGCAATTTCGCTAAAACCCTGGGGTTTTACCAACTCTAGACAATGCTCACCAACTTACCTATAATTGCGGGCGAGGGTGACTCATTGTACGGGTGTGCTCTGCGATGTAAATACATAACCGTGCTGAAATCAGACGGGATATAGGCTTTACAGCGTGAACAATGTATCCAGGATGGCTTGCCACCTGCGAAATCGGGATATATCCTGCTCTCGGAAACACCGTTCTCAGCCTGGATGTGTATTAAAAGTCCAAGAAATGAGAATTATGCATCTGCAATTCAGGAAGTGCATTAACGAACATTATACGCCACCCCCGCATTTGAGATATTCTCATTTATTCTACGCGATGATTAAAGATCCTACACACACACCCCTTACATATATATATATATATATATATATATATATATATATATATATATATATATATATATATATATATATATATATATATTATTTTGAAAGTTTTTAGCAATAACAGGCTTTTTTTGATATGAAAAAGTTTATTTTTGTTAACGTTTCGTTGTTATATTACAACTTCGTCAGAACTATTGAATAATTGAATTTATGAGTTACTATAGATATCAAATGTCAAACTTATTGTTTAGAAAAATCAAATTAGTTTTTTTGTATCTTCACTCATTGATTTTCATTATCAGAGGAATATTTCTGGCTTAGCATTCGCTTCGGAAGTTTTAGTCTTCTTCACCATGAGGAAACCTCTGAAAAACTCATGGTAAGCCAGGTGATTCTAATAAGTGTGATTTATATTTACATATATATAATTACATATAGTTTTTCATACTGATCCAGAATATGTATATTGTTGGTTTATGTGTGTGAAACTGAAGGTAGATCTGGAAAAAATGAGTTTTGAGATGTGATGTTTGGTGATTGTTGTGTGTTTATTTTATGAGTGTTATTTGTGAGGTTTATTAAGTTGTTGTAAATAGAATTAAGATGTTCAATGTCTGTTCTTTCATTTACTGTGTTTTCTAAATTTTTACGAATGTGTAACATTTCTAAAATTTCTCTACTTTTTTGTCCCTTTCAGCTGCCAAAATTTTCGTATTTTTGTAATCAAAATCGTGTTCTTCTGTTATTTTATGTTTATGTAAGGCTGTTATTTGAGTTTTTGCGTATTTATGCGATTTGATTCTTACTTCGAGATTTTGTGCTGTGTGTCCGATATAGCTTTTATTGCAATTGTTACACGGAATATTGAGAACTGTATGAGTTTTTCTCTGAGTTACAGTTTTACTTTTTAATTTTGTATATATTTCTTCGATTTGATTTTTGACAGTATGTGCTATTCTTAAATTATAAGGTTTTAATATTTAAGCAATGTTTGTACTTAATTTTGTAATATATGGTAAGGGAATGTAATTATTTTCGTTAGATTTATTTTTTTTTTGAATGTAAAGTATTATATAATTTATGAATAATAAATTAATAATTTATATTATATAATTTATAAATAATAGATCAATTTCAAGAAATATATATATATATATATATATATATATTTCTGCATTATCGTAATGCAGACTCCATGATTTCTTCTTCCACAATTCTGATCGTTTGAGCCGTATTGCTTCAAGCAAGCGTTGCAAAAGTTTCTTGTAATGTTCTTTATTACCATACCGAAAGAACTTTCGGCGGAACTCATGGTGCAACGCCGTTGTCATCGAAGAAAACAGTGAACAAAACCTTCACATTTGATCGAAGTTGGTGTTGTTTTATGCTTCCATTGGCCATTGGGATGATTGGGCCTTGGTTTCGACTTCATAACCTTACACCTACCTTTCGTCACCAGTTATGATCTTTTTGAGCAAATATGGATCGTCGTTGACGTAATTCAACAACTTTGAGCGATTTTAATGCGACGTTGCTTTTCCTCAAAATTTAGCAATTTCGAAACAAACTTCGCTGCCAAGTGTTTCATGCCAAAACATCCGACAAAATTGCATGGCATGAGCCGATTGATATCCAACGTCCTCTGCATTTTCCCTAATAGTGATTGGACGATTTCCCAAAACCGATTTCTTCAAGGTTTCGGCGTTTTCTTTGCTTGTTGACGTGGCTGCAACTCCAGGACCCTCATGGTCATCAGCATCTTCTTAGCCTCCTGCAAAGCGCTTGTATCACTTATAGACACTCTTTCGATATGAAGTAGACTAGCCGAATGCCACAGTCAACATTTTGAGTGCGTTGGAGCACTTTTTTTCATTTTTAACGCAAAATTTATTACAGATTCTTCGATCCACTTTTTTCGGAAGTAAGAAATCGAAGAACATACAAAACGTAACTAACTTTTTCAGTTGTCAAAAACGAATCACTGATCTAAAATGACTGATAATTTCAGCATATGAGAAACGTGTGCTAACCAACATAACGAAAAATGATTTTCGATGATCGAATGTGCACTGTCCGCCAAAATTCGAAATGCTACTTTCCTCTTGAACAGACCTCGTATATATATATATATATATATATATATATATATATATATATATATATATATATATATATATATATATATATAAAAATAAATATTAAATATTAAAATAATTTACCAAGAGTTAAGCGAGAATTCAATCTCATTCATATATATATATATATATATATATATATATATATATATATATATATATATATATATATTGGATGTTGGATGCTTCAGGACTCTAGATATGTATTTTCAGTGTTTAAGTGGGATAACAGTCCAGGGAAAGAAAATAAGTTACCTCTTTAGTATTTTCCTCTTTTGTTTCTTCACATTCATTATATTCATCACATTCATTACATCAACAATTCTCATATTCTCAAAATATGACAATCATTTATTTTAATGGTGATGATATGCAAAACTCTTCGTACCCAATATCAACAGCAATTCCAATACAGGATACTTGTATGTTCTATCTAATCCAAAGGCTATTTATTTACGCCTCAACATACCAACAGGGACCGTCAGAATTTTTGCGTATTATGAAGAGTAGCTCTGAGGATATTCAAGGTACTGATAATTGTAAAGTCAATATTCAGATTGACATTCTTCATAGAATAGAATATGTCTGTCTTGAGTATAGAGTAGTAATCTGTCTTGAGTAATAAGAGTCTTGTTGTAATTGAACAAATGTTCAAGTATCAGAGACGTACATTACACAGTATCGTTGTACAGAGTTTTGAGGTAGTGTTTTGCGAAACTAGTGACACTGAAGTGATTATAAGAAATACACGCAAAGACTTCACTTCAGTATGAAACGTTTGATATGGCAACTACGCTCGATGAAAGTTATCCCGATAAACGCTCGGGACTCATAGCCCAGTGCTCGGCTTTATTGCAGACGTGACTCCTGCTTTTTCAATTTCGAACTGAGGGAATGATTGGCGCTCTGGGTGTGATTGCCATGATGACGTATAGGCTTGGACAGGGCGCGTTTGACCGAACGGTCTTGCTTGACAAACGTTCGTCGATGTATAGCGCAGAATAGGAAACAGACGCCGAATATATGAGTTGTTGATATACTAGTCCCATTAATATGTATGGTGTGACTGGTCGCTTTGTTCTCAATTTTCACACCCCATACTAGATACTGGATTATCGGTCTGTAAGTTATTCTTGAAAGGGCCCCAAGGGCGCGATATATAGGGCAGATAGCTTCTTCGAATTCTTATTGATGTGAGTTGAAAAAACGTGGAATGAGATTAATTCAAAGAAGTACAACTTCTTCAGTTGCTGAATGAACAATCGTGCAATGTAACAAATACAGATGCTCATATCGATTCTGGAGTGCCAATACATAAAAAAAACAAGACAGAAAAAGAATATAATCTGAGGAATGGTATTTCGAACATCGAAAAAAGCCATGTACAACAACAAAAAATTACACTTGAACATGAAAAGAAGAAAATAAAAGGAAAGTATGTAAACTGAGGGCTTTAAATAATTATTGTAGATAATTAGATAATTTGTGGATCTAAAACCCGGTCTAAGGTTCACTACTATTCTTCTTATACATTATTGATATTGTTTTTGATGTGATAAAATGTTCTTCACGTTTATTCGCAGATGATATAGGTCAGTAGTAAAAATATTCAGACTATGACAGAATGGACTAATAGAGGCTCAACAGCAAAAAATGAATGGCTAAGCGATAACATTTCATCGCTGAATGTAAAAAAGTCTAAATTTATAGTTTTGGGTTTAAAGTGTAATTCTGGAGGTAAATGAAAACGAAAATATTACTATGAAATTGTCAACCAGAACATTGAATCGGTAAAAGTTGTTAAATATTTAGGTAGATACTATGTTAGATGAGAAATTGAGTTGATATCGTCTGAATTCTTCATGAAAATCAACTTTTTGAAAGAATTGGCAAAAATCTGACGACATATTTGAACTTATTGCTCTTTAAGTCAATAATAATGCAACACTTCAAATACTCTTTGACTATTTATAAATTATTTGCTCCTTTCCGTTATTCGGACTGAGCAAATAAAAACTCAGCAGCTACAACAATTGCAGAATAAACAATTTTGGAATGTTATAGATTTATTACACTCCAATCGAAAGCACGTTGAAATGCTCAGAACTAAAGTCAGTTAGACAGAAAATACTTTATGCTACATAAATAAAATAAAATAAAAAAAATAATGAAATATAATAATAAAATACTTTATTTTTTTATTTTTATTCGAAATTGAAAACAACTTGTTCCCTTATAGAGTAATGGAATATGTAACATGTTGTGTCAACCATGCTTATAATACAAGAAATGACAACAGTGTCTACATGCAATTTTGTGAGCTTTCTGAATATAGAAATAGTATTTTTTACTGAGGATTCAATTTATTTGATGAATTGCCTAGCTCTAAAAAAACAGTTAGTGACCTTTAAGTATATAAGCGTTAATTAGCTAATAATTGTTAATAATAGATTTTTAACGTGAGTGTACATATATATATATGAATCTTGTAATAGCTATTACTGTATAAATATTATTTTAATTGTTTTTACTATAATCCTACTGACCAGCTACTAGGGATTCCACCACTAGAATTATTCAGTAAAGCTCTGGTACTAACATTTTATTGTAGTGCAGTCTTTTATTTTATTTTATTGTCTATAAGGCAGAAGTGAAAAATCGTCACGCGTTTTTCATTACACTCAGTCTTGAATCAGAAATTGCATATTTTTAAAAATGGGGAATTCAGAATAGGCGGCATTTAGAAGCTCAGATACTTGAAGCTGCTTGAGCTCGAATCAGTAGTCATCGAAAAGGATAACTTGACAGGCATATATGATAGGCATATACCCAGGTAGCAAGCTGACGGTAATATGACGTCATATATTGGTTTCAATATGTGAGAAGTGACGTCGAAATGTCACAGCCTCAAGATGTCATTTTGAACTGTTAAAAAGACGTAATTAAATTACGTTTTATGCTATTCAGAATTAGAACATCTGTAATTTCTCAAAAAATTAACGGTCATAAATTGAAGAAAATAGTACCTACTTTGCGCTGACGTCATCTGATGTCATCATATGAACGTCAGTGATCTGACGTTAAAAAGACGTCATTCGACGGCCAAATGACGTCGCTGACCAGAATTGACCGAAAATTAACTCTAATAAGACGTCATGTTACGTCAGCTTGCTACCTGGGTACTTGATAGTTTCAAAATTGATTGGTGTTGAATCAATATGCAGACTCAGTAACTGATATGAGCGAAATAAATTTCTGTCAATATAAAAGTGATACCATTATAAATTTGTTATTTGCGGCCGTTTGTTGTACTAGTGTTGTTCAGGCCTAAGTCTTAGGGTTGTCGTGGGTCGAAATTTCTTCCAAACGTTTCCTCAGAGGAAGGGAGGGGTTTCCCCATCTCCAATTGTAGATGGATTTACCATGGATATCTACACCCAGAATCGGACATATTTTTTCAATTCATATGCATTGTATTCTATTGAAATTAGTGAATCATATCATTTCATTATTTCGAGAAAAATTGAGCAACAGAATATTAGAAGTTAAGTTTGTCTTAATTTTTTGTTGAGATTACCCTATCAGCAGTAATTTCTGGTACGCCTCTGTTCTTCATTGTTTGTGATCGCACAATTTACCACTGTAAATTTGATGAAATTTATGATCGAAACATCACTAAATGAGAATATAAACACTTAATATGCATCATTATATGATCCGAAAAACACTAGAATATCATTCTACATGTAACTAGTACGGCTATAAAGACTTTAAAATGAATTATGACACAATGGAGTTAAAATTGCATATTTTAACTGTTTGGAATTCCGATATGCTTTTTAAACATTTGATACGATTCAATTGAAGATGACATTTGATGTGAATATTATGTAGATACAAATACAAAATCTAAAAGCCCTACATAACTTCACACTCTATTCAATAAAAGCTCAATTCTACTGTTTCTCATCAATATACAGTCTGTAGTAGAGCAAAAGTGTTATTCATATCCGGACTGAATTCAGTATAGATCGTGTATTCCAGATGCTTGAATGAGTCGGTAATTCCCAAACTGGAGCCTCCAAGTAATTATGAGTAAAGGTATTTTGCAGTTATAACTAACCAACAAACTAACCTACTCGGAATTATTTTAGATTAACGCATTTCTGACGATAATTACCTAGAACGTTACCTCGTAAACACTACAGATGTTATCATTCATTATCTTCATGAACCCTCAATCAAATTGGATGATTTTTTTTCCTCAATCAATCAGGACGTCTAGACATTCAAAATACAGCCCGGCTAAGAAATTTACAATTTGAAAATTCAAGTTTCACCCTCTAATTGTTCACCTATAACTATAATATAATGATAATAATATTCATTTGGTTAGAGTTATACGAGGGTGGGGTGAAAAGTTTTCGACCTTACCAAGAGATGGTGCCACTAGGTCTACTTTTGGAGCGGCGTTCTACAGTACCATTGTATGTAAAGTCTCAGCCCAATCGTTACGTTAGTTTGCGTTTGAGAGCACATTGCGCGACACACTCCAGTTGTTTTCGTGAAAATGGAAAGATTGGTGAAACGTGCTGTCATTAGAAAATACGACTAGTTGAAGGGGTTTACACCGAAACAAATGAAAGAAGAGATGGATTCAAGACTAGGAGACTCCTCTCCATCATATTCAACTATTGAGCGGTGGTTTCTGAATTCAAAATGGGTCGTGTGAGCACCTCTAACGCGCTTCGCTCAGGACACTACGTCCCGTTGAGGTCACTACTTCAGAAAGGATTGAGAAAATTAATCAAATAGTATTTGAAGACTGCAGATTGAAAATAATGAGATAGCTGAGACCTGTATTATGTCAGCTGAACGTGTGCGAAATATTTTGCACAACCATTTGAACATAGAAAAGCTGTGTCCAAGGTGGGTGCTGCGTTTGCAAATTCTCGACAAAAAACTGGTTCGAAAAAACATTTCTACCGAAAATTTGGCGCTGTATAAGCGTAATCCAAACGAACTTTTCGTCGATTCATAACGGTTGATGAGATTTGGGTTCGCTTATACACTCCTCCTGAAAATAAAGAACAGTCAAAGCAGTGGGTTGGAAAGGAAGAACTAACTCCAAAGAAGACAAAAACAATTTTATTGGCAAACAAGGTTATGGCTACTGTTTTTTGGGATGCCAGAGGAATTAGATACCTCGATTATCTTGGAGAGGGTATGACTGTCACTGCTCAATACTACGTAGACTTATTGCAATGTTCAATTATGATGAAATTACATCAAGTAAACGCCAACACTAATAAATATTCAAAGATTGTTGCCATGTCCAAAATCCACGAATGGAAGTTTGAATTGATCCTCAAGGAAGCCGCATCCTCAAGGACTATTACCTGTTTCCTAACCACAAAAATTGGCTTGGCGGTAAAAGCTTTGAGAGCAAGGAAGAAGTTATCGAAACGATAAATCAGTGTTTTGAGGAGCTTGACGAATCTACGTTTAAATTTGGTATAACTTAATAAGAACACCGTTATGAGAAATGGATCAGTGTTGATGAAGATTATATTGGAAAATAAAGCAAAAAATTTTTTCAAAACATCGTTTTTCTTGGTCAGGCTGGAAACTTTTCACCGCACCCTCGTACAAGAAAATCACATATTTTTAAAGGTCAATTTTGAATTAAATTTTATAATTGATAATGAATAATATTTAAAATATACTCTTTTAGCCACGCTTGAATAACCTATCACTACTACTGGTGTTAGTAGGATTCAAATGAAGAAGGATTTGAACATTCAATAGTAATTGAGTATTTTGATAATTATCAACAAGAATATATTGATTTTTGTTATCGATATTTCGAAGCCTGGTTCACTTCAGGCACTTATTTCTGAAATGAAAGTTTTCCATATGATGTTGTATAAGATGCTTAGGAATCTCTTTTTCAATTTATTTCAGGATGAAGAGTAGGAGTCTAATTCAAAGATTAGTTTTTTTGCATTGATGAACATCAAAGCAAAATTTCATCAACCACCATGTTCATTCATGAAAACATTTTTCATATAATTTCAATTGTCTTTTTTTCCAGTATTTGGTGCGAAGCTGTTGAAATGTTAAGTGAAATCGAAATCAGTTAAGTACCCCAAAAGTTGTTCACTACAATCGACATTCGTTTCGAGATGAATCTAGGTTTTCTCGAAGTATTTAATTCGGAATTTATTACTCCTCAAGTTTTCTAAACATTTTTTGATAACATAAACATAAAAACCAAGTTTGAATTTGTTCTCTGAGTTTGAGTTATCATGTGGCGGCCTCTGTACCACCAACTTTATAGTCAATTTGTTTCCATAATCAGTGGGTTTAGATGCAAAACATGAGTCAGAGTTTATTGAAACGCCTATAGTGCTAAACGCGAGCGTCTATGAGTAGGTATATAATCGCCTTTGACGACAATATATGCAAAGACGCATGCATATTTATAAAGCCCCACTGATGAGCAGCTAACTCACTCCTTTTGATGAGGATAATCATTTTTTTTTTCAACTTCACAAAGTACACTATGCATCAACAGCTTCAAACTCAAATTTCCTGGCATTGTGGGTATTAAATCATGGGAAGGCTTAGCAAGACTTCGGACTTGCGTTGAAATTTGGAGTTTCAAAATTTGCAGAACTACATTCTCATTTATAGTTGATATTATTTATTTATAGGTATAGAACTTCAAGTTGGCATTAGTATTGAAGATGGCGACCGATTTAACAGCTGCGAAGTGATTTATTCTCAGTTTGGTTTGGCAATTCATCATGAATAGACTCACGCCTGAACAACACTTGCAAATATGTAGTGCAATTTTATTTCGAAAACAATGGTTCTGTGCGGAATACGTATCGCGCACTACGTCCATTTCATGGTCGACAAAATCGTCCATCAGAGCAGTTAATTCGATTAACCATGGAACATTTTCACACCACGTTTATTCTTATTGATAACTCGCATTCCCAGAGACGCCGTACGGTGCGTACAGAAGAAGCTATTGCTACTGTCGAGCGTAGCATTGAGGAAGACCCGAATGAGTCCATCCGCCATCGAGCACAGGAATTGGATCTGTGTCCATCCACTTTATTGAAGATTTTGCGAACGGATCTGGGTTTGCGTGCTTACAACTCGTGCAATAATTGAAGCCAAACGATCATCAAGCAAGGCGTAGATTCGTCGAATGGGCTCAAAACGAGATTACCGTTGTTCCCGATTTTCATAAGCGAATTTTGTTCAGTGATGAAGCGCACATCTGGTTGAATGGCTACGTCAACACACAAAACTGCCGCATGTGGAGTGGAGATTATCTTCAAATGTATGTCAAAACACCGTTACATCCAGAAAAACTGACTATTTGGTGCGCTTTATGGGCTGGTGGATTCAATGGTCCGTACATCTTCAAAAACGATGATGGCCAGAACGTTACAGTCAATGGTGATCGGTAAAGAGCCATGAATACTAACTTTTTAATTCCTGAATTGAACAACCATGATGTCCAGGAGCTGTGGTTTCAACAAGACGGTGCAACATGTCACGCAACTCGTACCACAATCGATTTATTGAAGAACACGTTTGGTGACCGCCTAATTTCACGTTTTGCGCCTGTGAATTGGCCTCCACGATCTTGTGATTTAACACCAGTAGACTACTTTCTGTGGGGCTATGTAAAGTCTTTGGTCTATGCGGATGAGCCACAAACGCTTGACCATTTGGAAGACAATATTCGCCGTGTTATTGCCGATATACGGCCACAAATGTTGGAAAAAGTCATCGAAAATTGGACGTCCAGATTGAACTACATCCGAGCCAGCCGTGGCGGTCATAAGCCAGAAATCATATTTGAAATGTAATGCCACAAGATTATCTTTCGAATTAAGAAAAATTCTTGTCAATGGAATAATCCATCGTTGTTTTATTGCAATTTAAAGTTCTATACCTCTAAAAAACACCCGTTATTTCGTGCAGATATTTCAGTCAAGTAACTCAGCTCCATTAGTGAGAATACGCATGATAGAAAATCTGATTTCAAACATACTTGGAGATCTGATCTCAGCAGTATTTGAATATACGGACTACCGACCATTTCAAACCTATTTTCCGTTGGATTCTATGTATCTGGATATCTCACCTACGTTGAAAGGATAACATTTCAAACTTAACCAGAATAAGATAGAGTGTCCCCTTATATTCGGTGAAATGGCAATGAAATTCCGTTTTAAAATACCCAACATCGTAGCTGTAATTTCATTACTATGAGTTTGGGATGGAAAACCACTCAACTACTTCAACAAACCACTTTTCTATCACCGGAAGTATAGGTAAACATGCCACAGGTCTGTTTAGTTTACATTCACCGATGATTTACAGCACTAACTTGAAACTGTCACATTAATTTGTGTTGTAGCTGAAGACTGAACTTTTTCTATTCATTATGGTGTGAAAACTGTACTTCATTGCGTTTCTTGAAAATTAGATGGTAATTTATAGCTTCAGCTCTTTGCGTATTCTCGACTTTGTTATGTTAGTAGTTGAGGTGAAATAAATCTCCATATTTTGAATTCAACTTCATTTGTTGAATGATCATTTTCCTTAGGAAAAAAATTACGAATCATCGATGAAGTAACGTTCTCGTTCTTGTAGGAAGTCAATTGAAAAATATGGATAAAAATATCTATCTCGTTGATTTGATGACTTCAAATGTCGGTTATGCTAAAGTCATTGAAGTCTTATGACCTTATAGTAAGATTTTCCGACTAGAAGCAAAACGCTGGAAACTTGCAATATATTCATCAAATTTTTGGATTGTAGCAATATAAGATGACGATGGCCTTTTTCATTTCTTTTGAATATCACATTTGTTTGTGGATACACTCCATCAGTAACCGAAAACTTAATCTATATCAATCTCAAAACTAATATACAAGGTTTCTGATTAATATGAAGTTGTAAGTGCAATGGATACTGTTCAGGTGGCCTGAAAATTTCTTGATTTTGTATTTAGTAATTGAAATTTTCACGGGTTTTCGGTGAAGCATCGTTTTTTGGGGGAGCGCCTATCTTTTTCTTTGGAACGGCTTCCATTTCACTTGTACTTTAAATTTTTGGGTTTTTAAAACCCCCGATAAGGTAACCACAACAACGCCTGAGGCCACTGAATGCAGGCCAGTTTTTTTGCACTAACAACATTAGATTTCAATTATCGCATTTCACATGTTTGGAAATTTATTCTATATGCTTTGTAAAATTTTCAGTATTAACAATTACAAACTTCTTATTCAGAATATATTGACATTTGAAATTTAGTATTGAATTATTTACTTGTCGGAAGGTTCTATCTGTAAGATACAAAAGTCTAGATTTTTTTTTTGGTTCAGATCAGGCTAATTATTGTCGCTTTTCGAAAACCAAGTGGCGCTTAAATTCATTTCAGTTCAGAGATTTTTGGCGATTTTGACGATGATTCATTTCGAATGCTACTTATTCCGAAAACTTACTCTGTTAGACTATTTCAAAATTTTGAACATATAGGTCATTTGAATAAGATACTCCATACAATATCTACGTAGGCAAATATTTTAAGCAAACAAAACAACTGAAATTCGTTTTTGTCCAAGATTTAGGTTAATTGTACACGCAACTTGAGATTCTGTTAGAGTGTACATAATTCTCTTTACTTTCATACCCTTTTCTGGGTAACACATAAAAGCCCAATTATTTGTCAATATAACCTCGAATATTATTCAAACAAATATTGGTAGTGCCGCATAGAAAACGATCTATTAATATCAGTTTTTCCCAGTTCCTGCGAGCTATTCGATGAGCCAATGATGGGGTAGGCTCTACTTCTCCATTCGGAGCTTGTGGTTATTAAATCTGCATCTGCCACAGGCACCGACTGCTAAACTTGGTGCTATATATCCATTGCACTGGAGTTTCAGTGAGGTTGTCCTCAAACAATTTATTACCATAACATACAGTGTAGTATTGGACTCTTTTTGAATCCCTATTAGACGTCCCTTGAAATTCACAGGAATCTGAGAATTTTATGTTTCCTCATTTGAATGGTACTTATATCATGGTGCATTAAACATTTTATTGAAATTCTAGAGACCGTTTATAGAATCACTGATTAACTGCCATAACCATGCAGAAAATTCTGAATTTCTGGTTGAGTAGGAAATCTTCAGGTTAAACACAACCAAATTTCGTATTTGAAGCCATATACGAATCTGAATTCATGACGCTGAAAATTTCGAATTAAAGTTCATACTTTGTATCTATATATTGATGTTTACATGCAGAACGAAAATGCCTGTGGATGAAAGAACCTAGTAACTCGTAAATGAGCTAGTTTTCTATCGACAGAGCGCTTTGTTTCGGTGACTCCTGTAAGAAGAGAGCGAGTTATGTCTTGGTTATAAAAAAAAGATAATTTTTTAATTGAAATTCATGTCAGAATCATCACAGAATTTTTTGGTTAGCTACTTTCATTGATATGAAATCGAAGCCTTCGTGTTGTTTCCTTTCTTGTTATTTCACTTAAGTTTCTTCGCGCATAATCGAAAGTGAATTAAGATCTGAATAGAAATCTCACGCGGAGCTGTTTTTCAAATTCACACAAGACGTTCCTCACTCGCGGGAACGTTGTGAGATTGCTGTTATTATTGGAAAGTCACCTGGGAACTCTGGAGTCCCAAAGTTACATAGGGCCTACTTAAAGTATAACATTACCTTCGATAAAAGTAGGGTCGAAATTCGATTGGACAGCCCATTTTCTGGCGCGCCCCTCTCGGTTTAACTCGTGAAACACGATAACAACGAAGTTTCATTGCTGCACATTATTCGTATTCTTCTTAATATACATTAATATATTCGACAGTCTGTGAGTGGTTGCATATTTTTCAAGGAATTAGTAATGACCGCTTCAATTGTAAAAGTGGAAAAAGAAGGAGTGGATGGAGATGAATGAAAATGAAGTATATGAATCAACTCACTTTATAGGATAGTGGGTATGTTATGAGATAGATATAAAGATTTCAGTACTCTATAGAGCTCTATGAAAAAAAAAAGAATGAAAATTCGCGTAGGGCATACTCAGAAGAAGAAGAAGAGAAATGCAAACTGTACTGCTGGTCAACTCTATACTTACGTTCAAACAATTTCAATCTCGTTTTTCATCGAGCTCACTCTGAGATGATATTGCATCATGTGAATATTATTTATCATTTGAAATTGAAGTTTTAGTTTCTAGTTTGAAATGTTTTTATCAAATTGCCTCATGTAATCGGTCATTTTTCATAATGCCCAGGCATTATATATGATGACCAGCATATCAATTAGGTCCATAACATATATATATATATATATATATATATATATATATATATATATATATATATATATATATATATATATATATATATATGTTTAGGGAGTGTTGCCGTAATGATAAGACTTTCAAAAATATTTTGGATTATCGGCAAAAGCTGGGCAGAACTAATTTAAACGACTAATCGTCGGCAATTCTATATTCATAATCTATCGGTAATTCTAAATCTCCAGGAATACTAAAAATATAGACAAGGTGTTAATTAATTAGTTGCAATTTGTAGAACAAGGAAACTTACATCTGACATAAGTCAATAAACCAACAAAAACGACACAAAAGTCATCCAACAGTTATTATAAAAATGTTTAATATAAAGGCGACAGTGCTCAACAACGTAAGATATATAAATGACATGTAAAACAAACTCATGAAGCGAGGTTAAATCATAGGACGTATAGTCCGACACATCAGCGTACAAATCTGTATTGACACAGAAAACAGTCATAACACGACCGTTGGTCCTAGACATTGGAAATTTGGCCAGGTTCATCCAACAATAACAGGTAGCTATAAACACAACCAATGCTCTCAATATCAGTTTTTTTGTTGATGTTATTAGGAGTATTCTTGATATAGCACATCTCCAAAAAGGTTCTTTTCTTATAGATAGATTCGATGGAGAGAATTTTCGGTTCTTCAAAAATAAAGTGATGCTCTAAAGAAGATACATGATTTGCGAGTGCGCCACTTTGCGGTTGTAATTATGAAGCTTTATATATATATATATATATATATATATATATATATATATATATATATATATATATATATATATATATATATATATATATATATATATATATAATATATATATATATATATATATATATATATATATATATATATATATATATAATACAACAATATTTAAAATTTTCTCATAATTTAATTACAATTCAATTACAATTACAAATCAAAAGTCATACTTTTTCACAATGTGCCGGAAGAATAATGTTTTTCCGAAGTATATGTCACTGAAGATCGATAATCGAAGTGTTCCTGCAGTGTGTGCAATCCCTTGTGGACAACTTAGATGGTTGAAAGAAGATCTTGTTCGAACGAAGGAATGTCTACAATATATACATTAAGGTAATTGATAATTGATGAGGCCGATACTTAAGAAATGCTGGATTAATACTATCTCATTTGATAAAGAAGTAGTACTTCGAAACGTCGTCATGCGTATTTCATATTAAATTATCAGAAAAGCTCAAATATTGTTGTATTATGGATATTAATTTTCTCCAAGTATCGGCCTCATCTATTATCAATATATATATATGTATATATATATATATATATATATATATATATATATATATATATATATATATATATATATATATATATATATATATATATATATATATATATATATATATATATATATATATATATATATATATATATATATATATATATATATATATATATATATATATATATATATATATATATATATATGAGAGTGTAGGTGAGAGTGTGAGTGCACATGAGTGGTCGCATATATGCAAAAAATAAGCGACTTCCACCAGAGAATAACGACATAATAGGAAATCCTCAAAGAGCGGTAGTAAAGAAAATTCTCATTTCAAAAGGTAATCTGAAAAACCTTTTTCTTTCTCATCGGTGTTCATTCCTTTGAACTTAATGTAATATTTTCCATCGCGAGTTCAACACTCCGAAAATTCGGGTGATGAATATCAATCATTCAATCTATTTGAATGGGATCTTCGCCAACTTCCAGTTTTGTTTTTATCAATGGAACGATCCCGTTTTATGTGGGGAAAAGTGAGAACTCCCGACAACATTGCCATCTGACCCTTCGATTCAATTCGGAGCTGAATATTGCTGGCCGTAGTTCAGTAGCGTAAGCACCTCCGGACAATTTTATAACTTTCCTTGTCATAAACTTCCGCAATCACTTTTTCCTTGCAATGAAAAACAATACTGTTAATTTAATTTACTGGTCGCGTTGGTGTGTGACATTCCTCATCCCTCAAATATCACTCTCCGTAAAATTACAACACTTCACATCGCTGAATTTATATATATATATATATATATATATATATATATATATATATATATATATATATATATATATATATATATATATATATATGATCAATTCAAACTGAATACGATCTTACTTATTTTGAATGGAATGATTTTAGTTCAATGCTTGTTTATTATTTGTTAGAAACCTTGTAATTCTTTTTTCATAATAAAATATATATATTATTATTATTATTTATTATATTCATACATATAGTAAATACTGAGAATCTTAATCGAAACATTGAAATATTTCAATTAAAACTCTCAGGGAACTGGGAATATTAAGTGCGCTTCGAAAAATCATCGACCTTGTTGAATGATAATGGGAGATAATTGTTTCATCATCATTATTTATCATCAGTCTTATTTAATCAATTAAGAATCAAAGACTTTCTTAACGCTACCAGGACCTATATCCGAATGAGGAGAACATCAGTTCATGAACTATTCACGTGAGCCACTTCTATCGAAGAGAAGACGTATAAACTCTCCTCAGTATTCTAGATTTCTACTCATGACAACATTAGTGCGAGTAAATAGAGGCTTCGTAGACATTTCATTCGAACACAACTTTGTCTGCAATGTCTAAGAATGGTCCCATGAAACGATTGCTAGTTTCGAAATTCACAAATCATTCATACTAAATACTGAAACTCTTAATCGAAATATCGAAATATTTCAAATAAAACTCTCAGGGAATTGTCTACACAAATGTTGTCAACGAGAACGAACCTATCACTTTCGAGAGTGAATATCAAGTGCGCTTCGAAAAATCATCGAACTTGTTGAATAATAATAAGATAATAAGATGTCTACAAAGCATCTACGTACTCTTACTAATGTTGTCGTGTATAGGAATCTAGAATGCTTTAGAGAGTTTATACGTGTTTTCTTCGATAGAGGGAGCTCGCGTGAATTGTTCACGAACTAATGTTCTCCTCATTCGGATATAGGACCTGGGGGCAATTTGAAAGTCATGGATTCTTGATTGTTGATTAAAATAAGACTGATGATTCATAATAATGAAAGAACAATTGCATCTTATTATTATTCCACGAGCTCGATGAGACCCATGAACCTTGGGTCTTATTGTTTTATCGGGTTTTATTTATCAGTCAACCTCTTTATTCCATTACATAGGATGATATTGTGCTCTCATTGTTCCAAATATATAGTGGAAGAACTTCGTTCCAAGTCAAGCATACGACAAGACGAATTTCTTCCCTCTTACATGTTCACCCTTCATATACCTGGTAATTCCGATCAGTTTCGTAGAAGAATCGACTCAAATTCGTTGATTTTTGAATAAAATACGCAATTTTCTGTTTCAGTCGGCGTATATGGCTTCGAGCCAGACTTTCTGTACCCATTGGAGAACGTCACAATCGCACAAGGGCGCGATGCGACATTTACCTGTGTGGTAAACAATCTGGGAGGTTACAGGGTGAGTGGGGATCCCGCAACCGCCAGGGTGTGTATCTTTATCATATATTAAATCACAGAAGTGACCGCAATTTGACTGTGCCTGACAGCTGTCACATTGTTGGTCTGTCCTTGCACCGAGCACTGCACTAGCACTGTAAGGGCTAACCTCGAGGCCTCTGGCTGGATGTTCTAGAAGAAGCTCAAAGAGAACATGACAATGAAACCAATGTTGAATGGAAAGCCTTTCTTTGAGGACTTCGTACTTTATATTACTGACCATGAATCTATGGATCACTTAATTTATCAATTTCTTGAAGTCTCCTGATGAATTTACAGATCAGGTAACTTGAGATGATCCTTTCCAAATTGATATATGTTCAGTCTCTTGATAATTCTTTTCTCATGGTCTCTAGACGGTCAGTGTAAATGAATTAAGTCAAGATTTATTATTCGGTATATTCTAAGTATTTTATTTTGTTGATGATTTTTGAGAAGCCCTTCCGTTTCAAAGATATATGGCGACAACTGATATTGGCCAATCCGCAATGAATGTTCCAAATAACTTCTCACTGCAAGAAGACAAGCATGCAATTAGGGACACTACATAATTTTATCGAGCAGAAAACTATCGTATTCATGAAATGGAAATCTTGTGTACTCTTGGCATTGGCAAATTCATTGTTGGTTTCATTAGAGTGTGAAATTCTCTTGAGAAAACCTTCATGCAACGGGGTACGCCCTCAGAAGCACCAAGGCACCATGAGCACCATATCTGTCTTCCGTCAAACCTTCGTGTATTGTAATATCTTTCATCACAGTAAAGTATACTTACCTATTAGTAGATTTCCTTGTATTGTTTGGTTTCACTTCGCATATCAGAGTTGAAAAGTATGAAAGCTTTCGAAACTTCGAAATATTAAGCTGAATACTCAATTTGTCCCCGGAAACATGAGGTTCTCAACTGGCTAACAATTTAGCAAAAAATTCACTCATATGGTAATGACAGAAGCCAAATGACAGATGAGTTATCTCAATCTCTTGTTCTGAAAGCGAAGTGAAACAGAAACTGAACGTCTATTTTTAAGGTACACTGTTCATAGATCAAATGTAGAATTTTGATGAATTTTGAGATGTTATGAGAAAAACTTTTCAGGTTATGACCATTTTGAACGAATTTCTACATCTGAGCTCTGAATAATTTTCCTATAGACAAGTAATGTTACATTATTAATTTATTTTTTCGATGTTGAAATGTTAATTCATATCTATCGTAATTTACCCGTATTTATAGGTCCAGTGAATGTATCTCTCTATCTATCAGTATATTGAACCATTTAATATCGGAAGCTCATTATTGTAGTGGAGTTCTCTTGCAAATGTATGATATCATTTGAAAACTATTTTCCTAGAGAAGGCCGATTTTCCTGCCTGAACACACCCGAAGAAAACATGGTATCAATCAGTGAATAAGTAAAATTTATCGTTACGAGTTAATTCAGAATTCGTTAGTTTTGTTGATTGAATAAGAATGGAACAAGAGTAAATCTATTGCCAATATATAACCCCACAAGTCATTCAGCATAATTCAAATACTCTATGGCAACAAAATTGTAGGTTGCTCGATAATACTTCACTATAACCAATGAAATATGACGAAAGAACAATACAATACAAAACAATACATACCTACTACTAACCTAAAATTGATTAATTACAAAATTGACAGCACCCCAATTTGGAAGCATCTAAATCACAAAGTCCGCGACTGTCTGTGGCCTGCTCATAATATTTGAAATAAATCAATAAGAACTTGAACCTGATACTTGTTCATCTGATCGTGTTAAATAAGATCAACACCAAATCAGTTGCTAATATTTGTTATTGGTAAAGATTTAGTGCTGGGACATTATTTGACGTCAGACATGTCAAACGTCAATGTCAAAAACAGTTTCAATAGCTCTACTGTGAACTTCACAGATGATCTTGCATAATAATTTCAACAAGACTGAAAACTATTTGACGTTGTGTAATAACGTGATTTTTTAAGAGTTAAGTTTTTCAGGTTGGCGGCACTGGTTGGTCATAACATCCAAACGTCATCTCTGCAAACTGAAAACTTCTCAGTATACTCTGCCATTTCATCATAAGAAGACAAACAAGCAACGATTGCAAATTGTTGAAATTTATTATCAAAATTCGTGCTCTGTGAAAAATGTGTAACGTTTGTTACGACCATATTATGGTAGTCATTATCAACCTGGTGAATCAACAATTCGTGCTGTTATAACCAAATTTCATACCAAGTTTACTCTGTTAAACCATTGTCTCGCATGCGTATAGTGAGTACTGAAGAGAATATTGCAAACGTAGCGTACAGTGTTCATGAGAATCGAGAAATGTTATTCGTCGCCGTTCTCAGCAATTGGGCATGTGTTACTCAACCACATGGAAAATTTCACGTGGTGATTTGGGTTTGAAGGCCTATAAAATTCAACTTCTGAAAGAATTGAAGCCGAATGACCTACCACAACGTCTAATTTTTGGTTGAATGGGCTTAGAACCTTAGAACAGCTTAATGAAAATCCGCTCTTTTATCGAAAAATTGTGTTCAGTGATGAGGCTCATTTCTGGCTTAACGGATTATGTAAACAAACAAAACTGTCGAATCTGGAGTGATGAATAGCCACATGCCATACAAGAGCTACCGATGCATCCCGAAAAAACGACAGTTTTGTGGTTTATGGGCTCTTGGCATCATCGGTTCATTTTTCTTTAAAGACGACCGTGGAAGAAACGTTGCCGTCAACGTTGAACGATATCGAGCCATGATACGCAACTTTTTTTGTCTCAGTTGACCGAGTTGAACTTGGTTGACATGTGGTTTCACAGCTCGTGAAACAATGTTGCAGGATGAATTTGGTGAGCAGCTTATCTCTCGGAATTGCCTGTGAATTGGCAGCCAAGATCATGCGATTTAACGCCTCTGGACGTCTTGTGGGGTTATGTAAAGTCGTTAGTGTATGTGGACAAGCCGAACACGATTGAAGTCTTACAGGATAACATAACACGTGTAATTCTTGGGATACAGGCCGAAATGCTCGAAAAAGTGACGTAAAATTGGACCTTACGAATGGACCATTTGATACGGAGCCGCGGACAACATTTACAATAAGTTATCTTCAAAATGTAACTGGCAAAGGCCAAGCTATCAATTTCTGAAAATTTTGAACATATGATGCGAATTGAACGTTTTGTTCGATCTAAAAAAAAACTACGCTTGAAAAAGCACCCATTAAAATTACTATTACTATTCATATTCTAAACAAACTGTAAAATATAAACGCTGCTGGTCTTGAGACGTTTTTATTTCTTATTCCAGACTTTTAATGAAATACCGAGAAAGGCCTATATTGCAGATAAAATTAGTAGATTTTCATCCCATAGGCGTAGCTGATTGAATGATGTTCTGATATAAGGAGAAGAAAGAAACTCATATAAATCGATAACAATGCCATTGTTCGACGACCTGTTTACCCAAAACACAAATAAAAGGGCACCCCAACTATGAGAATAATTAATTCAGGAGATCCTAAAATAAATTTTTGTTCGTGTAGCTACACCATAACTTCTACCGTGCCTTAAGAACTAGAGAATTCGGCGCTTTATTAATATGAAATAATTAATTCATCATGATGAGCGACCGAGTGCTCCGAACAAAGGGCAGAATTATTTGGGAGATCAGTAGCTTTCAGTGACAGGACATTATTCAATTTCGGACGTGACCTTCTGAATCGCTCTAGATTTTAATATTAATACGAACATTTGTCGCGTAGTTATGCGTTCCATTATGGGGACCATTTCGATGTGAAGTTTTGGTAATCCTTCTATTTCCACACGGATAATGAAATATGCAATTGTATCTCGCACACAATAGACGATACGACATGATACATTCGGTTAAACTCGTGAGCCAGTCGGAATTTGCGTCTGTGACCTCGATTCCTCGAATGTTTTGGGACCATTTCGAATGTATCAAGGATGACGACGGTGCCTGAAATAAATTCACCCTTTCTTGAGGACATTCCGTTCCCAGTGAACTCGCTACTCTAGAGGAAAATCTCTTCATATTCCGAATATACCTGGCGATTTTTTCCAGAACGAAGAATTAATTATATTACACATAATTTGATTTATCTAAAAATAGAAAAGTTTGATATTTACACATTATGAATTATAATCTACTAACCTAAAAATAGAGATTCGACAATTAAAGGTTTTTTACTTCCAATATTTTAATAGATGGTACTCTATTAAAGGATGATTTTTAAGCGTATTTTTTTTTATCGAATGAAACACTCAATTTGCATCATATATTCAAAATTGTTATTGAAATTGATAACTTGGCCTTTGCCATTTACATTTTGAAGATAACTTCATGTAAATATTGTCCGCGGCTCCGTATCATATGGTTCATTCGAAAGGTCCAATTTTGCGTCACGTTTTCGAGCATTTCGGACTGTATCCTACGAATTACGCGTGTTATGTTATGTTGTAAGGCTTCAATCGTGTTCGGCTTGTACACGTAGACTAAAGACTTTACATAACCCCACAAAAAATAATCCAGAGGCGTCAAATCGCCTGATCACAAGGCCATTTCATAGGGCCATTTCTAGAAATGAGCTGCTCATCATATTCATCCTTCAACATGTCCATTCACGATCTGTGTGGCACGTGGCACCGACTTGATGAAACTAACATGGATCGATATCGTTCGCCTTTGACGGTAACGTTCCTTCCACGGTCGTCTTTGAAGAAAAATGGTGCGTTGATGCCACCAGTCCATAAACCACACCAAACTGTCGTTTTTTCGGGATGCATCGGTAATTCTTGTATGACATGTAGCTGTTCATCACTACAGATGCGACAGTTTTGTTTATTTACATATAAGTTGAGCCAGAAATGAGCCTCATCGCTGAAAAATTTTTTCGATAAAACAGCGGATTTTCATTAACCTGTTTTAAAATTAGACGTTGTGTTAAGTCATTCGGCTTCAATTCTTGCAGAAGATGAATTTCATAGGATTTCAAACCCAAATCAACACGTAAAATTTTCCATGTGGTTGAGTAAAACATGCCCAATTGCTGAGAACAGCGACGAATTGACATTTCACGATCCTCATTAACACTGTACGCTACGGCTGCAATATTCTCTTCAGTACGCACTGTACGCATGCGAGACAGTGGTTCAATGTCCAACAAAGTGAACTTGGTGCGAAATTTGGTGATAACAGCACGAATTGTTGATTCACCAGGTCGATTATAACGACCAAAATATGGTCGTAACAAACCATACACATTTTTCACAGAGCACAAATTTGGATAGTATATTTGCAATCGTTGCTCGATTGTTAATCTTCATATGATGAAATGGCAGAGTATATTGAAAACTTTTAATTTTTACAGATGACGTTTTGATGCTATTACCAACCAGTGCCGCCAACCTGAATAACTTAACTCTCAAAAAATCACCCTATATATATATATATATATATATATATATATATATATATATATATATATATATATATATATATATATATATATATATTGTTTCAAGGTTCACGAATCCTTCATAGTTATTCCATACTGAGATTGTTTATGGAATTATTTCAAATGAAACTACCAGGGAGATACCAGATCATTTTCAAAAATGAATATATAGTTTCTTTCGAGGAACACCGAACTAGTTGGGAAAACTATGCAGCTCTGCATATGGGAATCACAGACATACACCCGAAAGAGCAAGTGTCAGCGCGTTCTTTCAAAACGTGCGAAGGACTTATCTTTTCGAAATATAGGAAACATTCAGTGAGCTACTCAAGTGAGCTCCATCTATCGAAGGAAGTGGAATCTCTCCCATCCAATATCTCTCAACAAAGACAGGTATAATAATTCAGTTATCCAAGATTTGGAGTTCAATGACTCTTGCTGTGTTGTACGAAACTACGGCAAACGATGAATTACATAGTTGTGAGAACCTGATGACAAAAATTTTAATCTTTCAACGTATTTTGACCATAATTCTACTTCAACTGTTAAAAAAACTTAAATCAATGCCAAAAATTGATCCGAAAAGGTAGTCGAGTGGATCGTTCTTTCAATCAATCTTCAAGATTCAGCAACTATGTTCATCATGAAAAAATTCATTTAAAAAATTGAGTCATAATTCAAAATTCCTTAAATATTCTGCAGAATTCAGAAGATTTCTGAATTCCTTTGTCCATTCAGAGTTATTAATAATAAATAAAAAGATTGACATTCAGTTGACGTTTTACTTCAGAAGAACTGCAACTATTGATTCAGATTTGCCTTCTGAAACTTGAGTACCATCCATTTGATATCCTCAGATTCATTTACTGTCTTTATTTTATTTCCTCAAAGAACTGTCGATTACGATGCAGTAGCCTCTCCGATTTTGCACTCATAAAATATATCAGATACACTCCTGGACAGTGACGAAGTGATAGGGGTCAGACTTGGAGCAGCCCTGCGGCTTGGTGGCTTTCATATGCAAACAAGTTTGCCATTATTCACCTTCGATACCACTCGCTTCAGATCTAGTAAACACTTATCTAAAAAAGGAAATGTATAGCTACTGAAATATGTGCATAATTTTCAGCATAAGCTACAGAGATTAAATTCATTTCGCTTTTGACGTCAAAATTCTCATGAACTAACGTGTATCCAAATAGTTCATGAATATTTAAGCATGCTAGTGAACTGCAGTCGAAGTGTGCGGTCGAAAGTGGCCTTCTTTTGATTGTGTGAGAGATTCTCTCATCAGAAGTGTATTTGTTTCACCGCAAAGCCAACACTGTAGGAACAGTTCGGTCTGGTGTGAGGGACCTATCTCATTGCTCTTAGAAAAATATTCGGAAATATACTACTGAATTAACAATAGAATCAGAAATAAGTAAGTCAATAATGGAACGAAATTATGTATTAATGAAGCTAGATACCGGTAGGAAACATAATTCTTTTTGGACACAAATGATTCTGTGAATTTCGAGTCAAGTCTACGGTATATATATATATATATATATATATATATATATATATATATATATATATATATATATATATATATACATATATATATATATATATATATATATATATATATATATATATATATATATATATATATATATATATATATATATATATATATATATATATATATATATATATATATATTATTACGATTGTTCCCCATGAGGAGAGCGACTGAACTTGAATTCACAATTATTATAGTGGTGGTGGATCACCTTCATGATACGTTGTCTATTGAATTACCTTTTTCAAAATAGCTGAATTCACATTTGGTAATGGTATTACTTCCTCCTCCTCTTCATCCATACCCAAGTTTCCCAAAATTGTTTCAATTGTAACTGAGCATTTGGCGATTTCTACATCTACTTCAAAAGTTTCGCCATTAGAAAACTTCAACTTTACTTGTGGCATCTTAGTGAAATAAATATGTAAATTGTAAAATCAGAGGTTCCAGATCAATTTGAAGATGAATACTACTCCTTTTAACAACAGTTCAAATCAGTATAAAGTTTATAAACTCACAAAATGGATCTCTAATTGACAGCTATGGAGGACGAATGACAGTAACGAATTGAACCATTAGTTTTGTTCGAGAAGTGAATGGAATATTAGACTCAAAACAGAATTTAGTCCTTTTGTGCACATTCTTCTTAGTTGTTATTCCTATATTAATTGAATGGTTATAAGATGTACGTTTTCACACTTCCTCACAGGGTAACTTTCACTAATCCCAGATATTATATTTGATTCGTATTTGACATTTAGCCATTTGGGATGAGTTTATTACCTCAGTAGAATCGTGCCAGCCAGTAGAATCATATCAGAGGGATCAAGCTCTGTGGCGGCGTTCCCCATGGTGGCGATCTCCATGCCGTTGAGTTCCGTTATGTCCTAGAAACTTCCTGGCAGACCTTGCTGTGGCAAGCAGCATCGATTTCTGTAATGCCTCAGAGAGATGTTTTCCGAGTCCTAGATCTCTGATATTTTTCAACAGATTTTTCGGGATTATACCAGTGGATCCCAAGATAATTGAAACTGTGTTTACCACGTTCATGTTCCCATGTCTGCACTCGCACTTCAAGTTCTTGATATTTCGAGATTTTTTCAGCATTCTACTCAATTAGGTTGTTAGAATTTGGAATAACCACCTGGATAAATGTAGTTTACCTCGTTCTTTTGTCTACCAGGATCAGGTCAGGCCTATCGTGGGGAACTGTTTGATCGGTCAAGATAGTGCGCTCCTAGTAGAATCTAAACTGATCATTTTCTCAAATTGGCTTCGCCCTGTACTTGTATCAGGGCACCTTTTCCTTCTGTAGAAGATGTTATTTCAGTAGCAGTTCTTGATGTACAATTTTTGCTACAGCATCATGTCGCTCTTTGTATTCCGTTGGTGCGAATATTTGACTTCCCTCTGGTATACGTTGGATTGTCTCTGATGTTTGGTAAAATCTCCTGTCGTTCCTCACTGTTATTATTATTATTGTTGTTATTATCGTGGATTTTCATCATTGGTTTTGTATAGAGAGGTGGGCCTAATAGAATTTGCTTCTGCAAGAAAAACATTCAAAACAAAATCTCACATCACACACTACTGATAAAACATGTAAGTATTCAGAAGATTCGATAGCAGGAGTGGACAATTTCGAAAAACTCGATTATCGAAAAATTCAAAAAATCATTAAATTTTTGAGTAAGGTTTCATTAGACCCTTGGTGTCATCTTTGAAGAGATATTTTCTCGATATTTCTGACACTTACTGAGCTTCTACCTTTAGATCTCAATGAGGTTCATCTTTGTTTCCTGCCAAAGTCTGATTTCAGCAATCAATATGAGATTAAACACAAGTTTACAATAGTTATCTAAGTTGCTTTTCGATACAAATAAAATGAGATATATATTTGAAGTTAGTCATGATAAGAAAGCCTTCTTACTATACCTGGTTTTTTTGTTATTACTGTACGTAATTACATCATTTGGTTCATATAGAAGCATTTCTTGTTCAATCTATCTATTCAAAAAAATGAATTCACTCTTTCTAATCGACTGAACACTACATCTATTTTGAATAATATTATTCTAAAATGGAGCTGTTTGAGAGTATATTGAACTTGATACTCCTGGGACTGAAAGTGCATCAAAACCCTGCAAAACTGCTGTGTATACTCGTTATAAATGACCGTATGGGTTTTCCCAGCCGACGGAAGCTACAGAGAAATTCTATCCGTCAAAAAATAAATATCAGAAAATCCCATATATTCTCGAGAGAATTCAGCGGTTTATTCCAATATATAGTCTCATTTTTGCATATAAAATTCGCTTTACAAGATATCACATAAACAAGAAAATTCCAGTTATTTATGCACAGGTTGTTATCGCATTATTCATACAATATGGACAGTTTAAACGTCTTTTATCCTTGATAATAATAATAATAATAATAATAATCATCATCATCATCACTACTTACCCTCTGATAACTAGGATAATTAGATACGTCCACTTAGAGGAAAATCAGAAAAATAGAAAACTCAAAAGAAATTATTGGAGATTGGTAGCTCATCACACCTAGATTCGATATTTCTTCAAATTACAAACAAGTCTTTAAAGTTGAGATGTTTATCGAAATGTCATTTCCTTTTTCATTTTTATAAAGCACCACGGACAGAAAATTTTTTGTGAGATAACCTTAGTGGTTGCCTGAGGTTTTTGTATTTATAGTTATAAATAAACTCGTTACTATTATTATTCAAACTTATTCTCACTCGATTTTACTTGATATAAGAAAGAACCATAAACGTTCCGCATAACTAACATTATCGCCAACATACTTGGATGCTCTAATCTTGATTCAACTAATTGAAAGCATGGATGGGAAGAATGCGATCTGGGATCAGTAATTTCTAATGATTCGGCCCGCCATTCGTGCAGTATTTTCATCTAAGTTTCCAAACCCCCAGATAAAAGCGAATTCGTGGCATTCCTTTTAGTGGGATTAATTATTTTTCTAATTAATATAAAGTTATCCAGATTCTGTGGAAAATATTTTGAGTAAGTCAGACGAAGAATTTCAATTATGGAAGAATTTGTATTTTGCTATCGAGAGAATGTCTGAAATATCCGACAGATTCAGTCTTGAAAATGCATGGAGGATGGGGTGAAGTTTGGAAAAATAGCTGCCGTCCGGCAATTGATTGAAAAACTGTACGATGGCTCTTATGACTGCTACGTCAAGTGTTCGACTGTGGAACGGACTGTAACGAAATCACTATTTGGAAGTTTGGTTTTTATTTGGGATTTATATCCCAGCTCATGGCTGAACATCGAAACGTGATGCACTCGCGAAGCTTTCGTGAAAATAATGAAGGAAACGCTACGGAAATACAAGCTGTAAATGATGAACAATAAAACGCATTGCCTGATTTAATAATGAACACACAAACATTGCGCGTTCGGAAATCGCTTCTAGAACGAGAACAGAGAAGGCACAAACACTTTGATGTAATTCATCAGCGTCAATTCAGGAGTCAACAGCGTCGGCTCGTGTTTTAGTGGTGTCTTTTTCATAATTTTCATAGCTACACTCGTTGCGAACAAAGGGCTTCTAAATCTTTCGTAATTCGAAATGTACAAATCGTTAAAAAACTCAATATATAATTCCAGTTGAAAAGGCCTGCCGATTGAGATCCATTGATAAAATGACGAGGAACGATCGTATATATCGATAATGATCGGATGATAAGGATCAAATTGATGAGGAGGTAGTTGAATCATTTGATATACGTAATGTAAATGAATCATGAGAATTAAACTCAACTCTATTCAGAATGAATCAATTGACGAAAAATATGTATACAATTCGTAATTACTTCGAAGATAACATTAGTTGTAAGCAATTCAACATGTTTTTGATTGGAGTATATCTATTACATTTCAAAGTTGTTCGTATAGATCTATTCTGCAATTGTTGTAGCTGCTGAGTTTTTTCTTTACTCAATCCGAATAACAGACTGGAACAATATTCATAGTGTGGCATTATTGTTGACTCTCAAAGCAATAACTTCACATATATCAATTGAATTTATACTTGATAGATGCTACAATTTAGGTTTAGGAGGTGTTTGTCTGAATTGGTTACGTAGTTATCTGGAAGAAAGAACAATGGTAGTGAAAATAGGTGAGAGTTATTCTCAGAGACAAGACATTGCTCTTGGGGTACCGCAAGGCTCTGTACTCGGACCTCTTCTATTCATTTTGTTTATAAACGATTTGCCTTCGTAGTTGTCCCGGTTTTCGGTGACACTATATGCCGATGATTCATCGGTGGTTGTTACTGATAGGACTCCTGAAGCACTTCTGGAGGCAACGAGTATCTTGTAAACCTATCTTCTTTAGTAATTACATACTCACATTACCGTGTTCATTTATTTATAGATGTTTGTTATATGTTGAAGAAAATGAAGATAGGTTTATTGAATTGAATAGTAATCATAAGTATTCAACAAGGAACAGGGATGTGCTACTTATTCCTATGCATAAAACAGCTAAATTTGAGCACTCTCTCTATTATCAGAGTATTAAAATTTTCAACCATTCACCATTGAATTTGAAAGTACTGAAAGCTCATTTGTTTAAGAGGAGAGTTGAATACTTGCTCTTAATAAAATATAGCCACACTACTATAGTGTGGCAGAGTACTTCGATGATTCGAATGTAGGCAATAACGTATGCATCAAATTTTTTTATTGAATGTTTTGATTTTTTTTAACACAAACGTTCTTCACCATGTGAAATTGTCTCAAATGTTTAATATTTCTGAGGTAATTTTTTTGTTTTCTTCTCAAATAAAGTTGTAAATTATTGTAAATATAAATTCAACCAATAGTTTCGTTTGAACCATTTTTTTTTTCGAGGGTTGAATGGAAGATGAGACTCAAAACTGAATTCAGTCGATTTGAGAGCATTCTTCTTAGTTGTAATTATTGTATCAATTGAAATGAATTTAATTTACAATGTAAAGAATAAATAAATAAATCAATAAATTTATTTCATTATTATATATATATATATATATATATATATATATATATATATATATATATATATATATATATATATATATATATATATATATATATATATATATATATATAAGGTATCTTATTATTATATATTATCAGTTTTTTTTTCAATTCATCTCAGAAAGTTGATTTTCTTGGAGATTTCAGACGATATGAAGTCGACGTGATCATTGAAAGTCAATTTCTCATTCAACATAATGCCTAAAGATTTAACAACTTTTGCCCGTTCAATGTTCGGGTTTTCAATTTCAATTACTATCAATTTTCGTTACCATCTACCTTCAGAATTTTGCTTGCGCCCAAAACTATAAAATCATATTTTTTTGCGTTCAGTGATGAACTGTTATCGCTTAGCCGTTTATTTATTGCTGCTCAGTCACTATTGATCTATTCTGTCATAGTCTGGATATTTTTACAACTAACATAAAGCATTTGGTCGCTTGCTAATAACAGAATAGGGATTTCCCATGAAAAACAGTATCATTAATGTATAAGGAGAATAACAATGGAATTGAGACCGTACCCTGAGGTACGCCAAAATCAACTCCAGTGATGTCGGAAAGGACACCATTGCACATAACATTTTGGATCGTTAATAAGAGTTGAACCATTTGTTAACTAAACCATGAGATTGATAATTGGTGAGACCGATACTTGCAGAAAATTAATATCCATAATGAAACAATATTTAGAATTTTCTCATATATTAACAAAAATACGCATGACGCGTTTCGAAGTACTTCTGCTTTATCGAATGCTGAATTAACAATGATTGACAATGATCAAAAATCCATTGTCAATTCAGGATTTGAAAAAGAAGTATTACTTCGAAACGCGTCATGCGTATTCGTTAATATATGAGAAAATTCTAAATACTCTTTCATTATATACCTTCAAAACCTATTTTATTCATTTTTTTCAACAGCAATGATCTACATAATGTTCAGAACAATTACGTCTAATATGTTTCGAGCTGCCCACGTATTATCAAGAATTAATACAACCACTCTTGACATAGCAGCACTGATCAAAAGTAGACAAAACAATTCAATTTTGATTAATGATATTGAATTCTCGCTTAACTCTTGGTGAAACATAATTGAATATTAAAATGAATTAAACTCTTGGCTTAATGTTTCACGATTTATTTAACAATATGTATAGTCAACATGTTTCGAGCGTTAGCTCATTTTCAAGACTGAAAATAATTGAAAGACTGAAAAGAACTTTTCAGTCTTGAAAATTAGCTAACGCTCGAAACATGTTGACTATACATATTGTTAAATAAATCGTGAAACATTAAGCCAAGAGTTTAATTTATTTTAAAATTCAATTTTGATGAAATTTAATCGAAACGTTATAATTGTGGTCTTTCAGTATAAAATTGAAGAAAGTTCGACCATTAATGAAATGTTTGAGGTTAAATATCTCTTGCAGTAAACACGCAAGTATGAAAAATTCCGAGCATTTATATATGAAAATCTACAGAATGATATCAATGGAAAATATTGCTTCATATATTCCTCAAAAACTGTTCACAGTTTTCGATATATATTGAGATACTTACATAGTTGATTGCATAGTGCACCAGACAAATTTATTTTAAGAGAAAATCTCAAATGGCACTTTGGCAAAGAAAATTATGCAAATATATTTTTCTTTTTCAAGCAAAAGTGCACTCGTAAAAAGGGAATTAATTATAAAATCCATCAGAAGTTTCGAACAAGACAGGCTCTTGCTAAAATGTATTAAACAATATTTCTAGGATAAATATTTTCGGAGAATATTTGACTTTTTCAAGTAACTCAGAACTTTTCTCATAAGGTAATGCACAGTCGCGGGGTGATACAACAGAAACTAATGTTTATATAGTTACCGAGAAAATCTTGCCACTTTCATTTCTTGTTCAATCTGAACCTGAAAGACGTGGTGAATAACACTCAAAAAAATGTTTGTATTAATCCAAATCTTACGATTTCTAGTTGCACATTTGTTCATTTATCTCTTGGAAAATTGTTGAAATTCGACATTGAAAACTGTGGAATCTCGAGAACCACGTGGTATTCTCCACAATCAGAACTGCCGCGAAATATGTAATATAAATGATTAAGTCATTCATGACTCTGCACAACACAGAATTATTAATGAAGTGGTCTACTATCTAATTCGAAATTTTCTGTTGATAGTGATGTGCACAAAAATCTATGAATGAAGGTGTGCACAAGAATCTATGAAATGACATGTTCTTTTTACACATAAAATCATCAAACTATTCATTGGTATTTCAGATTATGGTATCGAAAATGACCATTTCGTAGGTATCAATAAACCACAGTTATAACATATCCTGTACAAAAACAAACAAATTTCAAAGGAATCTATCAAAATCACGTCTGCCCTTGAGGAAGCTTTTATGTCATTAATCGATTGGGCCGATACTTGATGAAAACCTAAATACATAATTTAAATAAAACTAAGTGGTTTTGTGATGTACACTATAATTAATTTCAAACATGACAATATTGTTTTACCAACACAGTGGCTTCATCAGATGTTGATGATAAACTTAGTTATTACATTGTGAGGGTCTTGAATTTATCCTGCAGTCTATGGAAATGCCCATATAACATTCTTCTTTTGAAGTGGGGGAATGACTATAGAACATATTTCTTCTGAAGTATGGGGGATACCAGAGAATACTTTTCTTCAATTGCATTTTCCGGGAATAAATTTAATAAAGGAGATTTGTTGATTGAAACTTGATCATTTAATAAACTGTTTGATTTCTTAATCTTATTAATTTCCATAGCTTCTAGCAGGGTTAGGTTATGACCTTTTTGTTCTGTATGCAATATTTGAAGTTGTTGTTGAAGGCACGGTTCTCTTCTATAAGATGTGTTGAATGTAAAGAATCGGTTTTATTTTTTTCGAAGCATCTTTGGTATTCAGATATTCTATGTTTGAAATTCCTGCCAGTTTGACCAATATATACTTTGGGATAGGTACCACAACTCAGCTCATAGACACCCGATTCATCATCATGCGAAATTTTATCTTTGGCATTCCTGATGTGACTACCCATGGTATTCGGTGTTTTGAAAGCTATCGTTAAATTTCTGTCAGTTAAAAACTTCAGATTTTTGATACAGGATCTATTTAATGATGTAATAGCTCAACAATGTAATAGCTCAGTTTATCATCAACATCTGATGAAGCCACTGTGTTGGCGAAACAATATTGTCATGTTTGAAATTAATTATAGTGGAAATCACACAACCATTTAGTTTTATTCAAATTATGAAGCTTTTCAGATTATCAACTAAATTACGGATATGATGTACAATGAATCCTTGAAGTACCTGTCCATAGTGACAAATTAGAAGAATGAATCCATAGGTTTAAAGACTCCTTGCAACCATAGAAGTTCTTTATAAAAATTATGACAACTTACTCGACTTAAGATACACTGAATATAATAAAAACCTATATATGGTTGGGGTTGTTTCCCCATTCTCGAGAGTAGTACAATATTGAATCATTCTAAATTTTTCATGATGTTGTATGGAATTACATTGAATATTGTATCACTCTTGAACTTGAAAGGTATGTAGAATATATTCACTGGAGCTGATGTTTCTAGTTTATTGTAAATTATTTCATTTTATTCATTGCAATGTTTCACCAAGTGATTAACGAAACCTTAAAATTTCAAATTCAGTATTGATAGTAGTTGAATTTTCACCTTTTCGAATAAATTCCAGCAAACTATTGAAAATGAGAGTAGTAAATTGAGTAGAATATACCAACAGTTTCCAGTTATTCGATATATTTCAAACAGTTCCAATAACTGTTCTTCGAAGAATAGATTTAAATCAGTGAAGGTGTGTAATTGGTCGTTTTCTAATGAAATTTTAAGTGTGTACTTCTTGTTTCAGTTTGACGTTGATTTAAATTGGTCGAATGTAATATTCCGAGAGTTTGCAAGAGAATTTCAATTGCAATGAGCATACACGTGTATTGGGAATTATTAAGAATATATTTTGATTCAGGTTGCATGGATAAAAGCGGACACAAAAGCCATATTAGCCATACATGAACACGTTATTACCAACAACGCACGATTATCTGTAACTCACAACGATTTTAACACATGGACCTTGAATATACGAGCCGTTAAAAGAGAGGATCGTGGTCAATATATGTGCCAAGTTAACACGGATCCCATGAAAATGCAGGTATATATTTGTTTTACTTCATAGTTATGTGTGTAATATCCATTCATTTCTGTGTATATGCTTCCTATAAATTGAAACGAATTCTGTTTGAAGCTCGAAATTATATTTTGCAGTAATATGCTTCCGAAAGTGTTTCGATATATTTCCGAATGACTTCATTAGAAATTGTGGAATTATGATAAGTTCACTCCGAACTTTGATCGTTGTTTTTTTGATTCCTAAATCAATTCAGGGTAATTAAATACAAGTGTTTTTTTCTTGAATACACACTATTATGATCATTATGTAATGGTAGTAATAATTTTATATTTCCTTCAGATAAGATAACATTTCTATGAAAAATTGTCGAATGGAAAACAGACATTACAATTGCTTCAAGAATTCTCTTACGAATACAAACATTGATCAATTTATATAGTGCTCAACTACGCTTTGAAATAATCTTTCAGGCTTCAAGGAATCTATGATTCATCTAGAGTCATAGATCCATAGATGGTCCTATGATCTATCTATGGCCGCAAAGAATAGGTGACTTGAATTCTACTTGATATTTATTGTGATCAAATTATTTATCTGAGGTGTATTGAAGTTATGCCGTATTTCTCTAATTAAAATTGGGAATGTATAGATATTCCACAAAGACTTGATATTGCAATGTTGATATTCGAATTTTTTTTGGAAATTTACAGAAATATACGAGGTTTGTTCAAAAAAAAGGTGAATTCAAAATGACTAATAATTTCAACATACGAAAATGTGCACAGTCCGCCAAAATTCAAAATTCACCTCTTCTTTTGAATAGACCTCGTGTACCTAATGGGAGCACGACCTAGACTATATCTTACCATTATTGGAAACACCACTGAAACAATATAACGTTTCAGGTTTAAATTTATGTTCAAGTTTTTTTGTGAGAAAGGATGAGAGCAGTGCTTTAGTTTTGATAAATTAGGTTGGTACTTTTTCGGCCTACTGTTGAGTAGGTCTGACTGTCATGTTGGGTTGCTTGTAAGATGACGAAAAGTTAACCTGACTGTGAAAAAAAAAGTTGGCTGGTTTGTTTTCGAAAAGTGATCAGAAATTAATTATAATCAAGATAGGAGACGTGTTGAGAACTTTATCAAATTACCATGCTGATCAAATCAATTGAGACAAACGTTTTTTTCCTACGTTTGAGTTACTGTAGTAAGTATGTGGGTAATAGGGTGGCCAGAACACCCTCACACCTGCTTGTTTACTACCTGAGGTGACGTGAAGGTTCGAACTTGACGATCATTTATATTCAGAACGGTTTTACCTCACCAACAATTCAGTTGTGAGCCTACCGGTGCGACAGTTGGTGGTTTAAATTTCGATACGTGCTGTATTGTTAAGTGCAAAGATGGATATCCGAAGGAGCGTTCCAAAATCATTGCGTTTAATGAACACACATCGATAACTTTGAGAGATATTACTGAAGCTGTTGGTGTGGGAAAGTCCAGCGTTTCGAGAATTTCAAAAACATTTGGAGAAAATGGCTCATCGTACCAAAAAAAAAGAGAAACTATGACCGCAAACGCAAAACTGCTCCAAGAAGAGACAAATTGTTGATAAGAAATAGCAAAATTAATCCGGGAAAGACAAGCACTGATCTTCGAAGGAATTTAATGGTTTCTGGTGTGGAGGTGAGCACCTCAACTGTGCGAAAACGACTGCTGAAGGTTGGCCGTAAGGCAAGAAGAGCAAGAGGAAAGTAATTGCTCACACAGAAAATGATGAAGAATGGAGTGTGGACGATTGGAAGAAGTTGGTTTTTAGTGATGAGACACATTTGTTCGTTCAAGGGTCCATATCAAATGTTGTTTGACGAAGTGATGGAGAAACTTTGCAGTCTGATCACATCCAGCAAACAGTAAAAGATCCTTCGAAACAAATGTTTTGGGGTTTTTTCAGAACCAATGGCACTGGACGACTAGCTCCTATAACAGGGATAAGGAATTCAGTGAAATATATGGAAATATTGCGCACCACGATTGTTCCATTCGTAGAAACGTTTGATGGAACATTTCAGCACGACCTGGCTCCTTGCCACAATTCCAACAAGTGCCGGCCTTTATGCGTGAGAATGAAATAAAAGTACTCGATTGGCCGGGGAATTCACCTGATTTCAATCTCATTGGCAATTTATGGAATATTTTACAGAAACGACTGGCAAAAATGGATTGCACTACAAAAAAAATGATCTTAAGTGAAATTCAGGTGTGGTTTCATGATGACGAATTCAAGAAAATCTGCGCTACGCTAGTGTAATCGATACCTAGACGAGTTCAAGAAATTATTTCTGCGAATGGAGGACATACTTTATATTAATATGGAAAATTTACACTATTTTGTATGTATTTGTTTCATTAAAAGGTTAGATTTCACGAAAACATTATTTTTTATTCTTTGTCCCAATTAATTCGAACAGCATAGTATATACTTTTTCTTTTATGGAATTTTGCTTTGTAGAAAAGAATAAGTATGAAGTATTGGGATCATGTGATGGTCGTTGAATTCTCTTGGCATTTGTTCATTATCTGAAAATTGTGAACAGAAGAAGTACCCTTCAGGGGATCAAAGCACGTGTTCTTGATACACAGTGAACCGCACACTACATCTTTGCGTAAGTCGAAATATTTCCTCTTTGGTTTCGAATATTGTTTGATGGAGGCCTTCAGGGTTTTTTCACTTTTACTTCTCCTCCTCTTGGATTTCGCCGTTTTTTTTCGAGTACGGAATTATTGAGAATCACCATTTTGAGTAAGTTTGGCTGAATAGATCTTTTAGCCTAAAGCTGGAAGTTTGAGTACGCTTGGTGCGGTGAGAGTTTTCCAGTGCATTGTTTGAAGAGACAGTTGATATTTCATTTTTTAAATTTTATTAACCCCGAATTTACTTCAATTTATAACTGTTTATATTCATTTTATAACAATTTACATGCTGAAGATTCCTTTTCATTCAAACATTCATTAAATATTTTCTTGTTGTGACGATTAAGTCGTCTCAACTAAGAGATAAGTAATTTATCTTTTCTCTGTTTAAATTTTTCTTGGATTTAACGTTATTTTTCTTATATTCAATATATATGTATATATAAAATCATATCATAATTTATTGAACCAAGTGGGTATTACTGTTAGGGAGAACTAAGATTAAGAACTCTTTCATCTGGTGGAGTTTCTGTTTGATCCAAAAAACCAATTGAGTTATACCGAGAATTTCAAACCTCTGGAGCCTGGCATTCAATTTTTCTTATTATATTAACCCACCTCAACTTTACTGTAGCTAACTCTGGTGTGGTACAACTCATTAACTTTCAGTTCTCACTTAGTAGTCACTAATTTGTGCGTAAAGTGATGACCAGCATTTTTATTTCAGTCAATTCGAAATGAATGTCAACATAATCCATAAATAGTTCATCAATGACTCTCATCAGAAAATTTCTCAAGATTCATAGAATAATGTCAAATTGTCCTGAGTTTTGCGCAATTCAACACATGTTTCATCGTATTCATACTTCTTGAACTTCCAAATAGACATAGTCGTAATTATCTGTCAATTACCTCATTCTACATTTATAATTTTCAAACGTGATGACGTTGAACTGATTTATAAATATCGAATTAGGTCACATTTCGGTTCCTTTAATCCTCTGGGAATTATTAATTTCAGCGAAGATAATAAATCTCGCTTCTTGTCGGGGGCATCGTTTTAATAAAAAGAAATTACTACGAAAGAGATTTATATTAAGTGGAAATAAAATACTGGTACTCCGAGAATGTTGGAGATGAACATTTGGATAATGCATTCGAGAATATTAATTATAATAAATATTACCTAATTGGTAATTTCTCCACTCTCATTAAACGAAGATTTTAGAGATTTTTAGATGTTTGTTTAGACAACGGAGTTCGCTAATCTCAATCACTAGTTATAATTTTTCAGAGGTGGCGTATACTACAAAAATTGTTTCAGCTAAAATGTTAATTTTTTTGGCTTCCATTTCAGTATAGCATTTCCTCAATTTTTTCATTAGTACAAAATAACGGTGGTGCACCTCATATTAGAAGTTCATCTCACCAATTTTTTCAAATCTCATCGAAATCGCTCGCTATTCATTCGATTCTGCATATCATCTTGAAAAAAAATAGCAAGCTTCATCTGGAGAATATAATTGATTGAGTAAGTTGATGAATTATTGCGATGATGCATTCACCTGTTTTAATGTGTTGATACAATTTAATTTTCTCTCACGTTTAACTCAGTCAAATCCGTTGAAATTTGCTAGTAATCCTTTCAAACATTGTGCCATATGTTTCCTAGCCACCCTACCAAACTGAGCCAACCCCATGCATATCCTCCAGGGGAAGCCGATTTTATCAAGTGTACATTACAAAAGAATTGAACGTTTCCTTTACTTTAATTAAAATCTCTAAATTTTTGATATGTATATGATGAAAATTATTGTTTATAAGAAATTGGAAGATATGAATTACATATGCCGTATATGCTGTAGTATCAAAATTTTTTATTGACTGAGATTAAATTCTCGCTTAACTATTGGTGAAAAATAATTGATATTAAATTAAATTAAACTCTTGGCTTAATATTACACGATTATATTTCACAACATAAATTAGTCAACATGTTTCGAGCGTGACTTCATTATCAAGACTAAACTAAATACAATAAGAAACCAACAACAAATTTATATCTATAAAATGGATGTAAGTAGGGGGGATAATTAATTGAAAATCTACCTGTTCATTTACAATTTTTTTTTCTTCCAAGAACTGCATATTTCAATTGCTTTTAAAAGGTCTAAACGTTTCCCTTTATTACCTGCGTGCAAGCACTTGGTTTTCTCGAAGCCTATGAAGTGGTTGGAGTCAATACAATGTTCTGGCAACCTGTTTTCTTTAACATTGTACTAAATCGACCTTTTATATCGTCAATCCAAGTTTTTATTTCTGTACCCGTTTGGCCGATATGAAACTCTGGACATTCATCACAAAAAAATTTATAAATCCCGCTTTTGTCTTCAACATTTATCTTCTCTTTATTATTCACCAAAAGTGACTCAATATTTCTTTTGTTAGTACAAATGATTTTTATCTCTTTTTTCTCTAATCTTTCGCAAAATTTTTCGCTGAGATAAGGTATGAAATTAATGAAATGATATTTTTGTTTGCTTTTTATAATTTGAGAGGGATAAATTGAATTTAATTCTTAAATTTAATAATTTTCCGTTGCTTTTTTCTCATAAGATTATCTATTTTGTTTTCATCATAACCGTTATTATTTGCTGAAAGTTTCAAAATTTCCACTTGTTTGTTAAAGAAATTTTCCGATATGCACCCCTGCTTTTTATTCTGCCAAAAGTCTGCCGAAAAGTTCGGGTTGGCACTCGCTAGCAATAGTTGTATTACTCCTAAGTTTAAGGAGTGAACGATTGTCCCCAATCGCAGAATCTGTAGCCATGACATGGTTATCCAACTGATTCAAATTAAAGCCCGTTGCTGCTCTCCTATTAAGAAAAACTCTCTGTGTCGATCATCTCTTGATCTCTGGTGATGAATCATTGTTTTGTTGAACTTGAAGAAGCGGTGCAAATGCTCCTAATACTGCTGACTTTGCTACACCTTCTGAATTGAACTCATGAGTGAGGAAGTCAACCTCCGATCGTTTCATAGATTTTTGTACTCTCCTGCAATAGTTTCAGTTGAAAGTTATTCGCATGAATCGATACAGATAATGACGAAACTTTAATCACATTTCACAAGACGCCGAATATCTCAGATCGATGTTCATTAATTAGGCGGGTAAAATATTCCGAACAGCTTCCGTAAACAATTTGTCGAGGATTATTGAATTAATTGTCCAAATGAATGGAAATTCGAAATAGCTTCAAGTTCATTAGTCATTTCTGTATTCTGTGCTCGGCGTATCAATGAAATGATATCAAGAACATACTCGAGTTCATTGAGAGATATTTTATGCCTTTCGAGCTCAATGTACAGTGTGTTGTCTATTATTACACAGAATTGTTTCCGTAGGATTTTCTTATGCGAAAGTGTTTTTTATTTCAAATCTATTAGAAGGAGTGGTTATTTTTCATAAATATTGCAAAAGCTGATTCATATTTGGAAATAACTGATTCATATGCAAAATGTATTTAACATGAAAGACGAGAATTAATATATGTTTTATGTATGTGTGTGTGCACGTAAATATGTAATAAACCCCTTCGAATGGGACGCATTTCGTCCAACCCTCGCATTCATGAAACGATGATCTTTATAGCTCCTGTTCACCGACAAACTAGTATTATAATATTCACATCATATCTCGCGGAGTAATAAACAATAACTAATTGTGGACATTTCAGACCGCCTTTCTGGAAGTGGTAATTCCCCCCGATATAATTTACGAGGAGACCTCCAGCGACTTGATGGTGCCCGAAGGTGGATCTGCTAAGCTTGTGTGCAAAGCACGCGGTTACCCTAAACCGCGAATTGTGTGGCGAAGGGAGGACGGAGGACCCATAGTAACTCGTAGTTCTGTTAATGGAAAAGTTGAAAGATTGCTCTCCATAGAGGGCGAGATGTTGACTCTATCCAAAGTAACCAGGTCGGAGATGGGCGCCTATTTATGTATAGCTGCCAATGGCGTCCCACCCTCTGTCAGTAAGAGAATGATGTTACATGTTCATTGTGAGTATCTATTCAATATCTTCTGACTTATTGTTGGCGAAATTTTTCAATTCGTCCTCGAACAAACACAAATATCATTGGAATCGGGAAATGTAACACGAAATGTATACACTAAAAGATATTTTGAACAAAGTACTACCCCTTAATAAACTGGAAGAAGTATCTGACGTTCTTCACAAAATGGGGTTGGATGTACTGACCACAATACTGCACAGAAATGTTTATCTGTCTTTACAATACACAATACGTGGTCAGTCAGACCTATTTCTCTTAGCTCTCATCAGTGATGTTCACTTGTAGTAGAATAACTTGCCAATATATCCATTAGAACTGGAATTAATGACTTTAACAATTATAAAATTCGAGTGATTCATCTCTTGGATTCTATATATCTACATAAACCTTCATAGAGTTTGTAGTATTCGAGGCATATCATGTTTAAAATTTCTTATATTTAAGGGTTTCAAAGGTTTTCGAAACTTTTCGGTGTTTCAGTTGCATACGAGTTTATGTCCGTCTTACCTGGATTGAAGAGAGTTTTATTTTTATCTATGGAATGATTTTCATCTAAACAATGTTTCCAGGGACCTTTCTGGAATTTTTATTGAATACAATAAATTTTTATGTTCCCCTATCACTTTTTCTCCGAGCTGCAATTCTGCCCATATAAAATATGTTATGTTCGCTGCTTTGTTTGTAATAAACTGCAAATTCAATCAAGTTGCACAAGTTCCTTCCCTCCAATCACTGTATTAATGTTCTCTCCGAATATATATATATATATATATATATATATATATATATATATATATATATATATATATACTCGCTTAATATAATCATTTATATAGTATATAATTTCAGTTTTCAATTTTTACTATAAATATCATAATACATGCATTCAAAAATTATAAAAGACACACACAATAATAAACGTGGTTGGTTCACACCAAGAATTACCTTATTATATATATATATATATATATATATATATATATATATATATATATATATATATATATATATATATATATATATATATATATATATATATATATATATATATATATATATATATATATATATATATATATATATATATATATATATATATATATATATATATATATATATATATATATATATATATATATATATATATATATATATATATATATATATATAAAAAAATATAAAAATATATATATTTTTTATATATATATATATATAAAAAAATATATTTATATATGAGAATATAAGAAAGAATATCCATATATATATATATATATATATATATATATATATATATATATATATATATATATATATATATATATATATATATATATATATATATATATAGATACATATATATATATATATATATATAAATTTTTCTCTTTGGGTACTCGGCAGTAGAGGCGAAATTAAGAACACACAATCTTCAATCTGTCATCTATATTTCGGACACTAATGCGGTCCTTCATCAGGATGCTAAAAATTCAAATATAAAAATACAATTCAACAAAACTGCATTGGAAACACTTACATTTGACCTGTGGTAAAGACCAAAAAACACACGAAGAAAAACTCATCTACAAGAGACGGGTGTCCCGGACGTCGAAAATACACAACAATAAAATATTCAGATTTTCCTTTAAAAAGCTAACAATTATCAAAATACTTATAACAATATCGAGGTTAATAACCAGGTTAGCTCTGACTGACAACCGGCAAAACAGAAACACGAACGTCACACTTCACTGTTGGACTCCTCTCCACGGACAGGCCGGCCAGTATGCCTGTCCAATAACAAAAGGTAATTATATATGTTACTCAAACCGTTGATATCAGTCCTTTTGTTGATGTTGTTGTCGTGCTCATTTATATAGCACATTTCTAAAAAAATTCTTTTATTGAGGTTCGAGCTGTTACATAATATCTTTGTGTCATCAAAATTGAAATTATGGCCCAAATTCGAAGCATGGCCAGCCAAAGCACATCTATCGGGGTGTAATCTCACATCGCTTTTGTGCAGGGCAATACGACGCTTGAGACTTTGTGAGGTTTGTCCCACATAAACTGATGAACAATTGGCACAAGGGACGAGATAGACACAAGCTGACTTCGACATTGTTGGAATATCGTCTTTTAATTTTGTGAAAAGCCTCCTTATCTGAAAAGGGTTGTACCTAGCGATCTTCACATCAGGAATGTCAGAGAAGATATGAAACAATTTTTGTGATAAGCCTGGAATGAAAGGCAGAGAAACAAACTTAATACTTTCCTCGGTCAAATCATGGCCTACAGAAACAGCCTGAGATGTTAGCGCAGGATTAACGTCATGAGTTAGGTTAACCGATTCGTCCCCTCCTGTAGTGTTCACTCCGATGTTAGTGCTGTAAAATAATTTCCTTAAAAAAGTAATAAATAATTTCCTTTTTTTTAAGGAAATTATTTGACAGCACTAACATCGGAGTGAACACTACAGGAGGGGACGAATCGGTTAACCTAACTAATGACGTTAATCCTGCGCTAATCTCAGGCTGTTTCTGTAGGCCATGATTTGTCCGAAGAAAGCATTAAGTTTGTTTCTCTGCCTTTCATTCCAGGCTTATCACAAAAATTGTTTCATATCTTCTCTGACATTCCTGATGCGAAGATCGCTAGGTACAACCCTTTTCAGATGAGGAGGCTTTTCACAAAATTAAAAGACGATATTCCAACAATGTCGAAGTCAGCTTGTGTCTATCTCGTCCCTTGTGCCAATTGTCCATCAGTTTATGTGGGAAAAACCTCACAAAGTCTCAAGCGTCGTATTGCCCTGCACAAAAGCGATGTGAGATTACACCCCGATAGATGTGCTTTGGCTGGCCATGCTTCGAATTTGGGCCATAATTTCAATTTTGATGACACAAAGATATTATGTAACAGCTCGAACCTCAATAAAAGAATTTTTTTAGAAATGTGCTATATAAATGAGCACGACAACAACATCAACAAAAGGACGGATATCAACGGTTTGAGTAACATATATAATTACCTTTTGTTATTGGACAGGCATACTGGCCGGCCTGTCCGTGGAGAGGAGTCCAACAGTGAAGTGTGACGTTCGTGTTTCTGTTTTGCCGGTTGTCAGTCAGAGCTAACCTGGTTATTAACCTCGATATTGTTATAAGTATTTTGATGATTGTTAGCTTTTTAAAGGAAAATCTGAATATTTTATTGTTGTGTATTTTCGACGTACGGGACACACGTCTCTTGTAGATGAGTTTTTCTTCGTGTGTTTTTTGGTCTTTACCACAGGTCAAATGTAAGTGTTTCCAATGCAGTTTTGTTGAATTGTATTTTTATATTTGAATTTTTAGCATCCTGATGAAGGACCGCATTAGTGTCCGAAATAGAGATGACAGATTGAAGATTGTGTGTTCTTAATTTCGCCTCTACTGCCGAGTACCCAAAGAGAAAAATTTAAATAATAGACGATACGGCAACTCTTCTTGTAATAAATATATATATATATATATATATATATATATATATATATATATATATATATATATATATATATATAAAAATTAATATTTTAAGTTCAAAATAAATTTGAAATAAATTGAGTTTCAATAAATAAAATTTTTATTTAAAATGAGTTTGATTAAAATATGAAGATGAATGTTGAAAAACACATGAGGAAAAGAAGAAGAAAATATGAGAAATATTGAAATCAATGAAACACCTGATGGAAGTGCGAGACATATGTTTCGTTCTGCAAGGAAATCGTCAGTCGCACCACGTCCATCGTAGTGAGGCAACGATTTCAATCTCCAATCATCTCGTGATGACTTGGAGTCACAAGAAGAAGCTTAGTTGGAAAACCAGTAGGGCGTAAACCTGAAAGACCTAGGTTCGAATGCTAGTCGAGTTTCAAAAAAACTTTTTGGACGTAAATTTTATTCTCAATTTTCACCATAATTAAAATAATACATCAATATATATATATATATTGATGTATTATTTTTTATATATTCATATATATATATATATATATATATATATATATATATATATATATATTTATATATTTCTTATAAATATATATATATATATATATATATATATATATATATATATATATATATATATATATATATATATTTATATATTTTTTATGAATATATATATATATATATATATATATATATATATATATATATATTATTCGTATACATGCCAGCTTGTATATAGTGTGAGACGAATATATTGTCCAGATACATAATGCATTCTAGGTATTTCAACTCCAGCCTTAAATTCAATTTGAATATAATGTGGAAATTATTCAGCTCGTTTCCTCGAATTCATAAGCATTTTTTGCATGAACGAAATGGGAAATAATTGTTAATTTGAACGAGGAGCGTTTGGTACCAATTCTCATCTTCGCTGAATAAGTTTTCGAGAAGGATGTTTCAGTTAAATTCAGTTGATGCCCGTTAAAGACTTCCAAGAATGTGCAATCAAAATGAAAAATACGCTGGCAAAGCGAAAACTCAAACCAGCCTCGACCAGCTACTCCTTTCTTGCAATAACTGTCACGTTTTTAAGTTCTCGGTTGCTTTTTTTTTAATTTGGTGTTCGTTGACTTGCAGGCCTGCATTCGAAGTAATCGATGGCGTGTTAAATCGTGAACTGAGTCTGGCGGATTGATATCTACATTTCAATTTAGATTTAAATGTTTCTTTCGCAATTGTGATAGACATCTCGAGAGACTTTGAGGTTTTCTGCATAATGGCGAATGCGCCAGGTTGAATTTTCTAAGCATCAAATTTTCCCAGAACAAAACAGTAATAATCATGAACGATGAGATTATTACATATCATATATCTTCAAAATGTAAAACCGAGATATTGATGCACTTTGAGTTTTTATAATTCATTTTTCATATAATTCTCATTCAAATTATTGGAATTTAAATTTAATTATGATCATCAATTTTGTTGAGTATATTAACTGAATGGTTTTCAATTTATCGTCAGCTAGAGTGAGTGCATAGCTGAAAGGATAATCACCCAGTTCTAGGATTTTTATTTTGAATGTTAGATTATTTTCATTTTCCAATAAAACTATCAGAGAGCTGCCTGCACAAACGTTGTTGAAAAAACCGAAAACTATTAACTTTCGAGAGTGAATATTTGGTGCATTCCAAAGAAAATCGATCTCGATGGAAATACCATACTTCACTGCTCCATTATTTTGTGTGAATCAACAGTGGCATATGTCCAAATAATCGAGTTTCTATGTTATTCCCAAACACACCACTAACCTATACTCTTCAACAGGCAGAATGGAGCGAGTAATATACGTGAGCGCCCTCTTTCGATGCATTCTCCTCAAAATTTATTGCGTACTTGTATACAATATTTGATATATTATATATATATATATATATATATATATATATATATATATATATATATATATATATATATATATATATATATATATATATATATATATATATATATATATATATATATATATATATATATATATATATATATTTCTCCTCAAAATTTATTGCGTACTTGTATACAATATTTGATATATTATATATATATATATATATATATATATATATATATATATATATATATATGTTTGAACGTAAAGATTCAAGACCCAGACGTTTCGTTAATTTCTCACTTGACATTATCGATGCTTCAATTATTTGTCGATTGCTGGATTCAGTCGCCAAATTTCACATTTCACTTCATTGTTAATTATTTTATGCAAGAAGATTATTGCATGGCATTTCCTTCGCGCACTGAGTGTGTCCACATCATGTTGACTTGTAAGCGTTTCATGTTGTATGCGTAGAGGTGGATATATTCCATCAATTCTGAAACTCAAAAGTTTCAGGAACTTTCGTTGTATAAACTCCAGTTGATTAACATATAACTGACAACCAGTAATCCAGACTGTTGTGTTGATCCGTATTCACGTTCATTTTTTCTTTAAATTCATATATATATACACACATATATATGTATATATATATATATATATATATATATATATATATATATATATATATATATATATATATATATATATACATATCCTTCATGAAGACATTCTATACTTCGAGTGGTTTCTAATTATCATATATCCAGTTTATTTGGTAGTATGAGCTGAATAAATGTATGAGTTCGTCCTAATATTACCGGTATCAGATGGACATCACAAGTTGAACTTCTAGAATATTTAAACGCTTATTAATGGATTTCTGTGGACCTCCATTTGCATTAAGTGCTGTATGTGGAGTTGGTCAAAAAACCACTACAGAGTATGGATGTGTACGAGTAATGCTCAAAATTCAAATCAACAATTTTACATATTCATTAGCAGAAGATGAAAGTAAGTGTAACACTTTGAACACATGAGTTGGTTAGTTCAAAGTTTGCAATCACATTATATAAAGTCCCCAATGTGTAGGCGACCGGTCCAGTGACGTACGAGGAGCGAGCGGGACTCTTATGATGAAGACCATCTAGGATTATTAATGTCTGAAACTCAATCGAGAGAACTAATCAGAAATTACAATGTATTCATCAGGGAATAAACTATGAGGGTGTAGTCCACTTTTACATCAATAACAAAATGGCTTCTGGTAGGAAATCACGATTCAATTCATTTATACAAATATTGTGATAAAACGTGAATGTCAATATTATTCCTTCTTTCTTGGTTTCAAATGGGAGGGGTAAAACTCTATGAACTTTCGAGGATCTCTGTGCGTATTGGTCTATTTCAACGCATAGAGGATTCATCACTGGATCTGTAAGCGTACCCTACAAGTGAGCAGTAGCGTACGCAGGATTTACCTTCAGGGGGAAGATTCAATCGAAATTATTTATTTATTTATTTATTTATTTGCAAATACACCATTGAACAGGTTGGGCCAATTACTGAGTGGGAAAATACAATATAGTTTACAGCTTATAAAAAAATGAAACTAGAAATAATATCAATAATGTACAAACAATACACATGAACGAAAGCTCTGTGGGCAAGCTGATATCAAAGCTCACCTACAAGAAAACAGGAAAAACTAATAACTTAAAAACTTATAACAAAAAAACCATCAGGCGACAGCTCGTCTGATATCACCAGACACGCATGCAAATTTGTCGATGACGTCATGAAAAGGCTCAAAGTCACCATAAATTTTATGGAGTGGTGAATAAGCCATAACATTAGCGAGACAGAGGTGTATGAAAAATGATGATATTTCTACAAGTTATTCTCGGAATACGGAAATTTATGAGGGAAGGAAGAAAAGAACAATCAACAGAAAACGTTATCAGCTTGTATAGGAACATTATTACCAAATATTTCCTACGTGTTTCAAGTGATGAAACATTAAATATTGTAGTAAGTAACTGATGATTTATACCTCGTTCTGGATACACACCGTCGGAGCAAAACCATAAATATTTCAAAAATCGTCTCTGCACGGATTCAAGATTGCTTATATTACACACGTATCCTGGATTCCAAACGACACTAGCATATTCTAGTTTTGAACGTATTAAGTTATTGTATAGGAGCATAGTTGATTCAGATTGAGAGAGCCATTTAGAATTTGCTATTACTAAACGTAATATTCTGTAACAATCTGAAACAATATCATTAATGTGAGGAGCAAAAGTTAATTTTGTGTCGAAAGTTACTCCTAAATCTCTGAATTCGGTACATCTATTGATTTTATTACTATTCACATTGTAATCGAAATGAACTATACTTTTTTCACGAGAAAAAGACATTATGTTGCATTTAGAAATATTCAATGTCAGTAGAATTCTTTCACACCAATGATTCAAATTTGAGATATCGTCTTGAAGAATGTGGCAATCACTTACTGTTGAAATTTCGCGAAAAATCTTACAATCGTACGCATATAGAAGAAAATTACAGTTCATGTTGGAGGAAATGTTCACAAAAATAATTATAACTCTGAAAAAATAACCCTACAAAATAAACGTCATTGATCTATAATCGATGACTTTGGGGGAAGGTTTACGGATGTGTTAACTGAGTCACTAATAACAATTAAAGATGATCAAATGATATTTCATTTCACAGATTGCTAAATCTTCGGAAGTTTCGAGATTCAAAAGCTTGAATTCTATTCAAACATGTATGGAGTTCATGTACAGAATATCGATGAAATATTTCTTTTTCGAAACGCAAAATATGTACGTTTATATCTCAGGATACGTAATTAATAATTAAATTCTTTCGCACAGGCTCCTTCAGTTTGAAAAGTGCCGAATACGGAACTATATTGATTAATTAAAGGACAGTCATTAATTATATCGATGTAGGTTATGTAATGCATCAGTTGGGAGCAGAACGAGTGAAGAAATAGTGAAAATGAGATCATCGAATTGAAAGTTACGAGGGTTATTCATTAAGTATAATACCTTCAAATAGACATATAAAATCTTCTTGTCACACGTTTTTCGTACTCACAGCAGTTTTGTGTTCTGAGCCGTTCAAAAAGACTCAACCTTCGATCTATTTGTAATAATTTAAATACCATCAAAATTTCATTACTTACAAGGCTTCCGTTCGACAGTCAGTTCTTTTGGAGCTATGCCAAGACTACTCAATGACATGCATCATCATCATAGTTAATAAACATATTGCTAGTCACTCAAGAAATATTTCAATATATTCAAAGATTCAAATTATGAACTTTGGCTTCAATTTCATCCTTTTGTTCCTGAGTTTTTTTGTTTTGATCAACTGAAATTATTGCATAATACAATCGAAAGAATTTCTCATGTACTGCTTTCATTTTCATCGCTTGAGTAGGACAAGCAAATGATGACCCCTTTTATGTTTTTGAATCAAATGGTTATGATCTAGATTCAGAATTCATAAGATTACATTCGAAATCATCGAATTGAGAGAAAGGAATTGTTAACACATTTTGTTGACATGTTATCGAGCTGATAAGTATTTTTCAAGATACACAAAGAATTTTAGTATAGTATGAATACCTATCATGTCGATGTAAATAAACGGAGGTTACACTTGGACAGTTATTAGAATCATCAGGTCTATATCAGAACGAACACTTATTGAACAACCCTAGTATAGATTTCTTCTTGCGCGTTTCGTATTTGGTGTACTGAAATAATTTAAATCGATGTTTTTCATCGATAATATGCAAAGATATAGCGAACAAACAAAAAAGGACAAAAATAAAATAAAGAAAGGAAACATAAAACATGAATAGAAACATGAAGTATAGACAGCTAAATGTCAGGATTCAGGTTTTCCAAGAGGACCATCAACTTGGAAATATGTAGCTTCGCTCGTTTAAATTAACCAAAATAACGTGTATCTCAGTATAAAAGTAACATGTTTCAACATGATGCCATGTATGCCTCGTCAATTGTCGTGAATATTCTGGCAATTTGAGGTTAACTGTTCATTGATTAACGCACCTACAAAATAAACGACGTATGTTAAATTGGTTGATTAACTATGAATTATAATTGAACTATACATAATGAATATCAGCGTCTCATTGATTTAAAATTCCGATCTTTGTCCTGTGTAAGCTCTTGTCGAACTGTTGTTGATTGCTTTATCGGCCCAAATGTGGTTTTCTGCATACGATTTTGATGTTAAACAACGCATACGTTTCCTATTATTTGATGAGGAATTTCCTACTTCGTCGCCAGTTGAACTAACAGTGATTATGAAATCAAATTAATGTAGCATTATAACTGAATTCGTTTTAATTCGGCACTAACCCCGAGTTCTCTCATTTCCCCAGTTTCTGGCTGTACATTGCCGACGCTTTGAAGCCAGCACAGAGTACACTAACATTCGTTCAGAAGATGACTTTCAATTTCAAACTTTGCACAGAGTATTTGCTCGGCTACATCCTGAATGCAAAGATGAAATTCATTCCACTCAACGGTAGAACTTCGACCCTTATCGAATTATTCTAATGTCAACTCATCCCTTCGAATGATTTCGGCCCAGTGGAATCCTCCGATATAATTCACAGTGTTTTGGTAGCTCTTCTAGATCAATTTTCATATCGTACTTCGCGACCAAATTGAATCGAATTTAATCGATTCCGTTTCTGCATACTTCGCGATCAAATTTAATTGAATGGAATGAATTTAATCGATTTGGTTCTGCATTGTGAAAACTTTTTTACCGCCGGTTCCGAACAGACAATGGGCTTATTATCAATTTGCATTGCAATGTGCACCCAACAATTATCATCATTAAACTACTCAAGTCATAGACAAACACACACACTCATGCCTTCACTGGGTCTCGAGCCAGGATCCTACCGCATCATAGTCGGGTGTTTTCCCAACTAAGCCACGGAGACCGGCTTATAAGGGTTGACTAGAAGACATTGATCATAAGAATGGCAGAAATATCCGGGAAAATATTTTGTAACTCAACAATTTCCAAATGTGGTTTGTGTTGCTCTTGAATTTCGTCTTATAATTGAATAAGGTCTGCAAAAATATTTCGGCTCCAAAAGAGCGGATTCGAAGAGGTTTGTTATGAAATCAGATGTACTGAATACAGACAAGTGCATTCATTCAAAAGAGTCTTTGAAACAGAATACATTGAAATCGCACTGAAAAAGTTTGAGAATGTAGGAATAATAGTCACTTGGAATGAAGTATTAATATGGTTTGTCTGAGATATTGATTGTGAGTCACGGTGTACTACACGGGACGGTTTTGGGCCCGTTATTGTTTTTGATATATATTAATAACAAATGCAGGTTGCCAGAAGATCTAAAATAACTCTGTCTGCTGATGATACGATGATGTATATAGGGGGTGAAGATTTACATCAAATGGTTTCTGATATGGATAATGAAATGAACAATTTATTCAGGCGGCTGTGTAATAACATGTTAAGGTTTGAATGCAGGAAAATCAAAATTTTGTATATTCGCCAAGAAATCAAGAATGATAAGGGTGGAAGTGGATAATATATGTATTGCTTAGAATGGAGAAGCCATTGTTTACGATAAACCTATCAAATACTTTGTTAAAATTTTGAATTCGAATTTGAACTGTCACGCACACTTGTTATACGTGAAAACGAGAATATTCTCAGAAAAAGTAGCACTCATATCACGAATAGGCAAATCTTTGTCTATGAATACAAAGTTATCACTCTATAAAGACATTGCACGTCCCCATTTATAATTCTGTTGCTAATTATAATTCTTATAATTATAATTCCTTAATTGTCCTCCATATAAAATGTGTCGATTGGAAAAAACACAAAATAGAGCTATGAGCTATATTTTGAAATATAATCGATATACAAGTGTCAATTCCATGCTTAATGTGTTGAATATGTTATGTGTTAGCCAAAGAGTTTCGTTCAATGTACAATTGTTCATTTTCAAAATGAAAAGTAACATGTAACCAACCTACATTAATGATAGAGTTCGATTATTTAGAGATGTACATAATTATTATTCGAGACACAACGCAGACTTCGTTCTAGGAAAATGTTACACCACATATAGTCTAAACGCTATTGTGTATAAAGGTTTGATAGAGTTAAATGGACTTCGTGCAGATATAAAAACCTGTGACAATTTGAAAGTATTCAAGAGACTTTTGAAAATGTTGATTTCGATTATATGCAATTCTGTTTAATGTCATTTCAATTCATATGGGTTTTGTTAATACTAGTACTTCAAATTAGTGTTTATCACACACAGTGTGATTAGTGTTTATCACAGTTAACTGCAATGTATAACTGTTCTCTGTATTATGTTATTTATATACTCTACCTTTCATTATTTTAATTAACTTCTTCATACAATACATCATTATTATTACATAAACTTTTAGACAAAAACTTGAAACAAAAGCACTGACTTCGAAAATTTATGAGTTGTACGAGGCTGATTCAGTTCTTTGCGCTGACGTGTCGACTCTCTTTTTCAAAATGTACTGTGGCCGAGCACATTAAGAAACAAAGAAAATTGGTTGTGGCTGAGGTGCCCTCACAGATAATGGGGTATCATTTTGATTTCATTCATTCCCATCTCAGGGGGAGACAGCAGTGTGTCTTTATTAAGAATAGGAGATCTCGATTTCTATATGTCAAATCTGGTGTGCCAGAGGGTGCCGTTTTAGGTCTCCTACTTTATTTGCGTTATATTGCAGATTTGCAGAATAACATGACACTTCCGAGGGTCATTCATTCACAGATGACCTAGAGATTTGGTGCACAAATTTGATGCTGCAAACGGTAGGACTGCGAATGACAGACTGCAGAGAGATCTTGGGGCGATCGTTCGTTTTTCGAACCACCATAATCTCACTATTGATCCGTCTAAGGCGGGGTTAGTTTTGTTCTGTTCCAATTCTCAAAGAGAGTTTATAAATAACAATCTCAACCTTAATGTAGATGGTCATTGTCTGCATAGTCTGAACACAGAGAAGGCAATGGGGGTCATGATTGATAACCGAATGAAAATTACTGAAACTTGCGTAATATTGTAAATTGGTGTGATCTCAAAAAATTAACTCTCATCATCCTCAAATGTCATGTTATGTCGTTCTCCACAAAATATAATTGGATAAATTTCAATTATGGAATTGGTAATAAGATTTCGGGAAGACCTGAAACATTTATTGACCTTGGCATGACCTTCGATTCTCAACTAACCTTTGAGCCACATATCAATGCTACAGTAACCGCTGCCTGTAGAGTATATGGTTTCATTATTCGTATTGGTGAGGAATTCAGCAATATATCAACTCTGGAAACATTATATTGAGCTTTCGTAAGAGCTAAACTCGAATACGAATCAACAGTCTGGAATCCTGGTTTTCAGTTACATATTGATCAACTGGAGTCTATTCAAAGAAATTTCCTGAAACTTGAGCTTCAGAATTGATAGAATATATCAACATATTACATTAGTCAACATAATGTGGACACACTGATTGCGCGAAGGAAATGCCATTCAATAATCTTCTTGTATAAAATAATTATTAGTAAAGTGGAATGTCAGGAATTATTGGAAAAGCTAAACTTTGTTGTACCAACAGTTTCTTCCAGGAGCGAACTCACGTTCTACTTTCCAGTAGCTAGAACGAAAGTTCTAAAATTTTCTCCATTGCACAAGATATGTGAACACTGTAATATTTTGGGTGCCAAGGTGGATATTTTCAACTGTTCTGTAACTGATATTAAGGCAAGTTTACTTGATATGCATAACCTCTGCTAGAATAATCATTTATGTGTATTCACGTACACGATTCATATTCACGCATATACTTGTATGTGTATATGTGTTAATATGTGAATGTATATGTATGTGTGTGTTTATCTTTATATGTATGTATAAGTGTGGTAAGCATTAAATTTTTTTTTATTCTTATAATTGTATTCCATCTTATTTGTGATTTCTTATCATAAAATCTTTTTTTTGAAATTGAACTTAAAAATTTCAAAGTACAAAATTGAAACCTTTGTACTACCATTTCTGTTTTTAGTATCTGTTGTCTTTCCTGTTCTGCAAATAGGACCTGTCCTATAAAACAGTGTATGTTAATTGAATAAAATAAATAAATGAATGAAATAATGCAGTGTTAACTGAAATTGGTAGAGTCATCTTCGCCAGGGTGACAGGGTGTTTTCGTCAGTAGTTTTGGCGACTATCATGCCCAGTAGAAACTCCTCGATCCTGGACACTGATGACATTCATATTTTGATACGAATGATTTTTATGTTCCTATTGGAATTTTCATTGAAATCGCAAGTACGTATGTTGCAACAAGGTGCCGGACTTCCCAGAATATACGAGTCATGTTACATTTCATAAGTTGATTGTACAAACTGACGAATTCCTATAATTAAATGTGTTTGTTCTAGAGACGATGAGATGCGATTGTATAGAAATTTTGGCTACGCACTCGTCGTGGCCAGTGTTGAATCGTGCGGTCTGTGCGGACGTCTCTTGAGATGATATAACTTGCCATCAAGGGGTGGCCCGCAACGGAATAATTGCCGCAACATTATTTTGATTCCGCTTCCGACATCTATCCGTTGCTTATTTCCGCTGTATTGTGGTTTGCGAGTAGGTAGTGCGCCTGACATCGTTGACGAATGTGCAACCCTCTCTGTTCCAGTTCACCCCCAGATTCAAGTCCCCAACCAGTTGGTGGGAGCCCCCATCAACACGGACGTCACCCTGCAGTGTCATGTAGAAGCCTCGCCGAAAGCCATTAACTACTGGACAAGAGACACAGGTTTGCGAATTCATATGTGCGAATGTATTTGTCAAAGTTACATTTTTTCAATGGGACAATGATTAATAACATTCCGTTTCTGTATGCGGACTGCGCCGCTGTACAAAATTCCAATAAAGGTTACCAAATACTTCTGATTGGACTCCGCAAGCACTAACAAGAGAACCTCGGACGTTTTTTTGCCATTAATATTGAAATATTATACAGAAAAACTTTAATCGGGACATGATGAGTGATATTTCAAAATATTTGAAGAATAATTTTTGACGTTGGCTGAAATTCAAGTAATTCTCTATAAGCTCTCTTCAAGAGTATTTGATTCTATAATGCTTTTTCAATAATGGCTCAGTTTCGAAGATATATCGCTAAAAATATATATCGCGGAGAAATTCGCGACAGTAACAGCGTTCCATCATCAATAGGTACATTACATTTGTTAAGTTGCTAAATTCACCATGAATTCAAAAGCACTCCCTCCGGCGTAGATTCAAGCAACCAACTTGCCCTAACTGACTGTCGAACCCTTTGAAAGCATCAGGGTAGTTTCTAATTGAGTTACGCACTATAATTATTTGATTTATTAAATCCTCCAAATTTCCCTATGGAATAGCGCAACTAAAGACGTTAGAGGCCTTTTAAAAATATAATCCAAAGTGTTTAAGTCAGGGGATCGAGCAGGCCATGCGTGGGAGCCACTTCGGCCAATTTAGCGATTTTCAAATGTTTCTGTCGGAAAACCACGAGAAACCACAACGGAATATGGTGGCACACCATCGTGCAAAAACTTCGCAGAAATTTTTTCACAGATAATACATCTTCTGGACCCACACGTAGCGTGGCTTCCAAGAAGTTGCAATACACCTTGCCAGTAGGTGTTAGTAGTAGAAATACCTGTCCAATCAGATCGTCACTTACATTCCAATCAAAATATTCTATGGAAACATTGCCATTCCCTCAGGTTCTGCAAGTATACAGTGGGAGTCTCACAATAATAGTTTCAACAAATATCGGATACAGTTATTGCACATTTTGATAGCACTATATCTTCGAAACGATGGGATACTTCAGTTATCATTATAGGACAAATGAATCTGAGAATATTCGAAGGAATATGTTCTTGAAAGTGTTATTTGAAGGTTTCAGTTGATATTCACTCGATTCCTAATTGAAGCAATTAAATCGATGCTTTGAACTTGCTATTTTCATATCGTAACGAAACTATTTCACAATACGAATGATCGATGCGCGCGCATACTTCAAAGTTGAAACGAAACACTTCAAAATTGATGACCTCACAATGTACAATTATTACAGATTCAGTTGAAACACTCTACGTAGTTTATTTACGTTTCTAAAATTTTGTATTGTTGGTTGCACCACATTTTTAAAATTGCGCATGAACGTGATAGCACAATGAATGGTTTTTAACGAGCGCAGGACAAACCAATAATATAAAAAATCCGACGTGACTTTCGTGATTGTTTTCATGGCAAAAAATTATATTAACGATTCTCAGGCCATGCATCATAGATTATTCAATTAAATTGGTAAATCTATCAAATAGTTGCGTTGTTTCTCTGGTTTTAACCAGATTTGAAAGAGGTTATGTCCTACCTCAAGCACTGTTAACCTGTCCCAAAAAATTAACAGTTGATTGTGAATTTTTGAGAATTTTCTCTATTGAAATATTTTGGTGAAAACTCAGTGCGATCATTTTTCATTTCAGGCGAGATGATAATCTCAAACGACAAATACCACATGAACGAAATCACTAGTCCATATTACAGCGTTCAGATGAAGCTGCTCGTCCGCCGCTTTCACAAGTCTGATTTAGGTGGATACAAATGTATCTCGAAAAATTCAATTGGAGATGCCGAAGGAAACATTCGTCTCTATGGTAAGCCAACAGCTCGCTCACTTTCTGATTTACAACTTTCGAACTATGAAATGTTGACGAGGCTCAGTCTTAAATCGTGAACGCAATAAAACGGAATTGGATTTTCCGACAAAAAATCGTGATTTTCACATTGTAACTTGAGAATCACGGTTTTTGCGTCGTGTACATTGAGTCTTTCGACGAAAACTGTCTTTTGCTAATTGTTCTCGATCTATTCCTATAATTAGCATTCAAAATAAAAGAAATATAGATTGCTGAGTAAACAAATTGAAAACTCAAACACTGAGAAATGAAAAAAACGTGTGAAGAAACTTAATATTTCGTATACTCGAGAACATGCTACGATTTCATGAAAATATGCTTCAAACTGCAAACTCATTGTCATTAAATTCAATTATTCAAAGATGGAACAATCGGAGTATTCATAATATTTGATGTTCAGAGCAGATTCATAATTTTGACTATAACATTCTATGGTTAAGCACGGAGTCTTCTATAACTCCTACTGTCATTCTTTATATCCGTGATTCCATTATGATAAAATCTTTTGTCTTCATATAATCGCATGAAGAATATTTGAAATGAGTAATTTTATTGAAAATCGCAATACTCTTTATCGCTGGATTTGATTTTCATCGATAGTTAGGTTTCATTACGTGGAAATTCTGTCCTTGGCTCAAGGAAAATGATATTTCTGGTTCAAGAATATATTAAATAGTAGATACAACACAAGGATAATATAATAACTGAATATGGAAACATATCATATGAAACTTCCAAATATCTTTCAAAAGGGTAATCTACCAGACTACTATGTCATCGTCTTTCTTCTTTCAATCTCTTTTCTAAACTGCAGAAGTATGCCATGTTTTCTTGTTTTTGTTTGCGTCTATTCAGATTTACTAATGACATTTGCGAAGATGCAAAACTTCAATAAATATATTTAATAAAAACACTCGGCTTGGTTTAAAAAAATTTATAATAAATACTTCACAATTGTTTCGGGCCGTTACCCCATTTTCAAAACTTCAAAACATCTGTCTACAGTTCAACTTAAAACTTTTACTCAAAAGTTTTACTTTTGAAGATGGGGTTGACACCCCGAAACCATAGCCAAGTATTCATTATAAATTCTGTGAAACCGAGCCAAGTGTTTTTATTTAATATATAAAACAATGTTTGACCACGAGATCAGCGAATATTCAATCATTTTCAATAAATGTTTATGATATATAGAGTATAACTGTTCAAAGTTTAAGCATCTGAGAATGAGGTAACACCTCTAGAGAAATGTCAGTCAATCAATAAAATTATCGAACAATGTTGCACCAAGAGATCAGTGAACATTTAATCAGCTTTGAAGAGTTTATAGTAATAACTTGGCGAAGTTTGTTCTAATTTTCTCTTTCACATAGATATTGGTTCCGTTGTTATATTCATATCCAAACATCAAATTGATGATTGTGTTTGAAAATAAAGCAATTCTTATTATGTAGAATGTTGCACAGAAATATTTTCGCAATCGTATCCGCTTAGCTGTTCTATACTTCGTCAAGATCAGCAACGCTTTCGCAATTCATCAATTTGATTTTCATTTCAGAAATGGAGCTACAAGAAAAGTTCGATATAAATGAAGACAGCGAAGAAGAGATGGACGATAACAGCGACAATCGTTCGTACAACGGATTTCAAGGACCGCTGACGGAGACGGAGGAGAGCAGCTTGCAACCCAGCGTAAATTCCAGAAGTTCAACAATGGGGTCTCACAATCTGCTGTTCTTGTTGTTCCTTGTGATTACTATTATTATTATTATTTGACCTCTAATGGTGTACAGAAGTGCGTGGACACAGTGACATGTGATATGTGCCAAATTCTCTCTTACTCATGCTTCGCTATCCAATGGCTCAGTGTCGTCTCTGCGAAGAGGTATTTAGGGTGGTTCACGATAGCATGATGATTGTTGGAAATCGCTAGATGCCATTTTATTTTTGGTGGAGAATTCATTTAAGGCAAATAATGTACGTATTTTCTCAGTTTCTGTTTTTTCGGTTGAACAGAGAATGCGATCGTTTTGAAAGAAATAATATATCAATTAAATTACGCCCAGAGAGTATTCTTGTCTCCAAGTACAAACTACACATGATTATTTTCGAAGAGGAAACTAACAAAATTTGACTCAATGGTGAATTTCAACAAACTCTTCAGTTACTCTTTCCATTAAAAGTTATGACAAAATCGTAAGTCGTACTGAAATTGTTCGTTCTCTTTCAATTAACCTTCAGGTTTTCTGATACGCAGCTCTTGAAGCCTGATTATCTGTCCAATACTCTGAGAGTTTTGGACATCGAGTATTGCTGTATATCACTATTATTCTCAATAGAAACGGATGATCTTTTTGCACATTCTAACTGCTATTGGTGAGGAGTTCCTTAAGTTGTAATAATGAAAGTTCATTATAATGCTTCTTTCGAGACAGAATAAATATAAGAAGCAAGTACAAGAAACAATAGATACAATCTGGGTAAAAATAGGCAAAGTTCAGGAGTCACACTACTTGAAATACTCGGATTTCTTCAGAATTCGATGTTATATTTTCATTGAGTTTTCCAGGTACTGACTAGTCATTTTGTGTAACCGTTAAATAGATGTACTGATGATTGATTTCACTTGATGTTATTAAGTAATATTATGATGCAATCAACGATCACGTAGTCAATTCATGGAAGAAATTTGGGAAAAAACATGTTAATTTCATTATAGAAAATAGAAAATCCAGTGTTTAATTTATGTGAAATCATTGCCTTCGTTGCTGTTGAAGTTATTTGTAATTCAAATTTATATCAAACATATACAATAATGTTATTATAATGTTGATTAGTAGAAACAGAAGATTGTGAATGATATTTGTTAGTTTATCTTAAATTTTCTCAATCGCAACTGACTCTATGAGACCTGATTTGGTGAAGTGTCCAGCAGTAGAGCCAATAACTTGTCGCATTCTTCTATAAATAAGAACGTTTATTTATATTTATAAGTAGCAAAAGCAACTAAAATCATTTTAGATTTTTTGATGAGATGTCGCAAATTTTCGTATTCCGATAACTTTTACTGCATGTAAGTAATGTAAATTAAAATCCAGAATTCTGTTGAAATGAGAAATTCTGAGAATTGGCGAGATCTCCTGTACATAACGAATGAATTTTTGAATATTCTAGTTTTTTCACGAGGCCACTTACTTTCGAAAGCACTAAACTGTCACATATCTACAAGACATCTTTAAAATTCAATTTAAACATTTTTCTTCTAACTGTGTTAAATGGAGAAAGTATTTTCCAAAATACCTTACATCCTTTGATTTGATGAATTCCATGTAGTGATAATATAACTGAATTGGACATCTCAATGATGGAAATCTTCAATTCTTCGAAAATCACTTGATTTTCAATGCGAAGACAGGCAGATTCAAATTTGTGTAGCTATAAAGTCCTTCTACTCTGCATGAAAGATGAGTAGTTTTTTTGTATCGATTAGTCTCACTCTGACTACATTTCACTGAAACATTGCAGTTCAGCAATTGTTTTTGCCTTCAGGTAGAAAGAGCTTGAAACAAGAGCAATCTGTTTGGTATGAAATGAAACTTAAGTTTGGTTGTTCAAGAAGTCGTTCAAACGGCTCTTCTCAGAAATTGATTCAAGTTTCACAGAAACTTGAATTTTGAACTCGTAATTTTTCAAATTCTTTATGTATTAAATAAAAGCTTCCTTATTCAATCCATCCCAAAATAACGGAAAAAATGGAAACAAATCAATGCATCATTTCGGGAAACCTTAAACTTTTGCAATAAGCACTATACATATGTCAACTTATTATACAGGTTATTTAAATGAAAGGTGATGATAAATACTTGTCTAAAAATCACTGACTGAACAATTCTTCATTCGACTAGTTTCGCCTTTTACGGCATTATCAAGAATGAATACATATTACAAGGACAACCTTTAAATATTTGCTGATCCGTTCGGAGCATAGAATATACCTAAAATTCGGCGATAGAGGTGGGGTTTCCAAACAGTTAGACCTAAACCCACAGAACATACCCAGATTTCCAAACTATCAGAGATTTAACAGCTGGGAGTGGTTTAGGTCTAACTGGTCATTCAGAAGATTGTATTTATCGGATTTTTAGAGTTTATTTATTGCCATGGCTTCTAGATAGTCCATTTTCATACCTTTTTCACAGTAATGTAGAATATTAGGTTTAAAACAGCTTGAGATCTTATTTTCTGTCGACTCCAGATGTTCCCGAAAGCCAGATTGTCCGTTTTTTAAGTGTTCTTTTAGTATAGTTTCAAAATATCTTCCGTTCTGGCCAACATATGATGACTTACATTCTTCTTATGATGACTCACATCCTTCTTATTACGTTGGCCAAACCGGAAGATATTTTGAAACTAGGCTAAAAGAACACTTAAAAAACGGAAAATCTGCCTTTCGGGAACATCTAGAGTCGACAGGACATGAGATCACACCCTGTTTCGAACCTAATATTCTTGATTACTATGAAAAAGGTATGAAAATGAACTATCTGGAAGCCATGGAAATAAATAAACTCCAAAAATCCGATAAATACAATCTTCTAAATGACCAGTTAGACATAAACCACTCCCCGCTGTTAAATCTCTGATAGTTTGGAAATACTCGCCTCTATGACCGAATTTAAGGTATATTCTTATTAAGTGGTCCAAACAGATCTGAAAATATTTGAAGGTTGTCTTTTTAGTATATATATATATATTCATTCTTGATAATGCCGTAAAAAGCGGAACTAGTCGAATAAAGAATTGTTCAGTCAGTGATTTTTAGACAAGCATTACTTATTACCTCTCATTCAAATATGAACTATCACAGAGTTGATTCATTGTCCATTGAATTTATGCAGATTATTCATTTTTCCACGCGAAGAGTTAGGTTACTTCATTTAATTCCATGTATTCTTCGCAAAGTCATTTTTGTATGGGTCAAGTTTTTGCAAACGTTGATAACATCAAGCAAATATCCGCATTTTTCTGAGTTCTTTCTATATTTCAGAGATTAAAATCAGCTCTACTCAATTTTTTTTGAAAGACGAGGCTGAATTCTCCATAGAATAATAATCATTTCAATCCGATTTCCACGCGAACTCAAATTTCTCAACAAAATAGCAAGTCCACCTCAAAGGTTAGCGCAAGCCTTACAACCGAAGTTTGGAAAAGCTCTCGCTTCGACATCCTTCCTTCGTTTAACTGAAGTCTAATAAATGGGGCCTATTGAAAGGATGCAAATGCCAATGTTTCGAAAATACAAAATTCAGATCGATAAATGCCAAAGAAGACAGTCTTTTCAAAAATGAGGAGCGGAAATATGATAAAGAGCTTAAGGGGGATGACGAACAAGCTTGCATAGACAGAATTACTTCTGATCTGATAAGAGCTTATGCAGCAATAGAAAAATTTTATGCATTTTGGACGCGAAACGGAGTGAAAAACAATTTTAACTTTATGAAAGGTGAATTATGATGTATTTCATGCGAATTGGTAGTGAAAAAGTCAGTTGAACCGAAATCTATTGAATTTTTTCAACAATTCCATCATCAAGCATTTATAACAAATTGAACCATGAAGTTTTCAAATTCTTCGATATGTGTAGAAAGAGGATTTTGCTAAATCTAAGGGACACTTCGCAATATTCAATTCAAAGATAACAATATATGTAACACTCGTATAAATTTGATTATGAGACGACAAAAAACATTCACAATTTTTCTGTTGATATTTTCAAAAAATTAAATCCATCAATCTGAAACATACTTTCAAAGTGTACAAATAATTATCATTTCGAAGTACTATATCTCCATACACCTCCTGATAAGAAATGTGTTTTGCAGACAAAAATTATTCGAGTATTTTCACTTGGAAACTTGTATATTGGCTTAGTGAGTGGTATGTTTTGTTTTGTATATTTTATCAACCATGTTGCATAAAGTGTTTATATTATGCTGAATAGATTGTTTGAAATTTTTACTGAGATTTTTTTGCAACCCGAAAAACTCTTGATATGATCTCTTCCAAAAGTGAGTGACGCTATCTCTCCAGTTCAAGAAACTGAAATTATATATATATATATATATATATATATAGTAAGCGAGGTTAGGGTGTTTTCGACTCAATTGAGCAATTATTGTTTGTACTCTTTTTTCTCAGTCAAGCTTTCGCAATATTTTATTGCATCTTCAGGACTTCTACAATTAACAAAAAGTGTCAAACAGAACATGTTCAAATGGCAAAATTATAATAACCTTACCAAATTTGAGGTTAAAATATAAACATGACACATCTACAACAGTAGCTATGATAATGATAACATGTACAAGAAGTACTTAAATTATGTAAAAGAAATTTTCAAAATAAACGATTCATTAGAATTTTCTCAACACTGTAACCAGTTTAGTATGAAATGTCAATATAACATATATTCGACACATGTCATTTGTCAATTTAGTTGATTTGTCATGGAATCAGCCTCAGTTATATCTCGAATCATCCAACTGCCATTATCTTAAATTTTATTGAGAAGGTATGAGTATATATTGCTCAGTTTGTTTATATCAGTTTTTTTATTGATTGTGGCTTCGCATTTTTTTATTTGTATCATTTCGTGCATGGTTCTTTTATGATAATTTTGTTCTTTTTTCAATATCTCTACCTCATCGAAATCTATTTTATGGTCTTTTTTATGTGCATGTTCTGCAAGTGCACATCTTTCTTTATATTTAGTAATGTCACTTTTATGTATTGCTAATCTGCTTTTTAGCCATTGTGAAGTATGACCTATGTATTTTTCTTCACAATCTATGCAATTTATTTGGTAAACAACATCACTTTGTAATTTTTTAGGGACCTCATCCTTCAGTCGGGAATATAACGATGCAACTGTCTTTGGATTATACGATGATATTTTTACATTAAATTCTTTGAATATACTTTTCAGCTGTGGTGTTATTTTTTGTATATAAGGTAAGGATCCATAAAAACATCTGTGTTCTTGAGTTGAATTGTCAGGTTCGGTAATCAGTTCCGGGGGAGGTAAAATATTTTCATTGTTAGTTGATGAAAATAGCAATTTTTTAATCATGGTCGATGGATATGAGTTTTCAATTAATATTTTATTTAGTTTATCTAAACTCCCTTTCAAGTATTGTTCATGGCATATTTTTATTAATCTATTTCAAAGGGAGTTTAGATAAACTAAATAAAATATTAATTGAAAACTCATATCCATCGACCATGATTAAAAAATTGCTATTTTCATCAACTAACAATGAAAATATTTTATTTCCCCCGGAACTGATTACCGAACCTGACAATTCAACTCAAGAACACAGATGTTTTTATGGATCCTTACCTTATATACAAAAAATAACACCACAGCTGAAAAGTATATTCAAAGAATTTAATGTAAAAATATCATCGTATAATCCAAAGACAGTTGCATCGTTATATTCCCGACTGAAGGATGAGGTCCCTAAAAAATTACAAAGTGATGTTGTTTACCAAATAAATTGCATAAATTGTGAAGAAAAATACATAGGTCATACTTCACAATGGCTAAAAAGCAGATTAGCAATACATAAAAGTGACATTACTAAATATAAAGAAAGATGTGCACTTGCAGAACATGCACATAAAAAAGACCATAAAATAGATTTCGATGAGGTAGAGATATTGAAAAAAGAACAAAATTATCATAAAAGAACCATGCACGAAATGATACAAATAAAAAAATGCGAAGCCACAATCAATAAAAAAACTGATATAAACAAACTGAGCAATATATACTCATACCTTCTCAATAAAATTTAAGATAATGGCAGTTGGATGATTCGAGATATAACTGAGGCTGATTCCATGACAAATCAACTAAATTGACAAATGACATGTTTCGAATATATGTTATATTGACATTTCATACTAAACTGGTTACAGTGTTGAGAAAATTCTAATGAATCGTTTATTTTGAAAATTTCTTTTACATAATTTAAGTTCTTCTTGTACATGTTATCATTATCATAGCTACTGTTGTAGATGTGTCATGTTTATATTTTAACCTCAAATTTGGTAAGGTTATTATAATTTTGCCATTTGAACATGTTCTGTTTGACACTTTTTGTTAATTGTAGAAGTCCTGAAGATGCAATAAAATATTGCGAAAGATTGACTGAGAAAAAAGAGTACAAACAATAATTGCTCAATTGAGTCGAAAACACCCTAACCTCGCTTACTATATCATTAAATACGACTCTGAAAACTATACTATATATATATATATAAATATATATATATATATATATATATATATATATATATATATATATATATATATATATATATATATATATATATATATATATATATATATATATATATATATATATATATATATATATATATATATATATATATATATATATATATATATATATATATATATATATATATATATATATATATATATATATATATATATATATATATATATATATATATATATATATATATATATATAATATATATACATATATAATATATATACATATATATATATGTATATATATTATATATATATATAAATATATATATATATATATATATATATATATATATATATATATATATTATATATATATATATATATATATATATATATATATATATATATATATATATATATATATATATATATATATATATATATATATATATATATATATATATATATATATATATATATATATATATATATATATATATATATATAAGAACATTATCCTTCAAGCGATAAATGTTAAAGAAATATTGGAATCGATGTCACATCTGATGGAAGTGAAAGATAGCTGTTTTGTTCTACAAGGAACTCACCAACTGCACTACGTCCATGGAAGTGAGGCAACGATTTCAATTGACAAGCATCTTCTTATGATTCCATGTGGAGAAATGAAATATAGAAGACATGTGAGCGTTCGATGCTTGATATGTCTTTGATCTGAGAGATGCTTCCTATTGATTCCTGCAGATGGAATTGTGAAGAATTCGTTTTGTTATGGTTCTTCTTTTGGAGTCATAAGAAGAAGCTGTGAAGTTGAAACCGTTGCCTCACTCCGATGGACGTGATGCATTTGACGAGTTCCTAGTAGAACGAAACAGCTGTCTTGCACTTCCATCAAGTGTGGCATCAATTATTGTCTTACATTTATCCCTTGAAGGATAATTAAGTCATCACATCGTACACGTTCCCAAAGCTAGCTCCAATATAACATTGTTTTGATGAATTCGAATTTTCCGAATGAATGTTCTAGTAGTCATAATCTTAATCTCAGTGTGTGTCTTGTGTGTAGGTATATTCGCTCCTCAAACAGGTCTAATATCGTTTCAGTGGACAATGGAAGTGATCGTATATAATGTTATTAAATTCGAAGTATTTATATTGATATGAGAGTGAGGAATGTCCAGTCGCGATGTGTGCCTGGCAACATCTCAGGATTCACGAAACAGCAATCGATTTATTGTCTTGTGAACGGCTGAAATAATGCGATTCAAAATTAAATTTCCAGCCCTTCTGCTGGCATGCGAATGATGGGAGGCCATTGGCTGGAGGGTAAGCTGCGACTATCTCTCGCTAAGCTTAGCCTATTTGCCAACTCTACAGTCGTCGCCTACCCAAGGAAATGGATAGATTTCAATTATTTTATCCTCGAATGGGACTCTTTCATATATTCCTACTTCCGTCCTCTCGCTTGAATTATTGACATACGATGTTTTTCTTACTGAACGCAGAGCGATTTATCGACAGCGACACGACTTTTTTCGTCAGTACTTTCAGGTAGTAGAGAATTGAACTCCTCAATTAAATTCATAATATATATTTCATTCCAAACACCAAAATTATTCAAATGAAACTCTCAAGGAGCTTCAATAGAAATGTAATTTTTTGAGAGTAAATATTTAGTGCATTTCGAAAAACATCGAATTACTTGGAAATACCATACACTGCTATTCCATCGTGTCAGGAATCATCATGAGCCATTATGCAAACAATCAAGTTTCTTGAATCTTCCCAAATGCACACCAGTAATATACCTTCAAAAAGCAGAATAACTGAGTTCTTATATTCACATGGCTTCCACTGTCGAGGAATGATACAGAGTTCCAATCTTCTAGCAATCAATTGTGACCTACCAAGAATTTTCTGCATTTCGTTTTCACTAGGATAGGGTCACGAACCTATCCTTGTTAAAAACAAAACCTGAATATATATATATATATATATATATATATATATATATATATATATATATATATATATTTTGTGACAGCCGCTTACATATGTTTCGAGTTATTGGCTCTTTTCAGAACGGCGCAGTTGAAGTTTTAGATATTCGAACTTGGAAGTTAATTGAAAAAAGAAAACACAAAATTCTACGTGAAGAATCGACTTCTTTGTGGCTTGAAATGAATGTCTCTGTTAGAGTTCTATTCGAGTTCTGGAGACTAAATCATCTGCCAATGGGACGATATTTATACCTTCCGGAAATTTTGTACCGACAATTTAGATAATTCAGAAAGTTTTATACAGGTATGAAAAGAAAAAAAAATGAACTTACGGTATTAACCTGCAGTTTTGAGATAGCCGTCTGACAGGAGCCAATAGCTCGAAACATATGTAAACGGCTATCACAAAATTGCAGGTTAATACCGTAAGTTACTTTTATATATATATATATATATATATATATATATATATATATATATATATATATATATATATATATTAGAAAATGAACACTAGAACATTCTTTTGAAAAATTCAAATTAACCAAGAGAATGTTATACTGAAGCTAGATATGTGATCGTGTACGATGTGATGTCTCCATTATCCTTCAAGGTATGAATGTTAGAGAAATATGGGAACCACCAGCCCATAAACCACACCAAACTTTCGCTTTTTTCGGGATGCATCGGTAATTCTTGTATGGCATGTGGCTGTTCATCACTCCAGATGCGACAGTTTTGTTTATTTACCTATCCCTTGAGCCAGAAATGAGTCTCATCGCTGTTGAGAGAGCTATTGGCTCTCTTCAGAACGGCGCAGTTCAAGTTTTAGATGTTCGAACTTGAAAGTTAATTAAAAAAAACAGAAAACACAAAATTCTACGTGAAGAATCGACTTCTTTGTGGCTTGAATCGAATGTCTCGTAAGAGTTCTATTCGACTCTGTTCTGAAGACTGAATCAATTATCTGCCAATGAGACGATATTTATACCTTCCGGAAATTTTGTACCGACAATTTAGATAATTCAAAAAGGTTTATACAGGTATGAAAAATAGAAAAAAGAAACTTACGGTATTAACCTGCAATTTTGTGACAGCCGTTTACATATGTTTCGAGCTATTGGCTCTCGTCAGAACGGCGCAGTTCAAGTTTTAGATGTTCGAACTTGGAAATTCATTAAAAACAGAAAACACAAAATTCTAGGTAAGGAATCGATTTCTTTGTGGCTTGAATTGAATGTCTCTGTTAGAGTTCTATTCGACTATGTTCAGAAGACTGAATCAATTATCTGCCAATGAGACGATATTTATACCTTACGGAAATTTTGTACCGACAATTAAGATAATTCAAAAAGGTTTATACAGGTATGAAAAGAAAAAAAGAAACTTACGGTATTAACCTGCAATTTTGTGATAGCCGTTTACATATATCGAGCTATTGGCTCTTTTCAGAACGGCGCAGTTCAAGTTTTAGATGTTCGAACTTGGAAGTTGTTTAAAAATAAAAAACACAAAATTCTACGTGAGGAATCGACTTCTTTGTGGCTTGAATTGAATGTCTCTGTTAGAGTTCTATTCGACTCTGTTCTGAAGACTGAATCAATTATCTGCCAATGAGACGATATTTATACCTTCAGGAAATTTTGTACCGACAATTTAGATAATTCAAAAAGGTTTATACAGGTATGAAAAGAAAAAAAGAAACTTACGGTATTAACCTGCAATTTTGTGACAGCCGTTTACATATGTTTCGTTTGGAGCTATTGGCTCTCGTCAGAACGGCGCAGTTCAAGTTTTAGATGTTCGAACTTGGAAGTTGATCCAAAACACAAAATTCTACATGAGGAATCGACTTCTTTGTGGCTTGAATTGAATGTCTCTGTTAGAGTTCTATTCGACTCTGTTCTGAAGACTGAATCAATTATCTGCCAATGAGACGATATTTATACCTTCCGGAAATTTTGTACCGACAATTTAGATAATTCAAAAAGGTTTATACAGGTATGAAAAAAAAAACTGGACTTACTGCAGTTTTGTGATAGCCGTTTACATATGTTTCGAGCTATTGGCTCTTTTCAGAACGGCGCAGTTCAAGTTTTAGATGTTCGAACTCGGAATTAGTTGAAAACAGAAAACACAAAATTCTACGTGAGGAATCGACTTCTTTGTGGCTTAAATTGAATGTCTCTGTTAGAGTTTTATTCGACTCTGTTCTGAAGACTGAGTCAATTATCTGCCAATTAGACGATATTTTTACCTTCCGGAAATTTTTTACCGACAATTTAGATAATTCAAAAAGGTTTATACAGGTATGAAAAGAAAAAAAATGAACTTACGGTATTAACCTGCAGTTTTGTGATAGCCGTCTTTCAGGAGACAATAGCTCGAAACATATGTAAACGGCTATCACAAAATTGCAGGTTAATACCGTAAGTTTCTTTTTATATATATATATATATATATATATATATATATATATATATATATATATATATATATATATATATATATATATATATATATATATATATATATATATATATATATATATATATATATATATATATAACACAACGATTCTTCCAGAAGCAATCTACGCAGCTGAAACAATGGTTATTGGCGGCCATTCAAGAATTAGAGAAATAGAAAAACAAGAACGAAAAATTCTCAGAAAGATTTACGGGCCAATCAATAGAAACGGTATTTGGATGAAAAGACCTCAAAATGAACTGTATCAAAAGACAAATACGATAACGGAAGAAATCAGAAAACGACGAGCAAAGTTCTATGCACATGTCTACAGAATGAAACAGTCCAGAATACCGAAGAAACTACTCAATATAATTATGAATAGTTAATGCGGCACAGAGTGGCTAAAAGAGGTCCAAGAGGATCTACAACAGATCAATATAAAAAATCTCGAAGATCGCACTGAATGCCGCTATAAAATCGCACATATAAAGTTTGAGCAAAAAGTGAATCGTCAACCTGGAGTAAAGTGGACAGATGAACGGAAGAAAGAGCATTCAGAGAGGATGAAGAGTTTTTGGGAGGCAAAAAAGATGAAGCAAAATTCCTAATGATTGCGAATTCAAGTTCAGTCGCTCTCCTCATGGGGAACAATCGAAATAATAATAATAATAATAATATATATATATATATATATATATATATATATATATATATATATATATATATATATATATATATATATATATATATATATATATATATATATATATATGTAAATATATATGTTCAATCTGAATGAAATGATATAAAGGGGTGCAATATGGAACTCTGGTTGGTAGTGAATAAACAGTAAATACTTGAATAACACGATACCAAGCAACTGGAGTTTGGAGATCACACGGCTAAACTTTCCAATTAAGAGGGTTCCAGATAGCTAAGCAAAGCTTCATTCAATTCAATAACTGATTATGTCTCGGTCGAAATATGCTATCCTTGCTTGTTTCCCTTGTTTGTTCAACTCGATAGCGAAGCACGATTCTGGAGAAAAGTTGTACCACTATAGCAGGTAAGTAGTTGAATGTAGTTGAATGTGACATAGTGTAAACTCAAAACACTCTCATAATATAGGACGTTATATCCATCAGATTCAAAATTGAACATTTAATAACCAAGTACTAATGAATCGATCCAATATTTCAGGTTGGATTCTCGTTCAGACACGTTTTTAGTTAAGATTTCAAACTCTTTAAACAATGTGCTGGTGTTGCGATCCGCGAAATATATTGTGTACCTATGTCTGTATTAAAAGTTGAAATTTTGTGAAAATCTCATTCTTGAATTTTGGTTGTCAGTGTGTTGATCCTGATCATTTAATTCTTTTCCGTTTTTACGTAGGTATATTGATGATTTATATATTTCATATAAGTGTACCATGATTTAATTTTTTTCTCGTTTTTATATTCTATTAGATTTGCATTGATTCATTTAATATATTCAAACGGGGCTTTCGTCGTCTTTATAAAGTTGTACAAATGTTATACACTGTTTAAAAAAACAAATGCATAAATAAATTTAATGGGCAATGAATCAACTCTGTGATAGTTCATATTTGAATGAGAGGTAATAATAAATACTTGCCTGAAAACCACTGACTGAACAATTCTTTATTCGACTAGTTTCGCCTTTTACGGCATTATCAAAAATGTCATTATCAACATTCTTGATAATGCCCTAAAAAGCGAAACTAGTCGAATAAGATCTGTTCACTCAGTGATTGTAAGACGAGTATTTCTTATTACCTCTCATTCAAATAAATAAATGAATAAATAAATCTCTATCTCAATTTTTCAGATTGTCGCTCTGTAATCGAAATACAGAGTTGAAAGAATCTCATCAAAATTTCGATTTCTAATTAGTATAAATGTTATTCTAGTGATATTCAATTCTTATAAGGAGCAAACCAGGTTTAAAACAGGTTTGGCTAAGAACTTGAGCGTTTTTTCCGAATGCGAAATTGTCACAGGACTGTCTATAACTCACTGATTATTCAGTCAACTCTTGATAATCCAATATATAAAATATATGGAACAATGGAATATTTTTAACCAGCTGTGAGATACTGAGTTACTTTTCGATGTTATGTGAATTATCTGTGCGAGATTAGTAGGAACAAAAATAGATATTCTCCTTCTCGACACCCAATTACTAATTTGTTTCCCACTGGTGCCCAATATTTTCAGTAAAAACATTCCTACCTAAATCAAATCTTGAGAATAATTCGCTAGAGTTCCAATTGTTATTTTTCAAGTTGTACCATTACCAGATGTATGTAATCGACAGTTTGATACCGTTACCTGATCAAAAAAAAGTTCTCGAAAAGATAATTGAAATAAAACTAAGTAGTTTCCTGATTTTCACTATAATTGATTTAAAACATGACAATATTTTTTCGCCAACACAGTGGCTTCATCAGATGTTGATGATGAACTGAGCTATTACATTATGGACTGCTTGCATTTATCCTGAAGTGTGTGGAAATGATCATAGAACACTGTTCTTTTTAAGTAGGGGAATGACTATAGAACATATTCCTTCTGAAATGTGGGGGATACCAGAGAATACTTTTCTTCGATTGCCCTTTACAGGAATAAATTTAATAAAGGTGGCAACAGGGCAGTTAACAGAAGCAGTTTATAACCTTTACGTTCCGTATGCAATATTTTGAAGTTGTTGTTGAAGGCATGGTTCTCTTCTATAAAATGTGTTGCATAGGTAAAATCGGTTTTACTTGTTTGAGAGCATCTTTCGTGTTCAGATATTGTAAGTCTGAAAGTCCCTCCAGTTTGACCAACATATACTTTGGGACAAGTACCGCAACTCAACTCATAGATACCCGATATATCATCAGGCGAAATTTTATCTTTCGCATTTCTGATGTGCCTACCCACGGTATTCTGGGTTTTGAAAGCATCGTTGAATTTCTATCAGATAAAAACTTCGAGATTTTAGATACAGGGTTGCCTAAATACGTTAATGTTCTGAAATTTTTATAACTATCTGTTACTCAAGGATATACTTAAGAAATGGCCTTATTATATAATCTTTTCCTTAAAATGTTATCGACGAAATAATAATGATATCAATTGTTTTGTGCGATCTGTTTGATGATATTCTGTATCATACTGTTGTACGCCCCTGATTTGTAATGGAAGGGAATTGTTTGATGAGAATGTTCGCGGAAAATTGAGAACTCATGTTTATTGTTAGTTCTTTCTATTGCAAGGTCCCAGCTGTAATATTGTAAAGTCCACAATCTTTCCGTTTATCATCAACATCTGATGAAGCATCTGTGTTGGCGAAACAATATTGTCATGCTTTGAATTAATAATAGTGAAAATCAGAAAACTACATAATTTTATTTAAATTATGTATTTAGATTTTTATCAAGTATCGGCCCAATCGATTAATGATACTCGAAAAGAGCTATTCCAAAAAATTTGAAAAACTTGTCATTCATCAGTTTTTATTTCTCAACTATACAACTCTTTAGTAACTTCCAGACGAATAAAATGAATATATTCCATCTAGATTGAAAGTCTAGGAACACCCTTTTTTGTTGCATGCACCTATATCATGATTTAATGTTATTGTTTCAGTTTCTTGAACATATCTCCATTGAACTCTCATGAGTACACATAAAATTGTTATCGTGTTTTGGGTAATAAATAAAGATTTTGAAGTTTCGTGCAATGCGAATACGCGTCTAAACAGCTATCTTGAATAAACTTGCAAGTTCTGGGATAGCGCTAGGGTTAAAATTGCACTTTATCATCATATTACTTGGAGAAATGCCCCTGTGACACTTACCTGTTGAATTCACTCCGACGCAGTGGCGTACCGCTTAATAAAAGCTATGGAAAACAAGTGAAAATATATTTCTACTCAAGAAAAGAAATATCAATCGATATAACCTTCCAATGATCGAATGATTACTCTTCAAAACGTCAAGGGGTATGCCCTAGTTGAAGCTTCTTGAGGATGTTGTGATTAACATACTAAACATCTGATAACAAATCTGCATAATGAGGTCACAAAAACAGAAATTCAGAATGTGAACTAAGATATTCTCGGAAATTTTTTCATATCAATTAATTCTTGTTAATTTATTCTTCTGATTTGATAGTCATCTACTGCTCTTCATTGTGAAGTCATCTGTTCCATTTTTTCTTGTTTCTATATTTGATGATAAAACGTTACGTTTGGTACCCCTTTCTCTTCGAGTCTCTCTATATGTCCTGATAGTGCTCTAAAATAATTGCACATTGTCAAAGATCGCAATATTTGTGTCCTTCTCGTCTTACCTCACTAATTTTGGTCCATAGATAGTTCCGCGAATTTTTCGCATAGCATCTTCTTTCATAGAAATCTGTTCTATAGACAGATATTTGATGTATTGGTCACAGTAGGCCTTGCCACTGTCTCATTAAATCAGTCATGAAACGCACAGATTCGGAATCGAAGTCTGTACTCTTTAGTTCCACAAGAAACGTGCATTTTAATTGACCGGAAAACTGAGTATCTATTTGCAAATACACATTCAAAGTAATCTGAAAAGGGACAGCAATCAAGTGAACAATTTCGAATACCTTGCTGCTGTTATCACAAGAATTAGCTTAGTAAATAAAGAACGAATTCTTTTGTGGAACGAGAACTACGTCGGCTGAAATAGATTGTATTGGCACAGCCTATGTGAAAATATATATATTCTATTGTGAAAAAGTTTGCAAAGACATTGATGGTGCGAATAGATCCTTATTGGTCAGAACTGCGGGCTATGACAGTGAATATAGAAATAAGAGCAGTGGCAGGAAGAAATACAAGAGCTTTCTTATTCGACAAATATATAGATGAAAATGAGAGACTATCATGGACAGCATGATAGTCTGTAATTAGCAGAATCGCAGTGATAACTTTAATCGGGTTGGGCATCCCCTGGAAGCAAGGAATTACATAATCTGAAAAAGTAATTCAGTAGAGTCCACCTGGTGAAAGGGAGACCATTTAGAGGTCTCCTGGCAGATCGAGAAAGTCGTGCAATGAGACAACAAGAGGAACAATGGCTGAAGATTTACCGAAACAGTAAGGTATGGAACATATAGACAGCAATAAGTGACATGATGATTATTATTATTGTTTTTCAAAGAGCGGAGGTCAGAGACCTTTAGTGATCCGATGTTTGTACCTACAGTTCTCAAAAACACAGTTGGAATCGAAGTAGCAAGCATAACTGAACCAAAAAGGTTATAGGCTCACTATACCAATCGATTACTGAAAATATTTTATGAACATTAGAGAATTTTAAAGGATATGTAATAAAATCCCCTTAAAATTTAATCTCCATTCTCAACCGGTTTGATACCAAATTACAGAAAATAATAATATGATATTAGATGAAAACTAAATTCAATGGACGATGAATCTACTCTGTGATAGTTCATATTTAAATGAGAGGTAATAATAAAAACTTGTCTAAAAATCACTGACTGAACAATTCTTTATTCGACTAGTTTCGCCTTTTACAGCATTGTCAAGAATGAATACATATTACAAAGACAACCTATAAATATTTTGCAGATCTGTTCGGACCACCTTGAATTTCGTCATAGAATTTTCGTCAGAGATTTAACAGCGGGGAGTGGTTTAGGTCTAACTGGTCATTCAGAAGATCGTATTTATCGGATTTTTGAAGTTTATTTATTTCCATCGCTTCCAGGTAGTTCTTTTTAATTCCTTTTTCACAGTAATGAAGTATCTTAGGTTTAAAACAACTTGAGATCTTATGTCCTGTCGACTCTAGATGTTCCCGAAAAGCAGATTGTCCGTTTACGTGTTCAACGCTTCATCAATAGACTTTTATATAGGCCACACTACATCAATAGTAATAATGACAGAAATGAATTAAGATATGTGAGCATCCCTTATACACACGTTCCCTCTTCAAAAATCATTAAGTTCTTCAAAAATAATAATTTAAATATGGCATTTTCAAGTCACAACAGATTGGATAGAATGATCTTTAATAACAAATTGTCCGAATCCGAGCCAATGAAGAAGTCTGGAACTTATAGATTGGACTGTGAAGAATGTAAGTCGTCATATGTTGGCCAGACCGAAAGATGTTTTGAAACTAGGCTAAAAGAACACGTAAACGGACAATATGCTTTTCGGGAACATCTAGAGTCGACAGGACATAAGATCTCAAGTTGTTTTAAACCTAAGATACTTCATTACTGTGCAAAAGGAATTAAAATGAACTACCAGGAAGCCATGGAAGTAAATAAACTTAAAAAATCGGATAAATACGATCTTCTTAATGACCAGTTAGACCTAAACCACCACCCGCTGTTAAATCTCTGATAATTTGGAAACCCCCACCTCTATGACGAAATTCAAGGTGGTCCGAACAGATCTGCAAAATATTTATAGGTTGTCTTTGTAGTATGTATTCATTCTTGATAATGCTGTAAAAGGCGAAACTAGTCGAATAAAGAACTGTTCAGTCAGTGATTTTTAGACAAGTTTTTATTATTACCTCTCATTTGAAAACTAAATCACTAAATGAATGAAATGAAAGAAAATATAACAAAGAACTCAATCTAAATCAATTCATTTTAGTCAATTCCCTTGGTTGACATAATTTGTAAAAAAAAATGGAAAAACTGAATGAACTCAATAATTCGTTATGATTGACTCCTTTCTGTGGATAAACTCTATCCTCCCTCCAACCTAGGAATTTCAAGAACCTTCTCTGAGCGGCCTCAAGATAGCGTTGAATGCAAGTGAAAATAGGATGCCAGATCATGCTGCCATACTCCAACTTGCTACGGAATAGAGCATCAAATAGAATCCTATAAATGTTGCGGAATTATTGAAATATTTGCCACTGCGTATAACGAATCCATATATTTTTGAGGCAGATGAAATAAGTTGGGTGATGTGTGGAATGAAGGAAAGTTTCCGATCGAAGTCTATACCAAGATCTCTCGCCCTATCAGAACGAGAACGAACCTGACCAACGATGCTTTGATCACACTCAATTAGATCTTTTTTCTTTGTAAAAGAGACAACATTTTGGCACATCCAAACAAAAATAATTAACGTATATAATACATTACGATGTATAGAATACATCGTAATGCTTTTCAAATTCCGTTGTTCAAGTATATTCCTAATAATTCAATCTGAAATCACAATACTCTAAGCAAGAAATATATTATATATTGCATCTCAATTCCCATCTTCATCAGATTCTCATGAGAATCTGATATATAATCTTTTGCATTGTTATCGAACAAATTTCAACAACCGATTATTGGAATTCTTGGTGGAAGTTGCAAGTTATGTGGAAATGAAATACAACTTCAGCAAAAAGACACGACCGAAGCCTCAGAACACAAAGCCACGAGCTTCGGTGATGGTAACACGGAAATGCTTTATTGTTCGTGAACTTTTTTTGATATTAATTTCAATGATTCACGATGAATTTCCGCGTCGTTAATATTCTATAGTCTGCAGTTCCATTCGGTGAACCGTCGGAATATCGAACGCTTCGAAATTATATCTGAAAAATAATCGACACTTGTGACGAGTGTATGATGTCATTTCGAATTTATAATATCGATTGACACTTCCACGTTTATATTCACAGCATAAATTTAAAAGCATAAGAGTGTATTTCCCTGGATTTATATATTTCAAACATTTTAAATTGTTAGATTTTCATGACTACTACTTGGGGCTATTTACCTATTACACTGGGGAACAGCCATTTTGTTGTCTTAGATCTATGACTTGTTTTTGACTAAATTTTGGTCTCTGAATTGGAAAATGTTATCAATTTTGAACATACAATTTAACTACAGGGTACCCTCTGTTTACCCTAAAAGTCATACCAAATGGCCATACAGAGGAAAATGAAGTGGGTATTAACCGAACATATTAGAATATTTTATTCATACAAAAGTTATTATAATATTAAGGGTTAAATTGTGTTTCTACAAAAAATAGAGAAAGATATTAGGGTAAACATTTCCGCTTATAAGTTTTCCTAGAATGTTCAATCTGGGAACATTCTCGCTTGATGCTCCAACAGTAGTCAGTCATCTACCCTTTACCTTTATACCTTGCCTTCATGACCTTAAAATCTTGATTGAATCGCTCATCCTGTTCATCACTAACAGCTACAAGATCTTCTGAAAAGTTAGCAACCTTCTATGTAAGAAACTGCAGTTTGATACTCATGTTACAGCCAAGCTTTTCAAAGCTTTCTCAAAGTTGTTGAACAATTTCGACGTAATTCTGGGCACGTGTATTTCCAAGAAAGTCCTTGACAATACTTTTGAATGCCAACCAAGCATTATTTTCAAATTCGGTCATTGTTTCAATGGAACGTTCATCTTTAATGAGTTGCCTAACCTGTGGCTCATCAAAGACTCCAGCCTTTATCTTCTCAAATGACAAGCGAGGAAATGCCGAAATGATATACTTAAAGCAGTCTCCTTCAGTTGACAAAGATTTAACAAATTGTTTCATGAGACCTAGTTTTATATGCAAAGGTGAAAATATAATGTTCTTTCTGTCGACAAGTGACTTGTTCAGAATGTTTGGATCACCAGGTTTCAGGTCAGATCTTGGCGACCACTTTGACTGCACCCACGAGCTCTGCTGTCCCACCTACATAGAAAACAGAGATACAGGGTATATCCGCGTTGCTGGCCAAGAAGGAAACAAACCATTCTGGGGTCAACACAGATAATCCATTGGTGCAAGTTATATTGCAACAAGTCAATGACCTCCTTTATGTTTTCGTATTCTTTATGCAAAGAAACGGAAATTCCTATTGAGACTGAACCATATCAATTTCCATTGTGAATGAGAACACACTTCAAGCCTCGTTTTGAGCTATCTATGAACAATCGCCATTGTATTGCGTTATAGTCTAAAATTTCCAATTATTTCATTAAACCAGCCATGTTATGGCAATACATAAATCTATCAGCACTCCGAAAAACTGCAAAAATGCACTTTCTCTCCCTCGAAAGTAGATGACTTTATCTACTTCTGCTATCGTGCTGTTTTAATGCTAAAAGTTCTGACGTTTTTTTGGATAGTCCCAAATCTCGGGCCGAGTCAGAGTTCAGAGTGACAAATACACCTGTTTACTACAGTGTCTCATGCGTAACTGTCCAAATTAGTCTAGACAATACGAATTTAAACCTATTGCGCCGCGTCATTACCCTTTCCAGTCGTTACTTGAAAAAATTCCGCCGACAGGAGTGCAGTAGGGCTTTCTGTAATTCGCGTTCAGTTCCGCGAAGCGTAATAGTATGCGCAACAACTGTACAAAAAAAACTTGACGTGATAGAAAAAAACTGATTGAAGGTTTGGAATCAGCACATCGATTTACCTCTAAAACAGTCCAAAAATCGAATTCAACAGAAATTATGTTACAAATGGTTCCCCTGTGTTTATCGACAGTTGAAACATTAACACTTCGGAATTGAATAAACAACTGTCATCCGTTATTACATAAGATATAACAAATGAATGAGAATATCAACAATAATTAAAGCATTACATCCATTACATAAGGGAAGTAAGTGATTAAGACTGTGGGAATGTTGAAGGAAGTTACTTCAAAAACATGACATTTCAAAAATAAAATGCCCAACAAAACAATGGTTTCTATGTTTACGCAATGTCATTCGATAATTGTGAAGTTTCACCATCGCTAAAACGATCGTTTAATCTTGAAGATGAGCGCATGCTCGAAAAATGTTGACCAATTGAAATTGTTAAATATTAAGCCAAGGGTTCCATTTAATTTAATATATAAATATGTTTTATCAAAAGTTGAGCGAGAATTCAATCTCGGTCATTCATTCTTAACATTATTTCTTGTTTGGTATTTACTTATGTTATTATTTTGTTTCTATCTATTCAATTATTCTTTTTTCTTGATATTATGTGTTTTCTTTTTTGAATATCTTATTTATGTGATTCAATTTCGCTTCCTTGGGCTATTAATTTATTGGCTATTTCATGTATTATTTCCATATATAGAGGTTAAGTGTAGTAGGTTTCAGCCATCTTCCCCTCCACTTTTTATGCCTACTTGGCAATAACGAAAATATATTTTAGATATTATTTCATTATATATGAAATGATACGTACGTTTCACCATCCGAATTGGTGCTACGTTTCACCATTAAAAGTGGGCGTACGTTTCACCATTATGTCTGGATTGTCCGACTACTTAGTATCAGTTTCGATAACCACCGAAATTTTGTAAAGTACGTTATAATTATCACATGAAAGTTTTTAATCTAGGAAAGAGTGTTTTTCCTTCTGATTCTTCTGATTGATACAATCTGTATCAACAAATGGACTCTGAGGTTTGAATAAAAGGCCATTAATGTGAAACGTTTTATATTTGTCACATAGTATATTGAAATCAGAAATATTCCTAGAACATAAGTACTTGTTTTTATTTTGAGTTTTAAAAAATTCATATCCGATAATTTATTGTTCTTTCAATATAAGGAACAACTTGTGTTTCGGATATTTTCACAATATATGAAACTGAATCACTGAAATTCTCGAAAGCTCTATTTAAAAAAATGATCTTTCTGTGCCGTTTCACGGTATCATATATTTATGCAGAAGTACATATTCAGATGAATTTTTCGTCAATAGGAGGCACTTGATTATGAAAAATCCTACATACTTATATTTGTCTGTTTTAATTAGAATCTACAGACATAACACCTATTCAAAGTACAGGGGGTATATGCATGTTTCTATTGAAATATATGAAGTTCCATCCAAAACAGTGTTTTGTGAATTCAGTTGCTGATAAATTTCAAGGAGAAAACTGGTTGAAAATTGTATTTCATCAATTGTACCGATATTCTCATTTGTACTTCTGTAAAGGTCCTTATATTCTAAAATTGGAATAGAATTTCCACAAATAAAATAAAAATGACTACGGATTTACTGGAATGAATTGCAATAGTTGGTGACGGTATATACCCAAACATATCATCAGAGTTTTCATCTAAAATTTCAATTTTCAAATGATTAAACATTTAAACGAAGGAGAAGATATTCGTTTCACATACTCATTTATTTTCAATTGGCTGTAATATTACCTACAAAAATTAATATCTATTGTAAAACAATTATCAAATTTTTTCACTCATGATAACAAATATGAATAGAGTTGTTTCAATATATCAATATAATTCGAAGATCGATTCACAATTGATTCAAATTTCATCTTCAATGTATCTTCAAAAATTGATTAATCGTATTCTCATATCAGTGGCTTGTACAGTTTTTAATGCCTGGTATAATTTGAAACAATTTTCAACTGAAGTCTCCAATAATGACTCGTAGGTTTCGCTTATCACTTGGTGAAACATTATGTTTATTGATTATTGATATTACTAGCCAATTATCTTTGTTATTACTCTTGATAATGGGGTAATCACCCGAAACATATATGGAGTGGTTAACATACTCAGTGAAGTTTGAGTATTATATTTAATACCTAATTTATTACTTCGAAAAATTGTTTGACATGGGTTTCGGGTTACTGACCCATTATCAAGAGTTCAACTCTCAAGCAATTGATATAATGTTTTGAGCTGAGACGAGCGTTATTATTCAATTTATAATGTGAAAGATATATCTTATAAGTTGTTTTAGTGAGTAGTTAGATTGTTACTGCGTACACATTTTCATTGAGACTATTCTAATGTTTTGTAATTTGCCGATGACATGAAAATCTATATGTCCATCTCTTCAGTTGGTGATGCTGCTGATCTTCAATCCGATTTGCTAGTTGTAGTGGGATGGCTTTCGAGTCGTCAGCTCAATATCAATTTGGTTAAATATAAATCCATAGAAATCCATAAACCTTCCATAGAATCAATGTTCCAATATTGTATCCATATTCAATTGGTGGTGCAAGGCTTGAGCGTACTAATATCATTAATGATCTTGGAATAAACTTGGACTACCAACTCGCGTTCAAGAAACACATTAGAATAATTACCAACCGTGCATTAAAAGTAATTGGTTTCATTCATCGGAACTCTGCTTGATTTTGTGACGAATAAACTATAAAATTACTCTATTTTGCTTTTTGTAGACCTATTGTTTGTTGAATATGAGTTAATTATTTGGTCACCTCATTATGAGGTGGACTCGAAGTATATTGAACGATTGCAGAATTTCTTTTATATATATATATATATATATATATATATATATATATATATATATATATACTTCAGGAGGTCAATACCTCGTATAAATTTTTTGGCAACTTTTATTCGCATTCAATAAGGTATACAAACCTTGGCTTCAAGAAGAATTATATTTGGTTTGGTGTTTCTGTTCAAATGTTTGAATAATTTTATAGATTCTATTGGATTAATCCAGCATTTGAAGAAGAAGTAGTACTTCGAAACGTCGTCATGCACATTTGTATTAAATTATGTGAAAATTCTGAATATTTTTTGAGAATGAGCTTTTTCGTGAGTAAATGAATAAACAAGAGATTCTACTGCTTCCTTAATCTGAGATCAGTCGAGAAAATGAATAACTATTCGCATCACCAGTAGGACACATGAATAGAAATTCACCCTTCCTCAAAGACGGCCATTAAAGCACTTTGAACGATATCCCCAACCAGTTCAGAAGTTACTTGCGGGGAAAATATTTTCCAAACTCATTCTTGGTATTCATTTCATTATGACAATTTGCCAAGTCACTGAATCGAATCAGGAACGTCTAAGAGGCAGTATGCTCATTACAGGGGAGACAGTTCCTTAAATCAAATTGTTGTTGAAGTCAAGATTATCTGGGCCCTTTTAAATATCAATTTCAACTGCTTACACCTCATTTAATTTCAATTTTACAGCTATTGTCCCATCTCGGTTATATCCCGAATAACATGCATCGAAAATCCAAGCACGCTAACGGTTCTTCTGTCTGCTTTCCAATTATTTTCACTAACCCAAGCCCTGCCAAGGAATCGCTTCAGTGGAAATACGGCGCAGCTTCTGAATATTTTTTCGCATACGCTTTGGAGCATCGATTATATTTTTTATTGTGTTTCTTGAGTATCAGCTGACTGCTTTCTGGAATGTTTGTTTATTGTGTGATTGAGGCTCTTGAATCACTTTTTGATTCAGAAAGTATTCAAATTTACGTGAAACTTATTTGCTCCTTGATAGATTATTTTATTGATTGAGTATACACATAGTCATCTTACATGTGATTTCATTCAAAATTTCAATTGATTGTTTTGCCATTTACTTGTTGCAAATATATTCGAATGAACTTCAGGATAAATTCTTGAAATTTTGTTATACACTTTTAAATTTCGAAAGTATAAATCAAAGTTCAAGTAATCGAACTTATCATATATTTTATTATGACATAGTTATGAATAAACTAGAATTGCAAGACTGAACTCTTTCAAGAGTTAAGCGAGAATTTAATCTCAGTCAAAGTAGAATTATTTCTCGGAAAATAAAAATTCATATCTATGATGTTGAATAGATATGTCACAGATAAGAATAAACTATAGATGCTATATTTCCTGAATAAAGAACACATATTGATATCTGTTATTCATGAATATGGAATAGATGATCGAGGAGGAAGACACGCGTTAAAATTAATTGTCCACCTATCAATAAATTAAACACATTTTGAAAATTTCAAAATATTTCCTATATTGTCCACTATAATATTTTAGTGGACAATACATATTTTCATCCACATTCATCAGGTGGATGAAAAGTCAGAAATGAATTAATTCAGTTTATATACTCCTACTAAACCGAAGGTTTAGGTGGGGGGAGTTTTTATCTCCCCCGTAACTTTTTTTCGTAACTATTAATTTCGAGACCTTCCAGGAAGCTAAATTTCAGTCCACTGTCTTCTATGTAAAGGATCTCGTAATTGTTGTTCAAATTATGTTCGCTATAGTGGTCGATATAGTGGTTTGCGAATGGTTTTTCTGGTAGCTTCATAGTGTTCTCTTATTCTGGTTTCAAATGTTCTACCTGACTGTCCAATAACATGTCCCACATTCACAAGTCAACTTAGAAACACCTGGATTCGATCCCTTATTAGATCTATCTTTGTTGTTTTTTATAAACTTTCCTAAAGTATTGTTTGTTTTGTAGGCGACGAGCTTTTCTGTATTTTTCAAGAAGCTTCATTTTATCCCCGATTGATGATTTTCCAATGTACGTAATAGGTGTAAACTTATAACGGTTATTATTTTCAATTCTTGTGTAGATTAGTTTCGTTGTGAGTGATCTCTGTTTTTCATTGAGGATATTATTAACAAGTTGAATGGAGTATACGTTGTTAACCGCTATGTTATGAAAAATGTTCAACTCTCGATTGAACTTCTTTTTTTATTGGGATATTCAAGAATAATTATTAATTATAGAATACCTCACTCATAAAGTACTTTAGTTTGACACTTGAACTTTCGATTATCACTTTTATTGAACAAATAACGTGACGCTTTCCGTCGGGTTAACGACTTCTTCAAAATATTACTCAATACCAAATTGAACTCTACATATATTCATGAACAACTAGAGGGTCGTGACGATAGAATAATTCTCAGAGGCCTTCTTTTCATACTGAAATATAAGCTCTTCAACTGAAAATGTTCAAATATGATGGGTGGTTATTCAATTCCCATTGTTTCCACTAAGCAAATTATCAGAATTTTCCAGCCTTTCGATTTTTACTACTACAAGTGCATAAATTTCTAGTATTTATTTTGTAATGAAAGTATTGTCGATGAAAAATTATTTGAAGCGTAATTTGTTTAAACTGACATTTCTTTATTATTCTTCGACTCTTCAGGGTCCTCTTGTGGAGGTAAAAACTAGTTAAACTAAATTAATTTCCATACATAAATTACTTTCAGAAATCAATTAGAACTTTCCCCAGATATATTTACATTAAATATAATGACTCAGTTTTTGTTTGATATTGTTATACTTTTTATTGTGATATTCGACTTATATTTCCCAAAATAATGAATCGATAATAGAAATGCATGAAATGCTGGCAGAAGGTATTCAGTGGTATTGACTCTTGATAATGAATTATTAGCCCGAAACGTACGTTGAGAAATTCAAGTGAAAATTTCGAGATTATAATATCATTCGATATATTTGGGTGTAGTTGGATTGATAAAAAAAAATACCTTCCACCTGGCAGTGATGTCTTTCCAGAAAATTGGCGTCTGAGAATAACGGAAACATACTTTAGTTTAACGTTGGTGAGTTCGATAACTGACTCGTTTGAAATTTCCCTCAGCGCGTGATTTTGCCAGACCGATAGGCCTTTCTTCGTGAAAGCAGACGGAAACGTTTTAATGTTTCTACCGGTCTGAGGATACTCATCCCCATCGTTTATAAGGCACTATTTCTAATGGACCGAATTGATTCATTCCTCGGAAAGTTGGTTTGAAATCGTTCTGTTATTTATATCCTTCCAGAAACAATTGGATCTTTTCAACTGGAAATAATCTATACTCGTTCTGTTTTCAGTAGAAAAAGATGTGTAGGTATGTAGCGTTAATTTGTGCAGAGTCTCGAATTTTTATGATTGACTCCACTGCACCCGGCGAGATTGGTTCCAATGAAACTGCGAACTTGAAGTGAGAAGACGAGACGGTAAAAAATATGGTAACTGGCAGATCAAGCCGCTCTAACTGAAGGTAAAAAACCAGGACTTAATTCAGTAATTTCACACGTATTGGCTAAAATCGACTTCAGACAGATCCAGACCATCCTGAGCTGTTCAACAACTGCTGAAGATGGACCATAACCTGATACCCAAAGTAGTTCATCGTCCTCATGTTGCATTCCTTCCTGTTTTTTTCGCCTTGACGCTTTCTCACAAATTCTGCAAGTGTATTGCAGAATTCAGGACGATTCGTTTAGACAGATCTGGAAGAATTTAAAACTTCTACTCTCATCAACTATCTAATTTTGTAATATTCAGCCTTTAACAGAAAGTTTTTAGGCTCAGTGGGTTTTAGGTGGAGAGCGGTTTGTTCTATTTAATTTTGTGTATTGAGTATAAAGGGTGGCTCAGAATGTTTTTCGTTTTTGAATTGACCACCACGCGTCAACCACTGGCAGCAGGCGGAGGGGAGTGGTCTCAATCGCTTGGTCGGCTTGTTAAGTTTGATAGCCATGAATCGAATCGCGGGACCGCAGGGCGTGTACAAATTTGGAGAGACTGTGAATACAATGCCGGAAAAATCGTCTGAGCGCAAAAAGACATAAAAAATGAGCATGAAAGTCGATCGCGTTCGCCAGTCTGTTATAAACGACCCACGACAGTCCTTGAGATTGCGCGCAGCTTTTCTTAAGTTGAACAAATCTACGGTTCATCGCATTATTTCGAAAAACTTACATTTTCACCCCTATAAAATTGTTATTGTTCAAGAAATGAAGCCTGATGATCCTGATTAACAAGTAGAGTTCTGCAGCACAATGAAAAACTTCCGAGAATCCTCTAGAACTGCATCAGAAGGGTCTTGCACTCTCCAAAAGTTATTGTTTTGACTGCCTATCAAGTCAAGGAATTATCGGTCCTTAGTTTTTTGAGGATGACCGAGGTCGAACTCAGACCGTTAATTCTGATCGATATCGCCATATGATCCGGACTTTTTCAGCTACAGAAATGCAAAACCAGAATGGCTACAACCGCAACACCTTTTTCCAGCAAGATAGAGCCCGTTCTCATATTACAAATATTTCATTAGCTGCTCTTCACGATTTATTTCCTGGATGAGTGATAAGCCGATGAGGAGACATCAACTGGCCACCGAGGAGCCCCGATTTAACGCCTGCTGATTTTTTCCTACGGGGCTATCTAAAAAGTGAAGTTTACAATTCATGGCCGTTCAACCTGAATGTTTTGAAGCAAAGATTCACTGAAGAAATCAACTCTATTCCTAGAGCGATGCTCCAGCGAGTGATTGAAAAGTTTAGCTCCAGGTTAAATGAGTGTGAAGAAGCGAATGGTGCGCATTTGCAAACTGTTGTTTTCATGAATAAATTTAAAGAACTGCTCTTCAATTTAATAATAAATGAAACGAGTTTTACTTGATATTGTTGTTTTTATTTAACATCTAAAAACGAAAAACATTCTGAAACACACCTTACTATCAACCTTTACTTATACCTTATTCTCTCAGTATGAATTTACTTATTTTACATTGTTCTCTCTCAGAGTAACATTTTCATCTGAGAAAACCAGTGTGGTAGTGAAAAATATTGTTATATTCAAGCAAATATGGTGAACCTACTTATTTCATTGAACTATAACAGAAGTTCTTGAAGTGTTGGGTGAAAGAAGATTGACAAAAGGATTAGAGACAAGATACTAGAAACTCAGCAAAGTTTGAAATTTTAAACTACTGCCATTTTTTGTCGCAAGTTGGGAAATTGTCACTTCCGCAAATGATGATTGGTGTCTTCCTGTTTTTCTTTCTAAAATGTTAGAAAACATTTAAAATCAGATGACAATGAGTGCATCCTGCCAAGCGGTAATAATTCGGGGATTTCCAGAAAAAAATTTATTTTTCATGACAGTTTTTTTATTCAGATTTCAGATTCAGATCAGACAGATTTAGTTTTCATGACTCGCAAGAAGTTGATCCAGTTCGTTGATAATTCCATCATTAAGTCCCTACCATAAATTAATTTGAAAAACTTTATTCCCAGATAATATTCCGTGATCTCACTTTAAATTTCAATGTAGCAATAATAATCAACATTAATTACTTTCTGTTATAAACTGAGATTAACAATCATAAATACCAAAATAACTTCGTTACTCAATATATTGTTTCGATCGGAGTTTCATAATACATATACCGCTATTACAAAGTGAAATGTAGCATAAGGATAATAGAAATTTGGAACACTTTACACAAACATACTAAAATTTAGTGTATGAAAATGTAAACATCAAGTAAATTAATAACTTACTAGGTACCAGCTGTGTAAATGACATCAATTAATTATTGTAAAAATGGCAGGTATTATCCGAAGAAACAAGAATTTGTGTGGGGAAAATTGTAATACGCTGCGTCATCTAGCGGTAACGATTCTTATTAGAAAGCTTCATCAAGACACTACTGAGAAATCTATTTCATGTTACAGAAATCTAAATGGAAACCCAAAGACAATCCTACTAATCTACATATCAGTCATCAATGTTACAACATTGATAACTATAAGCAAGTAAAAAGCATTAATCGATACATTCAATATTTATATATATATATATATATATATATATATATATATATATATATATATATATATATATATATATATATATATACGAATATGTTCTCACGAAACTGAAAACGAGTCACTAAAAATCATCGAATAGGCTTTTGAGCTTTCAAATTTTTTCTTTATAAGATTGTTCTCGTATTCATGGAATTGATAGTTAATAAAAGAAAAACCAATATATTTAGCTCAATTAATTGCATGCTAGTAAATATACAAAATTATCAAGAAAACGAATCCAAATAATATATTCATATATATATATATATATATATATATATATATATATATATATATATATATATATATATATATATATATATATATATATATATATATATATATATATATATATATATGATAAATATATATAAAATGAAATTCAATTCATGATGAAAATTGCAAGAATTATCATAATAAAGAATTTCAATTCATTCCACCTTGCGTAATGTTCATATTTCTCATATATAAATTTTCGAGAAAGAGTTATAAATAGAACTCTATACGCTAATATAATTGTAGTTCCCACCAAATGTGCTAGATGGCGGTAAAGTGTAACATTCTGATTGTTACAGATCTCTTGTCACTCAAGCAAATGTGCGCTAGTTTTCGAAGTGTTATCTACTTTCTGCGTTTCCATTTCACTCTCTTTAATTCTGTGAAAATAAATCACATGTCAACAACCACAAAGCTTTCGGACCAAAAATACTGAAACTGTTAATGGTTGTCCATCAGAAGTAATGAGTCTGAAATCCACGAAATTAAAACGAAATTTTCATTCCTGAATATCGAAAAATCAAGACTTATCTAAGTGTTCATCCTTGCTCTTTATTAATCAGTGTTGCCAAGAATACAAAAGTTATTTTGAGTGCGTATGTAGTAATTTGCGATTCAATACTAGTACGTTGACTTCACTGCTAGACTGTTCATAAATAATAGTTCTCAGAACATGTTAATTAAAAGACAGTCCTTCAATTTACACCATTACTAACACATTTCGCTGACACTGTAGTTTTGTCAGAGAAAGTACACTCGTCAAGATTTCACAAATATTAGTTTCAATTAGACGCTCGTCTTTTATTTCAACTATGTTAATGAATTTCCATCAAAGAGAAATGCTGTCTCCGATTCACCTAAGAGAATAGAAGACAGTTTAATTCTTAGAACGCTACGTTGTGAATCTAACCAAAACTAAATTGTACTTGTTCAACACAATAAAGATTACCAATTGACTAAATGAAATGAAAGGATTCCTGCAGAAATTCCAATACCATAAAGTTCATAAAACTAAGTCAGTTTCTTGATTCTCACTATATTTCAGAACAAAATAATTCAAGTCTTCCATCGTAAGGTGGAAATCTTATGATATAATTTCGAAAACAAAATACTGTAGGAAAATACAGTATTCTGTGTATCTATGGAATTGCGGAAGTTTAAACAAAAAGTAGGTCAAAAACCATGCCAAAAAGGAATAATAATAAAAATTTGGTTTATCAAAAGTCTTGCAAATGACAGCAAAATGCAATTGGTTATTGAAAGACTAACTGAATATGACTAAATTTATTCCGGTAGTCCACTTGAATCTTTGTAAATCGGGCGTCTTCTATTGTCTAAAGGTATCATAAACGCATAGATACTAGTGGTTGTTTTGTTCATAGAACTATAGATATAATAACTCTGTTCTTCATTTTGTTGAGACCATTTTTCCAATTAAACCAAAGTGATGGTGAAACGATGATATTTCTCAACAAAATATCAGGATAAACAAAAACTGAGTAAGTTTTATTCTCATCATAGTATAAATTATGTCCGAATATAATTGGTTTCTGGAGGAAAAGAAATACGTTTCATATAAATAATTTATTGAATATCATTATTGTCATAGTACATATTTGCTTTGTGGAATTTGTGACAAAATCAACCTATACAGAGCTTTTATTCAGGAAATTGATAGAAAATTCATTTTGTGACATTATTTATATGTCTTTCAATGTCGATTAGATTCTTGGAAAAATTCAATTACGTCAATTTAAAATATTTTCTGTACTCACGATTTCTTAGAATATTGAATAGTTTTGGCATATACTTTGTGCAAATTCATTATAACTATAGTATAAACCAAACACTTGAACTTGATATACACTTTATTGTCATAACGTGACGCGCTTCGTTAGTATAACCGACTCCTTCAAATGTCATACTGATATGATTTGCAAAGAAAAAAGTCGAATTCGCGTGTTTGCATCATCCTACAGTTACTTGAGATTCTATGAAATCTCATCAGTGGTGTATATTTTTGAAAAAACGACTCTGTGTATCGCTCAAGTCATAGTTATAAATGAGATGTATATTGAGGTGTCACTAGATCGATGTGCCATCTTTGAACATTAGACAGAACTCAATGTGTATGTACCATAGTCTGACGAAAAATGTGTGACAGTGGTGCATTTTTCTACACTACATTTCTGTTAATAAATCAACATTCATTTGATATGTACAATTCTTCTCTAAGTATAGGTTAATTATGTCAGTTATTCAATAATATATTTTTCACATCAATCGAGACTTAGTAACAAATGTAACATTTTTCAATACATATTATTTGTCTAATCTAAAAACAATTATGGTGATTGTTATATATGTCTTTCAATTCATGTTCATATTTATTCATATAAATATTAGAATTTCATCCAATTATAAATTCAATTGTCTGTTGTATTCGAAAGAAATCGCTAAACATATGAAAAGTTTTATTATTGAAACAATAATATCCTTGAAATAAATTCATTTGATATCACATTATCGAAACACAAAATTATTGAATAATCTTTCATTGCAATGTATATTTTCCTAAAATAATTTGTATGGAAATCTGGAGAAGAACAAATTTCCATCTCCTTTCAAATATATAAAATGTTCAAATGAGATATTTTAAAGTGAACCTATGTATATGAGATGAGTTGAAAAATATATAGGACACTACTCTCAGTATTTTTCTGGACATTTGCGTTTTTCAAAGTATAATTTTTTATACTTAATCACTGAAGATGTCAGACGTATAATACATCGAAACTAAACTTGGTATTTTCGAATTCATCGTAGATTAAGAAAATGTAATGAAAAAGTCTGGTCCACTACGGGTGAAACCGGAAGTCGGATATAACCTGAAATATTCCAACTGGAGCCAGCTCTTTGAAAGCCTCTTGTACAGAAAATTTCAGAAAAATACTATCACTATTTTTCCATATACCTTTCGTCTCATCTCATCCTAGTTAGCATGTATACATATGACACAATAAAACAGAATTAATTGTGATTTGAATTGATCAATGTTTCCATATTTATTTTGTGACATCGGAATGACACGACAGTTTTGACAAACAAAAACTCAACAGTTTTATAACTAGCCAAAAAAAAACGTTTAAATACCTATGTCCGAGAATAGACTCTTGAAAATTAACAAATATATTTTGAGATCACTATCAAATGAAAATATACATATGTTAAGATACAATATGAAATAGTGAAAAAGGACCTTATTAGGTCAATCTGAAACTTGGGTAGAATCTTCAAATTCACTATACATATAGTAAAACAAGCGAAAAACCCATATTCATTGGAATATATTCGTATTTTAAATGGAAACAATTAATGTCACACACACACGTTGAGGAAAATATGAACAAATACATCGTTACTTGTGAGACACTCTCGTATTGTCTCTGTTAGCATTCACCCAATTTTCAGAACGAGAACAATCAATAATATTTATTGTTTATCGTTGTAAGCTAACAGAATCAAATTGTTGATATAAAACACCAATTCCTTGTGAGTTGAACTTATTGTGAAATTTTCTTAATTATGTTCATTTCGTATATTACAAATATGCTATTGTCATTTCCAGGAATCATTATACTATCATATAACTATATTGTCATTAGTTTCCGTGCATTCAATAAAACTCCCAATTTTATTCTACATTTTACTCAAAATATATGCGCCGATTTGTATTTTGATACTTCCCTATCTTCACGTCGTCATTTGTTCCTATTATCCAACGTGAAAACCTATTCATCACAACCGGAAAAGCTACCGACTTGAAAAAATTCGAAACTTTACACACTAAGAGAAAAATCAAAGAGAGAAATTAAAACTGTGTACACATTTTATTGTCTTGGGATTGGTTCCATTTCAATGTACATATTGGATAATATCATCGATAGGAGTCTTTTATATCAGAATTACGTAGAAACGTTAACTCGATAAAACAAATCAAGTTGAATCAAATGCATTCAAATGAAAAATACTGCTCCCAACTTCGTATTCAAGCAATGAAGCATGAATTTCCGAATTCAAATTTATGAAAAATCAGGTGTACAGCATAGCTGTTTGAACATGTCAAATCAATAGGACAATTGTCAAAATTGTTCCTTCAGATATACTTGAGGAAGTAGTATGTCCAGTTCTTCTTCAGGAAACTTGTCTCAAGATGAAAGAACAATAATGACGAATTTCAAACCAAACTTACAACCATGACTTCCAATCAAAATAACAAGGATGTTGTCTATTAGTTAGGTTTCATCACTTGTGAGACTTGAGGCCAGCTTACTCCAAACAATTTTGAAAAAATCGAAATTTTTTTTCATAAATTGCTATTGTATACTCGCAGAAATAGTATAGAATTATTCCCGAAGGTCAGCAAGACCGAGAAGCAGGTATAAAAGATTAGGGAGCGCTGCAGTAAATCCGGCTGCTCGAACGCCTTCGGTTGCGGCAGCTGCTCCATGACTTCGGGTCGTCTTATTGTTTTGTTCACTGTTTTATTGTTATTGTCTTGTTATTTTGTTCCCTGTTTCATTGTTATTGTCTTGTTATTTTTAAATTCAATGGACGATGAATCTACTCTGTGATAGTTCATAATTAAATGAGAGGTAATAATAAAAACTTGTCTAAAAATCACTGTCTGAACAATTCTTTATTCGACTAGTTTCGCCTTTTACAGCATTATCAAGAATGACTAATGAAGATAATGAAGATAATGACAGCATTATCATTCTTGATAATGCTGTAAAAGGCGAAACTAGTCGAATAAAGAATTGTTCAGTCAGTGATTTTTAGACAAGTTTTTATTATTACCTCTCTTGTTATTTTGTTTAACTGCTTTGAGGAATGCAAGAATTTTTCAAAATGATGCTTACAAAGACCAGGGAGGAGTTGTGTATGAAGCTGGAATGATATGTGAGTAAAATTCACTTTTTTTACGATTTTTCACGCATAAAAACTTTGAACTGATTTTTTCCGAACCACGTTTTTTCGCATGATTACACTCTCATTTCAAAACTATTGCACTTATCGATATGAACCAAACGGCATTTTCTTCTTAAGATCTTTGGCTATGGCCTCAAGCAGAACCAGAAATATTCATTATTATTCAAAAAAGTTATAAACAATTAAAAGTTAAAAAAAGGGTGAAAAAAATTCTAAAGTCCGCAATTTGGTTTTTTTTCATTGAAAATGTTTCATTGTGATTGAGGTCATAGTCAATCCGATAAAGAACATGAAACCGTTTTGTGTTTTGCTTTCAGATAATTCTTTTCCAAGAAATGATGTCATTCATCTCCGATTTAGATGAGTTTCAGCAGCCATTTTCAGGACCGCCATTTTGAAAAAAAAAATTTTTTTCAAGTGATTTCATATATGTGCTTTCATATGTCAATAAATTGATTACTCAACATGTTTTGTACTATAAATAAAATATATTGAAGGAAATTACGTTTTTTGGAATGAGGTGGCCTTAAATTATATGTGAGTTTTATGAGAAACTTATACCCTATACAGCTGAAACTTTCGTGATATGTTTGAGCTTCAGAGAATCATCTTGATTGGAAATGCTACCATATTTTTTCGTTCAAACATATAATTCTCCAACATTCTCTATACTATGAGTATATGTACCCAATGAAGCAACAAAGAAGGTTTTAAAAAATCATACCATAAATCAATTAGGTACATTTTCCATGTACTGATCGACGTTCGCATTTGTAATATGAAGTTTCTTTGCAGCTGTCACAACCATTCTCCGTAATACCTACTGTATACAGGGGGTGGGGAGAAGTACCAAAAAGTCATGATCTTCTCTAGAAGTTAATATGAAATTCTTATATTGTCTCACAATATATACGCCTAATTTCATGGAAAAAAATGTTAATGTGGTCTGGCAATATGAGCTATTTCTGCATATTCATTTCCTATCAAATATATTATAATCAGGTAAAAAGATTAATTTCTTTATGTTCAGATAACAGATCACCCTGTATTAAATGGAGTTCCGAACACCAAACAATTGTCTCCGAGAACTGATGATATATTTTCTTTTCAATTTGACACGAACATATACCGCGTATTGCGATTTATGTGAAGAAACCATGTAAATATATAAGCTTCAATTTTGATCGTGAAGAATAATAAAGAACCTAATGAATAACTGGAATTCAGTACTAAATATCAATTCAACACTGAATTCGGAAAATGATAAAATATTAATTAATAACTCAAGTTGATTTAATGTTCGCTGATCTCTTGGTGAAACTTTGTTCAATATATCAAATAAAAACACTTGGCTTGGTTTCACAAAATTTATAATAAATGCTTGACAATTGTTTCGGGGTGTTACCCCATTTTCAAAAGTTAAACTGGCAGTTTCACTTTTGAAAATGGGGTACCACCCTGAAACAATTCTCAAGTATTTATTATAAATTTTGTGAAATCAAGCCAAGGATTTAATTAAAATTAATCAATTGGTTGAGGCTTTCGCGGCCAGTTATTGAACTAGTGTTGTCCTGGTTCTGATCTTGTTCTTATGGCGTGGGAACTTCTATGAGCAGGTCAACGGAGTTGCAATTGGAAGTCCACTTCGCCCAGTTATAGCCAACCTATTCATGGAACACTTCGAAGAAAGAGCGACTGAAACATCGAAGCACAAACCAACTATATGGTTCAAATATGTGGATGACACTTTCGTGATTTGGAGTGACGGTATGGACAAGCTAAACGACTTTCTTCAGCACCTCAACAGCCAACATGTCAGTATTCAGTTTACCGTGGAAACAGAAAAGGAACAACAGCTACCTTTCCTGGACGTCCTAGTGAGGAAACGAGGAAACAAGTTGGGCCATACGGTGTTCAGAAAACCTACACATACAGACAGATACTTACACGCCTTATCTAACCATCATCGGAGTCAGAAGTATGGAGTTATCAGAACCTCGACTGAACGAGCTCGAAGAATTTGTGAACCAGGGAAGCCTCAGTCAGAGCTGGAACACTTTGTTCGAAGCGAATGGCTACAGTTAGGAGGACATCAAGAGATCAATGTTCGTAAGAACACCTGGACATAAAGAAACCGAACAGCGAGTAATACCTTCCTTACATTCCAAGAGTCACAGACAGGATCGGTAGGATTTTGAGAAGGCACGATGTCAGATTTATCTTCAAACCAACACAGAAGATCCATCAGATCATAATATCATTGAAGTACAGTAGGGACCCACTTTCAGGTGCAGGAGTCTATCGCATTCCATGTTCTTGCGGAATAGTCTAGATTGGGGCGACTAAAGGATCAATGGGACCCAGACTCAAGGAGCACAAGGCAAGTTGCCGGTTAGGACAAACTGAGGAGTCTGCAGTAGCCGAACACGCACTGAGCGACGGGGACCACAGGATCCATTTTGAGGATTGTACGCTCCTGGCATCAGTCAAAGGCTATCGAAACAGGCTGGTCAGGGAAGCCATTGAAATCCGAAGGCATACCAACAATTTCAACAGAAAGGAGGAGACCCTCAGTCTCAATCCAATCTGGAATCCTATCATAAGACATACACGAGTGATGCCATTGGATATCATGAAGCTAACCGAAGCAGATCGAGCACCCCTTCCGATTTCAACCGAGCGAAACAAAACACGCCCACCATGCCGCGATATAAATACAATCTGCGTTCGAGAACTCGTCAGTCCATTTTCAGAATCAGAACGACCTCGAACTAGGTCAACACTAGTTCATAAATTCCTCAAATGAATCTCGTGAATGAATTCTTTCGAAATGTGTATTTCAAAAATTTGAGTATCCCTATGAACTGATCTCCTTCAGCCTGCGGTATACACCGTTTGTGTATATAAATCAGTCAATTGAAGCGTTGTGATAGTGATAACCATTCAAAACGTATGAAATAAATTTTCAAAAATGAATATCATTATTCGGACCAGAATGCGGTATGAGTTCGTGTGAATTTGTGGAATTCAATTTAAGATTGTTGCCGAGCTCAACGTGGTTTTCATTTGATTTTTGGTATTGTCGAAAATGCACTCGGAATGAACATCTGGGAAGACATGTTGATATGAACTCGACTTCTGAGTGTCAAATTTATAAGGAAGACTTCGAATAATACCTTTTTCATCATTCACCGTTCGGTCAATAACTTTAAAATAGTCTGCTGTTAACACGTCTTACAACCTCGCAAACCTGTAACATTCAATTAATAAACATATGACAAGAAAGTAACAATATTTGGTCGAAAAGGTCGCTGCGGACCCATTTCCGTACAAGGAAATCCACGACGGCGACTTGCTGACCGTCTTCAATGTTGCTTCCTCGGATGTCAGAGTGTTTGACTCCGGCGACTGTATCGTGGTTGCATCTGGCTGCTCTTCAGACTGCTCCTGTTCCTTTTTCCTCATCGTCTTCCATTTCTTCGGCTTCTCCTTATGTACTGGCTTCCTTGGTTTAGTTTCAATGTACCTCGGGGTGCTTGTGGTGCTTGTTGTTTTTACCGCTAGATGTAGCTCTGAAATTGGTACTGTTTAAATAGGAATCTGTGATTCCAGCATAATTAAAAAATGTTCATCCCTCATGTATCTCAGAAATACATCGAGAAAATTTTTTGGTTTTTGATCCCCAAATACTTTGACTTCAAAATGAAAATTACGGTCAATTTTTGAATGAACAACTGAACATGTATTTTGTGAAATTTCAGAAAATGTTATCTTATTTCATCACTCAATTCGAATTGAATATGTAGTTTTCTGTGGTATTGAATATCTTCCTGCTACTAGAGGGCATTCGAATACAAATTCGACTACACGATGTCGCACATCACACTGAAAACAAATCAAATAGAATAACTCCAAAGGAGTAAACATTCACAAGGCATTATTTGGTAAAATCTCATGAGATCTACGGAACTAACAAACTGATATTTCTGTCTTTTTCTTCACATATTATCACGTGATTGACCATCAAAATGATCAAATACGAAAGATATTACACTCTAGTACAAATTTCAACAGGTTAACGTTTGTTTTTATTTATATTTTCATTAATATCTTCTCGACAAAGTAGAGTTTTGACTGGCAATAACTGTCTACAGGTTCACTACTGTTTTGTTCATAAGAAGCCCGGTTCTATTACGAAAAACACTGTTGAATAGAATTTTCCAACAGTTGCCAAATATGACCTCAAAATGAAAATTTAAAATCAATTGGAAATGAAAAATTACAAACTTGATGTGAAATTCAAAATTTGTATACGGAATAAACTCATCACCTTGCATATCCCAAATTTAACTGAGAAATACGCTCAGCTTAGACTGTGCTCTACAATGTTCATTATAGCCGAAACATTTTTTTCATTAAAGTTTTTATCATCAATATCATTTATTCATTGTACAATAGTTCCTTTGTTAATGAAATTTGCGAATGGCTATGAAATGATTTCTCTTGGAGGAAACTCAAAGAACAGGCGAATTACTAGTGAATAATCATCCAACTCAAACTGATTCATCAACTGAAGTAGTTCGTTGGTAATTCGATATTGTATTCATTGACCATATTTTGCCATGAATGTTACCTTTGAATGTTTTCATCATTTACAAACAAACCCACTCTTTTCTTCATTTTTCTATTATCATCGAAAAAAAAAATCATCAGGACATTAACTATGAAGTTGCATTTTTGATCGACTGAAAACAATCGTTTCTAATACACTGAGAAAAATTAATAAAAAAATTGAACGAAACTCGGATTTCCTATTTCATTTTCAATAACGCTACGTTGTCTCGTAACTGACGCTTACAAATTGAATTCTACTTTGACAAGCAATTCCACGTATAATAAAGAAGCAACAAGCACTTACGAACGCTCAACGTAAAGCTAAATGGAACGAGCGTGAATTCTTAGAACAAAATTTCATTCGCGCTGGGATTGTAAATAACTTATGCGAAAAAAATGGGGTATCATTTACCTTGTAGCCTGACAACTCCGTCGGCCTTTCCCAGTGCATTCGATGATGTACATATGTAACCTCCAAAGTCACGCTTTTCCAAAACTCTTATCGTCAAGTTCATCAGCAGGGAATACTCGTTAAGTTGTGTCTCCTCCATTTGATACTTGTCGTTGGGAAGTAATTTTTCACCTGAAAATAGTTCCGAAAGAATATTTTGTATGCCTACGTATATGTTCTTTCCTAGTCGGTTTGGTCATTAGCAAAAGACAGCAGGTGATTTTCATGGCCATCTTCGAGTGCGAGCTTCGCATTGAATAGTTCCAGAACTACTCCCTAATGTTTATAAGTTCTAGTAAACCTTGGCCCGAAGATGACGTCAATAAAACAAAATACCGAAGTGGCGTAAAAACTCAAAATTTCATGAAGAATTCATGTTCAATTCGAAATTGATAGAAATCAAGTTCAGGTCAGTCATCGCCTTGGAATTCGTTCTTGTTTATCTCTCATATTTCTATATAGCCAGGTAAAATTCATTCTGTATCAATGATATGTGTGGAGAAGAGTGATGTGAATGCAAGTTTTCTGCCCTCCAGAGTCTCCATAAGAGATAACAGATGATCATTTCGCCAAAACTACCTGCCTGTTACTGTTAATTTTGAAAAATATTCTTCGGAATTTCAGTATATTCGACTCAAATAACACTGACTGGTCGTCTCGAATCTTTGCTGTTCGACATAACCTCCAAAACGAGAAGTTCCAATCGAAGCTCCATCGAAGAAAAGACGAATAAACACTCCCTAGGTTATAGATTCCTACTCATGACAACATTAGTTCGAATACGTGAGGCTTTGTGGACATTTCATTCGAACACCACAGAAATCGGTCTGCAGTGTGTAAGAATGGTACCATGGCTAATCGCTTCAGATCACGCCCCAGGGGACAAAAGGATAGCTAGTTTCAGGATTCACGAATCATTCACACTAGCAATGTTGTCATGGGTAAGGATCTAAAACGCTAGGGAGAATTTATTCGTCTTTTTTTCGATAGAGGGAGGTCACGTGAATTATCACAAATTGTTGTTCCCCTCATTCGGATCTAGGACCTGTGGGAGTTTTGAAAGTCATCGCTTCTTGATTGACTGATTGAATACGGACTGATTTCGTCAGTCCGTATTCATATTCGTACTTATATTCAGTATTTACTATATATATATATATATATATATATATATATATATATATATATATATATATATTTCGAAAGTTTTTATCAATTTAAATAAATCAATTTCAAAATATATATATATATATATATATATATATATATATATATATATATATATATATATATATATATATATATATATATATATATATATGAAGAACTGAAGAACTGATATTGAGAGCCTTAGTTGTGTGTATAACTCTTCCAAGGATCTGTGATCCTTGGATGAGCATGGCCAAATTTGCTATGGCTAGGACCGTCGGTAGTATTGTGTTGTGGCAATACAGATTTGTTACGTTGATGTGTCATACTTATACGTTCTATGATTTAACCTCGTTTTATGAGTTTGTTTATATGTCATTTATAGATCTTACGTTGTTGAGCACTGTCGCCTTTATATTTAACATTTTTATAATAACTGTTGGATTGCTTTTGTGTCGTTTTTGTTGGTTTATGTTGACTTATGTCAGATGTAGGTTTGCTTCTTCTACAATTTCTAACCACTTAATTGAGTCGTCTCTGTGGCGTGGTGGGAGAGTGACGGACTCACACTAGGGAGATATAGGTACGAATCTCGGGTGAAACATGGACGTTTGTGTAGATAAGATGAGTTTCAGCGGTTATATAAGTAAATAATATAATGGGTAATGTCCAAAGATGACGAACCCAAAAAAAATAAAAAAAAAAACACCTTGTCTATATTTTTATTATTCCTGAAGAAGCCCAGAATTGCGTTCGAAATAAAGATTTGCTGACGATTAGTCGTTTGAATTAGTTCTGCCCACCTTTTGCCGATAAACCAAAAATATTTTCATTTTATATATTAATATTATATATATATATATATATATATATATATATATTTTAAATTGATTTATTGCCTGTTTGATGTTTATGTTGAGTGTTTTCAACAATTAAGGTAAATAGAAAATAATTTAATAATGTAGGCATATAAAAAAATTGTTATTGCTTAAAACATTCAAAATAAACTACCTTCAATTTCACACACATAAACGAATTAATATACATATTCTGGATAAGTAGAAAACTCGACTATAAGCAGTTATACATATGTATATATAAATCACACTTATAATAATCACCTGGCTCACCATGAGTTTTTCAGAGGTTTCCTCATGGTGAAGAAGACTAAAACTTCCGAAGCGAATGCTAAGCCAGAAATATTCCTCTGATACTAAAAATCAATATGTGAAAATAAAAAAAAACTAATTTGATTTTTTTAAGAAACACGTTTGACATTTAAATATCTATTGTAATTCATAGAATTCAATTATTCATAAGTTTTGACAAAGTTGTGATATACAACGAAACGTCAACGAAAATAAAGTTTTTCACATTGCAATAAGCCTGTTATTGCTAAAAACATTCAAAATTAACTATCTTAAACACGCAATAAATCAATTTAATATATATAAATATATATATATATATATATATATATATATATATATATATATATATATATATATATATATATATATATATATATATATATATATATATATATAAGTCAATGTCGAAAGAAACTGAAAGTGTTATCAGAAATGAATGCCATTTCGTGTTTAAAAGGAGTTCAGAGAATTCCAAACAACAAATGATCCACTCTGTGCTTTTATTCGAAACTAAACGGTTCATGAATTTCAATCCTCACCTGCTTTCAATACACTTTGCATACTGAAGAAGGGGCATGGGAAACAGTTTCCAACAAAATTGAATTCGTAGTTCTGAACATCCCATCTGTTCATTTTGCCGGGGAACAGTGTCTTACAAATTGAGAAACTGACGTAGTCCTACTGGATATAGGCGGAAAAAATTGGAGCTCTCGTCGGGATCGTAAGGCAACCCATTAAAAAACAGCACAGCTGAGCAGAACTTGTCGTCAATGTGAATGTATTCATTACCCGTACCAATATTCCAATTTTAACAAGGAGCATCGGGTGACTTGATGCACAAATACGAGTTTTCCGATTAAATTTGCATCGAAATTGATAACACAGTTTTATACTCGGAAATTGTAGAGAAATATGCGAGAATGCATCAGCGCTAACTTCAATATCAAATTAAGAAATTGATTTTTCCTCTCTATTAGGTATACTCAGCCTGAATTACTGTTGAAAATTTCATTTTTCAATTTGCTGTTGTATATGCGCACTGTAACCTCAAAGGCTTGATCAATCATCTTGATAATGGAACAAAATAAAACATCAACCATCCTAAAATATTCATAATAAAATTTAGACTTTAAAATAGTTTCGAAAAACCTGGCCATTTCCTTGTATACTTTATAAATGACGAAGAACTCCACGACATTTGAAAAGGTTTTCCTTCCGAAAATCGGATATAAATTTGAAAATAGAGACAAAATTCATTATAGACAGTCCCTTTTCGCTTTTTGAGGTCTCGTCAGTATTGTTCGTCTTTCGAAGTAATATGCTGACTATCAACATTCTTCCCAACCATTCCACCAAGCGAAGAATTATAACTGTGTATTGTACAACCATGAATATCACCTATCTTGTGATCAAGCAATCATATATATGTGTAATAATGAATCGAAATATTTCAGATTAAACTGTCAGGGAGCTGTCTACACAAATGTTGTCAACAAGAACTAACATGCCACTTTATAGAGTGACTGTTAGTTGAGCTTCGAAATTATTGAGTGCGATTCGTTAATCTTGAAATTACACATATCAATATATATATATATATATATATATATATATATATATATATATATATATATATATATATATATATATATATATACATATATATATACATATATATATATATATATATATATATATATATATATATATATATATATATATATATATATATATATATATATATATACAGGGCTGGATTTGAATTTGTGCCGCCCTGGGGCACTGAAGAAAATGCCGCCCCAATTTTCTATATATTGTATAGAAAATTTTTTCTCACTTTCCAAATTTTGCCGCCCTAGAAAAGTTGCCGCCCTGGGCACTAGCGCCGACTGCCCCTAGTATAAATCCACCATTGTATATATAAATAGTTCAAACTTCCAAGTTCGAACATCTAAAACTTGAACTGCGCCGTTCTGACGAGAGCCAATAGCTCGAAACATATGTAAACGGCTGTCACAAAATTGCAGGTTAATACCGTAAGTTTCTCTTTTATTCTATTTTAATACCTGTATAAACCTTTTTGAATTATATATATATATATATATATATATATATATATATATATATATATATATATATATATATATATATATATATATATATATATATATATATATATATATATATATACCATATATATATATATATATATATATATATATATATATATATATATATATATATATATATATATATATATATATATATATATATATATATATATATATATATATATAATAGCGCAAACCTTTTCTTGCAATTTATGTGGAAAAATTTTGTTGATGGGGTTACTTATTCAAAATTCCGATAAAGTGTTTTTATTAATAGAGGCATTGAATCAATTTGTGACATGTTACTTCATCACTTTGAAAAATAATACAGTGATTTACTGAAATCGTTATCGTACCTACATGGTCATGAAAAACGAACAATGGAGAAGTTATCAGTTTCATTTCGGATCAATAAATAAATGAATGGAATCGCTTCGGACTGTTGTTGAATTACGATACAAATTTCTAGGAAAAACACTTGCTGTATACTCAATATTCGCCTCGGATTTACAGTATTTGCTCGTGGAGAACGAAGAAATTCAAAGGAAAGTGTTGAAAAAACCTTATCGAACCGCTGTCAACGTGAAGCAAATAGTTTGAGGCATTTCAAATTTCGAATTAGTCGAATAAACACTCTAATGGGAAGTTTGACATCATATGAACACTACTTACTTAGAGAGTGAATGTCAGAATGTTGCTATGGCTACTTTGATCGAAGGAAGCACTGGTCAAAAAGTTCATCCCTTTCAGAAGCTTTTCAACATAATTTCAACATAATCTACTGCAAAAGAAAAACAGCGGTAACTTAGGTCTGATTCTTATAGGCACCTACTCACGAAAAACTTGTACGTCAAACTGTCCAGCAGAGAGAGATAAACGACTAATAATAAACATGAAATTTTGTGCTTAAGTACCACAATGTACGTAAAATTGAAAAAGAAAGTACGATGCTCAGTTGAAGGATGAATATTAATCAATTGAAACTCGCATAATAATTCGCTTTATCAGGATGTACGATAAAACGTCTTCGCTATTCAACAAAGAGATAATGCTAAAGAACATTGAAATAGACACTAGAATATAGTTTCGCTGTTCAAAGAACTCATCAGTTGTGTCTCGCCGGTCGACGAGTTCTTGATAAGTTTCATTCATTTACTCAATGATATAATGATGCATATTATTTTTCATTATAATGATACATTTAGCAACATATTTTATTCTTCATTTAATGCGAATGAAACCGTCAACGTTTACTGCAGTTTTATCAAATGAAGGCGAAAATCGCGGTATTGTTAAAGCAACTGGCGCCAATTGCTTTGTCTTTGTCGGTTTCAGTTGGCTAAATACATCTCTCAGAATTATGCCATTATATATTAACTCTTATTTCCCAGCCGTCTAGTCTTTGTTCGTAAAAATATCAATCTATTTCGGCTTCTTTTTTTACAAAATCCCTTAATATATTCATGATTTGCCTCAGCGTACTGCTTTATCTAGATTTCCTATCCAGCATTGATTTTTTCTTATCCACTCACCCTTTAGAGTGGAATAAGTTTGAAAGCAAACGTTCGACTTGTGTCTTCAACAAGTTATTTACTCTCATGAACTATGACTATGGAATATACTACAAACAATATTGAATATTTTCTTCAGTTTCATGACCTTGGATAGTTTTTCATTTTATCATCAGCATTTTGAAATTAACTAATTAAAAGTGAGTGTGAGAGTAGAGAATTTTCCGACATTCCTGCAGGAATCGAAAAAATACTTCATAAATTCTTAAGTCATTATAAGAAATAATTACATCTACTTCATATGGCCCTCTTTTCTAATCGAATATATGTGATCAAGCATTCGTTTGCTATCATTTACGTATTGTGGACAGTCCATAAATATTTGTTCTAATGATTCAACTTCTCCACAGAAACAAAGTGGGGAACTGAAAATGAAACTGCCAGGATTTTCATTCAATTGATCTACTGTCAAACAGAAATTTGAAGATTCGATAATTGTATTGAACACTGTAAGTAATAGGGTGTAATGGTTTAAAGTATTCCACAGTTTCAAAACATATTCGAAGAAAGTCGACTAGAATTTGAATAATGAAACGCAAATTACAATTTTCATATTTTTGAAAGATTATTAGAATATAACAAAGGTTCTGCTTGTATCAGCTTCATTAACAATTCTCCTTCGCTCAACCAACTATTTCACTAACATTAACAATTCAGAATCGATTTTTCAGTGAAGTGAGGAGGTTAAGGAAGATTAGAAATGAATCATTTTGAAATTCAAATCGAATGAATTGCTAAATGTACCTGCTTTCCATTTGATATAATAGGAATTCAATTTCCTATCATAGATTTCGAAGTTTTCATGTTTTCATCAATCGTATCATGTTCAACTTGAATGAATTCTTCATGACGAATAGATTTACATTCGTCATGTAAAACATACGCCATGTGTCAAATTGTTACTTAGACAATTGTCCGCATCCGACTCGGGTGACCAGAGGATTCAGTATCAATTACGCGAAAAATTCAACACTATCTATCAACTTCAGGTTAATGGAGAATGTGTATCCTAAATATCCTAGTAGACAGCAAACAATGACAGAGTTATCAATTACCGCTAAGGATGATAAATGGATTATCCTGCGCAGGGAGGGTCGCAAGATCATAATGTAAAATGAACAGGTATCAGATTGTGTTTGGTCCACTAATATCGTATATAAGACTTCACGGCTACACTAAGCCGGGCCCTGGGGAAAAGTTCTTACCCGTGTCCCTCATCCAATGGTTCATGGCTTTAGGTGAAGCCTCGACGTAGCATTGTACGAGTACATCACTGGCCACCGGAGCTGCCACAAGCTGGTTGGATACCCTTATCACGGGATGAACTGCAAGAAAATCGAGACGGGTGAAAGGTGCCACTGAAATTATTCAATTAGCAGTAGGGTTCAAATTGACGCGACAGAATCCAGTCGAATACTTTAATTTGGACGTAACGATCGATGTTTTCATTCGCGAGGACGTTTTCGAGATGTAAATTTCGATGTTTTGAATTCGAGCATTGTGAGAAGATTTACTAAACGTAAAATAATGATATTCACAGCATCGAATGTCATTACGAACGATTTCGAATAAACTATGATATAAATTCTAACACTTGATTCATACTTCTATATAATTAATATCATTTTATATCTGAAGCGTCTGAAGAATTCGGTAACCAGACGAAACGAGTCACATTATTAATTCAATAGGAGTACATGTGTTAGAATTTATTTTATTATTTATTATGATGAATTTGCAACAAGTATATGTCAAAAATATTAAATATTTGAAAAACTTCAAACGAATGATTATAAAAAAGTAACCGAAAAAAAAAATTGAATCAAATCGATGAATCGGATTAATTTCAATGAATTAGAAATTTAATATTCTGAATTTGAATCAAGAAAAACTATGAATAACTGAAGTGATGCTGGAAAGTTAAACGAGACATGAAAATAATATAGACTGAAGCAGAAATTTGTCTTCAATCTATACAGAAAATAAAGATTAAAGGAAACATTAGCAGAAAGAATAATGAAATGAGAAAAAATATGAAATGATTTTGCCAAATGAACTTCATCAGAAATTATCGTATCGTACCCCAATGTCTTACTGAAGTGCCAAAATTAATATATATATATATATATATATATATATATATATATATATATATATATATATATATATATATATATATATATATATATATATATATATATATATATATATATAAGAAATTGAACACTAGAACATTCATTTGAAAAATTCAAATTAATCAAGTGAATGTTATAGTAGAGCTAGATATGTGCACTTGTACGATGTGATGTCTCCATTATCCTTCAAGTGAATTTTTTGTGCTTATGGCACTGAATGAAATATTCAAGAAAATGAATACTAGAACATCCATTCGAAGAATTCAAGTTAAACCATTAGAAGGTTATAGTAGAGCTAGATATGTGAACGTGTACGATGTGATGCCTTCATTATTCTTCAATGGATAAATGTTTGAGAAATATTGAAATCGATGCCACACCTGATGGAAGTGCGAGACATATATGTTTCGTTCTGCAAGGAACTCGTAAGTCGCACCACGTCCATCGAAGTGAGGCAACGATTTCAACCCCCAAGCATCTTCTTGTGACTCCAAGTGGAAGACCGTAGAGTAATGAATACTCCACAATTCCATCTATAGGAATCAGTAAAAAACACCTCTCAGATTATAGACACACCAAGCATCGAAATTTCACATTTCTTCTATACCCGTAGGTATCTACTAAATTGCAATGTCTATTTGACAAATATCATCGAACGATGTTTTCAAATGTCAATAGGTTGCGTTAGTACTACGCTCGCGTTTATTCCCGTATTTAAATATTTGAATTTTTAAATTGAATATTTCATTCAGTGCCATAAGCAAAAAAAATTTTTTTTTCCTTATATGTATATATATATATATATATATATATATATATATATATATATATATATATATATATATATATATGTTGAATAAAGGTAACGGGAATAATCGAAGAAACTGATTTATTCGTTACAATTCCCGATATTTCGACACTTTTTTTGTATCTTCTTCTGGAGAAATTCAGGATGAAATTCAATATGTAAAAATGTCGTTACTTTGCAGCATGTTTTTCTCCTGAAGAAGACACAGAGAAATTGTCGAAATTTCGAGAATTGTAATGAATAAATGAGTTTGTAAACACTTCACCAGACAGATCATTCCCGTTACCTAATTGCTACAACTTAAGTATCGCACGGTCAAGAAATTACCTATTTATGTTGGTTAATTTGAAGTTTTCGAATGTTCATTCATCTAGGGTTCATTGTCTCAAATATTTCATTCAGTGCCATAAGCACAAAAACATCATTTCCTTATATATATATATATATATATATATATATATATATATATATATATATATATATATATATATATATATATATATATTATATATATATATATATATATATATATATATATATTTCTTGAAATTGATTTATTGCCTGTTTAAGATATTTTATTTTGAAAGTTTTTAGCAATAACAGGCTTTTTTGATATGAAAAAGTTTATTTTTGTCAACGTTTCGTTGTTATATTACAACTTTGTCAAAACAAAAGTTTTGACAAAGTGTTGACATATCAAAAAAGCCTGTTATTGCTAAAAAGTTTCAATATATATATATATATATATAGATATATATATATATATATATATATATATATATATATATATATATATATATATATATATATATATATATATATATAAAAGGAAATGAGGTTTTTGTGCTTATGGTAGTGAATGAAATATTTGAGACAATGAACATTCATTCGAAAAATTCAAATTAACCAAAATAATGTTATAGTAGAGCTAGATGTGTGAACGTGTACAATGTGATGCCTCCAATTAAAAATTAACCTATTGACATTTAAAAGCATCATATGATGACATTTGTCAAATAGACATTGCAATTAAGTAGATACGGGTATAGAAGAGATGTGAACGTTCGATGCTTGGTGTGTCTGTAATCTGAGCGATGTTTTCAACTGATTCCTATAGATGGAATTGTGGAGTTTTCATTACTCTTCGGTATTGCTCTTGGAGTCATAAGAAGATGCTCGGAGATGATGCAACGTCCATCGTTGCCTCACTTCGATGGACGTGGTGAGACTGACGAGTTCTTTGCGGAACGAAACATATGTCTCGTACTTCCATCAGGTGTGGCATCCATTTCTATATTTCTCTAACATTTATTCCTTGGAGGATAATGCAGGCATCACATCGTTCACGTTCACATATCTAGCTCTACTATAACATTCTTTTGGTTAATTTAAATTTTTCGAATGAATGTTATATATATATATATATATATATATATATATATATATATATATATATATATATATATATATATATATATATATATTTAATTTTGGGGGTTTTTAGCAATTTAAATCAATTTCAAGATATATATGTATATATATATATATATATATATATATATATATATATAAAATTATATATATTTATATATAAAATTTGCTGAGCCTGATATGCTCAGCAAATAACAGACTGTAAAAATTAAAGAATTCATCGCTTGCTAACGTTTAACCTTTGTCAAAATTTTGAGGTGAATAATTTTTCCTGAATAACAGTTTTATCTGCTTCCTGGTCAGAATGTCAATTGGAATATCAATAGACACGAAAACGCTCGGGAAAAAATATACTCAAATTCACTCATTCGATAATTATAAATTATTTAGATTAATTTATATAGTATACATATTTGTTTGTCATTTGATGTATCAAAAGGTTTCATAAAGTCTTGAGGAATGTTTTTGCGAATCGGTGATATTTGAAGAACAAAATATCCAAAAACGAAGGGAAAAAATAACAATTAAGAACTCAACAAATCAAGTAGCCGAATTGAAGAAGCATAATATTCATTATGAGCAATATTAATCTAATTGTTTATACAAGAAATCAAGATACGACAAGTAAATATACTTGGTTTGAATTGCTTTAATAAACTTCTGAATCAGTGTTTCTCAACTTGTAGCTCGCAGCCTCCTGGGGGTCCGCAAGTACGAGGTCTGTTCAAAAGAAAAGGTGAATTTGTATTTTTTCGGGCTGTGCACATTTGATTATCGAATTTTTTTCTCATTCTGTTGGTACACAGACGTTGTTACGTTATGTTGGCATGAAACGTGTGGCAGCGAAGTTTGTTCCGAATTTGCTAAATTTCAAGCAATAGCAACGCCACCTTGGTATCGCTGGGATTTGTTGATTGACGTCAACGACGATACAGGTTTGCTCAAAAAGGTCATAACTGGTGACGAAACGTGGACATATGATTATGACGTCGAGACCAAGGCCCAATCATTCCAATAAAAGCGGCCAGAAGAGCTAGACCGGGAAAAGCTCTCCAAGTTCGATAAAATGGCAGTGTCGCTGTCATAATAACGGCGTGGTGCATCATGATTTCTCAAAAACAAGTCGTGCAGTTAATAAGGAATACTGCAAGGACGGTATGCAACGTTTGCGTGAAGTTATACGGCTCAAACCATCGGAATTGTGGAGAACAAATATCATGGATTATGCATCACGATAATGCACCAGCTCACATCAATTACTCTTCATGATTTGTTGGCCAATAAACACCGTATTTATGTCTTCACTACCGTATTCACCAGACGGTTGTTTAGACACCTGAGATTTTTTTTCATTCCCAAAAGGGAAGAGATCAATGAAAGGAAAGCGTTTTGCCACAATTGATGAGATAAATTAGAAATCGAAGAACAAGCTGATAGCCATACCGGAAAGTGCATTTCAGAAGTGCTTCGACAATTGGAAGAAGCACTGGCATGAGTACATTATATCTGAGGGGAATTATTTTGAAAAGGACGAAATGGATAATCATGAAGAGATGAATACTTTTCGAAAATACTCAACATTTACTTTTTCTTTTGAACAAACCCAGCATGTGTATGAAGCTTCAATGTCTTATCTATGGACATAAAAATTGATGAAAAATGCTAGCAAGTGTCGTTATCGCTATTGCTAGATCATAGAGCAGAAAAGCATCAGAAAGTGATACATTTTCAGTATTCCTGAAAAAACTTTTTGCAGTAGTTCAATTCATTGTCAGAAATTATACCCGTTTTTTAAGCAAAGGGGGTCAATGGCATTGTGCTTGATTTTCTAGATGCCCATGGACTGAAGAGGCTGAGAAACGCTGTTCTGAATGTTCATCAGTAATGCAACATCACGATTCGGACAAATGAAATAAAGGAAGTTCAAATCTTCCCTGGCGGGAAGTTGTAAAGAGAAATTTTGGAATTTGTCGTCGCAACCATCAAGCGCGTTTCGAAGTTTTGAGGTCCCATTTCGCAATGATATCGGCCTGTAGTTAACGTACATTCCGTTTTTAATTCCGCTACATATTCCCGTTGGTTGTTCTGAGTGTATATAAAACGTGGAAAATGTCGGACAAATAAACGTGAGCTAAATGTAGGTTGCCCTACTCCGTTCAACCCCGCAAGTAAACGAATAAAGTTAATAAATAGGGATGTAGCGCATTTAAATTATAAGCAGGTGAATCGAATCTCGAGGCGCCGGCAGTAATTCCGCAAATTTATTTTCCAAAGGTTTCGAGTATAATCGTTATAAGAGAGGTGATCCGGTTCAATTTAATTGTTTTTCAGGTTAACTTACAGTGAACCCGGACTGCGAATCTCTTGCTGACTGATGGAGGAATACCATTACTTGCTATACACAAATACGCCCCCATGTCTGTTCGCTGTACATTTGTTAACGTCAAGACCTCCCCATCAAATGATCGTAGCACTGAAAATAAATTCATTCACATTTACATTTATCAGGAAGTGGCTTCCGGTAAACCCAGGCTGCAGTTAAGTTCGCCAGGGTCTTCTCTAACAATGTTTCGAACACTACAATCTCAATTCGTTTGGCTGCTGGCTCTGTCTAATAAATGAACGAAATAAACTTCTTTTTGATAAATGAATTTGCAGTTCCCGTTTTATTATAATTCTACCTGTAACGTCTACCTAATGAATGGGAAAAGTTCTTAAAATGATCGACATAAAATCTTTAATAATCATTTATCCATCTCGTTTAATTATGCATGGATATCTTTCGAATCATTTTCAATTGAATGCCCCAACTTTTACAGAACTCCTAGAATACTCACTCAAATATTTTGAAGCGAAAGTCAAACGGTTCATACAACACAAGCATTCAATATCAAGAGGCTCAGAAGCCGAACGGTATAGTGACCTACATTATCGACTTGCAGGTGCTGGTGGGTTCGATTCCCTCCGTGTTATTGGGCCGTTCGGAATCGGAACGGTTCCATATAAGTGGTTCCTTGCTTTGTACTTTGACGCATATTAAGATTAAACAATAGGAAGTAAAATAACATTCAAGGCTCCTGATATCGTACTTCCTGATCGAAAGAGGTACGACATTCCGAGGAATGGATGAAATAATTCCCATAAGTACAACATTCGATGCAGCATTCGCATAATTCCATAATTACTTGTATTTTTTCCGAAGTTAAAAATTGAATATACAGCCTTTAGGATTGACATGTTTTTTCAATTATATATTTTCACTAATCTTCGGTATATAATCTTCATTTTACATCAATAGGTACATCCGCAGAAAGTCCAAGTGCTCGCTCCCAAAAAGCATTCATTCGAAATAAGGCAGAATTTCAGTTATCTTATTGTTTGGAATGTGTTGATTAGAATTAATAGCGGCCGAAACTGCCTACGTTTCTTCCTTAGGGCCTTTCAATTTAGGCATCTCCGCAGTTTCCGCTATGGATAACCGGAACGAGAATGTAAGACCACAATAAACGGTAAGAATCATCTCAGTAAGGAACTCTTATTCTGTTTCTGATCTTGTCAACTATACAGTTACGCATTCGTTTATTTTGCAGAGCTGAACTTTCGAAGTAAATATCACTCAACTCTTCGGAAAACTTATCTATAGTCTGAAGAAGTCTCGATATAAGTGAGTATTTTATTTATCGAATAAAAAAGATATTCTCGAATGATATCTGAATTTCTATCATCTATCTAATGTTAGTTTTGAGAGGTATTTACTCGTGCTATTGGATTTATACAAAAAAGTTTCTTTAACTGACTCGATTAATTCTTCAAATCTGAAAATTTGGAATTCATTGCACCCTGAGAGACCTCTTCAAAACTTTTCATTTCACAAAGCATCTTGATATATAATTTCCATAGTACATTGTGTAGGGTAACCCCTTAAATATCAAACTCAGAGTAGTGCTTTGTTCTTTAGTTTTGGGAAGTTGGAAGTATATTGATTTCATTCATTCAACCTCTGATAATGAAATGAGTGAGCTTTGAGTGATTATATCAATAATGCTAGGAATTTTCTATAAGGTTCGTTATAATATCAGAAATTGTTAGACACATCAGCGACATGTCTTTTCTCACAATACCTACTGGATTTTATGATGTAAGAGTTGTATGACATTCCTGAAAGACATATTTGGTTTCAGATTTCCAGTCGATAACAGAAAATTTTTGTGTCGCATAAAGTCGAAAGAATACATTACAAAGCAGACAAGAAAAGAAAAACTACCACAAAAAAACTGATTACAGTTCTTACCTCTTTGAAAAGTCTGAAAAAATCAGAAAATCTGATTAGAGTTTTATGAAAAATTGTCTGGTATGTTCTAGCAGTTTCAAAAAATTATATTGGAAATTTCTTGTAGCGATTTGGGATTTTTCAGTGGATTTTTGTTTGAAATGAGAACTTGAAAATAAGGAATTTTGGAAAATTAACAATGCAGCTTGTTGAGCGGTGTCAAGCTTCATCATCGGTTTATATTCAAATCTGAAAATGACACATTACTTCATTACACAGTTGTATGAACGTAAAATTATAGTATAGCCCAAAATATCTTGAATTTCTCAAACTCAAATTCAGAATATTCTTCATTCGTCTCAGCTTATGTTACTAACCAATTATCAAGACTTAAATCCAACTGAAGTAGCTTATCAATCCCTTTTTCATTGGTATAGTATTGGTATCAGTAGTATTTTGTCAGAAACAAACGAAAATGAGACCTCACATTTACTCAAGAGGTCTTAGTCGTAACTCAATTTGCCTTTCTAATAATATTTCTCAAAACTTTTTCGTTGACAAGCAACCTTCAGAATATGAAAGGTTTTACCCACTTCTACCAGAGACTATTTGTGGAGAAAACAGACGTTTTTGTGTGTTTATTTGGCAGTCTCTGGTTCATTTGTTACTTCTCCTACGGAGTTTTTAGACATTTTAAGAAGCACACCAGTTGTATAATTTCTGTAAGCATTTCGATCAATATCATTCTTTAGTAACAGAATTATTATCAAAATTTTTCATTCTTCCATTTTATTTTCAGTTTTAATATATTGCTATTTTGTGATCGAGTTCTTCTTTTATCATTCTTTTTTTATGTTAGTGCTATTTATGTGTGCTATAAAAAATATCTACTCTTGTAGTTTTGCTGCATATTGTATTTTTTAAAGCACACATAAATAGCACTGACATAAAAAAAGATTGATAAAATAAGAACACGATCACAAAATGATGAATGATTTTTTAAGAGTTAAGTTTTTCAAGTTAGCGGAACTGGTTGGTTATGGCATCCAAACGTCCTCTGTCAAAGTGGAAAGTTTTCAATATACTCTGCCATTTATCATGGAAAGACCAACAAACGCGCAACGGTTGCAAATTGTTGAAATTATCTATCAAAATTCGTGTTCTGTGAAAAATGTGTATAGTTTGTTACGACCATATTATGGTCGTCATAATCGATCTGGTGAATCAACAATTCGTGCTGTTATCACCGAACTTCAAACCCAGTTTACTTTTTTGAACTTTTAACCATTATCTCGCATGCCTACAGTGCGTACTGAAGAGAATATTGCAGCCGTAGCGTACAGTGTTAATGAATACCGTGCAATGTCAATTTGTCGCCTTTGTCAGCAATTGGAAATCGAACTCATCCATATGGAGAATTTTACGTGTTGATTTGGGTTTGAAACCCAATAAAATTCAACTTCTGCAAGAATGAAGCCGAATGACCTACCACGACGTCTAATTTTTAGTGAATGGGCCTTAGAAGAGCTTTATGAACATCCGCTGTTTTATCGAAAAATTGTGTTCAGCGACGAGGCTCATTTCTGGTTTAACTGATATGTAAATAAACAAAACTGTCGCATCTGGAGTGATGAACAGTCACATGCCATACAAGAATTACCGATGCATTCCGAAAAAACGACGGTTTGGTGTGGTTTATGGGCTGGTGACATCATCGGTCCTTTTTTCTTCAAAGACGACCGTGGAAGAAACGTTACCGTCAACGGAGAACGATATCGAGCCATGATACGCAACTTTGCCCCAGTTGGCCAAGTTGAACTTGGTTGACATGTGGTTTCATCAAGACGGTGCCACATGCCACACATCTCGTGAAATAATGGACATGTTGAAGGATGAATTTGGTGAGCAGATTATCTCCCGAAATGGCGCTGTGAATTGGCCGCCAAGATCATGCGATTTGACGCCTCTGGATTATTTCTTGTTGGGTTATGTAAAGTCGTTATTTTACGTGGACAAGCCTAACACGATTGAAGCCTTACAGGATAACATAACACGCGTAATTCGTGGGATACAGGCCGAAATGCCCGAAAAAGTGACGCAAAACTGTACTTTCCGAATGGAACATTTGATACGGAGCCGCGGACAACATTTACATGAAGTTATCGTTAAAATGTAAATGGCAAAAGCCAAGTTATCAATTTCAATAAAAATTTTGAATTTATGATGCAAATTGAGTGTTTTATTCGATTTAAAAGAACTACGCTCAAAAAATCACTCATTAGCAATATATCAAAACTGAAAACAAAAGTTATGGATAAGTATTATGATAATAATTCTGTTACCAAAAAGCGATATTCATGGAACTGCTCACAGAAATTTTACAATTGCTGGGCTTCTTAAAACGTCTAAAAACTCCTATCTATGCAATTTTCAACATATTGTGGAATTCGTATGTGTAATGGTATAAGTGTTATTGAATAAGATCATCAATATTTTCAAAATGGTCAATGGATCAAGCAAAAAAAAATTATATCTGTTGAACAACCTCAAGTTTGAAATTCTGAAATGTGAAATATAAAAATTAAGCACAGCGTACCATTTTTCGAAATGATGTGCACGGTGAAATGAGAAGATTGTTTATTCAAAAAAGAGCATACTCTTATATATCAACGTTTCAAAATCAATATTTTCAAAACGAGTCTCATTGGAAAGTTACGATATCTGGAGTAATAATGGAAAGTATTTTCTGTTGAAAGAATTGAATAGTCGGCATCAAGTCTTATTGAGATTCTATAGCTATTCAACTTTCGAGAAAATCGATTTAGGAGCAATTTTACCGGAACATACAGTCATATAAAATAAGTTTCCGTCTAACATAAAGGGACTAACGTTAAATTTGAAATATATATTTCTTTGAGATGAATAAGATTCAACACTTTTATGAAAACGTTACCGAACAATCAGATGAAAAGAAGTTGAATTTGTTATTTGAATATAAAAATCAGAAACTGATATCGGAGTGAGTTGGGAACATTGACTTAAGTTGAAATTGCTGACTTTTGTTGATCAAAACTTCGATAAATGAACTTATTTGAACCCAAAATACAAATCTACTCGAGTTGACTTCGTTTCAATGAGTTTGAAATATACACAACATTCTTCACAAGTATACGATACAATTTTGTGGGGGTTGTCGTTTTTGGTGAGCAGTATAGAAAATCGATAGTATTTGTTCTTGTAAGACCGTGTCTCATGATGCAAACTAGAGGAGCTTTAATGTTTATACAGTATAATAATATTCAGGTCACTCAATCTGGTTGCACAACGAACTGATGGTGAAAATGGCATGGTTGCCGCAGAAATTGATGTGGGTTGCTTATCAATTCGAAACAATATCTCAAGCTATGAACTCTAGACAATGTTCGATATATTTCGAGTATTTATCGATCAATAATATGAAGATACTATATATTTCTCCTGTAGTACGTTTTTTCTCAATATTTCAAAGAGCGTCACAATAATTGATATACTATAGGGTACACACTGTTTCGCCCTTCTAGCGATTCATCAATTCGCCCATCTTTCGTTTTGATAATGTTTCAACATGCTTCTGGACTATATCACAATATGAAATATGAAACAGTCAAAATAATGATTATTCTCGTAATAAACGTCGATAAACAAAGAATCGTAGCATCACTAAATTGACAACTTGAGGATATTTCATTGATTTGATGCAGGAACGTCCTTGTAGCAAATATCATACATATTTGCCATGCATTTTGAATCAACAAGGATTGTCACAAGAATGAAGCAATGGAAACCTAGTCACACTATTTTTTTCACTCAATATTCGATTAAATTTCGCATAAGAATTTTTGCAACATTAAAAAGACTAGGACTAAGTTGTCATAGAAACATGAAGAATGCTGCTTTGTATGTCCTGTAGAGATCATTTGATATGAAACTTATGTTTGAATAATTTCCGGGAAATCTGGATTATCATGAGTTTTTCATAGGTTTCCTCATGGTGGAAAATTTAGAATCCGTTTCAGGAGAATATTTCTGAAACGGATAGTGAGCTATGGCATTCCTCCCAACGGATGATAGAATAGAACTGGGTCTTTTCTTGATTGTTATTTTCTGCTAGTAGAAAGTAATATATCAATCGACCAAAATCGTCTGCCACATAAATTTGATGAAGCTCAAGTGTACCAGTTGAAGATATTTATGGGGATTATTGTACATAAAATTCTGTGTCAATGGACAAATTCAGAAACTTCATATAATATACTTTCAATTTTTAATCTGTTCAATGTTTCATTATTGTTTATTTATTGAGGAGTATTGTTTTGAGAAGTGTTATTTCATGAATTTATAGAATTACCATGAATTGAATTCAATCATTTTTGAATTTTCGATGATTTAATCAATCAAAAAAATTCTATGTATTGAATAACACTACTTGCAACAACTTATCACAATCTAAAACAATAATATTAATCTACATCCATAAAACATCGGAAAATGAGACATCCTTTACACTATACTCTGCTTCAGTCACCACAAAGGCGATACGTTGACTAAATCTCCAAAGCCGGAGATTTCACGTGAAGGCCTAGCAGTGTAGACTTTCTTTACAGGTGTGTTCTTTTGTTAGTTTCCATCTCCAGGTTCGTACACCTTGAACTTGGCTACGCCGTTCTGAGGAGGGCCAATAAGCTCGAAACACGTGTCAGCGGCTACTTCCAATTGAGATGCGGGCTATACCAAGAATTACATTTTTGTCGGTTGTACTTTTCACCGTAGTTGCGGAATATAAAAATAATTCTATTTTTATATCCCGCAACTTTTCAATTTTATATATTGTATCATTTTATATATATAAAATAATACATTTTTGCTGTTAATTGTACTTTTCAAGAAAAGAATTTTTTTCATTCGTTGTATATATACATATATATTTATATTTTTATGTATTTGTGTGTAATTCCTGAAAAGCATGAATGATCTCTGAAAAACGAGATGCAAATTCTTCATTGATTGGTTGGCATGCTTTTCCGCTTTTCCGGCAATCAGAATGTTCCCAATGGGCAAATTGAACCTCACTTGCGGGTATGAAAACCCTTCTCAAATGAGAAATAGACATAATTGATGATGTCTTACGCCTTTGTTCAACCACTATCTGCTTAAGGGGATAGAATGGGGGATAATTGACCCCTAGATAGGCCGCAGAGAAAAGTCTAATCCCACCGACAATTCCGTAAACAATAGAATGCGTATGTGCGAACAGATAATCCTCCCTTTGATCTCAATAATTTTTTTTCTGTCTCTCTCTCTCTCTCTCTCTCTTGGCGTGTGTCAACGCATTGCGTACCAAATCTCGGTTAACATTTTTTCCCATTAACCATGACAATTGCTCGAGTTGGGTTGAACAGATTTGATTCTATGAGATATGCTGTCATTTAAAATGATACTTCAATCTTGAAATAATGATAAAATGTCGCACAAGTTGTTTTTCAATATTAATACTACATTACCTCACTAGTGACTCTGTTTTCGCGATAATTCTGTCGATTTATGTCATAACTCAACTGACTTGTTCGAAAACATCACGAGTCTGACGATCGATTAGTGTTTCTTCAAGCAACTAAGTTCAATTATGCAATAAAAGACGACTTATGAAATTAACTGAACCATGACTAGTATTTTATTACACTATTTTACGAAAGTTGCAATTCGTTTTGACGTCTACTAGTTATCATCTTTATTTTATCAAACTGTCTGTATAGTAACGTCATTGAAAACACAGTAGTTGTAAAACCTTTCATCATTTGAAGACAGCTTAGTTTTGCCATGTTTTCGCTATCTTTGGTTTTCCATGGATGGACAGTGCGAAGATTTCGAAATTAGTGAAATTGTCGAATCAACGTCATCTAAACCGGAAAACATTTCATAAAGATGACCTGCAGAAGAGATATTATCACTCCGAGATGTGCCTTGTAACCTGGGTGATTTTTTAAAAGTTAAGTTTTTCAGGTTGGCACCACGGGTTGGTAATGGCATCCAAACGTCATCCGTCCAAGTGGAAAGTTTTCACTATACAGTGCCATTTCATCATGGAAAGACTTACAAACGAGCAACGATTGCAAATTGTTGAAATTTACTATCAAAATTCGTGCTCTGTGAAAAATGTGTATCGTTTGTTACGACCATATTATATTCGTTATAATCGACCTGGTGAATCAACAATTCGTGCTGTTGTCACCAAATTTCGCACCAAGTTTACTTTGTTGGACATTAAACCATTGTCTCGCATGCGTACAGTGCGTACTGAAGAGAATATTGCAACCGTAGCGTACAGTGTTAATGAGGATCGTGAAATGTCAATTCATCGCCGTTCTCAGCAATTGGACATGTGTTACTGAACCACATGGAGAATTTTACGTGTTGATTTGGGTTTGAAAGCTTACTGAATTATAACATTCTGCAAGAATTGAAGCCGAATGAACTTCCACAACGACTAATTTTTGGTGAATGGGCCTTAGAACAGCTTAATGAAAATCCGCTGTTTTATAGAAAAATTGTGTTCAGCGATGAGGCTCATTTCTGGCTTAACGGATATGTAAATGATCAAAACTGTCGCATCTGGAGTGATGAACAGCCACATGACATACAAGAATTACCGATGCATCCCAAAAAAAAAAACGACAATTTGGTGTGGTTTATGGGCTGGTGGCATCATCGGTCCATTTTTCTTCAAAGAAAGGTTACCATCAACTGCGAACGATATCCAATCGTGATACGCCACCTTTTTTTGCCCCAGTTGGCCGAGTTGAACTTGGTTGACATGCGGTTCATTAACCCGGTGCCACATGCCATACAGCTCGTGAAACAATGGACATATTGAAGGATGAATTTGGTGAGCAGCTTATCTCTTGTAATGGCCCTGTGAATTAGCTGCCAAGATCATGCGATTTGACGCCTGTAGATTATTTCTTGTGAGGTTATGTGAATTTGTTAGTGTATGTGGACAATCCGAACACGACTGAAGCCTCACAGGATAACATAACACGCGTCATTCGTGGGATACAGGCCGAAATGCTCGAAAAAGTGACGCAAAATTGGACCTTCTGAATGGACCATTTGATATGGTGCCGCAGACAACATTCACATTAAGTTATCTTCAAAATGTAAATGACAAAAGCCGAGTTATCAATTTCAATAAAAGTGTTGAATATATGATGCAAAATGAGTGTTTTATTCGATTCAAAAAAACTACGCTCAAAAAATCACCCATTATAATGAACAAATATTCAGAATACATAAGTAAACTTAACATTAATCTAGGAAAATTATTTAGAATGAATTAGAAGTTCAGATATCACCAATTTTTCAGTATAACACATATAGATATCCATATCCTAGATCCAACTGAAAACCGAATATATTTCTGAACAAAAACTATATAACCAAAAACTTCAAAATAGTTGATTGAGATGGGAGATACGTGTTCAAATTTCATGTCAACTTATTAATGAATTAAAATTACCTGAAACATTTCGGAAATATTTCTATATTGTCTACTACAATATTGTTTTGATATACAATACCTTCATTCAGGTTAATGGAAACTTTCATAGTTCCACCTTCATTAGATGGTTGAAAAGCTCCATTGTTCATCCACCTGATGAAGGTATTCTAAACCGAAACAATATTTTAGTGGACAATATACTAAATATTTTGAAATTTTCGGAAATGTGTTTAATTTATTCATGAACTTCGAAATAATCAACATTGAATAAAAACATAATACGAATGCAGAAGGGAACCGAAACGAAAGAACCACATAGACATCCTCCACACATCTATTCAAATCAATACGACCACAAAAAATATCCACCCTATGTATCGATGTGATTTCTCATGCTAATTTCGAACAATTCTAAGAAAATAAAGTGAACAAGTTTCTTAGGTTATAAGTTATAAAACTTCGAAGCGTGATACGAAATAGTTCTTTTTGTAAAATTCTTCGTAGAGAAAGAGATTTCCTAACAGTTTGTCCAGTTGCGTAGTGGGACCTGCCTTGTTATTCTTTCCTTTTCAAAGCCTCAATATTCTTTCATACAAGTTTATTTTCCCAACAGCTGAGGCATTTTTATCCCCATACAAAGAACAGCTAGAGTCCGAACGTTTTCTCTGAGAATAACCCTAATAATCCTGTTTTGTGCTTTTGCTACATGATCTCAAGAAGATTCATAGCACCCACCCCTAACAATAACACAATATCGTAAAATTGATCCAACAAGTGCATAATAAACCCCAAGTGAATATTTCTTTGTCAGAATGTTTATCAATCTACGAAATTTCCAAACTTATGCTCTGAGTATCTTCTGGATATCCTCTTGGTGGAAAATTTCACAACAGCCTTGATTTTCAAGCTTATTTGAGTATTCGTCCAAAGATGGACCTTTATTAGGATAGATTCCAAATCAATGAACGAGAATAAAACTTCAATGAAGTACGGTCTTGAAACTACTGAATTTATTGTGACTACACTTAGTTTCGCCTATTAGGGCATATCATAATATGCTTACCGGCAATAGGCAATTGTAATAAGCCAAACTAATTGAATTCACAATGAATTCAATGGTTTTAAGACTTCGACCTTATTGAAGTTTTTATTTGAGATGAACAACCACACAGTTTACATTTCACTATATGCCGATGATTCATCGGTGGTTGTTTCTGGCAGGACTCCTGAAGAACTTCTTGAGGCATGTGAATGCATTGTGAGGGAGTTTGTAAGTTGGTGTTGAATGAACAGTCTGATGGTGAACGTTGACGAAATTGTATGTGATCATTTTTGTCTGAAGGGCAATGGAATTAGTACCTTGGATGTTTAATATGGGGACAACAGTATATCATCATCCCAATCAACAAAGTTTCTTGGAATATATGTAGACAGAAATTTGAGATGGGCATCACACATCTTATGTAGAAAATTGAGTAACTCATTTTTGCAATTTCTAGAATTAAGAACATCGTAACTACTGTCTTATGAATGTGTATTACAGTCTTGTATAGAGTCATCTAAATTATAATATTCTGCTGTGGGGCTGCTCTACAGAAGTAAATAGGGTGTTTATTACACAGAAGCGAACACTTCGATTAATATTCAATATTCATCAACGAACATCTTGTAAACCTTTCTTCATTAATAATTACATACTCACCTTACCGTGTTTATATATTTATAGATGTTTGTTATATGTTAGAGAAAATGAAGATAGTTTTATTAAATTAAATAGTAATCATGAGTATTCAAGAAGGAACAGGAATGTACTACTCATTCCTATGCATAAAACAGCAAAATTTGAGCACCCTCTCTATTATCAGAGTATTGAAATTTTCAACCATTTACCATCGAATTTCAAAGTACTGTAAGCTCATTTGTTTAAGAGTAGAGTTAAATCTCTGCTCCTAACAAAGGCATACTATAGTGTGGCAGAGTACTTCGATGATTCGAATGTAGGCAATTATGTATGAATCAATTTTCTGTATCATATGTTTTTATATTTTTTTAACACAAATGTTCTTCACCATTGGAAATTGTGTCAAATGTTTGATATTTCTGAGGTAATTTTTTTCTTTTTTTTTCGAATAAAGGTGTATATTCTTGTAAATAAATTCAAATAATATTTTGTTTTGACCAATGTTTTTGTTCGAGGGCTGAATGGAAGATTTAAACTGAATTCAGTCCTTTTGAGAGCATTCTTCTTAGTTGTAATTATTGTATCAATCGAAATGAATGTAATTTTACAATTCAAGGAATGTTTCTCAATAAATATATTTTATTATTATTGTTATTATAATCTTTTCGATGAATGAGAGGCTTAATATGATCGTAAATATCTCGAAGACATACCCAATCGTTTTTTTCCGATACTTGAAAATAGAAGGACGAGTCATGATGTGCAGAAATAAATTGAACGAGTATTTCTCGGCTCTAGAAGAGATGCCGGACTGGAAAGCATTTACATACAGAGTAATTTTTCCTCTCGCATCCCGCCTACACTTTCGAACGGCGGCAAATTCGTCAAATCAAGTCGGTATTTCAATAAAATGAATCGGAAGGGGAGGGGGCTGGCAGCACTAAATACAAACAGTCGATATATCCGTACAAGTCAAATGCAGTCTTGTACACGTAGAGAAAACGTATGGGCTATACGTTGCCATATTTCAAAATGCCAAGAAATAATGTCGGCCGGGCCAGCGTGAGCCACCGCCGGCCCCGGATAGTGGCGGCGGTCACCATGCAGCCAATTGGAAGAATAAAGACAAATGTTTAGTTGGGGTTCCGAAGCGCTGGCGGAAATAAATGCCACTCGCAATACCAGCTCAGTTTGATGGAACGTGCGGCACTCTCCGACGAACAATCATTTCTAAAATAATAATTCGCCGCTAGCTGGAGGTACGCTGGGGGAAGGTGGGGCGGCTGTTTATCGTTCAAAAAGCGACGGCCTGCTTGTATCGGACCCCATTCGCACTTATTGACCCCATCATCATAATCCGCATTTTTCCATTTTCTCTGATCTGGCAATTGAACTATAATATATACTGGATGTTGAATCACCATGGAAATATTTCGAATATACGATCTTGAGCTTGGCATATGAAGTATAACCATTCTACTCTTCATGCTTCAATTACACTGCGCAACAATGACATTGTTTCGCCTCAAAAATACTGTGTCTTCTCTTTAAATGAATGCAAAAACGACCATTAAGAGAAACGATTAGCTCTAGTTTAATAGACAGAAGCTACTTTTATATTTTATAAAGTCTTCTTTTTCAATTTTCGGAAAATTTGTTTTCCAAAATTGGAAACATTGTAAATTGTCAAAATACACATAAATTATATTTATCAAATCATATTTTGACTTCCAGAAGATTACTAAGTATGAAACTATTGAAATAGACATGGCAAACCTCCTACATTCAAGCAACTAGCTGGAATATGAATAGAAGATTGCAATGATTTAAAAGTGATTCCTATAATCTCAGGGACGCAATTAGAGTATATACTGCCGCTTTTTATGTTTGTCGGATAGTACACGCTTGTTAACTGTCGACGTTTGACACTAAAGGCCTCTACATCAGGAGAAGATTGAATGCATTGACATTTTTATTCAATTTGCTCGACTGTCCTGAGTTTCTGGGTAAATTTAAGGCCAAGCTGGCCTCAAGTTTACCCAGACAATTTTGAGAAAATCGAAAGTTTTTTTTCATGAATGGCTACTATATACTCGTAGAAATAGTATAGAAATAGTGCCGAAGGTCAGCAAGACCGAGAAGCAGGTATGAAAGATTAGGGAGCGCTGCAGTGAATCCGGCCTCTCGAACGCGTTCGGTAGCGGCAGCTGCTGCATGCCTTCGGGTCGTCTTATTGTTTTGTTCTTTGTTTTATTGTTATTGTTTTGTTATTTTGTTGAACTGCTTTGAGAAATGCAAGAAATCTTCAGAATGATGCTTACGGAGACCACGAAGGAGTTGTGTATGAAGATGGAATGGATATGTGAGAAAAATTTACTTTTTTTACGATTTTTCACGAATAAAACCTTTGAACTGATTTTTTTCCGAACCACGTTTTTTTGCAAGACTCACACTCTCATTTCAAAACTATTGTACTTATCGATATGACACAAACGGCATTTTACTCTTTAGATGTCTGGCTATGACCTCAAGCAGAACCAGAAATATTCATTATTATTTAACAAAGTTATGAAAAGTTAGAAGTGAGAAAAAAGGGTTAAAAAAATTCAAAAGTCCGCCATTTTGTTTTTTTTTTCATTGAAAATGTTTCATTCTGTTTGACGTCATAGCCAATTCGATACGGAAGATGAAACCGTTTTGTTTTTTGCTCTGAGATATTTCTTTTCCAAGAAACGATGTCATTCATCTTCGATTCAGATAAGTTTCAGCAGCTATTTTCAGGACCGCCATTTAAAAAAAACAAACTTTTTTTCAAGTAATTTCAAATATAAGTGCATTTATATGTAAAAAAATTGATTACTCAACATGTTTTGTACCTACTATAAATAAAATATATTGAAAAAAATTACGTTTTTTGGATTAAGCTGGCCTTAATTTCTTTGTTCCTCAGAGATGAACTAGAATAATCCAGACATTTTACTCAAAAACACACAGTCTTCTCTCGCAATCGCCGCTCAGCTTTGTATGTTCTACTAAAAACCAGGTATCTAGCTGCTATGATTTGCAGTGGGACTCACTTGTTTCTATCATTAATGTCTGTTTAAATCTTAACTATTGAGGTAACTTGCGATCTTCTGGTTTGAATTACTCATCGTTTGGAGATTCAGTTGAATAATTGAATATTTAGATATTCACATTATAGATTTAGATTATTATATTTGAGAATGTTTTTCATTATTATAATTAATTTTTAATATTGTATATCTATGTTGTCAATATTTTTAGTCACTATATTCATTCATGATTTATTTTCCTGTAATTGGGTTTTTGGAAATATATGCAGAAACCTGTTGGAAATATATGCTTATTATTATTATTATAGTAGGGATAGAAAATCACATTATATTCAAGCAGATTTGCCTGCAAGAAATCTTAACCCTAGTGAGAAAAACGTAGTTACCGAGCCAATTGTAAATCCAAAACATGTTCTTTTTCCACCCTTGCATATCAAGCTGTGCTAGATGTAGAATTTTGTCGAAACCATGAAACGAACAGGCCAGGCTTTCTAATACTTAAGAAACAAATTTCCTAAATTGAGTGATGTAGAGAGCAAGGAAGGTATCTTCGTTGAGCAACAAAAACGTCAACTTGTAAAGAACATTGTATTCGATTGAGTTGTGGAAGAGAAAGAAAAGAAAGCTTGGGAAGCCCTTAAGTGAGATGTTATACATGGATTTTTTGGAAACAAAAGAGATGATAACTACCCTCAATTGGTTACCAAGCGTCTACAAAAATACCACCATTTCGGGTGTAATATGTCCCTAAAAATCCATTTTCTCAACTTCCATCTTAATTTTTTTCTGCTGCGAAACTTGATGGTGTTTTAAAAGTATAAGTATTTAATAATAATAATAATAATAATATATATTTTATTGTGAAAAAATAACTACAATCTTTCTAACAAATAATCAAACAAAAAACAAACATTATTCTATTCACAATAAATAAGATCTTATTCAGTTAAAACTGATCTTCCATACGACCTTCTCACCACAATCTTAATCAGAAAAAGGAGAAGTTCCATTGATCTGACATGCTATCTTGCCGCAACAAAAAGGAAGAAACCAAAACAGAAAATCAACAAAAAATTATCGCCACCGTGCTTTATTCGCCAGACCTATTGGCTATGAGACAAATAGCTCCTCAATTCCGCAGAAAATCTTACTAAAGATAAACTCACTTTAAATTTTTGAAGCAAAACATTCATAGTCCTGCATATGTCGTATGTAAAGCTCTTCTGAAAAATGGCAGTACGGTGTTGTGGGGGGGTGAGCAGTCCTCTGCTTCTTACATTCAACGTATGCACATCCGAACGGAATCTGATTTTACTATAAAGATACGGAGGTGTCTTATACTTTATAATTTTAAAATACAACATCGCCGAATGTAGCCTACGCCGATTCTCCACGGTGAGCCATCGAGATACCCGCAGTTTATACGTCACTCTGTCAAATTTTCGTATACCCCAAATGAACCTCAAACAGCTACGCTGGATCATCTCAACACGTTTAGCATCGAACCTTGTCAAAAATCGACCATAAACAACATCGCAGTAATTGAAATGAGACAGAACCCATGCATCACAAATAGTTTGTTTCAAACTCTGTGGCAATATGTGTCTATGTGGAAACAACATTTTTAATTTAACAAAGGCAGCCTTCAAACATTTATTTATATGGTCGCTAAGCTTGAGTTTATTATCCATAATCAAGCCCAAATTTTTGACACTTCTTACTGGTGTTAAAACATCATTACCTATACTGATTTCTAGCTGTGTATGACACGTCGTATCATTGAAAATTATCAATTTGGTTTTACCAGCATTTATATTGAATCCATGCTTCCTGGAATTGGACAGAATAATTTGTATATCAGAATTAATTCTTCGTGAAGCCAACTCAGACTCCTTAACTAGGAACGAATGATACAATTGTACAACGTCAGCATACATGTGACACCTAGATGTTGTTACACCCTCTATCAGAGAACTCGTATATATGCTGAAGAGAAGTGGTCCCAATATAGAACCCTGAGGAACACCACGATTTATCTCTTTCACCTGGGACTTTCCCATTGAAGTCTGCACATATTGCCTTCTTCTCAGCAGATAAGACGACACAAAATTAATAGCGCCGTTGGAGAATCCACAGTAATGCAGAATGGCCGTCATCAGCTGATGAACAATCATGTCAAAGGCTCGGGAATAATCAATCAAAATCAAAGCTGTGGCATTTCCCTTATCAATTGCTCTAACTATATCATCAGTGATGTCGAGTAGTGCAGTAGCACACCCACAGCCCTTTCTGAAACCTGACTGATTTACAGGTAAAATACTGTATCTCTCCAAATGAACCTGTATCTGATCGTACATTATTTTTTCCATAACCTTAGATAGTGTGGGCAATATACTTATTCCACGTAATTCACTGAACAGCGTTATATCCGCCGACTTCGGTAAAGGCATAACTCTGCTGGTTTTCCAGATTTCTGGGTAAATGGAACCTGTGAGACATGTATTTATGATATGCGCAACATACGGCAAGATGTAAGGACAACACAACAACAACATGGTGATCGAAATATCATCCACCCCAGCAGCATTCGATCTTATTGACAATAATTTCTGAAATATCACATCTTCATCCACGCATTCAAACTTAAACAACACTTTGAAGTCAGTCTTCAAGTTAGTCTGATAAAACCGAAAGAGGGCCGGATCGAAATCACCATGGTCACCCTGGGTTGCCGCCAAATAATCATTTATTTCATCAGGTTTATTGAGTTCGCCTGGCAAATCCAGATTCTTCTTCCAACGTATCTGCAGCTCATTCAAAGATTTCCATATCAATTTGGAGTCCTTTTTATCAATTATATGTTGCAGGTATTGCCTTCTTTCAGCCCTCACAGCTGAATTAGTTACATTTCTGATAGACTTATAAAAATTCCAATCAGCTTGCCTTTTAGATATTTTGAATTTCTTCAGAGCCCGGTCACGTCGTGTCACCATTTCTCTTATAGTATCGGTCAACCAAGGCTGATATTTTCTTCTCAACACAACTGTTTTCAGGGGTGCACGAGTATCAAATAGGGCTAAAATAAATTCATTGAAGAGTGTAACCTTATGATCAATATTAGTTATATAGAAAATACGCTGGAAAGGTGTAAGCCTCAAGTGATCATCAAATAGACCACGATCAATACGTTTGAAATTCCTCAAGGTTATAGTCTCTGGAATTCCTTTAACACCATCCTCTCCACATATACTGCAAGATACTGCAAAATTATCAAATTTATTTACATCATCACTGTCGAAAACTTCTACTGAGCTGGATACCAAACCATCAGATAACAACACAATATCTAGCAACGATGCGCGTGTCTCCGTGACTCTAGTTGGCTCACCAACAACCTGCCTGAGACCCAATGACTCAACAATGTTGCCAAAATTAACCTGCCAACTGCCATCCGTATCCAGCATATCCACATTTAGATCACCAACGCATACAACCACATCACAGTTCTCAGACACTACCCTAACGACGTCCTGAAAACTCTCAATAAACTCTAAAAAATTTCCACGAGGTTCTCTGTATAAAACTCCAATTGCTACCTTTTGCTTTTTCAATACTAATTTAATCCACACTTGTTCCATAGAGTTAACTCTTTCAAAATTCATAACCTCAAACTTGAATCTAGAGTGCACATACAAGCATACCCCACCCCCTCTGGACCCACGATCTGTTCTGATTAACCCATATCTTTGGAATCTCAGATATTTGAAATGTAATCACAACACTTAGTACGAAAAAAGCGTTGTCTGTAATAAGACTGCAATAAGAAACTGGAATGGATAAGGAACATAATTAATCAATAAACTTCTTCAATGGTTGGTCCTGCACCTCCAGCACTAGCCCCTGGTGCAGCACCTCCAGCTCCTGGGAAACCAACAGGCATACCACCTGGCATTCCTCCAGGAACTCCTCCTGCACCTTGATACAGTTTCGTTATGAGAGGAATGGAGATGCCTTCCAGTTCTTTCTGTTTATGTTCATACTCTCCTTTATCTGCAAGCTGGTTGGCATCTAACCAAGCAATTACTTCATTGAATGTAACGAAGATATCAAGGACTCTGGAACGGAGCAATGCTTGGACAATTCTGCTGGTTCAAATGTAGAGATTACTTTCAAGAGGAAAGCTAAATGAGAGCTCTTCTGATGAGAGCTCACAAGCTCGAAACATATGTCAAGGACATATCTAAATGTCGGCTATACCATTATCACAATATTCATACAAAAAGCTTCAGAATTCGTGAATTGGCATTGAACGAATTCAAATAACACTCTGTCCATATACGCTTTTTGATACCGTTCATTATTTTCTATGATGAGCGCTCAGCAATCCGACGAAAATTAAATCAGGAAGAATGGCCGAACAAACACAAAAATAATTTTATTTTAAAACTTCAACTGAAGAAAAAATTCCAGAAGTTTATTAAGTCATGATGATCGGCAGCGAAGTGATTTGAGAAAAATGCAAATATACTCAAAGTAGGTAGCCGCGCAGTGAAATGAATAAAGATTGGGAAAAGTCTTTGCATTTGAACTCGGCTATGTTTCGAGGACCAGGTGGTATTGGGAATTTTTTATCACTCCAATCTTATGATTAACTGATCAAGTATAGATGAAACCGAAAATGAAAGACGTAATATTAATATAGAATGTAAGCATTTTCAATTTGTTATTAGACTATATATTATTAGCGGCTTCTACTATCATTCAATACTAAAAAATGCTTAAATAATATCTATAACACATCCAGCACATATTTGTAGTATATCAAGAAATCCATTAGCGTGTTTCTACGTCAATTCGAGCTAGAATTGTGGTTCTAATTCAGTTCAAATTGACATTCATCAATTGACATAATCAATTATTATTTCAAACTATGCACGATAATCGGGGTCATTTCATCGGACCTCATTTCAAATGTTCGAAGGTTCATTCCTTCTAAAGGGGGTCATACCTCACAAGTTCGTCAGTAAGATTAATTGAGAGATTAATTTATTCTATTAGATGTTCTTCTATTTTGTGCCAATTCATTTGCTGGACTATATACGATAACAAATCTCTAATAAGACATGAAAAATGTTGAATTTGTTATGGAACATCATGTTTCAGTATAATTTCCACAGACAGAGCTCATTTGCGTAAGTTATAATGAAAAATGCCAGATAAGAAAATGTTCGATTTCATTCGAAGCTGATTTAATAGAACGTCACTCTCTGCGTTGCTCAAGAGAAATGAATTTGTTCGCTCACTGATCATATTTAGTATCTGGTTTTGGAGATAAGACTCTGAACCGGGACGATCTATTCCGACGCCCTACTCCTATTGGTCAATATTATTTGTTAGCGGTATAGTGTAAATGATTGGGGTGGCCTAAAATATAATTCATGCATCAATGAGTTTGCGTCTGTGAGAAATTGCGAAACGAGTCGATGTTTTGTTTGCGCTGGAGATAATTTCTTTTCGCAGGACGATTTTCCGTATCACGCTATGTTGCTCCCCAAATTGATTGTAGGACTCAAGAAGAAATTCGGGGCCTGCTTGGCAAGAATTGCAACAACAGCGCTTAATCAATCGTCACAGTCGTCTCCCGAATTTGTACGTTGAAATTTACACAATGACAGAGCCCAAGCATGATCAAAATGAGATTTAGTGAACGAAAATGAGAGTGATAAAGCTTAACAATACAAATCATGTTTATGTCTTTTAGCCCCAAAAAACTGACTTACCTTGTAGTTTTTCCCTTGCGTTGTCATGACGTAATACAATATTTCTACTGTCTTCTCTTCGCCAAAGGACTGTTGGATCAGGAACACCTGTAGCAGAACAACGAAGTCTGATGGTACCCCCTTCGACAGCAACTCCACCTCCTTCTGTTGACTCATTATCGTTCAGGATGTCCGGAGGAATTACCACTTCCAAATGCCCCATCTGAAAGTTTTGACTGTATTATTCTTCAGAAAATGTATATGGCCGTTGTGGTTTCTAGATCTTCAAGAGATCAATTACCACACATTGAAAAATCAGAGATTTGAAACACTGGAATCATGCAAAATGTTAATGTTGTGTATTGTGAGAAAGATGAAGATTGTGTAGAGCTGATCTATTGGAGCTTCTCATCATGTAACAAACGAGAACTCTTTTCCATTACAAAATCGTGAATTCATGAATCAAATGCCTTTTCGTGGTCTTATGTTTAGGCTTTCAATTCAAAAACTGGTTATCAGAGGTTAATTCATCTTACCTGACTACGCATCGGATCTGTGTTTATTTGACACATGTAAGTCCCAGAATCGTTCTTTTTGACATTTGACACGTGAAGCTTCCAAGTGTTGTGGCCATTGTGCGTGACAGATAACCTCGGATTTTGCGCAACCATGTGAGTGTGTATAGCGAGAATCGCTTTGGTGTCAGACTTGATCCACGCCACCTGGCCATGAAGAAAGCAAACAAATTAGCAATCATCAACATAAATTTCATACCACGAGAAATAATTTGAAAGTTGTTCTGGTCAGCTAAAAATTCATCGAAATGTTGGAGACATGTTCAGAATACACTTTATTAACGCGAAGAAGAATTTTATGTTTTCTGTGAATATTTTTCGATTATCGAAATCAAATTAATGAATTTCTGTCAATTGAGCTGTATGTGCATAGTACATATATATATATATATATATATATATATATATATATATATATATATATATATATATTTATATATATATATATATATATATATATATATATATATATATATATATATATATATATATATATATATATATATATATATATATATATATATATATATATATATATATATATATATATATATATATATATATATATATATATATATATATATATATATATATATATATATATATATATATATATATATATATATATATATATATATATATATAACGGAAGAAATCAGAAAACGACGAGCAAAGTTCTATGCACATGTCTACAGAATGAAACAGTCCAGAATACCGAAGAAACAACTCAATATAATTATGAATAGTAAATGCGGAACAGAGTGGCTAAAAGAGGTCCAAAAGGATCTACGACAGATCAATATAAAAAATCTCGAAGATCGAACTGAATGTCGCTATAAAATCGCACATGTAAAGTTTGAGCAAAAATTAAATCGTCAACTTGAAATGAAGCGTTTTGGGACGCAAAATTCCTAATGATTGCGAATTCAAGTTCATTCGCTCTCCTCATGGGGAACAATCGAAATAATAATAATAATAATATATATATATATATATATATATATATATATATATATATATATATATATATATATATATATATATAAAATATATATTTATATTTTTTTTTCAAAATTGATTTATTGACTGTTTAAGATATTTTATTTTGACAATTATATTTTATTTTATATAAATTTTGACAAAGTTGTGATATACAACGAAACGTGAACAGAAATAAAATTTTTCATATTAAAAGAAGCCTGTTATTGCTGAAAACATTCAAAATAATATATATATATATATATATATATATATATATATATATATATATATATATATATATATATATATATATATATACGTTAATCGCATTTATGCTAGAAATAGTCTTCAGAAGTTGTGAACATCCTTTTTGTGTTTGAAATGGGGTTCCAGGAATTTCTTAACAATTACGTCATATTAAAATTACTGGCCGACATTGGCTTGAAAAGCTTCTTCATTAATCTGGATTTAGCTTTCGATTTATACTCAAATTTTATTCCAAATTACCTCTTTGAAGTTTCCGCCGCTTCTTGCCGATAAGGCAATGAATGTCATCTCTCAAACTGACTTAATTTTTCCTTAAGATATTCCATAATGAAAATTCTATCTTATCGAAATCCGTATTATTTTTATGGAACTCAGTTTGTTTATTGAATTATTCTGAATATTCAGTTAAGATGATTAGCTTTTCTTAGACAAAACTCATATTTGGCTAGTAGTTTCACAGTTTTTTTTATATTTATATACATTTCATACTACTATTAACGATTACTATATACACGACGATATATATATATATATATATATATATATATATATATATATATATATATATATATATATATATATATATATATATAATATATAATGAATTAAATGAATATAAAGTGAATTTTTTATATATATATATATATATATATATATATATATATATATATATATATATATATATATATATAGTGCTTATGGCACTGAATGAAATATTCAAGAAAATGAATACTAGAACATCCATTCGAAGAATTCAAGTTAAACCATTAGAAGGTTATAGTAGAGCTAGATATGTGAACGTGTACGATGTGATGCCTTCATTATTCTTCAATGGATAAATGTTAGTGAAATATTGAAATCGATGCCACACCTGATGGAAATGCGAGATATATGTTTCGTTCTGCAAGGAACTCGTCAGTCGCACCACGTCCATCGAAGTGAGGCAACGATTTCAATCCCCAAACATCTTGTGACTCCAAGTGAAATGCCGTAGGGTAATGAATATTCCACAATTTCATCTATAGGAATCAGTAGAAAACATCTCTTAGATGATAGACACGCCAAGCATAGAACTTTCACATATCTTCAATACCCGTGAACTAATCTTCAAGTAATCAAAAAAATCAGAGTTATTCTTTGGATAAATGAGCCTTTGGATTAATTGACTTTCACAATAAGAATTCCACAGTTTTCAATTACATTGTTACCAGTTGAAGCAATACGATATTTGGCGTTTGATAATACAGTCAACAATTTCCGAATTTTCTAATATTGTATCTTCTTGACGTGTTTCCAGCAATATTCGAAGTGTGTTAGAGAACTAAAATCAATACCCACTTTTCGACAAAGCGTTGAAACTAAACATAATACTATTCGGAATCTCTAAAGTCGACAGAAAGAGTTCTATGTATCTTGCTAAGCTATTAATAACATTATGAATTTTATATCAAGTCATTATCAAGACTTATTATCGACTAAACGCGCTGTTAGTTTTCGAAACACGTGTTCCGTTTCTGAAAGAGATAGCTGATCTCTACCGAAAAAGATGGTGAAAAATAAGCAGCTTTTTCTCGAGTCACTAATGTCTAAAAAGATCGAAACGTCATACCGTGTTATAATTAAATCTTATTCGTGTTTGAATAGATAATTGATAGAACTCTCTTGGAGAAGGTGTTCAATAAGTTTGAGTCTTCAAATGGTATCTGCTATTCAAATGTTTGAGATGTTTCAATAGTCTCTGTCAGTGATAGCGGATGTCTCCATTCACCGCATTAATAGCTTATTTCCGGTTCGACGTAGCGTGTAAGTGAGTCACTTCCCGTTTTCCACTTCTGAAATCACGCCGACAAATTCATTTTTGCGAAAAATCGTTCGGAAAATAATATCATCAGGCGGCATTTGAAACGACGAAAGACCTATAAAGCGTTGATTGCATTGTCTGCCTATTCCCGGAGGTAACACAAAGATATCCAATCAGATGTGCAAGTCGCATTTATTGAATTTGCTACATACTACTTCCGAAACCAACTCTCTTCCTAATAAAATCAGGGACTATACCTTCCATGAAATTCAGGACATTCACACTCCCTACGAAAGATTGAGTAAATGGATTTATATAAAAAGTCCCCACGACGGATCACTTCCACAGATATTCGTCGGGGGACAATTTCGATTTTATTCATTCTTGGGCTTTAAGTGAATTGGCATCGGTATAACGAATACGATGTGAAACTGCACAGGTGATATTGGAAGAATACCAACTGATTCAACGGCCGTGATTTAGCATAACAGATTTTATAATTTCCTTTCCGACTTGAGAGGCAATATTCTCAACACAGTACTATCACTTTTGCAACTACATAAAACACAGGGCTGCTTTAATCCATATAAAGATTTCACCGAGTTTGTTCACATGTTTCCTCACCATTTTCCAAAACACATCGAGGCAGTCGAGCAATTAGCAGCAAAATCAACGTATCTTCTGAGATTCAAGAATGATTAAAGTCGATTGAAGAAACGATGAAATGAAGTCGAAAATTCCGTGTTTGACTCTCGACCAATCTGCAATTCATTAAATTAAAATGGCGAACACAATCGGGATACTTCGGCCAGTTTCGTAGATGTCAAACTTGGATGAACCTAACCGTGAAACCAAAGTAGTGAAAAGAAGAAGACCTCTCTTAGCCATACAGATGGAGCTCTAAATACTTTCCGAAGAATCTTTCTCAAGCTGTTTTCACAACAAATCCGAGCATTATTGCCATATTTTTTGAAAGCGAGCACGTCAATTGTAATTAATAACGGAAACACCTGAAAGCTGAAACTCTTTGTGTCCCAGAAACAAATACTCTTCACGTAAAGTCTGACAAGAAGGAAAAGTAACGTTTCTGCTAGAAAAATCGATTTGAGTATCCACGAAAAACATTAAGGATGAAAATACAGGCATACATATTTTCGAAACCTAAATATTAAAATCGAAATCTTGTGCGAAATATCTGTGCCCTTCTTGAAGGATACGTCTCATTCACAATATCCCAGCGTCTGGAATTGCAAATAGCTGTACGCCTGTCAGCCATCTTGTCGTTTTGGTTACGAAATTAACTTTTTCCGAATGGTAGAAGAATATCTCTGACGTGGTATTCCAGTCATTAAAAAGAAACGAACGGAAAGCTGTCATTTGCAAATACGACATGAATATTTGGAGGTGATATCCTGAAAGAGGCTGTGCACATCCCATTTCTCCTACTTTTCCAGAACTCCGGAATTTCTGGTGAAATAATCGTTTTAGTCGGATGTCATGAGTTGACGAAAAAAGGAAATGTAGGAAATGATGAGGATTCGGGAACACTTCGTCAATGAAAACAAACGAATTATCTTTTATGTATCGTATAATTGTAAGAAGTGGCTCAAATTCCACCAAAATTGATTAATTCGCTCGATATTTGCTTCGGGTGACTGAAACAATATCAGCAGTTCATTATAATCCTACTCATCAATAATATAGACTTCTATGGTTAAAAATACAATCCTAAATTCTATGGTTTCCCTCATATTTTATGGTGATTTTTCCTACCAATATTCCGCACCATGTGAAGCGTTTCTTCATTACATATTTGGAGATTTGGAGTTATTTCTTTATTACATCTATTATCGTATTCTCTGCTCTGAGTAGAAACGACAATTTTGTTCTTGTATGAGAATTATTATTCATGGATTATTGATTTATTGATTGAAAAGATTGATTATTTGAAAACTGACTGTACTTATGTACTTATATCTGAATGCATGTTCTTCAATACTAGTGCTAGTGTGGATGGTAATATGAGGTCTCAACACAATGGAATTACCATTGTATCTAAAGGCAGCACCCAAGTCTTCGGTATCCAAATGGATAGTGAATTAGGATGGTGTAAGCATATTGAAGTACTATGTAAAAAACTTAATAAAGCCTGTTACGCTATAGGCAGGATTAGGAATTCTTTGCTTATAAATGCTGTTGTAAATGTATATTATGGTTTATTTTATAGTCATATTGGCTATACATTTTGCTATGGGGTAACTCTACTGATTCAATCAGAGTTTTTGTTGCACAAAAACGTGTCTTGCCATTAATGTTTAATCTCAGACCATTGGAAGATTGCAAACCGGTCTTTGTTTTCAATCGTATTCTAACTGTTCCGTGTATTCATATATAGTGAGTGATTTTGTAAGCGCAGTTTTTTTTTAAATCGAATAAAACACTCAATTTGCATCATGTATTCCAAATTTTCATTGAAATTGATAACGTGGTCTTTGCCATTTACGTTTCAAAGAGAGTTTCATGTAAATGTTGTAGGCGACTCCGTATCAAATGGTCCATTCGAAAGGTCCAATTTTGGGTCACTTTTACGAGCATTTCGGCCTGTATCGGCCAACTTGGGCAGAAAAAAGTTGCGTATAATGGCTCGATATCGATCGCCGTTGACAGTAACGTTTCTTCGACGGTCGTCTTTGAAGAAAAATGGACCCATGATGCCACCAGCCCATAAACCACACCAAACTGTCGTTTTTTCGGGAGGAATCGGTAATTCTTGTATGGCATGTGGCTGGCCATCACTCCATATGCGACAGTTTTGTTTATTTACATATCCGTTAAGCCAGACACAATTTTTCGATAAAACAGCGGATTTTCATTAAGCTGTTCTGAAGCCCATTCACCAAAAATTAGAAGTTGTGGTAGGTCATTCGGCTTCAATTCTTGCAGAAGTTGAATTTGATAGGATTTCAAACTCAAATCAACATGTAAAATTCTCTATGTGGTTGAGTAACATGCCCAATTGCTGAGAACGGCGACGAATTGACATTTTACGATCCTCATTAACACTTTACGCTACGGCTGTAATATTCTCTTCAGTACGCACTGTACGCATGCGAGACATTGGTTTGATGTCCAACAAAGTAAACTTGGTGCGAAATTTGGTGATAACAGCACCAATCGTTGATTGACCAGGTCGATTATGACGACCATAATATGGTCGTAACAAACGATACATATTTTTCACAGAGCACGAATTTTGATAGTAAATTTGAACAATTTGCAATCGTTTCTCGTTTGTAAGTCTTTCCGTGATGAAATTACAGAGTATACTGAAAGCTTTTCACTTCGACTGATGACGATTGGATGCCATTACCAACCAAGTGCCGCCAATCTGAAAAACTCAACTCTTAAAAAATCACAAGTTATAAATGCATGATATATGTGAAAGAAAATGTAATCAATTACCCTAAACTTTCTGAGGGAGTTTTTAGGGAAATCATTGTTACCACACCAGAAATGAGGGAATATTTTGCATACAGAATCACTGACTATCCAAGTTTGAGCCTTCACCTTATTATCACGGTTTAAGACTTTTCAACCTTCTACAGTTAGGTCACTTGGACTTTCTGCTTTTAAGACATTTGTTGAAAAGTTCTCAATACTCAGAGCTTTTCATAGTATAAGTGATTATTTAAATGATGTTATCACTACTGATTCATCTCATACCTAATATTAGTTGCAAATACATAGAATTATTTGTTTTATTTTATCTTTGTATCATTCTTCTTTCATTTTAGAATAATATACCTTTGATTTCAGTTAGTTACTATAACCTGTCCAACACAATTGTGTATTGTCATACTGGATTAATAAGGATTATTTTTATTATTATTATTATTGAAAATGTTACATGCTGTTCGAAAAAAGTCAAAAACTAATCAATATTCGAATTTCCCAATCTAATCAGCTTATTGATTTTTCTTATCGATACTGTTAATACGAACTCAATCTATTTTATCAAGTTTTTTTGAGTTCAATTACACGATACAACTTATTCGTATATACTGAAGGTGAAATTTTTATTAGGAACTGAGCTCTCCACTCTTTTGATGAATGCAAACTGACAGTATCAGGAAATGTTTTTCAGCTGATTTCAGAATTTTGAATGGTTTTTAATCGTTATATCCGTTTGAATGAAGCGTTCGAACGCTTGTTCAATGATAATTAATTCTGACAATAAACCAAAATGTTCCGGAAAAACATACTTCATGAATAATATCAGTTTATAATATAAGTTTCAACTGTTATTCAACAAGTTTTTTGATGGTTTTGATGCTGAAGAATTACTGGATGTAAATCCATTTTACGAAATGTAAAATGAAGCACTGTATTCTAGATGTTCACACTTTTATTTAACAATTAAAACATTTCAACATTTTCTCCATATCATTGTTGAAAATGATATAGAGTTTTCTAATAAGTTTATCGATTTACATCAATTATCGGCATTCATAATTATGTTGAGAATTGAAGTCTAACAAGTATAAAACGTCCATTATTGTTTATAAGTTTCCTGCAATGCAATAAAGTGACCGCAATCTCTGTTAAGTCGCCATTACTTGTCAAAATATCGTAATGGGTTCAGCTTCCGTTTCCTCTTCCTTTCAAGATGAAAAATTATCTTCTTGTGTGCATTACTGGTCGAGAAGTCCATCGGGAAGTTCATTTATTTGAGAAAGTTCAACGAGCACTGCTTAATTGGTAATATCATTCAATTTAAAACTTTATGTACTACGGAGTTATCAAGGCGTTGCATTTATCACTAGGATTCAGATTTATAGCTACTTGAAAGCCTGGAATTCATGAACACTGTTTAAATATAATATGATGACGTGGATCGCTACGTGGATGGCATTCGTGGAATATTTCGGTACACATAGCGCAAATTCTTTGACTAACCCCTCGACGTAACTTACTAACATATTTGCATGGCGAATTATTTTGATGAGTAGAGAGTGACGAACAACAAAAACGGTAGCCCATAACTTCATTCCCGTGCTGGTTAAATGCGGTATGGCATTTTCTTCCGAGAAATATTGAGCATACGAAACGGAAACCTGACTTACCTGCAGCCATTTCATCATTCAGCCCCATATATTGAATAATTAAGAATCCTTGGGTATTTCCACAAAATTCCTCACTGAACTTTTACCTCTTGAGCTACCTACACATCATCAGGAGTTTTATAGAACTTAATTGGATTCATTGGGGTTGTATTAAAGTCTTGATAATCGCTTCGTAGCCCGAACTTACCGTTCGTGGTGTCATCTATATAGTTTCATCGTTAATATTCTTCACGCACTTATTTTAATAACTGCCTGATTGGTTGAAGCCTGCGCACGGTAATTTCACCCTTACGGTTTCTCTTCACAAGAACCGATGTTCATAACTCAGAATAGGTTTATTTCGAGGATGACAATATTGACTTCAGTAGCGACAATTCTCCACTTCGAAAAAACGGTTTCCTTGCTTTGATCTTATCTTGTTGTAACTCCTAAAACGAATCATTCGAATCAGGTTTTTTCCAAGCTTCGATAGCATATGTTTGCTATACTTATGAAAATTCCCAAAATACATTTACCCAAAAAATCAAACCAAAAACCAACTTTTTCTTTTCCATTTCGCCATCTTTGACATTCAGGGACAAATGAATAGCTATTCTGACTCAAACTCTTAAAACAAAAAAAAAACAAAAAAAATAATAAAAATAACAATAATAATAAAATATAGAAACAAAAATATGAAGTATTATTATATACGTAGTAACATATATGAAGTATTATAATTATATATGAAGTCACATTATTTAACAATAATTTAAGTCTGTTAAATGAATTTATCCAGTTTTACTGGGCAGATGAGAGCTGGTATTTGACCGTTTTTCTAAATCCAGACAGAGAAAGATTTTTTATGTCACTATCTAATGTATTATAAATTGAGGACGCATTATATGTGAAAGATCTTTTAAAAATATTCAGGCGAAACCGAGGTAAATGTAGGATATCATAGGGGTATCATGAAGGGTATTCATACAGTAGGTAACAAAGAGATGTTAACGAAATTCGATTATAATGATAGAATGAATTAACAAAAATGGGTACATATATCGATATTTCGACTAAAAATCACAGCTGTCCAATGTTTATCTGTCTTCGTCTCTTCTGTTACTACTTCATATTTTTACAAAGCCCAAATGCAGGCAATGGGGTGAAAAAGGAACACTATAAGCCGAAAATCATCACACTAAGAAACAATTTGTAACATAATTTCTGTTGACTTCGAGTTTTAGGCTGTTTTAGAGGTAAATGGACAAGCTGATTTCAAAACTTTAATAACTTTTTTCAATCACGTCAAGTTTTTTTTCTTCAGTTGTTGCGCATACTATTACGCTTCGCGAAACTGAACGCGAATTACAGAAAGCCCTACTGCACTTCTGTCGGCGAAACTTTTTCTGAGGGGGTAATGACGCGGCGCAATAGATTTAGATTCGTATTGTCTCGACTAATTTGGTCAGTTACGCATGAGACACTGTAGTAAACAGGTGTACTTGTCGCTCTGAAATAGTGAAGCCGGTGTCCGACGTGTAGTGCAAATTTTGTATTTACACAAGATTAGCAGAATTTCGTTCTTATTTATATATAAACTAAAAATTTTCTTTCAAAATAGCAGATCAAAAATTGCTAACACAGTGGCCGCCAAAGTCTGAGCTAAAGCCTGGTGATCCAAACATTGTAAACCAGCTATTTGTCGACAGAAAAAAACATTATATTTCCGCCTTTGCATATAAAACTAGGTCTCAGGAAGCAGTTTGTTAAAGATTTGCCAACTGAAGAGTCCTAGCTTTCTCTTCATATGAGAAGATAAAGGCTGTTGTCTCTGATGGGCCACAGATTCGGCAACTTATTAAAGATGAACGTTTCATTGAAACAATGACCGAATTTGAAAATAATGCTTGGTTGGCATTCAAAAGTATTGTCAAGGACTTTCTTGGAAACACACGAGCCCAGAATTACGTCGAAATTGTTCAACAACTCTTGGAAAGCTTCAAAAAGCTAGGCTGTAACATGAGTGTCAAGCTGCATTTCATACATAGCCATCTTGCTAACTTTGCAGAAAATCTTGGCGCTGTTAGTGACGATCAGGTGACCGATTCCACCAAGATTTTAACGTCATGGAGGCAAGGTATGAAGGTAGATGGGAGTCAGTATGATGACTGACTACTGTTGGAGCATCAAGCGAGAATGTTCTCAGATTGAACATTCTGGGAATAGTTATAAGCGAAACTGTTACCCTTATATCTTTTTTTTAGTTTTTGTATAAACACAATATAACTTTTAATATTATAATAACCTTTATAAAGATAATATTCTAATATGTTTGGTTAGCACCAACTCTATTTTCCTCTGTATGCCCATTTTGTATGACTTTTAGGGTAAAGAGAGGGTATCCTGTAGTTTAAAATCTTGACGGGATAGAGAAAAACTGATAACATTTTTGGATTCAGAGATTAAGATTTAGTCAAAAACAAATCACTATCTAAGGGAACAAAATAGCTGTTCCCCAGTGTTATAGACGATACAATTCATTTGTATGAATATATTTTTCGACCATCCCGTAGACGGAACTAGATCACTATATCGAATGGCGCGTAAGTTCAGATAAGGACATAAAAGCAATTCCATAAGATTATCGGTCGAGTATATGTAAATGTATCGCAGTTACTTGCAGCTGCGGAGCCGCCATTTATCTTATTCAACATTCCTCTTTGTGTTTCTTCCAATATTATTCCTCGTTCTTACAATTTTGCCCCACCCTGTAACTCAATATTCCTCACTTTTGCTAGCGAAAGAACTGAGAGGGTAGTTTTTTTTTTGAAGATAATATGAGAATAAGGAACCTACATGTGAAAGAGGCAAAGAAATCGCAACAGCCTATACATGATACGTCCATGTTGAACAGATTTTCATTGTTGAAAATATACTGGGTGTTCATATACCCTTTTGGGTAACTATTTGATTTATAATTTCTTTCGTGAAATATATTCACTTCTTTCCTTCCATTCACTTCTTTTTCAAACTTTGAAATGCACTCTGAATTCATTCTGAAGGAATTGCAAAATTACAAAGCCTGATAACAAAACACAATTTTTTCACTCGATAATATATTGAACTTGCCAAATTTCAACTAATCTGGCTACTACATTCGATAACTTTCGAACACTTAATTATAATGAGTTGAAATTTAAAAATGGGGGACATTGTTCTTTTGGGCATTTTTTCGATTCCATAGTTTGAGATAGATGGTTAAATTTCACATAATTGCTTCTATTAGTTCAACGTGCTTATCTAACTAGGCTATTATCAAGAGTTATTGCAATGTGTTTCATACACAATAGTTTTTGTAGATATTATTGTATTGTATTATACACCTTGCCTCAAAATGATATTCAAAAGTTGCAGACGCTCCAAAATAGAGCATTTAGGATTATATTGAAGTGAAATAGGTACACACCTGTGTCACTCATCTTAGAAACACTAAGTTGTTCGAATATTAGGCAACATATAGTAGATAAAACTTTTGACTTTATTTATAAAATAAAATATGTCATGGTCACTAACTATATCGTTGACCGTGTAAAATACGTTGAAGATGTACGTATATGGTTACCAAACAAGGGCTAGCGAACAAAATGATTTCTATACTGCATAGTGCAGTTTATCTAAATGCCTGAATAATTTACATACATATGTGCGAAAGGAATGATCTTATTTAATAGTCTAGATCCGCAGCTAAAACTATGTGAGAATCATAATGATTTAAAAAATTAACTTTATTATCTTCTGCCAAAAAATAATATTTGAGGATGAAATATGTTGTTTGTTGTTTGTATATATAATTTCTCTTTTTGTAAAGTTTATTAGCTGTGCTAAATGAAGTTACTTACTCAACTATTTCAAGATCTTTATTGACCTGGATCTTTCGCCATTTTGCATGAAACAAAGAAATGAAACGCACGTGTAGAGTCAGTCTATGAATTTCAGTGAAAAACGGGTCAACTTCTGAAATAAATTATGACATTATGTCGAAAATTTCACGGTACAAAATTTAATTGAAAAATAACACCGTATATTGAGGACTTTGCACTTTCGAAATGGACCGAATCAAAATGGGATAAATCACTAGAGAAACGACAAACCGCTTTCGAAATATTTCGAATGCTATAAATAATACCTTATCGAACGTGACCGCATATATGAATTTCACAAATCGAATAGAAGGTACCTGTGACTACGATATTTTCTTCACCCTTCCCTCTCCTGACAATCTGACTCTGGAAGAAGTATTCTAACGCTCAATGTAACTTCGTATCTAACTTTTGGTGAAGAATGAAACAAATTGCATTGTTCTGGGAGATATTTCCTGATATCTAGCCGTGGAGAATCCAGAAGTGGGGTTCATGATTGTATGAGTATAGACTCACTGAATCAACACGTTAAGTCAAGGGGGAAAGCCTGAATGTTAAATAGCGGTTCTCTTCCCTTCCACAACAGTGGAAGAAACTTCAAGATCTCTCACTGATATCGAGGAGTAATAATGCGCAAGTAACGCCCTTTGTATCCCCAGGCCACAAGGGAAACTTCTGAACAGCAGGGGTAGTCTACGGAGAAGAGACCGAGAGGCTTTAAATATTTGGAAACAGTATTCAAAATGAGCTACACTCAAAAATTTCTTGAAAGATGCATTTGGTATCATATTTGGATACTTGTCGAATGTAAAAATTGTGACACAAACTTTGTGACATTTTTTAGTCGTTTTTTATGCGAATTTTCCTCTGAGAATCTGAAACTAACATTGAAAAATACGAATCCATGTACGAAGTATTTTTCGCTTGTCATTTTTCCAGTTTGAATGGTTCATCGTATATTTCCGCATGAAGAAATCTCTGAATTAACACACGAGTACATTCACAAATACTTCAATCCTGCTGAAAATTTCGATATTTCTTCCGTTTGCAGAGTTGAAGTAATAATTTAGAAATCAAAGAGAATTCCATGAATAATGCTCTGAAATGAAATCAGATACGCAAAGAATTTTCAAAATATCAAATTAAAAACCTATACCTTTTATGTTCATTTATATATGTGCATATCATTATTAAACAAATTGATAACTGTTTTTTTAGTCAAAATAGAAATATTACATCAAATTAATATTGAATTATATCAAATTTTGAAGGCACAACCAAATAGACCAAATGATTATGAAAAAATACATTCACGTTCACAATGTTTTACTTTACATTATTGTTTTTTTCATTCAAAATTCTCCTTAAACATTTCGCTAAATCAAAATGAAAAAATCTAGTTGATGAGGGTAGACACACATACAGAGGTTAACTAATTCCAAAAATTCCAAGTGATTGATATCGAATACAGATAATTGCCCAATACGTAAGTATAAGCTCACTCTATAATTGTTTCTTTCGTGCATAAATGCTCATTATATATCTTATTATTGGGAATTTTCATAGGAAAATATAATATTTGAACTTATTTTTCCTAAATCATCAAATATTACTTCGATTTATTCAAACTGAAAATTTGCGAAACATTTGTAAGGGCATCCAAATCAAACACTAAGCCCATTTTCACTGAGTCAATTTTAATTCTTGAGACATGCGTATTTTGACACTTCATTTCTCAAAATGAGTATTATGGGTACATATGATGAAGCATATATGATATATAGCCTCATGACTCAAGAATGTGAGTACATGTAATGAGGCATATCAACATAGAACACACGATTGAACTCGAGAGATGAATAAGTGCTTTGACATTTTCTTAGAGTGTTCAGGGTTCAACACTGGACTCCACAAAACATACCAAAAACATTTTTATCCATTGGAAGACAGTGAAAAACGATCGAGGCTGCTCTTTCTAGTTGAGCCTCCTAAAGGAATTGATGAGAGATGCCATTAAACTGTGAAACTCATTTTTATGTGGTAATGAAAACAAAAACATTACAGGTAACTGTTAGATCTCATTTTCATTGAATTAGAAATGAATGAAGCTTTGAGGAGAAGAATTAACTTACAAAATTCACAATGGCCAACTTTCAACAAATAATTCATCAATGAAACATAGTGATTTGAATCTCCTTCTTCTAATGAATAAATTTATGGAGTTAATGTGAATGTATTATCAAGTTCATATTGTTTTTCTCCGATGAAAAACGACTCGAAATACAAATGAGTGGCGGGCCAACCCTGTAAAAGTAATTCAACCTTCGATTCCAAGGGACACAAGGAGAATTTGGCGCTTATTTTTTGTCAGCGTATTAGGTCGAGAATGTCATCAGTGTCAGTTTCAATATGTTATATGTTAACATTACGAAGTTTTCTGGTTTGGTTTCCGCAAAATGTGAAAATATGTGTTTGAACATGAAAAACGCCACCGTAACAGGGTGGGCTGATCTATCCTCTGTTTACCAAAGAAGAAGAGCAGCGACGAATTATGCAGCCTGATACAAAGTTTCGTAGCACGACACAAGACATTTTTCAGTATTCAATATCGAATTTCTCGAAAATCGCACGATTTTTCAGTATACTTTACGACTTCTTTCTTCCATTTCATAAACGGTAAGATTCTGCCATTGAGTTATAATATTAATAATAATAATAATAATAATAATAATAATAATAGTCATAATAATAATAATAATAATAAAATAAGCAGAAGTTGACCATATAGTAACGAAATATATTTGATGAATAAAAATGAAATTCAAATCGATTGCAATAGCAATACATAGTAAACAAATGAAACAACTAAAATCAAAATATTATTTATAACTAAGTCATATGTGGAAAACAGAAGTTCATGAAAATATCACGACATCTCATTGCGCTGTTCTGAGTGGCATGCCAAGATCACTGATAGCCGATCAAAATAGATCACATCGACCGCAACACCCATCATAAAGATTACGTACACTGTTGATAGGAGAACGTGACATAACATTTGATCTGCTGTAAGTGACATAAAATGTATTATTCTGCCTCAAACCAGACCTTGGTACGCGAATATTTATGTTGCTGGGAAGAAATGGTGAATCAATCGAATTCTGCAAAATTTTAAAGAGAAACGTTAGGCCGAACCGTTCACGCCACAACTTCAATAATTCAATTCCAAGACTATCGGTAAGGATGGAATGGTCGAAGCCTCTCGAAACGAGATTGTCTATAACATCTGAAGTATATATACTTCAAACATTTTCTCTGAACTGCCTCTAAGTCGACAATAGAATTAATGTACACAGGAGACCAAATTGAAGAAGCATATTCCAGTTTTCTGCGAATAAAGGAGTAGTACAGCGTTCCCATTGTGCCAAGATTAACAAAGCTGTCCCAATTTCTGACCAAAGCTGTGAAGAAAAATCATTGAAAGTTTCAATTAATCATTACGATTCATTGATGTTCATCTAATTATTCTTCGGTGGTTTCAAATTCATTTTAATAATTCTTCATATTTCATTTGTTGATCTTCATTTCAACCTTTTCTGTCATATTTTTCTATTGAATGAGAGTTCAAACCAATTTAAAGAATTAGTTTCATTTTACACTATTTTTTAATGATTGAAGTCATTCTGTCTTTCCTTCAATTTCAATCAGGCATTATATTTTTTTTCTATTGAACTTTTTCATGAGTAGTTTAGAAACTTGAACTCAAATAGTTAAAAGTATACGAACGACATAATTGATGAATAATGTACACAGTTTACAAGCCTGAAAAAAATTGTTTGAAAATTTTCCGAATCGTGAATTTTTATTCAAACTCGCTGCTTATATTTTCAAATGTACATAATCTACATAACTCCGATGTTTACATTCACTTGGTCGCCTTTGAATTGCATATCTGACCTCTTGTTCGCAAATACAGATCAAACAGACTTGATTGAACATGATCGATCTCATATATGAGGAGTATCGCATCAACTCCAAAAGCATCAAAGTAGAAATTACTTTACATTTTCCATATTGAAAAATTGATCCTGTAAAAGCATGTTTGTCAAGTGACCCATTCGTTATTTTCGAGTTGTTTGTTTCAGAAATACATATCCGCTAAACAAACTTATCATTGTTGTTTTCCGAGCGACCCTTGAACGTTGATCTTCGGACTTGCTTTCTTTTATTCAGTATTTGATGCAAAAACCCCGGTGCATCGAACATTTTATTGTCTCTATGTCAATTTCAAGCATATGTAACGGGTGATTTTTTAGGAGTGAAGTTTTTCAGGTTAGTGGCACTAGTTGGTAATGACATCCAAATGTCATCTGTCAACGATTCCAAATTGTTGAAATTTACTATCAAAATTCGTGCTCTGTGAAAAATGTGTATCGTTTATTCCGACCATATCATGGTCGTCATAATCGACCTGGTGAATCAGCAATTCGTGCTGTTATCACCAAATTTCGCACCAAGTTTACTTCGTTGGACATTAAACCATTGTCGCGCATGCGTATAGTGCGTACTGAATAGAATATTGCAGTCGTGACGTACAGTATTGATGAGGATCGTGAAATGTCGATTCGTCGCCGTTCTCAGCAATTGGGCATGTGTTATTCAACCACATGGAAAATATTACGTGTTAATTTGGGTTTGAAAGCCTATAAAATTCAACTTCTGCAAGAATTGAAGCCGACTGACCTACCACAACTTCTAATTTTCGGTGAATGGGCCTTAGATCAGCTTAATGAAACTCCGCTGTTTTATCGAAAAATTGTGTTCAGTGATGAGGCTCATTTCTGGCTTAACGGATATGTAATTTAACAAAACTGTCACATCTGGAATGATGAACAGCCACATGCCATACAAGAATTACCGATGCATCCCGAGAAAACGACAGTTTGGTGTGGTTTATGGACTGGTGGCATCATCGGTCCATTTTTTTTTTGAAGAAGAAGACGATCGTTGAAAAAACTTTACCGTCAACGGCGATTGATATCGAGCCGTAATACGCTACTTTTTTTGCCCTAGTTGGCCGAGTTGAACTCGGTTGACATGTGGTTTCATCAAGACGGTGCTACATGCCACACAGCTCGTGGAACAATGGACATGTTGAAGGATGAATTTGGTGACGAGATTATCTCTCGAAATGACCCTGTGAATTGGCCGCAAAGATCATGCGATTTGACGCCTCTGAATTATTTCTTGTGGGGTTATGTAAAGTCGTTACTATGTGGACAAGCCGAACACGATTGAAGCCTTACAGGATAACATAACACGCGTAATACGTGTGATACAGGCCAAAATGCTTGAAAACGTGACGCAAAATTGGACCTTCTGAATGGACCATTTGATACGTAGCCGCGGACAACATTTACATAAAGTTATCTTCAAAATGTAAATGGCAAAAGCCAAGTTATCAATTTCAATAAAAATTTCGAATTTATGATGCAAATTGAGTATTTTATTCGATTTAAATAAAAACTACACTTAAAAAATCACCCATTATTCTAGAGACACGTGTGCAAGCAAACGACCGGCAAGTTGTGATAAATTGCCCAATGTGCCAAAATTGAGTACTGCACCAGGGAGGAAACCTTGTCACTCCTTTTAGATAAGTTATATAAAAATAGACCAGTATATGCTGCTTCTGTTATCAAGCTGCTCAACAACATGTCAAGATAGATATGAACGCAACTCCCTCCGTCGAAAGTTGTGAGATTTATGTGATACCAAGTCGGTTAATTTATTCAGTCCCTACTTGAGCAACCTTCTGTCTTAATTTATTACGTAATTGTTTCACCTAACATCATTTTATAGTGACCATATCAATATTGAAAATCTCTTTTGTTTTGAATAAAATATTATGTATTACTTGTGAGATTAATTTTGTTTTCATGCGATGGCCAAATCCATCGGTTCTATTTAAAACATAAAATATTCTTAATATTGATATAGTCCCTTTAAGATGACTTAACTTAACTTTAACTTAACTTATTACTAAATAACTCGAGACAGAGGCCCCTCTTCAGGAGGGACTGAGGAAATTAACTGGTTTGGTGTTACTTGATATCACAACTACGGTAGAAGAAATTAAGCGAGGCTTGATTTTGTCAAGATTTTGTTTCTGGTGTTATTTCATCTTTTTCACTTAGTTTATATATATACAGGTACACTTTTCATTCAGTGCAAATAAAACTTTTTAATCCTATATATTTAAATGGGATCACTGAGTTATTTATGTACCTCATATACCTAGAAATTTGACCGAAATTACAGAATAGTTTGGTGTTTTCTTGATTTTCACAAAGAACAAAAATTTTTTTCTAGATTTAATTCTATGTCTCCTAGAAAAGCCTCAGAGTTTTAATGATGAGTCAGTCAGTGAGTGGCAAACTTGGAAAACTTTGACTAGTTAAGTTGACGCTTAAACTACTGGTTCAAATTGAATAAAATTCAAGATAAACAGTGTTTATACAATGCCTGCTTGGTTACTGAAAACTGCCTGTTTGGTTACTGAAAATTGCCTGTTTGGTTATTGAAAACTGCCACTTTGGTTACTGGAAATCGCCAGCTTGGTTACAGAAAATTGCCTGTTTGATTACTAAAAACTCCCTGTTTGGTTACTGAAAATTGCCTGCTTGGTTACTGAAAACTGCCTGTTTGGTTACTTGAAACTGCCTGTTTGGTTACTGACAATTACCTGCTTGGTTACTGAAAATTTTCTGCTTGGTAACTGAAAATTGCCTACTTAGTTACTGAAAATTGCATGCTTGGTTACTGAAAATTGCTTGCTTGGTTACTGAAAATTGCCTGCTTGTTGCCTGCTTGGTTACTGAAAATTGCCTACTTGGTTACTGAAAATTGCCTACTTGGTTACTGAAAATTGTCTACTTTGTTACTGAAATTTGCCAGCTTTGTTACTCAAGCTTCTACTTATATCTTCAACGGAGTTATAGATGGTCAAAAATTGCCTGAAATGCTTCGAGATAAAAGGATGGTACGGTCGTGAAACTCTCTTGCTTGACTTGGCTGGAGCGTTACCATGTCCGCATATATCGATTTCACAAAATAAAAAGAAATAAGATATCGAGAAATTTTTACAATTAATATGAAATATACTCACAATTGACAGGAAGTTTTACTTCAATTCTGAAGTTCAAAAGCTGTTCTCAAATTGATACATTGCTTTCATCCTCAAAATACAACCAGAGTGAGCATTGACATCAATTAGAAATTTTTTCTTCAGTTTCCAAATTTTGTCTATCCCCCATTTTTTTTCATTTAAATATCTATTAAGTGCATGGTGAACTGAACTAACATTCCAAAGTGTAAGCGTGCCTTATGAATTTCAGTTTATAATAATTTAATTACCCATTTGACTGGACTATACCGCGTCGGAGAAAACATCGCGAACTCCGCGAATGAAATCAACCGTGTGTAGCGAGCCTTAAACATCTCTCGATACAAGATCGACGCACGAAATTACAATGAACGCCCACATTTCTAAATATGAACACGAAATACTTTTAGACGTAATGGCATCGCTTAGCGGATTTCGCAAGGATCCAGGACGGGTTTAATACTTATCAATTCGAGAAACAATAGGTCGAGACTCCTTAGATCCAGGCCTAAGCTTTGCTGCGCGATAAATATCAGTGAGCGTACGGGCTTTTGAACTTTATCAAGATTTTACATTTTTCAAGATGGAAAGCAACGAATACGACACGATACCCACTCGCAGATATATCTTCAACGAAGGCCATATCCGTTCCGGATCATTTCTCATACAAATGCGTTTCGTGACGAAATTTCGATGTTATATTCGCGCCGATATTTGCTTATTATAGAGTCGGTTTGCGGAAAATGTTTCATCTATAAACGAGGAAATATCGCTGCGTTTCATTTTTCTGGATGAAATCGGACGTGTCACATCCAGTGGCGTAGCTTGCTCTTTTATCTTTATTTTAATCTAGCAAAAGATTAGATACCCTTGAAGTCTTGGAAATTTTGATAGCCAAAAAGATAAATTTACCTATTTGTAATGACCAGGTAGATTTTTCCGTGAAACCAGTTTTAAATTGTGTGGTTTAGGATATATAAGTGAGAGTTGAACATTTTGAAATTCAGTAATATTGTATTCTCTTGATAATGGGTAAACCACCCGAAACATATGTAGAGTTTTTAACATATTCAGTGAAAATTAAGTCAAGTGTGTTGATTTTTAATTTTATAGTTTTTACCTGATGGAATATTTCAAGCAAATCTAAGATCTTAAAAAATACTGTCAATTCGGTCCAAATTTCAAGATGAAATCGTTGTTTATTGTCACGTAACTGTTCAGCTTTGAAGTTTGCAACTGATCACTTCAATTTAATGATAGATACACGAGTAGCAAATTGGAAAAAACTATGAAACATGGCGAGACAATTAAAATGGACGGAAAACAGTTTTCTAGATTCAGATACTCTATCAAACAATTTTGTTTCACCATTACGGTGACTTCTTCGGACTGACCTTCGAAATTTTGGATTAACCATCGGAGGTCAGTACGATGCCTGACCATTGTGAAAAAAATCATTGAATGTAGGAAAAGACAATCTGAAAAGAATCCATTGTGAGGATTGAACATCACACTTGTTTGATGAGTACATAAAGTCAGAAAACAATGTTTTCTCTACTGTTTAGATTTCCAAATGGATACACATCAAGTAACGACCAAACGCATTGAAGAAAATTATGTATATAGACATCAGAATTATAATGAGAGAGAAAATACAATGAGAATTTACGAATTTAATCACAGTATGCGTAGGATGATGACTTCGACATTTCTAGATGTTAACAAAATGACAACTACACATAAAGATAGAATCTCCACGCATATGTTGGGTATTTAATAATTCTTGTGGAATTGAACTACTTTTATGATCCATTCAATCACTCGACACTTGAACAATTCAAAGAATTTCAGAAGTTATTTGGAAATTGTCCACTGCAATATCGTTTTGACATAGAATACCTTCAACAGGTCGAGAAAAACTGATTACAAATCTCAGAGAATCAACTTGAACACTAGCAGAACCACTGAATATGGATGTAGATACGCTTCTTCTACCTAGTGAGCCTATTGTTCAGCAGTGTGGACCTGTTGACTTCTAGTAAATCCTTTTGTGCTCAGTCAGTTTTCTTGTACCTGTTCAATTCAAGCCTCTCAAAAAAATATAGTTTTAAGCTCGTAGTCGTTTTTGAAATTATGGTTGTTTCAATGAAATGATTACTAATGCCTATATCATTATCATACTATTATATTATCATAATTGACAATTATCGGCATCATCAGTTTTTTCTTCGAAGTTGAATGAAATTTTTTCTTTTTGTTTGCTAGTTTCAGATCAGCCGGAATGCGGATGTCACTGTTCCACTTGTCGCAAATGGCCATTCCGGATTCCTACTATAGTGGACGATTGAGAAGTGTCATCAAATAAAATGAAGTTAGATGAAGCTAATAATTATTGTGAGTACTTGGACACCGACAACACGGGAGAGAGGGCCAAGCAGTAGCGGTCGCGATAAATTACCGTGACGGTCAAACGAGTAAACGACCCCAAGAAGGAAAGAGAGAGAAGGGAATTGTGACAGGCACCGTATAATGCCGGTGTCTGAAAAGGATCACTCCGCCTGTCACTCCAAACGAATCTTGAACCATTTCCTGACAATTAGGATTCAAAATTGTAGGACGTTCTTCGTACACATATATAGGAACACTGCAAATCAAGTGAATCCGGTAGTTTTTCTCGAATAACAGAGCCAATTGAGCAGAATAACACGTAACACAACCCATACGAGATTACAATGCTATCTCGATAATATTTATAAGCTCTGTTTACGTATTTAAGAGCAGATAATATGAGCACTCAAAGATATAATACACGTAACTTTATGTACTATATTTCAACAATTAATTAAGTAATGGAAATACATAATTCATGAAATTCGTAACAGAAAGGATTAAAAACAACGAAAGGGATTCAAGTAACTACTAGTCAATAATGAAAAATAAATCACTATGGGAGCAAACATAGGTGTATGTGAAAGATTTTGTCTTGAATTACGTGCTTCTTCATTGAAAAACTGATATAAATATCATCAACCACATTGAAGAAGATTTGAAAATGTCAATTGTCCAAATCAAAGTAACCACTGTTTTTCTGAACATTGTATTAGTCACAACATTTTATTAGACTTCAGTAATATTCATTACCGTACTGAGGTAAGAAGGGTGGAAATTTGGATTTGTTAAAAATAGTAGATTCGTTTTTGGTGAAATGCAGGCATCTATTGTGAATGACCAAATAATTAGCCCCCTCTATTCTTGAGTGCAGCTCTATAATTCAATTCATTTATACCTTCTTCGTATAATTGTATCTGCCATAAGCATTTTTTCTATAATCGAGTGTATCTTCTTTGAGCATTGGTGCCTTCTATGAACAGTGGTTTAAAACCTTTCGACTACACTTCCTAACATAAATACTTCGTGAAACAATATCGAATTGTTATCATATAATGAAGGAAAACTTGGGTCAATGTCACAAAACATTTTGAAAAAGAAAATTTTATCAATCAAATAAAATCTAATAAATTCAATGGACGATAAATCAACTTTGTGATAGTTCATATTTAAATGAGAGATAATAAGAAATACTTGTCTAGAAATCACTGACTGAACAATTCTTTATTCGACTAGTTTCGCCTTTTACGGCATTATCAAGAATGACTACATATTACAAAGACAACCTTTAAATAATTGCAGATCTGTTCGGACCACAGACTACTTCCCAAATTTTGTATGTTCTGTGGCTCGGTACCTGATGGTGGTAGAATATAGAACATCAATATCAACATCAATATATCCATAGAACATAAAGGTGGGGATTTCCAAACTATCAGAGATTTAACAGTGGGGAGTGGTTTAGGTCTAACAGGTCATTTAGAAGATTGTATTTATTGAATTTTTGGAGTTTATTTATTTCCATGGCTTCCAGGTAGTTCATTTTCATACCTTTTTCACAGTAATCAAGAATATTAGGTTCGAAACAGGGTGTGATCTCATGTCCTGTCGAGTCTAGATGTTCCCGAAAAGCTGATTGTCCGTTTTTTAAGTGTTCTTTTAGCCTATTTTCAAAACATCTTCCGGTCTGGCATACATATGATGACTTACATTCTTCACAGTCCAATCTATAAATTCCAGACTTCTTCATTGGCTCGGGAGTCACATCAGATTGGATAGAATGATCTTCAATAACAAATTGTCCAAACCCGACTCAATGAAGAAGTCTGGAATTTATAGATTGGACTGTGAAGAATATGAGTCATCATATGTAGGACAGACCGGAAGATGTTTTGAAACTATGCTAAAAGAACACTGTGGAAAAGGTATGAAAATGAACTACCTGGAAGCCATGTGAATAAATACACTCCAAAAAGCCGATAATTACAATCTTCTCAATGACCAGTTAGACCCAAACCACTCCCGGCTGTTATATCTCTGATAGTTTGGAAATCCCCACCTCTATGTTCTATGGATATATTGATGTTGATATGTGACGTTCTATATTCTATCACCTCCAAGCGCCGAACCACAGAACATACCAAATTCAGGGTGTATTCTGTGGTCAGAATAGATCTGCAAATATTTGAAGGTTGTCTTTGTAATATGTATTCATTCTTGATAATGCCGTAGAAGGCGAAACTAGTCGAATAAAGAATTGTTCAGTCAGTGACAAGAGTTTTAGACAAGTATTTCTGATTACCTCTCATTCAAATAAAATCTTTCGAAATGGTTTTGATATATGTGATTTTGAAGGTTTCACAAATGTTCCATTTATAATATTTTTCAATGTGAATGTATATAAAATTTCAACACTTTTTTCATTCGGTCTCCTTGTTATTATTGCGGCAAATGAGTTGAAGTGTTTGATGAACTACAAATATATTTGGAAATGTGAAATATTGGTCCAATTATCAATATCCGCATGTTCCACATTTCTTCGGTTCCTTTCAAATATACTGTGAATTGAAAATTCATCGAAAATTTTCTCACCTCATGTTTTCTTATTGTTTGGAATAATTCAATCCAAGTTTCGTATTATGTTAAACTCGAATGATATTGTTGTCGACTGATATTTAAGTTCTTCTTTTTCAAATGTGAACTTATGTCATTTTACGAATGCCTCTTTTGAGGGTAGTTTTCTCGACAGAAACGAATAATCGGACAAAGATTGAACAATGGAAACAGATATGCCCAATTGACGCCACAAAACCGAAAAAAATGAAGGAATTGAGTGTTCGTGTCAAAATGAAGAAAAAAATTGAAAAATTTTCTTCAAAAATCATTTCATGTAATGAAAAACTTAACTCATTATGTACAATAGATGAATCTATTGTGTTTTTTGAGTGAACGTTTTAAGATCAATTTCAATATGAAGATTTTGTCCACCATTTATTAACCCTGCAGGAAGTCAAGTAACTTTTCATGTATAGTTACAAGTATGTGAACAATACTGTAATATTGAATAATCTGAAATCATTTATATCTAATCTATACATATGGATGTAAGGAGGGATGATAATTGAAAATCTTAGTGTTCATTTACGATTTCTTCTTTTTTCTTCCAAGAACTGCATATTTCAATTGCCTCTAGAAGGTCTAAACGTTTCCCTTTATCACCTGCGTGTAAGTACTTGGTTTACTCAAAGTCTATAAAGTAGTTAGAGTTAGTACAATGTAATACAATAATAGTAATACAATAAGAACGTTTAGACCTTCTAGAAGCAATTGAATATGCAGTTCTTGGAAGAAAAAAGGAGACATCGCGAATGAACACTTAGATTTTCAATTATCCTCCCTCCTTACATCCATTGCATAGATATAAATTTGTTGTTCGTTCCTTACTGTTTTTAGTCTTGAAAATGAGCTCACGCTCGAAACATGTTCACAAATTCATATTGTTAAATATAATCGTGAAACACTAAGCCAAGAGCTTAATTCAATTTAATATTTAATTATGTTTCATCAAGAGTTAAGCGAGAATTCAATTTCAGTCATCTGAAGAAGTCGTTTGTAACGACGAAACGCGTCATGCTATGTAGTCAATAAAGTCTAAATCAAAAGTTCAAGTGTTTGCATTTTAGTTTATATTCAATTACAATGAATTTATATCAAGTAAACGCTCACATTATATTATAAATAATATTATATTTATGTTGTTTTTTTTTGTTTTTGTTTGATCGAAAGGATTAAATTATAAAATTAATATGGGCTGAAGTACTCCGGTCAATGGCCTTTTGATAATGATGATCATTAATAAAGTACAGTTATCTATATATCTATCTATAAAAAAAATAAATTGAAAATGTCATTCAAAGGTTGGAATATTCATTATGCATATGATTACTTATATATTAAAAGAGCGGTGCATCAAAAACTGTATGATTTTTTCATATGTATTATTTTTGAATGAAAATATCATTGTTTTCCATTCACTTCGTTCGTTCCAGATTTTTGAACAGAATAATTCAAACGTAGTCCAGATTTATACGTCCGAATCTGTGGAAGAGTGCTTGTTGGGAATTATTTACCTTATACGTTGAGAGATGGTTAACTACACAGGTGAAAAAGACATCTCGACCCTGGGTTACGGTGTGGTTTTCCAGTGGTGCTAGAAATTCTGGCTCAGGATCGATCAGTTGACCTGTAACAAAGGGAAGAGATAACTGCATAGACGTCGCCAACGCGATAAGTGAAGTGAAACTAAAGATATTCAAGAGAATATTCTCAGAAAGGAAGATGGGAGACGTGTTTCGTTTACAAAATTGCTCTAACATGAGTATTGGAATACTGAAGTGGCACTTCCTGGGAAGAGACTGATTTACATTGGAATTCGAGTTATTAAATATCCGAATCGTTAACCCGTCAAAAAAACACCGTACCAACTTATTCGACTCCCCTCAAGCGAAAGAAGAGATTCTTTCTATATTATGTTAATTTTCAGGAAATATATATATATATATATATATATATATATATATATATATATATATATATATATATATATATAGTTTATGTTATGATTTTTAAAGAGTTAAGTTTTTCAGGTTGGCAATGGCATCCAAATGTCATCTGTCAAAGTGAAAAATTTTAGTGTACTCTGTCATTTCATCGTAGAAAGACTTACAAACGAGCAACGATTGCAAAGTGTTGAAATTCACTATCAAAATTCGTACTCTGTGAAAAATGTGTATCGTTTGTTAATATGCATGGTCGTCATAATCGACCTGATGAATCAACAATTCGTGCTGTTATCAGCACATTTCGCACCAAGTTTACTTTCTTGGACATTAAACCATTGTCTCGCATACGTACATTGCGTACTGAAGAGAATGTTGCAGCCGTAGCGTACAGTGTTAATGAGGATCGTGAAATGTCATTCGTCGCCGTTCTCAGCAATTGGGCTTGTGCTACTCAACCACATGGAAAATTTAACGTGTTGGTTTGGGTTTGAAGGCCTATAAAATTCAACTCCTCCTAGAATTGAAGACGAATGACCTATCACAACGTCTAATTTTTGGCGAATGGGCCTTAGAACAGCTTGAAGAAAATCCGCTGTACTATCGAAAAATTTTGTTTAGCGATGTAGCTCATTTCTGGCTTAACGGATATGTGAATAAACAAAACTGTCGCATCTGGAGTGATGAACAGGCACATGTCATACAAGAATTACCGATGCATCTCGAAAAAACGACAGTTTGGTGTGGTTTATGGGCTGGTGCCATCATCGTTCCATTTTTTTTTTGAAGAAGACGATCGTGGAAGAAAAGTTAACGTCAACGGCGAACGATATCGAGCCACAATACGCAACTTTTTTTGCCCTAGTTGGCCGAGTTGAGCTTGGTTGATATGTGGTTTCATCAAGACGGTGCCACATGCCACACAGCTAGTGGAGCAATGGACATGTTGAAGAATGAATTTGGTGAGCAGCAAAATGGTTCTGTGAATTGGCCGCCAAGATCATGCGATCTGAAGCCTCTGGATTATTTCTTGTGGGGTTATGTAAAGTAGTTAGTGTATGTGGACAAGCTGAACACGATTGAAGCCTTAAGTCTCAAAACCACTGAATTTTTTCTAAATGCAACTAGCTTCGCCTATCATGCATCATTTCGTACACTTTATAAAAGTCGAAACAATTTGTTATTTATAATATAAGAATGAATCGCAAAATGTGTTGGTAAGCGCATAATTCAAGAACGCCTGGACCAGTTTTGCCAAGTCTTGTTTTAAAATGCTCATTGAAGTCCAAGGATGGTTTTTACTGCGATAATAATTCGATTAATTGACCGGAAAACCCTGAAAGCAGCCCATTTCTTTTTCCCGTACCAAAGATTTCTAACTAAAATGTAGAGTCAACAGCTGCACCGATTACTTTTTTTGTTGTGTTTGCTATTGTCAGGGAAAAAAAATTGAAAACTGGGTGTAAATTTAGAAACTTTGAGAATACTTAATTGATAATATAAGTAAAAAATAATTGTTAATTCTCGAAAAGAGGATTTAAAAAAACTGAATATCTTATCACACATTTCGGTTAGTTCGGAGCTATCCTGACTAGTATCAAATTTTGGTAAGTTGAAATAAACTAAAATACACGTTACTAAGATGGCACGTGGTTTATTCAATTATAAAAAGAATACATAGCATTCTTTAATTTACAGTTGAAATTTCGTTTTAAAAATTAAATAGCTAATAGATGTACAAACTTAAGTCGCGAAACTAGCAATGCAGCAAATCAAAGATATAAAAGAGCAAGTCAAACTGACGAGCTACGCGAAGCTCGGGATGAAGTTTAACGGAATCGATGGCATCAAAATAAACAATATGAAAAGGTTGCGTTTAACTCCTATCGACCTGCATTCAATTATAACGTTGAAACAGATTACAGTTTTCCGCAAATCGTTGCTATTAAACCAATGAACGTTTTGTGTCAATATTGCAAAGCAAAGTTTAATCGTTATTGATAATAAAATACTACCAATGATGCGACATAATATTGCGCGAAGAGTTCATTCAGATAGACGCTATTGTTACAGCCACCAGAGCCACTATATTCATTGGTTTCCGGGAATGGAATAAATTCTGAACATTTTTTGACTAATATCTAGCAAATATCTAATATAATAATTAGTGATGGGATATATGGGACAAGAACTTGATACGAAATTAGGAACATGCCGTTCAACTACAGACAGACAGGTTAATAACTTTCAATACATCATACGTTTTAATATTGATTTATATATAATACGTTTTAATATTAATATTTATATAATATAATGTGCGCGGACTCAATTCCAAGACAAATGACTTATTTAGTTCAGTGTCGGCAAGTGACTATGATGTGATTTGTTTAAGTGAGACATGGTTAAAAAATGACGTATTCAACTCAGAACTATTTCCGAGTGATTATTCCGTGTACAGATGTGACAGGGATCTTCCTACGACGGGGCGTTCTACCGGAGGTGGAGTTCTTGTAGCAGGCCACAATAGGTATTCATCGGAGTGCATAGATTTAACTATGCTGCAAAATTTGGTTCCATCCATAGAACTAATAGGCTGCAAAGTTAAAGCTGGGTCACTATTACTTATTGTAATTGTTGTTTATAAATCTCCCCAAATTGATATGGTAACGTACGATTTATTCTTTGATTGTCTCTCAACTATTCAATCAGTACTAGATAAGAAAGTATTCATTATTGGTGATTTTAATGCACCTCAGTTTGTAAATAATTCACATTCGGATGGGAAATGTATAGCATCAAAATCGTTTGCAGAAATTCTCAATCTCGATCAATTCAATAATTTAGTCAATATCAATGGTAGACTACTACATCTAATTTTCTCGAATGCTCCATGTCAAATCTCTCCTGACAATTTTTCTCTTGTGAATGCCGATCTCCAACATCCTCCAATTCATTTCTATGTATCTTGGAGCTCAAAACATGTTTCTTCCATGGCCGTGACTTTTAGGGATACTAAAGAGTTCAATTTTCGTAAGGCTAATTTTCCGCTAATGTACCAAATGGTATTGAATACCTCTTGGAACAGTGTCTTCGAGTCAACTCAAATCGATGAGACATGCGACAAGTTTTATTCAATATTAAATGATATATTCTTACAAACTGTACCTTATAAAATAAAGAGGAAAAGACGTTTTCCTTCTTGGTATAATTCGAATTTAATAGACAACATATCGAGAAAAGAAAAATATCTGAATAACTTCAAGAAGTATGGTGATAAACTTAATCTGGCAAGGTGAAAAAATCTGAGAAAAACCATTAAGAATGATATTGACTTGGCGTATAAAAATTTTATTCAAACAGCAGAAAATAATATTGTGCAAGATCCCTCTTTTTTCTGGTCTTACATTAACGAGAAAAAAGGTATGTCTAGAATTCCTGGTGAGATGAGACATGGTGAACGTACTTATCATAAACCATCATCCATAGCTAACGCCTTTGCTGAATATTTCAGTTCTGTATATGATACATCTTTGAACAACAATTTATGTGAGGTGGACTATTCAGATTGTAATGACGCGATAAATATCATTTCAATAACTCGGAAACAAATCATTATTGCCGCAAAGAAACTCTCCAATAAACTTACGTCTGGTCCTGATAAAATAGCAAGTTTTATTGTGAAAGATTGTATTTATGCACTTTCGGATCCATTAACACATATTTTTAATCTTATAATAAGCAAAGCCACTTTTCCTAAAATATGGAAATCGGCCAAGATAGTACCTGTCTTGAAAAAAGGTGATCGTTCTGTTATAAACAACTACAGGCCAATATCCATCTTATCAAACTTCTCCAAACTTTTTGAAATTGTGGTCTATAATGTTATATATCCAGCCGTCAGAAATAGCATCAAGATTAAACAACATGGATTCATGTCAATGAGATCTTGTTCAAGCAATCTAATGCTGTTTTCACAGTACGTTTCTGAAGTACTAGACTACACCGGTCAAGTTGATGTGATCTACACAGATTTTCAGAAAGCATTTGATAAAGTTGCTCATGCGCTGTTGGTACAGAAATTACGCAACAAATTTGGATTCTCTGATAGTCTCACCAACCTGTTTCATTCTTACCTGGTTGAACGACGTCAATTCGTACAGCTGGAGGGTATACAGTCGTCTGAGTTCATTCCTAAATCTGGAATACCTCAAGGGTCTAATCTTGGACCACTGTTATTTATTCTGTTCGTAAATGATCTGATGGATAATATTCATTCTCCACATTTGATGTTCGCAGATGATTTGAAACTATATCATGAAATAAGATCACAGGACAACTGTGCTCAACTTCAGCTCGCGCTGGACCATGTTGCTAGTTGGTGTGAGAACAATTATTTGAGTTTAAATGTGTCAAAGTGTAATGTTGTTTCATTCACAAGGAAAAGGGATCGCATTGATTGTGATTATAGCGTCGGTGGTCAGGTTCTCTCTCGTTCAGATAAGGCGGGAGATCTTGGTGTAGTCTTCGACCAGAAGCTTTCCTTTGTCCCACACATCACCCAACTTATTTCATCTGCTGCGAAAATGTATGGATTCGTTATACGTAATGGCAAATATTTCAATAATTCTTCAACATTGATAGGACTATTCAATACCCTAATCCGTAGCAAATTGGAGTATGGCAGCACCATCTGGCATCCCATTTACACTTGCCATCAACGCCATCTTGAGGCTATTCAGAGAAGGTTCTTGAAATTCTTAGCGTGGAGGGAGGATAAAGTTTATCCACAGAGAGGAGTCAATGATAACGAATTATTGAGTCGATTTAGTTTTATCTCATTGCAGAGCAGGAGAGAAACTTTATCACTCAAATTCTTGTACAAATTACTGCACAATATTATTGATTGTCCTCCTCTCTTGTCCGCTTTGAAATTTCGTGTTCCTAGGCAAAATTCTCGTAATACAGAATTATTTCACCTAGAGACTCCGAGGACCAACTCCCTTATGCAATCCCCCATTTGGTTCATGGAGTCTACACTGAATAGAATTGCCAGTAATTGTGACATTCACTTTGACTCCATAGAATCTATTATCAGGAGTTATGTGAACAACGAAAATTGATTAAATGAATTGATTTAGATTGAGTTATCTGTGATATTTCATTGAATGCTATAATGTAGTTATAATTTACTATTTTTTTTTTTAGATTAGATTGATCTCTTTGTTAAATCTTTGTTTAACATATAGTTAAATCTTTTTTCTAATTATTTAGCTTTACTTAGTTATGTATTCAATATATATAATGTTATTATTTTCTGTAATTGGGTGTTATACCCATTGATATTTCATTGAATGCTATAATGTAGTTATAAGTTACTATTTTTTTATTTAGATTAGATTAATCTCTTTGTTAAATCTTTTGTTTAATTATTTAGTTAAATCTTTTTTCTAAATTTTGTAGTTATTACTTAGTTATGTATTCAATATATATAATGTTATTATTTTCTGTAATTGGGTGTTATACCTGTTGAAAATAAAGAACTTATTATTATTATTATTATTATTATTATTATATATATAGGAATTTTTTGATAGTTCGACTGATTTGAAATAACAGGAAGTATTGCAGTCCCTTTGTAAGTGGGTAAGCCCCTGGTTCCACACAGGATAAATTTTAAAAAAAAGATAGTGTAGAACCAATACTAGAATATGTCTTTCCGGCTTTTTGAAAAATATTCAGAAGAAAATAAATGGGCGTACAAAGTTCGCCAGGTCAGCTAGTTTAAAATAAATTCAGTGGTTCTAAGACTTGCACCTTAATGAAGTTTCATTAAAAGTTCAGGATGTTAATGTATAATAGATGACAAAGAAGTTTCATTCATCTCTTGGTGAAACATTATGTTAAAAACAATAAATTAAAATTAACACACTTGGCTTAAGTTTCACGAAATATATCAAAACCTCTACATATGTTTCGGGTGGTTAACCCATTATCAAGAGTATACACTGTTACTGATAATGTAATATTGTAATTGTATTCTATATATTTTGTATAATTACTATTGTAGGTATATGTTTTGTATAATTACAATTGATTGTATTGTTATGAAGAGCTCCTGAAGAACTTCTGGAGGCATGTGAATGCATTGTGAGGGAGTTTGTAAGTTGGTGTCAAATGAACAATCTGATGGTGAACGTTGACAAAACTGTATGTGTTCATTTTTGTCTGAAGGGCAATGGAATTAGTACCTTGGATGTTAAATATGGGGACAACACTATATCATCATCCCAATCAACAAAGTTTCTTGGAATATATGTAGACAGAAATTTGAGATGGGCATCACACATTAAGGTCTAATGTAAAAAATTGAGTAACTCATTTTTTGCAATCTCAAGAATCAAGGACATCGTATCTAGAAACTGTGTTATGAATGTGTATTACAGACTTGTATATAGTCATCTAAATTATAATATTCTGCTGTGGGGCTGCTCTACAGAAATAAATAGGGTGTTTATTACACAGAAGCAAATACTTCGATTGATATTCAATATTCATAAGCGAACATCCTGTAAACCTATCTTCATTAATAATTACATACTCACCTTACCGTGTTTATATATTTATAGATGTTTGTTATATGTTAAAGAAAATGAAGATAGGTTTATTAAATTGAATAGTAATCATGAGTATTCAACAAGAAACAGAGATGTGCTACTTATTCCTACGCATAAAACAGCTAAATTTGAGCACTCTCTCTCTATTGTCAGAACATTAAAATTTTCAACCATTTACCATCGCATTTGAAAGTACTGAAAGCTCATTTGTTTAAGGGTAGAGTTAAATCTCTGCTCTTAACAAAGGCATACTATAGCGTGTCAGAGTACTTCGATGATTCGGATGTAGGCAATAATGTATGAATCAATTTTTTTTATCATATGTTTGTATATTTTTTCAACACAAATGTTCTTCACCATGTGAAATTGTCTCAAATGTTTAATATCTCTGAGGAAATTTTTTTTCTTTTCTTTTCAATCAAAGTTGTATATTATTGTAAATATGAATTTAACCAAGATTTTTGTTTGAATCAATATTTTTGCTCGAGGGCTGAATGGAAGATCAGACTCCAAACTGAATTCGGTCCTTTTGAGAGCATTTCTCTTAGTTGTAATTATTGTATCAATTGAAATGAATGTAATTTTCAATGTGAGGAATGTTTCTCAATAAATTTATATTATTATTATTATTATTATATTATATAATTACTGTAATATTGTGTACTCTTGATAAAGGGTTAAACCCGAAACTTATGTAGAGGTTTTAATATATTTAGTGAAGCTGAAGCCAAGTGAATTTATTGTTGTTAATGTACTTATGAGTTGGACCCTGTACTGAGTCCAGCAAATGTACCTATTTGAGTAATTCCGAACGTTTTATCCGTGCCAAATAATTTGGATAAATATCCATCAAAAGATACATGAAACCGTATTTGATGTCATTGATCTTCAATAATGGAGCGATCAGGTCGCCGATGGCATAGAGTTCACCTAACTAGAACAGAACTATCTCGTTCCGAACATTTTACAACAGCGAACAACATTTATATAACCGTACAAACGCAGACACGAATATACAAAACCACACTTATGACTGCGGTTATTATCAGCGTTCGAAAATCGAAATACAAACACCCGAAGTGGAAATAAATATTCCCGTCGTCAATTAGCCTTTGTCTGCATATCATTCCATCGGCGGGTAAATCATCATTGTCGTTGCGTGCGGCTCAGCCCACAACCAAAGTGCATGTAATTAACTGGATTCGCCGTCTATCCAATGAATTGAAATTGCCGAAGTCCAGGATTTTTCAACCGATTGAATCTGGAATTGAATACTTTTCCAATTCGGAGTTTTGAAGCCCCGGAATATATAGGAATAACCCCAACTAGTTTCGCTATGATGAATGGTGGCGCAGAACTTTTCCGGATGTGAGAATTGAAATGAGGGGCGGAATACCGATTTTCCATTTCATTTTGGTCTTGGTCAGACTGCCATTCAGGTAGTTGGAGGTGCGTAGTCTTGTCAAAACTGGGGTACATTTCCTCTCTCGTTTCAACAAGTTGAGTGGTTTCCGTTTCATTTCATCCTACGTTTTGTGTAAATGTTACAGGAAAAGTTCGGAGATGTCTACTGGGAAGTTTGGACCCGACTGTAAGGCCTTTTTTCTGCGTCACTCGGCATCGAATTGTTTTATTTTCGGAATGAATCCCTCTACATATACTTCGATAACTTTAATAATATAGAAAGCCTTTGCGGAAACAATTTTAAACAATCTGAAAATTGGAAACTATATTCAATCTCCATACTTGACACAACTGTAAATATTTTTACATGTCATTCATATCTCTAATAGATGGAGCAAAACTTATTACGATACAGTTTCGGGATTACTCTTTTCTTTCTCAAGTGAAAATGATGGGTGAAAGTGAAAATTGCGTTCATCCACAATGGCTATTCTCATTCATTAGTCTTTCTCAGTTTTCCAATTTCATAGTGAGCGTAGTAACGGGTGATTTCTTAATAGTTAAGTTTTTCAGGTTGGCGGCACTGGTGGGTAATGGCATCCAAACATCATGCGTCAAAATGGAAAGTTTTCAGTATACTCTGCCATTTCATTATAAAAAGACTAACAAACAAACAACGTTAGCAACTTGTTGAAATTCACTATCAAAATTCGTGCTCTGTGAAAAATGCGTATCGTTTGTTACGATCATATTATGCTCGTCATAATCGACCTGGTGAATCAACAATTGGTGCTGTCATCACCAAATTTCGCACCAAGTTCACTTTGTTGGATATTGAACCATTGTCTCGCATGCGTAGAGTGCGTACTGAGGAGAATATTGTAGCCGTAGCGTACAGTGTCAATGAGTATCGTGAAATGTCAATTCGTCGCCGTTCTTAGCAATTGGGCATGTGTTACTTAACCACATGGAGAATATTACGTGTTGATTGGAGTTTGAAAGCCTATAAAATTCAACTTCTGCAAGAATTGAAGCCGAATGACCTACCACAAAGTCTAATTTTTGGTGAATGGGCCTTAAAACAACTCAATGAAAATCCACTGTTTTATCGAAAAATTGTGTTCAGCGTTGAGGCTCATTTCTGGCTTAACGTATATGTAGAAAAACAAAACTGCCACATCTGGAGTGATGAACAGATGTGGAGTGATGGAGTCACATGCCATACAAGAATTACCGATGCATCCCGAAAAAACGACAGTTTGGTGTGGTTTATGGGCTGGGTGGATGGCATCCTCGGTCCATTTTTCTTCAAAGACGACTGTGGAGGAAACGTTATCGTCAAAGGCGAACAATATAGAGTCATGATACGCAACTTGTTTTTGCCCCAGTTGGCCGAGTTAAACTTGGTTGACATGTGGTTTCATCAAGACGGTTCCACATACCACACAGCTCGTGAAACAATGGACATGTTGAAGGCTGAATTTGGTGAGCAGCTTATCTCTCGTGATGGCCCTGTGATTTGGCCGCCGAGATCATGCGATTTGAAGCCTCTGGATTATTTCTTATGGAGTTATGTGAAATCGTTAGTGTATGTGAACAAGCCGAACACGATTGAAGCCTTACAGAATAACATAACACGCGTAATTCGTGGGATACAGGCCGAAATGCTCGAAAAAGTGACACAAAATTGGACCTTTCGCATCTCTATAATGTAAATGGCAAAGGCCAAGTTATCGATTTCAATGAAAGTTTTGAATATATGTTGCAAATTGAGTGTTTCATCCGATTTAAAAAAAACTACGCTTAAAAAATCACCCTATATATAGCATTGAAAATTGCGGTTATATAAAGGTTATATAAATCAGCCTGTTATTATATTTAATAGTGTTGGCGTTTACTTGATGTAAATCCATTATAATTGAATATAACTTAAATTCAAACACTTGAACTTATGATTTACACTTTATTGACTACATTGCATGACGCGTTTCGTCGTTACAAACGACTTCTTCAGATGCTTACAGAATACGCTATTCTGTAAGCATCTGAAGAAGTCGTTTGTAACGACGAAACGCGTCATGCAATGTAGTCAATAAAGTGTAAATCATAAGTTCAAGTGTTTGAATTTAAGTTATATTCAGCCTGTTATTGCCTGTTCAATATTGTATGAAATTAAATGTTGTTCAGATCCACATACTTTTTCATTTTATTTTATCAATTTGTTAACGTTTTGCTCAGATTTTTGTGACTTTTTTGAAGCGTTATTTCCACAATGAAGAAGATAGGATATTTCGTTTTTGACAGATAATTTCAATAACAAATTATATGACGTTGGAGCATTAAATTTCGAAGATTGAAAACATTTTCATTTCGATTTCAAACATTTGAATTTGTGAAGTTTTTGGTAAATTCAAGATATTTGGATTTAGAAACAATATTCAATATTTTAAATATTGAAAAATTGTTTGGCAATATTGTGAATATGAAATAAGATGGTAATCATCGAAAAACGTCACACAAAACTTTTATCAATATCATGGCAATATAAATGAAAAGTATGCAATTTCTGCTCACGACTCAATATTTATGAACCCTCAACATAATATTCATAATGCATAAATTTCAAAACGATGAAATACAACGTCTCTAGGAATAGATTATTTTTATCGTACTTTTTGTCTGTTGATAACATGATATACATAATTATACAATATATGAATAGTGTTCGATGCGGGAGAAAATTTCAAACGAAGTGAACATTGTTGGCATATCCCGCAATTGAAAGCAGCCGTTGACACGTGCTTCAAGCTTATTGGTTCTCCTTAGAACGGCGTAGCCAAGTTCAAGTTGTACGAATCTGGAGATGGAAAAACAAGAAAGAACAGACGCTCCACTGAAGGAAGTCGACAAATTTCAGGCTACCGTGTTTTTACTCTCCGGATTGGGAGATTTGAAAAAAACTACTTTCTTTAGCCCGTGAGGCTAGCCTTGATGGTCGCTTCATAGGCAAAGTAGTTTAGAGCGAAGAAAATTATATAGAAATATTTGACGTCCAAAAATATTGGTATATAGATCCAAATGTTTCTTCGCGTTGAAAAGTATATAATACTGTTATTATGTACAGATCTATGTGAAAACGGACGAAATTTTGATGAGAACACACTTGTAGCCCAACAGGAACTCCCGAGTTCTATTGGATTCTAACCGGAAAATTATTTTATATGGGTCAGTTGAACATAATTTTCCGTGTCCGTTGTATGAGAAACGGAATTCACCGAATTATTTTCCCATAACCTGAAACGGAAAAGCATAATCCCATATAACCCTGTAATAAAAAGAATGAATTAAATCCACAATTCACGATTTTTTCGGCTTTCTGTAAAGAGTATAATATAAGATCGTCGTAAACGACAAATCGCAGTATGCCCTGCCAGTTTCGAAAAGCTAAGGGGTATTAATGTTGCTCCGATAGTCTTCCAGCAAGCAGTCTTCACGGGAAAATAGTTGGGAAATCAATGTGTTCCACCGTGCTGCAGAATTTATTCCGAATTTTCGTCTATATATATATTGCTTCGATACTGGAGCCTCCGTTTTTCCGAATCAAGATAACATTTTAACTGAAGTATTTTTCTTGGGGATAATTGTCATTGTGAAGTTTATATCTCTGCGTTAGATGAATTATCGAACATCTGGAAAAGGTTTCAACTGAAATAATAACTAGTTTCAGTGAATGAAATATAAACGTATTCCCGAATATGACATAGTTATGCTTATATCAACTTGTAAAGTAGATTTAAATGAGTATCCAGAGTGAGCTCATCAAGAAGTTGCTTAATTGGGTCATTAGTGGACTTCAATATTCATTAAATATTCATATTTTCTATATCGTTGGAAACAGTCTATGGATTTAGTTGAATATCAGCCCTGTTCAGTATTTTCAGCATTAAATATAAGATAAAATTCAAACACTTGAACTTTTGATTTACACTTTTACAAATGAAGTTGTAAATCAAAAGTTCAAGTGATTGAATTGATCTTATTTCTAATATATTACGTAATGTTTTTAATTTAATAAATTCAATTTTCATTCAATTATGATGGATTTATGTACATTAAGTAAACGCCAATACCGTTCAACATTTTCTGCATTGTTGGAGTTTTTCAGTATTTTTGATATTTGACCGTATTTTTCCTACCCTAGGATAATTTTCAAGAACTTTTCATTTTATAAGTAAATATGTGCAGAAATCCAAAAAAATTTTCAAAAGGTTTTCTTGTCTTACGAACCGTTGTTATCAATAGTGAAGGATCAGTATTACTTTTGTATTTCTGTCTTAATTTGAACTTCCTATTGTAAATCAACTTTGGTGATATTGATTTTCAGTTTCTAGTTTATTCTTTTTTTCAATTTCAAGTTTTATCTTCGATTTTATTGATGTGTACATATTATATATCAACTATTGTATATATTGTAATATATGTTGAATTTCTTTAAATGTATTGAAACTCGGCATTTACTAGATCAGAAATTATTGATTTCGCCGAGGATTTCGAGTTGAAGACCTTTTATTATTATTATTTCACTTTTCAATTTACTAGGACCAAGTACTTTTTTACTGTCAATTTCGCAATTTGAGTTTCGTATGAGAACTCAAGTTGACAAAGTTTAAGAAATTGCATTAAGAGTCGGAAATTTTTCTCGGCCTTCAGAGAAAAAAGCAGAGCTGGCAAGGTGAAACATGTACAATGTGATGTCTCCATTATCCTTCACGGGCTGAATGTTAGAGAATATTGAAATCGGTGCCTACCGATTGTCGGTGAAATCAGTGAACCTACTGAAATCGGTGCTTGTTGGAAACACAAGACGGTTACAATTTTTTATTACAAGGTACTCATCAGTTGCGCCACCCTTCAACAAACGAAAGGTACCAACTTCAATTCTCAAAAATCATCTCTTGAATCAGAAGACAGAAATACATTGTAATGTCGTATGCGTATATAATGCACAGATTACTATATACCTATCTCCAATCATAGCTATCAAAAGAAAACTTGAATACTTCGGACACTTATGTTTCACAAGTCCTCATCAATTAAGATGGTACTAATTTTGCAACGATTATTTTCAACTATTTCAGACATTTTGTTGAAGTAATGCCATCTAGGTTGCTTTACTAGAAACGCTCGGTTATCCCTATCGACAGGACGACACTAAGGGGCTACCTAAAATAGAACGAAATAGACTATATGAATACAGTAAGAGCTCATATCATCACACTTGTATATTCAATATCAAAAGTAAATTATACTCTCTTTTGATGATTTTTCACGAATTATTCTAAAGAATATTATAGCAGAGCTGGCTATGTGAAAGATGTACAAAGAGATGTCTCATATGGATTGTTTTACTTCTCGTTTTCATGAATAGGACATTTTTTTTAAACAGCCTCTAGTCTCATGAAACTTTCCCAATTTTGTTCAATACTTCAATTTGCTATAAGTTAAGGTTTAAACAAATTTGAAAACTTCTCCGAACATTGAGACCAATAGAAAAGAAAAAAAGGTACATCAATTATTTCTGGTCTATATTTTATAATCGTTATCCTGCATTCTAGTTTGAATTCTTTCTGAAGAAAAGTGGTGGATGATATTCACCCACTTCAAGCCTATTAGGTGAGAGAAGTGAGAACAGGCGCCACAGAATACAATCCCGTGGTGACGAGTCGCCATATCAACAGGCAATATATTGAATAAAAAATTTTACATTGAATAATTAAAGCTTGGTATGTGATAGTACCGCTTATGAATGTTGACACTTTTTTTCGAATAAATAATGAATAATATTTCAATGTACATGAAATACCTCTCCAAAAATTCAAACTATCTATCAACTTTCTGAACTGTCTGAACAAATCTGTCTAAATCTGTCAAAAATCTTTGTCCATGTTGAATAAAACAATAAAACAAATCTTTATGGAATAAAATAACTTTTGAATATGATTTCCCATATAATTTATTGAAGGAGAAGGTGCGCTAAAAAAATTTCTAAATAAATTAGATACTAAAAGTGTATAATTAAGCGAGAATGATGATAAAAAGAAAGAAATATGAAGCGTCACTCAACATTAATATTACGAAATCGCCGAAACGTCATAGTCGAGAATCGACGGAGGAAAATGTAATCCATCCATCTTGAAACACTAATAAATGCTGATTTAGATTGGATCAATGGTTCTTGTGTGATGGAGCATATTTAAGCAATTTATATAAAGGCGTTTATTTGTTACGGCATTAAATTTTTTTTTGGATGGGGCGAATCGATCTCTGATACAATTGTCTGTCTGCATTCGAGCTTTATACGACGGCCGTATTTGCATACATTCCCGAATTGTTTTCGTAACAAAAGGAAGGTGACAAGTCGGAATTTGTTGGAAAAATTCTGCTTATTTTCAGATTGTCGAGAGTTCGTTGCGAAATTGGATATATTAATCGATGAACACAATCATAACTGAATATAAAGGTTGTCTCAGAATGTTTTTCGTTTTCAGATGTTGAATAAAGAACAACAATATCAAATGAAACCAGTTTTATTCATCGTTAAATTAAAGAGCAATTTTTAAAGTTTATTTATCAACAACAACCATTTGCAAATTCGCACCATTCGCTTTTTCACACTCATTTAACCTGGACCTAAAATTTTATCACTATCTGGAGCATTTCTCTTGGAATAGAGTTGATTTCTTCGCCGATTCTTTGCTTCAAAACATTCAGGTTGGATGGCAATGGATTGCAAACTTTACTTACCCCCTTGGGAAAAATTAAGAGGGGGTTAAATCAGGGCTCCTCGGTGGCCAATTGATGTCTCCTCGGCGGCTTATCACTCTTCGAAGAAATAAATCGTGCAGAGCAGCAAATCGGCCGATTGGTGATTGTGCCGATATATGATGAAAATCTGAATAACCAAGTTAAATAAAACTGAGTCGATTTTAGATTTTTTCTATAATTTAGTCAAATATAATAATACAACAGTTTATCATCTACATCTGACGAAGCCGCTGTGTTGGCGAAACAATATTGTTATATTCGACTAAAAAAAATCACAAACTACTCAGTATTATTTCAGTTTTTTATTTTTGTTAAACTCATTCGACAACATATTTTATGTTGTGTGTTCATTATCAATGACAAGTGTTGATACAATTGCACAAACGAAAACCATTGGCTAAATACCAGACAAATTGTTGATTTCACTCGGCATATGTTTCGGGTTACCGACACATTGTCGAGACTTCAATAAATCTAATTTAATAAAGTGACAATACGGTTTTCCCAGTTGTAACTATTAGATATGAAGTTATATGTATAAATAGCAGCTCAAATATTACAGTTATCTTTTCTTCATATTTTTATTTGAATAGAATGTGAAATCGATCTTTTTATTTCACCATGTTATCACAATAGACATTCAGATGGAGCTTATTTGAAAATTTAGAATATTTCTGTACTTACTAACACCAATTATACACACAGAGCTATAGATTCCATAGTATTCATTGTGGCAAAACAGATTTCATGAAAAAATGGAGATTTTTATTAAATACATATATATTTAACTGAAATTCCATCGTCAATGCTGGTTAACAAAAACTAACTGCCTGATTTTTTGAAAACGCTAATGCAAAAAGTTGAATATATACATCGATGAGTTCAAATAAATGTCACATTGCAAACTTTATTGAAATTAAAGGTTAACTCAATTCATAGGTTCCCAGAGTATATCGATCCCCAGGTGTATGTTGCTACTTTAAGGGGCCGATATGTATATATATACCGAACGGTATGCCGATAGGTATCGGCATACCGTTAGTATGCCGATAGTAATTGGAGACCTTCTATCTAGATGATTTCGCAAAATAACAGTTGATATTTGTCATTGAGAAAACGGCTGGTTCACTTCAAGAGTTTTGTTAACCTCATTTTCATAAAGTCCTTCCTCACATAAGTTTTGATACAATTACTTCAAATTGTTTTACTACCTCCCATAATTGTTGTTTTGATGAGTTAAACAACCCTTTTTTGATTGAGCAAAACAAGCATTTAAGTTGAATATGCCTGATGCTGCTCTCAAAACAAGTCTTCAAGTTCTGCACCATGAGGTTATTGTTCTTCCGGGTCTTCTTCCACCAGTATTCTTTCCTGTGCCATGGTTTTCAGGAATGAATATTTCTTCCTCAAAAGTTTTCCACGTTTCCTTTCTTAATGGTGTACATGACTCTAGAAAAGAAGTTCTAGAAGGTCTCTTTGGTAGTCTAGGGAGTCGAAAAGTTTGAGATCTCATCAATAATTCAACAGCGATACAGATAAATCGAATTTCTAATTATCCACATCGAGGGATTAATGCATGTATAATTTCAATTGATGTTTTGCGCCCTTGAGATATTCTATTGCACTAATTTTAGTAATATTCTCCATTCAGCTGAATCAGAGCCAGCACTGGTTGTAGTGAAATAAGAACCCATAAAACATGAGCCGAGAAGAACCTGTAGACAAGTCCAAAGTTTTCAGTTGCGCCGTCTACGTTATCTATAATCAGCATTCATTTTAATTTACCGCTTTAGCTCGAAGAGAAGCGGAAACACTTCCAATAAATCCGGAAATAACAAGACATGAGCTTTTCACACCTACTAGCGGCCCTGCGGCTCTGATAACTGAATTCAAGGATTGTGTTTCACCTGTTTCCGTAAGCATGTAATTAATATTAAACTTTGGACCACATTTCACTAAGTGTTAAGTTTTCCACGTCGAACAACAATTATTGTTGGATTTTCCATGAATTTTCCAGTTTCTGCGTGATAATGAATCTAAATAATTGTAGAATAATTTAGAAAATGTATTCCATCTGTGTACAGTAGTTCGCACTAATCTTGTCACGAACGTACTCTACCATACTCCGGAGAGTTTATTTTGTTTCGTCGATAGAGGGACATCATTTGAGTATATCACTGAATTTATCACGACTTTAGGGAGAAAGGCCTGGGTGCTTTTGGAACAAACATCCAATCTTGATTGTTTGAATGCCTGCTACTGATGATTTCCATGATTTTATGTACTCGATGTTCTTCGGAATGCAATAAATATTCACTCTTGAAAGTTGATAGTATGTATTTTCGTTGACTTTTGTGTAGACCAGTGTTTAACGACGTGAGCCCTACGTCTTACAGGGGCAATTTGATTGTTAAGGGAGGCAATTCGAAAATGGACTCGATGTACCAGTTCAACCGTTCGCACCCCTCAAATTCAACTTTTTCACGCTTTTCAGGGGTACATAAGAATTTCAGAAAGCCTAAGTTGAGACATGGAACCAAAAAACTTATGAAACACTGGGTAGACAGTTCCCTGAATGTTTCTTTAGAATTATGTCGATATTTCAAGTACAGTTGCGAGTACTGAGGTTTTGAGTTTACTTCTTGTTCCTGATGATGATCAATAAACAAAACCGATAGTCTGATCATCTAATTTTTATCATCAATTGCTACAGTTGATTATAACACAAAGAAGCAATGTGCCATCTCTAAGAAATTTCATTGGGTGGATATAAATCAGCAATTTAGTTTGAGGCTCAGTTGCCAATTAACTTTGGCATAAATTGTCTAGCGAACTGATGTTAACTATCGAACTGCGGCTTATCACATTCCAATTCTTTCACGACAATCTCAACTATTCTGTTGGATTGATTCCTTAGAATCTAAGGGAGAGCTTTGAAATAATCTAATTATCGGTTCTCTAGCAATTCCTAATTGTTATGTGAAACTTTCACTTCAAAGGGAGTTCAATTATCTATGGTAGCATTTTCTAGAGAAATACTATTATGAACAGATGCCTGCACAATGCAGTGGCAGTCTATGTGCTATTTGCTGGGGAAGTATCAAAGTGAACTTCGTTTCATAATTGAGACAATTGAAACCATTTAGTCTATTCCCAGAAAGCATAGGTTTCTCTTTCAATGGAAAAAACAGCATATTCAATAAACTTTCCAACTTTTATGAAAATTTCATATATAACTGAACATCAATTGCGAAAAATGAAACGAAAAAATTTGAATAGAAACGAAGGTGAATAAAATAAGTATTTCAAATTAAGCTAAGCAAATTTGGATATATAACCTCAAATAAAGAATCTCAATCCCCCACATTACAATGGAAAAATCCTGAAAATTCAATTTCTAGTTGAATAAAACATTAAGTTTGATTCATAAAGTGTTATATTCTATAATTTAATTCACATTCATTTATATTGATGTCATTATATTCTTTTTCGATATTATTTTCTAATCAATAATTTATCCCATTCTTCAGCTTTCCTCTTTCCAGACATAACAGATTTTTTGATTACGTCATTTCTTTTCCTGACTTCCACGCAAGGTTGAAACTAATTTTCGTTTCAAGCTTCGAATTTCAATAGTCGACTTCTGATTATAAATAGATATTCCTTTGATTTCTCCCTATAGTTGGAATTTTGATGCATGCTTCAAATAAAAATTTCATGTTCGGGATCATGAGAAGGTTCTATATAAAATTCACCTCTGATGAGTTCAATGTAGTCTGTACTTTCACTAGGTATCGATCACAATATTCTAGAGATCCATCGAGACATTCATGTGATTAAAGATTAACTCCGATTTATGAATCGAAATTCTTCGTTTTCCCCTATATTTCATACCACCTTGGTATGAAAAATTCAAAAATTCAATGAAAATTTGTTGATATATAAATATGCATATGTTACATATTAGTGTATACTTTGCTGCATATTCCACAATTCGCTTCTTCGGTTATATATATATATATATATATATATATATATATATATATATATATATATATATATATATATATATATATATATATATATATATATATATATATATATATATATATATATATATATATATATATATATATATATATATATATATATATATATATATATATATATAACAAAATGAACACTAGAACATTCATTAGAAAAATTCAAATTAACCAAAAAAATGTTATAGTAGAGCTAGATTCGTGAACGTGTACGATGCGATGTCTCCATTATCCTTCAAGGGATAAATGTTAGAGAAATATTGAAATCGATGACGCACCTGACGGAAGTGCGAGACATATGTTTCGTTCTGCAAGGAACTCGTCAGTCGCATCACGTCCATAGAAGTGAGACAACGATTTCAATCCCCAAGCATCTTTTTGTGACTCCAAGTGAAATTCCTTAGAGTAGTGAATACTCCACAATTCCATCTATAGGCATCAGTAGAAAACATAATAATAATAATAATAATAAACTTTATTAGTCCATTTAGACATAACATTCATGTATTGGACAAGTCAAAAAAGAAAAATAAGAATGAGCAAAGTACAGAAGGTAATAAAGCACTTCAAAATTGAAAAATTAAAACTTAATTAATTTTAGTGGAGTAATACTCATCCAAGTTGTAGCAACACATATTAATTAAAACTTCTTTCAGCTCTCTTTTGAAGCTTCTATCATTCAAGGTTTTGAGTCTTGATGGTAGGTGGTTGTATAATTTGATACCGCAATATGTGGGTGAATGTTGAAACTTTGTTGTCCTGTGATTAGGAATGAACAATATATCATCATGTCTCGTGCTGTATTGATGGAAGCTAGCACATGTCCGCAAGCTGCCTAAGCGTTGACGTATAAACATCAAGGTATTCACGATCCTGTATCTCGAAAACAAAGGTCTACAAGATTCCCGTGGCCCGGCACCAAACATTAAGCGTATGATCCTTTTCTGGACTCCAAACACCCGTTCAACACCCGGTGCGGAACCCCACAGGACGATGTTGTAGGAGAGATGACTGTACACCATACTGTAATAGACACTAACTAAAGTATCTTGTGGTAGGGAGTTGGTTATGTTAATATGGGAAAGTTCGATGGTTGGTATGTCTGTAATCTGAGAGATGTTTTCTACTGATTTCTATAGATGGAATTGTGGAGTATCCATTACTAACGGAATTTCACTTGGAGTCACAAGAAGATGCTTAGGGATTGAAATCGTTGCCTCACTTCGATGGACTGTGGTGCGACTGACGAGTTCCTGGCAGAACGAAACATATGTCTCGCACTTCCATCAGGTGTGGCATCGATTTCAATATTTCTCTAACATTTTTCCCTTGAAGGATATACTGATTTCTATGGATGGAATTGTGGAGTATCCATTACTAACGGAATTTCACTTGGAGTCACAAGAAGATGCTTAGGGATTGAAATCGTTGCCTCACTTCGATGGACTGTGGTGCGACTGACGAGTTCCTGGCAGAACAAAACATATGTCTCGCACTTCCATCAGGTGTGGCATCGATTTCAATATTTCTTCAACATTTTCCCTTGAAGGATGATGGAGACATCACATCGTACACGTTCACATATCTAGCTCTTCTATAACATTTTTTTGGTTAATTTGAATTTTTCGAATGAATGTTCTAGTGTTCATTCTCTTATATATATATATATATATATATATATATATATATATATATATATGTACATACCGCTCGCAAAAGGTGCCCAGCCTGAAATGTATATTTTTATCACTAGAACGGGTGGTAGTGCGGCAAGAGGGGAATGCAGTTGGTAGTTACCAACTGTTCAACTGTCAATGACTAGTTTGCCTTTCAGGTTACCGCTCATCAAAACAAATGAAAGTTCCCTTTGAATACTATGGCGATTTTAAATTTTAGGTTCCCAATATTAATGAAGATATTGTATATTATGAATATATTTCGTTATAAATATTTCTCGAGGTGTTTGGACTTAAAACTGTATGTAATAACTACTAGATAAATCTGCTCATTATATTATAATCTGCCACTTCATGAAATGAAAGTGAACTGAAATAGTGATAGAAATATTTCACTTAATTTACAATATTTCAGGATATTCAATTGAGAGTTTTAAATGGAATTAAATATCCTACTATTGAGTGAATATTTCAGAACCCTCTAGGTTAAAATTGCTTCGTGTTATGAATATTATATCGTGCTACATTCTGACATGTAGTTAACACATGGAAGTAAGATACCTCATAAGTGTCTATTATATACCTAATTATACTTCGACTTGAAATGAGAAACAATATTTATTTTAGCAAGAAGGAAATTAAGTATCAATACTAGAGAGAAAATATGAAATTTGTTGCAAATGTTTGTATTTTTATAGTATTTTTCATGTTACCAAAAATATTCAGTGTACTTCGAATTGAATTACTATATAATTTCCATTTGATAAATATTAGACAATATACTATTACATATATCATACTATATTACTAAGAGTAGGACTACTAAGAGAGGTACCTGCTCATTTGAGAATGAAAATGAACTGGTTTAAAATATATTAGGGAGTCCAAGCAGTTTTAAAAATGATAATAAAATACTATATTGAACATCATTATATTGTTAGCATTTCAGCAAAAAGAAGTACTCATTATTTCATGTCTTTTGTGCAACTCATTGTTCTAGATCATAAAGGGAGAATGCATTGTATTAAAAAAAATCTACATTTGTTGAAAAAGATTCACACATATAATTCAACATTTTAATAATTGCTTTATTATGTTTATCAATTTACATCAAGTATCGGCCTCATCAATTATCAATCTACATTTGTTTATATACCTAGGCATAAAGCAACTGAATTGAATGTTCAGAGCTAAATCTTCTATTTATTGTTTAATATGATCACATAAAGTGTATTTAATAGAATACTACTTATTATTGTAGGTGTGTTGTAGAAATACTTGCCAGAATGATAAATGAAATGTTCAACATTAAGTCTGCATCAATATACTCGTACTACACAATTGAGATTGCATTCTTGCTTACCTTTAGGTGAAACATGATCAAATTTTTATTGGAAATATATCCAAATAAAATTCTTGGAACATTAGGAATAAAATATCTTGAAAACAATGCTTCAATCATAAAGATAAAGTGATGTTAGACCATACTTGCTGAAGTGAAAATTCAATACAGTAGTTGGACATAATTCAAAACAGCGTCAACTCTAGTAAAATATTTCTAATGAGACTGTATTAGAATTAAGAGATTATAATTGTTTATTCGGAGGAAATATGAACAAAAAAACTTCATATGATGAAACATTAGGTATTTTCTTCAATTGAGGCTGACTTTAAAAAGCAGATATTACCTGAGTTAAAGTTGAAAATGCTTTTCATGAAATATAAAGTTCAGAGGAATATACTACATTGGGTGAAATATTTTTTTCTATGGATGTATCTTATATATTTATGACTTTAGAAAATGGAATACAGACAAGTATAAAACTCACAATAGCATTTACACATTGAAAAATAAAGAAATGATAATGCATATATAACTAATATATCACACATTGCATATATAATTAATCTCTAACTAAATCAATGATGAATCACAATATTCAAAACAATAATAAATAATTGTACATTTTCTAATGATACTAAGTTGATGATCAAAACTAAGTTAGATAACCACCTTACACTGGTATTATTGCTTTGAGGTAATAATTGTAGCAAAATAACTGAGGTAGTGTAAAAATTTATCATTATGTCTTCTCTGTATATTACTCAAAAATATAACTCAATATTTTTTTTTGAAAATTTTCGAAATAAACTGACCACAAATATCATTCACGTAAAATGAAATAATACTATTCTGATATTTTAGATGGAAATATATACAATATGAAAAAAATATTTCTATAATTATATTTGAACAGAAATTTCCAAAATTTTTATGCATTCTCCTGGGCTCAGATTAGAAGAGCAAGTTCATGTAATCATACCAACATCCCAGGAAGTTGCAGAAATGACTTCCTAAACTTTACATCTGACGGTATAATGTTTTGCCACTTAGAGGTATATAAGTAGGTAGATTTATTTTTGGTATAATCGTAACATACATATGTCATAAAGTGAAATAAGTTGAATAGAGCTCAACTGGAGTATATTTCAAGGAAAAACTCAATTAGCACTTCACTCAATATAATACACCATTACAATTCCATGAATGTTGGTTTCTAGGTATATTCAATACTTTAAAATATATTTGTCCACTGGGAAAAGTAAATACTTCCAGTTATATTGAACGAACGAACCAAAGAAAGGAGTGAATACGTTGCAGATTTTTAAATGAAACAAAACATGATGAAAAAGCTCCATCTTTATTCACAATAAATTCTGTATTTATTCAAATGCATTGGTAAACGTGAAAAATTAAAAACGGCAATGGGACAATTCGGCTCACAAAATCAGCTTCAGTCAATAATTTGTATCTTAGAGCGGAAGAAGCTGCAAGAAAACCCCTTTTATATATGGGGTACGTTACTTAATTTATATTTGAGGTTGACTTTTCTTGTCTATTGAATATTTATTGCATGTTCAAAAATATAAATTGGAGGTGAAGATGGAGAACTTCATCTGTTGTGAGAGTCAATTCTAATATTTACTCAATCTTACATTTTTCACCTAATAAGATAATTTCTTTTCTTCTTATTATGTAGTGAGACAAAAAAGCTCTACTTTATTACCCCAGGATCGGAGGACAAACCGAAGTAGTAATAAAACTTCTGAAAGATATTCTGTCTTCAATATTGATTGGAAGGAATGATAGAACCTTATAATTTGAGTACAAAGAATGAATCTTACTAATCCATACAGAGTTAAATTTATTTCGAATAATGTCGCAGAATTCCAAAAGAAAAATTCTCAAATTGAGTTCAGTGAATTTTAAAGTTAGGACAACATAACATAATACTTCCTTCTGAAGTCATATAAATTCATAATCATTGAAATCTGTCAAAAATAAAGTCCAACTGAAGTACATTTGTCTTGAATACTTCTAGAGAAAAGAAAATTGAATTTTACTTGTGTTTCCTTTATACTCTGCTCACAAAATTGCCCAGCCTGATGAAGCTTAATAAAGCAATCGCGAAGTAGAAGTTGTTTTTCAAATTTTGAGCATATAATGCAATATATAATGCGTACATACTACTTTTTGAAATAATTGAACCATTTTTTAGAAATTATTCGAAAATGAACAGCTATGAAAAACAAAAATTTGGGTTTTTAACCCTTAACAACTAAAAATAGACATTAGCCACCAATTTTGAACGGACAATGAAGATCCAGGTGCCAGTAAGATTTTGTGAAGATATTTGAAGTGGAATATGTTCACGTAATCAGGTTCTTGGCGTACGTATCATCTGAAATCAGAAAAATGTGCATATAAAATAATTGGTGAGGACACTAATAACAATACAATTACAAAGCGTAATAGGAATTTATGTAGGTTTTAATCCTAATCCTGTATTAATTCTAAGTAGTGGTTAATTTTCAAATTTGATACTTTATCTACAAAACTATCCGAGAATGCTTCAAGAAGCAATTAAGGCCAGAAGTTATTAAATTATCTATTCAATTATGGTTCAAAAGTTGAACCTAGCTGCAGTTATAAAATCATCACAATTTTCAGAAATTCCTAGCACAGTTCCTACATCTAGCAAATTTCTAGGAGCGAATATATTTCACTAATATATACCTATGTATCTGCAATTTTAGTCAATCTGTTAGTTCGGATCTCTATTTCAGGACCCATGATCCCTGTGTTTTTTTCAATTATACAATCCATGACTTATTGCTTTTTTTGTCACGAATATTCCAAATCCAAGGGCATATTTCTTTTGTTTTTCATTCAAATTCTCAACATCATGTCATGCATGACCTCTGTCGAGAATTCTTTGACACTGATGCACCTTTGAGCATTTATACTTTAACAGTTAAAACTAGTAGTTTAAGAGCCAGTAAACATCTGACGACACACATTTCAGGAAATCCCAAAATTTTCTCATTGAGACAGTTGTACCTACCATACATGAATTGGCTGCCATTCTAATATTTTAAAATATATTATTATACGTACTCAAAAAGGGGTTATTTCCTTGTGGCAGACCATTTGAACTTTTTTTGGCGTATTTTAGTAATCTTCAAATTTTTATATGTTTTTGTTCATAGTATCACTAGAATATATCTCTCACGGCAGAACGATCTAGCGTTTGCTTTGACCTGGCAGACTGAAAAACATTTTTTCCCTCGGAAATATATCTGTGTGTATTATTACGTAGTATACGGAATGAAGAGATTTTCGTTTTCTCTTTCTTCTTCCTAGTATATTACTGTCGTATTCCTTCTCTTTCAATTCAATTTGACGTCAAAATTGACATATATTAAGAAAAAAACTAATATGAAAATTATGTTTTATCTTCAAACGAATTTGAATTCAGTTGACTCGATAATAATATTATCAACAATTTCGATTCATGTGTATTGATTTCACTCAATAAAGTATATAATTTCTCATTTCACATAATTTTTATGAATTTTTATCTCTTTGAGATTATTTTTTATTTAGATTATTTTATTCTAGACTTTCAACCGAAAAACACTTACTCCCGCGCAAATACATTAGTGTGTAATATTTCAAAATTGGGAAAAATACTTCTTTCCGACATATTTTAGGAAACTTCAAATTTTTATATGTTATTCTTGATAGCATTAGAAGCATATATATCTCATGGCAAACCGATCTGCTGGTTGCTTTGGGCCGGCCGACCGAAAAACTATTTTTCCCGCGTAAATAAAACAGTGTGTAATAAATTATATTCGTAGCATAAGGAATGGATGAATTTTCATTTTATCTATCTTCTTCATAATAAACTATTGTCGTATTTCTTCTCTTTCAATTCTTTTTCACGATAAATTTAGCACACATAAAGAAAAAACAGACTGAACTAATATTTCATCTTCAAAGGAATTTGAATTAAGTTGATGATAATTATATTATTAACGATTTCGATTCATGCATCACTCAAAAAAAGTACATAATTGCTCATTTCACATAATAAATATATCAATTTTCATTTCTTTGAGATAATTTTCTCTGATTTTAAATGCAATATCTAATATTATGTTATGTACCTTCGGTAAGTAGGTTGTAGATTTTATATTTCCATTGTAGCTATTCCACGTTCGCTGCTCTCTAGAAGGTACCTAGTTCCCCCTAGTACGTTTTCTAATTTCAAGTGCACTTCGTAGTCTAAACAAAACATAAACATGATATTTATGTTATTATACCTATTCTGTCGCATCTGAGACCTAGAACAAATCGAATACTTGAATATTCTTTTCAAGAAGGTTTATATCAGTGCATGTAAAATAAATAAATAAAATGTGGTGATATAAAGTCACTTCAATTCAATAAACTCACGAAATATTAGCAAATAAAAGTTTATTTGATTAAATTCGATTGAAATTACCTTATCATGTCAGGTGAAATGAACAAAACCGTTGCACAAAACATACGCTGTTTTGTGCAACGGAAAAAAGAGACAGAGTATTTTTATTCACTGACAAAACAACGGAAACATGTTGAAATATATTACGTTAACGAAGACAGCATAACCTCAAAAACGTTAAATAAAAATAAGATCTATATATTCATTGTGTCTTCTATTATATTAATGAAGATCTGTAACTGCAGATTTCCCTCGTTAATGACAGTACCTTTAATCTATTTTTCAAGAACTATTTTTATGTGTATATCATCTCCAAGAATTGTCAGTAAATATAAATAAGTTAATACCTTATACTGAAAAAAATTTATAATTATTTTTGTTAGCACAATGCTGCTGTCTGCTAAGTCAAAATAACTGGCAGATCCTTCTGCCTTGAGAGTCTAAAGCTTCTGATACTACCAAAAATAACATGAAATTTCGAATTTCCTAAAATACTTTAAAAATACTAAAAACACGTGTGTGAATTTTCAAATATTCTGCTAAAACGTGGAATGCTCTGCCACTTCGTTTTGAGTAGTTGATATAATAATAGATTTCGATATATCAAAACGCCAATACATATATGAATCAAAATTCATTCGAACATGAAATATTGTCAGGTTGGCTTTTTTTATGTGTGCCAATTTTAGAAGTAGATAAGAAATACGACAATATTATTATGTAGAAGAAAGAAAACAAAAATATGTCTATTCCAAATACGACTATACATTACGGTATAAGCAACCGGCATATCGGTTTGCCGATGGGTGAAATGAAAAATTATTTACTTTGTTGAGTGATGACTCGAATCGAAATTGTTAATGATATTATTATCGAATCAACTGAATTCAAATTCGTTAGAGATGAAATATTATTTCATATTGGTTTTTTCTCAATATATGTAAATTTTGACGTCAAATAGAATTGAAAGAGAAGAAATACGATAGTAATATATTAGGAAGAAGAAAGAGAAAAGGAAAATCCCCTCATTTCGTATAATACATATAGGTATAGAACAAAGAGGTAAATTTAAAGGGAAAAAGTGTTTTGCGGTCTGCTGGGCCAAAGCAGATCGGTGTGCCACGAAAGATATATGCTTCTGATACTATCAATAACATATAAAAATTTTAAATTTTCTGAAATAAAACAAGAAAAATGTGTTTCTTCTCAATTTTCAAATGATCTGACACAAGAAAATAACCGCAGGAATGGTCTGCCGTTTGGTTTTTGAGTACGTATAATAATATATTCCAACATATCAAAACGGCAGCTTTCCTAAACTATGTCTTTTTTCTCAAATCAAATAAAATCGAATCAAGAACATTTATTTTTCATTATTTGTTTTGTGAAACATTGTTTTTGTTAATATATATCAAAAGTCGGGAGACTTTAAGGTTTTGCAACCTTCTTCAACCCGTGTGAATTTAATTTCCTATTGTATTTTCAAAAAATCAGGAGCAAATTTTCTTATCATATATTTACTGCAGGGATTTAACGGCTGTGGCCGTCTTTTGTAAATTTTCATTAAATACGTGCCATTTGGTCAAATGTCCGATTTTCAATTCATCTGACATTTGATGGTAAAGGAAACCACAGAAAACTTTACCCACGTAATGTAAAATTCTCCAAATTATCACACCTTTTATACCTGCGCAGTACCGAACCTACAGCGACTAAGAATAATATAGGTTGGGAAAGTGATTTCATTGAGTAATAAATTGAAAATAAACCAAAATTTTCAAGACTATGAAATTAATAACAAAACCACTAAATAACTAAAAATACCTGATGAATTGATTTCTTACCTGTTTCAAAATTTTCTTTCACTTAAGGTTCAGAACATGATATATTTGTAAATTAATGTGTTTCCACAACCAATTGCAAAAACAGGAACAACATTTTTTCTCCATAATAGTTCATTGATAAATAATTGAAGGTTGAACTTTGTTACCTAAAAATATATCGAATAACAAAAATGGTGTACCATAGACTTAATTTGTGAAGTAATCAAATCAAAAGTAATAAATATCAAAGATTATATAGTTTACGTATCAATCAGACATGAGAAACATTCTTGATGAAAAATTATCAACGTCGTTAGTTGAACATCAATGACTAGGGTTTACTTTCAGAAGAGATATAAATGGGAAAGGCACTAAAACGAATACAACGAAAAGAATTAATCTATTGAAGTTAATTATTCCGCTCACCTGATTCATTAATGCTCTGGGCGACTAGAGCAATAGGAGAATATAATTTTTTGGTCTGGTTAAATAACATAAAATAATTACCCTTAATGAAATGAATGCAATTTTAATTGTAAGCTTTTTAGGATATTCATTACACGTTAAACTATACTGCTGAATAATACATTGAAAAAACTTATTGAGAAAAAGCCAAACATGAAACGATTTATCATTTTTAGGAAAATTTTTTTCGAAGCATAAATTCTGAATTGTATTGTTTTTCATAAATAATCGAAAATCCATCAATGAATAAAACTAAATGATGAATACATATTATTATTTTCATGTAAGTACTTACCCGTTTCTTTCTGAAGGAATGATTTTACTATAAATTTTCGTCGGTTCGTATTGCCTGTAACTTAACTTCCACAAAACTGCTTCACAATTGTATATTATATTTGATTGAAAGTGAAAAAACTTCACGAACATTCAAGTAAAATACTGTTAAATTATCTCACAAAACTTTCTTATACAAGTCTCAAAGATCGACTAACTCGGTAAAATATTCATACAAGGTCACCCACGATGAACTCAAGATTGTCAAGCGGTTCGTAAACCGATAACATAAACAGAGTCATAAATCACTAATATACACATTTCAAACAGAATAAATCTCTTACTCACATAACAAGTATTTATTATATCTTAGAAACGAGGATTGGTGCTAGAGGTTTCGCCGCCTCACGCAGATATAAAAAATACTCACTCTTTTATATAAAAATTCATCCGAGAACCTAACTACTATCTATTTTCAATACTACCCCTTGTAGTACTAAAATATATCTAGAGCAAAAGAGTGAAGTTTTGTTTCGCCAAAAAACAAATTTTTGATTTATGATTTTGCCATCAGATTGGAATTATAGCCGCACAGAAAAAAAATGTACGAATGTAGAAATATGAGTAAAACAGTAGCGTTTTTTCTTTAATTTTGAATGATTCAAGGCTACATTTTGTTGGCTTTGTTAGAAATAAAATCTTGAAAAACATTCTATTTCTTTATACCTATACCTAATAGTGAAATATCGAATTCAATTTAATTAGAGGTATTTGCAAAACAAAAAATTTTATTATAATTTGAGTGAACGTATGAAATAAATACCTTTATTGACTGAAAGTGCGGTAAATGAATGCATTTATTTTTGAAGGATACTTCTTAGCAATATTAGGCTCTGCTTTTTGCTATAATTTACGTTTTCAAGTTATAAACAAAAGCTCATGTTCTTTTTTTTATTTTCGGCTTAAAACATTTGCAGTTTGTATTTGTAGAAACAGTTCACCTCAGATTTCAGACTTGCGCTTATGAACTAACTTTCATAACTTCTCCATATTTCTACGATTTTACTCAGCTATAGACTTCACAACACCTCTATGAATAAATGATTTTGTTAACATTCACAAAACCTCTAGGAATAAATGATATTGTTAACATTCAAAGTTCACTCGCATTCAACTTAAATTATATTTATTATTTAGTTTATATATTTCAAATCAAATTTTAAAAACGAAATTTTCAAAAAGATGATAAATTACTCGTATGTATAATTTAATATAAATATAAATTCAAACACTTGAACTTATGATTTATACTTTATTAACTAAATAGCATCACGCGTTTCGTCGTTACAAACGACTTCTTCAGATGCTTACAGAATCTGTAAGCATAGATTTTGTAAACATCTGAAGAAGTCGTTTGTAACGATGAAACGCGTCATGCTATGTAGTTAATAAAGTGTAAATCATAAGCTCAAGTGTTTGAATTTAAGTTTAAATTCAGTTATAATGGATTTACATCAAGTAAACGCCAACACTATTAAATATGTATGTATATCAAATCGTATATACGAGTCATTAGTTTGTGGTTTAATTTTTCCTTTCAAATTTGAGTTTTTTTCTAGCGAGCAATAATTAGTTGACCGAAAAAGTGATTAAAAATCCAATAACATCTAACCTATACAACTGTACATTCGAATAGTTCAATTCGTTCGGTTTTTTCTGAATTAAAATTCTTCGTGAAGGAATAATTTCAGAAATCTCAAAAAATCCTTACGTCTTAGAAGATCGTTAGGAGTAAGAGACCAGGTTGGATGCTTGAAATATTTCGCACTCAAACTGTGAAAATGTCATGTAAAAATTTCATTTAACAGCCTTTTACAAATTACTTAGTTGATATCCATATCTCATATTAAAGTAATGGAATAGTATCTCTTCAATTGTTTCAGGCATTTCTGGAATTGGAATTTCGAAGGGGAATAATTCGAAAAAACATGGTGAATCCTACTTTATTTTAGGTCAATATATAATTTTTGAAACTGCGTTGTCAAAATACATTCATTTTTAAATTAATGATCGGACAAACAGTAGGGAATTCAAACGATAATTGTTCATCAACATTGACGAGATATAATAAAATGTTAAATTGAGAAACAATAAAAATGACTTGCATCAATCGAATCATCAAATATCGTTTGATTACTCATTGAGAATGCATGCAACCAATCATATTATAAAATAAAGTTTCCATTTGTTTCAGAATTACGCAGTGCATCTTGTACTCGTAAAACTCTAACGAAACGAACTCTAAAAGTTTTTGCTCATATATTAATAAGTGCATCGTTCGAACATAAAACGTTTCATAAAATATAATATAATAAGAAATTCTGTCGAAAAAATTATATGACGCATAATTTTATTCGCTATACATTTTTGTGTTAATTAATACATTCTGAATAGGAGCAATATATTCTTATGTGTCCATACTTTAGAAGTACATCTTTTCAATTATATTTTCACTGAATTTCAGTTTTTCCAATTTTCATTCTTTGGAAGTAATCCCATTCAGATATAATGCTCTCATGCCAGCGTTTCTTCAAATCCTTGAAATTCTGAAATGTGCTTTTCGGTATGGCCATCAGCTCGTTCTTCGATTCCGATTTTATCTCACCAATTGTGGAAAAACGCTTTCCTTTCATTGTTCTCTCCAATTCTTGAAATAGGAAAAAGTAGCAGGGAAAGCCAGATCTGGTAAATGCGGTGGTTGTTTTCAGTCAAAAAATCAAGAACTAGCATGATATGTGAGCTCGTGCATTATCGTGATGCAGAATTCCTGATTTGTTTTTCCACAATTCAGATCGTTTGAGCAGCATTGCTTCACGCAATACGTAGTTTCGCGTGAAGCAATACTTCCTTGTAGTATTCCTTATTAACCGCATGTTCTGTTAGCAAGAACTCATTGTGAACCACGCCGTTGTAATCGAAGAAAACAGTGAGCAAAACGTTCACATTGGATCAAACTTGGCGTGTCTTTTTCGATCTTGGCTCTTCTAACCGCTTCAATTGGGTGATTGGGCCTTGGTTTCGACGGCATAACCATATACCAAAGGTTTTGTCTTTAGTTATGACCTTCTTCAGCAAATATTATGCTATACTAATGCGACGTTGCTTTTTCTCTAAATTTTGCAATTTCTGAGCAAACATCGCTAGCCCATGTTTCATGCCCAAAAGATCCGACAAAATTGCACTTATAGTAATTTGACGATTTTCCAGAACCATTTCCTTCACAGTTTCGATGTTTTCGTCGCTCATTGACATGGTTGCAACTCCAGGACGCTCATCGGAATCAACATATTCTCGGCCTTCTGTGAAGCGCTTGTACCACTTATAAACAAGTTTTTGGTACAAAGTAGGCCCGCCGAATGCCACAATCGATATTTTGAGTGCGTTGGAGCACTTTATTCCATTTTTAACGCAAAATTTAATACAGATTGTTTGACATATTTCTTTGAAAAATCAAGAAATCGAAGAACACAAAAACGTGACTAACATTCACAGTTGTCAAAAACAAACTTCTAATCAAAACTGGCTGATAAATGGTAACATATGTGAAAAATTTGTGAAGCACCTAAACAAAAAATAATTTGTTAATCGAATGTGCACAGCCTCCGAAAATTGAAAATTCACATTTTTTTTGAACAGACGCATTATACAATTGGAAAAAAAAAATTTTCAGGGCTTTTTCCATGCTTCAGTATGATACTTTGAATATTTGCAATTTCTTGACGTAGAAAAAAATAAGAAATGTCTTTCAAAAAATTTCGGTCTAAGGAGTTACCTCATATTTTTTCAATGTACTAACGTTTTTTGTAACTATTTGATTTCCTGACTCCACTGTGGAGAAGCTATAGCAGATGAATATCGGTAAAAACTTATTTTGTTCAAGCTCAGATCTTTTTTCGGTTTCCTGCGTTAAACATTTGCAGTTATCAATTAAAATAAGTAAACATTAGTCTTTTCGAATTCGAATACTAAGTATTCTAACGGAACATAAATATCGAAATCTCTTACTTTATTATTTGTGATGGCAATCTGAGACCGATTAAACGAAGAATACACTTCATGAACCTAAATACTAATTTTCAATTATAATTTAAAGAATAGATCTAGTAAGCACACACTTCAATAGTTTACAATGTAGCTGAACTTTCCAATCACATTTAGAAAAATTACAGGTTTTCATCTCACATGTAATTGATTTGAGGGAAATAATTTTTTATATTTACTCAAATGCTATCTTTTTAACGTTGGTTATATTGATTTTAATTATTTGAACCACAGATGATGCAGAACTTTTGTATCAGTCATTATGTGAATATCGAAGATATCCCACCTTATCGGATAGTTGCTGATATTTATCATAATAATAATATGTAAAGTGCTATAATAAAACAGTATTTAGAATTTTCTCATAATTTAATATAAAATACGAATGATGACGTTTCGAAGTACTACTTCTTTAGTGTTATATTCATTTTCAAAACTAAAATCGAAATAAACTTCATACTATATACCTAATTTTTACGAATTCCATTCGTAAAAACTAACTGTCGGAAAGCAAATCATATGAATATGAAGCAAGCGGTCATCTGAAAATATATTTGCTTCTTGTTATACATCAATTATTCTCCAAATTGAACAAATCATATTTTGATCATGTATTGTAGGGCTTTGACACACCAAATCAAAAATTAAATTGAGAAATCAATTATTTTATCAAACATTTTCTGTAAATCGATTATTGAGGCCTGGATTTTTTCGTTGATCGATTCAATATTTGAATTTGAACCTATTTGAAAATCGATTTCCTTATATTCGCCTTTATTCCTCAATTTCGCCATCCTTAAATTCAAAACACTTCTATGCTTATATTCGTTTTTGTCTGAGTTCAGTTTTGTTTTTTAAATGAGATTCCTTAAATGTGCCTCCAGATTTTACAAATGCATACAGTAAAATAGCGGAGAATGGTTTTCGAGGAAATTATTATAGTCTGCAATTTATGCAAAATATGTTTTCCAATTCATTTAATTTTCAGTGCCCCGGTAGGTTTGCCGTGATATAACATGATACTTCCACGATGAAATCTGTAGATTTTCAAGTCGAGCACTTGAGAATTTACAGACCTTTAAATCGTACAGTAGACAAAATATCGATGACCATCAAAATGTCCTCCGTTTTGTAATTTAAAAAATAATTTGTGAAAAAAGAAATGAACTTCACACAGAACTCGAATCCGTGTCTAATTATCTTCCATATTTTTCGAGCTTCTTCAGGTTTATTCCGTGCTATATTAGCTTCCCGACTCTACGAGTATTATGAATGAAAATTGTTGTTTACAGTTCACTTACGTGACCCTGATTGAATTATATAAACAAATATTCTAAAACAACGATAATAATATAATATAATGATCACAAGTCCTTGATAGCAGTCAACAGTTTTGTTGATATATATATATATATATATATATATATATATATATATATATATATATATATATTTACTTATAATTTTCAACTCGGATTTCAGGTTGATGAATTCGAAATAATGATAAAAAGTAACAGTTTCGTTCGTAATAGTTTAATATTCATTCGGAGACCATTTATTTGTCATTTTTAATTGCAAACGAGCATCTCAGCCTATGGAAACTTCCACATTTTGAACGACAAAGAATCGGTATGAGTAGAAATGAACATTCGAATGAAGCTGCACAATAGGTACAAATAGTTTTTCAGTAAAAATTACAGAAAAACAATTTTATGAAATAGAAGTATAATTAAAGTTTCGAATATTCTAAAATTATATCCTTTCTCCGCTCTGTGGCATATTCTTTTTTCGCAAACTTAAGTCTTGAATGTTTTCGAACAGAAAATTCACGAAAAATAGACGGCTGCTGTTAGTTTACCGACACTTCTGGAACAAAAATCTTGGACATTTAGGCGAAACATATTTTTTTCCCCTGACGTTTCTGCACAAATAAATATTTTTTGCAACCAAAATAGAAAAATCTTTATTAATGTTCAATTTTCATTCATTCATACAACTTGCAATTGAAATCGATTTGAGTACTTATTCAACCCCAACAAATAATAGGCACTTTTTTTAGAATTGAAATACCATACTACTTCTGATGTAGTATGGTAACAAAAATAAATATGAGCGCTCTTTTCTGACATCAATCAAATTATTATATGATACTACTAATGACTATAATACTTGATAATTTTAAAACAAACTGCCTACGCCAATGATATTCTCATACATCTAGTTAGATAGCCAAATCCCTATAAATTTAATTTTATTGTAAATTTAAAGTACTCATTATAACTCTAAATTTAAATGAGATCAATTTTGTTCAATCTATTTTGATATTTGTTAGTCTTCCTAATTTTCAATGAAATATCTTTCTCTTCCAACAAGAATTCGTGAAAGTCAGAACAAATCAGCCCATTGAAATTATACTGTTTTGATCAGAGACCGAAAATGATCTGTTGAGCGAGTTTTTTTATTGCGTCCATTGCTGCGCGACCAGCCAAAATACTCCCTCTGGTCGCATTGTGTCCAGATATACAAAAAATAATACTTCGCGATATTTAGCATTTCTGACGATAGTGGGTGTTAGGTGTTTCAGAAAAATTCAGCTGAAGCTGAATTGCGCATAAAAGCTTGTCGTCGTCAGAAAGGTTCATGCTAAGAACTTTCAAGTTTAAACATTCGTCAATTAGCTTCGTGTCATCCATTTCAATGTTAATTTTTTGGGAAAACGGACTGTTTTTTCGAAAGCAGACCGTAGAGTACTTTCAATGATTTTTGGAGACCTCATCCAGTTAAATTTGTCAACGTCCTCAATTGGTTTTTCCCAGCTTTCTATGTAGGATTCAATTTCTGAGTAAAAACCTGTACAATTTGTTTGAAATAGTTTTTCGTGATTTTATCTTGTGTGTTCACTATACTTTGTGCTTTCAGAGACAAGAAGTTTTCTTTAATTGTGTGATTCACCAGATGCGCGAATATGTTTCTGATTTCGATTTCCTACTTCTTTCCAACATGGAAAAAGTACATCACTGAATGCATGAGAATCATATATGCCTCTGATAGTGGTCTTCACAAAATTCTAGTCAATCCAAGCTTTCAAAATAAATTTCCAAGGCACTGAACATTTTCTAAAAGCTTCTGATTTCAGGAAAATTTGTTGCTTATCTAAAAAAATTGAATTTCCTTCACAACAATAGTGCACGGACACTTTTTAAAAACCGCTGCTGGACACATGAATTATTCGTCCATTTTACATAATCACTATTCAGTTGTGATTCAAATCTCTAAAGAATATACTAGAATGAGGCAAAAATATAAAAAATAGTCGAGAACCTTTGCACATCTCTATTAATATGAGTGAGTTGTAATACATATTAAAGTGATAATAACTATTGAAGTGAGATACAGTTAAATATAATACCGAATTAATTGAATAAAATTTTCTCGGTCACTTCCGAAAAAACTTCTTGTGAAGGGGAAAATTTGGAAAGTATCGAAAACTCCTGGTTTCTTATAACTTAATAGAAGAGAAATGATAAGAAAAAAGATGATACTCCTGTATTTAGAAGTGCATCTTATGCAACATTTTACTGATTGAACTTGGTTAGTAATAAATTAAAAATTGATGAAATGAAAAACAATAGCTTTTGGCTCACAAAAAAGTCGCTTCAGCCAATTATGTTATGGCAAAAAGCACAGAAACAGGAGCAGAAAAACAGGAACGCGAACATGAAAAAATTCAATGTAACTTGACATGAATTCTTTGAACTTATATTATATGTCTCAAAATATAGTGATTTAGTTCATTTTATCACTTTTCGAAATGGAAAGGACCTACATTATTGTAAACATTGCTACTTGAATATATATGTATAGTATGTTGAAGAATTCATGTTTCATGCTAATCTTTTTTTTGTATGTGAAGAATTATATTTGGAAAACGTATGAAAACCTTTAACTGTTCAGAAATATGAATGGAAGATGAAGAATATTTTTTGCTCTAAGATACAATTCTGACCTTCATTCTAACTAATATATTTCTCTTATTATAATAATGTCTTCTTTTTACTTTGTAATGAAGGTCAAAAATCTCGCCTACACCAATATCCCAGGACAATGCAAAATATTGATAAAAAAAATTCTTGGACATAATTCGATTTTTATGGATTCGAAGAAGTGAACGTGAGTTAGAAGAGATAAAAAGTTTAACTGCACTGATTCATGAAAATTAATCAATATTTCAAATACTTGAAATATGTCGAAATTCCTAACGAAACATTTTCGTTAGTGAATTGTACACTTTGTATATATACTTTCTATAAACTTATATTGTACATTATTTAAAATATAAAAATAATTGATATTTTTATAATATAAAAAATATTTGATGTGCATTACTTCTGAAGTCCAATAAATTAATAATCTTTTGTATCGGAAAGCTATCTAATTTGAGAAGGTACATTTTTTTCCATTCTTCAAGACAAAAGAGAATTAATTTTTTAAACTCGTTTAAAAAGATCTAGGTACTATGAATAATTTCTGCAGATTTTAGATGTGCATGTTGTTACATCTATTCAGGTCCTTACACGTAGGTTATTTTGAAATGAGCATATTTGTGACAAAAGTAATATATAATACCTACATAGCATATATACTATATAGTTATTAATTATCTTATGTTTCCATTTATTCAGATTTTTTCAGATTATTTCAGTTCACTGCTTCATATATACCTAAGTACCTATGCAATTTATATTCGTGAAAAATATAAGAGAAGTTTCACTCAAAATTTAAATTAGTTTTGCTGGTTTCTTAATGTTTCTTACGATTTTCCCCACATATTCTGACTCTTTTATGAATAAAAAATGTTTACGGTTCACACACGTATCCTTGATAAAAATAAATAAACAGATACTTCAATACGCGGTACAGTGAAATGATAATTTTCATATCACTTATATTTGATTATAATCAAACCGTTGATATCAGTCTATAGGTTTTTAAGCTCGAATTCAAGTTTTTCGAAAAGATTGTGGTTTACAACGTGCTTCACAAATGGACCCTACTACATAAATAATACTCTATATAAAATAAAACCCTACTATAAAATAATCCCCACGATGTTTCCTATCCTTTCTGAATTATTTTAATTGATTGAACAATTTATTACAGGGTGTCTTCGGAAATTTCGACATATCCTGGATTCTAATAACCTCGTCAAAGGTAAAAAGTTAGAATCATTGGCTATAACCTATATGAAACTGTGAAATCATAGCTAATTAACTATTAGAGACATCTATAATTTATACTCAATTAGCAAACATGTTCATGTTTGAAATATTTCTTAATTATATGAACAATTATGAGTAGAGTAACATATTAACTTAAGACAAAATATAACACTTCCAAATTAAGCTGTAACAATCAAATAGCTGTTGATTGCTCATCGCATTATGCATTCATTCCATTACCTATATAGTTAGATACAGTACCTACAGACTGTTATTGAGTCTTGAAAATGAGCTCACGCTCGAAACATGTTGAAAAATTCATATCGTTGAATATAATCGTGAAACATCAAGCCAAGCGTTTAATTCAATTTAGTAGAGAATATTTCAATAATAAGTAAATATTATATTCAATAAAACATTCAATGATAAAATTTCATTTGAATTCACGTTCATTATCCCTTTATTGAAAACTTTGTTACCCTATGTGAAAATTTTCTGATCTCAGCTCCATTATGACCGAAAACTGTCAATTTTTAATTATATACCTATCTCATTATTTAAAATATACTTTCTAATGTCGAGCTCAAATATCTTTATAGTGGTACTAGTTTTCAATATATTTGGTAAATTATTGAAAGCCTCAAATCCGTCATAGTATATGCTGTTTTTAGATTTAGAGAGCTAACAACTTTGGATATAAAAACTATCAGTATTTCTAGTATTACATCACTGACATATGTTATATTTTTTATTACATTACATGGCCAATGATTTTTTATTTTATATATGAATATATATGAAGCAAAGATCATTCTTTGTTTTACAGACATAAGTCAAACTCCAAAGTGTTCAGCATAATTTTAACACAGGTATAATATAGCACTTCAAAATGGTTCGCTTGACACTATTCTGTAACTTCTGTAATTTTTTAACTTTTTCTTTAGTCAAACCAATCAACAATGTGGAGCAATATTCAAAACGTGGCATTATTATTGATTTGAACAAAAATAATTTCACATATGTCGACAGGTTTTTTTTCTTATTCTTTCAAAAAAATAGATATTTTTTAGAGATTTTTGATGCTATGAAATCAACATGATCATTGAAACTCAATTTCTTGTCTGAAATAATGCCTAAATATTTCATCATTTCATATTGTTGAATAAATCGTGAAACATTAAGCCAAGAGTTTAATTTAATATTCAATTATGTTTCACCAAGAGTTCAGCGAGAATTCAATCTCAGCCTAAATATTGAACTGTTTCTACTCTTTCAATTTTCTGTTCATTAATCTTTATAGTTATTTCCTTATTTTTATTGGTTTTAAGGGTTTTACTTCTACCAAAAACTGTGAAGTTAGATTTTGGCACATTCGGAAAAAAGCTATTGTCATATGACCATTCATTAATTGTAATAGTATTGAAGTCAATATTACTGATCGTGTATTGTATGTTCCTCTATAGAATAATTCTAAATTAGTAATAATGAAACCTGAATTCTTCATCCTGTTGATTAGGCAACACACATGTCACTTTGAAGTTATATATGTGAGCTGACTATTTGACGATATATATTGTTCCATTTAACATAATGCACTTTATATTTATGATATAATTATTACTAATCCGGATATATTCAGAATTTTTATTACATTAACCTATATTCTTGATATTAAGTATTGTTTCTTATATTTCATTAGAAATAGAACAGCTTTAATTTATTGAATTTTTCTGAACTTCCTGGAATTATAATTCATTGAAAAAGCCTAGTTTTCTGATTGAGATCTCTTTTATCATCTCTCTTTTCATTTACATCATCTCCAAAATAATAATTCAAATACTAACAAATCAACATTGCTATATAACATACGTATTCGAATGTTCTTGTTGAATTATATATTCGATATAGTAATTTAATATAGGAATGCCTTATATTAAATGCTCGTATACATTAGATTAAAGATTAAGATCAACTTTGAATTATACTTATCATGTTAAATCACTCAAAATACTGTTTGGATAAAAATAAATATTATGGAATATTCATAATAATTATGGAACTTCATATTTTCCATTCGTTCCGTTGAAATCATATTTCTAACCTCATAAATTCAGATATATGGAGGCTAAGTACCCGAACGGTATAATAATAACCGAGCGAACGTCAAATCAAATTCTCGTATATTACCAACATTCTCAGCTAAATAAACTAGGATCGATTAATTTAGGCGAAGCTGGGCACATTTTGGGCGGCTGGGCACGGTTTGGTCGAATTGGGCACGTAGTGAAGATATATGCCGAATTCCGGTCACCTTGTGGGTGTGGAATGAACATATATATATATATATATATATATATATATATATATATATATATATATATATATATATATATATATATATATATATATATATATATATATATATATATATATATATATATACATATATATAAGTATTAATTCCCCTTCTTTTTGTGTGAAACCTGTTGTTTCGCAGTATATTATCAAAATCTGTGGCACACAGTTCTTTTATATATCGGGATCTTGCAATTTTCTCTGGACGATCCCGCTTTGTTTATCAGAACAAACAATCCAAATTCCTGGGACAAAGCTTATCGGTCTGAATTCGTCTCCTGAATACAACGAGCTCAAGGCGGCAATGAGTAAAAATTCAGAGAAAATCCAACGACGTAGCTATTATACAGGGTTAATTAATCATTATGATATATGAAATTAAACACGTAGTAGGGTTTCGGATTATTCCATTTACAAACAATGCAAAAGAGTACGATGGCTTTTTATCTCGGCTCTATGCAAATGCAGATGAGTGAGTGTGTGTGATAATATAAAAATGGTCGAGAAAACTACTTATAATATAAGAATATTTGACTTTCAAATTGAATGAACATGAGATTTTCACTCTCGGTTGAGCATTATTCACAAAATCGCAGTAAATCAGGGGAGTCCATGAATATTGGTTTCCGTCAGGGATTCGTCCTGGGATCTTTACTCTCCGTATTAAATGAAAATTATCTGTAGGTGAACCATTGTGTATATATAGGAATCGAGTTGAAAATTATAATTTTTTACATTACGATCAGTCAATTGAAATAGACTCATTATAACCGATCGAATACATAGTCAGGTTTTCGAATGATTTTAACTCATACGCAAGTACATAGTTTTTCATTCAGAAAGATCCAATATTGATTTCAGTAGAAAAAAGTTATTGAACAAATGAACTGATGTCAGTCAATAAATACCACACAACACCATTTATCAAGAATATTTCTTTTCATTCAGGTTGGTTCTGTACCCTATCCTCTTACACAGATGGCACTGTTAATTGCTCACCACTTGGCGTCTTGAGGTAGCATTAATCAATTCCACAGAATTTTCTTCTTAAGCTCAGACACTGCGTTCTCATTAAATAAGACTGCTTGATGACAAGATCAGAGAACTTACCTGATAAATAATTTCGAAATATAACATACCGAAGAGGAATGTAGGAAACTCAATATATTAGAATCGAGGATTTCCATGACTATGTCGTTGTAATCTGTGAAGATTTCCCTTTATTTACAAGAAGAAGAAATCGATAGTTACATATACCTGTTAATGGAGAGGATTGAACACTTGATTTTTGAATGATGTTAGATGTTGTGATTGTTCTGTTCAGTGTTAGGTGAACCCACGACGAATTTTCAATGCAAATAAAAATGTGAAGCAAAGGAAAACTTGGAGAATTAGGAAGTTTATTCAATAACAATTGTAATGATAATAATTGGCCTAAAATATGTACCTGGTACACATCGTTATAGACCCAACAGTGAGGAACGACAGGTGCATATACGGTTACCAAACATCAGAGATAATCAACGTATATCAAGGCGATGTCAAATATTCGCACCAACGGAATACAAATTGAGAAATGACGCTGTAGCAAAGATTGTGCATCAAGAACTGGTATTGAAATTACATCTTCTACAGAAGAGAAAAAGATGCCTTACTGCAATACATGCAATTTTGGCGAACGACCAGTTTAGAATCTACTTGGACCGCATCATCTTGACTGATAGAATATTTCTCCACAATAGGCCTGACCTGGTCCTGCTTGGCGATTGGCTAGGGAAACTACATTTATCGGGGTGACTATTCCAAATGCGAACAACCTAATTGAGAAGAATGGTCAAAAATTCTCTTGATATCGAGAACTTGAAGTGCGAGTGCAGGGACAGTGGCACATGAACGTAGTCAGGACTGTTACAATTATCTTGGATCTACTGGTATAATCCAGAAAAATCTACTAAAAAATATCAGAGAACTAGTACTAGGCGACCATTTGTAAAAGGAATTCCTGGAATCGGTGCTCCTTGCCACAGCAAGGACAGTCAGAAAGTTTCTAACTGGTGTTTTTTTGATTTTTTAAGAGTTAAGTTTTTCAGGTTGGCGGCACTGATTGGTAATGGCATCCAAACGTCATCTATCAAAGTGAATAGCTTTCAGTATACTCTGCCATTTTATCAAGAAAAGGCATACAAACGAGCAACGATTACACATTGTTGAAATTTACTATCAACATTCGTGCTCTGTGAAAAAAGTGTATCGTTTGTTACGACCATATAATGGTCGTCATAATCGACCTGGTGAATCAACAATTTTTGCTGTTATCAGCAAATTTCGCACCAAGTTCACTTTGTTGGATATTTAACCATTGTCTCGCATGCGTGCAGTGCGTACTGAAGAAAATATTGCAGCCGTAGCGTACAGTGTTAATAAGGATCATGAAATGTCAATTCGTCGCGGTTCTCAGCAATTGGGCATGTGTTACTCTACCACATGGAAAATTTTACGTGTTGATTTGACTTTGAAAGCCTATAAAATTCAACTTCTGCAAGAATTGAATCCGAATGACTCACCACAACGTCTAATTTTTGGTGAATGGGCCTTAGAACAGCTTAATGAAAATCCGCTGTTTTATCGAGAAATTGTGTTCAGCGATGTAGCTCATTTCTGGCTCAACGGATATGAAAATCAACAAAACTGTCGCATCTGGAGTGATGAACAGTCACATGTCATACAAGAATTACAGATGCATCCCGAAAAAACGAAAGTTTGGTGTGGTTTATGGGCTGGTGGCATCATCGGTCCATTTTTCTTCGAAGACGACCGTGAAAGAAACGTTACCGTCAACGGCGAACGATTTCGAGCCATGATACGCAATTTTTTTTTGCCCCAGTTGAACTTGATTGACATGTGGTTTCATCAAGACGGTGCCACATGCCACACAGCTCGTGAAACAATACACGTCTTGAGGGATGAATTTGGTGAGCAGCTTATATTTCGAAATCGCCCTGTGAATTGGCCGCCAAGATCATGCGATTTGAAGCCTCTGGATTATTTCTTGGGGGGTTATGTAAAGTGGTTAGTGTATGTGGACAAGCTGAACACGATTGAAGCCTTACAGGATAACATAACACGCGTAATTCGTGGGATACATGCCGAAATGCTCGAAAAAGTATCGCAAAATTGAATCTTTCGAATAGACCATTTGATACGGAGCCGCGGACAAAATTTACATAAAGTTATCTTCAAGTTGTAAATGGCAAAGGCCAAGTGATCAATTTGAATAAGAATTCTTAATATATGATGCAAAGTGAGTGTTTTATTCGATTTCAAAAAAAACTACTCTTAAAAAATCACCTATTAGGACATAACGGTAATCAAGGCCACGAGGTCACAGCCGTGAAGATTTCTTCATGGGGACAGCCGCCATGGGCCTGATAATTTGGAAAGGGCCCCACAGACCTTGGATATATAATATCCCTGGGATATATAATATCTGGGATAAGTGAAAGTTCCCCAGTGAGGAATTGTGAAAACTCTTAAAATCGGGGATAAGAATATTTATTTCATAATAAAAATTCAGTAACACAAATGGTGGGAGTTTGGCAAGCCATTTTTCCACGCCACCAAAAAATTATTTCACATATACTGCTCATTGACAAAAAACTATTGAAAGGTTCAAACTTTCAATAGTACTATATCACCAGAAATTCAAGGGGTAAAATAATTAATAAACATTAGAAAAAGAAAAAAAATATATATTCATATCACACAAAATGAAACCAAGAGAAAAAAACAGAAAGGAAAGGAAAAAAAAACATTACTCGCTATGTTACTGATATCATTACTGAATTCTCTCAACCAAAAATTGTACTTATTAAAAATTTTTATGTTCCTTAGATTTCGACAATTTTGAAGCCACCCTGCGGCAAAAACGTCAACGAAATCGGTTGAGGTAATTTAACTCTAACATAAAATGAAAATTGATAGTCGTTTCGTTGAATACTGCCTTGAATAACACTTCGGACTCACTACATTGGTTCGGGGGACAGAAGGAGTAACTTTCCATTATTTCCTCGGCTCAATCATCATTCGTAGGGTCTGGTTTCGCACTAAGCTCGATTCCCGACAGTTGGCGAGCCGAAAATCTGCAATGAATTTGGATATGGTGTCGAGTTAGCGCGTGAGTAGCAATTGTGAGAAGGCTAGGTCAGCAATCACATTTATACGTGATATAAAATGTTTCCCAATTTTAATGCCCCGCGGCGGTCGAACAACCAACTGGAAAGAAAGGTTTTCATCGTTTCGAACTCAACACTCTCCCTTCAGCTTTATTGATGGCTCATATTCGAGGAAATAAAATACTGTTCATTTTCCACTGTATTTCGAAGACTACCCGAAAAGAATTTTTCGATATACCTTCGGAATTAGCACTTTTCTTCCTTCTGAAGATCTCTGTTTGCGTATTCATTATATTTTCCACATATATAGTCCTTGAAACACTTTTTATTTAAGGGGCATGGCAGTCTTTCGACTGGAAAAATGGTAATCATTCACCTAGCTTAGTTTGGAAAATAAGTAAGATAGTCGATTGCTCTTTTTATTTCTTTTCTTTGCTCCTTCAATGTCCACTCATGTTTACGCAATAGAAAAGTCCCGACACTGGTCTTGCATTTTCTTTGTTCGAAATGGCAAAATCAGTTTTAATCCTTACGTTGCAATTTTAAAATCTGCACTCAGTGAATACAATACTCAAACTTACCACGTACTCGATTCTGAAAATCAATACAATTTTTCTTTTTCACAGTTTTTACACAAGAAGAAGATCATGAGGTTTTCCTTCGATACCTGTCATGTAAATGCAGCAGGAAAATAACGAAAGTAATCTTTCGTTTCTTTCATGTGTACCCACCAGAAAATTGACGAAAAATTGGGAAAGAAATTGTAAACCTTCACAATGCAGTTCTCGAAACTTTGCTCAGAAAATACAATCAAAATTTTGGAGTTCATTCAATTAATGCTGAAAATCTTTCCAACAGATTTTTCGAAAAGCGGTAGAAGTTTACATTATTAATGGATAGAAAATTGCAGTGCAACTCCTGTTCACATAACAAATTTAACTTCAATATAAATTGAATCAAGATATGTACTTGATCAGGCGAAGATTTTTTCGCTTTGAATAGTTTTTCCTTCTATCCTCTACACGTCGATATCTTGGCAAAACTCAACACTCTACTGTGGTCTACTTTTCTGACTCTTATCGTTCGTATGGTTCAGAAAGAGCTGTGAACCATATTTGTCTTACTGAGGAAATGAGAGCATACCTCGTATTACAATTAACTGCATATTTCAATTTTTCGAATTATTAAAATACACTCACCACAATGAAATAATTCTATTGATTAAATTCAATATCAGAGAACACATTCCAATTGTTCATAAAAGAATTCAATTCCATGCGAAGTAGAACATTTGATAGTTCAAGACAGAGTTTTGCCTGAAAGTGTTGAGATGGATTGTTATGTTCATAACAAAGTCTGAATTCTTTTTGCGCTCTTCCACGGTCATCTGACAACATTGCGGATCCAACTGGCAAATCCGCCAAATCCTTCTAGCAACGTTTTGATTTTGTCACCCACATCGTCTTGCTCTTTGCCTCCTGAACTGAATTAAATGATAAAACAACGTTATACGGAAGTCCCAAATAAACGAAATCCACATTTTCAGCGAAAAAATAGATATGTATATAGTTTCGAGATTTCGAAATAATTTGAATAAAGAATTAGGGAGCTATCTACAAAAATGTTGTCAACGAAAACAATCTATTACTTCCAGGAGAGAATATTAAGGACGTTTCGAAGAACATTGAACTTGTTGTGAATGCCATACTATGCTGTCTCAGCATAGTTTGGGAGTCATCAATGGCATAAATCCAAATAATTATGTTTACTTCAAACGCACTAGGCCCTATCTCTTCAAAAGCTGGGATGGAACTAGTGATATACTCACATGAGCTCTCTCTGTCGAAAAAACGAGAAAAATGTATGGTAGTAAGCACCACTTTACCGTACTCGAAAGTATTTCTATTCATTTGGAAATGTTTTGTTTTGACAAAGATAACATTTAGTGATTCACGATTTTCAATACAAATTTATGTAGTAGTAGTAGTAATAGTAGTAGTAGTAATCCTTATTGTAGAGAAAAGAAATTTCTTACATATGGTAGTAGTTTGACGAATCATTTTTTCACTCCTTCACAAATGAAATGAACATAAATTAGAGAATAATACCAAAATAGTAGATAAAGATACAAAATTAAACTAAGATAAAAATAATGATTGAGTCTAATAAGTGTAAACTTCGTAAACTTAGTGATGAATTCACCATAAGATCGAAAAAAAAATGAATTTATATAATGCACAAAAAAATAAGTCATAAAAAGTAACACATAAAAAGATCATATTAAAAGAAAAAAAATCATCATATTAAAGACTTTGCCTTGAAGTGCTCCGAATACTTGCTGACAGAATAGAGGCAAAATCTCAGAAGATATTTCTTGATGTTTATGTTGAATTTATTTAAAGAAAGCTTTTTGAAATGGGAAGGTATGATATTGTATAAATTATAATCTATCGAGTTTTTTTTGACTTGTTTAGGCGATACTTATTTGTTCGTATATTATTTGCGTCTCTTGTATTATAGTTATATTGATCAGACTGTTTTATCAATGTATATGCATCGTTACGTATTTCTAGAAGAACGTTATATATCCACAATGTAGACAAAGGCATTATTTCATATTTTATAAATAATGGTCTGCATGAATCCAAGTAACCAACGCCTGCCATTATTCGAATTGCCTCTTTCTGCAACCTGAAAACTACCAAGGAGTTGGAACAATTTCCCCACAGAACAACGCCATAACTCAAAAAGAGGGGAATAGAGAGAAGTATGTAATTCTTAATGTGGTATTATTATTATTGTTCTCATTCGTCTGAACAAAAATCGAGTACCCGAAAGTTTTCCTTTCAGTTGTTCAATATGGTCTTTCCAAGTAAGTTTGCTGTCTAGATGTCTGTATAGAAGAAGTATGAAAATTTGGCCTCTCTTTAAATAAGAAACTACGTTTCATTTGAGCAAGGTGTTGCGTAACGCTTGTTTGTACTTAAGGAATGTATTAGCAAGAATTTTTCGGTTGTACATCTGTCAAAAGAGCTATTTTTTTAATTTTCAACGGAAAAGTGTCGAAATTATTCAGTTATTCATTATTTAGTGAAACATCTAATATTATGATGACTGTTATATACATATTTATTCATAAAATAGATATTGAATTGAAGACTCCCATTGCTTGTTTAAATTCCAGACATGTTCGACGTCAAAAGACGTCAAAAAGAGCTATTTGTTTCAATTTTCAACGGAAAAGTATTGAAATTATTCAGTTATTCATTATTCAGTTAAACATCTAATATTATGATGATTGTTATATACATATTCATTTATAAAATAGATATTAAATTGAAGACTCCCATTGCTTGTTTAAATTCCAGACATGTTCGACGTCAAATGACGTCTAAAAGAGCTATTTCTTTTAATTTTCAACGGAAAAGTATTGAAATTATTCAGTTATTTATTATTCAGTTAAACATCTAATATTATGATGATTGTTATATACATATTCATTTATAAAATAGATATTAAATTCAAGACTCCCATTGCTTGTTTAAATTCCAGACATGTTCGACATCGAAAGACGCCAAAAAGAGCTATTTCTTCTAATTGTTCAACGGAAAAGTATTGAAATTATTCAGTTATTTCTTATTCAGTTAAACATCTAATACTATGATGATTGTTGCATACATATTCATTTATAAAATAGATATTAAATTGAAGACTCCCATTGCTTGTTTAATTTCCAGACATGTTCGACGTCAAAAGACGTCAAAAAGAGCTATTTCTTTTAATTTTCAACGGAAAAGTATTGAAATTATTCAGTTATTTATTATTCAGTTAAACATCTAATACTATGATTATTGTTATATACATACTCATTTATAAAATAGATATTAAATTGAAGACTCCCATTGCTTGTTTAAATTCCAGACATGTTCGACGTCAAAAAGAGCTATTTCTTTCAATTTTCAACGGAAAAGTATTGAAATTATTCAGTTATTTATTATTCAGTTAAACATCTAATACTATGATGATTGTTATATACATACTCATTTATAAAATAGATATCAAATTAAAGACTGCCATTGGTTGTTTAAATTCTCGACATGTTCGTCGTCAAAAGACATAACTTGTTTCGAACAACTTTATAATCCTCAACTATTTCCTCCATTCAATCTCTCATCTATTCAATATATCACGTTTCCAAGCTGTGTATTGCTTCCAAACAAAAAAGAAAATCCGCTTCGCGAGATAAATCATAAACGGACGCTAGCAATTTATTATTGAATGAATTGAAGTGTAAATATCTACTTTCGCGGATCTATCGGAAAATACGGCTGTCCATTTTAAAATTCCCACCCAGTATCCTTGATGCGACTCTTTTAAAGTGGATGTTGAAGATGTCGCGAAAGATAGAGAACTTTTGGCAATTCTTCCCTCGGTTGTGCTTTACGGCATTACGCTGTTAAAATATAATACTTCTGAAAAGGGCTTAATGTTAATAATAATAATAATATAATTTTTCATTGAGAAACATTCCTTACATAGTAAAATTACATTCATTTCAATTGATAAATAATTACAACTAAGAGAAATGCTCTCAAAAGGACCGAATTCAGTTTGGAGTCTGATCTTCCATTCAGCCCTCGAGCAAAAATATTGGTTCATACAAAAATCTTGGTTAAATTCATATTTACAGTAATATACAATTTTGATTGAAAAATAAAAATAAAATAAAAATTTCCTCAGAGATATTAAACATTTGAGACAATTTCACATGGTGAAGAACATTAGTGTTAAAAAAGATATACAAATATATGATACAAAAAATTGATTCAAACATTATTGCCTACATCCGAATCATCGAAGTACTCTGACACACTATAGTACGCCTTTGTTAAGAGCAGAGATTTAACTCTCCTCTTAAACAAATGAGCTTTCAGTACTTTCAAATTCGATGGTAAATGGTTGAAAATTTTAATGCTCTGACAATAGAGAGAGTGCTCAAATTTGGCTGTTCTATGCATAGGAATAAGTAGCACATCCCTGTTTCTTGTTGAATACTCATGATTACTATTCAATTTAATAAACCTATCTTCATTTTCTTTAACATATAACAAACATCTATAAATATATAAACACGGTAAGGTGAGTATGTAATTATTAATGAAGATAGGTTTACAAGATGTTCGCTGATGAATATTGAATATTAATCGAAGTATTCGCTTCTGTGTAATAAACACCCTATTTATTTCTGTAGAGCAACCCCACAGCAGAATATTATAATTTAGATGACTATATACAAGACTGTAATACACATTCATGACACAGTTTCTAGGTACGATGTTCTTGATTCTAGAGATTGCAAAAAATGAGTTACTCAATTTTTTACATAAGACCTCAATGTGTGTTGTCCATCTCAAATTTCTGTCTACATATATTCCAAGAAACTTCGTTGATTGGGATGATGATATAGTGTTGTCCCCATATCTAACATCCAAGGTACTAATTCCATTGCCCTTCAGACAAAACTGAACACATACAGTTTTGTCAACGTTCACCATCAGATTGTTCATTTGACACCAACTTACAAACTCCCTCACAATGCATTCACATGCCTCCAGAAGTTCTTCAGGAGTCCTGCCAGAAACAACCACCGATGAATCATCGGCAAATAGTGTCTCCAAAAACCGGGACAACTTCGCAGGCAGATCGTTTATGAACAATATGAATAAAAGAGGTCCGAGTACAGAGTCTTGAGGCACCCCAAGAGCAATATCATGTCTCTGAGAATAGCTCTCACCTATTTTCACTACCATTGTTCTTTCTTCAAGATAACTACGTAACCAATTCAAAAACACACCTCTGAAACCTAAATTGTAGCATTTATCAAGTAAAAATTCAAAGGATAGTGAATCAAATGCGGAAGATAAATCAAAAAATAACCCCGCCACAAACAAGGGTTTATCCAAACACTCGTAGACGGATTCAAAAAACTTAACGCAGCTGACTGAGTTGAGTGGCCGCTTCTGAATCCATGTTGCGCGGAGTCAATTATTTTGAATCTATTGAGATAACTCATCATTCTGGCGAAAACAATTTTCTCTATTACCTTGGAAAACACGCTCAAAATGGATATTGGGCGATAATTAGTAATTTCACTCACGGTTCCATTCTTAAATACTGGAATTACTATGGATTGCTTAAGGATATTGGGGAACTTTGCAGTAGTGATGGAAACATTTATAAGATATGCAAAGTGCTCGCCAATAATTCCACTAATTCCTTTCAAAACTTTGGCTGATATGGAATCAACACCGACGCTTTTTTTTCAGTTTTTAAGGCTCTAATGGTATCCTCAACTTCAATTTTAGTGACAGGGTAGAAGTAAAAATTGGTGTTCACCATGGGTGATAATGTGCAAATCCGAGATAGATTATTGCCATATCGAGATGTTAATTTGGTACTAGCCATTGTGGAAAAATGTTCGGCGAAAACATCAGCTAACTGATTCGGATCGTCAAACACCTCCCCCTCAAAGTTTGAGGTCACATCACTTCGCCTACCGCCACTTTTCCCAGAAAGATCGTTAACAATATTCCAAATTGTTTTATTTCTGTTCGATGAACCATCAATAGCTGAACTATAAAACGTATATTTCGTATTTTTGATAAGCATATTGTGTTGATTTCTGGCATTTTTATAGTTTTGTAGGGCACATTCCGAACGGGTATTTTTATGTAGTCGATGAAGGTAAGATAGGTTACGTTTACTTTGAAATATCTCAGTTGTTACCCATCTTTTCTTTCGATCTACCGAAAATACTTCACGCATAGGACAGCATTGTTCAAAATGATATCGAATAACATCAATGAATGAATCAAAACATGTATCAGCATCAAAATTATAAATCAGGTCAGAAAAATTGTATTCAGATAAAGAAAACAAAAAATTATTCATATTTTCCTGACTAATATTTCTGAAAGAGTAAGTTGTTTCTTTTTCATTGCGTGCTTGTTTGTGAACTGTCTCAAATAGAATGCATTTGTGGTCACTGATATGGGGTTCAAAAACACTAACTTTGTAATTTTCGGAATCAATATTTGTAATGATATAGTCTACTTTAGAGATACTGGTATGTCCATTTATATTGGTGAATTCTCTAGTAGCATACTGGGACGTAACGTTCAATCCGAAACAATCTAATAGATCTCTGAACAATTTAAAATATTTACAGTCATTTTTTAAATAATCAATGTTCAAATCGCCACATAAAACAATATAATTTACCGTTTGGAAACAATGCTGTAATGCACAAAATAGCCGATCAAGAAAAAGATCATAGTTACCTAAACATGGTCTATAAACACTGAGGATGCCAAATCGAATACCTCGATCCGAAATAATAACACCACAGATTTCAATATGCATCTCTTCTGAGAATTTGGAAACCATTAAGTTTTTCACCTTCAAGTTTTGCTTGGTGTACAAGATGGATCCACCGTGTTTTCTGTGGGTACGACAAAAACAATCAGCTTGAACATAACCCGCAATCACCATGGAATTAACACTATCTGCACTACACCAATGTTCCGACACACTCAGAATATCTGTATTTGTTTCCATAAGTAACACCTCCAGATTATCGAGTTTGTTTGAGATACATTGAGCATTCAGCTGTATGATTCTCAAACATTCATTGGCGGCAGGAACAATCAGTCCACTCGATTTTGTTTCGTTTTTTTGTGGAAAAAATGATTCACGGTTACTTTATTTGGCCAACTTGAAGCATCGAGAGCTTTGCTATATTCAGAACTGGGTATAAGCACCTTGAACGACGCGTAGGAATCTGGGTAGCGTGAGGTTAATTTTTCACATTTGACCTTGGAAAATTTGTTCTTCAGGAAATTCTGTAGACTTTCGACATTTGTTTCAGGTTTGAGATTTGAAACATGGAAAGCTTTGAATTTGTCTAAGCCCTCCACGTCAGCAGCTCCAGAATCAGTTCCCACAACCAGAGTTTTCCTAGGCTTGCTACTTTTTTTTTCACAATTTTCCATTCAGAATCCAATGGTTTATCAAGTTTGGGAGGAGATCCATTATTTTCATTGAGATTTCCTGCTTTTTGTGCCGATTCAACCGCCTGATTTACCTCAGCCAGAGTAAACTTTTTGAATGATTTCTGTTTTTTATTTTTTTTAGGAAGATCGATAGTTGTAACTTTTCCTTTAACCAGACTAGTTTGCCGGTGAGCTTCGGGTGAACACACGGATAATGTGGACATAGGGGAGTCACCTTGAGTAGATTCCTTGTCTATGATCCTATGTGTTAAACTAACTATAGTTGATGAGCTTCCAGTTGTTTCTTCATTAGGGACTGACATGGATAAAAAATACTTGACTTTGTTTGACAAAATCATCTCAGCAGCTTGAGAATTGTTTCGGGATGTCACTTCATTTTCAGAAATTGAATATAAAGAGTCTAACTTTCACTATCCAGTGTCTTCGAGTTTGAATGTGTCAGAGTGTAATGTTGTCCTTTTCACGAGAAAAAAAATCGATTTGAGTGTGATTATAGCATCGGTGGTCCGGTTCTTTCTAGTTTTGATAGAGGCAGAGATATTGATACAGTCTTCTATCAGAAACTTTCCTCCATTCCGTACATCACCCAACTTATTTCATCTGCCTTGAAAATATATAGATTTGTTATACGCAATGGCAAATATTTCAATAATTCCTCAACATTTTTGAGACTATTTAATGCCCTCTTACGTAGCAATTTGTGTTATAGCATCACGATCTGGCATCCTATTTATACTTACCATCATCGTCATCTTGAGACCATTCAGAGGAGGTTCTTTAAATTCTTAGTTTGGAGGGAGGATGAAGTTTATCCATGAAGAGAAGTCAATCATGACGAATCACTGAGTCGATTTAGTTCAATCTGATTGCAGGGCAAAAAAAAAACTTTTAAATTTCTACGATCTATTGAGCCCTATATCATTTGTGCTTCTTGTGTAATATCAACTGAAAGTCATGTCTCAGGGTTTTTATCTCAGTTTCACATGGGCTTTCGGACTTCATTTTTCTTTATGATTGTTGTAGTCGAAAAAATTTTTCCGTAGTTTAAATACTTGGAATATTTATAGCGGTTTTTTTCAAGAAGTCTTCAGACTCCCTCGGACGTATCCTCTAAATGAGGAAAAACTTGATCAATTGCTCAAGAATTATCACATTCAAATACATGAAGTGTGATTCTAACTACCATTTTCGATGCAGTTGTTATTCCTTTTCAAACTCTGAGCAACCATTTCTTCCAGCACTTTTAACCTTCAACCATAAACGCCACATTTAATTTCATCTGCCAGCGAAACAACAGGTTTATCCAGAATATTCCGATTTCATACCATAATTAAACCACTACAGAATTCATGATAGCAGGATAAAATTCTTAAAATATATTACATAGTCGAAATACCTTGTAGCATATTTCATGTACCATTTTTGGAAGTGTTTCAAGATGAAGTTTCTTACGTATGCAAATATTAGTGGTTTTCTAAAGTCAAAAGCACTTTCATTGAAAAACTTCTCCTATACTTGTTATTATGTAGTTGTGATACTGTTGTTTACCAACAATGACAAGGACAAACTTGACTTACTTCGAGGAGTGGCGTTTATAAAATATTTTGCAGTGAATATGATAGCTTTTACATAGGTCAAACGTGACGTTTTATACAAAAAAGAATCGATGAACATAAAAGATCGATACTGTTGAATAAACCTAATACGGCTTTTTCTGAACACTGCATTAAACATTATCATTTCTTGGATCCCAGTAAGACCGAAATATTACACTCAGGTAGTAAGGGCAAAATATTAGATACCCTTGAAGTCTTGGAAATTTCGATAGCCAAAAAGAAGAATTTACCTATTTGTAATGAACAGGTATATTTTTCCGTGAAACCAGTTTGAAATTCTGTGGCTAAGGATATATAAGTGAAAGTTGTACATCTTGAAATTCAGGAATATTGTGTACTCTTGATAATGGGTTAACCACCCGAAACATATGTAGAGTTTTCAATATATTCAGTGAAACTTAAGTCAAGTTTGTTAATTTTTGATTTCATAATTGAAGTAATTGTAATGAAATATTGGGGATTCAGTTTAGATAAGGTCAAGGTGTTCTTCAACACTCATATTTCAAACCAGCGGACGCTTAAATTAGATCATAGCACATGAATTCTTCATAAGAGTGGGCGTATATATGCATGCCGAATTAAATGTTCTATTCGTACAACGCTTGGAAAAAAAGTAAACGAAGCATATAGAAATTTACCCCCGACATGTCCGATCAGATTGAATCTGCGAAAGCCAGTGGTGCGGGTATACGAAACTCGTTAATAAGTCAATGTCACCAATGTAGAACCAGCGAATTTGTATTGCAGCTACTCCAACACAACTAATCCCAGATCAGCCCGTTCTTTGACGTGGAGTTCCATCTATCGCCTCCAGCTGCATGTGTAATATGTGTTCAAAAGAAACAAGACCGGAAATCTAATGATCACATATTGATATGCCTTATGAATGAATCTGCACTCGTTAATTTCGAATTTTGAATTCATTCCGATTTTTTGTTTGGTTTTCAATCATAATGAGTGTTATTTATGCAAATCATCACGAAATTTCGAAATGAAGAGACAACACATTTTCTTGGAATTTCATGTATAGTTTTATATACATGTCAGAACATGTTCTGTATAAATTCGAGATATATTTACTTCATTGATACGTACATGTAAAAACACTCAAACTAAATTAGCAAATGTAGCAAATAGTTGCATTGTTTGAAAATATCAGTTTTCAATAATCAGAAAAAAAATTGACGCTTGAAGATTGGAGTTTTGGATTTCCAGTTATGGATAACCAGAACGGTTAAAACACATGGGAATGAATCAGACAATAACGGATGATTTTTCACGTTTTTCAGGTTGGCGGCACTGGTCGTTAATCGCATCCAAACGTCATCTGTCAAAGTGAAAAGTATTCAGTATACTCTGACATTTATCATGGAAAGACTTACGAACGAGCAACGATTGCAAATTGTTGAAATTCACTATGAAAATTAGTGCTCTGTGAAAAATGTGTATCGTTTGTTACGACCATATATGGTCATCATAATCGACCTGGTGAATCAACAATTCGTGCTGTTATCACCAAATTTAGCACCAAGTTTACTTTGTTGGACATTAAACCATTGTCTCGCATGCGTACAGTGACACTGAAGAGAAAATTGCAGCCGTAGCGTACAGTGTTAATGGGGATCGTGAAATGTCAATTCGTCGCCGTTCTCAGCAATTGGGCATGTGTCAAATTGGACCTTCCGAATGGACCATTTGATACGGAGCCGCGGACAACATTAACATGAAGTTATCTTTAAAATGTAAAAGGCAAAGGCCAAGTTAACGATTGTAATAACAATTTTGAATGTATGCAAAATGAGTGTTTTATTCGATTGAAAAAAAAACTACGCTTAAAAATCATCCTATATATCTCACAATGATTTCAGAATATTACATTGGAGGTAAGAAACTTCGAAGTGTCTTACTCAAAATCGCTTCGGAACACTTCAGAATCATCGATTTTCAATAGTCGATTTATAACAAAATAATTGCACTGCTCTATAAAATCAGTTAAAGTTTTATTGCCAGGGAGTCGAAGTAGGACTGGAAGTACATAATGCACGTTGTAAATAATCCGGCCTGTGTATGGAACGAATTCAATTGGATTGAATCAATTCTTTACTTTGATTCAGTTTCATAATTGATTCTTATTTTCAACTAGGGCAAAAAGAAATTGAACATGGAGAGGTTTATACGTTTTTCCTGCAAAGAGAGGGAAAAGCAATATGAGGTGGAACCTCGGAACTCGAATAGGATATAGTAACGGCTGAGGATAATGACTTTCCTATCTTGAATCAGCATTCCAGCGACATTTAATTCCTCGAAAATATATATTTTTATCGAAGCATTCACGGTAATTTGAAAACAACTAGTATCTAATCTGTGTTGGGGCAACCGTTATGCATTTCAAGTTAAATGGCCCGAGAGAATGACATAGTCTTCGTTTATTAAGAACCGTAACACCGTCTGTTTGAGGGGGGCTTGCGAATAGCTGGCAGTGTCTTAATCCGCCAGTAAATTGGGTTTCGGCTAAACTCCGGCAAGCAACTGAAACAGTGTATATGCGGCCCATGGAACTGTATTGTACACACGTCTGGCAGAGCAATTTGAGAGCGCACTGGACCATAAATGTCAGATATAAACGCCGAACAGGTTTAGGTCGTATTTAAAAAGAGCCTGGAGAAGAACATTGGAGCAGCGTTGATTGTGTACCCTTCTGGCTTATTTATAGTTAATCCCTAGGGCATATTTGCTGGAAAACTGGTGAAATAAGGAGCTTATACACGGCTGACTGTCCACTTATATGCATGACCCTCTATTGTTCAGGCATTCAATGATTTGCGGCATTCTTGTGGGGCCTATCTGCACTCGGCATGCCGGTATAGAACGAGTACCATTAGGCTAGCTGCTTCTGCTACTTCTGTGAAAATGGATCCCCAGCGCAAAAAATACTGATTGAATGGTTGAATGAACTATCAATCTCTCCTAGAATTGTAACAGTAAATATGATAACGCGCTTTGCTAACACAGTAGCAGATACAGTAGCAAGGAACATAAAACAATGTTCTTTCTCTCAACAGAGCCATAGAAGTATCAATTTCTTTCTTTTGTCAACATCGGATAATCCACCCATTTGAAAGATGGCAAGTTCAGTGAACATTATTGAGAGCAGTGAAATTCAGAGAGAGCTGTTTTTTGAAAATTGTCAGAATTTATTGCAGTGAACTTTCGCTGGAAAAATAAACTTATTCAAATAATATTTATTCATCATTGTTCCAAAATGAACAGGGCTTGTGAAGCCAGAATTTCTCGAGTTTTAATTGATTGGGAAAATTACAAGTTTTGCTCCTACAAATCTGAGAGATACGTTCTTGTTTGGGACCACTTCTAAGTAATGAAAGTTGGAACATTCAGATGATCTTTTGTCTTACTTGATTAGTGTTGACAAAGACATTAAAAACCTTTGATTTCATGACAACTTCGAAAACACCGAATCATAGGAGTTCTATACGCATTCACTAGTAGTTCTAAGCTACATGACAAAGAAAGCTTATGAACATGCAATTGTCTTGACTGACCAAATATTTCTGATGTGACTCAATAACTGCGATGTATAGTTGATGAAGAGCTATATATTTTATTGACCTTATTACAATTTCAACATATTTCAAAACTCTTAGTGCTACGTTTAGATGAATTTCTGTATGGTTTTGTTTTCTAAATACATAAATTGTTGGTAAATAAAGATAAACTTGACTTATTTTCGAGAAGTGGCGTTTATAAAATATTTTGCCGTGATGTGATAGTTTTTACATAGGTTAAACTAGACGTTCTATACAAAAAAGAATCGATGAACATAAAAGGTCAATACTGTTGAATAAACCTAATACGGATTTTTCTGAACGCTGCATTAAACAGAATCATTTCTTGGATCCCAGGAAGACCGAAATAGTACACTCAGGTAGTAAGGGCAAAAGATTAGACACCCTTGAAGTCTTGGAAATTTCGATAGCCAAAAAAAAGGATTTACCTATTTGCAATGACCAGGTGGATTTTTTCGTGAAACCAGTGTTAAGTTCTGTGGTTTAGGATATATAAGTGAAAGCTGTACATTTTGAAATTCAGTAATATTTTCTACTCTTGATAATGGGTTAACTACCCCAAACATATGTAGAATTTGTTATATATTCAGTGAAACTTAAGTCAATTGGTTTAATTCATTGTTTATATATAAGGAATGGGAACTTCACGTGAAGGGCATACAAGTGGGTATCAAAAAAGAAAATAGAATAAATGTTAAATTTCTCGCCTTTGCAGACAACATTGGTATCATCACAGACAACAGAACTGAAGCCATTCTCGCCGTAGAAAAACTACATGAAGATGCGCAGAAAACTGGGTTACAAATTTCTTATGATAAAACCAAATACATGAAAAAAAACCAAAAAATAAATTTTCTCTTATCACAAAACATGTTGAAATTCTGCCATTTTAAATACCTCGGTGAGGTTATACAGTCCTCATTTTTAAACCGAATCGCTAATGAACAGAGAATTATCAAGCTCCAAAGGGCCTACAAACTAACATGGACTGACTATAACAAAAAGTGCATCACGAGAGGTGCCAAATTGAGGCATTATAACACAACGATTCTTCCAGAAGCAATCTACGCATCTGAAACAATGGTTATTGACGGTCATTCAAAAGTTATAAAATAAAGAGGAATAGAGAAGCAAGAAAGAAAAATTCTCAAAAAGATTCACTGGCCAATCAATAGAAACGGCATTTGTATGAAAAGACCTCAGAATGAACTGTATCAAATGACAAATACGATAACAGAAGAAATCAGAAAACGACGAGCAAAGTTCTATGCGCATGTCTACAGAATGACACCGTCTATAATACCGAACAAACCACTCGATATAATTATGAATAGTAAATGCGGAACAGAGTGGCTGAAAGAGGTCCAAAAGGATTTAAAACAGATCAATATAAAAAATCTCGAAGATCGCACTGAATGTCGCTATAAAATCGCACATATAAAGTTTGAGCAAAAATTAAATCGTCAACCTGGAGTAAAGTGGACAGATGAACGGAAGAAAGAGCATTCAGAGAGAATGAAGCGTTTTTGAGAGGCAAAAAAGATGAAAACAATCAAAAGTCCTAATAATTATATAATTCAAGTTCAGTCGTCCTCCTCATAGAAAATAATCGTAATAATTATATATATATATATATATATATATATATATATATATATATATATATATATATATATATATATATATATATATATATATATATATATATATATATATATATATATATATATATATATATATATATATATATATATATATATATATATATATATATATATATATATATATATATATATATATATATATAAGACGTTAAAGCCGTGAGGGAAATTCAACCGATAATTTCGGAGATATATTGTTACATGAGAAAATTTTCCGAATTCCTAGACCGAAAATTATACAGCATGGATGTTTATTAAACAGCAATTACTGGAGCAGCTTAATATAAGATAAACCTATCTCAAGCATTCAGACAATTCACATTGTTTATGTATATCATATGGAAGACTTAGGCGTACCTGACTAAGAAATTCTGGTGTAGAGGGAATTGTGCTCGTCAAAAGATAAGCCCCAAATTAACTTCCTTCAATTCACTCTGTTCATAAAATCGACTCACATCAGCCTTGGCAACATTCTCCCAGTTCAGTGGAGATTTAATCTCATCCAGCTAAAACCGCCGCACTATCTACTTCATTTTTCACAAAGAAATGTTGCATCTAGCTCCGATTATGTTTATATGCAGGTATACTGCACGTTTACCGAAAATCGTGCCGAAATGTTGATGGTTATTCTTGAAATTAGGAATTTTAAAATTCAGATAACGAGTATGAAATTGTTTCAAATGGATAGTATTTCTACAAATATCTTGACTGATCATTTTCTGTCTACCCAAACTTAAATTGAAAATTTGGATATATTGAAATACGGTCAAACTTCGATGGGAAGTCAGATGAATTAATTTAGGACTTTCGTTCATCGTCAGATAAAATGAATAAGGTGCTGAACGTGATTATAAAGGCAACAAATATATCGAATGCTTTCATATTCCAATAAGGCTCAGCGTATTTCGAATTTAGCAATGTATTATTTTTAAGAATTAAGTAACTACTCGAATATAAACATTCAATTATCCTCGTCAATACTCACCTTTTGAAACAATCGCCCGTAAAATAGTGAAAAGAAGAACTGAAATTTTCGAGGGTTGCATAATGCTTATCTGCGCCCTACTTGGCCTATTTTGTAGTAGCATCTGTCATTTCATGCAATTCTTCATTACGTTCCACCATTGTTGTTTATCTGAAAAAAAACGAATTATTTTCAGAAATTTTTCAGTTGAAAATGGGTTTCCATTAAGAAAATTGGCCAAAAGCGATGTATTGTCTGATATATTCGAGTATTTTACGACTTTTTCACGACAGAAGCGCTGGCGGTGGTCTTCTCCCAAATTGGATAGTAACTAATGTGACATTTGATAAGCAATAAACATTCTTCTTAACCTTACTTCGCAACGCGATATGTCGGCATTAGTTATCGTAGTTCGACTGACACTACAGAATTTTTCAGTGAGGTCATTGGAGCTACGATGACTGTCGTACTATACGATACGATTAAATACTTAGAACTATGTTATCCTTTTTGAGACATAATTAATGCACTGTGAATTTCGTCAAAAACAATCAAAATAATCACAAAATACTTTTCATTTACATCAAAATCAGTTTGGTAAAATAAATCATTTGATTCCTTTCAAACAGCATGAGCTGATCCATTACATGATTCTTGATCGGATTGACTCGTGAAATCTCCTTTTTAAAATATAGTGAGTTATAGAGTGGATTTAAAGTTCAGAGGAGATATCGCAATCTTGCATACCGCTTCAAACACAGTTTATGAGGATACGATAAGTATCATCTACATATTAAATTGGAAAATGTATTAATGAGTCACAAAAAATTAATATGAATAACTGCTCAATCTAAGAGAAATATAGTAAGATGTAACATTTCAAAATATCAGAAAACTATAGATTCAGTTAACAATTTACGGGCGGTTTGGTAAGGCAGTGACTTTTTGAATTTTCCGCGCAGTTATTTCAAATGCAACAGTGCTGCCGTCAACTGTAATCTATTAGTGGGCAACTAATAGATTACATAGTCAAATTTTGAGCAAGCTACGTCATGCAGTTGGTGTTTGATAGCCATTCAAAGCAGACAACCTCGTGAATTTTTACGAAAATGGAAAAAAGTGAATTTCGTGTGCTGATTAAGCATTACTTTTTACGTAAAAAAACCATCATTGAAACTAAGGAAAAGCTTGATAAATACTACGGGGACTCGGCACCATCAATTTCAGTGGTAAAGAAGTGGATTACAGAGTTCCGTTTTGGTCGTACCAGCACTAGTGACGCCGAACGTTCAGGTCGCCCAAAAGAAGTGATCACGCCGGAAATCGTCGATAAAATTCATGAAATGATATTGGATGATCGTAGAATGAGAGTACGTGAGTTGGCTCATGCTGTAGGTATCTCAACTGAACGGGTACATCATATTTTACACGAATATTTGGACATGAGAAAACTCCGCGAAATGGGTGCCGCGATTGCTCACACTCGACCATAAGCGCAATCGTGTGACAACTTCAATAGAGTGTTTAGCGATGTTCAGCCGTAATCCGGACGAATTTTTGCGCCGTTTTGTCACTGTGGACGAAACATGGATCCAGCACAACACGCCAGAGACCAAGGAACAATCGAAACAGTGGGTTGCTCGGAGTGAACGTGGACCAAAGAAGGCCAAACAAGGTCATGGCCACAGTTTTTTGGGATGCACTCGGTGTCATTCACATTGATTACCTCGAGAAAGGTAAAACAATCACCGGCGAATATTATTCAAAGCTTTTGGACAGATTCGACGTTGACTTGAAGCAAAAACGGTCGTATTTGGCGAAGAAGAGAGTGCTGTTTCATCAAGACAATGCACGTGTGCACACTTGTTTTGTCACAATGGCCAAAATCCGCGAATTGAGATACGAACGGCTACCCTATCCAGCATATTCTCCAGATTCAGCCTCCTGCGACTATTATCTGTTTCCAAACCTGAAAAAATGGATGGGTGGTAAGAGATTTGAGTCTAATGAAGAAGTCATTACCGAAACAACGCGTATTTCGAGAGCCTTGAGAAAACCTATTATTTGGAGGGTATAAAAAAATTATAAAAACGCTGGACTACATGTATCAAGCTGAAAGGTGATTATGTAGAAAAATAGAATGTTTATTTGCCGAAAAAAAAAATTTTTATTCAAAAAGAACGGACCTCAAACCGCCCTCGATATTAATATAGAAAAAAATCACAACAGGCTCAGTTGCAGCGTAATTGAACTAAGCCGAGGGAAAAAGACTGCATTGATACGAGAAAAATGAACGTTAATCAGCAACAATATCACACGAAGATTATACGCATGCGCTTGTGGTCATCAATAAGCCGCCCAATCATTAATTTTTCATACAAATCAAATATCAATCCGTCTCGAAAACGAAACAACACACATATGGTTTCAGTTTTTGTCTAATGGTTAAACTTAGCGAAGGCAATCGATCATCTCTATCACATAATTGATACGGCTTCATATAAGTTTTCACTTGTATCAATATTTCTTCAGTGCGAAATTGTCTTTTCAAGATCGTTTACTTCCAAGAGTCAACAAACTGAAGGGTTCTCAATGTAGACAGGTAATGCCGTATGAATAACGATCGATATCAGAATTTTTGTCTAATAAAATTCGAAAGAATGCCCGATAGTTCGCAAGGAACATAAAGCGACAGTTTTTGAATTTTTACTGGACTGGCGAAGAAGGTTCCGAAGGGTGTATGGGTTAACTATAACAATAAGGGGGTGGTTTCAATTGTTCACCAGAAATTGCGAGCCGCAGGTGTTAGGAGGGCTCCAATCTACTGTCTAAAGTCTCCATGTGAAGCAACGCCTTACGCTGTCAGATATAATGCCATGCACATTACAAACTTTGCAGAATACATTCGAACGAATTTACGCAATATGAATTCATATGTGGAGTTTATTAAAGTGACGCGTATTGAGTTGCACCAGTTGAATTTATCTAATGCGGGGTTATGGGAGTTTTACAACTCCGCACGTCTAGCTTGTGCCTTGTGTGTGTGTATGTATTCGTAGCAGGAACAAAAATGACAAACAGGTCCCTCAAAGTGAAATATTACAATAGGCTTCGGCTTTCCCGGTCGTCGTTAATGATTTTCGCTATCAAGCGGAAAATCTTTGTTGAAATTTTCATTCTTGTATTGTGGGCGTCCCCATATTGGACTTTTCATTGGGAGCAGGTGTGAGTTATATCTCTCAATAAAAAAAAATGTAGGGGTAAACTGGAATTCAGTAATCAGGGTGGCATTAGGTGAATTGATGGGAAATTTCCACTGGTTACGTTTATCATTTGCGAACGTATTCATTCAGTTTTTGATATATCAGACAGTAATGAACATTCTCTGCAACAATATAGTTGCAAAACTATGACATGAAACTCAATATAAATGAAAACTAAGATGATGTTAGTTGATAAGAATTTTAGATGCAAAAATCAACGAGATAATACATATAAAAGACTCAAAATTGAATATATCTATGTAACGTATTAATCAAAATGCTTGTCTGACTGGAAAATTATTGATACCTCACCAATTATCAAGAAGTTGCATCTAATATCTCATAATTGGTTAATTGCTGAAATTATGGCTATTAATTAATAATATAAGATATATTAAACTGATCTTAGTGTTGAAATACTTTTCGAAATTATTCCACCATGTTTGTGTCAATTGAAATGAGGAATTATTTCTATGACCCCCTCAATTATTCGCTCGAATTTAAACAGCAAGACCAATTCCCAAGACAATGCTTCTTGTTTTATGCCTGAAAAAAACATTTTCAGGCATAAATTTTTTTTTCGAACCTGAAAGTTTGAGTTGATGGTTTGTGGTTATGCGTTTGGGTCCCACTAAAGGTCCTGAACCGAAGAAGGAATGAACGAAAGTAATGCACAAAGTCGAAAAAAAAAACATCAGGTTATTAGCGACATTTGCCTTGTTCCATGAAATATAACCAACGCTAAATCCCTGATTAAGGAACATAAACCAATGGAGAAACATGAATTACTCCCTGCGCCAGAGGATGTAGCTTTTTGCACTAATGTCATCTCTTGGGAAGACAGATGACAGTAGGAGCAATAATTCAACAATATCTGTCGACTTATTGCCCTCTTGAATTCTACATTTAGAGTTCACTCTCAAATATGCTGCAATCTATCAACATTCATCCAGTAAATCTGGACTTCTTCGTTATTTAGTGATCTTAACCAGTGAAACAAGACCAAACGTTCATTATGAACTGTAACTATAGTCGAAAACACTCCCGAATATGTAGTATTGTGACCATTAACCTTGAAGGAAACTTTTTCTCGTGAATATGAATCTTTAGACCAACAAGGAGTGACGAAATAGTGAGCCAAATGTTTTATGCGACTTAGTTAATGATACTTTTTCTATTCAGTCGCGCTCAAAACACTCAATTTGCATCATATATTCAGAATTTTTATTGAATTGATAACTTGGCCTTGCAATTTATATTTTGAAGATAACTTCATGTAAATGTTGTCCGCGGCTCCGTATCAAATGATCCATTCGGAAGGTCCAATTTTGCGTCACTTTTTCGAACATTTTGTCCTGTATCGCACGAATTACGCGTGTTATGTTAATTTGTAAGGCTTCGATCGTGTTCGGCTTGTCCACATACACTAACTCCACAAGAAATAATAAAGAGGCGTCAAATCGCATGATCTTGAGAGAGAATAGCTGCTCACCGAATTCATCCTTCAACATGTCCATTGTTTCACGAGCTGTGTGGCATGTGGCACTGTCTTGATGAAACCACATGTCAACCAAGTTCAACTCGGCCCACTGGGGCAAAAAAAAGTTGCGTATCATGGCTCGATATCGTTCGCCTTTGACGGTAACGTTTCTTCCACGGACGTCTTTGAAGAAAAATTCCACCCACACCAGCCCATAAACCACACCAAGCTGTCGTTTTTTCGGGATGCATCGGTAATTGTTGTATGGCATGTGCCTGTTCATCACTCCAGATGCGACAGTTTTGTTTATTTACATATCCGTTAAGCCAGAAAGGAGCCTCATCGCTGAACACAATTTTTCGATAAAACATTGGATTTTCATTAAGCTGTTCTAAAGCCCATTCACCAAAAATCAGACGTTGTGGTAGGTCATTTGGCTTAAATTCTTGCAGAAGTTGAATTTTATAGGCTTTCAAACCCAAACCAACACGTAAAATTTTCCATGTGGATGAGTAACCTATGCCCAATTGCTGAGAACGCCGATGAATTGATATTTCAAAATACTCATCAACACTGTACGCTACGGCTGCAATATACTCTTCAGTACGCACTGTACGCATGCGAGACAATGGTTTAATGTCCAACAAAGTAAACTTGGTGCGAAATTTGGTGATAACAGCACAAATTGTTGATTCACCAGGTCGATTATGACGACCATAATATGGTCGTAAGAAACGATACACATTTTTCACAGAGCACTAATTTTGATAGTAAATTTCAACAATTTGCAATCGTTGCTCGTTTGTGAGTCTTTCCATGATGAAATGGCAAAGCATAGTGAAAACTTTTTACTTTGACAAATGACGTTTGGATGCCTTTATCAACCAGTGCCGCCAACCTGAAAAACTTTTAAAAAATCTTTACTCTTTAAAGTTTACTTAGGCTCGAGAAGTATTACTCCACTTCAATCTTATTAACTGTCAATTTTTTGTGTTTTACTCTCTAATTGTTTGACACCTCTTACTAATCAGAGTCAATAAGGTTGTCTTCAATGGACATGTTATCAACTTCCAGGTTTAATGCTGACTCACAGTACCCAGAAAAAGCAGTCACTTATGGTTAGAAGAGGGTTCAAGAGTACCACAAAAAGGTTATCTAAAATAAAGGTCAGACAGTTAAGAAACAAAAAATGATAAACGCCGTTTGCATAACCTCAAAAGGGCATTCGATGAAGTTCCAAGCCAAATGCTCAATATTATTCCTGATGCACAAATGGAAATAGTCAACAAGGCAGGGTCAATTAATAATCTTGCAATTTCATTGAATAATGAACTCATTATGATCTGAAAATCTAAAACTGGCTCTACCGACTTTTCTAATTATCATCCTTTCCTTTACTTCCCATTCATTTGTTTTCCGAATAGAATATCTAGAAACAATATGCATTCGTTCGAAATTTGATTAAAGTCATATTTCGCTTTTAATTAACATCGGTATAAAGGCGGAATTTTCTATTAAGTTTATATTTTCACAGGGACAGCGTGTATTCAGAATATTCCAAGTATTGATTTTCGCGCATTTCATTTTCTGAGTGATATATTACATATCGTTTTTCTCAATTTTTCCGTTATACAATACGAGAAGACGTTTCGTTCTCCAACAGGAAAAAATTACGGTCTGGCCCTTTTCACAGAACGACAAGCGAAATTTTTTTGCCGCCTCATTCCCAAAATTTTAATGTCCTTTCGAGGTAAACTTTTTGGTTCATTGAATAAATTCCGAATCCAATTCCAACTGTGAAGCAATTATTCGACTTACATCACGAACATAATTATTCTCTTCTTTCATTATAAATTCAGATATTCGATGTTTCATTTTAATTGTTGAAATTATTATAAATGCGTTGGGGACAAGATAGACCCTTGAAGGACCCCAACACTCGAAGCGTAAGATGAGGAGGGATATAGGGATGTCCCTAATTGCAGTCGCATTTCATTTAGCAAGCCTTGGATATAATAAATATTTCATCAATTCAGCATTGGACGAATAATAACCGAATTCATAAAATTTGGAACGGAATTGAATACCGGCTTATTTGAGAAATTACCGTATTTTTTCGAAGCGTATTATATTTTTAGTGTCACGTAAACTCCCAATAAACACGTTAACCGACCATAGAATAATAGAAACAAAATGGAATTTAAAATACGGAATAACAATTTCATCATTTAATTCGACCAATTTTCGATGTCCACTAATATTTTTCATAGAACGGAATGAATACGAGCCAGAGAACGTAGCATGTAATTCGCGGGTTGCATATGTGTTTTTTTTGTATGTTTCGTCTGAAGCATGTCTCTATTAACCGTGCGCTTCTTAACAAAGGCCCCTTGTTTACAATTAGTCCCTTTGTTCGTTTTTTAGTCGGACTTTGATGTGTTTTATTTTAGCGAATCGATAGATTTCTGGGACGGATTTTATTTTTCATCTTCCTCTATGAAAAACGGAGAAAGGAACATGAATAATAAACATATTATTCTATTATCGAATTATCTTCGAAGCCAACTAGTATGAACTCCATTTCAGTAATCGAATATTTTAGTATATAGTTGAGTACAGAATGACTTTTTGGTAGGTCCTTTGTCATTCCTGGATGCGAAAACGAAGATCGAAACTGAGGGGCGTGGCACTCAATTTAAAAAATACATCTTTCATCAATAAAATAGGAAGAAAACATTTAATGATCGATTGAATCAAAATTGAGAAATTGTCAAATAAAGATATCTCAATTCCTCAAATTTACAGAAAAAGAAATTTTTTTTCGAGAATGTTTCGAGACATTTAAAAATTTGAATTTGGTTCACAACTTATCTCGTCAACACCCTCATTCCATTCATTATTTGATCTATCTTCGTTGTTTCTGATGAAACTGCCTGAAGTCTATTTGTCTTGTAGGTTACCTGCTTTCTCTCATTTCCGAAAAATGTTTGTTTTTTTCCGACGATGAACAGGTATAAAATGATACTGCTCTTCATTTTTAGTTCTTAGGTACTTTCGTCCCTTAAAATACTTTTTTTGTTTTAATTGTTGAATATTTTCTAGCCACAGAGATTCGTACTTATAATTAGGAGCGTAATTTTTTGAATTGAGTATCAATCATCATTTGAATTCAATTTAACTACTTTCATAATCATTAATTTCAGTATCGAACTCTATAATTGTACGGCATATCTAGAATTTATTACAGTCGTTACATTCAAGCTTATTAACACCACTGTGTTTTTCCCTAGTTTTTTTTATTGCTCTTCATGAGTTTCCTTCACTTTCAATTTATTTATCATTCAGAAATACTCCGCTTAATAGGTCAACCCAATTACAGAGTAGGAAGAACACAATAAAATCTGCAACTTCCGCTAAACCAGATGAAGAACTGAAAACTTACAAAATATAATATAATCTGCAAACTAATTAATATCAGAAAAAGAACTGAAAACTTACAAACAATATATATGGACAATGTTGTCATGTGGACCAGCTAAATTGAAAAATTAACCACAAAAATAGACAAAAATCCTATATCCAAGAATGATTTATTTAATAGTGTTGGCGTTTACTTGATGTAAATCCATTATAATTGAATATAACTTAAATTCAAACACTTGAACTTATGATTTACACTTTATTGACTACATTGCATGACGCGTTTCGTCGTTACAAACGACTTCTTCAGATGCTTACAGAATAAGAACAACATTTTGAAAAATACAGGTATATGTATCAGGGAATTTTGGTGTTCAATGGTTTTGGTTTTACCTAAGATATTCCATTCTGAGAATAATTTCTATTACCTGAAAAGGTTTAACAAGGGTGAATTGTTTAATTCTATCTGTTCATTGAGCAAGTTTCCAGAATTTTTAAGCCGATTTATTTCCACTACCTCCCAATAATCTAATTGACTACTTCTCTCTATATTGTGTAGAATTTTGAAATTCGTATCAAAAGTATGGTTTTCTGTTAATAAATGGTTAGCATAATTCGAATTACTTTTATTATGGGCGAAGCTATATTTATGTTCCTGTATTCTAGTACCGAAATTTCTACTAGTTTTACCTATATATATACCGGGACATGTTCCACAATTTAATTGGTAAACACCTGATTTGTCTTCTCTTTTAATTTTGTTTTTATTGTTCTTAATGTGTCTCGATAAATTGTTGTTCGTTTTAAATGAAATATTAAAATTATGTTTACTTAAAAAGGTTTTGACTTTTTGACTGACGTTTCCAAAGTATGTTAAACTGTTATATTTACGATTTCTATCCGGCTGATAAGGAAATACTAATCGTAGAGCTTTCCGATAGAGTTTTTTGTCCAGAATTTTTGACACGACTTCGCTTTCATAATTATTATTAACCGCAATCTGTTTAATGATATTCAATTCTTTATTGAAATTTTCTGCCGATAAAGGTATATTGGTTAATCTGTGTATCATACTTTGAAACGCTGCCATTTTATGTGGATATGGGTGGCATGAGGAGTTATGGATTATCGTATCCGTATGGGAAGGCTTGTGAAATATGGAAAAATCAAATTTATTATTTAATCTTGTTATTGTTAAGTCTAAAAAATTAATAGAGTTATCAGATTCTATTTCAGTTGTGAATTTTATATTAGGATGAACCGCATTAATGAAATTCTCAAATTTTTTTTTTTTTTTTTTTTTTTTTTTTTTCGAAAGGATTCAAACATAATATTAGAACCCCCGTGTCTCAAAAGTGTTTAGAACAAATCGGCATCGAGGCGGAAATAACGCTTAAAACAAAACATACCGATCAGAATATTAAATATCAAACGGCACAGTTAATCAAGAATCAGTCAAACAAGAATGAGAAGTTGTCAAACGTTGAGACTAAATTAATAAAATCAATCAGAATGAAATCTCAGGATAATGAAATTATTTTCACGAAAGCGGATAAAGGAAATACAGTTATTGCTATAAATAAATCTGATTATATTTCAAAAACAAACACCTTTATAGAGTCCCAAGACTATTCCGTATTGAAGAAAGATCCAACGAAAAAATACCAGTTAGAAATAAAAAATGCGTTAAAAGAAGTTAACGTTTTAATAGATGATTACACTAAACATAGACTTACTCTTACCAACCCGCAATGTCCGCAACTATATTCACTTATCAAATTACATAAGCAAAATCTTCCTATTCGGCCAGTAGTAAGTTTCACATCAGCTCCTTCCACTAAAATCTCAAGAGTGCTTATAGATATTATAAAATCGTATTGTAATTTCAAACCAAAATTTTCCATCAAAAATTCCTATGAATTAGTCAATAAAATTGAAAAGCTAACACTGCCTAGTAACTGTAAACTTATCTCCTTCGATGTAGTTAACCTATTTCCCTCTATCCCACCTTCCGATACAATTGAAATAATTAAAGATTTGCTTATTAAAAATAACGTAAATATAATAATTCAATCTGAAATAATCATGTTATTGGAAATTTGTTTGAACCAAAATTACTTTATGTTCAATGATAAGATTTTTAGTAGTAAGAAGGGTCTAATTATGGGAAATCCGTTAAGTCCTCTTTTAGCCGAGATATTTATGGATAAGTTGGAAAATAGTATTCAAAACAACCCGAATTTCAAACACTTTGTATTCTGGTATAGATATGTAGATGATATAATCACTTGTTTTACTGGCACAGATCGGTCATTAAAAAATTTTGAGAATTTCATTAATGCGGTTCATCCTAATATAAAATTCACAACTGAAATAGAATCTGATAACTCTATTAATTTTTTAGACTTAACAATAACAAGATTAAATAATAAATTTGATTTTTCCATATTTCACAAGCCTTCCCATACGGATACGATAATCCATAACTCCTCATGCCACCCATATCTACATAAAATGGCAGCGTTTCAAAGTATGATACACAGATTAACCAATATACCTTTATCGGCAGAAAATTTCAATAAAGAATTGAATATCATTAAACAGATTGCGGTTAATAATAATTATGAAAGCGAAGTCGTGTCAAAAATTCTGGACAAAAAACTCTATCGGAAAGCTCTACGATTAGTATTTCCTTATCAGCCGGATAGAAATCGTAAATATAACAGTTTAACATACTTTGGAAACGTCAGTCAAAAAGTCAAAACCTTTTTAAGTAAACATAATTTTAATATTTCATTTAAAACGAACAACAATTTATCGAGACACATTAAGAACAATAAAAACAAAATTAAAAGAGAAGACAAATCAGGTGTTTACCAATTAAATTGTGGAACATGTCCCGGTATATATATAGGTAAAACTAGTAGAAATTTCGGTACTAGAATACAGGAACATAAATATAGCTTCGCCCATAATAAAAGTAATTCGAATTATGCTAACCATTTATTAACAGAAAACCATACTTTTGATACGAATTTCAAAATTCTACACAATATAGAGAGAAGTAGTCAATTAGATTATTGGGAGGTAGTGGAAATAAATCGGCTTAAAAATTCTGGAAACTTGCTCAATGAACAGATAGAATTAAACAATTCACCCTTGTTAAACCTTTTCAGGTAATAGAAATTATTCTCAGAATGGAATATCTTAGGTAAAACCAAAATCATTGAACACCAAAATTCCCTGATACATATACCTGTATTTTTCAAAATGTTGTTCTTATTCTGTAAGCATCTGAAGAAGTCGTTTGTAACGACGAAACGCGTCATGCAATGTAGTCAATAAAGTGTAAATCATAAGTTCAAGTGTTTGAATTTAAGTTATATTCAATCCAAGAATGAGTAATAATAAATAATTATAATAATAATATAACGAAATAAATTTATTGAGGAACATTCCTTACATTGTAAATCAAATTCATTAATTACAACTAAGAAGAATGCTCTCAAAAAGACTGAATTCAATTTGTATTCTTCTTCCATTCAGCCCTCGAACAAAAATATTGGTTCAAACAAAAATATTGGTTAAATTTACAATAGTATACAACTTTATTTGAAAAGAAAAGGAAAAAATTACCTCAGAAATATTAAACTTTTGCGACAATTTCACATGATGAAGAAGATTTGTGTTAAAATAAATATACAAATATATGATACAAAAAATTGATTCATACATTATTGCCTACATTTGAATCATCGAAGTTCTCTGCCACACTATAGTATGCCTTTGTTAAGGGCAGAGATTTAACTCTCCTCTTAAACAAATGAGCTTTCAGCTCTTTCAAATTCGATGGTAAATGGTTGAAAATTTCAATACACTTATAATAGAGAAAGTGCTCAAATTTAGCTGTTTTATGCAAATAAATAAGTAATACATCCCTGTTCCTTGTTGAATACTCATGATTAGTATTCAATTTAATAACCTATCTTCATTTTCTTCAACATATAACAAACATCTATAAATATATAAACACGGTAAGGTGAGTATGCAATTATTTATGAAGATCGGCTCACAAGATGTCCGTTGATGAATATTGAATATTAATCGAAGTATTCGCTTCTGTGTAATAAACACCTTATTTATTTCTATAGAGCAGCCCCACAGCAGAATATTATAATTGAGATGACTATATACTAGACTGTAATTCACATTCATAACACAGTTTCTAGGTACGATGTTCTTAATTCTAGAGATTGCAAAAAATGTGTTACTCAATTTTTTACATAAGACCTCAATGTGTGATATCCATCTCAAATTTCTGTCTATATATATTCCAAGAAACTTTTTTGATTGGGATGATGATATAGTGTTGTCCCCATATTTAACATCCAAGGAACTAATTACATTGCTCTTCAGACAAAAATGAACACATACAGTTTTGTTTACGTTCACCATCAGTTTGTTCATTCGACACCAACTTACAAAACCCCTCGCAATGCATTCACATGCCTCCAGAAGTCCTTCAGGAGTCCTGCTAGAAACAACCACGGATGAATCGTCGGCATATAGTGTCACCAAAAACAGGAACAACTTCGCAGGCAGATCGTTTATAAACAATATGAATAGAAGAGGTTCGAGTACAGAGCCTTGCGGGACCCCAAGAGCATTGTCATGTCTCTGGGAATAACTCTTGCCTGATTTTCACTAACAAATAATAACAACTAGAGTATTGAAAGAAGACAAAGTAATAGTCACCATGTTAATTAACATCATATGGAACATTCGGAATACAAAAACCTGTACAGGAGGTGTAAGAATAATTTGAAAATGGAAAACAGCATCTTGGGTATTTGTAGAATCTGAGAATTCGATATCAACATTCACCAATTATTCTATATGTTTCATAACAAGTGATATGCGTCGGAAACGGAATGCGGAACAGAATTCCAATTGAATTTGTGGCGATGGGCCTGAGACAATCTCACATACCTTGAATAATTATCCTTCAACGAAATACATTGTTGGATCCGTAGGAATAAGGACGTCCATGATAGAGTGAAATAGTCGACACCTAATACGACATTATGAAAATTCTCCCCGTACTACAAGGAAATTCTCCGATAGAGATTCTGCATTAAATTCGCTTCAATCGGTGTTTCACATCTGATTCACTCCAACTATACGAAATAGTCTTTTGTTGACCGAAAGGCCTTGCAAATTAAGCCAAGCAACGGGGAACAACTAATAAGGAATTTTTGACATTATTCATTTCAGCAAACCGACTGTGCCATTAGAAGAACGGTACTTCATACTTCATTTTCGTTAGAATTTGGACAAGCATATACCAACACTCAATTTTTTATTGAGGATTTATACCGAAAAATCGCATTTTTTTAGTTTTTTATTCAAAACATTAAAAATAATTATGTAAACTCAATGGCATCAATAGATAAATTATGCGCGATTCAATAACGAACAAAATAAGCCGTCACTCGACCCGATCGAATAATTGGAATCGGAGAATATTCGCATAAACTCGAAAATTTATTCTTTATTCAACTAATTAATTACTTCTTTAATTTTCATCTTACCTGGCTGCGATTCAGTGGAAAAGTAGCGATCTTGGCGCTCTTCAAGTTGGAAAAAAATGGACACTGTGGCATAATAATTTTTTGCTTAATTGTCGTTTTCAATAAATCAATGAGCTCAATTGCAAAATGTCTGGATGCCACATGAATTGTCCAATTTGAATTGTTGAAACGGATTTTGAAAATCAAAGCAAAGTACAACAAAATATATATCTTGAATTTTCGAAAAAATATTGAAAAATACTTTAAAAAAAGGTTCATTTTCAAATCAAAGGTTCAATTTCAAAAAGACATTTTGCAATTGAGCTCATTGATTTATCGAAAACGGCAATTACGCAAAAAATGATTATGCCACAGTGTCCATTTTTCTTCAACTTGAAGAGCGCCAGGATAGCTACTTTTCCACCGAATCGCAGCCAGATAAGATGAAAATTAACGTAATTAATTAGTTAAATAAACAATAAATGTCCGAGTTTATCCGAATTTTCTCCGCTTCTGATTATTCGATTTGGTCAAGTGACGGCTAATTTTGTTCGTTATTGAATCGCCTACAATTCATCTATTGATATCATTGAGTTTGCAAAATTATTTTCAATGTTATAAATAAAAAATAATAAAAAAATGCGATTTTTTGGTATAAATCGTCAATAAAAAATTCAGTATTGGCATTTGCTTGTTCAAATTATAAGAAAAATGAAGTATAAAGTGCCTTTCTTCTAATGGCACAATGGGTTTGCTGAAATAAATAATGTCACAACAAATTCCCTGTTGCTTGGCCTAAATCAGACGTTTCGATAAGTGAGGTGAGTGGTGACGTAAAACCAAAAACCAGCTGGATCTGGCTGAGTGAATCTTACAGTTCGCTCTGCGTTTGGTTCTTGGTACTCTCACAATTTACCTCATCAGAAAAATTATTTTGCTGATGAACCGAAATGATCAATAATGAGGAGATATTATGAGTAAATTGATTACACTCATAGAGTGGTCAGAGAAGCAGTACACCTACAACGCACTTTTTAGTCCCGAAAAATTTTCTACAGGGGCAAACAAAGCACCCTGGTCCTCATTAGATAATCCTTTTTCAGTACAGAACAACCGATAAGTTCGATTTTTGTATATTTGTGTTTATTGTCTTTTGTCTCAATTTTTCCAAGCAATTCCACTCGCTGTTTGAAACTATATATTGGTTTTTGTTGGCACTAAAAGAACGATTCAACTTGGAAAATAAATTACCGGACTTCGATTACCACATTTTAAGATTTACCACGTATGATGAATTTAATATATATCGCCATATGATGCAGCAATGATATGAATAGGTATATTGTTGTTAAATTTGAATCAGACTATTCAGTAGTATTCCCAAACGAGTAGGTATAAAATACATCGAAGGTTTTCATTAAATTTTACCAGAATGTTTTATAATGAGATATTTCCAGTTGTTGATTAAACTGAAAAATGGAATGTCTAATGAAAATGATTTTTTAGTTATTAACATGAAATATTTGACAGTTTTTTCCTCAGAAATGACATCATTTCCATTCAAACACTCGTCCTCAGCATAGTCCTCTAGTTAAACTCTCCCAATAATGACTTGGCTGTTCTATTTCCTGATGGCTGTGATTTCGTAAAAATATTGTTTTTTGATAGCGTTGAGATATTCTACAGAAAAGTTTCGAGCTCAAGAACCCACAGAAAAAAGTCCAAAGTGGTTGAAAATACGACGTTTCGTCCTACTGGCACTATGTTCTCTGATAATCTGTAATAATAATCACTAGTGGAACTAATAATCTCGTTTAATTCATCCAAACTCATACAGTTACTTTCAGTTGATGAAGTCTGTCATACCTGAATTTTCGCTTTGATGCACCACGGTAGCAGAGATTCAGCTTATTTATGTGCCCATCAAGTTCTAAATGATCGGAAACAATATGTTAAACGTTCAACATACTATTTGTCGGTCAAGTCCCTTGACTGAATTTTAATATTTCGAGCTACCTCTTCACTTACACCCTTAATTCACTTACAGCCTTAATTCAATGCGTCTGCGCAGTGAACTCAATAAGTACAAATCTTCTCTCAAGGCACGTTTCATTACAAAACTTTCTGTTTATCTTTCACCAAGTTTTGTCCGAGAAATGAATTGACATTATCCAATACCAATTTTTGGAGAAGAATATATAAGTTTTTTTCGGCAAACAATCTTTCCAGTGGATTTTGTAATTTTTATATTCCATATGTCGTTCGAATCTGTTTATTCTATTAAAGCGCATGAATAATAGAGAAGATGAAATTAACAATAGCAGTGCTTGAAGCTAAATGTTTGATAGTTACCATGAGATAATTGAATTTTGATTAGGGTCTAATTACTCCCAACACATTTGAATATACAAGTTGCCTCTTCATTAATTTGATGATAAATTTCCGAGGTCTTCCAGATATACCCCAACTGCACTGTGGTGACTTGTTCTTAATAGCATCTTTGAAATAATTACTGTGGAAATAGGGATTTGTATCAAGCACATATATTAGCGGTGGCGACGGATATATTGACAAAGACATTTTGCTATCTGCGGAGAGGTCAATAGATTAACCATTCAGTGTCCTGAAGAAACTGATGACATACCTATATTGAAATTGAATAGAAAGAATTAGATAATTTACCTAAACTATATACCATGATTTTCTATTTCGGTTATTCTTCCAAAATTAATTTTCTTAGACCAAATTCAAAATTTTGATTACTTACAGGTGATGAAATTGAATGACAGAAAGTATGAATTTCAAATTAACCAAAATAAATATTTTCGCAATATAATGAAGTCAACCAATAATTGTGTCACATCACAGTGTTTTGTAATCACAAAAAAGTGTGGTGTGTTGTTTTGAAATCGATCGAAATGCTCGAAATGAACGAAAAAATCAATAATATAGTGACTTTCATTATGGTTGTTGTAATGTTTTCCTATTCTATCAAATATCTAGGAAATTCATGACGTAACCTTCTATGGCCTGTATTTTGTGAGGTTTTCTTTATATTGAAGTGAAATCTCTTCCAAATTCCAACACGACTCATTAAGCTTAATTCCAGTTTTTCAGTTACAAAATACAAAAGTACACGATGAATTTTACCGACATAAGTGCTTTCATATAAAACCTGTATGATAAAACAGTGAATATTAATCCACCATTGTTGAATGGTGAAAAAACTCAGATTAGATAAGTCATGGATTCAATTCTCCTTTTCTTCATTCATTATATCACCAATCATATCTAGTAAAAAACTCCAGAGATCAAGTTGAAGGTAAATAGTTCGAATGTTAGTTCGAACGAAGTAAGAACAGTAGATACTATGAACCATAGACCACAGAGGACGTACACTTCGTAGAACTATATCAGTATCCTTTTATACTTTATTACTTGTATGTTCCAAAAACACATAAACTGGCGTAGTCATATGTTTATAGAACCTTGGATTTTCTTTTCTTTTTCTTCATTTTTCTCATTTCGTTCTGTATGAATTCGTTACTCATTGTGATAGTTTCATCATTGTATCATATACATCTGATTAAGTCAACAGTTAGTGAAACAATTTCAATATTTCAACACAACTGATTGGAAATCACATACCAGTGATTTTATTTAAAAGTCCCGATTTTTTTTTTACTCAATAACCAATTACAGTTTAATACTAGCCCTTCACTTAATAGTAATTTATTCAATTACAATTCAATTATATTTTAATTTGTTCAATTACAATATTCCAGGTAGCAGATTATATTGATTACCTCTTTGTAGTTCATTTACTTTCAATTTTATGTTTTTCGATGTTCAAAAATTTCGGTTTTCCTTTATCTGTTTAGGAATCTTATTTTGTATAATTATTTTGTACCTTTTCCCACATTTTTAGTGGTATACTTAACTGAAGAAACTGATTTTCCTTGTTCAATTTCAGGTATACGATTCTTTCTTTCTTTGTATAATTTCAGTGTATTGTATTGTTCTCACTCTAGGTTAGTCATAGAACATTCCTGCTATATTCTGTGAGAGTAGCTATAAGTATATTCATATAAGTAGCTATCATGATGTGTGTAAAATTACACCTATTGTTATTTAGCATTTGATGAAGAAGTAGTACTTCGAAACGCGTCATGTGTATTTTCATTAAATTATGAGAAAATTCTGAATATTGTTTCATAATGTAGCATTAATTCATACGATTGCTTAAAAGGTAAATTTATCCAACTATCTATGTAGAAATTGGAAGAAATATCGTAGGATGTAAGAGTAACCGTCTACTTTACACGACTGCATGGCAAAATAACAAAGCCTGGTGAACAAATTCAAACAGTAACATGATAAAGTAATAAAAAAGGCACCGAGGCGGGAAGAAATTTCCCAAATGCGTAGCCAGTTCAGACTGATTGGATAGAATTAAGGAGTGAGAGTGCATTTTCATGAAAGGCGTTCTACGTTGAACGGATCTCTTTTTTTCCGAGATGTCTGCAACATTATTCTGAGGGGTTATTTCATCGGACTTTTTGAGGCTTCGAACGGAAAGTTTGTTTTCAAGTTTATCTGAGAATTGTTTCAAATTGAAGCAGCCGTTGCGTTCGTCCTAAGAGATGCATTCCCCATCCAGAGACTTCGGTGGGAATGTAGTGTGATTAAAAGAAGGAAATTGTATTGCGGTGCCAATTTATCTATGTCACGAAGTCAGTTCGGGGAGCAATTCTCATCTACACCAAAATACTCGTAGCGTCGTCCCTTCCAATTGAATTTCCCCTTTCAGAAAGCCCCACCGACTTTGGGACAATCGAGATTTGCAACGAATCTGTTTCCTAATTAAGAAACGAATTGCCCCAACAGTTGAAAAATAAATTATTCCTATTAGCGATTGGTCCCAACCATTATTCCCCAGGTTCATCCATATATCCAACTTAAGCACACTTTAATAGCATAATTTTTCCTTTCATTCAGTGTATCTACAGTTTAACACTGGTTCCAAACGGTCAATGGACTTGTATTCTATGCGTATCAGCCAACAATTATTCATTTATGATTCAGTTTCTCAATTAAAAGACATACATAAGAACATATTATAACGTAATCCCCTACGAAATATTAGTGATTGCACCGGCTAGCTGTTAAATTTTGGGAGACGTATATAAATTCACCTGAGTTATGCACAAAGTAGACAGTGAAACTGGATAATTATATTTAAAACGTCTGTTCAAAATATTTTGATTCAAAATCACAAATTTGAATGTAAGATCTTTCTTATCTTGAACCCGGATGTTCTGTGCTTGTTCAGAAGTCCTATAAGATGGAATCCATATTTCCAAAATCACTCGAAATTGGGTGGAACTTGAATCTCTATGTCAACTCCAGGAGATATGCTGAAGATGAAGCCTCAACTTCAGGAGATATAGTAAAACCCTAATTTGAAACTCCCGTTTCAACTGAAAATTTACAAAAATAAAAGATATATTTAACAATCAAAAAACTTATCAGTAGCAACACTCGATACGAGAAATCCAATATCGGAATCAATCTATAAACGGAATATCATGCGTACTTACATCGGTACATTTAGAGCTACGATTATTTCATGCGACGCGGTCTTAACAATTATTTCTTCAACCAGTTTGGGGTATATTAAAACGTTACAGTGCTCACCATATATTTTCATGTGTTCTTTTTGTGCATTATATATATATATATATATATATATATATATATATATATATATATATATATATATTAAAGAAAGCGATAATATCGGGAAGCGGCCGTGACAAAGAAAACTTATCTGTTTATAATCTCAATATTTCGTCAATTTTTTATTGACTTCTTCAGGAGAAAATCTACAAGCAAAATACATGAACAGTTAAAAAATCGTACAAAGAACAATAGTAATCTCTACTTACAAATAATTAAAGTCAGTCACTAAAAACTAATAAAATCAACATTCTTCATCAAATTTCGGAACAAGACTAATCAGACAAAACTGAACATCTAATGAAACGTTGAAACCACAGATGGAAAACGAACAAAAAAATTTTGTATAAAGTATAAAAGCAAAAAATATATATATATATATTTATATGAATGTAAATACTAAACTGTATAAATACTCTCTCCTCTAGTAGAATGTTTAAATCATTTTTAAAATATTACAATATATGCTACTTAGTTGACCCGTATCAGATTTGAAATTAATAGCATTTTTGTTTTTGTTTATGTGGTACATCTCAAGGAACAGTCTGCTCCTGTAATTATTTTCCTGTTCCAGAATCTTCACATTGTCGAAATCAAAAGGATGGCCGGTTTTCTTATAGTGTTCTACTGCGGCACAAGAATTCTTACCTAGTCGGCAATCACTCTTGTGCTGTGTGAGTCGTTGTTTTAGCCACTGCGCAGTCTGTCCTATATAACAACCACTACATACCTGACACGGGATTTCATAAATGATGTTACTGTGGTAGAGTAAGGGTGTCTTATCTTTAATTTAGAGAACAAATCAGAATTTTTCGTGATGTTGTATTTTGCAATTTTTATATGTGAAAATTCTCTGAAGCAAGTCACAATCTGTTCTGACAGTTTATCCACATAGGGAAGTTTTTTGAATTTAAATTCGATAGTGTTCTTCTCAGTTGGTGTGTCGAACTTATTTGAATTATATATTAACCTCTTGAGGATGTGCCTAGGGTAACCATTATTGACAAATATGTTGAAAAGAGCTTTTAAATTTTGTTTCAGTAATGTGCTATGGCTTATGTGTGTAACTCTATTTCTCATGTTGATTACTGCATTGTATTTCTGGTTCTTTGGATGATATGAGAAATAATTTATAAATCTTCCAGAAGCTGTGTCTTTCTGATACCAATCCAAAATTATCGTTTCCTCTTCGGTCCTTATAACTCTGGTGTCCAAAAATGGAACACTTCGATTATTTTCTAATTCGACTGTGAACTGTAAGCTTGCGTGAAAAGAATTGAAAGCAGTCAAAGTTGCTTGAACACTCTCTGATGGTATAGCACAAATGATGTCGTCTACATACTTATAAAGAAAGGGAATTTTAAATGGTAACACAGGAATCATCGTATCAAGTAGGTGGTCTAAAACAATCTGAGCTAATATAGGACTGATTGGAGAGCCCATAGGTGTACCAAAAATCTGTTTATAAAATTCACCATTGAAGCTGAAATATGTATTACCAAAAATGAAGTTAATTAATCGGCTGAAATTTGTCTTTGATATGGTGGTGAACTTTTGTATTTTTGGCCATTCTAACTCAATTATATCAATTGTGAGATTTAAGGGAATGTTCGTGAATAAAGATACAACGTCGAAAGAAACCAAAACATGATTGGGTGGTAATGAGAAATTTGAAATTATTTTGGTAAAAGTGAAAGAGTCCTTAATGTTATATTTTGTGTCATCCCCAAACGCCAACTTCAAAATATTCGCCAAATATTTTGAAATATTGTACGTAGTAGTATTGATAGAACTAACAATAGGTCGTAATGGCACATTCGGCTTATGAATCTTGGGTAAGCAATATAACTTTGGAAATGACGAATTATAAATAATTAATTGTTTTGCATCTTGTTTGGTTATCTGATTACTGTCTTTCAGTGTTGTAATTAACTTGTTGTATTGTGTTTGAATACTGGTAGTGGGGTCCTTTTTCAACTTTACATATGTAGATTCATCACGCAACAAATTTTCAGTCTTGTGAATGTAATCTTCCCTGTTCATCACAACTGTACATCCACCTTTATCTGATTGAATGACGTAAAGTTCTGGATGTTCTTTTAAAAAACGTCTCGTCTTATTGAATAGTATGTTCAAATATGAAGGCTTCTTTGATTGAGAGTTATGAATAAAATTTGTGAATATATTGGCAACTCTAGATCTTATGAAATCTCTTGAATCTGGCGGTACTTCATCTATTATGTCTTCAATGTTGGCTAAAAACCGATTCATTTTCAAACTATTACGAGTATAGGGTACTGAAAATTTAGGACCAAGAGAGAGAAAATTAGATATGTCTTCCGGAATGTGAGCAGTTGAAATGTTACTAAACCACTTTGTATTGTCATGAAACAAAATTCGATTGCTGAGATTATCGTTGAAGTTACTCAGTTTGTCAAACTTCACCCTATTCAATTGTTTTATTTTATTCAAAATAAAGTTATATCTATGATCTTGTCTATGAGAAAATTCAGTCATTATATCATCAGGAATGAGAGTATGTAGCCTACCTATAATTTCGTTGATGTTATTATTAATTTTTGAGATCGTATTACATGTTATCTTTATTTCTAGGGACAGCGTTTTCACACTAATATTTTTGATAAAATTATTGATTTCATCAGTAATAGACACATGGTTTCCTGTCAGACACAATTTATGAATCTTAATTACACTATCTTGAATGTGCCTGGGAATTATGCCAGATGTTCTGCAACGCAACAAGAATATGCGTCGATTTTTACTGTTAGCAAGTTTTTTCTTCAGTGATGTCCACCTTTTTAGCAGCCTTGTAGCATGTGCTCCATATGTTTCGTTGATATTTTGATAGAATCCCATCATTAAGTAGAAAGAATTTTACTGTCGACCGTACTATATGTTAAAGAAAGCGATAATATCGGGAAGCGGCCGTGACAAAGAAAACTTATCTGTTTATAATCTCAATATTTCGTCAATTTTTTATTGACTTCTTCAGGAGAAAATCTACAAGCAAAATACATGAACAGTTAAAAAATCGTACAAAGAACAATAGTAATCTCTACTTACAAATAATTAAAGTCAGTCACTAAAAACTAATAAAATCAACATTCTTCATCAAATTTCGGAACAAGACTAATCAGACAAAACTGAACATCTAATGAAACGTTGAAACCACAGATGGAAAACGAACAAAAAAATTTGTATAAAGTATAAAAGCAAAAAATATATATATATATTTATATGAATGTAAATACTAAACTGTATAAATACTCTCTCCTCTAGTAGAATGTTTAAATCATTTTTAAAATATTACAATATATGCTACTTAGTTGACCCGTATCAGATTTGAAATTAATAGCATTTTTGTTTTTGTTTATGTGGTACATCTCAAGGAACAGTCTGCTCCTGTAATTATTTTCCTGTTCCAGAATCTTCACATTGTCGAAATCAAAAGGATGGCCGGTTTTCTTATAGTGTTCTACTGCGGCACAAGAATTCTTACCTAGTCGGCAATCACTCTTGTGCTGTGTGAGTCGTTGTTTTAGCCACTGCGCAGTCTGTCCTATATAACAACCACTACATACCTGACACGGGATTTCATAAATGATGTTACTGTGGTAGAGTAAGGGTGTCTTATCTTTAATTTTAGAGAACAAATCAGAATTTTTCGTGATGTTGTATTTTGCAATTTTTATATGTGAAAATTCTCTGAAGCAAGTCACAATCTGTTCTGACAGTTTATCCACATAGGGAAGTTTTTGAATTTAAATTCGATAGTGTTCTTCTCAGTTGGTGTGTCGAACTTATTTGAATTATATATTAACCTCTTGAGGATGTGCCTAGGGTAACCATTATTGACAAATATGTTGAAAAGAGCTTTTAAATTTTGTTTCAGTAATGTGCTATGGCTTATGTGTGTAACTCTATTTCTCATGTTGATTACTGCATTGTATTTCTGGTTCTTTGGATGATATGAGAAATAATTTATAAATCTTCCAGAAGCTGTGTCTTTCTGATACCAATCCAAAATTATCGTTTCCTCTTCGGTCCTTATAACTCTGGTGTCCAAAAATGGAACACTTCGATTATTTTCTAATTCGACTGTGAACTGTAAGCTTGCGTGAAAAGAATTGAAAGCAGTCAAAGTTGCTTGAACACTCTCTGATGGTATAGCACAAATGATGTCGTCTACATACTTATAAAGAAAGGGAATTTTAAATGGTAACACAGGAATCATCGTATCAAGTAGGTGGTCTAAAACAATCTGAGCTAATATAGGACTGATTGGAGAGCCCATAGGTGTACCAAAAATCTGTTTATAAAATTCACCATTGAAGCTGAAATATGTATTACCAAAAATGAAGTTAATTAATCGGCTGAAATTTGTCTTTGATATGGTGGTGAACTTTTGTATTTTTGGCCATTCTAACTCAATTATATCAATTGTGAGATTTAAGGGAATGTTCGTGAATAAAGATACAACGTCGAAAGAAACCAAAACATGATTGGGTGGTAATGAGAAATTTGAAATTATTTTGGTAAAAGTGAAAGAGTCCTTAATGTTATATTTTGTGTCATCCCCAAACGCCAACTTCAAAATATTCGCCAAATATTTTGAAATATTGTACGTAGTAGTATTGATAGAACTAACAATAGGTCGTAATGGCACATTCGGCTTATGAATCTTGGGTAAGCAATATAACTTTGGAAATGACGAATTATAAATAATTAATTGTTTTGCATCTTGTTTGGTTATCTGATTACTGTCTTTCAGTGTTGTAATTAACTTGTTGTATTGTGTTTGAATACTGGTAGTGGGGTCCTTTTTCAACTTTACATATGTAGATTCATCACGCAACAAATTTTCAGTCTTGTGAATGTAATCTTCCCTGTTCATCACAACTGTACATCCACCTTTATCTGATTGAATGACGTAAAGTTCTGGATGTTCTTTTAAAAAACGTCTCGTCTTATTGAATAGTATGTTCAAATATGAAGGCTTCTTTGATTGAGAGTTATGAATAAAATTTGTGAATATATTGGCAACTCTAGATCTTATGAAATCTCTTGAATCTGGCGGTACTTCATCTATTATGTCTTCAATGTTGGCTAAAAACCGATTCATTTTCAAACTATTACGAGTATAGGGTACTGAAAATTTAGGACCAAGAGAGAGAAAATTAGATATGTCTTCCGGAATGTGAGCAGTTGAAATGTTACTAAACCACTTTGTATTGTCATGAAACAAAATTCGATTGCTGAGATTATCGTTGAAGTTACTCAGTTTGTCAAACTTCACCTTATTCAATTGTTTTATTTTATTCAAAATAAAGTTATATCTATGATCTTGTCTATGAGAAAATTCAGTCATTATATCATCAGGAATGAGAGTATGTAGCCTACCTATAATTTCGTTGATGTTATTATTAATTTTTGAGATCGTATTACATGTTATCTTTATTTCTAGGGACAGCGTTTTCACACTAATATTTTTGATAAAATTATTGATTTCATCAGTAATAGACACATGGTTTCCTGTCAGACACAATTTATGAATCTTAATTACACTATCTTGAATGTGCCTGGGAATTATGCCAGATGTTCTGCAACGCAACAAGAATATGCGTCGATTTTTACTGTTAGCAAGTTTTTTCTTCAGTGATGTCCACCTTTTTAGCAGCCTTGTAGCATGTGCTCCATATGTTTCGTTGATATTTTGATAGAATCCCATCATTAAGTAGAAAGAATTTTACTGTCGACCGTACTATATGTTAAAGAAAGCGATAATATCGGGAAGCGGCCGTGACAAAGAAAACTTATCTGTTTATAATCTCAATATTTCGTCAATTTTTTATTGACTTCTTCAGGAGAAAATCTACAAGCAAAATACATGAACAGTTAAAAAATCGTACAAAGAACAATAGTAATCTCTACTTACAAATAATTAAAGTCAGTCACTAAAAACTAATAAAATCAACATTCTTCATCAAATTTCGGAACAAGACTAATCAGACAAAACTGAACATCTAATGAAACGTTGAAACCACAGATGGAAAACGAACAAAAAAATTTGTATAAAGTATAAAAGCAAAAAATATATATATATATTTATATGAATGTAAATACTAAACTGTATAAATACTCTCTCCTCTAGTAGAATGTTTAAATCATTTTTAAAATATTACAATATATGCTACTTAGTTGACCCGTATCAGATCTGAAATTAATAGCATTTTTGTTTTTGTTTATGTGGTACATCTCAAGGAACAGTCTGCTCCTGTAATTATTTTCCTGTTCCAGAATCTTCACATTGTCGAAATCAAAAGGATGGCCGGTTTTCTTATAGTGTTCTACTGCGGCACAAGAATTCTTACCTAGTCGGCAATCACTCTTGTGCTGTGTGAGTCGTTGTTTTAGCCACTGCGCAGTCTGTCCTATATAACAACCACCACATACCTGACACGGGATTTCATAAATGATGTTACTGTGGTAGAGTAAGGGTGTCTTATCTTTAATTTTAGAGAACAAATCAGAATTTTTCGTGATGTTGTATTTTGCAATTTTTATATGTGAAAATTCTCTGAAGCAAGTCACAATCTGTTCTGACAGTTTATCCACATAGGGAAGTTTTTTGAATTTAAATTCGATAGTGTTCTTCTCAGTTGGTGTGTCGAACTTATTTGAATTATATATTAACCTCTTGAGGATGTGCCTAGGGTAACCATTATTGACAAATATGTTGAAAAGAGCTTTTAAATTTTCTTTCAGTAATGTGCTATGGCTTATGTGTGTAACTCTATTTCTCATGTTGATTACTGCATTGTATTTCTGGTTCTTTGGATGATATGAGAAATAATTTATAAATCTTCCAGAAGCTGTGTCTTTCTGATACCAATCCAAAATTATCGTTTCCTCTTCGGTCCTTATAACTCTGGTGTCCAAAAATGGAACACTTCGATTATTTTCTAATTCGACTGTGAACTGTAAGCTTGCGTGAAAAGAATTGAAAGCAGTCAAAGTTGCTTGAACACTCTCTGATGGTATAGCACAAATGATGTCGTCTACATACTTATAAAGAAAGGGAATTTTAAATGGTAACACAGGAATCATCGTATCAAGTAGGTGGTCTAAAACAATCTGAGCTAATATAGGACTGATTGGAGAGCCCATAGGTGTACCAAAAATCTGTTTATAAAATTCACCATTGAAGCTGAAATATGTATTACCAAAAATGAAGTTAATTAATCGGCTGAAATTTGTCTTTGATATGGTGGTGAACTTTTGTATTTTTGGCCATTCTAACTCAATTATATCAATTGTGAGATTTAAGGGAATGTTCGTGAATAAAGATACAACGTCGAAAGAAACCAAAACATGATTGGGTGGTAATGAGAAATTTGAAATTATTTTGGTAAAAGTGAAAGAGTCCTTAATGTTATATTTTGTGTCATCCCCAAACGCCAACTTCAAAATATTCGCCAAATATTTTGAAATATTGTACGTAGTAGTATTGATAGAACTAACAATAGGTCGTAATGGCACATTCGGCTTATGAATCTTGGGTAAGCAATATAACTTTGGAAATGACGAATTATAAATAATTAATTGTTTTGCATCTTGTTTGGTTATCTGATTACTGTCTTTCAGTGTTGTAATTAACTTGTTGTATTGTGTTTGAATACTGGTAGTGGGGTCCTTTTTCCTCTTGGGGACCGAAGAGGAAACGATAATTTTGGATTGGTATCAGAAAGACACAGCTTCTGGAAGATTTATAAATTATTTCTCATATCATCCAAAGAACCAGAAATACAATGCAGTAATCAACATGAGAAATAGAGTTACACACATAAGCCATAGCACATTACTGAAACAAAATTTAAAAGCTCTTTTCAACATATTTGTCAATAATGGTTACCCTAGGCACATCCTCAAGAGGTTAATATATAATTCAAATAAGTTCGACACACCAACTGAGAAGAACACTATCGAATTTAAATTCAAAAAACTTCCCTATGTGGATAAACTGTCAGAACAGATTGTGACTTGCTTCAGAGAATTTTCACATATAAAAATTGCAAAATACAACATCACGAAAAATTCTGATTTGTTCTCTAAAATTAAAGATAAGACACCCTTACTCTACCACAGTAACATCATTTATGAAATCCCGTGTCAGGTATGTAGTGGTTGTTATATAGGACAGACTGCGCAGTGGCTAAAACAACGACTCACACAGCACAAGAGTGATTGCCGACTAGGTAAGAATTCTTGTGCCGCAGTAGAACACTATAAGAAAACCGGCCATCCTTTTGATTTCGACAATGTGAAGATTCTGGAACAGGAAAATAATTACAGGAGCAGACTGTTCCTTGAGATGTACCACATAAACAAAAACAAAAATGCTAATAATTTCAAATCTGATACGGGTCAACTAAGTAGCATATATTGTAATATTTTAAAAATGATTTAAACATTCTACTAGAGGAGAGAGTATTTATACAGTTTAGTATTTACATTCATATAAATATATATATATATATATATATATATATATTTTTTGCTTTTATACTTTATACAAATTTTTTTGTTCGTTTTCCATCTGTGGTTTCAACGTTTCATTAGATGTTCAGTTTTGTCTGATTAGTCTTGTTCCGAAATTTGATGAAGAATGTTGATTTTATTAGTTTTTAGTGACTGACTTTAATTATTTGTAAGTAGAGATTACTATTGTTCTTTGTACGATTTTTTAACTGTTCATGTATTTTGCTTGTAGATTTTCTCCTGAAGAAGTCAATAAAAAATTGACGAAATATTGAGATTATAAACAGATAAGTTTTCTTTGTCACGGCCGCTTCCCGATATTATCGCTTTCTTTAACATATAGTACGGTCGACAGTAAAATTCTTTCTACTTAATGATGGGATTCTATCAAAATATCAACGAAACATATGGAGCACATGCTACAAGGCTGCTAAAAAGGTGGACATCACTGAAGAAAAAACTTGCTAACAGTAAAAATCGACGCATATTCTTGTTGCGTTGCAGAACATCTGGCATAATTCCCAGGCACATTCAAGATAGTGTAATTAAGATTCATAAATTGTGTCTGACAGGAAACCATGTGTCTATTACTGATGAAATCAATAATTTTATCAAAAATATTAGTGTGAAAACGCTGTCCCTAGAAATAAAGATAACATGTAATACGATCTCAAAAATTAATAATAACATCAACGAAATTATAGGTAGGCTACATACTCTCATTCCTGATGATATAATGACTGAATTTTCTCATAGACAAGATCATAGATATAACTTTATTTTGAATAAAATAAAACAATTGAATAAGGTGAAGTTTGACAAACTGAGTAACTTCAACGATAATCTCAGCAATCGAATTTTGTTTCATGACAATACAAAGTGGTTTAGTAACATTTCAACTGCTCACATTCCGGAAGACATATCTAATTTTCTCTCTCTTGGTCCTAAATTTTCAGTACCCTATACTCGTAATAGTTTGAAAATGAATCGGTTTTTAGCCAACATTGAAGACATAATAGATGAAGTACCGCCAGATTCAAGAGATTTCATAAGATCTAGAGTTGCCAATATATTCACAAATTTTATTCATAACTCTCAATCAAAGAAGCCTTCATATTTGAACATACTATTCAATAAGACGAGACGTTTTTTAAAAGAACATCCAGAACTTTACGTCATTCAATCAGATAAAGGTGGATGTACAGTTGTGATGAACAGGGAAGATTACATTCACAAGACTGAAAATTTGTTGCGTGATGAATCTACATATGTAAAGTTGAAAAAGGACCCCACTACCAGTATTCAAACACAATACAACAAGTTAATTACAACACTGAAAGACAGTAATCAGATAACCAAACAAGATGCAAAACAATTAATTATTTATAATTCGTCATTTCCAAAGTTATATTGCTTACCCAAGATTCATAAGCCGAATGTGCCATTACGACCTATTGTTAGTTCTATCAATACTACTACGTACAATATTTCAAAATATTTGGCGAATATTTTGAAGTTGGCGTTTGGGGATGACACAAAATATAACATTAAGGACTCTTTCACTTTTACCAAAATAATTTCAAATTTCTCATTACCACCCAATCATGTTTTGGTTTCTTTCGACGTTGTATCTTTATTCACGAACATTCCCTTAAATCTCACAATTGATATAATTGAGTTAGAATGGCCAAAAATACAAAAGTTCACCACCATATCAAAGACAAATTTCAGCCGATTAATTAACTTCATTTTTGGTAATACATATTTCAGCTTCAATGGTGAATTTTATAAACAGATTTTTGGTACACCTATGGGCTCTCCAATCAGTCCTATATTAGCTCAGATTGTTTTAGACCACCTACTTGATACGATGATTCCTGTGTTACCATTTAAAATTCCCTTTCTTTATAAGTATGTAGACGACATCATTTGTGCTATACCATCAGAGAGTGTTCAAGCAACTTTGACTGCTTTCAATTCTTTTCACGCAAGCTTACAGTTCACAGTCGAATTAGAAAATAATCGAAGTGTTCCATTTTTGGACACCAGAGTTATAAGGACCGAAGAGGAAACGATAATTTTGGATTGGTATCAGAAAGACACAGCTTCTGGAAGATTTATAAATTATTTCTCATATCATCCAAAGAACCAGAAATACAATGCAGTAATCAACATGAGAAATAGAGTTACACACATAAGCCATAGCACATTACTGAAACAAAATTTAAAAGCTCTTTTCAACATATTTGTCAATAATGGTTACCCTAGGCACATCCTCAAGAGGTTAATATATAATTCAAATAAGTTCGACACACCAACTGAGAAGAACACTATCGAATTTAAATTCAAAAAACTTCCCTATGTGGATAAACTGTCAGAACAGATTGTGACTTGCTTCAGAGAATTTTCACATATAAAAATTGCAAAATACAACATCACGAAAAATTCTGATTTGTTCTCTAAAATTAAAGATAAGACACCCTTACTCTACCACAGTAACATCATTTATGAAATCCCGTGTCAGGTATGTAGTGGTTGTTATATAGGACAGACTGCGCAGTGGCTAAAACAACGACTCACACAGCACAAGAGTGATTGCCGACTAGGTAAGAATTCTTGTGCCGCAGTAGAACACTATAAGAAAACCGGCCATCCTTTTGATTTCGACAATGTGAAGATTCTGGAACAGGAAAATAATTACAGGAGCAGACTGTTCCTTGAGATGTACCACATAAACAAAAACAAAAATGCTATTAATTTCAAATCTGATACGGGTCAACTAAGTAGCATATATTGTAATATTTTAAAAATGATTTAAACATTCTACTAGAGGAGAGAGTATTTATACAGTTTAGTATTTACATTCATATAAATATATATATATATTTTTTGCTTTTATACTTTATACAAATTTTTTTGTTCGTTTTCCATCTGTGGTTTCAACGTTTCATTAGATGTTCAGTTTTGTCTGATTAGTCTTGTTCCGAAATTTGATGAAGAATGTTGATTTTATTAGTTTTTAGTGACTGACTTTAATTATTTGTAAGTAGAGATTACTATTGTTCTTTGTACGATTTTTTAACTGTTCATGTATTTTGCTTGTAGATTTTCTCCTGAAGAAGTCAATAAAAAATTGACGAAATATTGAGATTATAAACAGATAAGTTTTCTTTGTCACGGCCGCTTCCCGATATTATCGCTTTCTTTAACATATAGTACGGTCGACAGTAAAATTCTTTCTACTTAATGATGGGATTCTATCAAAATATCAACGAAACATATGGAGCACATGCTACAAGGCTGCTAAAAAGGTGGACATCACTGAAGAAAAAACTTGCTAACAGTAAAAATCGACGCATATTCTTGTTGCGTTGCAGAACATCTGGCATAATTCCCAGGCACATTCAAGATAGTGTAATTAAGATTCATAAATTGTGTCTGACAGGAAACCATGTGTCTATTACTGATGAAATCAATAATTTTATCAAAAATATTAGTGTGAAAACGCTGTCCCTAGAAATAAAGATAACATGTAATACGATCTCAAAAATTAATAATAACATCAACGAAATTATAGGTAGGCTACATACTCTCATTCCTGATGATATAATGACTGAATTTTCTCATAGACAAGATCATAGATATAACTTTATTTTGAATAAAATAAAACAATTGAATAGGGTGAAGTTTGACAAACTGAGTAACTTCAACGATAATCTCAGCAATCGAATTTTGTTTCATGACAATACAAAGTGGTTTAGTAACATTTCAACTGCTCACATTCCGGAAGACATATCTAATTTTCTCTCTCTTGGTCCTAAATTTTCAGTACCCTATACTCGTAATAGTTTGAAAATGAATCGGTTTTTAGCCAACATTGAAGACATAATAGATGAAGTACCGCCAGATTCAAGAGATTTCATAAGATCTAGAGTTGCCAATATATTCACAAATTTTATTCATAACTCTCAATCAAAGAAGCCTTCATATTTGAACATACTATTCAATAAGACGAGACGTTTTTTAAAAGAACATCCAGAACTTTACGTCATTCAATCAGATAAAGGTGGATGTACAGTTGTGATGAACAGGGAAGATTACATTCACAAGACTGAAAATTTGTTGCGTGATGAATCTACATATGTAAAGTTGAAAAAGGACCCCACTACCAGTATTCAAACACAATACAACAAGTTAATTACAACACTGAAAGACAGTAATCAGATAACCAAACAAGATGCAAAACAATTAATTATTTATAATTCGTCATTTCCAAAGTTATATTGCTTACCCAAGATTCATAAGCCGAATGTGCCATTACGACCTATTGTTAGTTCTATCAATACTACTACGTACAATATTTCAAAATATTTGGCGAATATTTTGAAGTTGGCGTTTGGGGATGACACAAAATATAACATTAAGGACTCTTTCACTTTTACCAAAATAATTTCAAATTTCTCATTACCACCCAATCATGTTTTGGTTTCTTTCGACGTTGTATCTTTATTCACGAACATTCCCTTAAATCTCACAATTGATATAATTGAGTTAGAATGGCCAAAAATACAAAAGTTCACCACCATATCAAAGACAAATTTCAGCCGATTAATTAACTTCATTTTTGGTAATACATATTTCAGCTTCAATGGTGAATTTTATAAACAGATTTTTGGTACACCTATGGGCTCTCCAATCAGTCCTATATTAGCTCAGATTGTTTTAGACCACCTACTTGATACGATGATTCCTGTGTTACCATTTAAAATTCCCTTTCTTTATAAGTATGTAGACGACATCATTTGTGCTATACCATCAGAGAGTGTTCAAGCAACTTTGACTGCTTTCAATTCTTTTCACGCAAGCTTACAGTTCACAGTCGAATTAGAAAATAATCGAAGTGTTCCATTTTTGGACACCAGAGTTATAAGGACCGAAGAGGAAACGATAATTTTGGATTGGTATCAGAAAGACACAGCTTCTGGAAGATTTATAAATTATTTCTCATATCATCCAAAGAACCAGAAATACAATGCAGTAATCAACATGAGAAATAGAGTTACACACATAAGCCATAGCACATTACTGAAACAAAATTTAAAAGCTCTTTTCAACATATTTGTCAATAATGGTTACCCTAGGCACATCCTCAAGAGGTTAATATATAATTCAAATAAGTTCGACACACCAACTGAGAAGAACACTATCGAATTTAAATTCAAAAACTTCCCTATGTGGATAAACTGTCAGAACAGATTGTGACTTGCTTCAGAGAATTTTCACATATAAAAATTGCAAAATACAACATCACGAAAAATTCTGATTTGTTCTCTAAAATTAAAGATAAGACACCCTTACTCTACCACAGTAACATCATTTATGAAATCCCGTGTCAGGTATGTAGTGGTTGTTATATAGGACAGACTGCGCAGTGGCTAAAACAACGACTCACACAGCACAAGAGTGATTGCCGACTAGGTAAGAATTCTTGTGCCGCAGTAGAACACTATAAGAAAACCGGCCATCCTTTTGATTTCGACAATGTGAAGATTCTGGAACAGGAAAATAATTACAGGAGCAGACTGTTCCTTGAGATGTACCACATAAACAAAAACAAAAATGCTATTAATTTCAAATCTGATACGGGTCAACTAAGTAGCATATATTGTAATATTTTAAAAATGATTTAAACATTCTACTAGAGGAGAGAGTATTTATACAGTTTAGTATTTACATTCATATAAATATATATATATATTTTTTGCTTTTATACTTTATACAAATTTTTTTGTTCGTTTTCCATCTGTGGTTTCAACGTTTCATTAGATGTTCAGTTTTGTCTGATTAGTCTTGTTCCGAAATTTGATGAAGAATGTTGATTTTATTAGTTTTTAGTGACTTACTTTAATTATTTGTAAGTAGAGATTACTATTGTTCTTTGTACGATTTTTTAACTGTTCATGTATTTTGCTTGTAGATTTTTTCCTGAAGAAGTCAATAAAAAATTGACGAAATATTGAGATTATAAACAGATAAGTTTTCTTTGTCACGGCCGCTTCCCGATATTATCGCTTTCTTTAACATATAGTACGGTCGACAGTAAAATTCTTTATATATATATATATATATATATATATATATATATATATATATATATATATATATATATATATATGTATAACACTTGGTTCTCGGAATGAGCCGCGTTCTAGATTTATATAATCTCGACGTTTCGGCTTCCATTGTGAAGCCATCTTCAGGAGTTGGAATAAATTAATAGGGAAAAGGGTTATTCGGTTACGTGGCCTCAATCTGCCTACTCCACGAACTGAATGAAGGAAAATGAGGAAAGGTTACCTGGTTACGTGGCCTCAATCTGCCTACTCCACGAACCAAATGAGGGAAACTAGGAACGATAAGAAATGATTCGGTTGCGTCTCCTCAATCATTTCTTATCGTTCCTAGTTTCCCTCATTTGGTTCGTGGAGTAGGCAGATTGAGGCCACGTAACCAGGTAACCTTTCCTCATTTTCCTTCATTCAGTTCGTGGAGTAGGCAGATTGAGGCCACGTAACCGAATAACCCTTTTCCCTATTAATTTATTCCAACTCCTGAAGATGGCTTCACAATGGAAGCCGAAACGTCGATATTATATAAATCTAGAACGCGGCTCATTCCGAGAACCAAGTGTTATACATACTTCTGACCGCGGAAACCTTTCTGAACATATATATATATATATATATATATATATATATATATATATATATATATATATATATATATATATATATATATATATATATATATATATATATATATATATATATATATAATTTTACTAAGTTTATAATTATTAGACTTCAATTATCAGTTCCACCTAGGATTAAGTATATCTTTACCTATTATTCTAAATGGTTCTCTAATTTATCTTGATATTATTTTGGAGGAGTGGTAGAATGATTCGTCAAACACCTACCATTTGTAGGAAGGACATTTCTTTTTTCTACAATAAAAATTACTACACAAAACCTAGGCTTTCATCGAGATTCGAACCCGAATTTTACCGCAATATGTTTTCCCGGTTTCGCTACGAAAACGACCAACAGTCTTCAGAAAAATCATAAAATTCTACCTAGGATTAAGTGTATCTTTACCTACTATTGTCTATGATTCTCTAATTTAGGTTAATTTTATTTTGGAGGAGTGGTAGGATGATTCGTCAAACTCCTACCATTTGTAAAAAGGACATTTCTTTTTTCTACAATAAAGATTACTACACAACACCTAGGCTTTCATCGAGATTCGAACCCGAATTTTACCGCAACATGTTTTCCCGGTTGCGCCACGAAAGCGACCAACAGTCTTTACAAAAGTCATAAAATTCTTCCTAGGATTAAGTGTACCTTTACCTACTATTGTCTGTGATTCTCTAATTTAGGTTAATTTTATTTTGGAGGAGTGTTAAAATGATTCATCAAACTCCTACCATTTGTGAGAAGAACATTTCTTTTCTCTACAATAAAAATTACTACACAACACCAATGCTTTCACCGAGATTCAAACCCGAATTTTACCGCAACATGGTCGAAAATTTTCCTGATGGCGCCACGAAAGCGACCAATAGTATTTACATAAATTATAAAATTCAATGCTTAAATGAACTTAAGTTAGGAACATATGTTAATGGTTATGACGAATCACTAGTCTTCAATCCTATATGAGAAAAATAACCAAATATACACCTCAACATTATATATACTAATACCTATACTGGAGAATACTTTCCTATCAATTTTATATTCGGGTCCCTTATTAATCACATCCAGGCACAAAAAAAAAGTAGTTATGACGGAAAACAATCATCTTCAATCAATCAAATCAATCTTAATACATCCACTTTAATTCTTCTTCTTGTTGTTCTTCTTCTTCTAATGCACATTCAGTAATGGATGTTTGCGATAACATTTTCCCTGCTTCTCTATTTATTGCGGAGTGTATCGAGGATTGTTCATTGTGTAGTCCTGAGCTCTGCTCAAGACAGTCTCCTGCAACCGATCCCTCTCCGACCCTCGATCCTTCCCCCGATTAACCAGTGCAAGAAATGATATTTTTCGCTTCGAATTATTTGACCAATATATGCCGTTCTCTTCTTTTTACCCACTTCAGGTTGTTCAGGTGCCAGAATTTTCTCATTTGTTAACTTTGCCGTCCAAGGCACCTTATGGATTCTGAGATCCAGCCACATCTCTGATTTGTTTATGGCATCAGAATTCAATGTCCAACTTACAATGCCATAAAGAACCATCGACGAAACGTAGCATTTGATAAATCTCTGCTTCAGGTTACTGTCAAACTCAGAGCGAATAAACACTCTTCAAAACCTTTGGAATTCCTGTCATGCTTGTTCGATGCGACATTTTATTTCCTTGTCTGATGTTTGGTCTGCAAAAAGTTGTATACCCAGGTATTCAAATTTTCTATTCTCTCTAACAACCCTCAATCATATGGAGAGTTGTTATCATTATGACTGTGAAACGCATAATAAAACATAATATGTGATGTTTTGAATAGTGTGAATCTCGATAAACATTGTAAGTATTATCAAAACCAACTCACATATCATTTGCGGTTCAATGCAATTCTATTTATGTCAGGTGTTCTTTAAACTACGAATAGATACGCGTTGGATTTCAAACGTATCCAATGCATTTCATTCGTTGTATTATATGGCAGAATTGCAGGAAGTTTTAGTAAATATCTCGATTTATTATGCTGTTTGACACTTTAATCCATTGCTCCATTATTATATTATTGCCACTATTACTACACACCTGAGGTCAACTTGAAGAGAGTGTAACCAATCATTTTCTTAATCTCTTCTGAAAATAGTCAGTTTAGTTCTTGATGCATATATTTTGAAACAACCCATATGTAGAATCACAAACCGAATGCCCATATACGTTGTGTAATATTTTCTAATAAAACAACAGTAAATTTCTGAACTGACCATCCCCTTGTTTCACATGAGGAAGTTACTGTAGATATATTAATGGAGGACAACACGGAGACCCAAGTTTCAGTAGCAATTACCAAAAGTTTCAAATATTGAATATCAAATGACTTTAGTGGTTAGTTCTCCTGATAACTTTAGTTTCTGAGTGTATTCGGATGTATAATTCAATAAGAAACGGGTCGCAGGCCATCTAAAATATCAACAGGAACTTCACAAAAGATACACAAGCTATTCTGGTTGAAAGCCGTCCCAATAACTTTTTATGACAGAAAATATTTTTTCCGGAAGATGACACTTTTAGCATGATGCTTAGACAAAACCCACTATCAGTAATGAAATGAAGCTGAGTATTCTTATACTCAACTCAACTATAATCTATTTTCAATTTATTAATAAACATTTTCGTTTGAAATATATGCATATCAAGTGATGCATATCGAATAATTTCCAAAACCTATTGAGGCAATACTGTCCTTAATCTGCTAGTGCTGCTGTTCGTCCGGTACTTTTGTTACAAAATGAGTTATAGAATTTTCTAGTTAGACGAATTTTGACACTTCGTATAATATTTCGAAAGGTTTCCGAAGATTTAAAAAGTTCATGTCTCTTCTATGAAAATTCAAGTACTTTCTAATATAACTGCCTTTTCCTTCGTTGACGGATGCACCTGTAAAAATATTCGGAAGAATCTAAAGAACTCATAGAGCATTATAGAAATTTTTTGTAAATTCTAGGAATTCAATAAAAAAAAATTCAGAAAAACAGAAACAACGTCAACGTCTATGTATGGAAGTACGCACTACAGGTTGTACCACCTAACCTAACCTAACCTAATTAGTGGAAAAAAAACATCACTCTCGAAAAAGATGGGTTCGTTCTCGTTGACAACATTTGTGTAGACAGCTCCCTGAGAGTTTTATTTGAAATATTTCGATTAAGAGTCTCAATATTCACTATAGATATATATATATATATATATATATATATATATATATATATATATATATATATATATATATATATATATATATATTATAACCTAATTAGTGGAAAAAAAAACATCACTCTCGAAAAAGATGGGTTCGTTCTCGTTGACAACATTTGTGTAGACAGCTCCCTGAGAGTTTTATTTGAAATATTTCGATTAAGAGTCTCAATATTCACTATAGATATATATATATATATATATATATATATATATATATATATATATATATATATATATATATATATATATATATATATATATATATATATATATATATATATATATATATATATATATATATATATATATATATATATGTGTGTGTGTGTGTGTGTGTGTGTGTGGTGTTACTCTTCATTTACAAATACCGAATTCAAGTAGAAATGATTGAAAGGAATTCATTCATAATGTTATAAACAACTAATAAAGGAGTGGTGAAAAATGAAAGTGTTCCCTGGAAGGCGGTGAAAAGTCATAAAGGACGCTGAGGGTTGTTCCGAATAGCCCTTACAATGTCAGGCGACAGGTTTATAATGTTGAGGATGTGATAGAATCTTATGGTCATGACTTATATTACAAGGGACGTACAATACCTAGCAGAGTGATGATAAGAGCATTGATTGGAGTCATAAATAATGAAAAAGCGGTAGATTATTCAGAGGGAATGACTAGAACCGTCGCGGAGTTGTTGATGCGATCATTACTTGAAATATTGTCCCCATTCGAAATAGAATGAAATGATAAGTGACCCTAAATGTCAACAGACAATCATCGTTCGAGTTTTCTGATAGTTTAATGGCGTCTATAGTCGTTTCACAAGAAGTAAGAGAAAAACAGTATATATATTTTCAATATTACAAGTGATATATACTCATCCTGTTGAGAATTTATTTTTTCCTGTTCGATACAACAAAATGCTAGAAACGTTTCAGCTGCACAAGTTTGCCTATTCGAAATGTATTCGAGTATCAAAATATAACCTTTGGCACTTTATTTTCAAGGAATTATATCGGTTAAATATAAACCCTCACGGAAATCATCCTGTCGAACTTTGAAATTCCGGTGGATGGCTCGACAGGTCTTCTCTGGGATGGCTGCCTTTTCATGACAAGTATTCTCTTGTAAACGCAGGGGAACTTGGTATATTCTTCTTGCAAACTTTCGATTTGAAGCAGACTTCCTAAAATGGGTTGAATTGAGACTAAGTGGATGACAAATAATGCCGCTTCTTATAGAGATCAATTCCCAGAAAAGATACGTGGCATAGATATATTGAACTTGGTCAGGACACTCCGTTCTACCATGTTTTTTCGTTGGTATAAACTTTTTTGAGTTGTGAAATCCAGAATTTGTCCAATATGTTCACAAAAATCTCTTAATTCACTTGGATTTCCATAAAATACTCAGAAATATATTACCTGATTCCTATAACCATCAAAGTATCGACAATTCTGGTGTAAACATATAGGAAGTCTGTAGATATATAGGCCATACATGGTTGAAACACCCATACTTCCAAATTTTTCTCTATTCCCCAAACTCAGCATGGCTCTGATAACCAATTCAACTATCATGCAAATAGCATACGCTAAGGACGAGCCACCTCAAGATACTATACCATACGATAACAGAAAAATTTTTTAAAAAGACCCTCAAAACATCAACCGATACCTGAAATCTGAGGACAAGTATCGCGTGGTACTTGGTACTGAATTCAGCTTCCTCCTCAGCAAAACTGCATGAGTTCTCCACCTCAAAGAAGAGTCTACATAAATGCCTTCAAACTCCACATTTTCTTTCACTTTTAAAAGCATGCCTTTAAAATCAAGTTCGCTAAGAGTATTGATATGTGACTTGCTATGAGAGAACACTATGTCTTCTTCAGTCTTCTTCTCATTCAACACTGAACCATTTTAGGCACACCAACCATCGGAAATATTCAATGCTTGATTGCTATATAGAGATAAATTTCTGATATCAACACAGGAGAAAGTGAAGTTTGTACCGTTGGTATACATACTTCGCTGGAAATGTACACCAAACCTACGAGACAACATCGCAGGTACGTCATTAATATACAAAACAAAAAGTAGTGGGTGCAATATTCTTCCCTGCAGAAAACAAGATGTAACCTGAGACAAGAAAGGAATAATGTCAGTTACAAAGCATATTATATTTTTCCAAGAATTATTGAGTGCGTTCTTTCTCTGGTTTTACTTGTTGTTTGAAAAGAATGCAAAATTTTATCTTCGTGGTTTTTACTGCTAACAAAATCGCTCAATTCGTGGGTTATGTATGAGATCCCCGAAAATTATCCAATTCATTGTTTCTTCTGAAATTGCCGATATTCTAAAGTTCTTCTTTCATAAATCGATATTTTTTATTAATACAAACTACGAATCGATTCAGAATCGTACTTGTAATATAATCATCAGTAGAAAAGCGAGTATTGAGAAAATAGATCTGGTGTATAGAGAATACAACCGTTTAGATTTTACCGGTCAACGAGCGACCCCATCTATTTCTACCGCGTCGTGTTCTATCACAGTGCCATCTCCAGACAACAGTCAGCATAATGCCACAAAAACACCCCAATATGTAGCTTTTAAATTAATGATCCTGGCAATTGCTTACTGTCTGTTCCGCTTCTCTTCTGTCGGCCAATATTCAACTCGTGCCGCGTTCGTATTTGTTTTGAAATTTGCTCCCATACTGACCCTGCCGATAAAACATTTACTAATATGTCAACTTGGTGTGAGTGGGGCAATAATTTACTTGTGTGCTGACTCTGCACAACGTAAATGTAATGAACAACCTGTACGCTTTGAACGTATATATATATATATATATATATATATATATATATATATATATATATATATATATATATATAGATTTTTATGATATATATGTTATATATATGATATATGATTCTATAGATATTCTTATGATAAAACCAAATACATGGAAAGAAAACCGAAAAATTAATCCTCTCTTATCACAAAACATGGTGAAATTCTGCTAATCGACCCTTTTAAATATCTCGGGAAGTTATACAGTCCTCAGGTTTAAACCGAAACCGAAATGAACAGAGAATTACCAAGCTCCAAAGGGCCTACAAGCTAACATGGGCTCACTATAACAAAAACACCATTTCGAGAGGCGGCAAATTGAGGCATTATAACACAACAATTCTTCCAGAAGCAATCTACGCATCTGAAACAATGGTTATTGACGGTCATTCAAAAGTTATAAAATAAAGAGGAATAGAGAAGCAAGAAAGAAAAATTCTCAAAAAGATTTTTTGGCCAATCAATAAAAACGGCATTTGGATGCAAAGACCTCAGAATGAACTGTATCAAAAGACAAATACGATAACGGAAGAAATCAGAAAACGACGAGCAAAGTTCTATGTACATGTCTACAAAATAAAACAGTCCAGAATACCGAAGAAACCACTCGATATAATTAGGAATAGTAAATGCGGAACAGAGTGGTTAAAAGGAGTCCGAAAGGATCTACAACAGATCAATATAAAAAATTCGAAGATAGCACTGAATGTCGCTATAAAATCGCACATGTGAAGTTTGAGCAAAAGTCAAATCTTCAACCTGGAGTAAAATGGACAGGTGAACGGAAGAAAGAGCATTCAGAGAGGATGAAGCGTGTGTGGGAGGCAAAAAAGATGGAGCAAAAGTCCTAATTGCGAATTCGAGTTCAGTCGCTCTCCTCATGGGGAACAAACGTGATAATAATAATAATATATAGATAGATAGTTTATTTCGATTATACAATAATCAAGTCAAGGATATAACACAAAATAATGAATTCAGTTAATCCAATTCTTTCCTACAACAGAAGAGTTCAACTTTATACGGAGGGGTTTCTAGTAAATGCGATCTCAATTTTTCTGCATTGCTCTCTGGTCCATGATTCTCCATTCCCTGGGCAACTTATTGCAGTGTCTAACTGTTAATGCTCTGCTTCAGGTCAATTTCAGTCTTGTTTTCAGAATATTAAAGTTGTTGGTGTTCAGAGGATGGTTGGCTATGAGATCTAGTAGTATACAATTCTGAGTAGTCCATAATTTCCATAAGAATTGAATTCCATACTCTTTATATTTGTTGAAAAGTCTTTCCTGGAATTAGCTCCCTCCAGCGCACGTATAGCTTCTTTTTGTGTTAAAAGCACCTCCTGCATATGGGTAGATGTTCCCCAAATTTCTAAACCATAAAGCATTCCTGCATAAAATAAAGCATGATAAATATGTAGAGCTGCACTCTTACTTGTAACCTGTCTTACCTATATTGCGCTATGCCGATTAATATTCAATTAAGAGCAGTGCCGATCTCATTGAAATCTACTATCGATATATATGCCCAAGAAATTTACACCGGCAAGATGATTTTTTAAATGTAGTAATGTAAAAATAATTTTTTGAATTTCTGCTCATTCAAATAAATTTTATTAGTGTCAAACCATTTAACCGCCTCTTTTTCCACCTGCTTCGATCTCATCTCCAAGATCCCACTATCAATATCCCTTATTACCAGTGTTGTGTCATCAGCATATAGAACGGTATGGCAATGTGTACTTGCTGACAGATGGTTCATGACCAGCATATACAAAAGTGGGACCAGTGTTGAGCCTTGCGGTACACCCTGTCTCACATCAAACATAGAGCTCATATGATGATCACTGGCCTTTAGATTTCTTCTATCACCCAGAAACGACTGAAGCAGCTCACGTGTAATACGCCTTACTCCTTAATACTCCAAACTATCCAAGATAATGCTGTGAAGCATACAGTCAAAGGCCTTGGACAAGTGTCACAACACTCAACTGAAGTATAATTATATATATATATATATATATATATATATATATATATACATATTTATTGAAATGAAATTTTTTGTGCTTATGGCACTGAATGAAATACTTAAGAAAATGAACACTAGAACAATCATTTGAAAAATTCAAATAAACCAAGAGAATGTTATAGTAGATATATGCTAGATTTTTGAACGTGTATGATGTGAGGACTCCATTATCCTTCAAGGGATAAATGATAGAGAAATCACCGTAGCAACAAATGTCATACAACGCACGTAACACATAAAGTCTATTAAAATTGTGGGCTGTCTGCGAAGGTTACTTAAAATTATTCGAAAGTAAGTAACTATAAATGCAGCTAAGCCTGGAAACGTCCGTCTTCTTATTGATGCTGTTGGTGTTATTATTAATGTGGACCATTTCCAAAAAAATCCTTTTCTGGTAACTGACAGCTACATCCAGTATTCCAACATTATCGAAGTCAAAACGATGTAGTGCTAAGGCACATCTGTCAGGGCGAAGTCTAACATCGCTCTTATGAAGAGTTATTCTTCTTTTAATGGTCTGAGAAGTTTGACCTATATACACATTTGTTGCTACGGTGATTTCACTCTTTCGCCTTTGTGTCGTTTTTCAATGTCAATGTTTCTCTGTGCTCCTGTCATTTCTACTCTATTATTTACCTATCGTTGTTTTAGTTAGTACATAAGAATGTTTTTACATTTACATTTTAACATCAACTTTCAGTTTCCTTGTAATATCAAATTCATTTTAAGTCACAAATTCGTGTTTAATGGTTTTTGGTCATACCTTTCATACCTCGTTAGCCGTAAGTTATCAAACATAATTTTTATCATGACAATTGTATAAACATCTTTTTCAGAGTCCTGATGAAGACTGTAAACACAGTCGAAATATAGACCATGCAAACAAATTGGATAAAATCTTTTCATAGTGACCTCTTATTTTGCCTATAACCCATAACAAATTTATATAAATTATCAGACAATACTCCGTTTCATTATTCATAATTATATTGTTATATATATATATATATATATATATATATATATATATATATATATATATATATATATATATATATATATATATATATATATATATATATATATATATGCGTTTGAGCTTTCTAAGTAAAACTTAATGTATTCTATTCTAATATTCTATTGTAGGAATGTTATGATATTTAAAGGTATATTCACAAATTTCATTTCAGTTTGTTCTTCGTAATTTCAGAAATTATTTGTACAGTCGAACTTCTCAACGCAGGTATCATTTGTAGCTGCAATCAAACGAAGTAGTTCATCAGCCAAGAAAACCAAACAGACATTTAGGGGACGAAAACATCTTATCTCCAATTGTCAGAAATACAAATCAATAGTCACGTTTGGGGCGTTAACGGCTATTGGATGGAATTTGTGCAGAATTACATGCAATTAAGAGTAACATATCGGACAGTGTGTAGCGGGGAACAGCACTTCGTGTGTATTTGAGTAGTGCAAATGACTGTCTCGTTTAGCGCAGATTTTCATATACGTAGCTGGAGTTACATGTTCATCTACGCAAGTAATTGATTATAGTGGACCGGAAGTGACGTAAACTTGTAGGTGATACATCACCGACATGTGTGATGGGGAATATTGGTGGCCATCATTGCCCGTGGCTACTGAGATGGCGCGCACAAACACATACATATTCATCGTCGACAGTGTTTGCCATTGAGAACTAACTGGCTCAGGTGTTAAATTGCACCAGGCTTCCCCGCAGTCAATGCAACAGCACGATTTTAGTGATTGATCACTTCTATTTAGCCAAATCCTATTGCTATATCAGCTCCAATCTCATTATTACGTCAGCCCAAGATGCTACTTGAGTTAATGTATGAACAATAGGCTCCGTGGCATGCTCCGCCTGTTGCTATAATTTATTAATAGCCTAATAAAAGAACACTTTAGCAGTCAGTCGTGCCCTAGCTAGACGCGGCATTCAATAAGGCGAAAGACATTCTAAGAATATCGCTCTCCTTATTTCCGCGCAAAAACAAAATACTTCTCTCGGCAAGTTGGAAATGTGGACATTGAAACTTGGGGAGACGATAAAACCGAATTTATTAAGATTCCAGCTTTATTTTTGATTAAAATTAAGTTATAACTTATCAGCGCAGATATCTTTCCGAATAAGCAAACGGAAATTCTCGATGAATGCAAAACTGAGTTAACCAATTTAGACTCATTATCAAATGCTATTTTTTTCGAAAAAAGACAGTGTTTTTTTCAATTTTCATTAAGGTCCATTAGGATACATTAAAGGGACAGTTTGGCATTTCGGTATTACGTATTATTGACCCAGTTCCGCAGATTTATAGAAACAACTTTTCATTCAATTTATATCAATCGATGGTTCAGCAAGAGATCATCAAAGTATCAATCATCTTATTTATGAATGCCATTATTTCATATTGAATTGGTCACTTTCCACAACCATATAAAAATTCATTGGAAATTCCATAAATTGAAAAAAAGAGAAACAGCACTAAATAGAATGTTTATATTGAATAATATTGCCTTGGTTTTATGTTATGAACCTGAACCGTCAATACTCTTCATGAGACATTTCTTATAATAATGAACAAATAAATGTTTCTGTTTCCAGCCAAAAAACCTTAAAGGTGCAATACTTTTCTGGCGAGAATATGAACCTTTCGTATGACCCTCATATGAAAGTATATACAAGTTCACATAGATATTCATCCGTAATCAATCACCGTAATTCAATGAAAGCAATTTATAAACGAAACACAAGAATAGTGGAGGTCCCAGAACTGTGTCCTGTGTCACACCAATCCTCATGTAGAACAAACTGTGAAAAATATCGGAAAAAAATAGAGATATGTATCAACTCAGTTCTGAAAACGATGAGCATCGAAAATATGCACTTTTTATGGTTGCTCAATCTCACTCGAATGAGATCCAAAATTGCTGATTTTCCGCCGAATTCGAAAAGAAAATCTGCCAACATCGATAGCAGTTCCCAGTAGGAGGGGATGATCGCCTCAGCAAATATGCACATATTTAATAAATACTATACCTATATGCATTTCCTGGATATTTGAGCTCCACTTTCTAGTTATTCTCCAACTCATAATCATTCCCGGCCTTTAGCCGGCTTGCATACCAGAAGAAAATAATATCACGCCGAAAAGAGCAGCGGTTTCATCCCTGAACCATTCTCGAAAGTTAATTTCGGCATATTTCAGTCTTTCTCAGTTTTCTGTTATTGTAGATGTTACCACAGAAATCTAATTTAACTAAGATCTGACGCGAAACACCCATAGAATTAAATGTTTTTCACATTCCTCGTCGACAAAGTGGAAATTCCATATGCACATTCCATCATCCGCGAAGTCTGGAAATAGATGAATGCGGGTTTTTAATTGTTTTCCAGTATGTACACATAAATTCATGAACCGCTATCGGGTCCTTCCGGCACCCGAAGCAGAAAACTCTCATCCGATAAGTGTTTGATACAATATAATACTTTTACAAAGATAAAAACCTTCAGTATTACTTGATGAACTTCAGTTGAAACGGAAAACAAGGCACGTAGAGATATCTGTTTGATGGGCTTTTATTTCACCTGTTGAAATATGTTCGTTTTGATAAATTCAAGTCTGCTATTAAGGGCAATAGAATTCGTACCTTGGATGTTAAATATGGGGACAACAGTATATCATCATCACAATCAAAGTTTCTTGGAATATATGTAGACATAAAGTTTGAGATGGACATCACACATTGATGTTTTATGTAGAAAATTGAGTAACACATTTTTTGCAATCTCTAGAATTAAGAACATCGTACCTAGAAGCTGTGTTATAAATGTGTATTACACATTATTATGTGTTGTATATAGTCAACTAAATTATAATATTCTGCTGTGGGGCTGCTCTACAGAAATAAATAGGGTGTTTATTACACAGAAGCGAATACTTCGATCAATATTCAATACTCATCAACGAACATTTTGTGGACCTATCTTCATTAATAATTACATACTCACCTTACCGTGTTTATATATTCATAGATGTTTGTTATATGTTAGAGAAAATGAAGATAGGTTTATCAAATTGAACAGTAATCATGAGTATTCAACAAGAAACAGAGATGTGCTACTTATTCCTACGCATAAAACAGCTAAATTTGAGCACTCTCTCTATTGTCAGAGCATTAAAATTTTCAACCATTTACCATCGTATGTGAAAGTACTGAAAGCTCATTTGTTTAAGGGTAGAGTTAAATCTCTGCTCTTAACAAAGGCATACTATAGTGTGTCAGAGTACTCCGATGATTCGGATGTAGGCAATAATGTATGAATCAATTTTTTGTTTCATATGTTTGTATATTTTTTCAACACAAATGTTCAATATTCAATATTCATAAGCGAATATCCTGTAAAACTATCTTCATTAATAATTACATACTCACCTTACCGTGTTTATATATTTATAGATGTTTGTTATATGTTAAAGAAAATTAAGATAGGTTTATTAAATTGAATAGTAATCATGAGTATTCAACAAGAAACAGAGATGTGCTACTTATTCCTACGCATAAAACGGCTAAATTTGAGCACTCTCTCTATTATCAGAGTATTGAAATTTTCAACCATTTACCATCGAATTTGAAAGTAATGAAAGCTCATTTGTTTAAGAGGAAGGTTAAATCTCTGCTCTTAACAAAGGCATACTATAGTGTGGCAGAGCACTTCGATGATTCGAATGTAGGCAATAATTTATGAATCAATTTATTGTATCATATATTTGTATATTTTTTTTAACACAAATGTTCTTCGCCGTGTTAAATTGTCTCAAATGTTTAATATTTCTGAGGTAATTATTTTCCTTTCTTTTCAAATGAAGTTATATTATTGTAAATATAAATTCAACCGATATTTTTGTTCAAACCAATATTTCTGCTCGAGGGCGGATTGTAAGATCAGACTCAAAACTGAAATCAGTTCTTTTGAGAGCATTCTTCTTATTTGTAATTATTGTATCAATTGAATGAATGTATTTTACAATGTAAGGAATGTTTCTCGATAAATTTTATTTTATTAAAAAAATATATTACTCGAATATTTCCAATTTGGAGAAATGTGATTTTCGATCAAATAATATCGAGTGGAACAGTTATTTCTCATTTTCTGATTTCAATCCACATTTCGTTTTATAGAATGCAAATAAGCCTTTTCGAATGGTACAATACGCCTCGAAATCTGAAAAAACTTCAGTTATAAGAAAAATCATCAAGCAATATCCTAACCAATAACACACTAACTATGCTCTAGGTTATTCGTGTTTGTTTCCACATTTACAATTTTATGAGAAAAAATACAAAAATTTTGATTGTTGGAATTGATGAAAAATAAGCTTAAATCAATATTTTTCAAACTATATATAATAAAATATTTTTCAGCTATATATGAATAATACAGTCATATATCAAAAGAAAGTTATCAATAAAAAATTCTCAGATTGAAAAATTTTATATATTGGAAAGTCTTAAGTAATTACTATTTTTTCGAGAATTATTTTCATATTTCAAAAATGAAATTATGGAAAAAATTTTGCGACTACTTACCAGTCCAAACGTCGTTCCCTTCTCACAAAAAGAATGATCATTATGACGTAGGCATTTTTATGATTTTTTACACATTAAATCGGCCCTACCAAACCCTACATGCGTCATGCTTACATGAAAATAAGGTAGGATTCTCATTTGTGCTCAAATTAAAATCCACCGAGGCTTGCAAAATTCGAACAAATTCAATACATAGATATTATTACTGTTATTTGCCTCCAAAATCTTCCAAAAATCATCAAAAATAAGTAACTTAAACAAGATTTATCAACATAGTGCTTACTGAACACTTAAATAGTACCTCTCTGCTAAATTTTACTATATTATTTTGATGAAGGCCAAAAACATCGACTTATTTTCGATAATACGCATTTCAAAATAATTGCAAAATACTAAAAAAGGTCTCTTCATATCCATAAGTATATTATCATACAAAGACCACCCTGTAGTCCTCCGGCGAGCTTTTCGCCCTTAATATTCGCATCGGGAATGTAAACTAAGCGGTAAAGAATTTTTACATTAGAAGTGTTTACTATTTGACTCTGGAATGTCTCTGGAACCGCAGGCTACCCTTGCAGGAATTTGTGGCCAGAAATTTGGGATAAATATTTGAATTACTTCGGCTGCAGGGGCTGGGGACGACAAGAATAATAGATCAAACATTTGTTAGTATGACCTGGCTGTGATCTGTTTGCCGTGATGCTTTGTGAGTCGTTGGTTCAACCCCAGAGATATGATGGAAAAAGTGCGTCCTGAAATCGAACCTATAACGTTTTTTATAGTTATAGTTCAGGTCAAATGGGGTGATTTTTCGATATTGTCTTTATTTGAACGAAATCCGGTCATATTATAACTATATAGACCAAACTTATACGCAGGCTTCTATATATAACTTGATTGAATCAAAACTCATTTGCAGATGTACTTGGTTCAAATCCCGAAAAGTGTATGGACGTTTGTAAACATCTGGATGGTCAAACGAAATGTTTTATTGGCTGAGTAATGCACTCAGATTACAAACCCAATGTCTTTTCGGAACTGATGATAATTTTCAGGTCCCAGTCTGCACAAGAACTGTATATCACGTATCTGTAACCAGTTTCATGATTTGTTGAAGATAAAACAATTTTTCAAAAACTGATTTTTTTTAAATGATCGACGATCCTGACAGGGTGGATCGATCAACTTGTGAAACCCCATTGGCGTATTCAGACAGGTGCAGAGAAAACCAGTTGACCCTAATCGAATTCTAGCATAAAATGTATGAACTCACGTAATCACTATTCAAAAAGTAAACAAGGCCTTATGCGCTAATATTGCTATTGCTCTTTCATTGTTATACCGTGCTCAAATAATAAAATTATAGCACTAAAATCGAGGGAATGTATTGACGAAGTATGAATCAGAAGAAATTACATCTGAAGCTGCAATATGGTTCTTTTTTGGTTAAACAAGTAGAAGGACCCGTAGACTCGGAGGGAACTTTAACAATCCGAGAGAAGGAATCTTTTTATCTGACAGTGAAAATAGCCTCAGAGGACTCAGTAGCAATGGCTTTCTTGTACTGAAAAGTCATTCAGCACGCACCGACGTATAAAAACGGGCCTGAAATCAACAATGATCGAACAAGGTTAATTGGACTTGTATGTTCAGTGTACATGAAAAACCTGTGAACACTATGGGCGATTGTTCCACAGAAAACGCCATAAGCCGTTTTGCAGTAGATCCTCGAGACTTACTTTCAAAGTAGAAATCGAATTAGCAATTTGAATGAAAAAATGCATTTTCAAGTTTACCCCTATTTATTTAGCAAACAGGAACATTCGAGGCTGTTTGTCCTTCACACTCACATATTGTGAGTTTGCAAAATGGGGGAGGTTTACTTCAACACGGAATATTATGAGCTTTTTTTGCTAACGGTGAGCTTTACATTCAATTTCACTGTATAAGATTTAACATGGAAAAGACCCAAAGGTTGCACGATCCCAGTACCTAATGTTTCATGTAAATGTCTTTGTGTATGACGAAACAGCTACGCATTATCTAACGTAATAAACCCCTTCTTGCCCCGTTTTCTAGGCAGAAGATGGGTACTCCTATGTTAACTTCCTAATTTTATCATAATAAACGAATTAATGGTCATTTTGTTTGGTTTTCATCATGATGAAATACCACGTACTAACGACGAAATCAATCAATTTTCAAGGAAGAATACGTGAAAATCTGATAGAAATCCAAATGTCAAATTGAATTGTACGTAATATCCATGTGTTTACGTTGCACTCGAAAATAATACACGATATAAAACGAGCCATTATTACAAAAACATGCCATGTCCATTAAGTGGACTTCCTTTTTCAGAGCGACATTGTACCTAGCACGGGAATAGAAATAATGTGGAAGTAGCAGATTATAAAAGACTTGAAGAGATAATGACAATTTCTGTGTACACAATATACAGCCATTTGGATCTGCCAAAAATGCTTTCTATAATACAACTCCAGTCCGAATGTTTGACAATATAAGAGCGCGTTTTATCTTGAGGGGTTAGATGAAATTCGCTGAACTATACAACCACTTTGAACGTTAGAAAATCTGGGAAAGCTTTCAAGTGTTTGTTTTAATTATCTGCATGTGTGTTCATAGAGTATCAGAACAGATTAGAGTGTTGTGTCGTTTCATTAACTACACGTCTCATCCCAGTTCTTGAACTATTTTATTGTTCAAAATTCATTTCAATCAAATTATACATTCACTAAAATTTCACTGGGGTTTCTCAGAATTCATAACTCCTTATCGTTGTACATTCTCATTGTTTGTTTATTCATTAATCGGTCTTAATCCAATTTCACCTCTCATTCAACCTACTTTGGTATCAACAATAATCCATAAGTAGAAAGTTACTTATAAAACCCATTAGATGCAAATAAATATAAATAAAAAAAATACGTTTTTTTTAAATAATAGTGTTGGCGTTTACTTGATGTAAATCCATTATGATTGAATATACACTTAAATTCAACACTTATTATTTACACTTCATTGACTACATAGCATGACGAGCATAGCATTATTCTGAAGCATCTGAAGAAGTCGTTTGTAACGACGAAACGCGTCATGCTATGTAGTCAATAAAGTGTAAATCATAAGTTCAAGTGTTTGAATTTAAGTTTATATTCAAATGAAGATACGATACAAAATAGAGATATAACTGAAATATAAAAAAAACATTTTAGCTTAATCGAAACTTTGAGAGAAGTGATTTAACAGAATGACAGTAATAATGACAGAAAAATATCAATTCATTTCTGTCATGAGTAAATGTAGACAAAGAATATGTTTATCCAGTTTTATAGTTATTTGCTGAGAATTTATGTTTATTTATATAAAGGAATCGACTACAAATAAGAATATTCAATATTTACAAGTACGATGATGAATGATACGATGGTACGATGAAATTCAGAACTCAAATCTCCGAAAACATCAAGAAAGCCAGAGAAATGCAGGCCTACTCCCTTCTGAACGAAGAGAGCAGGATGTCAATCGAGAACAAAATGAAAATAATAAAACCAATTATCATTTCAGGGCTAACTTATGTAGGTGAAATATGGGAAATAGACAACTCCGCACGAGTCGAGAAGCTTCAAGGTACTTTCAAGAGAATAGTGAGAATGGCAGTAGGGGCACCAAGATACATGCCCAACACGCAACTCTGCGAGGAACTTAAACTAGACAAAATCTCTGACAGCATACGAAAAAGAAGGACAAAGATGATGGGAAAAAATGGCAGCACACAAGAATAGCCTCATACGAAAAACAAAAGAAATAGAGCCCAGAACAACAGGAGGCTAACATCGCTAACCCAGTGGAAAAGATCGGCGGACGAACAAACATCTCCAACGAATAAGAAGAGGAAGTGCTTATAAAGCACTAAGCAACGACATGTAAAAAATCACAAGCCATCATAGTAGAAGAAGAGCGAAACGAAGAGGAAGAGATCTAAAGGATCTAAATCCAGTCCTCATCAAAACCAGTGCAGACCCCCATGAAGTCGATACCTTTAGTTTATTAGACGTTACATAACTGAGGAGAGCATGGTGGTTCGAAACAGTACTGTCTTACGTTTCCAATACATGTGAGCACCGATATACCAATATTTATCCCTTGAAGGATAATGGAGACACCGCATTATTCATGTTTCACATTGCCAGATATGAATAATTTCTCTTAATTTTCCTTTTGGATAATTCGTCAAAAAATTATAGAAAGTTATAGTCTACTTTATATATATATATATATATATATATATATATATATATATATATATATATATATATATATATATATATATATATATATATATATATATATATATATATATATATATGTTCATTCCACACCCACAAGGTGCCCGGAATTCGGCATATATCTTCACTACGTGCCCAATTCGACCAAACCGTGCCCAGCCGCCCAAAATGTGCCCAGCTTCGCCTAAATTAATCGATCCTAGTTTATTTAGCTGAGAATGTTGGTAATATACGAGAATTTGATTTGACGTTCGCCCGGTTATTATTATACCGTTCGGGTACTTAGCCTCCATATATCTGAATTTATGAGGTTAGAAATATGATTTCAACGGAACGAATGGAAAATATGAAGTTCCATAATTATTATGAATATTCCATAATATTTATTTTTATCCAAACAGTATTTTGAGTGATTTAACATGATAAGTATAATTCAAAGTTGATCTTAATCTTTAATCTAATGTATACGAGCATTTAATATAAGGCATTCCTATATTAAATTACTATATCGAATATATAATTCAACAAGAACATTCGAATACGTATGTTATATAGCAATGTTGATTTGTTAGTATTTGAATTATTATTTTGGAGATGATGTAAATGAAAAGAGAGATGATAAAAGAGATCTCAATCAGAAAACTAGGCTTTTTCAATGAATTCTAATTCCAGGAAGTTCAGAAAAATTCAATAAATTAAAGCTGTTCTATTTCTAATGAAATATAAGAAACAATACTTAATATCAAGAATATAGGTTAATGTAATAAAAATTCTGAATATATCCGGATTAGTAATAATTATATCATAAATATAAAGTGCATTATGTTAAATGGAACAATATATATCGTCAAATAGTCAGCTCACATATATAACTTCAAAGTGACATGTGTGTTGCCTAATCAACAGGATGAAGAATTCAGGTTTCATTATTACTAATTTAGAATTATTCTATAGAGGAACATACAATACACGATCAGTAATATTGACTTCAACACTATTACAATTAATGAATGGTCATATGACAATAGCTTTTTTCCGAATGTGCCAAAATCTAACTTCACAGTTTTTGGTAGAAGTAAAACCCTTAAAACCAATAAAAATAAGGATATAACTATAAAGATTAATGAACAGAAAATTGAAAGAGTAGAAACAGTTAAATATTTAGGCTGAGATTGAATTCTCGCTGAACTCTTGGTGAAACATAATTGAATATTAAATTAAACTCTTGGCTTAATGTTTCACGATTTATTCAACAATATGAAATGATGAAATATTTAGGCATTATTTCAGACAAGAAATTGAGTTTCAATGATCATGTTGATTTCATAGCATCAAAAATCTCTAAAAAATATCTATTTTTTTGAAAGAATAAGAAAAAAAACCTGTCGACATATGTGAAATTATTTTTGTTCAAATCAATAATAATGCCACGTTTTGAATATTGCTCCACATTGTTGATTGGTTTGACTAAAGAAAAAGTTAAAAAATTACAGAAGTTACAGAATAGTGTCAAGCGAACCATTTTGAAGTGCTATATTATACCTGTGTTAAAATTATGCTGAACACTTTGGAGTTTGACTTATGTCTGTAAAACAAAGAATGATCTTTGCTTCATATATATTCATATATAAAATAAAAAATCATTGGCCATGTAATGTAATAAAAAATATAACATATGTCAGTGATGTGCATGGGTATAATACTAGAAATACTGATACTTTTTATATCCAAAGTTGTTAGCTCTCTAAATCTAAAAACAGCATATACTATGACGGATTTGAGGCTTTCAATAATTTACCAAATATATTGAAAACTAGTACCACTATAAAGATATTTGAGCTCGACATTAGAAAGTATATTTTAAATAATGAGATAGGTATATAATTAAAAATTGACAGTTTTCGGTCATAATGGAGCTGAGATCAGAAAATTTTCACATAGGGTAACAAAGTTTTCAATAAAGGGATAATGAACGTGAATTCAAATGAAATTTTATCATTGAATGTTTTATTGAATATAATATTTACTTATTATTGAAATATTCTCTATTAAATTGAATTAAACGCTTGGCTTGATGTTTCACGATTATATTCAACGATATGAATTTTTCAACATGTTTCGAGCGTGAGCTCATTTTCAAGACTCAATAACAGTCTGTAGGTACTGTATCTAACTATATAGGTAATGGAATGAATGCATAATGCGATGAGCAATCAACAGCTATTTGATTGTTACAGCTTAATTTGGAAGTGTTATATTTTGTCTTAAGTTAATATGTTACTCTACTCATAATTGTTCATATAATTAAGAAATATTTCAAACATGAACATGTTTGCTAATTGAGTATAAATTATAGATGTCTCTAATAGTTAATTAGCTATGATTTCACAGTTTCATATAGGTTATAGCCAATGATTCTAACTTTTTACCTTTGACGAGGTTATTAGAATCCAGGATATGTCGAAATTTCCGAAAACACCCTGTAATAAATTGTTCAATCAATTAAAATAATTCAGAAAGGATTGGAAACATCGTGGGGATTATTTTATAGTAGGGTTTTATTTTATATAGAGTATTATTTGTTTAGTAGGGTCCATTTGTGAAGCACGTTGTAAACCACAATCTTTTCGAAAAACTTGAATTCGAGCTTAAAAACCTATAGACTGATATCAACGGTTTGATTATAATCAAATATAAGTGATATGAAAATTATCATTTCACTGTACCGCGTATTGAAGTATCTGTTTATTTATTTATATCAAGGATACGTGTGTGAACCGTAAACATTTTTTATTCATAAAAGAGTCAGAATATGTGGGGAAAATCGTAAGAAACATTAAGAAACCAGCAAAACTAATTTAAATTGTGAGGGAAACTTCTCTTATATTTTTCACGAATATAAATTGCATAGGTACTTAGGTATATATGAAGCAGTGAACTGAAATAATCTGAAAAAATCTGAATAAATGGAAACATAAGATAATTAATAACTATATAGTATATATGCTATGTAGGTATTATATATTACTTATATCACAAATATGCTCATTTCAAAATAACCTACGTGTAAAGACCTGAATAGATGTAACAACATGCACATCTAAAATCTGCAGAAATTATTCATAGTACCTAGATCTTTTTAAACGAGTTTAAAAAAATTAATTCTCTTTTGTCTTGAAGAATAGAAAAAAATGTACCTTCTCAAATTAGATAGCTTTCCGATACAAAAGATTATTAATTTATTGGACTTCAGAAGTAATGCACATCAAATATTTTTTATATTATAAAAATATCAATTATTTTTATATTTTAAATAATGTACAATATAAGTTTATAGAAAGTATATATACAAAGTGTACAATTCACTAACGAAAATGTTTCGTTAGGAATTTCGACATATTTCAAGTATTTGAAATATTAATTAATTTTCATGAATCAGTGCAGTTAAACTTTTTATCTCTTCTAACCCACGTTCACTTCTTCGAATCCATAAAAATCGAATTATGTCCAAGAATTTTTTTTATCAATATTTTGCATTGTCCTGGGATATTGGTGTAGGCGAGATTTTTGACCTTCATTACAAAGTAAAAAGAAGACATTATTATAATAAGAGAAATATATTAGTTAGAATGAAGATCAGAATTGTATCTTAGAGCAAAAAATTCTTCATCTTCGATTCATATTTCTGAACAGTTAAAGGTTTTCATACGTTTTCCAACTATAATTCTTCACATACAAAAAAAAGATTAGCATGAAACATGAATTCTTCAACATACTATACATATATATTCAAGTAGCAATGTTTACAATAATGTAGGTCCTTTCCATTTCGAAAAGTGATAAAATGAACTAAATCACTATATTTTGAGGCATATAAGTTCAAAGAATTCATGTCAAGTTACATTGAATTTTTTCATGTTCGCGTTCCTGTTTTTCTGCTCCTGTTTCTGTGCTTTTTGCCATAACATAATTGGCTGAAGCGATTTTTTTGTGAGCCAAAAGCTATTGTTTTTCATTTCATCAATTTTTAATTTATTACTAACCAAGTTCAATCAGTAGAATGTTGCATAAGATGCACTTCTCAATACAGGAGTATCATCTTTTTTCTTATCATTTCTCTCCTATTAAGTTATAAGAAACCAGGAGTTTTCGATACTTTCCAAATTTTCCCCTTCACAAGAAGTTTTTTCGGAAGTGACCGAGAAAATTTTATTCAATTAATTCGGTATTATATTTAACTGTATCTCACTTCAATAGTTATTATCACTTTAATATGTATTACAACTCACTCATATTAATAGAGATGTGCAAAGGTTCTCGACTATTTTTTATATTTTTGCCTCATTCTAGTATATTCTTTAGAGATTTTAATCACAACTGAATAGTGATTATGTAAAATGGACGGATAATTCATGTGTCCAGCAGCGGTTTTTAAAAAGTGTCCGTGCACTATTGTTGTGAAGGAAATTCAATTTTTTTAGATAAGCAACAAATTTTCCTGAAATCAGAAGCTTTTAGAAAATGTTCGGTGCCTTGGAAATTTATTTTGAAAGCTTGGATTGACTAGAATTTTGTGAAGACCACTATCAGAGGCATATATGATTCTCATGCATTCAGTGATGTACTTTTTCCATGTTGGAAAGAAGTAGGAAATCGAAATCAGAAACATATTCGCGCATCTGGTAAATCACACAATTAAAGAAAACTTCTTGTCTCTGAAGGCACAAAGTATAGTGAACACACAAGATAAAATCACGAAAAACTATTTCAAACAAATTGTACAGGTTTTTACTCAGAAATTGAATCCTACATAGAAAGCTGGGAAAAACCAATTGAGGACGTTGACAAATTTAACTGGATGAGGTCTCCAAAAATCATTGAAAGTACTCTACGGTCTGCTTTCGAAAAAACAGTCCGTTTTCCCAAAAAATTAACATTGAAATGGATGACACGAAGCTAATTGACGAATGTTTAAACTTGAAAGTTCTTAGCATGAACCTTTCTGACGACGACAAGCTTTTATGCGCAATTCAGCTTCAGCTGAATTTTTCTGAAACACCTAACACCCACTATCGTCAGAAATGCTAAAAATCGCGAAGTATTATTTTTTGTATATCTGGACACAATGCGACCAGAGGGAGTATTTTGGCTGGTCGCGCAGCAATGGACGCAATAAAAAAACTCGCTCAACAGATCATTTTCGGTCTCTGATCAAAACAGTATAATTTCAATGGGCTGATTTGTTCTGACTTTCACGAATTCTTGTTGGAAGAGAAAGATATTTCATTGAAAATTAGGAAGACTAACAAATATCAAAATAGATTGAACAAAATTGATCTCATTAAAATTTAGAGTTATAATGAGTACTTTAAATTTACAATAAAATTAAATTTATAGGGATTTGGCTATCTAACTAGATGTATGAGAATATCATTGGCGTAGGCAGTTTGTTTTAAAATTATCAAGTATTATAGTCATTAGTAGTATCATATAATAATTTGATTGATGTCAGAAAAGAGCGCTCATATTTATTTTTGTTACCATACTACATCAGAAGTAGTATGGTATTTCAATTCTAAAAAAAGTGCCTATTATTTGTTGGGGTTGAATAAGTACTCAAATCGATTTCAATTGCAAGTTGTATGAATGAATGAAAATTGAACATTAATAAAGATTTTTCTATTTTGGTTGCAAAAAATATTTATTTGTGCAGAAACGTCAGGGGAAAAAAATATGTTTCGCCTAAATGTCCAAGATTTTTGTTCCAGAAGTGTCGGTAAACTAACAGCAGCCCTCTATTTTTCGTGAATTTTCTGTTCGAAAACATTCAAGACTTAAGTTTGCGAAAAAAGAATATGCCACAGAGCGCAGAAAGGATATAATTTTAGAATATTCGAAACTTTAATTATACTTCTATTTCATAAAATTGTTTTTCTGTAATTTTTTACTGAAAAACTATTTGTACCTATTGTGCAGCTTCATTCGAATGTTCATTTCTACTCATACCGATTCTTTGTCGTTCAAAATGTGGAAGTTTCCATAGGCTGAGATGCTCGTTTGCAATTAAAAATGACAAATAAATGGTCTCCGAATGAATATTAAACTATTACGAACGAAACTGTTACTTTTTATCATTATTTCGAATTCATCAACCTGAAATCCGAGTTGAAAATTATAAGTAAATATATATATATATATATTAACAAAACTGTTGACTGCTATCAAGGACTTGTGATCATTATATTATATTATTATCGTTGTTTTAGAATATTTGTTTATATAATTCAATCAGGGTCACGTAAGTGAACTGTAAACAACAATTTTCATTCATAATACTCGTAGAGTCGGGAAGCTAATATGGCACGGAATAAACCTGAAGAAGCTCGAAAAATATGGAAGATAATTAGACACGGATTCGAGTTCTGTGTGAAGTTCATTTCTTTTTTTCACAAATTATTTTTTAAATTACAAAACGGAGGACATTTTGATGGTCATCGATATTTTGTCTACTGTACGATTTAAAGGTCTGTAAATTCTCAAGTGCTCGACTTAAAAATCTAGAGATTGCATCGTGGAAGTATCATGTTATATCACGGCAAACCTACCGGGGCACTGAAAATTAAATGAATTGGAAAACATATTTTGCATAAATTGCAGACTATAATAATTTCCTCGAAAACCATTCTCCGCTATTTTACTGTATGCATTTGTAAAATCTGGAGGCACATTTAAGGAATCTCATTTAAAAAAAAAAAACTGAACTCAGACAAAAACGAATATAAGCATAGAAGTGTTTTGAATTTAAGGATGGCGAAATTGAGGAATAAAGGCGAATATAAGGAAATCGATTTTCAAATAGGTTCAAATTCAAATATTGAATCGATCAACGAAAAAATCCAGGCCTCAATAGTCGATTTACAGAAAATGTTTGATAAAATAATTGATTTCTCAATTTAATTTTTGATTTGGTGTGTCAAAGCCCTACAATACATGATCAAAATATGATTTGTTCAATTTGGAGAATAATTGATGTATAACAAGAAGCAAATAATTTTTCAGATGACCGCTTGCTTCATATTCATATGATTTGCTTTCCGACAGTTAGTTTTTACGAATGGAATTCGTAAAAATTAGGTATATAGTATGAAGTTTATTTCGATTTTAGTTTTGAAAATGAATATAACACTAAAGAAGTAGTACTTCGAAACGTCATCATTCGTATTTCATATTAAATTATGAGAAAATTCTAAATACTAGAAAAATTCTAAAACTAGAGTTTTATTATAGCACTTTACATATTATTATTATGATAAATATCAGCAACTATCCGATAAGGTGGGATATCTTCGATATTCACATAATGACTGATACAAAAGTTCTGCATCATCTGTGGTTCAAATAATTAAAATCAATATAACCAACGTTAAAAAGATAGCATTTGAGTAAATATAAAAAATTATTTCCCTCAAATCAATTACATGTGAAAATTAGTATTTAGGTTCATGAAGTGTATTCTTCGTTTAATCGGTCTCAGATTGCCATCACAAATAATAAAGTAAGTGATTTCGATATTTATGTTCCGTTAGAATACTTAGTATTCGAATTCGAAAAGACTAATGTTTACTTATTTTAATTGATAACTGCAAATGTTTAACGCAGGAAACCGAAAAAAAGATCTGAGCTTGAACAAAATAAGTTTTTACCGATATTCATCTGCTATAGCTTCTCCACAGTGGAGTCAGGAAATCAAATAGTTACAAAAAACGTTAGTACATTGAAAAAATATGAGAGGTAACTCCTTAGACCGAAATTTTTTGAAAGACATTTCTTATTTTTTTCTACGTCAAGAAATTTCAAATATTCAAAGTATCATACTGAAGCATGGAAAAAGCCCTGAAAATTTTTTTTCCAATTGTATAATGCGTCTGTTCAGAAAAAAATGTGAATTTTCAATTTTCGGAGGCTGTGCACATTCGATTAACAAATTATTTTTTGTTAAGGTGCTTCACAAATTTTTCACATATGTTACCATTTATCAGCCAGTTTTGATTAGAAGTTTGTTTTTGACAACTGTGAATGTTAGTCACGTTTTTGTGTTCTTCGATTTCTTGATTTTTCAAAGAAATATGTCAAACAATCTGTATTAAATTTTGCGTTAAAAATGGAATAAAGTGCTCCAACGCACTCAAAATATCGATTGTGGCATTCGGCGGGCCTACTTTGTACCAAAAACTTGTTTATAAGTGGTACAAGCGCTTCACAGAAGGCCGAGAATATGTTGATTCCGATGAGCGTCCTGGAGTTGCAACCATGTCAATGAGCGACGAAAACATCGAAACTGTGGAGGAAATGGTTCTGGAAAATCGTCAAATTACTATAAGTGCAATTTTGTCGGATCTTTTGGGCATGAAACATGGGCTAGCGATGTTTGCTCAGAAATTGCAAAATTTAGAGAAAAAGCAACGTCGCATTAGTATAGCATAATATTTGCTGAAGAAGGTCATAACTAAAGACAAAACCTTTGGTATATGGTTATGCCGTCGAAACCAAGGCCCAATCACCCAATTGAAGCGGTTAGAAGAGCCAAGATCGAAAAAGACACGCCAAGTTTGATCCAATGTGAACGTTTTGCTCACTGTTTTCTTCGATTACAACGGCGTGGTTCACAATGAGTTCTTGCTAACAGAACATGCGGTTAATAAGGAATACTACAAGGAAGTATTGCTTCACGCGAAACTACGTATTGCGTGAAGCAATGCTGCTCAAACGATCTGAATTGTGGAAAAACAAATCAGGAATTCTGCATCACGATAATGCACGAGCTCACACATCATGCTAGTTCTTGATTTTTTGGCTAAAAACAACCACCGCATTTACCAGATCTGGCTTTCCCTGCTACTTTTTCCTATTTCAAGAATTGAAGAGAACAATGAAAGGAAAGCGTTTTTCCACAATTGGTGAGATAAAATCGGAATCGAAGAACGAGCTGATGGCCATACCGAAAAGCACATTTCAGAATTTCAGAAGGATTTGAAGAAACGCTGGCATGAGAGCATTATATCTGAATGGGATTACTTCCAAAGAATGAAAATTGGAAAAACTGAAATTCAGTGAAAATATAATTGAAAAGATGTACTTCTAAAGTATGGACACATAAGAATATATTGCTCCTATTCAGAATGTATTAATTAACACAAAAATGTATAGCGAATAAAATTATGCGTCATATAATTTTTTCGACAGAATTTCTTATTATATTATATTTTATGAAACGTTTTATGTTCGAACGATGCACTTATTAATATATGAGCAAAAACTTTTAGAGTTCGTTTCGTTAGAGTTTTACGAGTACAAGATGCACTGCGTAATTCTGAAACAAATGGAAACTTTATTTTATAATATGATTAGTTGCATGCATTCTCAATGAGTAATCAAACGATATTTGATGATTCGATTGATGCAAGTCATTTTTATTGTTTCTCAATTTAACATTTTATTATATCTCGTCAATGTTGATGAACAATTATCGTTTGAATTCCCTACTGTTTGTCCGATCATTAATTTAAAAATGAATGTATTTTGACAACGCAGTTTCAAAAATTATATATTGACCGAAAATAAAGTAGGATTCACCATGTTTTTTCGAATTATTCCCCTTCGAAATTCCAATTCCAGAAATGCCTGAAACAATTGAAGAGATACTAATCCATTACTTTAATATGAGATATGGATATCAACTAAATAATTTGTAAAAGGCTGTTAAATGAAATTTTTACATGACATTTTCACAGTTTGAGTGCGAAATATTTCAAGCATCCAACCTGGTCTCTTACTCCTAACGATCTTCTAAGACGTAAGGATTTTTTGAGATTTCTGAAATTATTCCTTCACGAAGAATTTTAATTCAGAAAAAACCGAACGAATTGAACTATTTGAGTGTACAGTTGTATAGGTTAGATGTTATTGGATTTTTAATCACTTTTTCGGTCAACTAATTATTGCTCGCTAGAAAAAAACTCAAATTTGAAAGGAAAAATTAAACCACAAACTAATGACTCGTATATACGATTTGATATACATACATATTTAATAGTGTTGGCGTTTACTTGATGTAAATCCATTATAACTGAATTTAAACTTAAATTCAAACACTTGAGCTTATGATTTACACTTTATTAACTACATAGCATGACGCGTTTCATCGTTACAAACGACTTCTTCAGTGTTTACAAAATCTATGCTTACAGATTCTGTAAGCATCTGAAGAAGTCGTTTGTAACGACGAAACGCGTGATGCTATTTAGTTAATAAAGTATATAAATCATAAGTTCAAGTGTTTGAATTTAAATTTATATTAAATTATACATACGAGTAATTTATCATCTTTTTGAAAATTTCGTTTTTAAAATTTGATTTGAAATATATAAACTAAATAATAAATATAATTTAAGTTGAATGCGAGTGAACTTTGAATGTTAACAATATCATTTATTCCTAGAGGTTTTGTGAATGTTAACAAAATCATTTATTCATAGAGGTGTTGTGAAGTCTATAGCTGAGTAAAATCGTAGAAATATGGAGACGTTATGAAAGTTAGTTCATAAGCGCAAGTCTGAAATCTGAGGTGAACTGTTTCTACAAATACAAACTGCAAATGTTTTAAGCCGAAAATAAAAAAAAAAGAACATGAGCTTTTGTTTATAACTTGAAAACGTAAATTATAGCAAAAAGCAGAGCCTAATATTGCTAAGAAGTATCCTTCAAAAATAAATGCATTCATTTACCGCACTTTCAGTCAATAAAGGTATTTATTTCATACGTTCACTCAAATTATAATAAAATTTTTTGTTTTGCAAATACCTCTTATTAAATTGAATTCGATATTTCACTATTAGGTATAGGTATAAAGAAATAGAATGTTTTTCAAGATTTTATTCCTAACAAAGCCAACAAAATGTAGCCTTGAATCATTCAAAATTAAAGAAAAACGCTACTGTTTTACTCATATTTCTACATTCGTACATTTTTTTCTGTGCGGCTATAATTCCAATCTGATGGCAAAATCATAAATCAAAAATTTGTTTCTTTGGCGAAACAAAACTTCACTCTTTTGCTCTAGATATATTTTAGTACTACAAGGGGTAGTATTGAAAATAGATAGTAGTTAGGTTCTCGGATGAATTTTTATATAAAAGAGTGAGTATTTTTTATATCTGCGTGAGGCGGCGAAACCTCTAGCACCAATCCTCGTTTCTAAGATATAATAAATACTTGTTGTGTGAGTAAGGAGATTTATTCTGTTTGAAATGTGTATATTAGTGATTTATGACTCTGTTTATGTTATCGGTTTACGAACCGCTTGACAATCTTGAGTTCATCGTGGGTGACCTTGTATGAATATTTTACCGAGTTAGTCGATCTTTGAGACTTGTATAAGAAAGTTTTGTGAGATAATTTAACAGTATTTTACTTGAATGTTCGTGAAGTTTTTTCACTTTCAATCAAATATAATATACAATTGTGAAGCAGTTTTGTGGAAGTTAAGTTACAGGCAATACGAACCGACGAAAATTTATAGTAAAATCATTCCTTCAGAAAGAAACGGGTAAGTACTTACATGAAAATAATAATATGTATTCATCATTTAGTTTTATTCATTGATGGATTTTCGATTATTTATGAAAAACAATACAATTCAGAATTTATGCTTCGAAAAAATTTTCCTAAAAATGATAAATCGTTTCATGTTTGGCTTTTTTCTCAATAAGTTTTTTCAATGTATTATTCAGCCGTATAGTTTAACGTGTAATGAATATCCTAAAAAGCTTACAATTAAAATTGCATTCATTTCATTAAGGGTAATTATTTTATGTTATTTAACCAGACCAAAAAATTATATTCTCCTATTGCTCTAGTCGCCCAGAGCATTAATGAATCAGGTGAGCGGAATAATTAACTTCAATAGATTAATTCTTTTCGTTGTATTCGTTTTAGTGCCTTTCCCATTTATATCTCTTCTGAAAGTAAACCCTAGTCATTGATGTTCAAATAACGACGTTGATAATTTTTCATCAAGAATGTTTCTCATGTCTGATTGATACGTAAACTATATAATCTTTGATATTTATTACTTTTGATTTGATTACTTCACAAATTAAGTCTATGGTACACCATTTTTGTTATTCGATATATTTTTAGGTAACAAAGTTCAACCTTCAATTATTTATCAATGAACTATTATGGAGAAAAAATGTTGTTCCTGTTTTTGCAATTGGTTGTGGAAACACATTAATTTACAAATATATCATGTTCTGAACCTTAAGTGAAAGAAAATTTTGAAACAGGTAAGAAATCAATTCATCAGGTATTTTTAGTTATTTAGTGGTTTTGTTATTAATTTCATAGTCTTGAAAATTTTGGTTTATTTTCAATTTATTACTCAATGAAATCACTTTCCCAACATATATTATTCTTAGTCGCTGTAGGTTCGGTACTGCGCAGGTATAAAAGGTGTGATAATTTGGAGAATTTTACATTACGTGGGTAAAGTTTTCTGTGGTTTCCTTTACCATCAAATGTCAGATGAATTGAAAATCGGACATTTGACCAAATGGCACGTATTTAATGAAAATTTACAAAAGACGGCCACAGCCGTTAAATCCCTGCAGTAAATATATGATAAGAAAATTTGCTCCTGATTTTTTGAAAATACAATAGGAAATTAAATTCACACGGGTTGAAGAAGGTTGCAAAACCTTAAAGTCTCCCGACTTTTGATATATATTAACAAAAACAATGTTTCACAAAACAAATAATGAAAAATAAATGTTTTTGATTCGATTTTATTTGATTTGAGAAAAAAGACATAGTTTAGGAAAGCTGCCGTTTTGATATGTTGGAATATATTATTATACGTACTCAAAAACCAAACGGCAGACCATTCCTGCGGTTATTTTCTTGTGTCAGACCATTTGAAAATTGAGAAGAAACACATTTTTCTTGTTTTATTTCAGAAAATTTAAAATTTTTATATGTTATTGATAGTATCAGAGGCATATATCTTTCGTGGTACACCGATCTGCTTTGGCCGAGCAGACCGCAAAACACTTTTTCCCTTTAAATTTACCTCTTTGTTCTATACCTATATGTATTATACGAAATGAGGGGATTTTCCTTTTCTCTTTCTTCTTCCTAATATATTACTATCGTATTTCTTCTCTTTCAATTCTATTTGACGTCAAAATTTACATATATTGAGAAAAAAACCAATATGAAATAATATTTCATCTCTAACGAATTTGAATTCAGTTGATTCGATAATAATATCATTAACAATTTCGATTCGAGTCATCACTCAACAAAGTAAATAATTTTTCATTTCATCCATCGGCAAACCGATATGCCGGTTGCTTATACCGTAATGTATAGTCGTATTTGGAATAGACACATTTTTGTTTTCTTTCTTCTACATAATAATATTGTCGTATTTCTTATCTACTTCTAAAATTGGCACACATAAAAAAGCCAACCTGACAATATTTCATGTTCGAATGAATTTTGATTCATATATGTATTGGCGTTTTGATATATCGAAATCTATTATTATATCAACTACTCAAAACGAAGTGGCAGAGCATTCCACGTTTTAGCAGAATATTTGAAAATTCACACACGTGTTTTAAGTATTTTTAAAGTATTTTAGGAAATTCGAAATTTCATGTTATTTTTGGTAGTATCAGAAGCTTGAGACTCTCAAGGCAGAAGGATCTGCCAGTTATTTTGACTTAGCAGACAGCAGCATTGTGCTAACAAAAATAATTATAAATTTTTTTCAGTATAAGGTATTAACTTATTTATATTTACTGACAATTCTTGGAGATGATATACACATAAAAATAGTTCTTGAAAAATAGATTAAAGGTACTGTCATTAACGAGGGAAATCTGCAGTTACAGATCTTCATAAATATAATAGAAGACACAATGAATATATAGATCTTATTTTTATTTAACGTTTTTGAGGTTATGCTGTCTTCGTTAACGTAATATATTTCAACATGTTTCCGTTGTTTTGTCAGTGAATAAAAATACTCTGTCTCTTTTTTCCGTTGCACAAAACAGCGTATGTTTTGTGCAACGGTTTTGTTCATTTCACCTGACATGATAAGGTAATTTCAATCGAATTTAATCAAATAAACTTTTATTTGCTAATATTTCGTGAGTTTATTGAATTGAAGTGACTTTATATCACCACATTTTATTTATTTATTTTACATGCACTGATATAAACCTTCTTGAAAAGAATATTCAAGTATTCGATTTGTTCTAGGTCTCAGATGCGACAGAATAGGTATAATAACATAAATATCATGTTTATGTTTTGTTTAGACTACGAAGTGCACTTGAAATTAGAAAACGTACTAGGGGGAACTAGGTACCTTCTAGAGAGCAGCGAACGTGGAATAGCTACAATGGAAATATAAAATCTACAACCTACTTACCGAAGGTACATAACATAATATTAGATATTGCATTTAAAATCAGAGAAAATTATCTCAAAGAAATGAAAATTGATATATTTATTATGTGAAATGAGCAATTATGTACTTTTTTTGAGTGATGCATGAATCGAAATCGTTAATAATATAATTATCATCAACTTAATTCAAATTCCTTTGAAGATGAAATATTAGTTTCAGTCTGTTTTTTTCTTTATGTGTGCTAATTTTATCGTGAAAAAGAATTGAAAGAGAAGCAATACGACAATAGTTTATTATGAAGAAGATAGATAAAATGAAAATTCATCCATTCCTTATGCTACGAATATAATTTATTACACACTGTTTTATTTACGCGGGAAAAATAGTTTTTCGGTCGGCCGGCCCAAAGCAACCGGCAGATCGGTTTGCCATGAGAGATATATGCTTCTAATGCTATCAAGAATAACATATAAAAATTTGAAGTTTCCTAAAATATGTCGGAAAGAAGTATTTTTTCCCAATTTTGAAATATTACACACTAATATATTTGCGCGGGAGTAAGTGTTTTTCGGTTGAAAGTCTAGAATAAAATAATCTAAATAAAAAATAATCTCAAAGAGATAAAAATTCATAAAAATTATGTGAAATGAGAAATTATATACTTTATTGAGTGAAATCAATACACATGAATCGAAATTGTTGATAATATTATTATCGAGTCAACTGAATTCAAATTCGTTTGAAGATAAAACATAATTTTCATATTAGTTTTTTTCTTAATATATGTCAATTTTGACGTCAAATTGAATTGAAAGAGAAGGAATACGACAGTAATATACTAGGAAGAAGAAAGAGAAAACGAAAATCTCTTCATTCCGTATACTACGTAATAATACACACAGATATATTTCCGAGGAAAAAAATGTTTTTCAGTCTGCCAGGTCAAAGCAAACGCTAGATCGTTCTGCCGTGAGAGATATATTCTACTGATACTATGAACAAAAACATATAAAAATTTGAAGATTACTAAAATACGCCAAAAAAAAAGTTCAAATGGTCTGCCACAAGGAAATAACCCCTTTTTTGAGTACGTATAATAATATATTTTAAAATATTAGAATGGCAGCCAATTCATGTATGGTAGGTACAACTGTCTCAATGAGAAAATTTTGGGATTTCCTGAAATGTGTGTCGTCAGATGTTTACTGGCTCTTAAACTACTAGTTTTAACTGTTAAAGTATAAATGCTCAAAGGTGCATCAGTGTCAAAGAATTCTCGACAGAGGTCATGCATGACATGATGTTGAGAATTTGAATGAAAAACAAAAGAAATATGCCCTTGGATTTGGAATATTCGTGACAAAAAAGTCATCGATTGTATAATTGAAAAAAAACACAGGGATCATGGGTCCTGAAATAGAGATCCAAACTAACAGATTGACTAAAATTGCAGATACATAGGTATATATTAGTGAAATATATTCGCTCCTAGAAATTTGCTAGATGTAGGAACTGTGCTAGGAATTTCTGAAAATTGTGATGATTTTATAACTGCAGCTAGGTTCAACTTTTGAACGATAATTGAATAGATAATTTAATAACTTCTGGCCTTAATTGCTTCTTGAAGCATTCTCGGATAGTTTTGTAGATAAAGTATCAAATTTGAAAATTAACCACTACTTAGAATTAATACAGGATTAGGATTAAAACCTACATAAATTCCTATTACGCTTTGTAATTGTATTGTTATTAGTGTCCTCACCAATTATTTTATATGCACATTTTTCTGATTTCAGATGATACGTACGCCAAGAACCTGATTACGTGAACATATTCCACTTCAAATATCTTCACAAAATCTTACTGGCACCTGGATCTTCATTGTCCGTTCAAAATTGGTGGCTAATGTCTATTTTTAGTTGTTAAGGGTTAAAAACCCAAATTTTTGTTTTTCATAGCTGTTCATCTTCGAATAATTTCTAACAAATGGTTCAATTATTTCAAAAAGTAGTATGTACGCATTTATATTGCATTATATGCTCAAAATTTGAAAAACAACTTCTACTTCGCGATTGCTTTATTAAGCTTCATCAGGCTGGGCAATTTTGTGAGCAGAGTATAAAGGAAACACAAGTAAAATTCAATTTTCTTTTCTCTAGAAGTATTCAAGACAAATGTACTTCAGTTGGACTTTATTTTTGACAGATTTCAATGATTATGAATTTATATGACTTCAGAAGGAAGTATTATGTTATGTTGTCCTAACTTTAAAATTCACTGAACTCAATTTGAGAATTTTTCTTTTGGAATTCTGCGACATTATTCGAAATAAATTTAACTCTGTATGGATTAGTAAGATTCATTCTTTGTACTCAAATTATAAGGTTCTATCATTCCTTCCCATCAATATTGAAGACAGAATATCTTTCAGAAGTTTTATTACTACTTCGGTTTGTCCTCCGATCCTGGGGTAATAAAGTAGAGCTTTTTTGTCTCACTACATAATAAGAAGAAAAGAAATTATCTTATTAGGTGAAAAATGTAAGCTTGAGTAAAGATTAGAATTGACTCTCACAACCGATGAAGTTCTCCTTCTTCACCTCCAATTTATATTTTTGAACATGCAATAAATATTCAATAGACAAGAAAGGTCAACCTCAAATATAAATTAAGTAACGTACCCCATATATAAAAGGGGTTTTCTTGCAGCTTCTTCCGCTCTAAGATACAAATTATTGACTGAAGCTGATTTTGTGAGCCGAATTGTCCCATTGCCGTTTTTAATTTTTCACGTTTACCAATGCATTTGAATAAATACAGAATTTATTGTGAATAAAGATGGAGCTTTTTTATCATGTTTTGTTTCATTTAAAAATCTGCAACGTATTCACTCCTTTCTTTGGTTTGTTCGTTCAATATAACTGGAAGTATTTACTTTTCCCAGTGGACAAATATATTTTAAAGTATTGAATATACCTAGAAACCAACATTCATGGAATTGTAATGGTGTATTATATTGAGTGAAGTGCTAATTGAGTTTTTCCTTGAAATATACTCCAGTTGAGCTCTATTCAACTTATTTCACTTTATGACATATGTATGTTACGATTATACCAAAAATAAATCTACCTACTTATATACCTCTAAGTGGCAAAACATTATACCGTCAGATGTAAAGTTTAGGAAGTCATTTCTGCAACTTCCTGGGATGTTGGTATGATTACATGAACTTGCTCTTCTAATCTGAGCCCAGGAGAATGCATAAAAATTTTGGAAATTTCTGTTCGAATATAATTATAGAAATAATTTTTTCATATTGTATATATTTCCATCTAAAATATCAGAATAGTATTATTTCATTTTACGTGAATGATATTTGTGGTCAGTTTGTTTCGAAAATTTTCAAAAAAAAATATTGAGTTATATTTTTGAGTAATATACAGAGAAGACATAATGATAAATTTTTACACTACCTCAGTTATTTTGCTACAATTATTACCTCAAAGCAATAATACCAGTGTAAGGTGGTTATCTAACTTAGTTTTGATCATCAACTTAGTATCATTAAAAATGTACAATTATTTATTATTGTTTTGAATATTGTGATTCATCATTGATTTAGTTAGAGATTAATTATATATGCAATGTGTGATATATTAGTTATATATGCATTATCATTTCTTTATTTTTCAATGTGTAAATGCTACTGTGAGTTTTATACTTGTCTGTATTCCATTTTCTAAAGTCATAAATATATAAGATACATCCATAGAAAAAAATATTTCACCCAATGTAGTATATTCCTCTGAACTTTATATTTCATGAAAAGCATTTTCAACTTTAACTCAGGTAATATCTGCTTTTTAAAGTCAGCCTCAATTGAAGAAAATACCTAATGTTTCATCATATGAATTGAAGTTTTTTTGTTCATATTTCCTCCGAATAAACAATTATAATCTCTTAATTCTAATACAGTCTCATTAGAAATATTTTACTAGAGTTGACGCTGTTTTGAATTATGTCCAACTACTGTATTGAATTTTCACTTCAGCAAGTATGGTCTAACATCACTTTATCTTTATGATTGAAGCATTGTTTTCAAGATATTTTATTCCTAATGTTCCAAGAATTTTATTTGGATTTTATTTGATCATGTTTCACCTAAAGGTAAGCAAGAATGCAATCTCAATTGTGTAGTACGAGTATATTGATGCAGACTTAATGTTGAACATTTCATTTATCATTCTGGCAAGTATTTCTACAACACACCTACAATAATAAGTAGTATTCTATTAAATACACTTTATGTGATCATATTAAACAATAAATAGAAGATTTAGCTCTGAACATTCAATTCAGTTGCTTTATGCCTAGGTATATAAACAAATGTAGATTGATAATTGATGAGGCCGATACTTGATGTAAATCGATAAACATAATAAAGCAATTATTAAAATGTTGAATTATATGTGTGAATCTTTTTCAACAAATGTAGATTTTTTTAATACAATGCATTCTCCTTTATGATCTAGAACAATGAGTTGCACAAAAGACATGAAATAATGAGTACTTCTTTTTGCTGAAATGCTAACAATATAATGATGTTCAATATAGTATTTTATTATCATTTTTAAAACTGCTTGGACTCCCTAATATATTTTAAACCAGTTCATTTTCATTCTCAAATGAGCAGGTATCTCTCTTAGTAGTCCTACTCTTAGTAATATAGTATGTTATATGTAATAGTATCTTGTATAATATTTATCAAATGGAAATTATATAGTAATTCAATTCGAAGTACACTGAATATTTTTGGTAACATGAAAAATACTATAAAAATACAAACATTTGCAACAAATTTCATATTTTCTCTCTAGTATTGATACTTAATTTCCTTCTTGCTAAAATAAATATTGTTTCTCATTTCAAGTCGAAGTATAATTAGGTATATAATAGACACTTATGAGGTATCTTACTTCCATGTGTTAACTACATGTCAGAATGTAGCACGATATAATATTCATAACACGAAGCAATTTTAACCTAGAGGGTTCTGAAATATTCACTCAATAGTAGGATATTTAATTCCATTTAAAACTCTCAATTGAATATCCTGAAATATTGTAAATTAAGTGAAATATTTCTATCACTATTTCAGTTCACTTTCATTTCATGAAGTGGCAGATTATAATATAATGAGCAGATTTATCTAGTAGTTATTACATACAGTTTTAAGTCCAAACACCTCGAGAAATATTTATAACGAAATATATTCATAATATACAATATCTTCATTAATATTGGGAACCTAAAATTTAAAAACGCCATAGTATTCAAAGGGAACTTTCATTTGTTTTGATGAGCGGTAACCTGAAAGGCAAACTAGTCATTGACAGTTGAACAGTTGGTAACTACCAACTGCTTTCCCCTCTTGCCGCACTACCACCCGTTCTAGTGATAAAAATATACATTTCAGGCTGGGCACCTTTTGCGAGCGGTATGTACATATATATATATATATATATATATATATATATATAAATATATATATATTCTTGCCACAACCTGCCTATTCTTCGGAGTCAACTGGCCAGTTGACTCCGAAGAGTAGGCAGGTTGAGACTTCGGAGTTGACTATTAGAAACGATTTGGCTCGTGGAGTAGGCAGATTGAGGCCACGCAACCGAATCATTTCTTATCGTTCCTAGTTTCCCTCATTTGGTTCGTGGAGTAGGCAGATTGAGGCCACGTAACCAGGCAACCTTTCCTCATTTTCCTTCATACAGTTCGTGGAGTAGGCAGATTGAAGCCACGTAACCGAGTAACCCTTTCCTTTACAAATTTATTCCAACTCCTGAAGATGGCTTCACAACGGAAGCCGAAAAGTCGAGATTATATAAATCTAGAACGCGGCTCATTCCGAGAACCATGTTTTATACATACTTCTGACCGCGGAAAACTTTCTGAACAAATATATATATATATATAAATATATATATATAAATATATATATATATATATATATATATATATATATATATATAAATAATGAAGAAATTTACGGTATTCACCTGCAATTTACGTTGCTTGTTTTTGTGAGAGCCGGTTACATATGTTTCAAGCTAATTGGCTATCATCAGAACGGCGTAGTTCAAGTTATGAGAACTTCAAACTTGGATGTTGACAAAACAACACAAAATTCCACGCGAGTAATCGACATCATTTTTGGTTTGTCGGTACAAAATTTCTAGAAGGTATAGATATCGTATCGCAGGTAGACATTGATTCAGTCTGAAAATAGAGTCGTAAGAACTCCAACCCAAGATACTCAATTCAAATCAAAAATGATGTCGATTCCTCACGTGGAATTTTGTGTTGTTTTGTTCTGTGTTTTTTTCAATCAACATCCAAGTTTGAACATCTAATAACTAACATCTAACATCTAATAGCCAATTAGCTTGAAACAATTGTAAACGGATGTCACAACAACAAGCAACGTAAATTGCAGGTAAATACCGTAAATTTCTTCATTCCATTTTCATACCTGTATAAACCTTGTTCTAAGGTATATATATATATATATATATATATATATATATATATATATATATATATATATATATATATATATATATATATATATGTTTATACAATAGATAAAATAATTCAAATACGATCGAAACCGAAACCCATTTTGATTTCAATGTTTTCAATGAAGTAAACAAATCAAATGTATCATTCAAATTCACTTTAATTAAAAGAGAACGCATTGAGCTCTCCAAAAATGAGTTTATTCTCTCAATATCTGAGGTTTCCTTTTTCAACAAGAACTAGAGTATTACTTCCATATTTCCGTATTCCGTGACACTATCTTGAATCTTAATATTTAATTTCGAGTAACACAACAATTAGTTTTCACATTTCATTCCTTGATATTACATTTCGAATTAAATTGCAATAATCTAGCATCAACTCCAAGTATTAATTGAAATGGAGACCAGCGTTGCATCAGTGTGAGATGTACTATGACACTACTTAATTGCAATATGTGCAGTAATATTCACGACTTTACAAGAGGAATATTTCACGCCTCAAGTTTGAATAATATTCCGCTTCGTACATTTTTCAAATTCATAATTCCCCTCTAGAAGCAAGAAATTAAGTTCTGAATTTCATGAGATAAAGCATCATCACCAGCCGGTATCATATTATTTAGTCGTATCTCTTTGCAGGAAACTCCAAGTTTGAAATATTCCGAATCTTTAAAAGCACAGGATTTTTTTAGTTTGCATTCGAGCCTTTCCTTTTCTGTATTGATAGTGGTAAAAATTTTGAACCAAGTAATTAAAAAAAAATTAAGTAATTAAAAAATTACGACAACCAAAGGCTACTTTCAATGAAAAAAACACATAAAAGACTCATTCCATTCCAAAAAAAATATACGCAAAATATATAATTAAAACATGAAAATATAATAATTTTGTAAGAAAAAACTGTTTCCATCGAATCTCTTATATATTGTATATGTTTCATATTTAATTCCACTCAGATACATTCGAGATATACTCAGATTTCTATAAAAATGACTTTGTGAAAATTGACATTATATAATCATTTGAGCATAGAAAAATACATCGAAAATATCGTGAATATATAGAAATATAATGTATATTTTTCGTATATTTTTTTCGAGTTTCTGATGAATAATTATCTCATTTAAGAATAAAAATATATAAAGCTGATTGAACTGTGTATTTAATATATAAAAATGTGTATTTATATATAGAGATAAATCAAAAATTGATGACTTCGGGGCAAAACTGGGGCCAGTATAATTGATACACAACCAATTTAACCTAGTCTATATTTTGGATATGTTTATATTCTTCATCAGTACTCTAGAAAATACAGATGTTAAATAAAAAGTCATGAAAATTACAGTTTACGGCTATCTAGGCTGAATGTTTGTTCAAACTGTAAGAAACACTGTAAGCATCAATGTAAGCAGATGAAATAAACATATAATAATGCACAGAATCAAATTATTACAATAAAATATGAAAATGTAAAAATTGAGATAACCTAACATTATAAAAGAATTAAGAACCGAACACAGACCAACCTCGCCGAAGAACACAGAGAGTAAAAATGTAAACACTCAAGAACCGAGTGTCACAACAAATAAGTAATACGAAACTTCAATTAAGAACTCAAAAGTTAGTTGTAAAAGGGCTTTTTTCAAATGTTTTCGATAATAAATAACTGTGTATGCAGCTGAGTCTATCAATGTCTGTTTTTTATTCATGGTATTGCCATTTCCATTCATGTGGCACATTTCCAAATATATCTTTTTTTGATAATTGTCAGCTATATCAAGATTATTGAAATTTTCAAAATCAAAACGATGTCCCTTTTTTGATGAATGGAGTGCCAAAACACACCTGTCAGGGTGAATTCTTAAATCGCTTTTCTGGAGACTTCTTCTTCTGCTCTGAGAAATTTGACCTATATACACTCCCTCATCTTTTTTACTCAACATCTGTTATAATAAATATAATCTACTATGCTGTTCGAATTAATGTGGACAAACATTTTTTGTCTTCGTTTGAGTTACTGTAGTAAGTATGCGAGTACCAGGGTGGCCCAAACACCCTCACACCTGCTTGTTTACTACCTGAGGTCTGAACGGTTTTACCTCAACACCAATTCAGTTGTGAGCCTACCGGTGCGAGAGTTGGTGGTTTCAATTTTGATACGTGCTGTATTGTGTTGGCCAAAGATGGATATCACTCCGAGGAAGCGTTCCAAAATTATCGCGCTTAATGAACACACATCCACAGTCCAGCGTTTCGAGAATTTTAAAAACATTTGAAGAAAGTGGCTCCTCGTCTCCAAAAAGAAAAGGAAACTGTGGCCGCAAACGCAAAACTACTCCAAGAACAGACAAACTGTTGATAAGAAATAGCAAAATTAATCCGAGAAAGACAAGCACTGATCTTCGAAGGGATTTAATGGTTTCTGGTGTGGAGGTGAGCACCTCAACTGTGCGAAAACGACTGCTTGAGGTTGGACGTAAGGCAAGAAGACCAAGAAGAAAGCAATTACTTACCCAGAAAATGATGAAGAAACGTTTGGCATGGGTCAAAAAGTACAGCGCCTGGACTGTGGACGACTGGAAGAAGGTGGTTTTTAGTGATGAAACACATTTGTTTGTTCAAGGTTACAAATCAAGTGTTCTCAGACGAAGTGATGGGGAATTTTTGCGGTCTGATCACATCCAGCAAACAGTAAAACAATTCCTTTAACAAATATTTTGGGTTTTTTTCACAACCAATGGCACTAGACGATTAGCTCCTGTAACAGGGATGATGAATTCAGTGAAATATATGGAAATATTGCGCACCAGCATTGTCCCATTCATGGAAACGTTTGATGGAGCATTTCAGCACGACCTGGCTCCCTGCCACAATTCCAAACGTGCATAATAAACGTTCCATAAAGTGCAGCCCTTTAAGCGTGAGAATGAAATATAAGTACCCGATTGGCCGGGGAATTCACCTGACCTCATTCCCATTGAGAATTTATGGAATTTACGGAATATTTTAAAGAAATGGCTGGAAAAAATGGATTGCACTACAAAAAAAAATTATTATAAGTGCAATTCAGGTGTGGTTTCATGATGACGAATTGAAGAAAATCTGCGCTACGCTAGTGGAATCGATGCCTAGACGAGTTCAAGAAGTTATTTTTACGAAAGGAGGACATACTTCATATTGATGTGAAGAATTTACGCTATTTTGTATTTATTCACTTCATTAAAAGGTAAGATTTTACGAAAACATTGTTTTTTATCCTTTGTCCCAATTAATTCGAACAGCATCACTACATAGTATAAAGCAAAGTCGCTTTTTCTGTCCCTTTGTACGCTTTAATCTTTGAAACTACGCAACGGATTTTGATGCGGTTTTTTTTAGTAGATAGAGTGATTCAAGAGGAAGGTTTATATGTATAATAACATCCACTTAATAGTGAAGACGTACTGTTATTTTTGAGGTTTCTAATGTGATGTCGTAAATAATTACATTTTTTCCGCTTACATTGCAAACGCAGGCTGAACCCTACGAGTTTTATCAAAATAATGTACTAAGTATTGTACACATTGAAAAGGTCTACAGAAAAGTCCGTGATGGTATATGTCTATCTCTTATGGATAACCCACAATAACTTTTTTTGTCATTTACTTTTTGCGACAAATAATGGCTAATTTTCGAAGCGATTTTAACCCATACAGCATTAATCCTTAACCAATTAAATACCTTGAATACATTGTTCATTTAATATAGATATATATGGCCCTTTACACCGTATGATTTAAGTGAATATTTTCGAAGATATTACAGATTTAAAAATTGCGGGGCGTAGCGTTTGCGGCGGTACCGGCCGGCCGCCCGGTGCGGCAAAAGCGTGCGTGCCTATAAATAGCGCGTCTGAGGCCGCGGTTTTCCCTATAGCACTTTAGAATTTAGCAGCGAACGGACGCGTTTATTATATCGGAGCTCTCCAGCGAGGAATAGCAATACTTCACTACATAGTATAAAACAAAGTTGCTTTCTCTGTCCCTATATCCCCATGTATGCTTAAATCTTTAAAACTACGCAAAGGATTTTGATGTGGTGTTCTTTAGTAGATACAGTGATTGAAGAGGAAGGTTTATATGTATAAGAGCATCCATGAAATAGTGGACAAATAATGTTATTTTTGAGGTTTCTAATGTGATGTCGTAAATAATTACATTTTTTCGCTAACATTGCAAACGAAGGCTGAACCCTACGAGATTTATCAAAATAATGTACTAAGTATTATACACATTGAAAAGGTCTACAGAGAACTCCGCTATGGTATATGCCTATCTCTTATGGATATACCACAATAAAATTTTTTTCTCATTTACTTTTTACAAATAATGGCTAATTTTCGAAGCGAATTTAACATTACGAATTTAACCAATACAACATTAATCCTTATCCAATTAAATACCTTAAATACATTGTAGATTTTATATAGATTTATATGGCCCTTAACAGCATATGATTTAAATGAATATTTTCGAAGATATTACAGATTTACAGAGAAAGCGACTTATATATATTATATAAGTCTTATATAATAAGTACTTATATATATATATATATATATATATATATATATATATATATATATATATATATATATATATAATATAATAATTTATATGGCAAAACAACGTTGGCCGGGTCAGCTAGTAGTATATATTCTTCGCTGAAATTATTCACAAACCTCATCCCCTTTGAGGAATTCTGAACACTCTTAATAAACGTTTTGGAATCACGTTCCAACATTCCAAAGCTCAGATAAGATTCCGATCAAAACAGACTGAAATAACAAAGGTTTCAGTTGCTACAAGTTAATCAAATTCTGGAAAGATTTAGCTTCACTGAATGGTTGAGATTCATAATCCCATTCATGATGATCTGTTCTTCGACAGTTTGAAATATCTGTGACCATATCTGAAATTTTCTCTCCAAATTTTCAAGAGAATTTTCACTTATTCAGAAATTATATAAATACTATGGGCCATGGAAATACAAGAAGTCCAACAAGGCGCTAAAAGTGGAGCAGGACCTTTTCGTTCACGTTTTGCACCCCTACTAGAAGAGAGAACAAATTCAAAATCATACTTTCATTCAGTTTCAAGACCCAAGACAACAAGACTCAAGATATCGGACTGTCAAATTCATTTAAATTCCCAAGTTCATTCATTCAATTATTCATATATCTATTTTTTCTTTTATTCATCTATTTATTCATTTATTTGTACTCTCGCAAACACAATGTTTCGTAATTACATGTAAGAGTGACATTTAGAGTGGCTAGTAGATAAATGAGATAGTTTTGTAAGAAATAGAACCCAATAAACGAATTATGACAGAATGAATTATTCTATAATTTCAAGGAAGAATTTAATTGGAATAGTAAGACCTACATCAACATCTATTAAATTTCAATAAGAACTTGTGTGAATCGAGAAAACAGTACTGTCTCTACATTTCATGGAAAATGTCACAGATAATAATCATAATTATAATATAAGTCTTCATTTTCCTACAGGTAAAAACACCCATTTATAGGAAATTATCAAATATATATATATATATATATATATATATATATATATATATATATAGCAATAACATCTAATGATATGATACAAACGTTTAAAAAATGATTATCAATAAAAAAAGTGATTATAATAATTAATAGACAATGAGATTACCGCTTACTTCAGAATTTATTATATATAATAATTATATAATAATTAATCATAATGTTAATAATTATCAATTAAATGATAATTACATGATACATTGATAATTGAATGATAATTATATAATAATAATATAATAATAGGAAATAGGTGAATGGAAAACATAGTGAACGTATAGTTTTTTTTGCCAGTTGACACTATTCCGAAGATTAAGACAAAACAATATAAACTTGCGGTAAGAAATTTGAACTTTCACTTCCACTGATGACTGGATATCAAGAACATCATTTACTAACAAGAAGATGTCTTCACTTGCCTTTCTCGAACTTAGTCTATACGCAGCGACCCCAAGGAAGAAAAAGATGAAGCTGTTTATTTGGAATATATAAGTAATATTTTTCTGTTTGACATTTCTGGGTATTTAACTCCAGATTCATTCCACCTCGAAATGTTTGAAAGTTAAACATCAACAACGGAAGACTGCCAATCTAATTTGGAAGATTCTTGTGCCATTGTGCTGTGGCTTTCTGGGAATATATTTGAACACGTTGCAGAGAAGGAGAGCCAGTGTGGAAGCAAGACGAGTAATATTTGATAATATATTAAGCGTATCTTGGCGGGGACAGATTTTTCGTTCTTTCTCGATGTTAATTTCAGAATATAATTATGGACAATCACGAACTTCTATGCTTTGGGAATTCTTGATGCCACGCTCAAAATCGGTTACATGTTTGTTTTTTTTTTACGCTACAGTGTAATTAAAATTCTTGGTGGTTGAGTTTCCAGTGAAATCTGCTTCTTTCTACAATTCGAGTATCAATTTTGGACTCAAATGTTTACTCAAATGAAATACTTGAATAGGTGTCTCCTCGAATCGAGGAATTGATAAAAATGTTTCAAAAAACTTATTCGTCATTAGAAAGAAGGAACCGTGTTGATTCTGGATTTCATTCTCGATTTACATTAAATACCATTATGAGTGTCGAGGAAAGAAAACAGCCGGAATCTTTGAGTCTGATTATTCCGATGAAGTTACGAGAGGAGCTTGTCTGGCTGAGAATAATGAATGAAGGACGCATTTCTGATGAGAAACATCCGGGAAAATGTTATTGACAAGAATTCGTTTAGAACGAGGTGGCCGTGGTTCGGCCCTCCTCAACTGTTTTCAATGGGTTTTGTTACGGTTTCTCTCTTTCTTGGAATATTATCCGGACTTCCATTCTGGTCTGCGAAATTCTCTACTTGGATTTTCTCCATTGATATAAGGAATTTATGAATTATTTTATTATTTATATTCCCCTGATTTTGGCAGAATATACTAACTTTACTGGTATATTTAGTAACGACTTGAAAAAATATTCTAGTAATAATCTTGAGCGAATATATATTAGAAAGAAAAAAATAAATTTTCGTGACAATTTTTGTCAGCAATCCTCCCTGTTTTCTTTTTCTCCTGTGGTTTTTCGGCCAGCTGCTCACTCGTAAGCCTCCAGGGCTTTCAGTCTCCCAGTCCCATTTATATTCATTTTCCAATATTTTTGGCAACTTATTTGAGGGTGAGTTGTTCAAAGCTTTGAATTGCAAATTCCTTTTTTGGTCTTATATCACAATAGGAGAGTTTTATAATAATAAATGATGATATGATGATAAACAACAGTTTATCATCAACATCTGATGATTTCGCCACTGTGTTGGCGAAACGATATTGTCATGTTTTTCAATTAATTATAGTTAAAATCAAAAAACTACTTAGTTTAATTTAAATTATGTATTTAGATTTTCATCAAGTATCGGCACAATTGATTAATGACATAAACATAACCTGCATGTATAAGTATTTCAAGTTACGTACAGTTTTTAGGATTTTTACAGAATAGACCCTAGAGCAAACTAAGACGAAGAAGAAGAGAAACAACTGGGATCAAATGATACGGAAAATAATATAGGGATTTAAACTCAAATAATATATCAAAATGAAAAATTAGAAGAAAATTGTTAATATTGATGAATTTAGCAGATTATGTTTATGTTATTGCTGTTCAATAGTTCAATGATTCTAAGATTTATATATCTTAGAACCCTGATGAAGCAACAAAGTAGATTGCGAAAGGTTGGTAAAGAGAAAAGACTACCACTACAAATACTGTGTCAATAAACCCTAAAAAGTATTATAAATAGTATCCTACAGACTCGTATATATATATATATATATATATATATATATATATATATATATATATATATATATATATATATATATATATATATATATATATATATATATATATATATATATATATATATATATATATATATATATATATTTATTATTATTATTATTATTATTTCGATTGTTCCCCATGAGGAGAGCGACTGAACTTGAATTCGCAATCATTAGGAATTTTGCTTCATCTTTTTTGCCTCCCAAAAACGCTTCATCCTCTCTGAATGCTCTTTCTTCAGTTCACCTGTCCACTTTACTCCAGGTTGACGATTTACTTTTTGCTCAAACTTTATATGTGCGATTTTATAGCGGCATTCAGTGCGATCTTCGAGATTTTTTATATTGATCTGTTGTAGATCCTCTTGGACCTCTTTTAGCCTCTCTGTTCGGCATTTACTATTCATAATTATATTGAGTAGTTTCTTCGGTATTCTGGACTGTTTCATTCTGTAGACATGTGCATAGAACTTTGCTCGTCGTTTTCTGATTTCTTCCGTTATCGTATTTGTCTTTTGATACAGTTCATTTTGCGGTCTTTATATATATATATATATATATATATATATATATATATATATATATATATATATATATATATATATATATATATATATATATATATATATATATATATATATATTTATATTCACATATTTATTTACTTTATGTCTGAATATTTTGTTTATTAGTGACTAATTCTACAGAATATAAAATTATTTTGAATGATAGAATGTCATCTTTCTATGTATGTATCTATCTAATTATTTATTGAAAAGAGAGGTTCATGAGCTCAATATTTAAAAAGCAAAGGTGAATCCTCAGGATCTCGACGATAGAAGGTTTTGCCTTTATTCTTCAGGCTCAATCTTCAGAGATTATTTATCTCTTCGTTAGAAGCATTAAAAACACGACAATCATAAATATCTCGATTGTTAATGAAAACTCGGAACTACGTTCAAGACATCCGGATTTATAAGAATTTTTCCTACTCAGAAGGGTTTGCAAATATCAATATCGAAATGAAAAGGATGAGCGAAAATTTCTTCTTTCTTCTCATGAAAATGAATCATTGCTTATTAATTATTATTATTAATAACATTCTTTAACATTTTATAAAATAACTTGCTTACTATATTCACAAATTCTTTTGAGAACTTATACGTTTTCAAAACTTTGATGTCAATAATTGATTTTTATCAATAGTCAAAATTGGTCGTATTGTTGAAAATTCGATGTATTGAATTCGTATCAGTAAAAATTCGAGGAGTTCTCAAGCAATTTTTAATTCAGCAACAGAGAGAAACAATCCACTCATTTAATGAAACAGTATTTCATTGAATTTCGTAGTATTATCACATCTATTCACCAAATATATATATATATATATATATATATATATATATATATATATATATATATATATATATATATATATATATATATATATGTATATATATATACAATATATATATATATATATATATATATATATATATATATATATATATATATATATATATATATATATATATATATATATATATATATATATATATATATATATATATATATATATATATACATATATATATATATATATATATATATATATATATATATATATATATATATATATATATAATATTTATATCATTATATAATTATATATTTATATAATATTTTGAATGTTTTTTGCAATAACAGGCTTTTTTCAATATTAAATTATTAAATCAAACACGCATAACTTTTTTCTTAATATGAAAAACTTTATTTTTGTTGACGTTTCGTTGTATATCACAACTTTGTCAAAACTAATGAATAATTGAATTTTATAAATTACTGTAGATACCAAAATGTCGAACTTATTTTTAGAAAAATCAAATTAATTTTTTTGTATTTTCACATATAGATTTTTGGTATCAGAGGAATGAATGAATTAAAATATATATATATATATATATATATATATATATATATATATATATATATATATGTGTGTGTGTGTGTGTGTTTTTGTGTGTGTTTATGTACATAATTTATGTACGTATTTCTTATAAATTGGTTAATTTCGGCCAAATATATAATTACCCTTTCTATATATTAACGTCAAATTCAAATCACACTCAAACTGTTTAAAACTTCAGGAAGTCGTTCTAAGAGATTACCAAAAGACACAAGTTAACTCTTTGATCACAAATAGAAATAAACACTAGTCTGTATCCCAAAATAAATCCACTTTTCTAGCCGAATTAAATGAGATTATCTAGAAATTGCTATCTCCAAAAGGCGCACACAGCACCATGTCAAGATAATATTCAAAAACCGTCTCTTAATGAACATTCTCGGGTTCTCTTCCACATTTTCATTTACGAGTTTGTTGAATAACCTACAAGAACTTCTTTTTCAATTCATAATCACTCCGCGCCACCGCAAGAAAACTCGGCATTATTCAGAGCGTGTGCTAAATTACGTGTACACGCAAAACTCGCTTCCAATTGAAGGCTCAAGCATGCAAGTTGAAAACTTTGAGAATTTAATGACTTACCCAGAAGCACTACACAAAACACGTATTTCTAGAGCGCGGGATAGCGGGTTCTCCCTGCGGAAGCTTCCCTTAAAATGTGGAAACGCGCTACGAAATAGCGTGGCTCTTGTTTTGAGGGCTTGCGCCTTCGCCGCTCGGATCCTGTTGCTTCTTTTAGTTTAGCTGTTCATCTCGATACGCCGAATGAAAAATATCTCAAACACTCTATAGAATGGTTTTAATAGCTATTCATCAAATTTCCCGAGTCGAACGCAGATAAACACACACACACAGCTGCAGACAGACGGGTCGAAATAATCGTAATGGGTTTCTTTGAGTAAGTACCTTTTTTATGGATGTTTCGCAAACACTGGCCACAATGTTTGAGGCTAAGCAGTAAGCATGCGGTATGAAGTTAAATATCCATTGAAGTAAATGGGGACAAAGCTACCCATTTACCCTGAAGCGTTCGTGTTAGCTCAATAGAAACTCCACAGTTTGCGGTCGATTCTCTGTATCCATTCTAAATAAGAATACTTCATTTGTCTTGAGGTCTTTATGGACGCTTTCAGAGTGAATACAAACTAGGCGATGGTGCTGCCATGAGTTGTCCAAAATTTATCGTGGGCAACATTGGCTAAACTTGTTATTTAGAACTGTATTCGAATAGTTTGACGAGGATTCTTGTTCGATAACACCGCTCTATTTGAAGACTTACATTGAAAACATTCGCAAAAATACTCTGGAGTAAGAATTTTTTGACACAAATGAATTCATAAAAAATTTTAATCTGAAAGCTAAAAGTTAGATTTCCGCCGAACTTTTACGAAGAGATAATTGTTTTCGACTCTCAATCAAAATTTAATATTTGAAAGTTGGTATACTGAAATATTAAGTTCCATACATTTTTTTTCAAAGCAACATCAGGATTGCTCTACATCGAAAAACTGATTGATTCCTCAATCACTTAAGCAGTAAGAACGCGCAAAGCGCTACTGGAATAAACATTTCAAATAAGATTAACAACTCCATTTTCCCATGCAATAATGCGGTTAGTCGAATACAGTATGGCCATCTGATCCTCGGGATTTAACGCTTGGCCATCTTATCCACCGGATTCAAATCTTCCTCATATTCCTTGGGGTTTTGTGTATTTTGATCTTTGTCAAATGATTTTTTTGAGTTATTAACTTCGTAACAGTAACTTTGCTCAGTGTTCTTTGATTTAGTATCTCTGTTCTCAATTTGTCTTACCCTAGGATAGGCTTACGTGTATCTCAAAAATATGAACTGGAAAAAAAAGAAATGCAGCATTGAATCGAAAATGGAAAAATCTTGAAAAAGTGTCTTTATAAATCTTGAGAAGTGCTTCGGAATTCTTTGTAATTGCACATAAAAGTTTGAATAAAAATTTGTACCACCTCATTGAAGAATTTCTTTCAAAGAGTTCGAAGGTATCGAGGATTGAAGCAGGTATAAATTTCAATGAATGTTTTCTGATATTATAAGAAATGAGCTCTTCGACTTATTGCATTGAAAATTGTTTCTCGGTAAACGGTTCAATATATTATGCTGCTTAAAAATATCAAAAAAAAAAATGTTTGTATGGATACACAGTAGAAAAAATTGAAAATATTCAGAAGGAAGGATATGACCTTAAATTTGTCGTGGATTTCTTCTCAAATCATATTGTATCACCACAATAATATGATAATTAAAAGATATAAAACTTCAATAGCATAAGCTTTTAGTAAAAAAGGAACCACTAGTTCAGGACGTTCAAAACGAGTTCGGCGTCATCCTTTTCCTCTCCAGAAATGACTATATGGCAATTTTTGACCTTCTTACAACCATATTGTTCTAGATTGATCAAGAGTTTAAAAGGAACAAAAAGTTATACAACGCCCAAAAAAATTCTGAAATTCCTAAAAAAAGGAAAAATATTCTTTCTCAAATATCCCAGGATATCATCAAAAAAAGTTTCTTTATGATATCCTTCTTTCAATACATTCCTGATAACTGATTGATTGATTCGAATTTTTCACATAAATTCTGTTCGTTGCTTGACGCAGTGTTGGGATCTCCACTTTTTTGATTTCTATAAATTTTCCACAGCAGAAGTCAATAGTCTTTGTACTTCAATATGATTCCAGAATTCTCATAAACCAATAACAGTAGAAAAATTCTCCTTGTGTATATATAACGAATTTCAGTCGAAAAATTCGATACAATTCAATCTATCTTTTTATAATAATATTAATAAGTTCTTTATTGTAAACAGGCACAATACTCAATTACAGAAAATGATAACATAATATTGATTACTTACTAAATAATTGAAATGAAAGAGAAATCACAATGAGCTCTATATAATCTAAAAAAACTAAAATAGTAACTAATAACTAAATAATAAAATTCATTGAAATATTAGAAAGAACTCAATCTAAATCAATTCATTTCAGACAATTACCTTCTTTCACATAACTCCTAATAATAACTTCTATGGATTCAAAGTGAATGTCACAATTATTGGCAACTCTATTGAATGTAGACTCCATAAACCAAATGGGGGATTGTATTAGCGAGTTGGTCCTTGGAGTCTCTAGGTGGAATAATTATGTATTACGAGAATTTTGCCTAGGAACACGAAATTTCAAAACTGATAAGAGAGGAGGACAATCAATACTATTGTGCACTAATTTGTATAAAAATTTGCGTGAGAAAATTTATCTTCTTCACTGCAATGCGAATAAACTGAATACACTCAATAATTTGTTATGATTAACTCCTCTCTGATGATAAACTTTATCCTCCCTCCAAACAAAGAATTTCCAGAACCTTCTCTGAATATCCTCAAGATGGCGTTGATGGCAAGTGTACATAGGCTGCCAGATCATGCTGCCATACTCCAACTTGTTACGGATTATGGTAATAAATAGTCCTATGGATGTTGAGGAATTATTGAAATATTTGCCATTCCGTATAATGAATCCATATATTTTCGAGGCAGATGAAATAAGTTGGGTGATGTGTGGAACAAAGGAAAGTTGATCGAAGACTACACCAAGATCTCTCACTTTATCAGAACTAGAAGGAACCAGACCACCGACGATAAAATCACACTCAATTCGGACTTTTTTCCTTGTGAAAGAGACAACATTACACTTTGACACATTCAAACTCAAATAATTGTCCTCACACCAACTAGCAACATGGTCCAGCGCGAGCTGAAACTGAACACAGTTGTCCTGTGATCTAATATATAATATAATATAATTCATGATATAGTTTCAAATCGTCTGCGAAGATCAAATGTGGAGAGTCAAGATTATCCATCAGATCATTTACGAACAGAATAAATTACAGTCGTCCAAGATTAGACCCTTGAGGTATTCCGGAGGTTAGTATGAACTCAAATGACTGTATACCTTCCAGCTGTACGAATTGACGTGGGTCAAACAGGTAAGAATGAGAAAGGTTGGTGAGGCTATCAAAGAATCCAAATTTGTTGCGTAATATCTATACAAGCAGCGCATAAGCAACTTTACCAAAAGCTTTCCGAACATCTGTGTAAATCACATCAACTTGGTGGAGACGGGTACTTCAGAAACGTACCGAGAAAACAGCATTAGATTGCTTGAACAAGTTATCATTGACATAAATCCATGTTGCTCAATCCTGATGCTGTTTCTGACGGCTGGATATATAGCATTATAGACTACAATTTCAAAAAGTTTGGAAGAGTTTAATAAGATGGATATTTGCCTGTAGTTGTTCACAACAGAAGGATCACCTTTTTTCAAGACAGGTACTATCTTGGACGATTTCCATATTTCAGGAAAAGTGGTTCTGCTTATTATGAGATTAAATATATGTGTTAATGGATTCGAAAGTGCATAAGTACAATCTTTCACAATAAAACTTGGTATTTCATCAGGACCAGACGTAAGTTTATCAGAGAGTTTCTTGGCGGCAATAATGATTTGATTCCGAGTTCTTGAACTGACACATATCGTGTTATGACCATCAGAATGGTTCCCATTTGAATTGTGGTTCAAAGAAATACCATATATCGAACTAAAATATTCAGCAAAGGCGTTAGCTATGGATGTGGGTTTATGATACGTACGCTTTATGATAAGTACCTACGCTTTATGATAAGTACCTACGCTCACCATCTCTCATCTCACCAGGAATCATAGAAATACCTTTTTTCTCGTTAAGACCCCAAAAAAGAGGGTTGCTTTTACCCTTATAATTAGTAGTAATAAGTAATTGAAGTATCACTATATATACTTGCCTCTCCTACTTTCCAACACCCCCTCCACTGCGTCCTTCACGAGCGCATTGCCGTTGGAAGTCATGTTTACACCGTTTTTTCGTGTATTTCGCAATATTTTTTCAGAAATTCAAGATGAACATTTTGCTGTACTTTGCTTATATTTTCGAAATCCGTTTCAACAAACCAAATTGGACGATTCGTGAAAAATCCAGACATTTTTCAATTAAGCGCATATATTTATTGGAACCGCCAATTACGCAAAAAATGATTATGCCACCATTGTCCATTTTTTTCCAACTTGAAAAGTGTCATGATTGTTTTTTTTTCACCAAATCGCAGCCAGGTAAGATAAAAATTAAATAAGTCATTAATTAGTTAAATAAGCAATAAATTTTCGAGTTTATTAAAATTTTCTCCGCTTCTAATGATTCGATCGGATTGAGGGACGGCTCATTTTGTTCGTTATTGATGTCATTGAGTTTTCATAATCATTTTTCCTGTTATAGAAAAAACTGAAAAAAATGTAATTTTTCGTTATAAATCGTCAATAAAAAATTTAGTATTGGTATTTGCTTGTCCAAATTATAACAAAAATAAAGTATATAGTACCTTTTTTCTAATGACATAGTCGGTTTGCTGAAATAAATAATGTCAAAAATCCATAATCAGTTGTTCCCTGTTGCTAGGCCTAATTGTCAATTAAAATTGTTTGAATCTAGAGAATAGAGTTTTCATTGCTATTTTATACTTGGAAAATTGTCTTAGACAAAAAGAGGGTAACTTTCATATTTTCATCTCAAATGTGAGGAGTAATCTTTCATTGAAAGCTTTATACCTTAGTGGAAAATGGAAAATTCCTTCGCTCTATGAAAATGAATGATACGAAAGAAAGTTATTCGAGAATGAACATCGCCATAGGAAATTTCAAATGTAAACTACCAGGAATATTTCATGGTTGTAATGTGGCAAAATTGTTGAATGAAACAGATAGGCCATCAAATGAAGTGTTATTTATGACGGTGCTACTTCCGGTTTGCCCATAATTCACAAACATATAAAACTCTTTAATTTGCACGCAAGCGGGAGAACTTCAAAACGAATAAAAACGAAACTGTTTGTACTCAGACTGAAATGATTTCGCGCCAATATATATTCGAACATGTGAAGCAGAATAAAATGTATTACTGTTCGGAAATGTATTAGGCATGCTTGACGGGATGAAGTTGCTTCTCTAAAATACGCCATTTTCAATGCTGGATTCACTGAAAACGAATTACTATGTTGAGAGATTGATTACTTTAATTCCCAAAATCGATGAATTTATCATATATTATTTCAGTTTATTTATTTATTAGTTCCTTGGTTCACTTAATTCATTTCCACATGATGAAAAAATAAAGCAGTTTTGCTTTTACAATATAAAATATCTATCAACTCAAGACAATATTTGGACATTGCCAACGTTAGATCTCAACTCGATTCTAGAAGCAATTCAATTTATTTCTGTCATTTAGTTAGGATGTTTCGAGTTCTGTGAAAGTAATTTCTAATTACTAATTTATAGAAAATCGTAAACAAGAAATAAAATTTCAAACATCGACAGATAACGTCACGTGACGTAACTGAGGAGAGCTAGGTAGCTCGAAACAGTGACTGTCTTACGATTCCAATGAATGTAGGCACCGATTTCAATATTCTCTAACATTTATCCCTTTAAAGATACTGTATACATCACATTGTTCATGTTTCACATAGCAAGCTCTGCTATAATAATCTTATAATACGTCAAAAAATCATCGAAAGAAAGCTATAGTATACGTTATATATATATATATATATATATATATATATATATATATATATAAATGTTCAAAAATAAATTAATGTCTGTTTAGGATTATATTTTTAATATTTTCAGCAATAACAGGCTAATTTCAATGTTGAAAGCTTTATTTCTGTTGACGTTTCGTTCTATATCACAACTTTGTCAAAACTAATGAATAATTAGATTTATACATGTTTAGGAAGTGTTGCCGTAATGATAAGACTTTCAAAAATATTTTGGGTTATCGGCAAAAGGTGGGCAGAACTAATTGAAACGACTAATCGTCCGAAATTCTATATTTCGAACGCAATTAGGTTCTTCTTTAGGAATACTAAAAATATAAACAAGGTGTTAATTAATTAGTTACAATATGTAGAAAAAGGAAACCTACATCTGACATAATTCAATAAACCAACAAAAACGACACAAAAGTCATCCAACAGTTATTTGCAATATAAAGGCGTCAGTGCTCAGTAAAGTAAGATATATAAATGACATGTGAAACAAACTACTAAAGTGAGGTTAAATCATAGAACGTATAGTATGACACATCAACGTACAAATCTGTATTGACACAGAAAACAATCACAACACGGTCGATGGTCCTAGCCATTGGAAATTTGGCCAGCTCATTCAACGATAACAGGTAGCTATAAACACAACTAAGGCTCTCAATATCAATTATTTTGTTGGTGTTATTAGGAGTATTCTAGGTATTGCAAGAAGGTCTGTATAACTTCTCCGAGGTATTCAAAATGAACGTCTTGCAGAATTTCACCATATTTTGTTATTAGAGTATATTTATTTATACACACTCATACACACACATATATATATATATATATATATATATATATATATATATATATATATATATATATATATATATATATATATATATATATATAACAGTAAATGTCCAACATCTGACATATTATAGCCATTTCATAAAGGGGCGAGTAAGTCGGAGAGATTCACCGAATTATGGCTAGTACATCGCTGGTGTAGACGAGCATCAGCTCTTTCTAGAATAGCCCTATCAAAGCGAAGGGTATTTGCTAGTGACATCACTCAGCTGGTTACGGAGGGCCCCTCATTGCCTTCTTACCTATATAAAATAATCCTCTTCCCTGTCACTCAAAGACCCAACAGCGACAGGCTTACTGTCACAACGTCTTGGCTTGTGGCATAGTTCTATGATTTTAAAGTATCTTGACAACCAATTCCTCACATCATGCCACTTTGGCCTTTCTAACTTCGACTTATAAAAGTTACAAGATTTTCTACAGAAAATTTGTTGGGAATAAAATCTTCTCTATCTTTTCGATATTTGTTCAATGAACAAATACTACTTTACAAACATTTCTACATGTTAATTTATCATTATGGGAACGAATGATGTGATATTTAGTCCATTTATTATTCGTATATTGTGGAAACGAAAATATTCACCTTTTTTCAATATGGAAAAAGACTTCGAAATTTGAGTGTTCAGAAGTTCCTAATTTAATTTGTCCTCTATGTAAGGGAATGTATATAAGTGAGACTGGTTTAGTTTTTGCGACAAAAAATCGTTTTCAAAGACCGTTTTTTGGTCGACTATGAAACCGTTTACGTCTCAAATCAAAACAGTCTTCGTTGCGCAAACCACTCTTCGAATACGTTTTTCGAAGAAACTAGTTGCGATAGCTTCGTTAGAGATACATGATGACCAGGCCACGGCCGACTTTAATCAGGCTATGAAGAGTGTAGTGTTGCCAAAATTGAGTTAGTGTTCTACTCTCCTAGCCGGTTGTTCCCAAAGTTTAAATTAAATTAAATAATATAACATATAGCATTAAATCATAAGCACAGGGAGAAAGAGTGTTTAACATGAAATACATAATTATTGTATGAGACTAGTACCGTTTCTTCTTTTAAAGTATTAATTTTATTTGATCAATTAAAATTCGAAGGTTATTTAAACAAGTAGTCCTGTTTTCTGAAAAATCTTCAAGCATATCACAGCTAATTTTAATCGATGCTTCATTTAAATAACATCATAAACTTTTTTCGATTAAATATGTGAAAGGTTGATCCGCACTGTCTGGAATATCTTTGTATCACATTAACAAATTCTCTATTTGAGACCACCTATCCAATTGGGAGTCAATATGTAAAATCCAACTTGAATCAGTGTACAACAACTTTTTTCCAATCAAAAATACTGTTACCAACATGAATACATTCACTGTAATTGGGTTACTTATGGTAATGATTTCGTCACTTGAATTAAGAAGATAATAATGAATTTTGTTGTAACTGAACCCAATTCCAACAATCGGGAATATTCATTTTACTGGAAAAATGAAGAATTAAATCTTGAAAATTGACACTTAAATCTGACTTTTCAAAAATGTTTTTAAAATTATCATTGCGAGTTAAATAATTTATCCGCCTTTCCTCTGGGTTTTTCCTAGGTAAGGGCATATTTTTAGGAATGCAACAAGCTTTCGTCATTTTAAGAAAATATACCTATTAGAAACTCACCTATTCCAAGCTTGAAACTTACTGAATCATCTACGGAGTCCCTCTACACTGTATTTCACAAAATAATTATTTGTAAGTAATACGTACTCAAAACACAACACAAATTTGATTCAATTGAATCGGTACACACAAAACACTTCCTTTTTATAATTTGATGTTATATTATCCACAAACTATCATCACTAGCACCTAAATTACACTATAGAAAATTGATGAATATAGGCTACAAAATGTTTCACTGAAATCGGTAAACAAACTAAACACTTTGTTTTTTATAGTTTGAAGTTGAGATTTCAACAAATTATCAATATTAACACATGTATTACGCTGTACACAATTGAAAAATATAGAATTTATACCAAAATCTCAAATTATTTAACTTCAAACTGCGAAAGTTTTGAGAAGCGTCCTATTTGCTTTAGTATACCAGCTCAATTAATGGCGGGATTGTTAGACGACTAGGATACCGTGGCAGATACTCATTTCATGGCCTGATTGAAGTCGGCCGTGACCAGGCATTATGAAAAATGGCCCATAACTAATGGAAATTTAATAATAACTATTCAAATAATCAATTTGTCTAGGCATTATACAAAATGTCCATCACGTATGGGCAGAGTAACAGAAAACATGTTTCATTACTATTTTTTTCGACATTCAACTAGCGTTGAGAACACGAATAACATGAAATTATTGAAAGTCAAATTGAAAATATACCACAAAACAAAAAATTCACAACATGTCTTCAACTGGAAACAAACCCAACTTGGAACAATTTCAATAAACAGAGTCATTATTGAGATTAATTAGCAAGGGCTTCTCCATTTAGAATACTCCAGTTTTCAACTACGAAATCGATTAACATCTGGAACTCGGACTCTTGATAGTGTTGCCAATTGCAACCGTTGGATAATTAGCGTTTGAAACATCCAACAATTTTTGAATGTTTCCAGCCGTCGATGTAAAACAATTTCAAAAATTGAAATGGTACCGAATACACTGTTTTCTAAAATTTCTCATTTTTATTAAAGAATTTTGACGTACCATCTACTATTTCGATTGCTTCTTCGGGGATTTGGAATCAAATTATTATCAAATTGACCAATATACGAGGTCCGTTCAAAAGAAAAAGTGAATTCTGAATTTTTTCGGAAAGTATTCATTAATTCATCAACATCCATTTTGTGACATTCAAAGTATTCCGCCTCAGATATAATGCACCTATGCCAGCGCTTCTTCCAATCCTCAAAGCACTTCTGAAATCTAGTATGGCCTTCAGCTCGTTCTTCGATTCCGAATTTATCTCATCAATTGTGGCAAAACGCGTTCCTTTCATTAATCTCTTCAGTTTAGGGAATAGGAAAAATTCACAGGGAGCCAAATCTGGTGAGTACGATGGTTGAGGAATGATTACGCTTTTGTTTTGGCCAAAAAATCATGAGCAAATATTGATGTATGAGCTGGTGCATTATCGTGATGCAGAATCCATGAGTAATTTTTCCACAATTCCGATCGTTTGAGCCGTATTGCTTCACGCAAAAATTCCTGCATAAATTCCTTGTAGTGTTCGTTATTAACCGTACGATCTGTCGGCAAGAACTCATGGTGCGCCACACCGTTGTAATCGTAGAATTGAAGATTTTTTTGAACAGACTTCGTACATAATGACCAGACAATGTAATAAATGAAGAAGTTTGGATAATATCAATTACTTGGTCCGATATAGTTAGCCATCATTCATAATGCTTGGACATTATAAATAATGCCCTTAGTTATCCCTTGGTTCATAACATACATATTTTTCACATTCGAAATATGTGGGAATTTTTTGAAAAACAATAACATTTCGTCCAAAGATTAAACTGATTGAATTTACACGTAAGCTAAGAGAGAATCGAATAGAGCAAGTGAATCCTCTCGAATTTATCAGCCGACTTCAGCTTTTATTGCTTCTTTCTAGGAGGAAGCTTACGGATGTCAGTGACTTCATCCCGTATAGGGGTTTTTCCATAGCAGAGCTATAGCCTCTTAATGTCCCTTTTTGGAACGGATTCATGCAAATCATTCGCAATGCTAATACTTCCAAATGTCCTGCCCCGATGGCTGAGTCTGCGTCGGCCTCAACTGAATATTGTTATCGATATATCGAAATAAATTCCGAATTTTATTTTGTGGAATACTTCATCGAAAAGTGTCAGCAGGTCATTTCAAATCGTCGTTCCACGAATTCATTAATTTCATAACTTGAAAAATACGGGAACACTGCGAAAAAAATAGCTTATGTTGAATTGCATTCAATATTCTCAAAGTGCTTTTGAATTTCATGATATGAGGGATTTTTGAAATGCTGCTCTCGGAACGAATTAATGAGTCTCTTTCAGTAACAGTAATGATGTCAAACCTTCTGCTTCTATTTTACAATTTTTCAATTCATGGAAAGTCAACAGGCGACGTGGATGTAAAAATTCGAGGTCTTTTTTGCTGCCAAAAGCAAGATAATCAGAAGGAAATGTGATATTTATATATATATATATATATATATATATATATATATATATATATATATATATATATATATATATATATATATATATATAGAACAGACACTTACAGGTACAACTTCCAAGGTAAAATTTATGGGCGAAGTATCAGATACCCTTGAAATAAAAACCGGTGTGCGGCAGGGGGACGGACTTTCTCCAATCCTTTTCAATATTGCTTTAGAGAAGATCATTAGGGAATGGGAACTTCACGTAAAAGGCATACATGTGGGTATCAAAAAAGAAAATAGAATAAATGTCAAATGTCTCGCCTTTGCAGACGATATTGCTATCATCACGGACAACAGAACTGAAGCCATTCTCACCGTAGAAAAACTACATGAAATTGCGCAGAAAACCGAGTTACAAATTTCTTATGAACCAAATACATGGGAAGAAAACCAAAAAATAAATCTTCTCTTATCAAAAAAAAGTGGTGAAATTCTGCAATTTTAAATACCTCGGGGAAGTTATACAGTCCACTCCTCAGGTTTGAACCGAATCGCTAATGAACAGAGAATTACCAAGCTCCACGAGGCCTACAAACTAACATGGGCTCACTATAACAGAAAGAGCATTTCGAAAGGCGCCAAATTGAGGCATTATAACACAACGACTCTTCCAGAAGCAATATACGCATCTGAAACAATGGTTATTGGCGGTCATTCAAGAATTAAAGAAATAGAAAAACAAGAACGAAACATTCTCAGACAGATTTACGGGGCCAATCAATAGAAACGGCATATGGATGAAAAGACCTCAGAATGAACTTTATCAAAAAACAAATACAATAACAGACTAAATCAGAAAACGATGAGCAAAGTTCTATGCACATGTCTACAGAATGAAACAGTCCAGAATACCGAAAAAACTACTCAATATAATTATGAATAGTAAATGCGGAACAGAGTGGCTAAAAGAGGTCCAAGAGGATCTACAACAGATCAATATAAAAAATCTCGAAGATCGCACTGAATGCCGCTATAAAATCGCACATATAAAGTTTAAGCAAAAAGTAAATCGTCAACCTGGAGTAAAGTGGACAGATGAACGGAAGAAAGAGCATTCAGAGAGGATGAAGCGTTTTTGGGAGGCAAAAAAGATGAAGCAAAATTCCTAATGATTGCGAATTCAAGTTCAGTCGCTCTCCTCATGGGGAACAATCGATATATATATATATATATATATATATATATATATATATATATATATATATATATATATATATATATATAGCCGCCAACAGTCGCTTATCCCGTGCAGAAGATTTGGTTTATTTGTTCGAAAAATACCAAAACTCTGCTTTGTCTTGAGATATTCGAATTTAAACATCCGATAATGCGAACATTTCATCAAATAACCTTATTATTATTAATCGCTCCTGTATTCTATCAGCGTGATAAACGGTATATGAACATATACATATTTCTAAAATTTTCATCCAATGAAATTGTGTTGCTTTATTCTTCTTTTATATGATGCCGAGTTCTACTTCTGCCATCTACTTCACAATATACTGCAATACGTATAGAAATCTGTAATTAGTTCTGAAAATATCGCATTCCCATGATGTATTGATATACAGATTCTCTGGCGTACCCTTAATCACGGTGCCCACACTCATAACACATTTAATTGATGGAATTGAAGTACAATTTACCTTTGTACTGTTGACAAAATCTTCACAAAATCTTTGAATTTTCATGAGCATCAATTTGTATAATTTAGATACCCGTCTTCATAGTTCAAGTCAAAAATGATCTTAAATATTTATCAACATAATAAGAAAGACATTTGGCCAATAGTGAATTTGGCATCAGACGAAAATACATAGGCTTATAACAACCTAACCCCTTTGAAATATGTATTTGCTAGTCAAACATAGATGTCGCGCTAGTGGATTAAACACGATTCAATGAAAGTCGGTAGTGCTATCTCGAAGTCGGTAACTACAGTTGCCAGTAGAGTAGCCTAGAAAATTACTATACGAACGGTAGAAGAAGGTGAATTACAGCTTTCTGAAATGGGATAATAATCTTCACTAAGCGAATGGTATTCATAATTCCATAAATGACATAGATGTCACTGACAAATACTTTCTTATTGATAAACAAATTGTTACTTGACAAATAACATATCTATGTATTGCACAACTTACAAATTATAACACATATTTCTTTAGAATGACTCTTTGTAGGAGCATTCTTTTTATTTTTCTATCAGTTCTGAGAACAAATATTACATGTATTATTCAATAAAATTATAAGAGACCTAAAACAAACAAAAATATTTGAGTAAACATCTGACTTGAAGAATAATTTTGTTCAAGAGTCTTTTGAAAACTTAACGAATTCAATATACCGACGAAATATACTATGAACTTGTGTGCCTAGCTAGTTTCCTTTATTACATAAAGTATTCTGATTAAGATGTGTATCATCTCACGAGAGAGTTATTGATACCAAAAAATTATCTAATCTCTGTTTCAGAGGATTAACTACTTTCATTTTTAATCCATGCAAACTGTGGTAAGATCAGAGGAATTTAATAGAAACTAAACATTCTCATGCATTGAAATGTATTCCGTATTTTAGGTTAACAATAATGAATTTGAAAACGAGTGAAGAAATGACAAACTGTAACTGACGTGCTCATTATCTTTATGTCGTTTTTATGATCTATGTAACAAATGGAAAAATAGTGCTCAACAAATCTATAAATGATCAAATATTGTTGGCATATTCATAGTTCAATTTCATTTTTCTACGTAGTGCATCCGCACTTTCCTACCAGCAAACAAATTTCGACCTTCAAAAATCGCTCAATCTGCCCAGGACATTCACACGTGTAATCTATTCCGTTGTGGCTTATTATTGCAATTGACGATACGTAATTTTATTTGGATCGCGTTTCAGTTCAACATCCACACGAAACTGTTTACGTTTTGGTGTCACCGAAAAACAATCTTGATATAATGTTTTGGAGCATAGAAAGTCGTCCACCATTATGTAATCATAATATTTGAGAACGATGTAGTGATGCTGCGACTATTTTGAGAACGGATAAACGCATCATAAAATGATATGGCAATCGTGAAGTAGAACAAAACTTTTCACCAAATAGAAGTGAATTGCCAAAGTAGCATAATTCTTATACGAGGGTTGCTCTAAAGAAAAAGTGAAGTTTGAAATTTTTCGAAAAGTATTTATTCATCAATATCCATCTTTTAGCCTTCAAAATTATTCCCCTCAGATATAAGTCACTTATGCCAGCGCTTCTTCCAATCCTCCAAGTACTTCCGAAATGCGCTTTTCGGTATGGCCAACTGCTCGTTCATCGATTCCGATTTTATCTCATTAATTATCGCAAAACGCTTTCATTTCATTGGTCCCTTCAGTTGTGAGAATTGGAAAAAGTGAAAGGGAGCCAAATCTGGTGAATACGGTGGCTGAAGCATTATAACGGTGTTGTTTCAGGCAAAAAAATCACAAACAACCGATAATGTGTGAGATGGTGCATTATCATGATGCAGAATCCATGATTGGTTTTTCCACATTTCCTATCATTTGAGCCGTATTGCCTCACGCAAGCGTTGCATAACTTCCTTGTAAAGTTTTTTATTGACCGTAAGAAGTTTTAGCAAGAACTCATGGTGCAACGCCGTTGTACTCGAAGAAAACAGTGAAAAAAACCTACACATTTGATCGAGCTTGGCGAGCAGTTTTTGTTTTGGTCCTTCTGGCAGCTTTCATTGGGATGATTGGCCTTGGTTTCGACATCATAACTATAAACACACGTTTCGTTAACAGTTATGACCTTTTTGAGCAAATCTAGATCGTTGTTGACGTCATTCAACCACTTCTGAGCGTACTAATGCGACGTTGCTTTTGCTCAATATTCAGCAATTTTGGAACAAGCTTCGCTGCTACACGTTTCATGCCTGAAGCATACGAGAAAATTGCATGGAATGAGCCGATTGATCGCCAACATCCTCTGATATTCCCTGATATTCCCTGATATTTTCGGGAAATTTTTTCTTTTGTCCTTTCTTCACTTGTTGGCGTGGTTGGAACTCCAGGACGTTCATTGTCATCAACATCTTCACGGGTTTCTGTGAAGCACTTGTACCACTTCTAATAAAATATAATACAGATTCTTTGATCCATTTTTTTCAAAAGTAAAAAATCGAAGAACACACAAAAGCCTACTAACCTTTTCTGCTGTCAAAAACAAACTAATCCAAAATGGCTGATAATTTCCACATATGAGAAACGTATATGTACCAAAATAATGAAAAAATTTTTCGATAAACGAGTGATCACAGCCTGCGAAAATTAAAATTAACCTTTTCTTTTGAACAGAACCCGTACACGTCGATTTATCGAAATTTTTGTGTTCTATGTTCAACTCCAAGAGGCCACGTGGTATATATGTGTTTATATATACATGTGTTAATGATATATATGTTTATGGAACAGTGTGTATATTTCAGTGGCCTCTTAGAAATGAATAGAGTATAGATGTTTTATATCTCTTCTATTCACTCATACACAACAGAATCTTGAGAAATATCACAAAACTGTTTATACATTAGATATATAAGGGACATAGGACGATCTATGTCTGATATTTTGAGATTTTTCAAAAGACAAGATTTAAATAGAACGTCGATATAGTCAAATTGTTTTAGGTTTGGTAGTTTCGACTATTTGATGTTATCTCGCGAATACAAATTATTAAACTATATTATAATTGTTATAAAATAGAATTTATCAGCAGAAATGATCAGATACGTACATTTCCCATATTTTTGTAATTGAAGTGAATGAACAATATTGAAATGAATCGTCGATTATTGAAAAAAATGTCAATTGGAATTTAGAAAAAGATTATTCATTTCTTTCGTAAGCAAACACACAAAATAATAAAACGTTGAAAATTCACAACACTACCTTATATTTCACATTTGCGTTTTCAGCTAATCACAATCATCATTTACGGAACAAAACATACAAAGAATTTGCTGAATTCCTTCAAAAAGTCATTGACATGGGTTGTAAATTATATTTTCATTATATAGACCCCATATCATCCTAATCAAATTCTATTTGCAGGAAAACGTGTTCACATACAAGCAAATAATTGAACGAACAAGAAAACTTGGTTAAAAAAATCCTTATGTTGTAGTGAAATTGAAAGAGTTCTTTTCCGAATTTTGTTAACTCAAGAGAAATGTGTTGTTTACATTAAATATCTGCACATTTTAATTGCGTTTCTATTGATAATTCTGCTTTCAATATATTCATGGTCGGCCAGCAAATTAAATTTTCAAATGACAAAATGTCTATCAAAAATGCTTCAGTGAACAATGGCATTGTGTCATATTTATCGGACCTTCAAGACGGATATCGATATAACTCGAGAGTCGAGGAGAACAAAGGTTGGAAACAATGAACTTTGGAGATTATAACGATAATTAATTACCTTCGAAAAACAAAATAATTTTGTCATTTGAATATTCTCGAGTACTAGTTTTTCCCCCAACTTGCATTTCGAGATAAAAGTTCAAACAAAATTTTTCTACGAAAATCTCAGTGGAATTTTGGTGATTCGTTTTTGTTTCGACGTATTTGTACAACTGTCAACTTACTGTCAAGGATGACGTTAAAATTTCAAAAGGACAACTTTTCATTCCTCTAAAATAATAGTTTCAACTTTAATTTTCATTGAAAAGTTGAACTAGGCGACAATTTTTATTTTGTGATTTTTACTCGAAATTCTTGACACTGCTCTCAATGTTTTTCTTTCATATTCAAGCCCTTAGCAATAAACAGCGCATAACCTGAAATTTTGTTTCGAAATATCGAAATATTCCGAATAAAACTCACAGGAAGTTGTCTGCATAAACTATCAACCTCCAATAGTGAATAATTAATGCATTCTGTAGAACATCGAACTCGTTGGAAACACTATACAGCGCTGTTTCATCATATTATGGGAATCATCAGTGACACCTATCCAAACAATCGAGCTTAGATGTTCTTTTCAAGCGAACCAATGCCCTATTTCTTCAGAGGCAGATTCAAACCAGTGACATACACACGTGAGCTCCTTCTATCGATGATACGAGATTAACTCTCTAAGAGTGCATTCGTGACACGATTTTAGTTCTTACTTCAATTCAAAGATGGCAGACTCTGTAGAAATTTCATTCAAAAACCTCAGAAGTTGTTGTAGTTCGTAGTAATTCGAAATAAAACTCTAAGTTTGAGAATAAACAAATTGTATTTTGATAATATGTTTGGCGAAAGTTCGATGCAAATATTCATGAAATTCAAAGAATTATAGCATTAAAATTGTGACAAAATGGTGATATGGCTAAATGAACTCTTGGTTGATCCATGCCCCACTTTATATTAAGTTTTTGCGTCCCATAAATGTTTGTTTTAATTAAAACGCAAATCAGTTAAGTAATTTCTGCGATATCCCTCATTACAAAGTGTGATCGTCGCGAAGTGTAGTCAAATGCCAGATATTTCCAATTCCTCAAAGGCAAACAACAAATAGGACAATTCACGGTAAACATATTTATAAAAACATTTCACAATGGGTTCAATCGTTGTTTTCGAGCATAAAGATGATAACATTATTGAATCACTCGTGTTGATGCACGGTTAGATAACAACGCATTATAATTCTGAGTAATTTCGTATAATTTATAATCCCTATGAGTGTTGTTTTCCAACGAACTGCTTTCGGCGAAAATATTCAACGTCGGGCCTCTCGTTTTTCAATAATTATGTCGACGTGTCGTAATAGCAAGGAATCTCGGAAAACCCGGTCTGACGGGAATATTTTCATTATCGGGAACACGTCGCAAATTAATACAGTTAGTTACATATTATGAGAAAATGCGTTGAATCGGTTCCCAGTTACGCTGATACTAGAAACATAAACGCACTTATAAACCGGAAGCTTCAGTATGTAAAAGGAACTTCCACTAATAATCTTTCGTCGAATTGACTCATCATTGAAATTTTGACGTTGAATCATTCCCTGGGATAGAGAGAAGTACCTGCTTACTCATTTAGTACAATCTGACAAATGAAAATTGAAAATATTCATGAGCAAGTGTAATTTTTCGTCCATAATAAGACAGTTAGGAACTGTCATTTAATGAAATTTCTATGTGAAAATGATGCCAATCTGTGCTTCAGTATACGCATAATTCCTCCATTTCTGGTATCATAACGATAAAAGAAAGTTTAGAGAATTTATGTTCATTTTCTTCCACATATTTCATTATTCTTTTAGTGTGATTATCTACATCACTTGTACTGAAAAAAATATATCATGTTTCACGAATATTCAAAATGAGAGCAATTCTACGGCACCATTCATTGGAGCATGACATTAACTTCGAAATCTTCTTATCAAAAGTAGCAGAGTGATTGTTACCTTCAATTAGCCTGACACTGCCAATGAGGTGTCTTTTGCGAAGATCTTAATTGCTATTCGCAACAACATACTCAAGTATATAATTGATGAAGGACAGGAAAATAATTGGCCCACGCACAGACCCTTCAAGAACCCCAAACTACAACATACACTACAGACCAACTCTCCTGAACGGATCGATCAATGATAACGAAACTGGACAAATGTAATTATATATATATATATATATATATATATATATATATATATATATATATATATATATATATATATATATATATATATCAGAAAGGTTTCCGCGGTCAGAAGTATGTATAAAACTTGGTTCTCGGAATGAGCCGCGTTCTAGATTTATATAATCTCGACGTTTCGGCTTCCGTTGTGAAGCCATCTTCAGGAGTTGGAATAAATTAGTAAAGATATTAACTATTAGAAACGATTTGGCTCGTGGAGTAAGCAGATTGAGGCCACGCAACCGAATTATTTCCTATCGTTCCTAGTTTCCCTCATTTGGTTCGTGGAGTAGGCAGGTTGAGGCCACGTAACCAGTTAACCTTTCCTCATTTGCCTTCATTCAGTTCGTGGAGTAGGCAGATTGAGGCCACGTAACCGAGTTACCCTTACCTTTACTAATTTATACCAACTCCTGAAGATGGCTTCACAACGGAAGCCGAAACGTCGAGAATATATAAATCTAGAACACGGCTCATTCCGAGAACCTAGTTTTATATATATATATATATATATATATATATATATATATATATATATATATATATATATATATATATATATATATATATATATATATATATATATATATATAACGAATGAAAAATTTTCTTGCGGTGAAAAGTACAAACGACAAAAATGTAACTCTTGGTATAGCCCGCAACTCAATTTGAAGCAGCCGTTGACACGTGTTTCGAGCTTATTGGCTCTCCTCAGAACGGCGTAGCCAAGTTCAAAGTGTATGAACCTGGAGATTACACGAACCAGGATATGGAGACGACATTTGTGAGTGTTGAATATTTTATCGCCGATAAATCACGCAGTCTATACTTACTTACTATATCTCATGGAAAAAGAACTGTTAATTATTCAGAGAATCTTTAATTTTCTTCGAAGCGACACAGTTGGAAAATTCGGAGCCCCTTCACAACCACAAAACGTTAAACACACAATAATGTTTAACAAATTATCAGTAGCGGTGGGATGTCCTTTATGACACTATTATACTGCTATTACCAAATGTTGACTTCAATATTAGATAAATAGTTTCTCTGGGAAACAATGAAATCGAAGCAGCCGGACAAAGGTGCGGTAGAACTCGGGTTCGAGCCCTGCTGAAGGCATGGGTGTTTGTGTTTGTCTATGATTTAAATAGTTCAAATAATTATATGCTGGGCAATGTACATTGATTGCCGAATGTCCGTTCGGAACCGGCGTTAAACTGTAGGTCCTATGAATTGAAAACAAATTTAATCGAAATAATCATGAAATAGGTAGACGAATGTTCACAACGAAAGAATAGAAGAAGCAATCTGGGGTTGAAGTATATTTACAAATGAATGAGCAATAAAAATATGAAGTATATTATGCCAACTTCTAACATATTTCATTTAGTTCATGTTGAATTTGAAGCACTTAAAACTGATTCTAGATTACAGACAGATTATAATGGGTGATTTTTAAAGCGTAGTTTTTTTTTAAATGGAATAGAACACACAATTTGCATCATTCATTTAGAATTTGATTGAAATGAATTGAAATTGATAACTTGGTCTTTGCCATTTACATTTTAAAGATAACTTCATGTAAATATTGTCCGCGGTTCCTTATCAAATGGTCCATTCGGAAGATCCAATTTTGCGTGAGTGTTTCGAGCATTTCGGCCTGTATTCCACGAATTACGCGTGTTATGTTATCCTGTAAGGCTTCAATCGTGTTAGGCTTGTCCACATACACTAACGACTTTACATAACCCCACAAGAAATAATCAAGAGGCGTCAAATTGAATGATCTTGGCGGCCAATTCATAGGGCAATGTCGAGAGATAAGCTGCTCAACAAATTCATCCTTCAATATGTCTGAGAACGGCGACGAATTGACATTTCACGATCCTCATCAACACTGTACGCCACGGCTGCAATATTACCTTCAGTACGCACTGTACGCATGAGGGACAAAGATTAAATGTCCAACAAAGTAAACTTGGTACGAAATTTGGTGATAACAGCACGAGTTGTTGATTCACCAGGTCGATTATGACGACTATAATATGGCCGTAACAAACGATACACATTTTTCGCAGAGCACGAATTTTGATAGTAATTTTCAACAATTTGCAATCGTTGCTCGGTTGTAAGTCTTTCCATGATGAAATGGCGGAGTATACTGAAAACTTTTCACTTTGACAGATGACGTTTGGATGCCATTACCAACCATCAGTGCCGCCAACCTGAAAAACTTAACTCTTAAAAAATCACCCTTTGATATACTCGTATATCCACAAATAAAATTAAACGGCAAGGAACACTTGAACAAGGCACAAAAATTGGAATTGATAGAATCTAGCGAGAACAAATGAGCAATGAATAAAGGTATCTAGATTTCCCAAATTTATAAACTTTCACCAAATCTATCTGATATAGATTTAGTATTCCGATGTTCATTTCAGAACCTTGAAGATGTTTAGGAATAAAAGGTTTCATATTATATAATGTTTCCTGCATTTTTGCTGCATAATATATTATTCCAGACATATATGTTATGGACCAAATGATTAATGTAACGAGAGCATTATGAATAATGTCCGGGAATTATGAATAATGGCTAGATATCTCGTTGTGAGGTGTCTTATAAAATGGACTTGATTATTATAAAAACAACTTTATTTATCACATATTCAGGTCTGTATGAATATAACTGCGTGAGTATTGGACAATGTGATGATAATTCATTTTAGAATTTTCTCAAAATTTTAATACAAATACGCATGACGACGTTTCGAAGTACTACTTCTTTATCAAATGCTGGATTAATATCTAATTACTATTAATCCTATACCTATTAATAACTATTAATCCATCATTTGATAAAGAAGTAGTACTTCGAAACGTCGTCATACGTATTTGTATTAAAATTATGAGAAAATTTCAAATATTATTTCATTTTGGATATTAATTTTCTCCAAGTATCGGCCTCATCAATCATCAATAATTCCTTTTATTAAATTGCTTCTAATATTGGTCATTTTTTATAATGACCGGGTATTATATATATTGACTCATTTATGACTTGCTCCATAACATATATAATATTTCCGGTCAGTTTGCAACCATTTATGTGATATGTATTTGACACAATGCCATGGACATTCTGATAGGGTTTTTACCTCTGTAAACCGTGTAATCGAAGTATATGCGCTATTCTATATTTCAGTCTATCTATATGCCAAATGTGATCAAAATCGTTCCAGCCGTTCTGGCGTGATTGAGTAAGAGATATTCGAGCACATCAACATTCATATTTGTGATATTAACAAGATTTTAAGTACAAATTGAAATAATATGACGATTGTTCAGCCTATCAATAATTTTCAGTTACTGCGTTGGAGAACTCATCCGCCGAAAACCTGAGGTTATATAACCAGGACACTCTAATTCAAATATACCGCATTTACATTAGAATGCGCACGTGTGAGTCCTCACACATCACTTTTCTTCTAACCTATCTCATTATCTGTTCGAACTTTCCTCATTCGGTGACGCACGCTAGGGAACTGTTTGGAAGCTGGATTGCGCAACATTGCGTTGGTCATGGTCACGATACGTGCACCAAGTCCACGACCAAAGGCGTAGGTACGAACGGGGATTCACAAAACAAGTGAATGTCAATTTCAAGTTAACCTAAAATTATTAGCCATAACTGAATTCCAAATATATCAAATTGAACACAAACATACATAATATGCTAGGCATTTTACCAAAAATCTTTTATGCCATTTATTCCACATTTGATCGAGTTGATATCATTAAATAAAATAAAACACCGACGCCACTGCTTGATAAGAGATTACTGTTATATTATGAAGACGTTACGTATCGCCCTGAAGATTTCCAGATTTAATGTAACTTGTGTTTTTATTTTACTCCTAGCGGAGCTGACACAATGCATTGAATGAGGAGAACTGATTTGGAAAATTCAGAAGAAGGTTGCTTTCAATGAATAGAAAAATGGAGTCAGACTTTTAAAGGTTTATTCTGTATATTAATATCTGTAAATTTTGATGATGTACTTTGAATTATTGAATAAGACTACTATTTGCGGAATGAATTAAACTATTAAAATAAATGAAAACCTGGAAACTTGTATTCTTCCAAAAAAAAAGAATACAATCTTGAGGGCTTCCAAAGAAATGATTAAAGAGATTATGTTTCCATAGAAATGAATCAGAGAGATAGGAAAATTGATATCACAGGAAACGGAGATTAAAAATTATAAATTTTTAATTATGTAAACAGTGAATTTGTTAACATTGATTTCGTGGAAAATTTTGATTTGAATGGAAAATTTGGATGAAGATCCTAGTTTTCATGATTTGAATACCAAATAGAATGGCATTATATATCTTGTACAAAAGTTCGACTTTTTGTGATGAAACTTTGTTTAAATTTAACATGAAATTCAAAGCACTAATTTCCACCAAAATTTTTAGTACACTTGTCATACATTTCGGGTTATTGACCCATTATCAAGACTTGATATACCTCTTGCTATATCCAATTGGAATGAAAGATTCAAAGGTTATTCTCCCTTCAGTTAGGGACATCAAGAATTATGAAATTGATAAACTTCATTCATAATATAATACGGAAAATATGATTACCTAATGAATAATTATTACGAATCAATATCTACTTCATCTTTCAAGTCACAACCTTAATGTTTTCAAAATTGCTTGTTGAATATTTTGAGTGAAAGTTTTATTTCTAAAATTTTAGATAAAACTACTTTCAATTTTCGTAGATAATTGATAAGTTCACGATAACAGTTTCAGAACTTCGTCAAATTGTCAGTTATATAACTAGTACAACATAATGGAATGATTTCATTATTAAAGCTTATAAATCCATTAGTAGACCTGCATAAAGACATTTCGAAATGGATCTTTTGTTGTTGGTACGAGGTACCTTGAAATTAATCAAATTCGACGGACTTTATAACATCATTACGTTCTGCAAGCATTTCAATACAGGTTATATTCTTCAACTGCTTACCTGTGTATGTACTAGAAATTCAATGGAATGAATCACTCCTCGCGTACAAAGAAATTGTAGCTATATAGAATCATATTATGTATAGAATATATCATATATAGAATATAAATATCATATATATATATATATAGAATATATCATATAGAATTTCATTATGTTTTATTTATTTTTCAACGATAAAACATTCCTATTATTTGATAGTTAATTCCTAGTTGATTTTACATATAAATCTTTCCGTCTTAATTCAAAATTTTTGAAAAGTTTATGGGCTGCTTTTCGTGATAACGATGGACATACTGTACATCTCAAAATACCACAAAACTTTTCAAGATTTAACTATAGTAACCGAAATTATTTTTTCTTTGTTGGAATGTCATTTCAAAAATTCAAATGACATTTTTAAACAGGAACGCTTCGTTGTTGTGCCTCTATTTGGTTCATTTTTTCGATATCCGATAATGTCAAATTGAGCACAAATGAAGTTATTCGATACTTATAGGACGTTTTTGTTCAGGAATCCGTATGAAATAGAGAAACTGTAAATATCAAATCTGAAAAACGCCACAAGAACAGACACGCTTATAACTGAGATATATATAAAAACGAATTTTCGTTTATATTCTCATGTATTGAAATATACATAGATACATCAAAAACTTTTCTTTTCTCAGTAGACTTTTTGTTCATGCTAGATAAAGGTACTTGATAATAATGAAAGTTTAAATATTTCTTGCTGCATTTGTAGTAGGAGGTTCGTATGTTTCAGGAAAAAAACAAGTGTTTATATAAAACGATGCAAATATTCATTTTATAGATTAATTAGGATACATTGCATGGTAATATGAAAATAAACTTACTTATTTTCTTTATAGCTGGACGAATTCAGTTAAGGACTGGGATAACAGTTCATTTTACATGAGGTAAAGTCCAGAACCTTTGCTGTCTTACATACATATATATAATAATGAGTTAAAATAACATTGTGTTCGAGTTCAACGAACCCAGTAACAAAAATACATACATCTATACATAAATAAACGTTTATCTTAGGTATAGGATAATTACATTCCTCAAAAAATAACACATCATAGTGGCAAATGAAGTAGCAGAATATAAAATGGATAAAAGGATAATATGAATTTAGATATGAAGTTCAAGGTTTACAATTGTTTAACGACTAATGATTGACTTAACACTCTGAAAATATAGTGATAACTGTATTTTATTTTCATGTTCGATTCCATGATGATTTTTTGGGGAATTTAGTTAAGAAATCACACATTTCCAGCTATATTTACAAGGTACGTTGATTGCCTCATTGCGAAATCGGCTTGTGATTAAACAAGTTCGTTGCAAATAACAGAAGATCTTCTGCTTCTTCTTTTTTAGTTTCAATAAATAACTACACTAGGTAAATAAATAGTCCGCTTTGAAGCTAGCGGATATATTTCCTTCAGATCAGTGGTACAACTTAACAGTCTATCTTGCACTAACGGCGCACCAAATTTGTGTCTTCTTTGCCTCTCGCCATCATACATTTTAGCTGTTCCACTTCCGTGGACAGACGAACAATTTCGGAATGAAATCGTAGTTTTACTTGGTTGTTACCTTCTGCGCTTTCTTGAATGGCTTGGAGTTGTGACTGTTTCTGAAGAGTTTGAAGGGTAGCGGCTGCTTGATTGGCTGCAGACCAATCGGTACCTCCCAAGGATATACCAGAATCACGTTCGTCGCTTGATCCTTCGGCGTCCCAAGAGGGACTCGCTCTTGGACCTGGTTCCTGTTTGATATTTTGGAGTTGGAGGAGGGCGCTAGCAGCATCTTTATCTCCAAGGTGAGACTTATGGCGTAGCTTTAATGGTAAACTGTTATTGGTAGTGTGTACTCCTTCATCTCCCGAGTTACTGGACAGTTCGAAGGGGGACTGTGGTCTGGAACGTGGCCTACTTCTCGCTGATAAGTTGAGGGCATCGTCCGAAGAATAGTGATGAGGGCTATGGTAAGGAGGAAACGGATACGCATGAAAATCGGGCCTGTGTTCGTGGTGGGTTGGCGGGACGTGAAGTAAGTGTGGGTGCTGGAGTGGAGGAGGCGGTGGAGATCCAAGGACTGGCTGCAAAACTTGCGGGTTCATCGGACTTGGGGACTGGTAGATGTGCGGCTGAGGATGTGCTAGTTTTTGTCGCTTGGTAATGCTTAATACTTGTTCATTAGTTGGCAAATTGGCGAGGACTTTCTCAACACACACCACGTTCTCTCCACAGATGCCGTATTCCTCTTTGATAGCTTCCAACTGAGCCTTCAATATAGCATTTTCTTTAGTTAACTCGACCACACGTTGCTCCAATACCATATCGTTAAATCTCCGTTTTTCCCGAGACCTTTTTGCCGCCTCGTTATTTCTTCTACGTCTATCCCAATAACTGTCATCTTTCTTGTTATCAGGCGTGAATTCTCTTTGTTTCCTTTGCGAAAACAACTCTTTGTGCTTGACAGAATTCATTGGATAATTAGCGGAGTATTCATCAACAGGAGAATTTGAAGTAGGTAATAACTCTCGCCCATGACTGGCTGGCATATTTGAGTTAACTTGTGGCAATTCTCCGTTCACTGGTGATCCATTGTGGCCGCGACCAACAAATTCGGCCACCATCATTCGTTGTTTTATGATATCTGGAACAAAGGAAAACACTGTGAGTCAAAAGTTGCACGTCATACTGTTAATTCGGTAACATCAACTCAACAATCTCGCAGGAATTCTATCGTATGACAAATCGCATATATATATATATATATATATATATATATATATATATATATATATAAAAATGGATACAAATACCTTGGCTTTGTTAGATATGCTAGTACAAATAGCGATTACGCCATACTGCGACTTGGCATCACGTTATGTGAAGGGTTACGATTCCTTTGTGAAATATTTATAAACAAAGAAAGATATCTAATCGTTAATTAACGCTTTGTGTTGTTTTATGGAGTTAGTTATCTGATGAAATTTCCGTAATATTTATAGATAATTCGATCAAAATCCCGATTAGGGGGGCCCTTGGGATGATCGAATGCATCTTACAGAAATATCATTACATTGTTTCTCATTGTATGCGATATCACTTCCGATAAATTAATGACGTTGTTTCACTCTAGCTGTGAAACAATTCCGTATCGACAATTAAAATATTAATTCAGACACCCGTAAAGTAATAATCGATAATAATTGATGTAATGTACGCAGTGCTATATCGGATTATGTTCAACTAATCTTGAATTTTGATAAATATCTTGGCACGTTTTCATGCCGGAACTTCTCCGAATCATATAGAAAAGATGCAATTCACAAAACTAAAATGTTCCCAATTCATTCACGCAGTTCATCAAGACCATTTTGGAATTCGAGAATAATATTTTTGCAAATCGGTCGACTCATATCGAATAATCGTGATTTACATACCACGCGCCATTCGTCTGCGACATTCTCGCTTTAAATAGCCGAATAATTACCATTCATCGACCCAATTCCCAAGAAATTAACCTAATTCAATTTGGCACGCAAAATAAATTTCTAAGCAGTCCGAAAAAAAGGAGCGACGTTTCTTTCGAACGGTCCCGTTTGAGCGTTCGAACGTAACGGGATAAAACAATGACGCATAGACTTTCTCCCGAATGGACAACTTGGAAAATTCTAGTAATAAAACAATCGCGACTTGATCCAAGTTCTATTAATTCCAGCGCTGATTCAATCAAGTTATCTCACAACTACAACGATGGCTCTGACGTTTTTTCCGTCTGTCTCGAGCAATTCTTCTATTACTAGCAATATTACGCCAGCATTTCCCGGAAATTATTCCGATTTAAAACGACTCCGGTAATTCGAAAGTTCGTCTTGTTCGCGATTTTCCTTTTCTACGAAAGATTTTCGCAGATTATAAATAACATAACTGCGTAGAAAAAATTTTGTTTACCAACACAGCACACAAAGATAACACAAAATTAGATCAAAATTCGACATTTTTTAATTTCTTGGACTATTTGAGAGTGTACAGAGTATCAGCAACGCACAATGATATTTACGATTCCATTATGTGTGTACTTACTGTAACGGCTACTAAAAGTAGGCTAGTAGAGCTCGAGTTCAAGAATGCTCCGTAATAACCAACTCAATCTGTGTTACATAATATTATTGCTAAATCATGTCATTAGTTCGAGATTACTTTTAACTAAACAAAGAAAATAAGTTCAACCAACCTAGGAGATCGAAAACAACACTTATCGTCAGCATGGACTGAGCAACCAGGGTCCAAATGTTTTATATCCCTTAGAAAAATGCTCAATACCACATTAAACCCTTATAAAAACAACCAAATATTTTAAATTTTACTACTTTTAGCCCATTGTCTAGAAACATTTATTATTGCATCATCTGCTCATTGAAATTTCCAAAATATTGAGATGACATTTGATAAGTTTCAGAAGTATGAAGGGGATGCAACCCTCGTACGTAAACAACAAAAACAAATCACAACAACAATTTCGAATATTGTTAATTGACCAATCTAATGGAAACTCACCTAATTCAACTGTTAGAGGAAACTAAGCTGATTAAGGTTGATATCATAAATGAGTAACTGTTCTTATCCAAATCACGTAATATTCAAAGGGTTCACTAGGCTATTAGTCGTAAAAAAGCACTTAAAGCGCAACTTTTTAGTTCACTCGTGTTATATCCAAACACCGTCGTTGTTTAGCATAAACTAACTGGCGCTACTCCGTTCAGCGAGATACATAGCTACATCATTCTCCGCGTGTTCAATCGAATCAGTAGTGGGGGATGGTGGGGGGTGAGGCCAACACCCTCACTGACTCACCAATTAACGTTTGGATGATCACCTTCGCAGCTTACGTAACTATATTTTGTCTTGTCTGTGTAATTTTTTTTTTGTTTCGATCGTCGGAATTCCAGACCTTCGATGGGAATCAATGCACAGGTACTTTGGGATTTTAAACTTGTCGGAGGTGTATAGGGAAGCGCTTAATGCGCATCGAAAATGTACCCTCGGTGCGCTTGGTTTCTTGGAAAATTTTGTGACGCAAATCAAGCAATGAGTTTTCTCAGTATTCAAACTAGAATTCTAACGAAAATTGCTGCCGTTTGCCGTCGAGCCAACCTTTGGCTTCTACATAAATGAATAATTATCAGGTATCCACAATTTAGTCGATTATAATTTCTATAACTTTACTCAACTGAAGTATTGCTTGTCCATTTCTTAATAATCACAGAAGTTAACTCAAAATAATCAATCTTACAGTCACAAAATGAAATAAATTAGATATAGTTTCCTTTTGACTACTGCATACATTCCTGAAGCTTACCACTAACACTGTATCATTTTCAAAGAAATTATAAGCATCCATGAAATAAATAAATCGATTTACACATAACTCATCACCATACAACACTTTTCCTCAACGTGTCAGTACTTATCTGTATACTCGATGTCAAGAAAAACAAGAAATATTACTCGGTGTTCAGAAGACGAATAAGAAGAGAACAAAGTGCTATGCACCGGTTAAGAAGAATAAATACTGATTGTAGCCCTTGTTCATTTGACCAAAAATAGTAGGTATTATCGTTCAGTTTGAATCATCATTCAAAAATGCTTAAGTTTTAGGAATTCATGAAATATTAGACTGTTATCGTTTATTATTGTAACTTTGTTAATGAATTTTTATTGAATAAATGCCATATTCATTCAAAAAATAATAGGTCCCCTTATTGGACTACAATAAAATGCGAAAAAAAAACACTGTTTTCTAGGTTTGAACAATTATTCAACAATAGTGACGTTTCACCACTAGGATGTGGTTTTATTAATTGAAATTTATTTTATTGTATATTGCAGGTATACCTATAACGTTATATACGTATCTATAAAATGTCATCGTTCATTCATTTCAATCGACATCAATCATTTTTCGACATTTCACGATAGTATATGGTTTGAATCAAATAAACAAAACTTTTTTCAAGGAAAATTTCAAACCAAAATTGGAAGACTCAAGTGCCGTTCGCAAAATTGATAAGAATACTGCTAGGAAAATTAAGACCATCCAAAAGTAGGGATATTTGTATTCGCAACTTTCAATAATGTATTAATTGAACGAAAATCACTTGGATAATTTTCACAAAATTATATTGTTGCTTGACAGTAGTTTTGACAATTTACCTTATTTTTAAAAGTTAAACTTTTTAAATTCAATAAACTATTCATATTCAACTATCAATTCAACTAACAATTCAATATTCAACAAAATGGGGTAATCCCCCAATTCAACTTCCGAAAATGGGTACCCCCGGAAACAACATTACAATTTCGTGAAACTAAGGCAATTGTTTCATGTCCAGTTGATATTAAACTATGTTTCACCAGGAGATCAGCGAATTACGATCAGTTTTACTCACGAACATTACAAGCCTTCCAATACCATCCATGGAACAGTTTAAAAATAGGTAATATCGAACCAAACACTCAAGAGTTGTTCTCCTCGTTCATAATGTGAAGAGACAAGGACTATGTTAATTACTTCCTTAAGCGGGATTTCACTATTTCCTGCAGATTTCTGCCTGAAAACTGAGCAAAAGTAGAATTCAACCTTCAATCAACAACGGTAAAGCAATATCTGATAATAAATTGAAATGAATTTAAATTATGAGTTAATCCGTTACAAATACGCGTTATGTAACCTTTCTTGAAATATTCGCTATTAGACTGGTTAACAGCAATTTCGGAATTTGTATGCGCGATTAAATGATGGAAAATTCAATTTGTTGCTTTGTCTTGGCCTACGTGACCTGGATGTTATGTATATTAATGTACATAACCTCCAGGTAATGTACTTAATTTTCGATTGTCAATACTCTAAGGTCCAAAAGGAAAATCACTGATTCCTTTCCTTTCATTTTCAATTTTGAAGCTTGTGACCTGTCTACAAACCCATCTGCTATTATTTTCAATTTTATAACCCCTTAAACTCATAAACATATATAGGGAATTGTCATTGTCATTCGATGGAAGAAAACACACAAAATAGTATCACTATTCTGTGATCACATTGAGACGCCACACCTTCAACTGCCAGCATTTAAAAAGGGTTACCAACATCCAATCTCCCTTCTCTGTCAGAGCCCTTCTCTGACAATTACATAAATACTCATAAATAAAAATGTGTCGTTTAGTATTTCCACACATAGAATAATATAGCAACCACGCTATACATACATAAACGTGCACTTCTTTGCCAGGATTCGAACCTAGATTTCCCTAGCGACGAACATTCACGCTCACTACTAGACTGTGGAGGCAAAGAAAAAAATATATAATTGAAAATTGTATGTATATAAAGAGGAATTAAGAAATGGATGAAAATACTTGTTTGGTAACCGTCATAGAATCTGCCCATATGTCGTCATCCTCAACAAATTTACAAAGCTGTCAATCACGTTACAATTTCAAATTTCAATTCGATAAAACATGGTTGTCGGGTAATCTACCAGAAGAAGCTGGAGATCGATTAAATAAAACCATTCGAATTATTTCTGTACGTGATTCATGGATAACAGTTAAAAACGTGAATAATGATTGCCAGGATTCAGTTACTAATTACATCAACGCTTTTTTGTTTCTTTCATTGATTGAATGTAATACTCGTTATTGAATTTTTTCTATTTTGTAATCGATTGGTGCATAGAAATAACGATACAATCGTCACTTTAATGAATCAATTGGAGCTTCATTAATCGATTCAATAACACAAAAACAATTTTTACATTTCCATATTCGATAAATATGTTTTTGTTAAATGGAAAATTTTGAGCTGAATATCGAATATTTGCTTTTTATATGCATTCAACAGTTAAATATCGAAGAAAAATAAAGCATTAATAGTCACAGAATTATATTATTCATCCAATAATCTATAACTTCAGAAATGTTGTCTGCGTCAATGCCAAATTCGGTTAGATCGTTACCTATCTATACCTATAGATTTAGAAACGATCATGTTTGTCCAATGTTGAAGCACTGTTTATAAATTGAAACTTTTAATTAGCTTCATATCATTAATTTCCCCCCTTATTAATACTAGGAAGAAAAGGAAATCGATACCTGCTAATAGAAATTTGTTACCTTATAATGACAAAGGTGGTGCAGGTTTTAATTGGATTAGCCTCATCTTATATCGTCATATAACGTAATAAAATATCTACACTAATTTGTTGTGTACATCTGCAATACTTAAAAGATCAGTCTGACTAGTTCTGTTATTCACCGAATTCGATAATAAAGCCGATTGGTTATAATAATAAGTTCTTTATTCTCAACAGGAATAATACCAATTTACAGAAAATAATAACATAATGTTCAATACTAACTAAATAATTGAAATTAAAGAGATATAACAGAGAGCTCAATCTAATGTAAAAAAAATAAAATAGTAACTTATAACTAAATATTAGCACTAATGAAATATTACAAATAACTCAATCTAAATCAATTTATTTTATTGAATATAAACTTAAATTCAAACACTTGAACTTATGATTTACACTTTATTGACTACATAGCATGACGCGTTTCGTCGTTACAAACGACTTCTTCAGATGCTTACAGAATAATAATACAGAATAAGAATACAGAATACAGAGTCAATAAAGTGTAAATCATAAGTTCAAGTGTTTGAATTTAAGTTTATATTCAATTATAATGGATTTACATCAAGTAAACGCCAACACTATTAAATAAACAATTCATTTTAGATAATTCCCTTTGTTCACATAACTAAAAATAACTTCTATGGAGTCAAAGTGAATGTCACAATTATTGGCAACTCTGTATTACGAGAATTTTACCTAGGAACACGAAATTTCAAAGCGGACAAGAAAGGAGGACAATCAATACTATCGTGCAGTAATTTGTACAAAAATTTGAGTGATAAAGTTTCTCTCCTGCTCTGCAATGAGATTGAACTAAATCGACTCAATAATTCGTTATGATTGACTCCTCTCTGTGGATAAACTTCATCCTCCCTCCAAACTAAGAATTTCAAGAACCTTCTCTGAATAGCCTCAAGATGGCGTTGATGGCAAGTGTAAATAGGATGCCAGATCATGCTGCCATACTCCAACTTGCTACGGTATTAAATAGTCCTATGAATGTTTAGGAATTATTAATATATTTGCCATTGCGTATAACGAATCCATATATTTTCGAGGCAGATGAAATAAGTTGAGTGATGTGTGGGACAAAGGAAAGCTTCTGATCAAAACTACACCAAGATCTCTCACCTTATCAGAACGAAAAAGAACCTGACCACCGACGCTATAATCACACTCAATTCGGTCTCTTTTCCTTGTGAAAGAGACAACATTACACTTTGATACATTCAAACTCAAATCATGGTCGTCACACCAACTAGCCACATGGTCCAGCGCGAGCTGAAATTGAACACAGGTCCTGTGATATAGTTTCATAATATAGTTTCAAATCGTCTGCGAACATCAAATGTGGAGAGGGAATGTTATCCATCAGATCATTGACGAACAGAATAAATAACAGTGGTCCAAGATTATACCCTTGAGGTATTCCAGAGGTAGGAATGAACTCGGACGACTGTATACCTTCCAGCTGTACGAATTGACGTCGGTCAACCAGGTAAGAATGAAAAAGGTTGGTGAGTCTATTAGAGAATACAAAATATGAAATGGTTATGATATGTAACTGCTGCAAAACCCTTTACGTCCTCATGGGGATGAACTCATATGAGCTATAGCTTATAATTATAATATATATTAAAGAAAAACACTTGGCTTGGTTTCACAAAATTTATAATAAATACTTGACAATTGTTTCGGGGTGTTACCCCATTTTCAAAAGTTAAACTGATTGAATGTTCGATGATCTCTTGATGAAACATTGTTTATAATAAAAAGACTTGACTTGGTTTCACGTATTTATTATAAATTCGTGAAACGTATTATAAATACTTTTTACTCAATACATATATTAAAGTGTTTTTATTCAATATATTAAACAATGTTTCACCAAGTGATCAGCGAACAGCTTATAGTTATCATAGTAAACTGAAAGATTATACAGGGTGTCCAAGTTAAACATTCCGCTGATTATTATATTGAAAGAAAAGCGATTAATATCATTGTGATTTCAGTTATCTAACGTAGAGTGCTTCGAAATATAAGAACGGAAATACTGGCCACAACCATTCAGAAACAATTTGCTCAATTTCCGGAAGGTAAACTCGCAGTTCAAAGCTATTGAAAGTCAAAGTTGAATCACCATAACATTTCTAGTACACTCACGTTCAGATGGAATTCCCCGTGAGATGTCTCTCAGCATGTCTCGATTACATAAAGAGATTGCCGGAATTGTCGCCAGAATCGAAATATAACATGCCATAATGTCCTTGGTTAAGAAATTACAAATAAATCCCTCTACCTATTTATTTGATATATCTACCCTCATAATTATGAGGGTAGATACAAATTTTGCATCATTTTTCGAGTATTCCACCACGATGTTATTATGTAAATTATGCACTGAATATTACGGATAGAAGTGAAACCAACAAAAGAAGAGTTAAGAAAAATTGAGAAGTATTAGATTACAAGAACTTAACGAATAATAACTTCGAACAAAAAATTTTCTGCTTAGATAGTGTGCAATTTCATTCTTATTGATATAAATCATGAAACAAATCTCCGAAGATAATTAAATTTTTAGGAACAACATTCGAACATTTATTTTTGAAATAAATACTCTTGGAAATGGTTTTTTCACCCTATGTAGAGTAAATCGACGAAATAATTCTATTGACCTTGAATATTTTTTGTGATAATTTATTTCTACATTATATTGCATATTATGTTGGAAATTATTAGTAATTTTTGAAATAATCGACGGAATAGAACGCAAAGTCTTTTATCATAGTAATCTTCAAAAATGATCTCTGGCTATTATTTTCGAAATTTTTATCAATAACATTGTATCTGCATATTTTCTTCGATATTATAATGATAATAATTGTTATCGTTAAAATTATGTTTATCGTAGATTATGTTGAGGATATTATCAATAATCATGAGTTCAATATTTTATTCATTTTTCTAGAAGAATTTTCCTCTTGAATTTGATCTCAAACTCGTTGAAATTACGTTTTTATTTTTGAATTTTATTTATTTATCTATTTAGATGGGTACATTCTGGCAAATAAATCAAAAAATATAAATTGGTTGTACACGATAAGTAGATTCCCCAATAAATACACGACTTCTCAGAGAAATAAAGTATTATAATAAAAATGCAAAAGTTAATATAAACAACGGACAAAGCATAAACAAGTATCGCATAATACATACAAGACGAACAGAACATTTAGTCAATAAAGTGTAAATCATAAGTTCAAGTGTAAATTAAAATTTTCTCGTGTTTCGAAGTACAACTTGCTCTTTTAAGAGGAAGTTGTATTCAGTTACTTGTTAGTTTGACAACATACCCAAATTTCTCACAACGCCCACCAGATCTTAACAACTGCAGATGGTAACGAAAAATTTTCAATACTAAATTAAAATTATCTCATATATTAAATAATACGCATGACACGCGTTTCGAAGTAGAACTTCCTCTGCTAAGAAAATATAATTTGTTTCGTTATAGTTAGTTTGACAATATACCCAAATTTACCACAACGCCCACCCGATGTTAGCAACTGCAGATGGTACCGAAAAATTCAAACAACGAAATTTTCGAAAATTTTAAAGTTTCTATAAGAAATCAAGTTTTCTGTAGAGATCGAAATTTTTTCAAAAATCTATATTAACTATTGATATTCAAATTATTCAAGGCACCAATAAACATTTCTTGAATTTTCCGAGTTCGAATAAAGAACTATAGGTACTCACTGTGAGAATATCTTCTAACTTCTTGGTCTGTTTCCGGAACTTGGTATTCTGCAAATAAAACAAATATACATTAAGGGTTTTTTTCTGGAGTTGGTCAAGAAATCTTAATTTAATTAGTATTTTTGTATCTATACCTAAAATATTAACGTTGCTTCATATTTATACACATTTCTCTAAAAAAAAGGAACAACTTCACTACAATTGTATTTCTGTTATTCGTGTAGCTATGATTTGAAATATGTTTATTACATAGGTTTGAAAATCTCCGAATCACGCAATATTTCATCAATTTTTCGCTTGAAATTGTCAGTCAATGTTACGTAACTATTTGGGTGATATGTAACGTTGTTTCGATATAGATTAAATTAAATTTAAGAGGGCACCACAGGAAAAGGGTGCAGATCAGTAACATTATTTATCGATCAAATTGTTGTCAAGAAGGTTTATTCAGCAGTTCCCCCAACTTATCCACTCTACATCCCTCCATCAAGTTTTTTTTCTCGTTTTAATTCATCATCTCTAATCTTAACTTATGTCATTTCTTTATATAGCCAAACAACCCTTATCAACAAGATAGAAAGACGTTTTATTAAGAGCAAAGAGCTATGTCAAACAATTGTCATGTACAAGTATAGAGATAATCACAGGTTTCAGTTCATTTTATTTAATATTTAATAAAAAATAATAAATTAAAATTAAGTTAATACAATACAAAGTTTCACTTTGTATTGTATACTCTTGATAATGGGTTAACCACCCGAAACATATGTAGAGTTTTCAAATATATTCAGTGAAAGTTAAGTCAAGTGTGTTAATTTTAATTCATTGTTTTTAACATAATGTTTCACCAAGAGATAAGCGAAACCTCCGTGTCATTTATTAATATTCAGTATTTTGTATCTTGTGTTTAGACAGCCGTCATAATTCGATTAATGTGATTTACTTCTTCAATAAATTTACTATTATTAATCAAGGAATTTAGTAAATGAGTAATCTCCATGCAGATTAATTTTTGTATCTCAATGTTTGAGGAAAACACATCAGCAATGACCATCGTAGTTGGGGTATCGATCAAGCACCTCACATTTTCAGAAATAACCATGTAGAGAGGTCATTCAGTCCTTCATCCGGTCCAAAATACGCTTATGCGAATGTGCATCTGCTATTAACCTCAATACTCCCCTACCCTTGATTCCGCGAAAAATGCAATTAAAAATAAAATTCAGCGCGTCGCTTTTACTGCTCTCGTTGCGTGTAAAAATATAAACGCATATGAAACAGTCTCAAGGATTTCTGTTCGTAGCACATAATTAAGCATGTTTAGATTCTGCAAATGGCGCCCGATGGATTCGTCTTATCCTGACAACCGTTTTAATCACTGCAGAAGAGCCTCTGAATTATCTACATCGAATTCGTAAAGAACAAATAGGCATAAGCATCTGTGGAAAAAGATTCGGATAACAGATACGCTGCGTTCGAATCCTAGGCTAGGTATCGAAGTTTACGTACAATATTACAGAAGGTCCTCGTCTAATGCCCGAATAAATAAAATATTTATAATAAATTTAATATATTAAACAAAAATACTTGACTTGGTTTCCCAAAATTTATAATACATACTTGTTTCTGGGTGTTACCAATTCTCAAAAGTTAAAGTGGAAAAGCAGTATAACTTTTGAAAATGGGGTAACAATTGTCCCCCGAAAAAATTGTCAAATATTTATTATAAATTTTGTGAAACCAAGCCAAATGTTTTCATTTAATATATTAAACAATGTTTCACCAAGAAATCAGCGAACATTCTATCTACTTTATTAAATACACCTGTGTTTATTCGAGTAATTTGTTTATCAAAGTTTGTCTTCTAGACTGTATTTCGTGTTCCTTTTCTCTTTGCAAAGAGTAGTAACGTCATTCTAGTAAGCAATAAATGTTGTGCAACACAAAAGTTGTGTTGCACAAAATAATGAAAAATTTTGAATAACCTTGAAAAGAAAATTCCAAAAAAAATTTCACAATGTCTGTATTTTGTGTATATTATAAATGTATTTTTAGGTGTATATTATAAATTAAATGCCCTTTGGATGATCGATATAAATAACTGTCATTGAATCTCGAAAGCAGAAAATATGTTGGAAATATTACGTTAAAACTAGATATATATCTTACTGCTGTTGCTATTTCGGTTATCTACTATTTTCAGATTTGACAGATTTTTCAGATTTTCAGATTTGACTAGAACACTGAATAATTTACCAAAAATAACGCCTGAAAACAATATTATTTTTCCATAGATAACGGTTGTACTCTTTCACTTTCCTGAATAATCATTTAGAATACAGCCTTTTCGAGTCGAACAAAATCAAACGTCATTATATACAGGTGATTTGATTCAAATACGTTTATTATCACAAAACTTCAATCGTTTTCATTAGGTTTCGTTATGTTCAAAACGATTTCTTAAAGAACATGAGTATAATAGTAGTCTATGCAATAAAAAGATAGATTTAAGGACTTATCATTGGTAGGTAAGTATTCAAGTTAAATATACGTAGGTATCAAATGTTCTCCATCTCATATAGAATTTGAGAGCCGTAGATATCTATTTCTTTTCTTCGTCTTTTACGATCTATTTTGGAATTTGTTGATGAAATCACTCAAGCCACATTAATCTAGGGGTATCCGTTAATTTAATCGATTTAGTGGGGTTACTTAATTGACTAAGATGTAATTAACGTCAAAAAATTTACGTTATTACACAACTTTATAGTCAAAAAGTCAAGTTCCAATCGAAATTAAATATTTTGATGTATGTATGTTAATACAAGCAGAACTTGCCCATGTAATGTTTAAGTTCTTCCAGTATCATCATACCAACCTTAGAAATCAAACATTGAAATAAATTCACATATAATACATAACTTTCTGTATTTTGGCAACTCTCGTTATTCTATGCTGCGAAAGTTCTATAGCAACTTAGAAGTTGCTATAGAATCAAGACTGTTGTAAAAACTGACTTAGTAGAATGCAAGTCGATCAGAACTCAGAAACTGTTCATTCATTATGTGATAACACGAAGGCATTCACCTAAATCCATAAAGTATTGTAAATGAGATCCGGACACCAAAAGCAGAACAGCGGCGTGATGTTTGCTAAGTAGACGACTACTCAACTTTCTACTCAATGTGCTTTTCCTATAACGAGTATAATATTATCATCACAACTTAATAAACAGCGTGATTATCTCCACTCGAGTTGCTACAGGCTAATATATAATATTATCTACATTATTGTCATTATATATATATATATATATATATATATATATATATATATATATATATATATATATTTATATATATATATATATATATATATATATATATATATATATATATATATATATATTACTAGTAGTGGGGACTTCTTTTGCAGGTGTGTTCTTTTGTTGTGGATTCCATCTCCAGGTTCGTACACCTTGAACTTGGCGACGCCGTTCTGAGGAGAGCCAATAAGCTCGAAACACGTGTCAACGGCTGCTTCCAATGGAGTTGCGGGCTATACCGATAATTGTGTTTTTTTTTTCTCATTTATTATTTCACCGCAAGAAACTTCTCCATTCCTTATTTACTTAGTCGGTTGAAGACTCCGTAAAGGATAAATAGTCGCCACATTGGCGATACGTTGACCAAATCTCCAAACCCGGAGAGTTCACGTGGAAGCCTAGTAGTGGGGACTTCCTTTGCAGGTGTGTTCTTTTGTTGTGGATTCCATCTCCAGGTTCGTACACCTTGAACTTGGCTACGCCGTTCTGAGGAGAGCCAATAAGCTCGAAACACGTGTCAACGGCTGCTTCCAATGGAGTTGCGGGCTATACCGATAATTGTGTTTTTTTTTTTTTTCTATATATATATATATATATATATATATATATATATATATATATATATATATATATATATATACGTCTAAGACACGTGTCTCGATCTCTCGACAGATCGGCATACTCAACTTTAAATTTGAGAAGGAACAAGGAGCACATTCCTCTGCAGAGAACTATGTCTAATTTAAGGCTTTCTCACGAAACCTTGAAGAGCAGTTTGTCCTTGGCGAGAGACTTCGTTTTTTCGTTTCATTTCCACGTTTGTGCAACTCAAACTCAACGAAGCCGTTCTGATCCAATAAGCTCTTTGACATATGTCAAATGCAGATTTATTATGAGAACTATTCAATTGATTTCATAACTCATTCCACCAAAAACCCCTGTAATATTTCATACATGTCATGTAACAGTTTTCGAGGAATTGAATTGTCAAATCGTCGTGGCACTGCCTGCATATATATATATATATATATATATATATATATATATATATATATATATATATATATATATATATATATATAAGCGTCAGGGTTAACTGATAATTTGTTCGAGTGTTTTCTCATACCTTCAGGAAAACTGTAACATTAACAAATATGTCATTCAACTCATACCATAAACATAATCAGTACATTTCGGTGAACTGTGTTTTCTTCGGTGGGATGTACTCAACCTTATGTACATGCGGTTGTACATACAACAATATACATGAACCGGATGTACATTCACCGAGACGTTAGCATATATCGTTGTTAAAAATAATAATGAATTCTTAACAAACGTTTCAGTTTTTTTAAGATTATTTTACACTCTTTTTGTGTAAAATTATATTTGTGTAAAAGTTGCGTTTGTTTTGTTTATCTATCTGTTCTTCGTATATTCTAGAAAATATTCAATAAGTGGGTACAAAAATGTTGTATTCGCCCTTATAAGAGAATATTACATATGTGTGTATACATTATCGAAGCAACTTCATGTATTCTGTGAATCTCATGTATGTATAAATTTCTAACGTCACAAAAATCTCTACATACATATTCTTCTGAGAATTTAGTTTTTGAGTATAAAAAACGCAGGGCATTTCAGTTTACAGAGGCTGAAACCAGCAGAAGGAATATTTTCGCTAAATAACCGCGAGAAATCAAACGAAAATAATCAGTGAAAGTGTTCAACTACTCAAGTTTCTGAAAACAATACTGATCTAGACCGAAGCTAAGTTACGTACAAGTATAAGACTAACAAAACAGCAATGCACATAATTTCACCACTTTACAAATGTCCAAATAGGTCACTCCGTCTGCCTCTTTTGCATTTGTCACTCAAAACTGAAACACGCATCTCGCACGGACCAAAAACTGAATCAACGTCCGTGAAAATTGGGTAATTAACCTAACTTTTCTGAAAAACTCCGGTATCACTCACCAGGCGGATTTGAATAAAGTAATCCTTTGTCGGTGTGCATGGTAGGCATGTTAGTGGACGAGACAACACAGAACCCAGAGGGTAGAGAGCTAAGCGAACCGTAGAAAAGAACTTGACAGTGATCTTGAACACCGTTTAAAAGTCAATAGACGTGGTTACCACTCCGTGTATACTGTCGCAATAATATGATCTTGAACCGGCTGAAGTACACGCAGCACTGTACTAATGCAAGCCCAGTATAGCTAGGATGTAAAAGTTGAGATAGTGACCTAGATGTAGTCCGCGAAGTAGTGGCAGAATGAAGAAAGCGGAGAAAGGACAGCAAAATGAAATGCGGTCGCCATAAGTAATACGCTGTTACGTGAGATTATCACTACTAACACATAATATATGTTTGTGTCCCCGTTTCGGCTATATGGGCATTCGGCGCAGTGCATTCTTAGATAAAAATGAAATTGTTGCCATTTTGTCGATGCCAAATCACTTCAGAGAGAGTTGCTAATCTTGTAATTATCACCGTAATAGGCGGAACGTCTTCCCGAGGACGAGAGTTATTTACTTATGGACCAGCTAGCGTTGTGTTTTCGATTATTTCATTTTGCTATATTTTCATTGATTAACAGAAAACTAGGAATAGACACACCCCTCAGAATCCTATCGAAATACATAAAAAAAGTGAAAAAATTAAATCGAGAGAAAATTTGGAATAGTATACTCTGGATCTTTTAGAAAGTCATCAGCAAAACAGACGACAATACACTGCGTAACAATAGAAAGTATAACTGATATTCTATTAAGCGGAGTACCACAAGGCTCAGTTATGGGTTCCCTAGTCTTCCTCCACTAAATATATTAATGACCAATAGGATTGTGATATTACAGCTACTGATTTTTCTCAGATGATACAGCAAGTTAAGTTCATAGAACTTAATATTATTATAAATCATAGTGAACAGAATCGAATTCTATTCAATAGTGCAGATGTGAGACAAACATGTCAAGTTAGAACAAATCATCATTACAATAAATAAAAACCCTGCACTAAATTTTATAATTCTCTTTTAGGTAGATTCTGGACTTCGATGGGGATTTTAGAAATGAAGATCTTTTATTATTATTAATATTATTAAATACTTTGGAATAATAGCTCATAATGAACTTCATACAATTATGAGAAACTAATGAACGTCCTGAATGTAATCTATTTTTATGTTAAACAGTCTAATTCAATATCTAACATTTGTATGAATGAGATTGAAGGAAAATGTTTCAACTTTATATCGGCTTCAAAATTTTCAAAGTATATACAGTACTTCGCGAAAAAAGTCATTCCACAAATTATTTTATGGCAGTCACAGAGCTATCATATTCGGTCGTCTTGGTTTAATTGTTTCAACAAGATTATGTTTATGAAATATTTTCGCAATAAAGTTAATCTAGACGTTCAAAATAGCAAACTTCCTACATGGAAAACCACATCGATTTTTCATAAACTGAGTTCAATGATAAATGTTGTCCACAATTACACGTAATTCATTTGTCGTTAATTGTGCTGATAAAGTTGTTAGTTGACCCGAAGGCGAAAAAATGGATTAGAATTTCATATTATTTTTCAATTCGTTGCAGAAAACCGACACAATTTGAATGGAACTGATTCTGTTGTTACCTGATAGTTACCGTAATGAAATAGGTTACTATATTTACTACGTATTTGAACTATCAAACAGAAATAAATACCTGAGTTACATTACTACATTAACTTTATGTCTTGCAATTGCTCTCAGACTAAACAGAGTGCTATTGTTCTTTTCATGAAGGATTTTCAATACACCAGCTGGCAATAGGTAGAAAAAGTTGACAGTATACACTTGTACAACAGATGAAATATTGAGAAATTTTTGAAGTATGTTGTTATCTACGTTATACAGTCATTCAAATTCTTGAAGTTTCTGTGCGACAATTTCTGATAATTTTAAATAGGTTATATTCCTAATAAGTCTTACATAAGTTAGAATAAGTTACATTCGAAAATTATTTCAATCAACAGACTTTGCAGAAGTGTTTTTTCCCTTTTTTTTCCTCGGTATATTTAGTTATTAATTTGAAAAATTAATTAAGAATCATTTGGTTCATTTTCTGTTGAATTCTGTTTATTTCATTATTTTATTTTTCCTTATTTTGTCATTATCATTTTCATTTTTTCTTTTTTGTTTTAAGGGGTTGAATAAGCATACCTATGCTAAAATTCACTATCTATATTATTGATTTTATGTTGAAAAAGTCACAGTCTGAAATTGTATTGTTTCATCTTCTTTATTCCTCTGATTTTTAGCTGGTTAAATTTTATGGTTTAAGTCACAGTCTGAAATTGTATTGCTTCATCTTCTTTATATCTTTCATTTAGCTGATTAAATCTTCCTTCTTTATATAGCCGCAAAAAATTCTTCGTTATTTAAAAACGATTATGCTATTTTTCTTGGGTAACTGATTCAATAAAGTTCAATTTTCGTCCTATTTATTTCTATAAAATGATTGTTTTTGTTAAACGTATCAGAATTCCGGCGACGCTTCTGATTTCTTTAAATTTTTTTGTTATTTCTATTGTTGTACAGATGTTTATTTCAGTTCATCCTGCGTAAAACGTTTCACAATCTGTATATTTCAATGTATACACCCCGACTTCTCAAAAATATTTTGTTTATATCCATTATCAACTAATAAGCGACCCAAATTTATTTTATTTGTCCTTATTTTGATTATTTATTTTCTAATAATAAAAATACTTATCGAGAGAAATATTCAGAAGCAGTTACATTCACATAAATATTTCTGTATATATATATATATATATATATATATATATATATATATATATATATAAAAAATGAAAATAAAAAAAAACAGTAAAACAATACTTTTCCTACGTAAACACAAAGAATAATTCTATTATTTACCTGCTTCTATAAAATATTTGATACAAAATATGTTGTTTTATTTCAATTATATTAGATTTTCATCGAGTATCGGCCAATGTTGAAATAAATATAAAATATATATACTTACCCGTTGATTCACACATAGTTTCTTGAACAATACTTTTTCACAAAGACACTGGCTTTCTCAGATGAAAATGATACACTAAGTAAATACAATGAGGTAATAAGGAATTTATACCTAAATATTGCAAAAGAAGAAACAGATTCAGTGTATTCTATGACCAAAATGGCCGATTTGCGGTACATGATTGGTAGAGAACAGGTAATGGTAATTAATATATTACCAGGTACACATAACAAGGAAGCAATTTACCTGCTTCTATAAAATATTTGATACAAAATATGTTGTTTTATTTCAATTATATTAGATTTTCATCGAGTATCGGCCAATTGAATGCTAAATGAATAATATTGTTGGCGTTCATTAAGATTGATTTTCGTACAATTCGAGTGTTTCGGATACAAATGCAACAAGCATTTTCAGGTGCAAAAGTTTGTTCGAGACGTTCGAACTATAATAATATAGACTGTAAAGAGTTTTTTGCGATTTTTAACTGAAAGTGAAAATACCTTCAGTCGTCTGTCATCTCTTAGTTGGCTTCCGTGGCTTAGTCGGAAAAACACCCGACTATGGTGAGGTATTATTCGGGTTCGAGCCCTAGTGAAGGCATCGGTGTATGTGTTTGTTTATGAATTTAGTCGTTTAATGATGATATTGTTGAGTAATGTACGATGATTACACGCCCTTTGGTCGCTCGGAACCGGGGTTAAACTGTAAGTCCACTGAATTTAAAAGAAAATCTTAGTCGATAAAAAAAAACAAAACCTAACAGTGACAACAAATTCACACTAATGTGCTACTCTGTTCGAATTAATTGGGACAAACATTTTTTTTCTTCGTTTGAGTTACTGTAGTAACTATGTGAGTACCAGAGTGGCCCAAACACCCTCACACCTGCTTGTTTAATACCTGAGGTGACGTGAGGGTTCGACCTTGACCATCATTTACATTCTAACCGTCTTCACCTCGCCAGCAATTCAGTTGTGAGCCTACTGGTGCGACAGTTGGTGGTTTCAATTTTGATACGTGCTGTATTGTCTTGTCCATAGTTGAATATCACTCCGAGGAAGCGTTCCAAAATTATCGCGCTTAATGAACACACATAAATGACTGTAAGAGATATAGCTGAAGCTGTTGGTGTGGGAAAGTCCAGTGTTTCGAGAATTTTAAAAACATTTGCAGAAAGTGGTTCATCGTCTCCAAAAAGAAAAGGAAACTGTGGCCGCAAACGCAAAACTACTCCAAGAACAGACAAATTGTTGATAAGAAATAGCAAAATTAATCTGAGAAAGACAAGCACTGATCTTCGAAGGGATTTAATGGTTTCTGGTGTGGAGGTGAGCACCTCAACTGTGCGAAAACAACTGCTGGAGGTTGGCCGTAAGGCAAGAACCCAGAAAATGATGAAGAAACGTTTGCCATGGGCCGTGCGTGGATTGTGCACGACTGGAAGAAGATGATTTTTAGTGATGAGACACATTTGTTTGTTCAAGGGTACAAATCAAGTGTTGTAAGACGAAGTGATGGGGAAACTTTGCGACCTGATCACATCCAGCACACAGTAAAACATCCTTCGAAACAAATGTTTTGGGGTTTTTTCACAACCAAGGCACTAGACGATTAGCTCCTATAACAGGGATGATGAATTCATTGAAATATATGGACATATTGCGCACCAGGATTGTCCCATTCATGGAAACGTTTGATGGAACATTTCAGCACGACCTGGCTCCCTGCCACAATTACAAACAAGTGCAGGCCTTTGTGCGTGAGAATCAAATAAAAGTACTCGATTGGCCAGGGAATTCACCTGATCTCAATCCCATTGAGAATATATGTAATATTTTAAAGAAACGACTGGCAAAAATGGATTGCACTACAAATGAAATAAAGATTATAAGTGCAATTCAGGTGTAGTTTCATGATGACGAATTGAAGAAAATCTGCGCTACGCTAGTGGAATCGATGCCTGGACGAGTTCAAGAAGTTATTTCTGCGAAAGGAGGACATACTTCATATTAATATGAAGAATTTACGCTATTTTGTATGTATTGTCTTCATTAAAAGGTAAGATTTTACGTAAACATTGTTTTTTATCATTTGTCCCAATTAATTCGAACAGCATAGTAAAATGTCGGTGTCAAATGAAAAATATACTGAATACACGAATTTTTTTTTATATTTATGACCTTGCATTGCCAAAATATTAGCCAACATAATGATTTTATTCCTCATTATAGTCTTCGTCATATTCGATATGTCGGTAATATAACACTCTTCAACCATACCTTGTTACTTATCTTCCCGATTGATTATGAATTTTATAGGAATTGTTGCAATTCTTATTATTCATTTTCGTTTCGAAATGAAGGAGTGTTTTATCCCGCCGAAAGTTTAGAATTAATATCAGTCGTTTTTTCATAGCTCCAAAACGCTTTACATTAATATTAGTGGTTGTTGACAGTGAAGATCCACCAGTGGGAAGGTCGGCTTCGAATCCCCCGTAAGACATAGACTCAAAAGTCTTTGACTTTTAGTACTAATAAAAATCATGACAACACTGTTGGATAATTTACAGAGTTTAAAAGCCCAAATAAACGAATTTCTTTGTTACGAAACTGGTACTACGAATAATTAGTTGAAACCACAACTTGAATTTCATATTATTTTTAGTACGAAATCTATATAATCATATGAATATATAAATAAATATAAAACAAATGTTTACGTTAGATAATTGATTACAAACTACAAGAAATTTGATCTATCAGCTGATCTTTGAAACTGCAACGATCATATAAAAAAAAATCATTCACGATTTTTTGAATGTTTAAAGCCGTTACTGGAGTTAATTTATCTGAAAAATAAAAAAGTGAAGAAAAACATTGTTTTTCAGATGTAAACATTTTTATTTAAGAATCGTGGCGTACGTTTGACCATTATGATAGCTTCTAAGACTGTCCGAATTATTAATCGATTGGGCCGATACTTGATGAAAATCTAAATACATAATTTAAGTAAAACTAAGTAGTTTTTCGATTTTCACTATAATTAATTCAAAACATGACAATATCGTTTCGCCAAGACAGTGGCTTCATCAGATGTTGATGATAAACTGAACTATTACATTGTGGACTGCGTATATTTATCCTGAAGTGTGTGGGGTGGGAATTACCATAGAACACTGTTCTTCTTTTACAGGGGGATGACTATAGAACATATTTCTTCTGAATTGTGGGGAATGACTTCAGGATAAATATACGTAGTCCACAATGTAATAGCTCAGTTTATCATCAACATCTGATGAAGCAACTGTGTTGGCTGAACGATATTGTCATGTTTTGAATTAATTATAGTGAAAATCGAAAACCTACTTAGTTTTATTTAAATTACTCTCCGAATTTTTTAACTACTGACATTGATTGCTTTTGTTCATTTGTCAATGATACCCAGTCTTTGTTAACATATATTTATATTTATGGCGTATTAATGACACATAAATACACGTCAGCAAAATAATTTGAAGCAAGTAAATAATTGAAATAAGTATGGAGCGGTATGTAGGTCACCTAATTCTTTGGGGCCACAATATTTAAACAACTGACGAAATATGTCACTATGGTTCTGATTAACCTTTATTTTAACCCAAAAGTTTTTGAGGTTAACTTAAAGGATATAAATTGATGAATTGTGTGAACTTATTTTTATGGCAACTGTTATCTTTTTTTGTCTATTTGACAATTCTTGAACAATTGTCATTAATATTGAAACAAAATTTAAATTTTCTCATATATTAAATTAAACGCATTTTACAACCTCTTCTTCAGATGCTTAATTAACACAATTTCACAAATAGTAATTATATTTTTTATTCGTCCCATTGATTAAAATGCAGTATTACAACTACAGTCGTCTATAGAAATTCCAGAGTGCCAGAACATAGAATAACAAAGAAAAAGAACAGAATCGAAATCGAAATTGACGAAAACTCTGAAATAAAGGGTAGGTAGAACAATTAAAATCACATTAGAACCGAGAGAACAAGATAATGAAAGAGAGGTATAAAAACTAAGGTCCTTCTGACCTGGTTTGGAATTCTTTTATTGAAAATATTAGGTAAAGGGCTGTTGTTAACATTTACCATTAAGTAATGGTATTGAATTTTTCAATTTATTGATTACTATCGATTCCAGAAAATTTAATTCAATTCTTTCTGTCTTATTAATATTTTAAACTCTGAACTTCGTGTGATTTTCCAGTGACAAGTGGTTAGAATATTTATAATTGTTTTTATTATATTCATTGTTTTTGCAAATTTAAACTTATTCCAAACTATTGATAATTCAATTATTTCAATTCTATGGTTATCAAACGTCAAACTGTAATCATGAAAATCATCTCGACTTTTTAATTTTCAGAGGAATATTCATTGAAGAAGTGTGTGTGTGTTTGTATGTGTGTGTCTGAGTCGCGCCCAATCAAAAAAATCAAAATCATTTGTTAGAGACATCTTTTTTCGCTGTTCACTTACATTTATTGTCTATATAATACCATCGCGATTGATAACTCTTACTGGGACGTTTTTATCAATCATCATTCATAAGAATATAACACGTGAGCCATTTATCTTTGCATTTTTAATTAAATTGGCAAGTCGTATCCGATTTCAATCAGCTCTGATGGATGAAAAATATGTAAACTAAGACCAATTGACATTTTGTGTCGTTAAAGGAAATGCGCAACGTCATGCCGCCTATCAATTACGCATGTAGTGGGTGTATTCAGGAAATTCGTAACTTTTGCAATCCGTAGCCGTTACATTGAATCGCGTCTGCCTTAAATTCGATTTTTTTTCTGAAAAACTCGACGAGCCCACGCTGGCAATCAAGAATTTTCAACCTCGGAAGTGCATTCACATCTCATCGCTGTTTACATTGAAAATCCGAAATAATCCCAAGGATAGACTTTGTCTGCATCGGCGGCAGTAGTTCGACGTAAAAATGATAAAAGCGCCACCGGCTCAAGTCGCTGCTACGACAACCATGAACCTTATGCGAGTCCAACGAGTTATTTGCAAAATACTGTAATAAACATCTAGAAGGCCATCGCAATAAATGGCTGATACAAAGCCAATGCACTTCTTTATGCGATGAATAACCGAAAAAGCTAACAAATATGATGCATTGTCTGAGCTCCAAGGTCAGGTTGACGCTGACCATGGACAAGGCTGGCATGGCCAGTCGCACTGCTTGCATCATACATAAATTACCAACATCCAATCCGATCTGTCTAAGGATTCCTATACACTATCGGAAACATTCTCTCAGATGTAAGAAATTGAAATTAGTGCATCTATTCGAAAACTGACTGGGGCAGACGTCACTAATCGATCGAATCCTTGAAACGTGCCTATTTGAATGGAATACACTCCAAAAAGATGAACATAACGCTTGGTTATGCTGTGTTCTTAATTGGTTTAATGAAGTATATTGTAATTTCAATCATTTCAAAGTACTTTAAAACTCAAACGTCTTCAGCGTACAGCGTACTTCTACAGTTTGAATTCATTAAAATTTGGACTAAATACAATAACGCAGCACTTAATTGGTATTTTTGTTAAAAAGGTCCTTTCAAAACCATATGAAATATCAATGAAACGTTTCTATATTTTTTTGTGGTCAATTTTTTTCGAATGAACCCTCTGGCATAAATTTTGTCAAAAACGAAACAAAGTTGATATATTTTTTGAAATTAAATGATTTAATGAGCTCAAAATTCGAGGTGAAATGCAAAATCATAGATGTCAGGTCCCTATTATTCGAATTAATATCTCTTGAATTTAATAAGGGTGCTGACAATTTTTTCATTTACATATTAGTGAAATAATTTTTCACTTTTTGTTCTGTAGCACATAAAATAACATTCTCAATACTTGAATGCGTTGAAGGCCAATGCCTAATGTAAATACATTTTTTTTTCAATTCAAGTCTTCTAAGCTTTCATCTAAGCTGTCAATAAATTCTGTTGTCTCTCAATAAATAAATGTTTTAAATATATTATATCTAGAGGTCGGAATATATGCGACATTTTCGGCATAATGTGTGCATTTCATATTAAAATTTTAATATTTTATTATTTATGAGCAGATCTATATATTTTCGACTTTATAAAACACTCGAAAAATGGTATTTTCAATCTGATAAGATTATCAATTTCAGTAGATATTCATTGGGAATTTCATAGATATCAGAGTTAATTATAAGGGATCATTCAATCACTCATTTTGTTCTGCATTATAAAACCAAAAATTTAATATAATAAATATTATTCTATAATACAAAAAATATAAATGACACTATAAGTGTGCTATTTAGCTATGAAAAGAATTCAACATTTGAATATTGCAGAAAAATGCATGTACCTATGAAGGTAAAGAATACAACGAAGTTGTATTTTGGTCTTATCATGTACTAGATAAGTTGAGGTATTATTTAAATGTTTCAGTTCATCTTCAAAGAAGCTTCTCTTTGTTGAAATATATTTTTACTGATGAAAAACAAATATTCAGTCATAGGGAAGAAACAATGATTACTCCATTTTTTTTTGTTTTTACCTTTCAATCAAATTCAACGTCTTTTTCAACCTCTTATGTTTTTTCACCCCATTTTATATAAATTATGAATGCCCCCAAATCAGTATGCATTCTCCTCAAAGAAGCATATAATTGCATATTTTAAAGTTAAACAAAACATATATCGCATATTTTGGTTTAGTTCTATTGCAATAATTCCGCCCTTTGATAAAATCAAAAACGAATCACGAAAATAAGTGATGATCTGATTTTCATTAGGTTTATCCAAAAAATTAAAAAAATTGCTTAATTACAATTGCAATATCAATTTCAAGATATACCAACTTCAAAATATGATCACCTGAAACTTACACTCTAATCTGACATAGTTTTCCTCTATTTCTACAATGGACAGATTTCGTTGATGGACGTTTTCCCCCTTATTACATAATTTTTAATTCAGGTGTGAAAAAAGAAAGAAGAAATTGTTTATATACGCAGTGAAAGAATCAAACTGAATAAGTGAAAATGATGAAAACTCCAACCGCTCCATCAAAAATTGCTGTAGAACTCAAAATATGTCGTATATCTTCTATACGAATGCAACATTCAGAATTAAAGAAATAAAAATCATACAGTCATGGATATCTTGAGTAGAGTAATAACCTTTGTATGCTAATCTGTGCGTGTGTGGTATACTTAACTCATCGTTTCATTCCACCTAACGACGAAGTCAAGATGAGGTTCAGTTCCAGCGCTACAATAAACACCAACAAAACGAACGCTATTGAAAATATTATGTCGGTGTTATAATTAGTCTCAATAACACCAGTCCTTATCTTCTTTTCCGTGGAAACAAATATTTTTCGAATCTGCATGATCGAACATTGGAACTTTGTAATTTTAGACGGAAATTAAGTGAAAATAGAAAAAACGAACACAAGGTTTGGATTTGTCATCAGGTTTGAATTCATACTAGTGCAACTTTTCAAACCAAGGCTTGAAATTTTAATAATAGAGAAATTTGTTCGTTTCCGTTTGTTTTTTTCTATTTCCTTTTCACATTCCATTTCAATTTATTCATCAGCATTGTTTTTTCACCTGATTGATGGAAACTCCTAGCTAAAATCATATAACTATTCTTTAGCAATATGGCAAATATATGAACCAGATTTCTCACAAAATTTCAATCACTTAAATCTTTCCTTTACGTACCTAATTACTCAAAATTACGAATTAAATGACTATATAATAATTTTTCATTTGCACCCATGTAAATATTTACATACAATTAAATATTATATAACCTCGAGACGCGTTTCGGAATAATAACCTATCATCGATACATTTTGGAGATTGCATTTAGTTGTATATCGTATTATAAGTTCTGAACTTCGTGGTTTAACAGATGTATATTATAGTTCATATTTTAGATGCACAAACATGTATATCTTACCCGGGATTCGAACACCGAACCCGAATAAAGGACGTTTATCCCCACCAGAGATAGTGCTGACTTTGGAAGTATGGATAAGGAACCTGATATACTAAGAACGGAAGTCCAAAGAGCGATAATAAGGCTTAAGAACAACAAGGCCCCAGGAGTTGACGGCATCACCGCAGAGGTGCTAAAAGCAATGGGAGAAACAGGAGTAGACCTAATACACATGATATGCAAACAAATCTGGAACACCGGCAAATGGCCCGATGAGTGGTGCAATTCCATTTTCGTACCTATCTTTAAAAAAGGTTCACCACTGGAATGCAGTAATTACAGAACAATCGCCCTGATTCCCCACGCTAGCAAAATACTTCTAACCATTATAAATGAGCGCCTTAAATCCTTTCTTCTCCCGCAGATTTCAGACGAACAAACAGGTTTCATCCCCGGAAAAGGCACTAGAGAACAGATCCTGAATCTCCGACAGATCATAGAAAAATCGAGGGAATACAACATTGGAATGTACCTCTGTTTCATAGACTACTCCAAGGCATTTGATAGGGTAAAATGGAATAAACTCTGGACCATCCTACTCGAAATGGGCACCCCACCCCACCTCATTCACCTGGTCAAACGACTTTACGAGAACAACAATGCTAAAATTAGAGCTAATAACACGCTATCGAGTAATTTCAAAAGTAATGCAGGAGTGAGACAGGGATGCATACTCTCGCCAATCCTTTTTAATACCTACACAGAGCATATTATGCGTAGAGTCATGGAGGGATGGACCGGCGGAATATCTGTGGGGGACAGAAGGATAAATAACCTGAGATATGCGGATGATACAGTGATTATCGCCGCCAGCAAAGAAGAAATGCAGGAAATTATGACTAGGCTATGCTCTATTAGTGAGGAATATGGTTTGGAATTAAACAAACAAAAAACCAAGACCATGATTGTGGACCGTCCCCACAACAACCAGCCTGATGTCCAAACAGTGGCTGGGTACGAGGTTGTAAGTCACTTCAACTACTTAGGTTCCATGATAACAAACTCTGGAGGATGCGAAGCTGAGATCAGACGCAGAGTGGCAATGGCGAGGAACGCAACCACAAAACTGACGAAAATATGGAAGGCGACTGCAATCACCCGAAACAATAAATTACGCATAGCGAACTCCCTCATCTTTCCTATCGTTATGTATGGCTCTGAAACGTGGACCTTAATGGAAAGTGATAAGCAACGAATAAACGCCTTGGAGATGTGGGTATATCGACGGCTGTTACGAGTGCCATGGACGGCTCGTCGAACAAACATTTCCATTATCGAAGAGCTAAACATTGAAACACGTTTAGTCACAAAAATAAACCAATCAATCCTGAGATATTTTGGACATATTGCTAGGAGGGGCGACTCAATGGAGAGACTGATGGTAGAGGGGAAGGTGGAAGGAAGACGAACACGTGGAAGAGCGCCTAAGAGATGGATAGATCAAATTAAAACCCTAGTGGGCCATAATCTACCGGAGGCCTCACATATGGCGCAGAGTCGAGGAACTTGGTCCGAAGAAGTTAGGAAATCAACACGTGATGTCACCATACCCTCACGTAGGGTGAAGGACTGAAGAGAAAGAGAGAGATCCCCACCAGTGGGCTGTAGAGACGACAAACTGATCATTTTGTATTGTGTAGATATTCAGAGAGAGTTTTCTCGAAACTTTTACGGATATTTACAGCATAGCGTAACGTACCCTTGTATTCCTTCTTCTTCTTCTCATGGAAACACACAATTTTAAAGCGTACATATATTTTTTTAATTTCTTAACGCTAAATGTGATGTTATAAATTAATAACTTTTTTGTGTGCCACATGTCATCGCTACTCAGTTGTGAATTTTTTTTATAATTATCATTATAAATTATAAACATTAGCCAGCAAAAATCGAAGAACAAACGAAAGGGATTTTCCTTTTGAATTTTGAAAAACAAACAACTAATCCAAAATGGTTAATAATGTGAACATATGAGAAACTTACGTGAACCAACATAACAAAAAAAATTCGATAATCGAATGTGCACAGCCTGCGAATATTTAAAATTCACCTTTTCTTTCGAACAGGCCTCGTATATTTAATGATAAATCTACACATGAGTTGTTAAATAAGCTAAAGGAATCATCACTAGAAATACTTTCGTGATGGAAGGAATAAAACCTTTGGCGTTATAAGGGAAGGTGAGTTGTGAGTTGTTTTCTGTAGTGAAGGTTAGAAAATTTTGTAGAAATTCGAACTGGTCGTTAATTTCTTACAACTGCCACTTGAAACTAGTGTTCAATGAGATGTGTTGAACCTTATTTGTATTCACAGTTTTATTTGCAAAGATACGTTCATTTTCAATATGTAGTCTTAAACAATGACTCGATTGTATAAACAATTTCTGGAAATACTTGGCGTAATAAAGCATTGGGGTGGTAAACCTGTCACTGGAAAAACAAGTCGTACATAATTAATATGAAATAATAATCTCGGAGTTATCGCAGCTTCTCAATAAAACAATAATTGTTTGTCGTCCTTTGTAACCGAATGCAATTTACTGCGATATCATTACTGATGAAATTCGAACGATGAATCTATTCAGAAAAAAAATATTGCGCCACATTCATATCTTTAGACTAATAATAATAGGTCATTGTCCATTATTTGTTCACTTACGTTGTGTCGCAGTAATTGGTTGACAATATGAAATGAATTATAAACAAAATTTTTAGATGCGCATATTGAGTAGCGAACAAATAACGCGGGCGTTAAACTTGCTTGAACAAATTTTCGTGTTTTTGACTAACATGTTTTTATTGTACAGATTTCATAAAAAACACTTGGCTTCGTTTGACAGAATTATTTCAATTACTTGGCAGTTGTTTCAGGGGTGTTACCCCAAAACTTAAAGTGATTTGTATTTATTAGATAATAAAAACAGATTTTATTATTTGATGACAATTTTTTGGGGTTGTGACCTCATTTGCGAAAGATTGCAAAACTGTTGCGGTTGAGTTTATCTTTCAGAATGGGAAACAACCAGAAACAATTGCCAAGCAATAAATACTCAACTTACATTACGATATATGTTTATGCGTTCACTCAAATATTACTCCTTACATCAGGGAGAATCTCAATAAGAGGTGGAAAATATATTCTGAAGAAAAACAAAAGGGACGGCATTACTCTTCGATACAGCCTTTTCCCTTTTTCTCCAAAAGTCCCTTGGTTGAAAAACTTCGGTGAACACAAATTTCATAGAAACTTCTTTCGCTTCATATCAAGACTGAAGAGCGGTCATGCACCTGAATACCTCTACAAAATTAACAAGAGAAATGACCCATTGTGTCAGTGTGGTGAAAGAGGCTCCATAAATCATATATTATTCCATTGTACCAATAATCACCAGGATCGCGAAAAATTAGTGAAGATTATATATGATGTTTCAAAATTTCTCCAACCCATAACCTGAATATGGCCCTTAGTATAAAAAATATCTGTATTCACTACGAAATTTACTTATTTTCAGGTAGACTTCGACTATGCATTTAAATGGAAACTTAATGAGTGTTAGGTTATCTGTCGAACTTCCTGTCCTCTCTATCCTATACGTAATATACCCATGTTAATCGGTGACTTTTGCTTAATTTGTATGAAGAAACAAAATCGCTATGATCAGTCCCTTAGCGTATTGTGTCCTTGCTTATCCTATTCGTCATCATCATTAAACTCTAAAGTTGGTTTAGGTTATCTTTAAATTAAAATGAAATTTTCCTAATATTAGTGTTCATAGTCGACCAATTGTCTCACATTTAACCTACTGGCAAAAGTCAAAAGATATGCCATAACCTAATATTAAAAAAAGTGTTTTTATTCAATTTATATCAAGCTATGTTTCACCAAGAAATCAGCTAATATTCGATCATCTTCACGGTTTTATTAGACCATTTTTAGTATGTATAATGATTTCACTTTCAAGGATGAAGCTTTGCATCGAATTTTGAATTCCATTTCGTTACCATTTTCATTACCTTTCCATTGAATTCGACAAAAAAAAATTTATATCAAATTATCGCGAAATAGCGAAAGAAATCCTTCCCTTGTATACCAATCAATAGAAGTGGAAAAAACTCAAATTGGATATCGATGTGTTAATAGAATGTAAAAATATTTAAAACATGTTTTGTTTACTGGCTAAAAGGAAGTTTTAATTCTTGAAATATTGAAAAATGACACATATTTCTCATACAACTTTTGGTGTCATTTTCTGATATATACAGAAAATGCCACTCAAAAATCAAAAAACATGCCTACTTGAAATAATCAATGTGAAACAAAGATTGAACAAATCAACTGAAACTTTTGACGTTTTGGCATGGGTTTTGAAAATTTCATCAAATTATCAACCTTGGAAACCTAACTTAATCAACAATTCAATTTTTTAACACTATCAATTATTAACTCAACAAATTCTTCATAGGAAAATATTGTTGATTTAACCTAATAACACCCCAAGAACTTGCAGGCATTCGGAAAAATCTTGCAAAACTAAGATGCAAATGAATATTCGACATCTTTCGAAAGATCTCTTGTTTTTTCCAATTAATTCCCTGAGAAGTGTTTTCCCATGTGTAAGTCGTATTAACAAAAAACGAAACGAACCACGTCGTTTTTGCGTAAAAATAAAATAAAATCATCCTTGTATTAATCCAAAAATATAAGTGAAATCGCTGGTACGTTGCTCATACTCAAAAACTCCTTGATTTTTCCAGCAGGAACGGACGCAGGTGTTGTTCGTGTCTGCATGGAAAATCCGATGTCCGATCAGATCGTACAGAAATAACTGGAGAAGTTGAGACCGTGAAATTCAGTTACTTTCAAACTTGCAGAACGCAAACGCTTGTTCACAAGGTTAACTGTTCTGTCCTTGCACTCGAGCTTGAAACAGAAATGAGCAGCAGTTGCGTTACATGCGGATTGAAGCATTACGATGTACTTGCACTTGCGGCATATATTGCGTTCAGACATTATATAAAAGCATTTACCTACTGCCGGTTGAAGCGCCACTGAAATTGTGCTAGTGTTACTCGTCTTGACTGAGAATCTCATTACGCTATTTCGAATAGGCTTTTTCAGATGGTTCGATAATTCGCAAAGTTAGCTACGTCCACCATTATGTCCTTTTTTCTGTAGAAATAAGCACAAAGTTGAAGTTTTGACAACTGGGTAAATTTTAAGAATATTATTTTAATACAGAACTTGAATAATAATTATTAGCTAGAAGCCAATGATGAATGCTAAACCAGGTTTCTTCAACTGAATACCAAGCAACTTAAAAGTACTTCTAAATCTGTATGACCATAGAAAAATAAATTAATTTTGGGTCTTCCTGCCTTGTTTTATTTGTCACCCATATATCATTGGAGAGGTGTTTAATGAATATAAACTTAAATTCAAACACTTGAACTTATGATTTACACTTTATTCACTACATAGCATGACGCGTTTCGTCGTTACAAACGACTTCTTCAGATGCTTACAGAATAATTCAATTATAATGGATTTACATCGAGTAAACGCCAACACTATTGAAAAAAAAGGTGTTCAATATTGAGAAATTACCTTACACTGATATTTAATAGAATTTATTTGAATTTATCCAAGTATATTGAATGCTAAATACTAATAATGAGTGATTTTTTGAGCGTAGTTTTTTTTAATCGAATAAAACACTCAATTTGCATCATATATTCAACATTTTTATTGAATTTGATAACTTAGCCTTTGCCATTTATATTTTAAAGAAAACTTCATGTAAATGTTGTCCGCGACTCCGTATCAAATGGTCCATTCGGAAGGTCGAATTTTGCCACTTTTTCGGGCATTTGGGCTTGTATCCCACGAATTACGCGTGTTATGTTATCCTGTAAGGCTTCAATCGTGTTTGGCTTGTCCACATACACTAACGACTTTACATAACCCCACAAGAAATAACCCAGAGACATTAAATCGCATGATCTTTGCGGCCAATTCACAGGTCCATTTCGAGAGATAAGCTGCTTACCAAATTCATCCTTCAACATGTCCATTGTTTCACGAGCTGTGTGGCATGTGGCACCGTCTTGATGAAACCACATGTCAACCAAGTTCAACTCGGCCAACTGGGGCAAAAAACAAATGAGTATCATGGCTCGATATCGTTCGTCGTTGACGGTAAGGTTTCTTCCACGGTCGCCTTTGAAGAAAAATGGACCGATGATGCATCTGTAATTCTTGTATGGCATGTGGCTGTTCATCACTCCAGATGCGACAGTTTTGTTTATTTACATATCCGTTAAGCCAGAAAGGAGCCTCATCGCTGAACACAATTTTTCGATAAAACATTGGATTTTCATTAAGCTGTTCTAAAGCCCATTCACCAAAAATCAGACGTTGTGGTAGGTCATTTGGCTTCAATTCTTGCAGAAGTTGAATTTTATAGGCTTTCAAACCCAAATCAACACGTAAAATTTTCCATGTGTTTGAGTAACACATGCCCAATTGCTGAGAACTGCGACGAATTGACATTTTACGATCCTCATTAACAGTGTACGCTACGGCTACAATATTCTCTTCAGTACGCACTGTACGCATGCGAGACAATGGTTTAATGTCCAACAAAGTAAACTTGGTGCGAAATTTGGTGATAACAGTACGAATTGTTGATTCACCAGGTCGATTATGACGACCATATATGGTCGTGACAAACGATACACATTTTTCACAGAACACGAATTTTGATAGTAAATTTCAACAATTTGCAAACGGTGCTCCTTTGTAAGTGTTTCCATGATGAAATGGCGGAGTATACCTAAAACTTTTCACTTTGACAGATGACATTTGAATGCCAGTACCAACCAGTGCCGTCAACCTGAAAAACTTAACTGTTAAAAAATCACTAAGCTCCTATGGCCAGATCAATTCAGATAAAGCTCTTATCAGCATTGAATCTTCATTGATCGATAAAAAACTACGCACCTATTATAAGTATTGTTATTATTATTCAAAGAGTCGAGGTCAGAGGCCTATATAGCTCCCTTGTTTGATTTTAGAGTTTAATGCTGATTCCAATTGGTTTGGATTTGAACCCACCAGCACCAAAAAGTCGAACGCGACAGGGTTCCCATACCGTTGGTTTACTGAGCCTCTGAAAGAAATCGGTTTGTAATGGAAATATATATTTTTCAAGAGTATTATATGGAGAATTTTATACTGGCCTGTCAAAAGGCGTTTCAAATTTATAAAAAAATCCAAGTAAAATTTGAAATCATCAATTCATGAAAATTGATTAAATGATTCTTCAACACCAAGGCATCGTTCTCATATAATAATCTAATTGATTCTTCAACGCTAAGGTATCGTTCTCACAAAAAAATCAATATGTATATACCTAATATTAACGCAATTTTCTTTCCTAACAGATAATAATATATAGATGTTCCAATCTAATTATTCCTCATCAGTGCAGTACAATGTTATTCCCTCAGTATAGAAATATGGGTAGAACAGTGCATTTACGGATACCTAGACATCATCTTCGAGAGACAGAGGAGAGTATTAGTCAGCTCCAAGGTTGTAAACATAATAATTTGAATGAGAAGTGGATTATTGAAAGCAGTTATATATGAAAACTCTTATAGGTTGTGTATTTATTTTGATATTTTATTTAATTGTTTCAAAACAAATTTGTACCTTCAAATAGTGAACTCAATAAGGCTTAGATGATTTACTACAAAATATTGAAGAATGGTTCTGTTTTTCTGAAGTATTTATTTGCAATCTGGTGTAAATTTCATTATATTCAATTGTGTGGATGATGTCATTGAACTTTAATTGTTGGTATTTATGTTTATTGATAGGCAAATTATATTTTAACACGTGTTATGAAATTCAGTATGGTCATATCTTTCGTAACTGCTTTTTATTTATAGACTTTTATGCATTCTCTCGAGTAGGTAACAATTGTGTTTTTGATAATGTGTGTACATAGTTAATTGTCAAGTTTTGGTAGGGACGTCAGAAAATAATTTTGTATATCAACCTACTCAGTTTTACTAAGCTACACATGAGTTTATGTCGAATGTTATACCCAAAAATTTCTACCATGAATGTCTACTGTATGAGGAATTTCTTGTATGACATAAACTATATACCTTCATATTTTAATGTTAACGTTTAATGTTAAATGAAAAAATGAAAGCCTCCAAGCAGAGTCTTTATAAAATCAACCTTTTCAGGGAATTAGTCGAAAGGAAAATCATAATAGAAAACTTCCAGAACGTCAAGACAGGTGACTCATGAAAACTGTCAATTTACCCCTATAATGGTATTTACATTTCAAATCGCATTTGTAGACATCCAAAATGAATGCCAAGTTGCAATGGTGATCTCTTTTGAGCTTGTGATGGTAAGGTTTATTAAAAATGTGACCATATATTTCGTTCTTTCGAACTGATCGAATCTCATCGAAACAATCTTAAATTTTTCTCTATACTGAAGTAATTCGATATTCGATAGATTCAGTGGTAACCATCATAACCACCCAATCAATCAATTGTATGATTTGAGGGTTTTGGTACTGAAATATTTGATTTATCTCATTTATATCAAAGTTTCCTCTTCAAGGTCATTTTTCAGATAAATTTAAGAGTTATAATATGAAACGAAAAGGTTGTATCTTGATCGTAACAGAAAGCCCAATATTGCTAATCATCCTAGAAGATTTAGTATGAGTCAAACCACAAATATGAGTAAAACCATTTTTGAAGGTTTTGGTAGGAATTTTCTGACTTGTTTTGGTATTGTGTTGTTGTTATTGGGAAGGGTAAGGTGAGATGAACGTGATAGGTGAAAATGTGCGGGCCATCGCAGACACGTATCATGTTCTTCTGATGATGAACCTGCAGAGGCCAAACACCCGAATCCGGGGTCAGAGACATTATGTTCGGACGGGGTACAAGAATGCCTATATGCAGATCGACAACAAACAAGGGCACGGCCTTATGCCTTTCAGAAATTGAGATAATCAACTGTGAAATTCATTTTATTTTATTGAGATATTATTTGAAAATTTGCCAATTGAATCGATACTGTCAGTCATGTTTCGAGATATTAAACCTAAAACGGATAGATCAACACGTATGAGTATGACCAATATTCGGCTTGCGTATCTATTGCATTTTTGAAACCCATGAAGCCAACAAGAAGTTTGCAGCATTCACATCTATTTCCTTCTAATTAACTCAATGAATTATAGATACTCTTCTAAATTTTATGTAATATTCTCACATAAATAATTGAAACTCAAATATTTATCCGTACTTAATCTGATATTGAATACTCAGTGGTTAGTTATCAGCAAGATTAAATCATATTCAATTTATTGATCTACTATCAATAAATAGAATGATAACTCAAATATAATAGAAAAAGAACTCAATAGTTATTTGGACCTAGGTACCATGACTAGTGAATTGCATTTTATAGAAAAGTAAATAACTACCTACGAATTTGTAGTTTCACTTATCATATGGTATAACATTCTTACAAAGATAAATGTTATCATTAAAATGTGGCAAAGCTAAAACATGCACTTAGATGTGGCTATACAACACCTAGACGCATTCACAAATTGACACGACAATTATAGAGAAAATGGTTTTCAGTCATCCCTTGTAACATCGAGAGAAATAGCCGAGGTAAATGATATTAATTGATATTTTTTTCTTCGTCAGAAGACGAAGTAAAAAAAGGAATTTTGATTACGAATGGGAAGATCAAGCTCATGAATTGAATGCGGAAGAGAATTTCAAAATAAACTATTTTTATTTTATTGTCGACAATGTTCGCACAAGCTGCCATCCTAGGTTTGAGGCACTTAAGCATCATGAGAGCAATGCAGCAACATGCAAATATCTATGACAGTAGGAGAATCATGTGATATTGATGGACAAGAATTGTAGGAAAAACTGAATATGTTCATCTGTGTGATGAAGGAAACTATAACATTATCTCGGTGATGAAATACATGATAGAATATAATTAACTGAAGTTCAACCCACTATCAAAATAGTTCTGGAGAATTATTTCCACCATACTGTTACGGTTGCGTCTGCTGAAAGCACTTTTTCGGGGCTTGAAATTATTAAAACATATTTGAGGAATTCGATGGCACAGGATGGTCTTTCAGCCGTTGCTATTCTTTCAATCGAAAATGACGTAGTTCTTTCGTTCGATTATTATGGTCGTTCTTATTACTTTGCATCGTCAAAGTAATAAGAACGAACAACAATATTATGAAACTGGATTGGTTCCAAAAAAAGACTTCATCGGGAAGATATATCCCCGCAAAATCAAATCACACTTGGGGTATGAAAATCAACTTAATTAAACGGATGCTACATAGGGTTAGATCTATATGTCATCCTCAATACCTTAGATCTGCTGAAATCAAGCTCTTCAATATATTCTTAGAAAATGGATACTCGAGATATTTTGTGGCGAAATATTATCAGCACTATTCAACGACCGGTTCTTCCAGACCTGTTGATAACACCACTAGTAACGATGATGTCCCTCAGGAAACTAGCTCCATCCGGTATGTTTCGTTGCCGTTCATTCATGGATTCACACAGAGGTAGACCTATACTCTTGGTGGCGTTCCCAATATAAAAGTGGCCAGATATAATCCATTTTCTGTTCGTGACCTGTTTAGTAAGTTGAAATACAAAATGACAACACTAGCCATGTCAGATTGCATTTATCTCATTCGGTGCAAGGACTGTCAGGCAGTTTACATCGGTCAGACGACCCAATGTTTAAAAAGGAGGTTAGCTATTCATAGAAGTGATGCCATATTGCAACCACATAGATGCGCACTGGCAAATCATGCATTTTCTTTAGAACATAAGTTTGATTTTGAAGATCCAAAAATTCTCTCCATCGAATGTAACTACAAGAAAAGAACCTTCTTGGAGATGTGATACATCAAGAATACTCCTAACAACATTAACAAAAGAACACATATTGAGAGTCTTAGTTGTGTTTACAGCTACCTGTTATGGTTGGACGAGCCTGGCCAAATTTCCAATGGCTGGGAGCATCGGTGTTGTTGATTGTTTTCTGTGTCAATACAGTTTTGTACGTTGATGTGTCATACTATATGTTCTATGGTTTAACCTCGATTTAGGAGTTTGTTGTATATGTCATTTATATATCGTACTTTTGCATTTACATTCAATATTATTTTAATAACTATTGGATGCCTTTTGTGTCGTTTTTGTTGGTTTATTGACTTGTGTCAGATGTAGGTTTTCCTTGGTCTACAGGTTGTAACTAATTGATTGACACATGTCTATATTTTGATTATTCCTGAAGAAGAACAAAATTCGTTCGAAATATAGAATTGCTGACGATTACTCGTTTAAATTAGTTCTGCCCACCTTTGCCGATATAACCCAAAATATTTCGAAAGTATATATATATATATATATATATATATATATATATATATATATATATAGGGTGTTTTTTTAGAGGTATAGAACTTCAAGTTGGCATTACTGTTGAACATGGCGACCGATTTAACAGCTGAGAAGTAATTTATTCTCAGTTTGGTTTGGCAATTCATCATGAATAGACTCACGATCATCAAGCAAGGCGTAGATTCGTCGAATGGGCCCAAAACGAGATTGACGTTGTTCCCGAGTTAACAAACAAAACTGCCGCATTTGGAGTGAAGATAATCCTCAAGTGTATGTCAAAACATCGTTACATTCAGAAAAACTGACTGTTTGGTGCGCTTTATGGGCTGGTGGAATCATTGGTCCGTACCTTCTTCTTCAAAAACGATGATGTCCAGAACGTTACAGTCAATGGTGATCGGTATAGAGCCATGAATACTAACTTTTTCGTTCCTGAATTGAACAACCATGATGTCCAGGAGCTGTGGTTCAACTAGAAGGCGCAACATGCCACACAGCTCGTGCCACAATCGATTTATTGAAAGACACGTTTGGTGACCGCCTAATTTCACGTTTTGGACCAGTGAATTGGCCTCCAAGATCTTGTGATTTAACACCGCTAGACTACGTTCTGTGGGGCTATGTAAAGTCATTGGTCTATGCGGATAAACCACAAACGCTTGACCATTTGGAAGGCAATATTCGCTGTGTTATTGCCGATATACGGCCACAAATGTTGGAAAAAGTCATCGAAAATTGGACGTCCAGATTGGACTACATCCAACCGAGCCGGCCGTGGCGGTCATATGCCAGAAATCATATTTAAAATGTAATGCCACAAGATTATCTTTCGAATAAAAAAAATTCTTGTCAATCGAATGATCCATCGTTGTTTTATTGCAATTCAAAGTTCTATACCTCTAAAAAAACACCCTTTATATATATATATATATATATATATATATATATATATATATATATATATATATATATATATATATTTTTTTTTTTAAAGTTCAACCAAAAAGTAAATCGTCAACCTGGAGTAAAGTGGACAGATGAACGGAAGAAAGAGCATGCAGATAGGATGAAGCGTTTTTGGGAGGCAAAAAAGATGAAGCAAAATTCCTAATGATTGCGAATTCAAGTTCAGTCGCTCTCCTCATGGGGAACAATCGAAATAATAATAATAATATATATTTATTAAAAGATATTTTTGCGAAGTTTGTTCTGCCATATCCATTTAGTGTACCGTCAGGTTGGAGATGATTTAAGTTATGTGATCGTTGTAATTTGACCGGCAACGTCGCAAATCAGTTATTTGTTGTTAGCAGTATCGCTAGACGGCAAAGCAGCCGCGCAAATGCATCGTCCCCGGCCGACTGCCCGACTGCCTTGAATAGTCCATTGGCCCTAGATTTGCACATGCACCTTGTCTGCACAGTCTAATGTCTGTGACCCCGAATTCGGGTGCTTGGCCTCCAGAAATTGCCCAACATTTTATACGTGTCTGTCCTGTCTCGTACCTTTTTCCTCCTCACTTCTGTCCTCCCGAACTTGTCCTGTTGTATAACAAACAACAAAATAATTCTTGATGGGCCCGATTTTTGCCGCCAAAGGTCTTTTGGGCGGACAACCGCATTCGGTCATTCGGTTCTGGCAATCGGGCGAAACATATTTTTGGATCGCTTTATTCGACCGCAGATTGAATGTAAAAACAACCGGAGCATCGTTCAAAACGAACTTCGAAAATTTATCAAAGTATTTATCGCATATATTCGATAACATAAATCTTCAGGAAATTCCAATTAGAATCTATTTTACCTTCAAGCTCTCATTGAACATTTCACATTCATTTAAACTAATCAACAAAATAGCAGCCTATTACAAATTATTTATTATCACCTAAAAACTGTAAAAATTTAATTTTTTTATTTTTCACTATTGGCTTTTTTTATGTGTACATTACCTATTAAACATTTTTTTGAACCACTGAACTCAAAAAAAACACATTTAAGTCTATTTGTTTCGCTGGATTCGAAACCAGACCTCCCGCTGCACAGGTCTTCACCGCCACCTATAGACTATGCAAACAAACTTTCAAACATCATAAGATGTAAAATTGCAGGAATTCCTTCAAGAAAACTAAATGTCGTAAACCAGTTTTAATTCTAGACACTCTTAATACTGAACTTATATTCAAATTTATGAAAAATATGAGATACGTTGATGAAGCATAGTTTTTTGTTACATTTTTCATGAATTCTCTGCATTTTCCTTGAAATTTTTTAGAAATGTCGGAATAAACCTGAGCTTACCTCACAAAACTGTTGTAATAATGACAATTTTTCATCGACACCAAATGAGAGGGCCAAAATGGGTAGAAAAAAATAGAAAGGAAAAAAGTTTTCCATTCAACATAAGACAATCCGGAAAATTTAACGGCATCCATACGTTGGAGATTTCGAAGTCGTCCTCAAAATATGGAATAGAATTTTAGTAGGACTAGAGTTACTGTCATCGCTTTAATTTTCATTAGCGTTATTGAACAATATTGAATTATCCAACATCGTCAGACATATTCTGACAGGGAAAATGAATCACTATTATTATATACGTCTTGTCAGTCATTACAATGACAACCACAGTTAATTGCTGGGTCCGTACGGCCTTTGGTCTTAAAATCCGTCCAAATTACCCATCGACTGATTCATATTTCATAAACCAATAGTCACAGACGCCCACGAACTCACCTTTACTGAAGTTCGAACCCAGGACATCTATTTTGTTTTTTATTTCGATTTTGAGTGACTAAACAGCAATTTGTAGAAAAACATTAACTAGAAATTAATAATTTGGACATACTAATTAGTTTATAACACGGTCATAAATATTTAACGAATTATGGCTTAAATATGGATTATAAATATACTTTAAAAATCTATAATATGTATTATGTAACTGTAATAATAAATATAAATATTCGGGATGGATTTTCGAAAGTTTCGCTCTTCATACATGCCAAACAAACTTCATTATGAAATACTAAAATTTGTTCGGTCATCTCTCGAAGATCAAATCATCATTAACAAATTTATATATATATATATATATATATATATATATATATATATATATATAAATGTAATTATATGGGTTATAGGCAAATGAATGGCCACTATGAATAGGTTTTATTCAATTTGGATGCCTGGTCTATATTTCGATTGTGATTACAATCTTCATCAGGACTCTGAAAAACATTTACATACAATTATACTTGTAAAAATTATGTTTGACAACTTACGGCAAACTAAGAATAAAAGGTATGGCCAACAACCATCCAACAGGAATATGTTATTTAAAAAAATAATAATAATAATAAATAGTAAAATAAGCAGAATTTAAAACAATTAAAACAATAATCAGTAGAATTCTACTGATTATTGTTTTAATTGTTTTAAATTCTGCTTATTTTACTATTTATTATTATTATTATTATTTTAAATAACATATTCCTGTTGGATGGTTGTTGGCCATACCTTTTATTCTTAGTTTGCCGTAAGTTGTCAAACATAATTTTTACAAGTATAATTGTATGTAAATGTTTTTCAGAGTCCTGATGAAGATTGTAATCACAATCGAAATATAGACCAGGCATCCAAATTGAATAAAACCTATTCATAGTGGCCTTTCATTTGCCTATAACCCATATAATTACATTTAAATTACCAGGCAATACTCCTTCTGATTAATGTATATATATATATATATATATATATATATATATATATATATATATATATATATATATATATATATATATTTGTGATTGTTTTAAATACCTAATAAATATAGTAAACTGTTTCATTACGATCAACAGAACTACGTGAGTATATTATTGAAATCATAGATCATTTCTCGTCATCTTTATCCCTTTATTATAAATTCAGAAATTAATATTTATCATTTCAAAATCACGTAACAAAAGAATTAGTTTCAAATTAGACGCAATTAAATGATGACGTAAATAAGTGGTTCATTGCGTAATATGAACTATCAGATATCAACATCAATGTTTTTTGAAGAATTTTTATAGAAAATAACTGCGTAGGTAAATCTTCATAAAGTCATGTATGTGGTATCTTTCCATCGTTTATGCGTGCTCCTATTGAATGTTTACGGTTGAACATTTCGCTCGCTTTCTGAGGTGGAGGAGAGTTAGCAAAGACCCTGGATCAGACCGATGCACCGCGACGAAGGTTGAACAAACAAGTAATGTCTAGCCAGAGCATATTGCGATCGTAAAATACTCCACGCTCTAGCTTCTTTTTGCAAATAAATCGCACAATGGCACTGAATGAAAATATTTGTATAAGCGTTTCCATTTTTTAGAACACGCCGTGTTACACAACAAAGCATATATGTTGAATATTCTTCACATATTATAAAACGCATTTCAACAGTCTCCTTATACAGGGTGTTTCGCACTTACATTTCATTCCAATTTTCAATTGTAGTTTTCGTTAAAAATACTTTTTCAGAACTTTTGAATAAAATACCCACTGATTTCCATTTCTATCTTTAATAAATAACTTGCTTTTAAGAGGTATGTCGATGAATCTTTAATCATTACCTCTAAATATCATATTAATCTTATATAACTTGAAAATTATTATTATTATAGTAATACTCTGTTGTAATATAATTGTACCATGTTGAACCATAACTTACTATTACAATCTGAGAAAAGAAGATTGAAAATGAAATTCGTTCATATAAGAATAAATGTAACTAATGTTTACATTATATTCCACATCAATTTTCAATCAATGAAATGATTCAATTAAACAATCATCACTATTTCCCAATGGAATATAGTGTGAATATTATTCCCACGAATAATATTCACATTCGTGGATAGTAATTGAAATTCACTTCTTCAAGACTTTAAAAGCACAAAAGCTAACATGTTGGTGAAGAATTCCATCCAAAGATCCAATTCTAAAAGTGCTTGTACAGGAAAAAAGAATGATAAGCGTCAAATTTTCTTCTGCTGAGAATATTGTCCATAGACTAGTGATCAGAATGAACAACCCTCATTAGGGAGATCTGAGTTCCAATCCCAGGCAAGGCATCACCAATTTTGTATGAATGAGAGTTTTGTGGTAATAAAAAAATTTACAATTGAAACAGTAAAATTGAAAGTCGTTTATGCATTGAGTCTGAATATAAACCTAAATTCAAACACTTGAACTTATGATTTACACTTTATTCACTACATAGCATGACGCGTTTCGTCGTTACGAACGACTTCTTCAGATAATAATCTATTATTCTGTAAGCATCTGAAGAAGTCGTTTGTAACGACGAAACTCATCATGTTATGTAGTGAATAAAGTGTAAATCATAAGTTCAAGTGTTTGAATTCAAGTTTATATTCAATTATAATGGACTAGCGACCCGCCCCGGCTTCGCACGCCGCAAACGCTACGCCCCGCAATTTTTAAATCTGTAATATCTTCGAAAATATTCACTTAAATCATACGGTGTAAAGGGCCATATATATCTATATAAAATGAACAATGTATTCAAGGTATTTAATTGGTTAAGGATTAATGCTGTATGGGTTAAAATCGCTTCGAAAATTAGCCATTATTTGTCGCAAAAAGTAAATGACAAAAAAAAGTTATTGTGGGTTATCCATAAGAGATAGACATATACCATCACGGACTTTTCTGTAGACCTTTTCAATGTGTACAATACTTAGTACATTATGTTGATAAAACTCGTAGGTTTCAGCCTGCGTTTGCAATGTAAGCGAAAAAAATGTAATTATTTACGACATCACATTAGAAACCTCAAAAATAACCGTACTCCTCCACTATTTAGTGGATGTTATTATACATATAAACCTTCCTCTTGAATCACTCTATCTATTAAAAAAAACCGCATCAAAATCCGTTGCGTAGTTTCAAAGATTAAAGCGTACAAAGGGACAAAGGGACAGAAAAAGCGACTTTGCTTTATACTATGTAGTGATTTACATAAAGTAAACGTCAACACTATTAAATATTGAGTCTCTGAATTGAAATAACATTTTTGTGTTGTTACACAATACGTTTTCCATTGTTGCAACATGTAGTAGTTACTAAAAACTTTGGGTTTAATTCCAAAAAGTTGTTTAATGCACTTTGTATATGTTTCGAGCCAATCATCGAATGAATGAAACAACTTTGTTCAATTCAGGCAAGTGCTCTAATTTCTACGATACAAAATAGTGATACATCAGCTTCACCACAAAACGCTATGGTGAAAGATGAGGTAATATCGACGATTTCGTCACACCCTATTAACGTTATCAATTGAATACTTGATATTCATTACTCATCAGACTGAAAAAAGTAATTTAAAATACTTGTATTTGATATTCTATTTCGCAGCGGATGTAGAATTATGAAATCCTTAACCATATTTGTTGATTAAGAAGCGCATTAAAGCAAAATTGAATTTGAGAACCATGCAAGCGCCAAAAATTCAACTCGATAATATTAGAGTCGATTATTTTTAGATATATTTGCAAAATTGAATTTGGAAATCGGGTGCATCGGCCTGCACTAGTGGACATGGGGCCCGTACGAGGTTCTGAAAAAACTCTCGAGCATTTCGCAAGATTAGGGATTCATTAATTACGTAAGGGTTTCGAACGTTTGGAAATCTCTACCTATCCAGTCTCTTTTACCCCCGGAGGGGGTAAAAGTTGATATTACGCAACATTTCTCAATGTGAAATATCTCATTTCTATTATAGGTTAGTAATCATTCAATGAAAATATAGGAAAAATCAACTTTCAAATCAAATAAAGTTGATTGAATGAATGTTAGCTGATCTCTTGGTGAAACATTGTTTAATATAAATTCAATGGACGATGAATCTACTCTGTGATAGTTCATATTTAAATGAGAGGTAATAATAAAAACTTGTCTAAAAATCACTGACTGAACAATTCTTTATTCGACTTAAAGTGGTTGGTTTATGTTGTTTCTCTAACAATACACTTATTTTCTTTTGTTGAGAACATTTAATGTGTATAATTTTACTCACTTTTTCCCTCACGGTGTCATCCAGAATATCGAACTCAATGGCATGAAGATAATGAAAAAGGTTAGTGTGCAAAAGTTTTAGGTAAGACCTGCAGATATGACGTTTTCTATGTAAGGAAATAATTTCTTCTCTTATCCACTGTTTTTGTACCATCTTCTTCAGTTTTTCTGTTAAGGTGTTATTGATGTTGAATTTCACTTTCACATAATTAGGCACTAAACTCATTTTTAAACACAGTTTGTTAATGTTAAACGTTATGTTATGTTATGTTAACGTTAAATGTTATGTGTTTGTTAGTGTTAAACACTTTCTTGATAATGCTGTAAAAGGCGAAACTAGTCGAATAAAGAATTGTTCAGTCAGTGATTTTTAGACAAGTTTCTATTATTACCTCTCATTGTTTAATATATTAAATAAAAACACTTGGCTTGGCTTCACAAAATTTATAATAAATACTTGACAATTGTTTCGGGATGTTACCTCATTTTCAAAAGTTTAACTTTAATATATTAAACTTTGAGATCTAATTTCCTTCTCAAGTGTGCCTACAATTCTATTTACACAATTATTATTAAACAAATTTATTTTCTTCGTTTTTACATGAGCCATTTAGATGAGTTATATTTAGTATTATTTAGTTTATAAACTAAATAAAATTATACTACAATTTTATGAACAATTATAAACTAAATAAAAATTAGTTTATAAAAAATAAACTTCATTAATTTACATACAATTCTGAATTTTAGTGCAAATATTTCTTTTATTAAACCAGATAAAATCTAACGTAAAAAAGGATATGGTCTCTAAATAATGTTATATGTTGTTTTATAGGGGTTGGGGGCGAAATATAGTTATAATATCCTCACGTAATTAATAAATGGCTCCTTACAGAAACAATTATATAGGTATAGCAACAATGGGAAAAAGAAACAACATGGATTTACTTTTTATCTCGGGATTTTTCTTGTCTTCTATAATTTTTCCAGGGGGACTAGAAGACAGTGAGCTCAAACAATTAATTGGCTTCTACGCCCCAGGAAGAAGATAAGGAAAAATTATGGAAAGCTTGAGAATGAAGGGAAATAATGTTTAGTTTAATTTTTTTCAGTGTGGCCATTTAATTTAAATTAACTCTTGTATTGAAGTTGCTTGAATATTCGCTGATCTCTTGGTGAAATTTTTCAGAATATATTGAATAGAAACACTTGGCTTGGTTTCACAATTATCCCATGTTATCCCATTTCCGAAAGCATTAAACTTTCGAATATGGGGAAACACCCCGAAACCATTGTCAAACAATTAAAGTAATGTGTGAAACCAAGTCCAGTGTTTTTTATTCAGTGTAAGTCTGGTGTTTATATATGAATAACATTTTAATTCTTGTACACAGATCAGGAAAACTCGAGAAACATTCAGAATAGGAAAATACTCTTAGTATAATTAAATTTTCAAGGAAACGTTAGAAGTTTGAGAAAGCAAATTGTTACACAATGGAAAATAATTTGAGTCACCAAGCAGCCCACTCGATGTATCGGGGCCACAAATTTTCGAGAGTCAGCCGTTTTCCGTGTCGCGTGTTTCCTTCGTTTGTTGCTGCGCCTTTATTCAACAGAAACGATTAAAACTCAAAAATAATTCCAGTCTTTGTTTCAGAGTGAAGTAAGTTGTTTATTAACTATATTTGTCTGGCCTTGGCTGGCGAAGGTTTTGGCCGGGACTCGGCCGTTCAACTGAGTTGACGACCTTTCCTTTCTGCAGTCAACGTTCCCAGGCCCTCTGCCGACGGTTGCAAACAAGGGGGCGGCCGACGTAGAAAAAATCCAACCTAGACTACCCCAATCATATTACCTAATGTCGTTGTACCTTACGCCACCGCTGAGTGTCTTGCCACTTCACCTGTCGTTTATCGAGATATATCGATACATTATACCTTCAACCCCTACCTACAACCCCATTAGAAATAAATATCAAGATTAGAGAGAAAATTGTGTATCGATATTCACGCAAAAAATAGTCTTTTTCATTTAGACACGTTCACATATGCGATGTTATTCCGATGTAATTTTTAAGTTATTCAATGAGTATGTAATTAGAAAAACTAGCTGAAACTTTCAGGGTGAAATATCGTAAAAACCAATTAATCTTCTGAACTATACCAAATTGTACTTTTCGTACTTGTATGAAAAAATTAACAATAAAATTGTTAAAAAACACATCTGATTAGTTGTATTTCTGTTTATATTTGATAATAATTTTATTTACTATTTTTAGGATTGTATTAATGTAAAACGCATTTTCTACAATACATAAACACTCAAAATTGCCGAATCATAATCAGTTAACTTAGATGAATCATTACTCAATAACTTAAGTTATCAGAATGTCAAATAAAATGTTTAACTCCTATTTTTCAAATTGATATACCAGGGGGGTTCAATAAGTTTTTAGACCAACGGGTAATTATATATAATTTTTACGAAACTTCTCGCGTGAATAGCAAATATATTCTCTACATGGTTTTCTATTTCTCAAAATTTTATGAAATTATTTTCGAACGCATTTTCCTTGTTTGTTAAGTTTTCATGCTTTCGTTAATCGATTGGGCCGATAGTTGATGAAAATATAGATACATAATTTAAATAAAACTAAGCAGTTTTCTAATTTTCACTATAATTAATTCAAAAACATGACAATATTGTTTCGCCAACACAGTGACTTCATCAGATGTTGATGATAAACTGGATATTCATACAATTTTGTTGATAGTTTTTACGTTAAAAATCCCCAGCAACGTTCCTACATATGACATATATTGTGGATATGACTATAAGTTCTGACTCAGTCATCAATTGAAAAACCCCCATAAACTAAAAAATAGGTTCAAAATATATCTGTTACATGTCATATTGACGATATGATTTCAGAAATATTCAATATTTTCAAGTTTATGGAAAATAATAGCAAGATCGTTATATTTTCGTTCTCCTGTGAATTTATTGATTTATCCTCGTATATGACAGAAAATTTCAATCAATATATTCGTATTCACTTTCTCGTTCATTATTTTCATTTTTAACTAGGTTCGTTTGTGAAGCTGATCTCTTGAGGTAACTTGTTTGTCGACCTGAATATTCTGATTATTAGTCGTGTTTACATTGATGCGATCAAGATAACTTCTATTCGTAATTATGTCGCTAGATACAATAAAACTTTGTCTCTTTCAACGTAAGAATGTGAACTAATAAGTAATTGTTTGTTTTAGTTATGGAGTGCACCTATCATGTTTTTGAATTCATTTTTGATACAAGTTGTATTAACTCTTGACAACGCACAGTGAGTCCAAAACATATGTAGAGTGAATTTGCGTGGAATTTAATAATTTTCTCGACTGAACTTTTTCACATTTTGATGATGAAGTGAAATGAAATTTCCACAAAACGAATATTTTCATACATTTAAAGATACTAATCAGATCTTGTTCATAATTTTCGGATCGAAGTGCTCAACAATCAAAAAATTCATTCAACAAAGTCATTATTTTGGTTGATATTGTCTTATCGATTCGTTTGTATAAAATTATTTATAGTGATGGGTATCATCCTGGTATTTTACCATCATAAATTTAGTATTCAAAGAATTCGCAAACATATAACTGTTATTTCATTACAAATATATAAATGAAAAATTGTTATCTGTAGTATTTTGTTATGAATATTAATATTAACAAGTAACAATGTCGTCAATTGATAAATCAATGAATAAAAATTCTGCGAATTCAGTGGATAAATAACACAATGAATGTTTATTCAATTCATTTAATACACAGTTTAATGCAATGTATTTTGTTCAATATCTTTGAAAATATGACTGACAATATAATAATGTCCATAATAGAGGTGGGCAAGCTCTTGACAGTTCTATTTTTCAAAATTTCAAATTTTCGCCAGCCTCAAAAATACGTATTTGAGTGGAATGCAAAAAAGTTATTGAAAATTTTTTTCTATAGCTTTCAATCTTTTCAATGATATTCACTGAAAAGATGAAAACAGATGTAAAAGAAAATATATATATATATATATATATATATATATATATACATAAAATATATAAGTACAAAATCATTACGTAATACAATTACAAAAATTATTAAGTACGAACATTGAACATTGAACACGTTTATTTTACTTCTATTCATAATTCTTTGAAATTTGTTGAATATTCGGTGACAACACTGTTTTTTAATTATTTGAGAGATGATAGTTAGTACTGATCGGTGTTCACGAACTTTAAAGAGGAAGAAAAGGATTCACTTAAATACCTTGTCCCAAAATACAGTTATTTTCATTATTATTAAGTTATTAATTTCATTTATATTGTCATTGTAGGGCTTAATCTTCTTGCATTTCTCTTAATTCTAAATCTCCGGGTACTTTCAAGTTATTAATAACATTGGAGGTGGAGAAATCACCTTTAATTGTGTAAATTCCAAATGGATTCAGAAAAAAATCAGGGGACAATTAAAATATTACAAGTTCTGAAATCTATTTTGGAATTCTATCAATATTCTTTCTAGTTTATTCATGTACTTTTTGAGGTTTTGTTGTTGAATATTAAAAAAAAAATAATTCGAAGAAAACGACGAAATATTTCATTCTAATGTCCTGTCGAAACAGTTGTGATCTACTTCAAATTTTCTTGACTTTTCATTTTAATTATTTGATATGTAATAACACAAAAGTTGAAAGAAAACTCGGGTACATTGACAAGAGCTACAAATAATCGTTCAAAGAGCTGCATGTTCCTCGCGGACCGCAGGTTTTCCCCCCTGGTCTATAATATACTTTTAATACTATCATAATAATATTACGCTTTTTCTTTGCATCGAGATGATACTCATAAATTCCTCTTATGTGTCCTTAGACACGTTTAATGCAAATCCTTTGTTTCCATTGTGTAAGATTTTTATTTAGACCTCGCATTGCTTCGCAGCATCTATAAATTGCATACCGTCATGTATGTTGACACTGTTTCAAAGTTACCAGGGTGATAAACTTGCATAAAGAAATTCGCAATACTTTATTTATTTATAGACGCATCCGAAAAACAAGCAGGAGTGAAGGATCTGAGATTCAGGAGAAATGAACCAATGATCGGGGGGACCTTGAAAATAGACTTGGAGGAGAGAAGCAGCATTGAAATATGCAACTCATGTTGCCTCCATTCATATTTCCGATTATTTTGAAACGGTGGATCATTGACCACCGCGTATCGTGGAGGTCAACTGTTTTGAACTGGGAATGAGTCTCTGATACGGATTTTCTGCAAATTCCAAGCTGTTATGACTCGTGAATGAAGCTTTCAAAACAGATTTTTCGTTAAGGTAATGTTAGAATTGATTTGCTGTGCGTCCTATGCAGAGGCGTAGCTACAAACTACGTGGAGGGACAAGGTAATTTTGAGGCTACCTATAGGGGGTCTAGTGACCTCCTGCTTCAAAAAATTTCATATTTTGAAACAATTCAATCATTTTAGTTAGATTTCTCGAAAATTTACACTCAAAACTTTTCATTTCGCACATAGAAATGCAAGCCAATATAGAGTTGTTGCCTCTGGGGCACTTCCCCGGGTTGTTTCGGCGTTTAATATGGCACTGAGCAACAAATTGCGGCTCTGGTGAAATATGTTGCAAAAAATATAACGATCCCATTTAGCTTTTTCACGAATCTTCGTGATAAAACACCAATATTGTCTCTTCGTGTTTCATAGTATGCAAATTAAGAAATAAACATATAACAAATCCATTCTGTGATATAGGGTTACTTGCTCTATACTTCTACAATATTCTTTCCTTAAAAACATTGAAAGGCAAATTTGACCATAACTTAACTATGTTGAATATTCTTTATAAGGTAATTTTTATTCCATATGACCTTCTTCTTCACCGGACTTAAATTCTCTAAATTATTTCGGACGGCATTTCCCAAGTTCATCCATTTACTTTTTACTCCAGTTAGTTATAAGAATATAGTGAAGAATGAATTAGTAAATCCAAGCAGCCTATTAGATTATTTATTATACTCGTATGTTGAAAAACTGTTCGGTAATATGAAATTGTAGCTACGACAATTTTTATTATCTTTGAACATCGAATTAATATTGATTTTCAAAAATTATTAGTTCTCAGAATATCCAAGAAATAAACTCTAGATTATTTCTGTATGCTGAGTGGAACATATGTAGACGTAACAGGCCCTATTGAATACTATTTCAAAAAAGAAACCATTTCTTTCATTTTCTTATTCAATGAAAATACAATGAAAAAAGAGAAAAGCTTCAGAAAATATTGTTGAAATGTTTCTTTAACTACAGCTTTTGGAAGGCTATTTGCTTCTATACTCTCTTTTCTGTTGATTTTTCTTTCCAGTCCCATATATCCATTTTCTCCCTATATCCATTTTTATATATTCTTTTAAAATTCCCATGTCATTTCAATATTTGCCCCTTATATATTTAATAACTGTTGTTTTTTACAGTTCTTCCAGCTATTTATTCGTTTTCATTATTCATCCTTAAAATAAGAGGAATGTTTTCCTCTCATAAATTGCTTTCAACAGTTTTCTTTTCATTATTTCAATTTCTGCTTCTTCAAACTTTCCTGATATTTCTCTCCATCATTTTTTCGATAAGTTTCACAGGTAATTGTTGCTGTAGGTTCAATAACAGTTTTGTATATTCTTGTTTTTATTTTCCTGGACATGTATTTCGATTTCATTATCGTGCTATTACGTCTTTATTTCTGGTTACCACCATTTTCAGACTTTTATTTCTAGATCTGGCTCAAAATAGTTGATATCAAGCAGTAGGGATGTTGACACTAATCACAAATCAATGTGGAGTGTTTATTGTATCAAGGTTTGTATTATCATAATCTCTAAAAGCATCTGTTAAAAATAGGATTTATCATATTCATAATGAATTTAATAAAATTAATACTGAAAGCTGCAATTATCGAGACGCCAATCAAAACACATAACGTCATTAACCTGCAAAGAAGCGGCAAAGGCTGTTTACATCTCCATTTTCTTAGTTTGTATTCATATCGACAAAATAGCTGTAAATTACTCAATATTAATATCACAATAGAATCTGGATTCATCAAGAGAAGTAATTTCAACTTGCCAAAGATAGATTCCTTTATGATGGCAATTTTTTTTGCACAAATGACGACCCTTGTGCTTTGGAATTTAGGAACGTAAAAACATCTTTGTAAGTACTATATAACTATCAACTGATATTTGAACAACAGTCAAGTAATAGACAATGTTGTACCTTATATATATATATATATATATATATATATATATATATATATAATCGTGTTTATATTTTCTTTTAAATCACTGTTTACAAAGTTAGGTTATATGCCGAAAAAATGATAAATTTGTAATAGTTTGTTTCGTTGGTTGTTTCAGATCTTCAAGGGAAACTTATACCGATGATACCGTTGGATATGTCCAATTAAAAAGTCCAATAAAAATATCAGTTTGCAGCTGAAATAAGAATTATTGTAGGTTAGGTTTAATAAAGAGATAATATGTAGTTATAAAGTACCCAATTTATGTAGATACTCTGCTATTTTGTATATCGGTAATAAAAGCATACATCGAAGAGATCCTCACAAAAATAGGCGGTAGTTTCTGTTGCTTTTACCGCTATATATCTTCTAGCAAGTCTTAAGCACTTTTTTCTGTTTTCCTTATCTTTTAGTAGATGCGTAAACAATTTTTTTGATGTGATAATTGTTGTAGTTCACAAAATCAACAGAAAATGAAATACGTGATCATAAACCTCACATTAAACAGTTTATCGACGACCTATGGCAATCTGAATGGGACAAAAATAGAGCAAACAAACCCGATCATACCTAAAATAACCATAAAACCGACAGTACCTCAGAAGAGAAGAGACCAGGTCGTGATGAATAGAGTGAGAATAGGCCATACCAGACTCTCACAAACACATCCTGGAGAGAGAAGAACCGCCAATCTGTACAAACTGCACAACACCAAAAACAATCCACCACATTATGATACGCCCAGTATTCAACAAACAGAGAGATGATCTAGAAATAAGCAACCAAGGCCCCTTCGAAGTACTCAGGACCAACCCCCAACAAGTGATAAAAATTTCTCAAGGAAATTGAATTGTATAACTTTATTTGATTTAACCTATCCAAAAAAACCGCTAATAATCCTAAGTGGTTGATGCGGTCTTCACTTCATTTATTTTTGTGAATTAAATAAAAAAAATTGTTGTAGTGTTACACATGGGCACAGGACAGCATTCGTAAAACTTTGCGTTCATTTTGATGTTTGTATTAATTTTCGCATGAAGAAAACGCATTAACTTTACATACACCTCAAGAATGGCGGACCATGTTTTGGGGTTGATGACGTCCTCAACAGCTTTGACAGCTGTGGAGTGTTTTGGCGGGTAAATTTAAATGTCCCTATTTTAGTAATTTTTTCATTCAAGGTAAATTTAAATGTCTCTATTTTAGTAAATTTTCATCCAATTTAGTTACATTTCCAAAAGAAATATATTTTTACATGAGAAGCAAGAGTCAATCTTTGAGATAAAAGCGGTTCCGGAAAATCGTCAATATTCCCATTCTTATAAACTTAATTGAATCAAATTAGTGAATAAACAAACAAGTTCTGCGTATGTTAGAAATGTTTTCTTGTGGTTAAATTATATTCGAGAATTGAAAACAAAAATCAATGAGTCGTTATTTTCCATTATAAAAATTCATATATCAATTAATTAGTATAACATAGCTGAATCAACTTAATATTCCATCATATAATAGAAAGTTATAAATACACTTCGCCTAGTTTGAGAGGCTTCATTCATGGCACTTCTGAACTGCTATAAGCGATATAAATAACAGAAATTAGATTACGCAGAGAAAGTTCTGTAATATTGCATTCTCCAGCTCCTGTAACCTTGTTACGCTAAATATCTGTAAAAGAGAAACCGTCCAAATAGATAATAAGTTCGTCAGTTACCTCGTAATATGATCATAACAATTTCATTCATACCAAGATCAATTAGATGAAAAATAACGAATTCTGTCAATCTTCTTCAAGACATTTCGGTAGTATAGTATATTTTCAAATATGATGCACATTTGAAAAGAATTTAAATCTACAAGATTGACATTACCAGATAGGGCTACATAAATAAATACATTCAACTGAAACAAAAACTAAAATCAGAAAAGTGCGTGTGGTAATCGAATCTGAAACTTTTTCATCAATCATTCACAATTCTGGCAAGGATAATATTAATATGATTTATACCAGGGCTTCTTAAACTTTTTTATATAGGGACCCCCTTCAAGCTTAGGAAATTTTAAACGACCCCCTCCTCCATATAATGAAATATATATTAACCGTAGATGTAGATGTAATATCGCACTATTTTACAATGTAAATAAAATAAGGATTAAAGAATACGTACCCATTCATTTCACATATATATATATATATATATATATATATATATATATATATATATATATATATATATATATATATATATATATATATATATATATATATATATATATATATATATATATATATATATATATATATATATATATATATATATATATATATATATATATTCAATAGAAAAAATATTTTTGTAACATTTTTTTTATAAGAAAACATAAAACTATATCTATATATTCAATAGAAAAAATAAACCTGTGTAACAATTTTTTTAATAAAAACATATTATTAACATCAAACAATATGTTATTACACAAATAATTAAATCTAGGCTCAATTTGAGTTATTGCAGATCGTAATAAATTTTCAACGTTTATCAAAGTTGAACGGTATTCTGATTTTATGTAAGTTAATGTGGAAAAGACTAATTCACATAAATATGTTGTACAAAATGGCAGTAATTTGTTCATTTCCATTTCCGATAGAAGGGGATATTCTGATTTGATTTCTATCCAAAATTCATGCACAGGCACAGAGAAAATCTGAGTCGCAAGGTAGTATCACTTGTTAATTCGGCAAATTCTTCTTGTGCTTTTAAGTTTAAAAAATTAATATCTTCCATTTCAATTGAAAATGGATTGCAAATCCATTGTTGTGTATCGATATCATTGGTAAAATACCTGTGCATGTAAACTTCCATATCCTTCAAATGATTAACTATAATTTTTGTTATAGGAGTATCTTTTTTTGAAATATTTCGAGCGATCCACTTTCCACTCTGTTCCACTCTTCCATATAAGAATTTTTTTAACAAAGGCCTCAAGTTTATGTTTTAACATAAACATATTACCTAACGCAGACTCCCTGCATTGATAAATTCATATCATTGATTTTATCAAAAATATCTGCCAAATAGCATAGCTTGAGAAGCCATAAATTATCGTGAAAATAATCGGCCAAATTAGAATTTTGCTCTGTTAGAAATATAAGAACTTCATCTTTTAAAGTTAATAATCGTTTCAAACTTCGACCTCTTGATAGCCACCTAACTTCAGCATTACATGTAGCAATAAACTTGTATAATCCGAATCCATATCAATGCACAAATTTTTAAACAATCGACTATTAAGTGCTCGACTTTTAATAATTTATGATTTTGACTGCATCAAAAAACACAGTGTTTAATTCTGGTGCAATTTTTTTAACAACAAGTATTACAATAGTATTTTGTATGATTTTTATTTGTATTTATCTTTATACGTAGTGTGTATACTAATTTTAAAATTTTATTTATAATGATTGAAAAGTATCAGATCTTTGCGACCACCTTTCAGTAGTCTCGCGACCCCCAGGGGGGTCGCGACCCACTGTTTAAGAAGCCCTGATTTATACCATACGATGTCTTTTGAATATGACTTGATTTAAATTTTCATTTTATAATATTCAAAGTTGAACATACAATTTCAGAAAGAATTAACTGCTATCGCAGTTAATTATTATTAATGTTAATAAGTTAGAAGTCTAAAAGTTAATCCAATGAAAAACCTGGGTTCAAATCCTGTGCCAGACGTAGGCATTTGTATGGCGTCTCTGATTTAACTGCAACTTCTGTGATTTAAGTTCTATGATAACAATTTCTCAAAAAGTAGTCTTGGAATCCGAATTAAAAGGAATTATATCCTATTAAAGTAAATTATTAATACTACTAGTAAATTATTAATACTACAATTGTTGATTTTTTTCCAGAAACATTTCTACAAAAAGTATTGAAATCAAGAAATGTTTTCGATGGTAGAAAACACGTCAATTCTTCAGCTGTTATAGTGGCATTAAAATGGTTTTCGTTAAAATATAAGATATTACAGATGAATAGAGCATCTATACAAATTTTTAGATAATATTTGATAATATCTTTCCTTTCATGTCCTTGTTCAAGTTGAAATAAATATGTGACGCTATTATATTCGGTGTTCCACAAGGATACACATAAAATCCTTCGGTTTAATTAGCCATATTTTGTGAGCAGATATTACTGAGTTTATACGTGGAGCATTGAAAGAAAATGCAAATTATATCAGATAATACCTCTGTTTATATAGGAATCAAATCTGTCAAATTTATATTACATTCATATAATGCAAAGATAAATTTTCGTTTTGGAGTATTAAGCAAAACTCGAAAAATTAATTAGCAGCAATTTCTAATAAAAAACATTCATAAATGATTATTCAACTGTACACGATTTCATAACCAAGGTTGGGAAATCAACAAAAATGCACCTCATCAAATATCTCAGTGGAGATTATTGCTAATGTATGGCAAAACCGGGGTCGTTGTCTGTTTGATAAATAGTTGTTCAACCAAGGTCGCTTGCAGCGTCAGATAGGTTGGGGCCATTAGACGATGCATTCAATGCCGTCTGTTTTTAGGGCCCCATCACACGATCGAACGTTTTTGAATTGTTCCTCTTAACGCATGATAAGCCGGCAATGTGTGATAATGAAATTTTTTTCGATAGGTTTAAAGGTCGATTCAAGGCTAATGCAGAAATATGTCATAACCCTGTATTTTGCGCGAATTATTGCCTAATTAAATGCACTAGTGTATGAGTGTTTCGCATGTCATGAACACCACATGAGATGTTTTTATTTTCTCTGGAGAAATGTTCAGTTTTCTTGATCGATGTTCATTTATATGTGTCTTATAATCAAAAGTACGAAAGAATATATTGACTTTCATTAACTTCGCTTGACTACGTGTGACTTTGTAATAGATAATATTTTCTTTTCAGTTTGTTCCATTCAGTTATTGTTTATTATTATTTCAGTTTTAATTTTGTTGTATATATTCGTAAATTTTCTCCTTTTTCTGTTTTTTCCTTCATTGTTTCCTATTAATTATTATTTCTGTACAATTTGTTATTTTCCCTGTAATTGGATGCATTCTGTTGAGAATAAATTTATTATTATTATTATCATTATATTCGTGAAGAACTATATACATCAGCATGCTACCAATCAGAAAATTCTATGGAACAGCGTGATATACAATCAAAATTAATATTACATTTATTTATTCAGAAACCGATTCTTTCAAAAAATAAACAAATCAACTTCAAACTTTCAACCATACAATATATTTACATATATATTTACACACACACAAATATATCTTTATATATATATATATATATATATATATATATATATATATATATATATATATATACATATATACATACATATATGTATATATATATATATATATATATATATATATATATTAAGGAAATTTTTCAAATGAAATATTTAAGAAAATGAACACTAGAACATTCATTTGAAAAATTTAAATTAACCAAGAGAATATTATAGTAGAGCTAGATATGTGAACGTGTACGATGTGATCTCTCCATTATCCTTCAAGGGATAAATGTTAGAGAAATATTGAAATCGATGGCACACCTGATGGAAGTGCGGGACATATATGTTTCGTTCTGCAAGGAACTCGTCAGTCTTCCACTTGGAGTCAAAAGAAGATGCTTGGAGGTTGAAATCGTTGCCTCACTTCGATGGACGTGGTGTGACTGACGAGTTCCTTGCAGAACGAAACATATATGTCTCGCACTTCCATCAGGTGTGGCATCGATTTCAATATTTATCTAACATTAATCCCTTGAAGGATAATGGAGGCATCACATCGTACACATTCACATATCTAGCTCTACTATAACATTCTCTTGGTTAATTTGAATTTTTCAAATGAATGTTTTAGTGTTTCTTATATATATATATATATATATATATATATATATATATATATATATATATATATATATATATATATTTGTACGCGATATTAACATAAGGTGAGTATTAACATAATCTACGATATATTCAGATAAAAATAGAGGTCTTGATAAAGGTACCTTTATTGAAAGTCCCCTTCATTGGTTCGCGAACCAATGAAAACCTTCTACCAAAACAGTTTATTTATTGAGGTTGAATTTCTTTACAAATATTTCTTGAAATTAAAAACGAAATTCAAAATGAAAAGTAAATCAAAATAAATGTGGATTTATATTAATTTCATTTCACACTGTTCCACCCTGTGAGGACCTTGAATTGGCCACTATGATGCTTAGATGGACATGAGAGTTTGTTCATCCGAAATATGAACAATTCCTTAAAAATACTGATTTTTGTAATATCACATCATTTTTTTCGAAAGTAACGTGATTATGGCATCAATTCCATGGATTTGTATCAAACTGTATGTGGACCCTTAGAAGTATGTGTACAGCATGACTGTTGCTTTGCTGATGCTCGATAAACACAATTATAAATTTCCTGGAAATCCACTTCAGGCAGTCAATATCAGAGTAACAGAAGAAAATAAGTACAAATCTCCTTTATGCACAAATTTGCATTTTGAAAATCTCGGAGAATTCTTTAAATTTCTACTAATTATCTGCTATTTCAACTGAATGTTTTAGGAATTCGTTGTTTGTTCGAATGAAAAACGAAAATTAGTACATCGTATTTTCATGATCACAGTTTCATGTTGTTATTTTTCTTCTCGAATATGATTAGTTTAGTGAACTTTGAAATTTTTGTTCATCATGGAAAACTGAGTGGTTCTGGACGATAAATATCAAAATGAAAACGATTAGCCCATTAAAATGAACTGGTCGCGACCAAACATAACTGGCATAAAAATATTTTAACCATTCTGGTAGTCCGTTCAAATTAGGCCAAAAATTTGGGGTGAGGTTGCAAAAATTCCTACTTGGCTGTAAATAGGTAGGATTGTTCGAAACACTATTATGAATGAAATGTGAAAAGTCCTCAACGATTTGACTCCTGGAAAAAAATTTACTCGGAGGCAACAGTCACTAAAACGCGATTTTTATAATTTTCAGCAAAACGATAAGTATTATCATAAAATTATTTCAGAAGAAAATTGTAAATCAGATAATTATCTATAAAAAAAATTCCGAATACTATTTTCCTAAGAGCCACTGTTTTTGAGATATAACCATCAAAAGTGGAAAGAGTTGTAATCGTCATAAGTACACCACGTATATATTTATTATTATTATTATTACGATTGATCCCCATGAGGAGAGCGATTGAACTTGAATTCGCAATTATTAAGACTTTTGCTTTTTTGCCTCCCAAAAGCGATTCATCCTCTCTGAATGCGCTATCTTCCGTTCATCTGTCCATTTTACTCCAGGTTGACGATTTTATTTTTGCTCAAACTTCACATGTGCGATTTTATAGCGACATTCAGTGTGATCTTTGAGATTTTTCATATTGATTTGTTGTAGTTCTTTTTGGACCTCTTTTAGCCACTCTGTAACGCATTTACTATTCATAATAATATCGAGTAGTTTCTTCGGTATTCTGGACTGTTTTATTCTGTAGACATGTACATAGAACTTTGCTCGTCGTTTTCCGATTTCTTCTGTTATCGTATTTGTCTTTTGATAGGGTTCATTCTGAAGTATTTTCATCCAAATGTCGTTTCTGTTGATTGGCACGTAAATCTTCCTAAGAATTTTTCGTTCTTGTTTTTCTATTTCTCTAATTCTTGAATGACCGTCAATAACCATTGTTTCAGATGCGTTGATTGCTTCTGGAAGAATCGTTGTGTTATAATGACTCCATTTGGCATCTCTCGAAATGCACTTTTTGTTATAGTACGCCCATGTTACATTGTAGGCCCTTTGGAGCTTGGTAATTCTATCTAATTCTCTAATATTTTGTGAAACTGGTTGTCAGTATACGAAACGAACCACTATACAGAAGAACCAGTCAGATTTATATGCGTGTATATGTTGCTTAGCTTATCTGTATATGATTTTTTACTCATAGACATTTTCCTTTTAATTTGCATTATTTCTTGGAAAAAGCGTTTGTTAGAATCATTTTCGTGATCTAAAATTCTTGTGGTATTGTAATTCATTCTGTAATTTATCTCCTAACCCATGTTCATGTGAAAATCAATCAGTGGTCGTTTCCTCTGCAGGAATGTTCTTTTGTTGTTGTTTTCTTTTCATCTCCAAGTTCGTACATCTTGAACTTGGGTACGCCATTCTGAAGAGAACCAACAGCTTGGAACACTAGTCAACCGCTGCTTATCATTCTGGGCTATACCGATAATTTCTACTTTGGTTTGAACTTTCTCCCGCATGAAACTCCTTATCATTATATATATATATATATATATATATATATATATATATATATATATATATATATATATATATATATTAGTAAACTTCATTTAGCACAGCTAATACACTTTACAAAAAGACAAATTAAATATAAAACATCAAACAACATATTTCACCCTAGATATTGTTTTTTACAAAATGATACAATAATTGTTTGAACTCATTATGATTCTTACATAATTTAATTTTCGGATCTAGACTATTAAATGCAATCATTCCTTTCGCACATAAATTATTTAGGCATTTAGATGTACTGCACTTATCAATGTAGAAATCATTTTGTTCCCTAGACCTTGTTTGATAACCATGTACTTCTTCAACGTATTTTACATTGTTAAAGATATAGTTAGGAACCTTGCCATATTTTATTTTACAAACAAAGTCTAGAGTTTTATATACTATATGCTGCCTAATATTTAAACAACGTAGTGTTTCTAACATAAGTGATACAGGTGTGTACCTATTGCACTTCAATGTAATTCTAAATGCTCTATTTTGGAGCTTTTGCAACTTTTGAATATCATTTTGAGGCGAGGTGTATAACACAGTTGAACAAAATTTTATATGTGGTAATATTATTGACTTATACAATAGATACTTTGTAAAAACACTAACATAATTACTTATCCTTGCTAAAAAATTAACTTTTCTTGAAATTTTACTCATAACATATCTAAAATGATTTTTTAAACTCAAATTTTCATCTATAATAACACCTAAATACTTTATTTCACTGACTTGTTCCAGTGGTACATTATTAACTTTGATTTGTATATCATACTCTAATCTAGATAATTTTGCTTCGTTTTCGACAATAATAAATTTAGATTTATCAGTATTCAATGAAAGATTGTTATCACACAGCCATGTATGCAAACTATAAAGGTCACTATTTATTTTATTAGCTAATTCTTCTGAATTGTTGCCCGCAGTATACAACATCATGTCGTCAGCAAATACAGAAATTTCACAATTTTTTACATACTTAATTATATATAAATTAAACATTAACGGCCCTAAAACTGTTCCTTGTGGAACTCCATAATCACAAATTATTGGTTTGGACAAATAATTTCCGTATTCAACATGTTGTGCTCTATTATGTAAATATGAATTGAACCATTGCAACACTGTTCCAGAAAAACCAAACTTTGCAAGTTTTTTTAATAATAACGACCTATCAACAGTTTCAAAAGCTCTACGTAAATCCAAAAATACTGCTATCACTATTTCATTTTTATCTAACCTTCTAGACCATTTATCACAGATAAATGTGATAACGGTTTCACAAGAGTGCTGCACTCGGAAACCCGATTAACACTCCACAATAACCCTGTTTCTATCACAAAACTCGCTTACTTGGTCTTTAACAATTAATTCGAAAATTTTCTCGTACACAGGCACTGTATTTGAAGATTTTTCTCTCGTTGCCATTCATTTTCAATTAGAAGTCTCCCTAAATAAATGCAATCATTCGAATTTTTAGCGTAACCCAAACGGAAATCCTTACCTACAGTTACTTGGAAGGAGGATTCCCCAGGGGACAGTTTTGTGACCTACACTTTTCAGTTTATACATTGAGGCAGCGGTTCCCAACCTGTGGGCCGCGGGCAGTCTGGTAGTTGGCCGCGGGTTCTGGTCAAAAGAATAAAAAGTATTGAAGAAAAATAAAATAATGTTCTTTTATCTATGAATTCTTAAAATTGTTGTTTGTTTTATCCTTGTATACATATCTAACTTAGAGTTATACGTCATAGGCCATAGATAGGGTATATTGGTTATAATATATATTCTCCTTATCCGTTACAGTTTTTATTCATTTTTGTGTGTAGTAAGTGGGCCTCAAAGTTTAATTTTCAAAATAGGTTGTCCCACCGATTAAAAAGGTTGGGAACCGCTGTTGGATTGTACAATTATTATCATTAGAAGTTATGTACAGAAAATAGTTCTTATAATCATACACGAGAAACTTCTTTATACCCAACTCTTCCAGGTTTAAAACGAAAAAATAAATAAAATTCACAAGCTTCATGGATTTTTTGTTTTATAGATAGAAAAAATTTTATTGTTAATTCAATAAAATATGGTCACAATACTAGAGCAATAACAAACTGACAGTTACAGGTACCTGTCTATAGGAACAATTTCCAATATTTGGGCCCAAAATAGTATAACATTCTTCCTTCAAAAATAAGGCCAACAAAACTTTTGAGCAGATTCAAGGGGGGTAGCAAATTGTTATTCGAAAATAGAGACATTTATTCTCTGTAGTTATGAAGTCTTATATTTCCTTTATTTCCGTTTCGCCCATTGATCCCGTTAATATTATTAAACGAATTTTTACTTAAATGTCCACCTGATCTCTAGTAGAGCGGTAGCTACGTACTAGATGTTAGTAAATATGTTTAATGTCTTGAAAAAATGACTAGTTACTCAAGCAGCAAATAAATAATGATATCATTGCTGTTAATTCATATAAATAGAAACCACGTTTATAATAAGACAATAATAGGTCTCAAACCGTTTCCAATAAGATAATCGTATATAAAAGCATAATTTGAAAATTAGTTTCTATGGCGCCTTTCCTTTAGACGATTACCTCTTGGACACGTCGTGTTTCTATCATATTTTATTAATTATTACTTCATAAAATTCTGTCTAAGTTGACAGATTCTTGATTCTGACAGAGTTGATTGATTCTTGCAAGTATTATTACGATGCAAACATTTGTGTTTAATGAATTATATACCTACCTACTATTATTATCTTGGATGAAATAATCAGTGTAAAAGTCCTTCGAATTTTTCAAAGAACTACAATGATTTCATCTCTTCGGCAACAGGAAGAACCCTGGGTGATTGACTCAACGATGAACAAAAATATTATGACATTACGTAATGAGATGATTCATAATATCATGAAGTTGTTTCGACACCTGATGTAATATACCGCTTCACAGTTGACTAACCTTTGCTGTGTATGCTCATTTGCGGTTACCGAAATGAACAAAGAGCCGTTTATCTCTAGTATGAAATCTAAACGAACTATTGCCACAAGTTTGATTTACATTAACACATTAAAATCACGACTAGAAGCGAGTGTATTTATGAGGTTTTGAGTTCACAAATTTATTGTCAAGATCGTTTTTGGTTAGCGATTTAGCATTCGGTATTAACGCGTTGGTTTTTCAGGTAACAAAAAACCTGTTGCAAGTCTGAATTGAGAGAGAAAATTAGTATTTTAATTTTTCTTGGTATTTTAATTTTAAAAGTTTTTGAAGTGCCAAACTCTGAGAACAAAGCAAACGTTAATGCGATAAAAATTCAGTGAATGATTACACATAATTCGTAGAAAAGCTTCAAAAACATTTCTATCGCACTAATATACAATTGTATAATTATATATCACTCACCGTGGGCAGTGGCGACGATGAAGGGAACAGGGAGGTGGTATAAAATTTTAATAAAAATATTCAATAGAAATTTTAATGACTCCTGACAAAATGTTAGCATCCCGAAGTATATGCTGAATTATTCAAATAATTTTGTAAGATTCAGCCAAGCGCTTTGAATAATACTCTTATATAGAATGAGAGAAAATAAGAAATACTCTCATTTAAATATGAACTATCACAGAGTTGATTCATCGTCCATTGAATTTACTCTTATATAGGTTAGCAATATTTTGTAAAAATAAATATAACAAAAGATCTCTTTCAGCATAAGAATTTTGTTAATTATTCATCTTAACAATTCATTTGAATAAACCAACAGGTCAAACAGACCTGTTGCTGTTTGCAACAACTCTTTGCAAACCTGCTGCACAGTTATAAAAACATTATAATATCGTTTCGCCAACAGTTTATCATCAACATCTGATGAAGCCTCACTGTTTGTGAAACGATATTGTCATATTTTAGAACTAATTATAGTGAAAATCGAAAAACTACCTAGTTTTATTTAAATTACGATTATAACGAAGTGTGAATTGTGTAAATAAAATTATAACGAAGGGTTGAAGTTCATTCCTAAATTATATACTTGATTAGATTTCTATTCAAACCTTCATTTCCAAAAGTCATTCCATCAAAAAAAAAATTCACACTCTGTGTTCAAATTCGAAGTCAAAATTCAAGTTTCACAAAGAAAGTGTGTAAGGTTAAAAAAATGTTGACCATATGAATTCCAGACGGCTCATTTCTATAGACCATGAAGTAATCGAAAAATCATAGAATCATCAAATTCTATCAACCCTAGAATAAACATAATGGGTTAGACTTTATTTTATCTCATCAGTATTTCACTAGAAGTCAATTTTTTTGAATTTTTAATTCTAGAATAACTGCCTAGTCGAAATTTATAACAAGACAAACATATTTTACATCCTGTATCATGACATTCTTATTATTAATTATTTTGTTACATTAAACATTCACAGAAATAGTAGTCATTTATAGTTCCGTTATTCGAAACAATCACGTAACTGACATTACTGTGAAAGACTTGCACCAAGCACAGTTACACTGTTTATTATCGATTCTAGAATAATAATTCAAGGATAAACTCTCCTCTTTTCAAGACAGAAAGTAACTCATTAGTGTTTACTCCAACATTGCATATTATAAAACGGCGCTCCTATTTGTTTGGCGAAAAAAATGATTTTGCATAAAATATCGTGGTTGAACGGAGCATGTTTTAATTAGATTCCACCCATGTACGACTGCTTTCATCTGATATTCCAATCACGTGTCATTCTCTGTCATTTTTCTTACGTAAGATCAATTCAAAAATTTAAAACTTGATTAGGATACTCCAAACAATCTTTACGATATTTACTGTTATAAAATGTTATGAAAAATATCATGGAGAACTTCGGCAAGTTTGAATGATACACTGAACTGAATTCAAACAAGTAAATGGCAAAGTACGTAGTTCTAGACCACATAGCAGTATAAAGGCCACAGAACATAATGAAGAAGAAGAAGATCTAAATGGGGGGTTTGCAGTAGATGGAGAAGTTCAATCTTCTGTCATTCGTGCACACCTCTCCTAATGGAAATCTTGATTGATGCCAATGAAAGTTACAAACGGTTTAATGTCTTTAATGTCTAGCTATATTCAGGTCTTAGAATTCGCGTGAGTTTTACGTAGTCTAATTCGTAGGAATTTGTCTTTCCACAAAGCTCAACAATTCTGAACCAACATTTTGACGGCAGTTATTGCTTATCTTGAGCCTACTCCCTGCGTGAATCAGACATATAATCGACTATGTCTACATCTGTTATCTACTTCAAAAACCACTCAACCGTTATGTAGTCATTTGATCCACATGTACTGTGAATCTTGCGAAATAATAACCGAATATATTACATAATTCAGTTAAGCTTACAATTGAAATTTCTGTGATTAGGTAAGGTTTCTATCAGATATTCACATAATAAACATTAGATGCCTCTTGGAGTTTATAGAACTGGATCACTGGATTTAGTCGTCTGTAAAAATAAATTGGGTTCCGATAGTTAGTATGATCAGTTTGGCCCTGACATTGACTTTGTTCTTAATTTTGCAATAGAGACTAGCAATGCGTTGAAATGGTAATACTTGAATAATAAAATTTTTAGCTGAGAAGATTTTTCTTCTCAGTAACCGAATATGGGTTTTACTACCTTAAAAGTAACATTTGGAAATGTTTCAATCTATTTGGTATTATTTGAAACAGAAAGTAAGTAAATTGGAAAAACTTTGATAGTCATGGAACTTTGTATCAGGAAAAGTTGTTGGTTTGGTTTAAACTTTAGTGGTTTTAACTATGTCGTAATATTCATAATACAGCACTGATGAAATATTTCTGTGTCACCTGTGAAAACAGGCGAATTAAAAGCCCCCCCCCCCCCAATCCAGAGGCGGATGTAGATTACACTAGATAGAAAGAATGAAATAAATTTAAATTTGAGTTAAGCCTGCAGACACCTAATTTGAGTGTTGTGTCCTTTGAACAATTTTTTGTATCTGGCACTGTTTTTAAGATATTTCTGTCTTTCAATTTCTCCATCTCTTATCTAAATGAGTTGATGATTCGAAATTTGTAGGTTGAGGGAAATTTCCAAGAGGAACCCATTCCTAAAAAACGTTTGAGGTTTCTTCGAAATAACCCTCCTGATAAACAATTACTTCGTGTTGATTATTCCAATAAAAAATTTATAATTCATGCTGAGCTGTTAAGCTGGAATAATCTGTACGTAAATGACATTCATTTTTCTTCGTTATTTAAATTAGCTGCATCCTACCATCGTTCTACTTCCAAAGAAACAAATCGTGCATGCAACAGTACGTAGTCGCTACATAATCAACTAACTAGGACGAATAAGTGTTGATACTTGAAGAGAAATTGATTGTTTAAAATGAATAAAATCAGGTAATGAAGGATTGGAAGCAATTTCCAATTCTAACAGAAGAAAGTGGTGTTGCGTTGTTAATAATAAACCCAATACCGTGGGAAATTAATGCCATCGGATGTATCGGAAAATATTACTTGAAATTAAATCGAATACTATGTACTCGAAAATTTACGGAAAAAAAATATCACATTCAGGACGATAATTCAATGAAAAAATGTTCCTAAGTATAAACTGAATCAAATCTCAAGACGGTTAATTTTTTTTTATTTGACCTGTGACATTGGTAATGAAAATGTTTAAAAAACACGATTTTGCACAAAATTGAATTGGTCAAATAAAGTGAAAAGACGACGCAATAATTTCCTCACTACTGGCTTTCAGTCGTTTCTAGTCGTATCCATTATTTTGGGAAATGCATGAGATGTGTGACGCATCTTCTAGGGACAAGCAGGGTTTCCATATACGATAGAATTGAAATCAACAAAATTTTGTAGAAAATGCGTAAACAGACAAGTTTTGCTGACGTAATCACCATCTAAACCACCCCCGTGATCCCTATGTCATCAAAAAGCGTAATAAAACCACGAGATCCCCTAAATGCTTACGTAATGTTTGAGAAGGGTAGAAGCATATGTCCTATAATGCCATATAATATTCATAGTTTCTGTGTAAAACATATTTAACAACATAAACCTCTGGAATAAAGATCTTCAACTACATTTTCATCTCCGGAAAATATTTGTAAATTGGGAAACCATAATCAAGGTTAAAATTAATTTTTTATTGATTGCTTTATATCAGCTATACTCAAACATCCGACCGAGCTGTTGCGATTTGGCCGACCCAAACTAACAAAATTGCCATAAATGAATTAACTCAATATGTTTTATATAAGAAAATTGCTTGTAAGGTATATAAGGTTTTAAACCGGAAAATCCCTGCTTATATATTCGATAAGCTTAGGTTTTCTCGTCAATATAATCTCCCCAATATAAGAAAAAATTATGTGAGAAGTTCTTCTCGTATAGCTCATGTTTACAATTCCCTTTCACTAGACATTAGAAGTAAATCTATGCAGAGTTTTATAAATTTATTGAAAGATTGCTTAGTACTTTAGCAAGTATTTTTTGTTATTCAAACCTCTAATTGATTTCTGATGTTTCAATCATACCAACTTTCTATTTTGATTATAATTTTCTATTTTGAGTTAGCTAGTACTGATATTCAATTTATAATTGTAACGTTGTGATTTTTAAATTTTCATTTGTAATTTCGATTTAATTGGTTTGTACTGCTAGCTATTTGTATAGATTGTAATATTTAATAATTGTAATTGTTATTCGGAACTGAGTTACGTACATCATCATTAAAGTAAAATTAACACACTTGGCTTAAGTTTCACTAAATATATTAAAAACTCTAGATATGTTTCGGGTGGTTAACCCATTATCAAGAGTATACAATGTTACTGAATTTCAGAATGTACAGCTTTCACTTATATATCCTTAACCACAGAATTAAACACCGGGTTTCAAGGAAAAATCCACCATTTCATTGCAAGTAGGTAAATTTTTCTTTTTGGCTATCGAAATTTCCAAGATTTTGAAGGGTATCTAATCTTTTGCCCTAACTACCTGAGTGTCCTACTTTTTCGGTCTTGTTGGTATCTGAGAAATGATTATGTTTAATGCAGTGTTCAGAAAAACCCGTATTAGTTTTGTTCAATAATATTGATATTCTATGTTCATGGATTCTTGTTCGTATAAAACGTCCAATTTGACCTATGTAAAACCTATCACATTCACTGCAAAATATTTTGTAAATGCCATTTCTCGAAAATAGGCCAAGTTTGTCCTTGTTATTTATCAACAATGAACACAAAACCTTTTTCTTGGTGAATATCGTATTCACGTTATTTTTATGTAATATTTTCCAAATTTTATTGCTCAAGTTATAGTACACGAACTAGTACACTCAGGTAATAAGGGCAAATGATTAGATACCCTTGAAGCCTTGGAAATTTCGATAGCCATGAAGAAAAAAATACCTATTTGCAATGACCAGGTGGATTTTTCCTTGAAACCGGTGTTAAATTCTGTGGTTTAGGATATATAAGTGAAAGCTGTACATTTTGAAATTCAGTAATATTGTATACTCTTGATAATGGGTTAACCACACGAAACATATGTAGAGTTTTCAATATATTCACTGGAACTTAAGTGAAGTTTGTTAATTTTAATTCATTATTTCCAAAATAATTTTTCACCAAGAGATAAGCGAAACCTCCGTGTCATTTAGTAGATCATCATTGCTGAACTTAACCGGGAATTCTAAAGTAAAGACCTTTATTATTTTTATTATTATTACCCTTCAGATCGGGCCAAGAGCATCCCACATCAAGCATCTGATATCGAAGACACAACGCATCCATAACAGCTCGCCAGCCGGTTCAAAACTTTGGCGAGTGTAAATACGATGGTAGGGAAGGTCATGCGGTTAGAGAAAGTATGACCTTATTTGCAGACGCTGGCACACATTTCATCCAGCTAATATTCTCATCTTTTCTCATTTCTTTCTTCGACCTACTTGCCGGAGAAATTGAACAATGGTATAAAATTATCTCGGCGTTAACGTCACTTTTTGTATCTATTAGTAAATTGAGTATTGTTGCGTTTATTGGCTGTGGTTTGCCTGGCAAGAAACGCACACTTTGCAATTATCGCGGAGAAAATTTAAATCCTGAGTATTATCCGTGACATTGATTCTTCAACATTGACATTCGTATCTTTTTGAATAATCCCCAGAATGGCGTAATAATAATAATACAGCAAAATCTCATTAATCTGACACTTCAATATACCTACACGTCCAATAATTCGGCACTCTCAATTTCGGCAAATTTTATTTCTTGGTTTGAAAGGACTATAGAAACATAGCAAATTATAACGGCTGAAGAAAAATTGGAAACAGTACGATAAGAAGAGAGCCTTGGTGAAATATTGAAGCCAGAAAAAACTAAAACTGTTTGTACAACAATTTGTTCTGTGGGGAAATTGATCCAACGCCTTGGTAGTTTTCAGGTTGCAGAAAAAGGCAATTCGAATAATGGCAGACGTTGGTTACTTGGATTCATGCAGAACATTATTTATAAAATATGAAATAATGCCCTTGCCTACATTGTGGATATATAACGTTCTTTTAGAAATACATAAGGATACAGTTACATTGATAAAACAATCTGATCTACATAATTATAATACAAGAGGCGCAAATAATATCCGAACAACTAAGTATCGTCTAAATAAGTCACAAAAAACTCGATAGATTATAATTTATACAATGTCTTACCTTCCCATTTCAAAGAGCTTTCTTTCAATGAATTCAAAATAAACATCAAGAAATATCTTTTGAGATTTTGCTTTCATTCTGTCAGCGAGTATTCGCAGCACTTCAAGGCAAAGTCTTTAATATGAACATGCTCACCACATCTTTTTATGTGTTACTTTTTATGACTCATTTTTTGTGCATTATATAAATTTTTTTTTCAGTTTTAGAGTGAATTAATCACTTAGTTTACGAAGTTTACACTTATTAGACCTCAATCATTAGTTTCATCTTCGTTTAAGTTTGTATCTTTATCTACTATTTCGTATTATTCTCTAATTTATGTTCATTTTATTTGTGGAGGAGTGGAAGAAAGATTTGTCAATCTCCTACCATTTGTAAGAAATTTTTTTTCTCTACAATAAAAATTACTATTACTATTACAATTACTATTACAACTATAAAAGTAAAATCAGATGCAACATTTAGTTTCAATGCCTACATTACACTGACGGAAGAAAACGGCATATCTGCTGTAGGAATTATAAACTTTGAAAGATATGAAAAATATTTTCAAATCAACACTGCAAGTTGCACAAAAATATATTTCAGTAGAAAATTATCAGGAAACTATGTATTTACAGGTTAATTTTGTCATAAAAACGTTTAGAAGAGGAACTCAATTAGATAATCTTTATGAAATGCTTTATGTCATTTATTGTGAATTCTTCTTCACAATACAGTAACCTGAATGTTCCAATAATCCTTGTTAAGATGTGTAGCACATTTTAACGTATCTGACAAGATTAACAAATTGCATAGAAGAATATTCGCCTAAACTATAAAAAGATATGTAGTAAGATATTCTCATCATTTTTCAATTTGGATTGGTTCAATATCACAAAAATTTAATTGGATTATTGCTTTACGATTGTTTTGAGGTGTTTTGACCCCATTTTCAAAACCCAGAATCCAGAGATCTCTTGATCGAAATGTTTGTCAAATCAACTCGAAAGGAGAGATGTAGCTGAATGAGTGAATGAATATTTCAGCTATACAGAACAAATGCTAGTCTAACAAAGCTTTTTCAGCAAGAATTGACAATATGAAGAAGTAACATCTATTATAATTATCCAAAATTTCCTCAAAACACAATAATAAAGATTTTAAGGATAAATGGCTGATACAATTCGACAAAGGATAACCACCTTATCGAAAAGTTCATCTTAAAGTCAAAGATTTCATAAGCTGTTATATATAAAGAACGTTTCATTGAAAGAAATCGAATATTTCATTCACTACATTGTTCAAGACTACCTATCCCCTATTCATTATGGGAAGAATCACCAGCGTGCTACTAACGCAACGTATTGACATTTTAAAACATAATATGATGACATTTGTCAAATAAACCTTGCAATTTAGTAGATACCTACGGGTATAGAAGACGTGTGCTTTCAATGCTTGGTATGTCTATAATCTGAATGTTTTCTACTGGTTCCTATAGATGAATTGTGGAGTATTCATTATTTGACGGTTCTTTACTTGGAGTCATAAAAAGCGTGGAGGTTGAAATCGTTGCCTCACTTCGATGGAAGCAGTACAACTGACGAGTCCCTTGCAGAACGAAACAGCTGTCTTGCACTTCCATCGGGTGTGGCATCGATTTCAATCGTGCCCGTATATATATACAAATATTCGGTTTTTACCTGTCTAATTCATTCAATATATCAAACATTGGTTTTGGTCTACAGGTGTAGTTAATATATTAAATTCGAAGAATGTTAGAGCGGAGGTTTCGATGGAGTTTCCATCTTCATCAGCAGAACGTTCGATGGCCGCCGTTACATTTCTAACTGACTCCACCTTCACTATCCAACATGCGCATGCGTGTGTCCACTGTAACATTCTTCGAATTTTAATAATAATTATACCTGTAAACCAAAATTTATTAAATACATTCAGGTGATTCGTTTTCAGGATGATAAACTTTATAGCATTTACTATTCTACACATCGTAAGTAAAGTATCTAATCTCTAATTATGAACCGCTGAAGGCCTAGAACTGTGTCTGTGTCTAACTCATAGAAGATTAAGTTCTTCTATCGTGAAAGTGTGTTTTTCGTTAGAACCGCATAATTTGTTATACCTACTGACGTTTAATTATGGACTACTAACCCATATTACTCAATCACTTTCTACTTTTGATGTACTTGATTTATTTATTCGAATTCTATAATCCTTGTCGATCGCTATAATATATTTACTTAGAAGTAAACATCAAATGAATAAATGAATATATATATATAGGTACATATATATATATATATATATATATATATATATATATATATATATATATATATATATATATATATATATATATATATATATATATATATATATATATATATATATATATATATATGTGTGTGTGTGTGTAGAAAAATTACATGAAATTGCGCTGAAAACAGAGTTACAAATTTCTTATGAAAAAACCAAATACATGGAAAGAAAACCAAAAAATAATTCTTCTCTTATCACAAAACATGGTGAAATTCTGCAAGTCAGCCATTTTAAATACCTAGGACAAGTTATACAGTCCTCAGGTTTAAGCCGAATTGCTAAAGAAAAGAGAATTGCCAAGCTCCAAAGGGCCTACAACGTAACATGGGCGTACTATAACAAAAAGTGCATTTCGAGAGGTGCCAAATTGAGGCATTATAACACAACGATTCTTCCAGAAGCAATCAACGCATCTGAAACAAGGGTTATTGACGGTCATTCAAGAATTAGAGAAATAGAAAAACAAGAACGGAAAATTCTTAGAAAGATTTACGGGCCAATCAATAGAAACGGCATTTGGATGAAAAGACCTCGGAATGAAATTTATCAAAAGACAAATACGATAACGAAAGAAAACAGAAAACGACGAGCAAAGTTCTATGCGCATGTTTACAGAATAAAACAGTCCAGAATACCGAAGAAACTACTCGATATAATTATGAAGAGCAAATGCGGAACAGAGTGGCTAAAAGAGGTCCAAAAAGATCTACAAAGCATTTGTATTTTTCGGTAATATTCAGTATGTTAAAGTAGGTAATTTAGATCAGAAGAGTAGGTCTGATGGCATTTGTATTTTTCTTTAATATTCAGTTATGTAAAGTAGGTAATTTAGATCGAAAGAGTAGAACTTGGGAGTTTCAACTTTATCAAATTGTCAGCAAATACACATTGTATAAGTACGTAAGTAATATAGTAGTTTATATTGTATATGTGTATGTGTGTATCTTTATTTATATTCTTTTAATTTTATGTATAATTATCTCTTTTTCTTTTGTATCTCAGTGATATTACATTTGAATCAGTGTATCAAATTTAAGTATTTTCTTTGTATTCGGAAGATCTGATGCACTTCATTAATATTTTTCAGTATCAAATTTTTCTATTGTAGATCAAATGATTAAATAGTCAAACTATCCAAAACTTTAGTTTGTAATTAACATGTGTAATATGTGCTCGTCTGTTATAGGGAAGTTTTAAACTGCCCGTTGAGTGAGCTCTTGTAAGTAAAAAATAAAAACAAAATTTTAAATTGTGCTGATGACGTATAAATCTGCATTCAGTACGTAAAACAGCCTATAGATGTGAGAATCATTAATACAATTACACAAATAGTAGGAACGAATCGTTCGGGCAATATATTCGAAGTGGCATCCGGATTCGGAAAGGTTAAACGGATTTAAAACAGCAAAGAGCAGCTTCTGCGTCGGTACGCGATCCTGATCTAGGTAGGGGGCAAGCAGTCTTAGGTCAGTAATAGACAGTTCAGTCTAACTATTGTTAACAAAGCGCGGACGTATTTTCTAGTCAGAGAGAATTATTATAGCTCTGGTGACTGTGACCCAGTTAGGAACCAGGTCAATTTATTCGCTTCTTAACAACGAATGTACTGATTGTTCCCAGTATCGGAACAATCAGTTCGTTCTTGAATAATACAATGACATTATACTCTATTTTATAACTGATATATCAATAATATATTGTGACATAAATATGGAACGTTATGGAGGCGAAACCGCCGTTACTTCTGCCTCACTCTAAGCAATTAGATTTTTTTACGTCATTACAATCCGCTATTCTATAATTGAATCGATATACAAAATCGATTTTCGTCATATCGATAATGTAAATGTCATAGAATGAAGTCAAGAACATTTTCATACCATGTATGCATATGTACATCGATATATCCCTACATTTGTTTCTCACTGGTCACTTAATACATTACCCGTTATAAAGGGCAATTTTTTAAGAGTTAAGTTTTTCAGGTTGGCGGAACTAGTTGGTAATGGCATCCAAACGTCATCTGTTCAAGTGAAAAGTTTGGAAAGATTTTTGAAATGATCTGAAAGATGTTTTCTATTCATTCCTATAGATGTAATTGTGAAGTATTCATTACTTAACGATATTCCACTTGATGTCATAAGAAGATGCTTGGTGATAGAAATCGTTGCCTCGCCTCGATGGACGTGGTGCGCCTAACGAGTTCCTTGCAGAACGAAACAGCTGTCTCGCACTTCCATCAGGTGTGGCATAGATTTCGATATTTCTCTAACATTTATCCCTTGAAGGATAATGGAGGCATCACATCGTACACGTTCACATATCTAGCTCTACTATAACATTCTTTTGATTGAAATTTTTCAAATGAATATTCCAGTGTTCATTTTCGTAAATATTTTATTCAGTGACTTCATTCACTTCATTTCCTTATATATATATATATATATATATATATATATATATATATATATATATATATATATATATATATATATATATATATATATATATATATATATATATATATATATATATATAAATTATCTTGAAAAGAAATCTGGTCCATGCCTTTTGAATTGTAGGTGGATTCAGCGTATGAAACTGTTTCTTGAGAATCGAAGAACGGCCTCAAATGAACAAGCAGGGAAATGAAATTATCAAGTATTACACGAATATAGACTGACATTGAATAGTCAATATAATGAATCAGTGAAATTATTTACATAAAGTTCAAAACCATACGCATTCGAGATTATGTCAAATACCAAGGCTGTTTATTGCTGGATATCTCAATATGTATTGCAGATCAGTGATTGAAACTTTTTTCATCAGAAAGGCTACAATCATTAATGATTGAAACATTTAAAATATTAATGCCAATTGATTTTTCCCACAACAAGTTTATCGTATACTTCGAAATACTCAGTTAAATTCCACAAATTAATAGACTTGACATATGTTTCGAGCTACTTAATTCAAGCTACTCATTTTCACGATTTTCATTTTATTCTATGTTTCTCTCATATTATTTTATGTTTCTCCCATATGATTCGATACCTTCAAATGTCTACTGGCACAACAAACATGTACAACTTATGATAAAACTGTGCAATTTGACTGTACACTTTGATCGATGCGATAAATCGTTAACTGTGTAGTCTGCTTTGCTTTATGAAAATGACAAATCTCTGTTCATCTCCAAGAGGCAACAACCCACAAAACAGATGTAGATGCTATCGTTACGAGATAGATTCCTATTCGTCCAGATGTAACGTGTTTTTTTTTTATTCTGTGGACTTACAATTTGACGCAGGTTCCGAACGACCATTGGGCTTATAATCAATGTACATTACCCAGCATATATCATTATTTAAACTACTTCAATCATAGACAAACACCCACGCCTTCACCGGGGCTCGAACCCGAGTTCGACCGCACCATAGTCGATTGTTCTCCCGACCAAGCCGTGGAGATCGACATGAAAGAGGACAGATAAATACTAACTGCACGTTGTTCAATTTTGAAACGTGACGAAACAGGCAAACATAAATTAACCAAAACGTCTATTACGACGGAACGAAAACATTACAGAATAAACTGAGTAACATGGTTGCAAAACTTTCCCAAAGAATTTCTCAAATTGAATTATCTCTGCTAATTGTGTATCCATTTCAACCCAGTTATATTTTTTTCGTCTATCAATTTGAGGTTAATTTCGATAATAACAACATATTGAATGAAAATAATTCCGATTTGCTGTTTCAATATATATTCAACTTTAATATTATATATATATATATATATATATATATATATATATATATATATATATATATATATATAATATTTAATACATTTAATATTAAATATAAATATATATAATATTTATATATATATATATATATATATATATATATATATATATATATATATATATATATATATATATATATATATATATATATATATATATTATAATAGATTATGACGACCATATTATGGTGGGTCACCATCGACCTGATGAATAAACAATTCGTGGTGTTATCACCAAATTTCGCACCAAGTTTACTTTGTTGGACATTAAACCATTGTCTCGTATGCGTACACTGCATACTGAAGAGAATATTGCAGCCGTAGCGTACAGTGTTAATGAAGATCGTGAAATGTCAATTCGTCGCCATTCTCAGCAATTGGGCTTGTGTTACTCAACCACATGGAAAATTTTACGTGTTGATTTGACTTTGAAAGCCTATAAAATTCAACTTCTAGAAGAATTGAAGCCGAATGACCTACCACAACGTCTAATTTTTGGTGAATAGGCCTTAGAACAGCTTAATGAAAATCCGCTGTTTCATCGAAAAATTGTGTTCAGCGATGAGTCTCATTTCTGGTTTAAGGGATATGTAAATAAACAAAACTGTCGCATCTGGAGTGATGAACAGCCACATGCCATACAAGAATTACCGATGCATCCAAAAAAACACGACAATTTGGTGTGGTTTATGGGCTTGTAGCATCATCGATCCATTTTTCTTCAAAGACAACCGTGGAAGAAGCCTTACCGTCAACGGCTAACGATATCGAGCCATGATACGCAACTTTTTTTTTTGTCCCACTTGGCCGAGCTGAACTTGGTTGACATGTGGTTTCATCAAGACAGGCCACATGCCACACAGCTCGTGAAACAATGGACATGTTGAAGGATGAATTTGGTGAGGAGCTTATCTCATGATCATGAGATAAGCTCCTGATCTCCATGATCTCTCTGATCATGAGATAATCTCCTGAGAGATCATGCGATTTGACGCCTTTGGATTATTTCTTCTAGGGTTATGTAAAGTCGTTAGTGTATGTGGACAAGCCGAACACGAGTGAAGTCCTACAGGATAACTTAACATGCGTAATTCGTGGGATACAGGCCGAAACAAAATATACAATGACGCAAAATTGGACCTTTCGAATGCACCATTTGATACTGAGCAGACAACATTTTCATGAAGTTATAAGTTTAAAATGTAAATGGCAAAGGGCAAGTTGTCAATTTCAATAAAAAATTTTAATATATGATGCAAATTGAGTGTTTTATTCGATTCATAAAAATCTATGCTTAAAAAATCACTCATTAAAAGAATTGGACTACAGAAGCATTCTGAATATTTCACGACTACTTTTTAATCCACACCAGCCTTGTAGTTCACGTGGTTGAAACAGATCTGTGGATCAGAATATTAGATAATATATGGGCCGTTCCTTAAGCAGTTGTTCTGGGTTCGATCCTCACCACGTCTGCTGAGATGAATAAATCCGAAGTGATAAAAGACCGTTTTTACGAGGTATGAGACTATAGGCCCAAGTATCTATGAGACTCCTTAGTGTAGAAAAAGTCAATTATGCACAAATACATTTGACTAACCCATAATTATTTCACTTGAACTTCAAATATTCAATCATCAATTCATTTCAAAATTCAAATATTCAATCAAAGCTATAAGAGCTTTGAACCTTACAATTTTATATCGTCCACTCATTATTTATGAACAAAGAAGTTGGAGGTCGTATATTAATTATTCTGAATTAGGTTGAACGATTTCAACGCAAACTACTTGAATTAAAATATTTTTTGCGATCACTTTTCAATGGCGCGGAGCCCCAAGGCCTTGAGTACGGTCCTATTAAGTCCTAAGACGGCACTGGTATGGATATTTGGGTACGTAGTACGTCTATGATTTCAGTGGTTAGAGAATTGTCTATGTGAATGATTGGTAATGCACAGAGTTCACAAACCCAATAAACGAGTTTCAAAACAATACATATTTGAAATTTGCGATTTCACTTAAACACAAATGATATCTACAAAAACGTTGAGTTCATTTAGTAAGTAATAAATTTGAAGATCTGAAAACGTCCAGCAGCATTCAATTCGGAATGTGGATAAATTTTAGTGAAATTTGAAAGGAAACTAGTTTTTGGTCATATTCAATGTTACGCATTTCGTTGCTCATTCTTTATTTATTATGTGGTTATTCCACTGTATGGATGACGACCTACAGATATTGATCCACGCTCATTGTTTGCGACAAAGCACATAATACATCAGCTAGGTACTTATTTTTTATTCAACGTTTCAATCAATGCATGCATAAAAAAGAAGGTCTTCTACCAGTTCACGTGAGAATTCATAACATGCTGATATAATAAGGAAATGCATCAAGACAATCACATCATATTTACCGATGAAGGAAGCTTTATCAAGGTGACAGATAATTGAAACGAGAACGACGAGGTTATTTGGATTTTTATAGTAACCGAGGAGACTTCCTATTCCTGACCATGAGTTTATCTGACCTCTTTTAAATGCATTTACGTAGTCCGATTCCAACAAATATGAACTTGGATGTAATCCTCGACGTTGTTTGTTATAAAATGAAAATTGATTGTTGTTGCGTCAACATATCCTCCATATCGATGCGTAATAGGGCCTCTGAAACCGATAAATGTTTCTGAACACTTATCTCTTTGAAAACTCCAACAGGTACCTACTATGCTGTTCGAATTGGGACAAAGGATAAAAAACAATATTTTCGTAAAATCTTACCTTTTAATGAAGTAAAGACATACAAAATAGCGTGAATTCTTCATATTAATATGAAGTATACCCTCCTTTCGCAGAAATAACTTCTTGAACTCGTCTAGGCATCGATTCCACTAGTGTAGAGCAGATTTTCTTCAACTAGTGTTGTCCTGGTTCGGGTCTAAGGGCCGTCGTCGGTTGGAATTTCTTCCTAACGTTTCGCTAGCACGAGTGGCGAGCTTCTTCAGAGGTCGTTCCATTTCTGATTCTGGAAGTAGACGTCTGGAAGTGCCTACTTCCAGAATCAGAAATTGAACGACCTCTGAAGATGCTCGCCACTCGTGCTAGCGGAACGTTAGGAAGAAATTCCAACCGACAACGGCCCTTAGACCCGAACCAGGACAACACTAGATCAACGATTGGCCGCGAAAGCCTCAACCAATTTGTCAGATTTTCTTCAATTCGTCATCATGAAACCACACCTGAATTGCACTTATAATCATTTTGTCTTTTGTAGTGCAATCCATTTTTGCCAGTCGTTTCTTTAAAATATTCCATAAATTCTCAATGGATTTGAGATCAGGTGAATTCCCCGATCAATCGAGTACTTTTATTTCATTCTCACGCATAGAAGCCTGCACTTGTTTGGAATTGTGGCAGGGAGCCAGGTCGGGCTGAAATGTTCCACCAAACGTTTACATGAAAGGGTCAATCCTGGTGCGCAATATTTCCATATATTTCACTGAATTCATCATCCCTGTTATAGGAGCTAATGGTCCAGTGCCATTTGATGCGAAAAAACCCAAAACATTTGTTTCGAAGGATGTTTTACTGTTTGCTGGATTTGATCAGGCCGCAAAGTTTCCCCATCTCTTCGTCTAGCAACACTTGATTTGTACCCTTGAACAAACAAATGTGTCTCATCACTAAAAACCACCTCCATTCAGTTGTCCACAGTCCACACACGGTACATTTTGGCCCCTGCCAATCGTTTCTTCATCATTTTCTGGGTAAGCAGTTGATTTCTTCTTGGTCTTCTCGCCTTACGACCAACATCCAGCTGTCGTTTTCGCAAAGTTGAGGTGCTCACCTCCACACCAGAAACCATTAAGTTCCTTCGAAGATCAGCGCTTGCCTTTCTCGGATTAATTTTGCTATTTCTCATCAAAAATTTGTCTGTTCTTGGAGTAGTTTTGCGTTTGCGACCACAGTTTCCTTTTTTTTTAGAGACGATCAGCCACTTTCTTCAAATGTTTTTAAAATTCTCGAAACGCTGGACTTTCCCACCCCACAGCTTCAGCTATATTTCTTACAGTCATTGATGTGTGTTCATTAAGCGCGATAATTTTGGAACGCTTTCTCGGAGTGATATCCATCTTTGTACAAGATAATACAGCACGTATCAAAATTGAAACCATCAACTGTCGCACTGGTAGGCTCACAACTGAATTGCTGGCGAGGTAAGATCGGTCAGAATGTAAATGATGGTCAAGGTCGAACCCTCACGTCAGCTCAGGTAGTAATAATAATTAAATAATCAAAATGAAAGAGTTATAACAAAGAGCTCAATCTAATCTTAAAAAAACTAAAATAGTAACTAATATCTAAATAATAGCATTTAATGAAATATTACAATAAACTCAATCTGAATCAATTTATTTTAGTCAATTTCTTTTGTTCAGATAACTCCTAATAATAACTTCTATGGAGTCAAAGTGAATATCACAATCATTAGCAACTCTATTGAATGCAGACTCTTTGAACCAAATGGGTGATTGTATTAGCGAGTTGGTCTTTGGAGTCTCTAGGTGGAATAATTCTGCAGTACGAGAATTTTGCCTAGGAACACGAATTTTCAAAGCGGACGAGAGAGGAGGACAATCAATACTGTTGTGCAGTAATTTGTACAAAAATTTGGGTGATAAAGTTTCTCTCCTGATCTGCAATGAGATTAAACTATATGGACTCAATAATTCGTTATTATTGATTCCTCTCTGTGGATAAACTTTTCTCAGAATGGCCTGAAGATGGCGTTGATGGCAAGTGTAAATAGGATGCCAGGTCATGCTGCCATACTCCAACTTGCTACAGATTAGGGTATTAAATAGTGCTATGAATGGCGAGGAATTATTGAAATATTTGTCATTGCGCATAACGAATCCATATATTTTCGAGGCAGATGAAATTAGTTGGGTGATGTGCGGAATGAAGGAAAGCTTCTGATCGAAGACTGCACCAACATTTCTCACGTTATCAGAACGAGAAAGAACCTGACCACCGAGCTTATAACCACACTCAATTCACTCTTTTTTCCTTGTGAAAGAGACAACATTGCACTTTGACACATTCAAACTCAAATAATTGTTCTCACACCAACAAGCAACATGTAGTTGAACACATTGTCCTGTGATCTAATTTCATGATATAGTTTCAAATCGTCCGCGATATATCTTTTGTTCCAGCTGATCTTCTGTTCTTCTTCTGTTCTACCTGTTCTGGTATATCTTCTGTTCTAGCTGAAGATATCAGATCTACTATCATTCCTAGTTTTCCGATGGTGGTGCTTAGCTTAAGGTAGTTATAGCGTACAATGTAGATCTTTAATTAGTGTGGAATACATTATTATATTACGATACGATGACAAGTTTCGAAAGAGTTGCACAAAACGCAGTTAGAATATCCGATCGCATTGACTTCATAGAAATATTCATAACTAAGTACGGTAACATATCCGTTTAGTTGGTAATTACTTCGAAGAGAAAGTACTATTTTAAGAATTTCAATATGATTATAACGGACTAGCAAGGAGTGTTTCCTGAAAAATTATCTTGTCAAGAATTTGTCCTCGGAGTTAAACCCAAAGCCGTCTTGTTTCTATCTGATTTTTTTCTTTGAATCTACCATTACACACGCCATTAATTTCTACTTAACGGTAAATCTTTGTTCTAGTTCACCTACACTATGCATGTGTTACATCGATGTTATTCAACTATTCGATTGATACAATGATTAAGATTATTCTACAAGTGGTTGCTTACGCAATTAAATGCAAACGTACGGCAGGGACACGTGATTTGAAGGTGTGAAACGTGACCATCGCCTACTGGTGGTTCGTTTCAACATTCCTTCAGAAAACCAGGTTCAAAACACGTGCCGTGTCCAGTGGGAATCTACAGGGGTGAATCAAAATTAAGCGGAATATCGGTTTATTACCCTATATAGAAGGATTACGCTATAAAGAAATAAAAAGAATTTCTCAATAGTTTTCGGGAAAGTACAAATCATTCAATGTATTCAGCTTCAACTCGAGGAATCATGAAAAATATAGGGTGATAATTCTCAGCTGCAATCGTATCATTGTCTGTGTGTAGAGATGGGTATCATTTTTTCGGAAACCTCTGCTCTCATCGCTAACTTGCATCGTCTAATCTAAATCAAATGTCAAACAAAAACAGTTTTCTCCCACTTAAATCTGATATACTGGTGTTCAACAAACATGCGTCTCGATGTGGAATTGCATCCAAAAGGTTCAACCCATTTATCTTAATTTTTTCTTTCTGCAAAAAATACCACACTGCAGAACGTCCAATGTATTTCAGTATTAACACTCTACAGCACTGAAATAGTGTCTATTCTGAGAACATCTTTTCTGGAAGAGTATAGTTTTTGTAACAGCTTCTGCTTTCTTGTAATTACTTAATGGTAACTTGATTCATCAACCCTTCATCCCTAGCAATGATAAGGAAAGAAAACGAAAGTCGTCAGTCATATCTATTTCGGAGAATAAAGAATCCGTTACCACAATGTAAACTTATCTTTCATCTGCAATCTCCTACTGTTACCAGAAAGTTAAAGATATTCGTAATTCTTTAACTTGAAATTATTCGACCGAGCTTCAAGGTCTTATTGCATTTATAGGATCGTGTTTTTAATCCACTCAAACATAGGCAAGGAATCAATTGTATTTAATTCACCCTTGTACAATAATAATACTAGTATATTTTCTACTTCAATTATATAACACGTGATGGCGACGTATCGCTTGGATAACACGTTTTCCCGGTGAAACGTTTCATCCTTATCCATAGAGGATCTACAGATTTTTATGTTACGCAAGGGGTAAGGGCTCATTTGTATTTGATGCATCCTTGTACAATTATTGGTCGGATATTTTCCATTTATATTACGACAATCGCCTTAAAGGATTATACAACACATGATGCCGATATATCGCCTGAACAACACGTTTTCCTGTTGAAACGTTTTGTCTCGCTCGAGAGAGTCCAGCTTGCTGGCGAGACAGTTGACATGTGTCAATTTAACATGAAGAAAATTTAGTGGCGCCATTGATAACTTCCAACTTTGTCAGTTATTCGGAAAATTAGAAATCTTATATGCAGTAGAGAATGCCTTCCTCTAGATAGACATTGCAATTCAGTAGATACCTACGGGTATAGAAGATATGTGAAATTTCGATGCTTGGTGTGTCTGTAATCTGAGAGGTGTTTTCTACTGATACCTATAGATGGAATTGTGGAGTATTCATTACTCTACGGTCTTCCACTTAGAGTCACAAGAAGATGCTTGGGGGTTGAAATCGTTGCCTCACTTCGATGGACGTGGTGCGACTGACGAGTTCCTTGCAGAACGAAACATATATGTCTCGCACTTCCATCAGATGTGGCATTGATTTCAATATTTCTCTAACATTTATCGCTTGAAGGATAATGGAGACATCACATCGACACATATCAATAGAGTTGCTTGAAAAAATATGGTCAATGATATGATAATTTTGGTAAGGTCAATGGATGTGCCTTCAGGATTGGCTGACTCGAAAACAATTATGGAGAAGGTTGAGAAATGGTGTGGTGATAATGGGTTAGTGGTCAATATACAAAAAACTGAGTGTATATTCTTTAGAACAAATAGGTTGAAAGCTTTTCATCATACACTCTATTAGTTATAGAGTGTGAACCATATTCGGTGGAGTTGTTGGAGTATTGTAAAAAAAATGTATTCTAATTTCCTTTCATCCTGTTTATGGGTTACTTCATTTGTTTGACTTGTTTCCATTTCAATTTTACATTTTCAAATTATTCATATTGTGATGTGGCATTAATTTTGGAAAATTATTATATTATTATATTTGGCCAAATTCCTATGCAAATTTAGTAGTAATAGATTGAAAATCTGTTCATCAATAATGGCTCCCCGTCTTTGAAATCCCAAAATCGGAGCATGTTAAAGATATTATGATGCTGTAGAGAAGTTACTATGATGATAGTTAAGATACTATGTGATGCGATAGAGAAGGACGAAGTATATCAAGTGGGTGCTATGAAGCTGTAATGTGTAAGAGAGAGCATACGTTACCACTACCACTACATCTACTACTACCACTATCACTAACATTGTCACTACGACTACCACTACCACCTCCATTATCAATACCACTATAACTACCACTTCCACTATCACTACATCTACCACGGCCACCTCCATTACGACTTCCACTACATCTACCACTACCACTTCCACTTCTACTCCCACTTCATCTAGGACTACTAGTACTATCACTTCACTACTACTAACAATTTAAATTAAATTTTCTAGAAGCTAATGAGTCTGAGAAAAACTTGTTTTCTACTCATTCTGATTTTTCTGTATTTTTTTCTGTAGCTGTTTAATAAATAAATTCATCGACATTATGTGAATTTCATAAGTCTGCATTGACTCTGTATTATTTTAATCTGTTCGAGTGTATACAGGCTCTGCACGAATTCATTTTAACAAATTGTGGCAGTATTTTTTTCTGTCCGAATATTAAATATCTCATTTGTCCAAAACGCTCAGTATTTTATATGGTTCTCTCTCCTTTCGAATTATGTACAGGAATTCATTATATCTTTTTCTCAAAATGCTACAAGAAAACCTTTTTTTATTCTGTCTTTTGGGGTTTTAAATTCTGTAAATAACCCATCATGTGACATCTGCTATTGGCTAACCGCTTACATACATACACAAACGTACATTGTAACATTGTAACGTAAACCTGCAACATTGAGTATACATAACTAATTCATTACCCAATTTATCGAACATTTACCTTGGTCTTGCACCACCCCCACAACATAATGGTCCAGTGCCATTGGTTGTGAAAAAACCCTAAAACATTTGTTTCGAAGGGTGTTTTACTGTTTGCTGGATGTGATCAGGCCGCAAAGTTTCCCCATCACTTCGTCTAACAAAACTTGATTTGTACCCTTGAACAAACAAATGTGTCTCATCACTAAAAACCACCTTCTTTCAGTCGTCCACAGTCCACGCACGGTACTTTTTGGCCCATGCCAAACGTTTCTTCAACATTTTCTGGGTAAGCAGTTGCTTTCTTCTTGTTCTTCTTGCCTTACGGCCAACTTCCAGCAGTCGTTTTCGCACAGTTGAGGTGCTCACCTCCACACCAGAAACCACTAAATCCCTTCGAAGATCAGTGCTTGTCTTTCACGGATTAATTTTGCTATTTCCTATCAACAATTTGCGTTTGCGGCCACAGTTTCCTTTTCTTTTTGGAAACGATGAGCCACTTTCTTCAAATGTTTTTAAAATTCTCGAAATGCTGGACTTTCCCACACCAACAGCTTCAGCTATATCTCTTACAGTCATTGATGTGTGTTCATTAAGCGGGAGAATTTTGGAACGCTTCCTCGGAGCGATATCCATCTTTGTACAAGACAATACAGCACGTATCAAAATTGAAATCACCAACTGTCGCACCGGTAGGCTCACAACTGAATTGCTGGCGTGGTAAAACCGGTCAGAATGTAAATGATGGTCAAGGTCGAACACTCACGTCACCTCAGGTAGTAAACAAGCACGTGTGAGTGTGTTTTGGCCACCCTAATACCCACATACTTACTACAGTACATACAAACGAAGAAAAAAATGTTTGTCCCAATTAATTCGAACAACATAGTATGTATATCCACCACTGTCTCCAATCCAAAGCTTTATGCCTAATACGAGCGTTCCGATTTAAGTCCTTTACCTGCTTCTGCTCATAAAAAGTTATTGTTTTTGTGTTAGTGTTCGTAAAATTGACGCAGTGAAATAATTCCGTTTTGAACAACCAAGAAAATCGTCAAATGGGAATAATTTTCTTCGTATTTTCAGGAAGGAGATATAGATTGATGCAAAATTTTTGACGTCAGTTCTCTTCTAATTGTTAAACTGATTTCGATCTTATGAAAAACTACATTTCACAATTTGTCAGTATGTAATACATGAAGTATTATGCAACATCTCAAACAATACTAGCGAAACTATAATTAACTCAACGTTCGGAAATAGATGAAACCCTTTGAGTTAACTTATTTCAACCTACAGGATTTTGTCGAAAACATATTTGATAACAGTATGTTTCAATGATGCGTGTTTGTTTCTACTATCGCCAAATATTGCTATGGCTGGATTTTCTACAAATTAATAAAAAACCTGAAAACCAAAAACTAAAAATGATTTTTCGATGAATCTTCTTGAGACAAATTGAAAATTATTTCTGACAGGTGTGATTAGAATATTGAGTCTTGATAATGAGCTCACCGCCTGAAACATGTTCGCTCAACGTTGTAATATTATTTCTAACATATTAATACTGAAAAAATATATGATTGTACTAATGCAAAATGCTGTAGAGACAAACTATTGATGTTTTATCATCTCTGACAAACAAAATCTTTATCTACCAGTGAAAATAATTCATTTCAAAATTTTGAACTTACATTTAAATAAAAAAATCAAGAACGTCCAAGGAAAAAAGATATATACATACAAATATCTTATATATTTATTTAATGGTTAGAAATTCATACTCTCAGTTCTCACTTGAGGGCGGTTAGAGATACATTACTAACCGAAACGTCGTATGAATTCGATTTAAGATTCAACGATTTTGAATGGTTTGCTCATCAACGGTAAGAGTTTATTTATTTAATTTCAATAATCTTTATTTTCATTAGATATCTTCGTTTCAGCTGTCAGGATACTAATTATAAATTTTTACAGATTTTTCAGATCACTCCAATTAATTTCATCATTTAATTTTTGATTCAGCTTTGTTTCAGAATTAGAACTTGATACACACATATATATATATATATATATATATATATATATATATATATATATATATATATATATATATATATATATACATATGTATATATCGATAGTTTTCTTGTCGGTTTATATTTTCAACTGAAAATTATCTTCTTAGAAATAACAGATCTTGAATTAGAAAAATGTTTTCAGTTGACGTTTCGCCACAAATTGTAACTTTATGTCTGTATGTGTGTGAGTAAGTTTGTATATAATTTTTTACAAGAAAAATTTGTAGATCTATCGACTGGAAAATGGATAGCATCGTACGGCAATATAGGTATATTTATTTATCGAGTATCATGGGTTACATAACACGTGTTGGGAACGTTTTCACGTGTATCCAATAATCCTCTGACGTCCAGCCTTTGCTAAAAGCAAAATTTCACGTGTTCAGAAACGTCAGAGTCCCTGTTTGGCTGCATGCTCCTTTCCCTTCTTCAGTTTCTTGGGCTTCCTTGAGAGGTGGACATGAAAGAAATTCATAGGGATTTGTCTCACTCGAACATAAACGAAAAAAATTAGCAACTCTATAAAAAAATGTGAGATGAGAATATCATATTTCCAAGTTCAATTTCATCAATTGTAATAGGTAGACATTTTCAGCTGTTGACTCACGGATTCAACAAAAATTACAAAAGATGTCAACAGATTATTCAAAAATTTGATGTCTGAAACCTATAAAGACACAAATTAAATTCTAGGAATAGTTCTTATTTTACATATGAAAAGATCAATGTGTGTTACCCTGGAAAATCTAATTAACAACATTTGAATTAGCTACAAACATAATAGATTGGCTTGAATGAAGCAAAACGTAAGAAAGTAAAAGTAAACGAAATCTGTTGACTTTAAAATGAACTTATATTGTAGTGCCATCTCATGGTACGATGAGTATAATTTTCATCGACTTAACTCCACGTATTGCCACCAACTTGAAACTTAATGTTATCTGCAATTTTTTGAGAACACAGATTATGGTTTGGTTTCCAGTCACTATATTTCAGAGAAACGAAGCAAAAGACAATTAGGAAACAAGTGGCACCATTCTACAATATGTAATACAGCTAAAATTCAACACTTGATTTCTTTGAGTCAAATATTATCAATTTGATAATATGGTACAATCTTATACGCTGAATATCTACATTAGCGGAATACGTAGAGGTTATTCATCCGAGGTCAGGAGTGATATTACATAACAAAACATTTCAAAGAACCTAATTGATACGATAGCTAATATAACCTTTCAATTCAGTTACGTAGATGACAATGAATAAATAATACTACCTACCATTTCAGAGAACACATTTTTTGTATGATTCAAACTCAATAATGACATTGAGCAAGCTACTTAAGTCATCGATGACGTCCTAAAAAGGAAACTATTTATAAACTAAAATGAGTGTACAATTTCATTTTTCTTTGTATCTTCCTTTTCTGTGCGTGAAGATAAGTAAAACAAACCTCGTCTGAAATTTCATAGGAAAAAAATTGAGTGAGAAAATATGACTATACTAAATGGAGAAATTCAAAAATTTTATTTGAAAAATAATTGAACTTGGAAACTGAATTTTCTTCATACATTCTGATGATCGATTAACAACTGAAACTTTCTCAGGTTTCGAAAAATTTGATTAACTTCAAAACAATAGTTTCACAAACCTGTATGAATTTTTATTTGAATAATATGGCAGAATATAGAAAAATAACATTTTGAGGATTGTGTAACTGAATAGTAACTGATCCTTGAGGCATCAGTTAGTATTACGCTTTTAGCAAATTGTTGATAAGTTCTATTAATGAAAATCTTCCTGTTTTGTGTGTTATATTTTAGAATAATAAATATCTCAATTATATGAATATAACTTACATTTTTCCCACTATAAGAGGAAAACGAAGAAATCTTGGGTTGTAATCCTGGAGACGTGATACTTCGTCATGTTCATATTATTCTTCGTTATGAAACACTTTGAGAATCTTTTGTTTTCACCAATATTTGAAACAATGTTCATAAAGTGGGACAAACTATTTATTTATATGTTTTGTACACCTACTTTGAATTTTGATAAAACATCAATTCAACACCATTGTAACAAATAATACAAATAAATATTTCTTTGCGATTCTTCTGTAGCATTGAAAATGGGCTAATAACCCGACATATATCAGGGGTATTCAATAATTCTCCCTAAGCGATAATACGGATTTAATTCATTTCTTTCATTTTATGAGCAGCATAATTCACGGAATGCTTTTCCGCAAAAATCTCCTTGTTTCAATATATATTCCACTTTCTGGGATCATTATTGAGTTGTTTTGAATTAAATTAATTATGAGTTTATTCTGAAACGGATAATCAATTCGATTCAAATAAAAATTATAATGGCAACATTTTTTACAAAAGAGAAAAGTATGTAACTGAAAAAAATCTGAGCGGTTGTAAAATGGTAATTGATATCGAAAAACTTGGAAATTAGTGCCAAAAATTGTTTCACATTATAGCAATGAAATGCTCCCTTCAGACGTCCTGTTATTGTCCAGGTTCAACTTGAAAACTGTGTTAGCTGCTGCTTGACATTATACTCATGAACTTTTTATTGAAGAGGGGCTGCTCGTCAACAATAAAAATGGAAATCAGAAACATCTTCTTCGTCTGGATTGGAACACGTTGTTTCGGAAAAAAATTAATATTACACTGAAAATTTTGTTTAATATTACAGAAACGTAGGTACATGTAAATGTAAACAATTTTGTTACAGTGTTGTTAGGAGCGTTAACTACAACACACAGAACATACCAAATTAAGGGTATGTTCTGTGCTACAACAGGTACAGAGTGAATGCCTTTGAGTTGCAGCTAGTGACATCTGTTGTGTAAAGCTTTCGATATAAACATAACTTGAGAGATTTCCGTCAGCAATCTTGGAATTTTTATAGAATACTTTTTTCGAATAAAAAGTTTTCGATTTAATATATGTGATGGCGCATTAAAATTTTGAACGCTCTGGCAGCGTTGTCACGATGTGAAAAATTCACTTGACTGAGAAATGGCAATTATCTTCGATTCAAAACACCGATGTCTTTAGGTCAGCGCTTCTCAACATTTCTGTTATTGCGACCCAGTTTACCAATGTAAATATTCTCGCGCCCCCCTAGTAGTAATAACGCAACCCCAAGGAGGGCGCACCCTACACTTTGAGAATCGCTGCTTCAAGTTGTCAATTGTCCTACATAAATTCCTCAAAAAATACATATTTCATAATTCTCGTAGAGGCACCCAGTTAGTACCTGTGAATAATAAATGGATAGATAAATGATACCTACATAAATATCATGGTGTATCACTGGAGACGCAATGAAAAATTAAAAAATATATACGCTTTCATTAACATTCTATTTATATATCAGATAATAAAATTAGTATAGTAAAAAAAAATATATAGGCTGTCTTTTTCGAGTGACAATTATTTAGATAATCGTTGATTAGCATCATATAAGTATGTGTTAACATAGTTCATTGTATGCATATGATTTTTTTCAGTAAATAAACAAATAAAATAAAATTATCAGTTATGCAACCAAATTCTGATATTGGTCACAAATACAAATATTTTGTATAACATTTGGATTAATAGAAACATTTTGTTCAACTTCATATCATGATTCGATATATTACTTCTGATGTGATTACATTTATTGTAGTTGAAATTCGAGTACGTCATAATATACATGAGATATGTAGCTAATAATGGCAACATCGAATGATTTCTTAATTCAAACTTATTACTGCGCGCATGTGTGCAAAAGAAAAATTACTGTCAACTGTCATAAACTACCTGTATTTTTGAAAACTCCAAGCTTTCAATTGTTAACGTCTATTTTATTTGAAGTTAGTTTTAGGTAAATTTGTTATTCTAAAATTAAAATGTCGAATACGAGCGGAACTACTAAAAAACAGAAATTAGCTCCAGTCCGAGTGTTTTTACGAATACGGTGAGCATTTTTTTGTTATGTTTATTTAATATAAAGAACAGGTTATTCAGAATTAACTGCTATATTTATAATTCAGGGTCTAGATTTGTTGAACAACATTTAACCAAAATAAAGAACAATAACTCTTGAAGTTAAACTTTAAGAAAAAAAATCCAAAGAAAGTTTTGTTGCTACCCTTTTTTTCTTGAGTTTTATCATGTAGAAACATTTTTTTGTTGCCTGGTCATGATTTGTTATTTGGATATTACGATTGGTATACCTTTTGTTGTTTTTTTTTTATTATTATATAGTTGATGGTGTTCTATAAGTTTCGGATACTAGAAAAAATATATGAAGAAGTGTTTAATTGTGTTATCATTAGTAACTGAATGTTTTGTTGGCTTGTTTAGACCTACAGTTGAACAAGATGGTCCATCAGCCATTACATATCTTACTCCCAAAGAAATATGTGTGAAAGGACACTCTAAAACATATTCATTTGATCAAATATTTGATGAAAAAACTGCCCAAAATAAAGTGTACAAGACTGTTGTAGGAAGTATTATTGCTGATGTTGTTAAAGGGTATAATTGTACGGTTTTTGCATATGGACAAACTGGAACTGGTAAAACATATACCATATTAGGGGGAGATACGTTAAATTCCAAAGATGAGAAATTCAATAAGGATGAGGTAATATAAAATAATGAGTAATACAAAATCAGTTTATTGTATTCCATTTAGGACACAGATGCAGGTATAATATTAAGAGCTTCCAAGCATTTATATGATGAATTAGATAAAATTGATTCTAGTGTTCAGTACACTGTAACTGTTTCTTTTATGGAAATATATAATGAAGAAATTCGAGATTTATTGAGTGATAAAGAAATACTTCCATTACGGTGAGTTTTCTATCAGCAGTTGAAGTACATTTATTTACTGGTGATTTTTCAGAATATATGAAGATAAAACAAAATGTGTTCGTGTGAAAAATTTACAAGAAGTTACTGTTTTGAACATATGGGACATTCTAAATTTACTTAAGAAGGGATGTGAAAAAAGGCAAATGGCATCTACTTTAATGAATAATAGGAGTTCTAGGTCACACACTGTATTTACAATTAATGTCAGTACAATCCAAACTATCTCCGTGGCTGGTAATATAAGCAATATAATATGTGGAAAACTTAGTTTAATTGATTTGGCTGGCAGTGAAAATATAGCTAAATCTGGTTCCAAGGATCAGAGAGCTCGAGAAGCTTCAAACATAAATCAGTCTCTCCTTACATTAGGTCGTGTTATCAAAGCATTAGTGGAAAATTCATCTCATGTTCCATATAGGTTAGTAACCAAATCATCCCCCATATTCAGATGTTGTCACATAGCCATTGCTCCAGGTGTTCACATCTCCAGCGATAGAATTTTACGCAATAAATTGAACAGATAGAATATTTAGTTGGCATAATTTTTTACTCTTTTCTTGAACGGCTGAATGTGCACTGTTGAATAGTTTAAATCAACTATGCGACAGTTCACTTCTTCATTTAAACATTCACATGCTCAGTATCTGTTGTACTCTATTCTTTAAAAAAATTATAGGAAACACAGTATCAAAAGTTTCCACATTATTCAATTTTGAGATTAGGAAGTTTTTTTATTTATTAGTTTATCACTCTTACATTAATGTGTTACTTACTTGTAGCTTGTACTTATCTGTAATATCTTTTGCTTAAGGTGTTTTTTGAGACACATTTGAACTGAATATTTTATTTTACTTGCCTTTAAATTACAAACATTTTCAGGGAATCGAAGTTGACAAGAATATTACAAGACAGTTTGGGTGGCAAGACAAAAACTGCCATAATTGCAACAATTTCCCCAGGTATGAGCTCTCTCGATGAGACATTGAACACATTAGATTATGCTTTCAGTGCGAGACATGTCACAAACTGTCCGACAATCAATCTTAGAACGTCTGCAACAGCTGCTGCTGTTCATGAAGAAGTTATGAGATTGAAACGTGACCTTTTTGCTACAGCTAATGAACAAGGTTAGTGTTATTCATTTCAAAATCCAATCTGTTTTTGTTTCAGTTATTATTTAAAGAGTATTTACTTGATCAGACTATGTAAATTAGAATGTAGAGAAATCAGAAACACACCCCTATGCATGAATCGTCCAAATTATTTCCCAGAATTGATTAAATTAAATAAATATCATGTGGCGATAAAATGATTTTCAATTAAATATTTCATTTACTTTATCATTTTGCTCAGTATAGTTGGCAATGTTTTTTTCTATTTAAGGTGTTTATATGGACAAAGAAAACTATGAAGATATGACCAAAAGTTTATTGGAATATAAAAAGGATATATTTGAGAAACATGAAACTATACAATCCTTGAAGGATAAACTTGATGACCTTTTAGCCCAGAGAGAAGAATGGGAAAACCTACGCAAATCGTTTGAGATAACTAAACAGGCTTATCAAGAATGTCAAACTGAAATTCAAAGCACCAAAGGCTTGTTGAGGAAGGATCAACTTTTACTGAACTATTACGAAAACGAAATTGTTAAGTCAGAAGAATTTACAGAACAATTGGCGTTGAAACAAAATTATCTACATGAAAGGATAAATAGTCTATATGGTACATCAAGTAGCAATAAAAAAGCTATTGAAAGGCTCATTGAAGTAGTGGAGGAGGATTTGGATGATACAGTAACTAAAGTTAGTCAGGATTCCCTGAAAACCAGTGAGCAAGTAGAACAGCTGAGTCTGTTCAATAAAAATATTTGGCATATGCTAGACAACGTTAAGAAGCAATTAGATGACAAGACAACTCAATACACATGTATGTGTGATGGTTTGAGTTCAACAGAAAATCAAACCATCAACGATCCGCTTTGTAATTGTTCTCGGAAATATATGGACAATATCGGAAATATGTGGAAAACATCAATAGAACGTCGTGAAAGAGCGAAAAAGTTGAAACAACAAGCAGTTGAAACTCTACAATATGTAGGCTCGTTTGGGCAGCATCTTCAAATATCTAATAAGACAATACTTGAAGAGGTGAGGCATTTGAATCTCTTGATTTTGAAGTAATGTTACAGGCAAATTTCATGATTCAAGAATTGTTGATAACTAGAAGCTATACTTAGTACTATCTCATGGGGCTAAATAAGAGATGGCATGATCAAGTTGCATAAAAAAATTACTGAACAAATTACATTATACTGTCATTGAAATTACAGAATTTATTTAAGTTCATCGTTCCTAAGTATTTAATTTTTTTGTGTTGGTGTATATAATTATCAAATTTGAGAAAATGTGTATTTCATCAAGTAGACTCTCGAAATCTGAATTGAATAACGAGAATCTGAACTGAATGACACTCTAAAATTATCAATTTATTTTCAAGTTGTAAACGTATTATATTATTCATAGTATTTCAGTATTTTTGAGTACTATTTACCAGTATTTTATTTATGCCATGTTACATTTTAAATCTATAATATAAACATACTGGATATCTGTATTACACCAGTGACATAGCTCATGAAATTATTATTTCTGTCTAGGTAATGCAGAAAAGGAGTGAAATTAAAAATATATTATCTGAAGACATTATCCTCGAGCAATTGAAGGAAAGCAATGACAGAGTGCTGAACATCTCAAATGTTTTATTGGAAGTGGATGATCAATTGTCTGAGGACAAGCAGTCCTTAATGATTCGATCTCGTGAATTGTCGAAAGACCACGAAGAATTGAAAAAGTGGGAAGAACACATGTTGAGGCAAAAGGAATCTTTGGAAAGAAGATATGAGCAATTACTTAAAGACCAGGAACAATTAGCGAAAAAAGAACAGCTAGTTGCGACCATGCGGAACATGGCACATGTACAGAGTTGGACAGAAGTTTCGGCGAAATATGTAGAAGAGCGAACGAAACAGAAAGATAGAATATGCGATTTCAGTATTTTGGAGAATGACCTTACATCTTATTCGCAGAAGGTGCGTTTTTCATTGGAGATATAAACAGCAAATTATAAATTTATCTCATCATTTTTAGGCATTACAAGAAATTTCAACCATTAGTAACATGATGTGTGAAAATATTGATATAGAAAACGTTCTTCAAACGGAACAAGCAATTACAGAAATGGAAAATCAACGGAAGCAAGCGACGGAGGTAATTTTCCAAAAATTTTCTATAATCGAATATTAAGAAAAGGATATTTCTGAAGATGTATATAAGTATATCTTTGCACGTTTTAAAATATAAATACGTCTTCTGATGAAGTAATAGTTATAAATTTATGAAGTAACTTGAAGATGAAGTAGTATTTCAAAACGAACGTCACGGGCTCATTTTTTCAATGAAGTATATTTAACTCAAAATTTTCATTTCAAGTTCTAATTATTTGATTTAGAGAATACATTTGTGGATACAGTTTGTTTCAGTTACTTTCCAAATCAACATGCTACATTTTTCATTGATAAAGTTCTTTATTATCTTAAAATTTAAGTCCTTTAGTTGATGGAAGTAATATTAAATACTTCTTCTAGTTTGATATTTTCATTTATTTGCCTATATGTAGCTTTACCACCTAATTACCTTGTCAATAAAGCCATAAGGGCTAACTTACCTTATTTTCAGTTTGTCCGTGTAATTGAGGCAAAGCTAACAGAAATGACAAAGAGTTGCTTTGAAGTAGCAAGTGTAGTGGAACAAATAACGCGCATTCTTGATGTGGAGGGTACCGTTCAATTGGAGCATTTGAATGAAATTGTTCGGTCTCAAATGCAATTCCTTTGTAGCAAAAGTAACGAAATCAAGTCGAAAATGCACCAAATATTCAATAGTTCATTCATACCTGTCAGTCGTACGGGTGCAACGCCAGTGCCAATGTCAAGAGAAATACCCAAAAGGAGTTCTAGAGGTTCTATTGTGAGGAAATTGATATTGGACAACACATCAACAGAAGAGGTAATGATAAGAATGAAATTTTAACAATAAGTTGTAGAAAATTTTTTGTAGCATTTTATTATTCTTTGAAGGCACTTCAAAAAAAAAATATATATATACATATATATATATATATATATATATATATATATATATATATATATATATATATATATATATATATATATATATATTATAACGAATGAAAAATTTTTTTACGGTGAAAAGTACAAACGACAAAAATGTATTTCTTGGTATAGCCCGCAACTCAATTGGAAGCAGCCGTTGGGACGTGTTTCGAGCTTATTGGCTCTCCTCAGAACGGCGTAGCCAAGTTCAAGCTGTACGAACCTGGAGATGGAATCAACAATAAAAGTAAAGGATAAATAGTCGCCACAAAGGCGATACGTTGACCAAATCTCCAAACCCGGAGAGTTCACGTGGAGGCCTACCAGTGGAGACTTCCTTTACAGGTGTGTTCTTTTATTGTTGATTCCATCTCCAGGTTCGTACACCTTGAACTTGGCTACGCCGTTCTGAGGAGAGCCAATAAGCTCGAAACACTTGTCAACGGTTGCTTCCAATTGAGTTGCGGGCTATACCGAGAATTACATTTGTGTTATATATATATATATATATATATATATATATATATATATATATATATATATATATATTTAAAAGAAATCGACTACTAGAAAATGAATTCTGTAATTATCGTGCTCATATCATCGCATTTATAAATATTCAATATTAAAAGAATACTATAACTTTCTTTCTATAATTTTTTGACGAATTATTTAAGAGAACATTAATTCTCCATTATCCTTCTTGGGATAAATGTTACAGAATATTGAAATCGGTGCCAACATTTATTGGAAGTGTAAGACAGTTCACTGTTTTGTACTACAAGATACTCTTTAGTTACGCCACGTCCAACAAACAAATGGCAACAACTTCAATCGTCAAATATCCTCTTGTGGATATAAGTGGATATTTAATAAGGCAAAAATATACTGTTAGTCGTGTTCATATTTAACGCATAGATTACTTTACATCTCAAATCTTAGGAATCAATAAAAAGCACATGAATACATCTAACATTGATAGTTTCGCACGTCCATTCAATTAATCTAATTTGATGAAGTAATGTCGTCTAGGTTGCGGTTGTAGAAACGCTCGCTGATCATTTCTCGAAGTTTCCTGATTTGGCTACTCAAAATATGAAAGAAATCCACTTGAAAAATTTGAGTTGTAAAATATAGTGTCTTAATTGATAACACAGGCCTACAACGATTTTGGTGCCGGAGATTTTAGACCTGATTTTAAGTATGTTCTATATGGCGATATCAAAAATGTTACCAGTTTGTTTCTAGCAGCTCTAGTTTCCGAGACAATGAAAAATACACTTTTCACAAAAAAAATTTTTTTATTGGCATTAAACTTCAAGAAATTGATTTTTGAGTGATTTTATTCAGTCAAACTGACATGGACAATCTCGCATGATTCCCCAGGAATACTCAGCCATCATATGAGTGTTCCAACTTCCTTAGTATCTATTCTCCATCGTCTTTTTATCTTGGTGGAAACATTCTTCTTGCTCTAGGCTTAAATCTCGTAAAATGTGTTGGAATTTATCTATATGACTACTGAGATAGTGTAATTTTATACTCATATTACAGCCTAAACCTTTCAAACGAACTATATTTCCTGTACTAATTACATATAGTTGTCAGCCTTATTATTTCAAGAAAATTTTGTGCAACTGCTACAAATGATTTCCACGCAAGTCTTTTCAGATAATTCATCGAATTCTCAAAATTGTGGTGTTTTTCATTAATAGACGTATTTGAGGTCCGTCAAAGATACTTATTCTCAGTTTTCAGTGCTCAGACTAGGAAATTTCTGTGAAATAAACTGAAAACGAATTTCGAATTTCTTTCCGCAACAAGAAGAGCATTTCTCATATGCAAATTTTTTTGAATCCAATGATGTGATTTTTTTGAACAAAAAACTGAAATAAGCATCGTTCTCTCGTGCGATATTGTAGACACTCGAACGTCTGAGGAAAGAAGATTTTTTCATTTTAATCTTGACGCTAGTAACTCTAGCGTCTAGCTATAGCTAATTAAATGAGGACATTAAGCTCATTCTACGCAAATGTACTAGGATTTGATGTTTTTCCGCAGTATTCAAAGTCATCATCTACTTGACAAGAAATGGGTATTTCAGCTTGATCCTCCTGAGATCTCGACAATACCCGGTGAAAACCCGGTAGTGGAACATTTTCTGAATGAGGAATAGGTCTTTCTGTTGAAGAAATATTAGGTTATTTCCATTTATGGCGATTATTTTTGTTGATGCCCACTATATTAGTCATAAAAAAGTAACAGTCGTCATAATGATTTTTTTGTTTTTTCCATATCATAGGCACTCCAAACTTCAAAGAGTTACGTGTCCCTTTCCCCCATTGTGGCAAATGTTCAATGCATATTTTACATACGCTATAAAGCGCCCACACTTTTTCTTGGTGTCGATTTTCAATACCGAAGTAAGCAAAATACAAACGAATCACAGTGTTTGTGATCGATTTACACTGATTTTTCAGTATATATTAAACACAAACATAACAAAACATATCAGCATGGTTAACGCAATATCTGAACGAGTTAGCCATAATGAAATAGTTACATAAACTTTATCCATGTTATCGTGATAATGACTATTCACGAACAAGACCGGCAATCAATCAAAATAACAGTAGTAGAAAAACTAGAGCTGATGAGTTCAAATGACATATGTCAATATATTGTACATTACCTACTTTATCGACCATAGACACAAATAAAGCTGCACCAAGAAAAAAATTATATTTTGTCGGCCTGTGTAATAAGGACGTGTGAAACTTTCAATGTTAGATGTATTCATGTGCTTATTATTGATTCCTAAGATTTGGGATGAAAAAATCTATGTATACGACTTACATACAATACATTACATTACATATGATACGTGTGTATGATCCATAGTTACATATGATATGATCCATAAGAGGATATTTGAAGATTGAAGTCGTTGCCTTTCGTTTGTTGAACGTGGCGTAACTGACGAGTACGTTGTAGTACGAAACAGTGAATATATATATATATATATATATATATATATATATATATATATATATATATATATATATATATATATATATTCACTGGTTATTCTATATGAAACTATATGATTTATACAAAATTTTGCAATATCTTGCAATTAGAAATTATTACTGTTGCCATATAATGTTCAACTGGAACATATCTTTTTGAGTAAATGAAAAGTAGGGTGGAGTTGTGTATTTGACCAATAAGGTTTTTGAATTGAAATTGTAATATTTGATTATGTATATGGTATATATACATCAACATGTATGTCAATAATTTCTTAATCATTCATCTTTATTTTTATTTTTCCAGAATACAAGTACCAATTCTTCCACATGAGGAACATGCTCATAACAGAAGATTGTTCTTAATGTATTTATAAAGGCTGTGCAATTTTCTTCAATAGTGCTTCAATTGTTGTAAAGATAATTAATTATTTTATCGAAACTGGCATATTTGAGTATAATTTGAAATCCCTTGAAATAAAGTTAGGTGTTAATAATAAATGTTCGAAATAATTTTGGTTGTAATTGTTTTATTGGAAGGCAGTATTATAGTGTAAGTATTTTGCATAGTAAACACTCTCAAATGAGCGGTTTTCAGCTTGACTGCTTTTAACTGTAGACCCCTTCTGTCTGTAGCAACTAAAAAATGCACATCAGATCCATTTGTATAAAAGCTTTTCACTATACAACACGCAGCGGCGTGACTCTAATTGAGAAACGGTTATATATAAGAGAAAATTAACTTTGCAGTCATGTGAATTTGAAGAAAGATTGCCAATAAAATCATTTTCGATTATACAGGTGTCCCAGAAATGTGTGACATATTAAAATTGTTTTTCCTACGAAAAATCCAGTATTTATCTGCATTTTTGTGTTGTACTAAAAAATAAAAACTAAATTATCCTAAAGCTATCAGACTTTTTCTATATTCATAAAGAGTATTAAGTCACATATTTCCAAATGTTAAAATTTTGTTGTTTACTATGTATTTAATTTAAAAAATGTTAGAGATAGAGATACTCTGTGATAACAATTTCGTGTTGATTTACAGTTTAAAGATCATCTATCTATACAACTTAGGATACAGCAGAATGCTATTGCATGTTGCAGACACGAAGATGAATATCGCCTCTCAACAAGAGAGTAGATAGGATGCTATAAAGTAGTACATGAGAAGACAAGCAAAGTTAAAAATAGTGAAAATGGCATTTTAAATTGAGACCTAATTTTCAAAATTCAATTCTTAGTACTTTTCGTTTACACTAGCAGAGCGCGCTCATTCATAAATAGAACGTTGGTGAAGCAATCAAGTTGTGAACAAATCTCAAAAATTTTTGATTATTTTACATACACATATTCTTTTTTCCCGGACCTAAAGCGCTTGAACACATTGTGTGACAGTGTAAAATCTTGCCAAAGTTTGAAATATTTTTAAAAATCTTGCCTGATCTAAGGAAGGAAAACATTATGATTTGAATAAAAGATGAAAGTGTCATTTAGTTGCTTTCGATCCGAATTGCTTTTTATGCCCGACTGGAATTTAGTATATTTTTGACGTAGTTCTTCAATACGATAACTTATTTTATTTATGCCTAAATAGGTAAATTTGCTAATATTATTATATTTGTTTTTGCATAAATTTAGCCTCTCTTATCTTTTATATATCCAGTGAACATTTTTCCAGTTTATTTATATTCGAAATAAAACAATTTTGCACGTACTTAAAGTGTCATTTAGGTGCCTTTGATCCGAATTGCTTTTTATGCTCGACTGGAAATTATTATATTTTTGATGTAATTCTTCAATACGATAATTTATTTTATTTATGCCTAAATAGGTAAATTTGCTAATATTATTTATTTGCTACATATTATTATTATATTTGGTTTTGCATAAATTTGGCCTCTTATCTATTATATCTAGTGAACATTTTTCCAGTTTATTTATATTCGAAATAAAACAATTTTGCAAGTACTTAATGAAAATTATTTATATAACCACATATTTTTACATTAATTTATTATTCACCAATTAATACCAACAATAAAAATTTAAAATCTCAATGAAGAAAAGGTATTCCATTAAGAAAATATTTTATTTATTGTATAGTAAATGCTTGTACAACATAATTAAATAAATAAAATAACAAAATAGGGAAACAAATGAGTACTCAGAGTAGAAATATCAGATACTGAAATAACACACAATTTTAGTTGTATCCACTCCTCGCCCTCAATCACAGTTTTAAAACACCCAAACTTGACCGTTTGTACAAAATAATATAAAGAATTCGCCTAAGATTAAATCGTAATAATAAGAACCACTAAGGTCCGCCAATATCATGTTGGTAGCGCGAGGTGAGATAGTTTGCAGCTTCCGTCATCTGCTTGAGCGAATTTGTTAGACCAACTAAATGCATCCTGAAATCTGTGGTCACCGAAGCAGTCCTATCAGAGTAATTAACCTCCTGAACCTCCTCGATGCCCGAATCGGTCTCGGTGCCCCCATCAGACTCGGAATCACTGGTGAGAGAGCTGCTGGATGCCACACTAGCGGTGGAAGGTCTGCGGATGTGCCCCTGTCTCTTGTTGTTGGTCTCACGGCCCCAAACCAGATCTCCTTTCACGTCATGAATCATAGTGTAAACTTTGTACAGGTCGGCAGACCTCAGCAGTTCCTTCACAACGTGGCCGCTGCTATCTTTTGTGGTAGGGTCATACTCGTCACCCACCTTCAGATCCATCAGCCTGCACGGTACCAAAATAGTTTCATCCATTGTGTTTACACTTTTGACAAATTTTTCCATCGCATGCAGAATGCTATGGTGCGAAAATTCGGTATCATCATTCCTGGCAATTCTGCGTAGGCTATTTCTGAAAACAAAACGAATCGTTAGAATTCTAATGAAAAATCTACTGCTCTATATACATAGCGAAAACTTGATATAACGTCATTCTTAATTCGTTTCATAGTTTGAAATTGTTGTCATTGACACAGGCGAAAATCCCTATAGTGAAATGTTTGAAATTGTTTTTGTTTCACGAATATCATATCAAATTTAAATCTTCAAGCTCATATTGCAAAAGAACTAGAGTGCATTCAAAATTATTAGCATTAATTCAATATTTAGTCTTCAAATGTATAAGGCGCCCCAACAATTTAGCCATATTAATCTTGAAATGTTTTGTTAGATTCTACTATAATTATCGTCCATACTAAGTATGTAGTTAATTATAAAATAAACATGTAGATGTCACTTGAAATAATCTCACTTGGTCAGGATTTCGAGTCCATATCGAATGCATTTCAAGTGAAAAATTGTCCAGTTTCTGCAATCAGAATTGATATTTTACGTAAATTTATCGATTATTAATGAATTAATAGCTTTAATAATATGGTACGGACCATATAAACGAATTATAGCAGCTGTGGCATTACTCAATTATCCTATGCCCATAATAATTGACACTATTAATTTCTAATAAATTATTACCGATAAGAAAAAGTGATTACTTTTTTACCAGCAAAAACGATCGAGACGAACAATTATTTACGGAGATAATCGGGAATAAAAATAAAATTTTTTTAATTGGGAATAACTAATCAACTATAAAATTTTTAAACGAACAATTGTTGACTCCGAAGGGGAATATGTCAAGAGCAATTTGTTGGTGGTTTGACTTAAGTACCAAACTTAAGTAAACCAAAATAACGCATCGTCGTGTCTAATTACAGTACATCCGGTTCAACATTAGCAATTTTGTGATAGAAACAAGTACTTTACAGTCTATTGATTGGCCTAGTTTTCGAAAATGCACGTCTCGCTCACCAGATGCCAACACGGTTACAAACTTTGCTCAACAAAGACTGAAGACGAATTAATTGTTCGTTCGAATTCCCGTACAAGCAACACCAAACAGTAACAAATAAGCTACTTAATTACTAATGGGCAATATTCGAGAACCGAGCTCTCGTTGCATTTCGGTCTATCGGTACTCTTGATTCCTGATTCCTCGCAGTACCGCCTTTAACACATGGAGCCCCGGAAAGCCGTATCAGACATTTCTTAGATAATAATTGTGTTGTTAAATCGGCGAAAGAGCCAAAATTCAATTGTTTAATAACAATAACTAGCGTTACTAAGCTAAAAACAAGGAAATTAGTAAACAAAGATAGTATGAAGGTTGAGATAATAAATATTTGGCAAAAATGCACCGTTTGTATAATCGATAGGTGTCAACGCTGAACTATGAAAACCAGATGGAAATTGGAATTTCACCGAACATACGAATTAACAATAATATAAATTGGCGAACATTTACCTTAGATCTAACTTAGTGAGACGGTCTAGGTCTTTTGTGCAAGAGGGTCGACAATAACAAAATTTCATACGTGATATAATTGTTGAAGATTTCGAAATTACAACATCTCGCAAGAAGATATTATACAACTTTCATAACTCAATTACTGGAATATAACCAACCTCATCAGTGAACCAACAACTGGTACTGTACGTACCACAACATTGTGCAAGTGTCATTAGGACATAGCTTATCCTGTTTTATTCCCATACACATACATTACAGAGCATTCAACTTATCAGAAATAAAGCCCAAAAATAATTTCTTGTGAAGTTTTAACTAAATAGTTGATTTACAAAAATAATTTATAGATTCATCAATTCCCTAGTAAACAAAACTCCGCCAATACAACGTATAAATAAAGAAAATGAAGATGAAATAAGTACACGTAATGCAAAATGGTCACGTAATACCTACAAAAATTATATAGTCATCTCAATTTACGAAAAAAGTCATTTAACAAATCCCAAAGTCATATGCATATTTCTTCATTATATTAAAAAAAATAATTTAGTGTAACGTTTTAACGATTGAAGGTTTCAGCGTCCCGAAATTATCGTTATTGGAAGATTAATAACCTTTGGCTATTGGCATTCCAATTCTTTCATTGCTCGAAATCCTAATTATTAAAAATATATAACATAATTCGCCGATGAAACCAGTTTTCTTTCGGGGGCCTTTCAATGGCCCACTCGATGAAAAAACCCACCATTTCATTGAACTGACCGGCGAATTATCGAGCGGAAACAGGTAAACTTCGCATTTTTTTCACCGAAGGTGTAGGAGAAGGTTAACGCAAAAAAGGAAACAATGCCGAGTGAAATTTCAAACTATTTCCTGTTACATACATCCGAAAATACTAAATCGATACACATGAAATATGGATCGGTCGGTTAACATCATGCTTTTCGTCTGCGAATCTAACAAAATGGAAAAATTTCAAGAAGGGTAACCACAAAATTTCCAGAATTTCGGTAGCATTCAATATGAGCATTGCGTCAAAGGTCAATCGAAAAATTAGCATTTATCATGTAAACAAGCGCTCCGAGTTACGTTACAACAAAACACAAACTACGACGGAGAAGTGCGCTGTCGTCGGTTCTTTGTCTCGCGAAAGGTAAGAAGAGCTGGGACCAGTTCTTAGGGTAAATTCCAGAAGGTCGAACCAAGTTGTTGAAAACGGGTACGGCGTGGCTAGTTAATTAGGCCGGGGAAATTTTTATGTACTGAAATCTTCCAAGATATCAACTAAAATATGACCCATCATAAGTTTGTCATACCATATAAACACGCTACTCTTTTCTTTATTTATTGTGCAAAATCATTTGTCATTCCACTGTATGTTGTAACTGAAATTCTAATAGAGAAACTGATAACGACGCATTTGAGTCTATTCATATTCAAGATGCTATCCATCACAATAAACACGTGCTTTGGATTTCTAGGAAATTTGATAACTAGAGATCTGGAATTAAGCATTTGTTCAATTTGTACAAATACGGAGTCTACTTTCTGTAGGTTTAGAACTTTCTGTTTTCTACAATTTAAAATATTACTGAACTTGTATATTCCACTTTCGTATGTGAAAATTAGATATGTACTTAGTTCACTACTTTGGTGTTTTGATAATATCCTTGTAGTAGGAGAGCTGGCACCAATTTTTGTGTAGGTATTTGAGGAAAGCTCAAAACTTGTCACATACCTCTCCAATACTAAATTTTTAGGGGTTGGCAGCTAGAAGTCCCACCAAAGTGAACTGTTTTTTTGGGAATCTTATCTTTTAATTATAAGTAATACTCCATTAAAATTTGAAGCTGCCTCAAATACATTTTGTAAAATTTTTTGCAAAATATTTTTTCACGCGTCTGGCAATGTTAAAATCCCGATTAAATCGTCTGGCTCATTTTTTCATTTTTATTCATTAATTTTCGTATACACCGCAAAATATAGAAATTTCGTTTTGCCTCAAATATATTTTTGGGGGAACAAATAATATTTTTAATAATTTAGGAGTTGATTTAGCCCCGCTACTCACCAGACAGGCTTGCAATTCCGTATTAGGATATATCAGGAGAGGTATGTGACAAGTTTCCATCTTGCCTCAAATACCTACCTAATAATTATTGGCGACAGCTCTTGGACTATTGTACCACAAAAAGTATAATGTCTTGAAATATCGGACGCTTACACGTCCGAATCACGTGAATTTCTCTATATCAGACGCCTCTTGGAAATGAATAGAGTGTCGACCAATTTCACTAGAGTTGTGAAAATAACGGAAAAGCCAAAATTCAATTTGTAGTAAAGGTACAACAAACATGGAAATTAGTAAGCTAGCGCCGTATGAAGGTTGCGATAAGAAATATTCAGAGAACGTGCACAATTTGTATAATCAAGGGGTATCAATACCACTAATAATTGGTAAATTAAGATTTAACACTGTCGTTAGATCTGTGATCTTTAGATCTTAACACAAAGATCTAAAGCCATTTTTCGTGCAAGAGGTCGAAAATAATGAACGAGGTTTCATACGTTGAACGATTAAAAAAATTTTCAATTACTCGAATTCAAAAATTCTGTCCACAAACTGAAATCTTAGAAATGAACAGCGTAGATAAGAGTATGATATAACTATTAGACCGAGGATCTTATTATATATAACAAGAAGCATGTCAAACAATCCGTCCATCTTGCAGTTGAACCAGTGGGTAGTAATTAGTGAGTTGCAAGTTCTAATACGAAAAAAGTAAGGATATATATCAAGCATTCGAACTTTGATAGTTCCTATGATATATTTTATAAGATTATATAAGACCAATTTCTTATTTGTACTGTGAAATTATAGTATACCTTTCTATGGTTACGAACTCTAATCACGCTCAATTATGTTTCTATGACTAATTAAATTTTGAAGATAGTTTGATGTGGGAACGTTGAGTTGAATTTCAATAAAACCGTTAAAGAGAATATTGAGTTATTTATCTAATCGTTTTACAATTGTAAATCGTAAAATCTAATAAAAATAACTATAATTACAACAAATTGTTATAATAATTACAGTTAAAAACAAAGCAGGCGCTAGAGGGTGTATTGCTTGGAAGGGTGGACGGATATTTCGAAGCGCATCAATTATTTTTTCTCGCCTACATCCATCGATATGTAAATCACTAATCGATAAGCGATTCCTCATTTTTCAACATCATTAATTCGATGTTCGAAAATTCCACATGCTAATTAGGTTCATCAATAAAATGTTCGGAAAACTACATCGTATAAACATTTACTTAAAAGACACGACCGATATTTCGTGCAAGACAAAATAAAAAACTATTAATATATTCAAAAATGCGTATTGTTTACACGCGGGTACAGAGACGCAGATAATAAATTAATTCGACCTGAATTGAGTAATTGAATACTATGAATTCTTAGTTGATATCACAACAATCGAAAGAACTGCCATTGTACGTACTTACGTACAAATACCGGAATTCACATTGTCTGCGAATTCAATTGGCGTCAATTCGTTGATAATAATCCATATCAAATTCGTTTTACATTTCGATAAAATACAATTGAAAAGAGTTTTGTCCAATGTGTTATTTCTCAAAACTCGTTTCATATTGCAAGAAATTCCAGTCACATTCGAAACAAGTGAGATTGTACTCAATAGCATAAATATCACACAAATACTTCAAATGAATGACACACTACAACACACATTTTCATGAACGCAGGAAATATTCTATCGGATATTTCTGCAGGCAACAATTATTGCAAGACGTTTCTGTTTATGAATCGCAACTTCTTCACAGGATTTCTTACATTAAACCCATATATAAAACGACTATTGAAGAGTTGAGAATGATGATTGCCGAATAGCTTCCCCAGAGTTCCCGACGTAGGACGTAGTGAAACACAAGAATCTAAAAAAAGAAGATGTAGAGAATATTCTCTGGGACGACTTAAGCACAGCCTAACTCTACTTACAAGCCATGAACTAGGACTTGGCAACGCCGCATCTGCTCAATCCGGTAGACCGATCGATCTTCGAACATCGGTCTACTACATGTTAATAATTGCCTTTTCAGAAAAATTATCAGCGAAACGGCACTTTGTATAAAAAAATAGTTTTAACAGAAATTGTAGATCATACAATTACCTATAGAAATCAATAATACACTTTTTTCTGAGAAGAACTATGTCTGAGTTATAGCGATTCAAATGTTGTTTTTTTAGTATGTACACTAACAAGTTCACTTTATCAATTAGAATTGACAATATGCTATAAATTTCATTATTTTTCATTCTCAGGTGAGAGTAAGTTTAATGCGTCAATTCCTTTAAACCTTTATTGAGATGTGTACAGTAATTTGGATGGATAGAATGATTCTGATATCATATTTGTAACAAGCAAGCAAAATTTCCAGTTGAGACTATCTAGTTAATTTCAGTTGTAAAATCTATTTTAAATCATTAGGGGACAGTTTATTTTTATTGATAAAAACATTTACATGCATATATGAATCTACTAAAATCTGATTAATAATTTGTATAGTGTTTATTTGTGAACATTCAGTTACGCTGGATGGAAAAACTAGAGTGTAAAAAAATGCTGTTAGTTTCAAAAGTTTTTATATTCCACGATTTACATATCAAAATCTTTTTTTATAATTGGATGTTAAATCAACAAAATTACAAATTGAATCTGAGTTTTCAAAGGCTTCTTTGAATTTCTCACAACGTTCTGGTTCTTTCGGCTGAATATTCTCTTTGAGAGTGTACTGTTTTTGATAAGTGGGGGTAAATAAAGAAAAATACTTGGCACTGCATTTAAATTGAGCTTAATTTTATCAATCTAGCCTTCTTGCCTTCTGTTGATCAATCTAGCAAACAATGAATACCTTCTCTAGTAAGTGCTCCCTCTGAAAAATGTTTGGCACAAACTACAGAATATTTTGTGGGGGTCCATGATGCCCTAGGAATATTTTTTAGCCATTGATTCGTTACGATTACCATCCTATGGAAAACAAAATACAGAAACTGGTGGTTCGCCGGCCTCGAGGTAAGTTTTGTAGTTCGACTTGCATCCAGGCACACATCAATGACTTGGCATGTTAATTGTTGTGCTAATATCAAGAACAAAACCTATAAGAGATTAGTTCTAAATAACTACTAAATCTAACAAAGGGTAAGTAACTCTACTAATCATAAAAAAGGAACAATTCTAGCAAATAATGCTTTTGTTAATGTCTGAAATACTCAGTAAAACATCAGTAATCGGTAGTTATTTACATACAAATTTCAAAGGTATACCTTAGCCTGTTGCTGAAAAAACACAGTAGCACTTTCTACACACTATACATCACATAATAGCACAACAACTAAAACGCGGATTTTCGTTTTTACACAATTATGAGATGGTAAAAGTTAGGTATTATTTCTACCTCTCCAAATATAACCAAAAAAAGCACAACTTAAAACACAACAGATATTCCTGTTTATATAAGTCATTTTCGGGAAATTTCTTTTGCTTGTTCTTCACAACTTCAAACAATAGCACTTTTCACAACTTGTTTTTGGATTTGAATGTTATTTCTCTCGTTAAATAGCGATTTATTCAGCAGCAATGACCAGAAACCATTACAGCATCATTATTTGTGGGTCTTGCTTGGATGTTGCCAGATTTCCTAGTTCATGGCTTGTAAGTAGAGTTAGGCTGTGACTTAAGTATGGTCATACCTTAGTGCTCGGGGATATAGAATCAAATTTTTATGACCAACCAGTAAAATGGAAGTCATTATAATTAATTTTCCGATAATACCTATATTAATCAAAAGCTTGACTGATCTTTCCACGTTTTTCAAGAGAATTTTTCAATTTTGAATTGTCGCCTATATTACACCCCTTTTAAAAAATTAAACAAAATGAGATATAACCCCAGTAGTAATATTCATGAGTAATGTTTAGAATTTGCAACAAGAGATAATTAAACTACAAACATTAATTAGAAGTCATTACTATTAATTCACCTAAAAACTTTCAATTTTCTAAATTAACCGAAAAAAATTTGGAGTTTCATTTCGGAAGGGACTAAGCAAATCACCTTTTTAGCAGCCATTGTGCGACAGTTTAGCGAATAAGAGTGCAAAAAGTAACTAACGCCGTACTTTGGCAAACATTTGACATAAAGCCGCGATAATTTAAAAGAAAATTCATTCGAAAAAATGAACTGGACACTAGAGACGTGCATTCGAATAACATCATTCAAATAACGATTGTACGCAGAAACGGCGATTGCGATGGATAACACGAACAACATGGACACGTAAAGGTTATTTACAAACTCCTAGGATGGAATACATTCACGTTGCTCAATTTTTTTTGTTTATACGCAGAATAATTCGAATGGGACATTTCGCAAGCGGCACAGAATTCGAAGAACACCGGGTTGGCAAACTGAACTTTGATACGATCTTAGAACGCGACAAGAAAACAGTCGCCCGACCGTTTTTACACAATATTTTGTAATTTCACATATATCTTCAATGTTTTATATATTACTGTTGCTTTTCGCGCAATTTGCAGCACAGGCTTATCGAGATGCAATTCCCATCTGCGATACTATGAATATGAGTTAATGAAACACGACGATTACTAACAAACGCCAGCCACTGAAGATGAACGAAATTCCGAATTTCAATAAGGTAAATATATAAACAGAGATATTGTATTTAACGCTGATATACTATGAATTGAAACTTGAGAATCAGTTTTATAAGTAAAAGTAAAAGTTTTTGATTATTTAAAACGATAATTATCAATAATTCGAGGTGAATTTACTTCGAATCAACGGGAAAGCTGATCGTAGAATGTGATTTTCACTTATTTAAACTAGAATATGCAAATGTAGAATTGACACCTTAACGATTAGGATTTGACGATTGATGAGGCCGATACTTGGAGAAAATTAATATCCATAATGAAACAATATTTAAAATTTTCTCATAATTTTAATACAAATACGTATGACGACGTTTCGAAGTACTACTTCTTTATCAAATGCTGGATTAATACGCATTTATTAGTATTAGCATTAATTTAGCATCTGATAAAGAAGTTGTACTTCGAAACATCGTCATGCGTATTTGTATTAAAATTATGAGAAAATTTTAAATATTTTTTCATTACGATTATGATTTATTCTTACGGCGAAACATTCTTTAAGATATACCGGATCTTCTGCTTTATGTTACGAGTAATTATGGTTAATGTTACGCTTATCTACTTCAAATTCACGTGAAAGCATATAGGAATCTAGCAAAAAAAAACCGAGCTAAATCGATAGCTCCTTGGATCGACTTTCAATCGGTATCAAGACCGGATAGGAAAGGGAATCCAACGATGAAAGCGAACTGAACGGAACGTGCTGTACGATCGTCTGTTTTGTACCCAACTAATCGACATAGAAATTTCAATAGATCCACAACAAGGTTAAGGATCATAGAAAGTTTCAAAAATGATTGCGACCGCCTTCATCTTCACATACTTTTATCGTAACTGCACGCGGATCTCATGCCAAGTACCGACCTACAAGACCATGAAAAACCGATACATAAGCTAGCACTTTAAAATCCGACACCCATTCAAAAATGGGTCGATATTTTTAAATGACAGTATGATCATGTCATTCAAAAAAATTTAACGCATCTTTGATCGCATCGATCAGTACGAATAAGTTGCTGAAAATAAAAATTCAAACACTCACTATGTGAACAACTCCGAAATAAAAAAAACGTGCACTACATGCACAACATTTTTTTGGCATAAAACCAACAAAATTATCAAATCCTGCGATAGATATGCCTCTCATGGCATTACAGGACCACCGTAGTACAGCGAAGCTCCACAACTTTATCTTCAGACAACAAAACAAAATCCTCAACGAATGTAGAAAAAGCGTCGAATACAAGATCGATAACCAAGTAAAAACGGAATTTGAAAAATGCACGATATTATTGTATATAAATTCGACGTGACCTAAAGATGTAGGCTTTTATTTATATTATTATTTACTATTATTTTATTCTTCTTAGCGAATCGGGGATCACCAAGATCGACCCTTGGGGCATCCCGATATTCTGTGGGCATTGTCAAAGAATATTTTCGTCCCATGAAGAGTTCATATAAAGCCAAAGGCGTAAGATGTATTTGGGTCAATCGACAAACGATCTTTGAATCACTAACGCTAATATTTCGACAGCTAGACAATAATTCGCGAGAAAGTAATTAAATCATAATTTTTTTTCTGGAACAAACACTTTGAGCTATTAACACGAAACGCAACCTTGTAAGATTTAACAAACACCCGTTAATTGGTCGAACAATCAGACGAGATCTTATTGATTACCCAATATAACATAAACTGGGAAATAAAATATAATTGATTTTGCCATACACGAAAGTGGCGGCGAAAAAAATTGTTTACATCGAAATAGAAAGTACAACGGGTAAAACGGTGGCGTAAACCTTGAAGGGAATTCTGTTAACACGTAAAACAATTAAAAACCAAATGGTAAAATTTCAATTAGACGCGAAAAACGAGAAACGAAAATGTGCGACGTCAAATTAGACAATTAATTAGGAAGTACATACCTCGATGCCATCGTATGCAATGAAGTCGTATAACCACAGAGGACGCGAAATCAACACAACCGAATTCGAACAGAAAATGACTGGGATCTTGGTGTCATCGATCGTTTATACTGGAAACGTTATTGTGAATCAGAGGTCGGAATAGATAAATATTATATAAATTAAAGCACCTTTACTATCTATCTCGGTTGGAAATACCTCGAGCACCAATATACCGGTACCAGAATTCGACCATCTGGACTTTTATATGGATCTGATAATGTATCAATAATGGCCCCATACTCGGATTATTAATATCTTATTATTATTATTGAATTTCCAAAATAAAATCGAAATCTTCCAGAACTTCGTGAATGAATTCCTACATGGAAAAAACCGATAATCTGAAATCGTGGGGGAATCTCTACAACGTTCTTTTTTCATTAGGAAAACCGTTCTGGATTGCGTTTCCAACGTTTACAGAACAATACAAATGCGTTTAGATTTTTGTAAATGTGTTCATGTGTTTTATAGAAGTTCAAACCCAAAGCTCTGACACTTCGTAGACTCTGGCAATTTTGCGATAATATTTCTCAACGAGCAATCTTTGAGAATTATCAAACTATATACGCGAAAATAATGCAGTATATTTTGAAACGAAATTTTGTATATATACAAACTGTATGAATACTATATGAAAATTTATACTATTTATACTATAAAGAAAAATTGAAAAATATTGTTGAAAAATTGTCAGAATTGAACAACTAATGAATGCTTTCAAACATTGGTAGTCCCATCCTTCGAAATGAAATGATGGAACTTATGAAGTTGAATTGAAATGTGAAAAGAACAATTTCACAATATTCTAAACGAAACAAAACCTTCCGAATCGCTTTCAAGTAAAATAATTATTCAATTTGAATACCCTCGAATTTGAAATATTTCGATATAAAAAATCGAAATATGAATAAATCTCGATATCCTTGCTTTTTCCTAAATATCCCTCGATTACCTTGTTAGTTTGAAGATATTTAACATCGATAAGAGATATATAACCTATATTTGCGTTCATCCGAAGTGTTTTTCCAAAATGAGACTCTCTATAACTAGCAAATATTTCGTTTGCGAAAAATTGACCTCTGTGTTCCCAAATATGAAATATAATATCTCATATATAAATTACATACAGTTACGTTGCTGGTCATAGAAATTCATAATCTCACCTCAAACGATGAGGTAAATATATACATGCACCAAAGAAATATGTAACCATTTCCTCCATTTCGGAATAGACGATGTTAAAAAGGCGGTCTGACCTTGAAGAATATATTCAGGTTGTATATTGGTCTTCGATATTCGTGCCACGGTATTACGTGCACAGAAAATTGTGTCGTGCCTCTAGCGACCAGAGAAAAACGTGAAAATCTGTTTTACTATATGTGAATTATCGATTGTGTCGAATCTTACATCGAAAGTATTTTTTCCACAATCGAAAAGATCAAACACGTATTAGACGCGTGAAATGCAGATCAACAAGATCAATGATTATCAATTATATTATTGATTATCATTGCATAGACTGTTTAACTATACTTAACAAATTGCGGTGTGTGATATATGGATAAATATTAAAATATTGTCTCTCAAACAATCATTCGGAACTTTGAATCAATTAAAATTGCGAATCGAATATTTGGCTGTATTTTACGAGGGTGTGGTGAAAAGTTTCCGGCCTCACCAGAGATGGCGCCACTAGGTCTACTTGTGTATCTTGTATGTAAAGCTTTAGCCCAACGCTACGTTAGTTTGCGTTTGAGAGCACATTGCGCGAGACGCTTCCGTTGTTTTCGTGAAAATGGAAAAATTGGAGAAACGTGCCGTCATCAAATACCTTTATTTGAAAGGTTTTACGCAAAAGCAAATAAAAGAAGAGATGGATTCAACACTACGAGACTCCACCCCATCATATTCAACTATTAAGCAGTGGGTTTCAGAATTCAAAATGGGACGAGTGAGCACCTCTGACGAGCCTCACTCAGGACGGGCGTTGAAATCACAACTTCAGAAGTGATTGAGAAAATTCATCAAATAGTATTGCATGAGACAGCTGAGACCTGCAGGACGTCAGCTGAACGTGTGCGAAATATTTTGCACAACCATTTGAGCATGGAAAAGCTGTGTGCAAGATGGGTGCCGCGTTTGTTAACGCTCGACCACAAACTGATTCGAAAAAACATTTCTACCGAAAATTTGGCGTTGTAGGTGTAATCCAAACGAATTCATAACTGTTGATGATACTTGGATTCACAACTACACTCCTGAAAATAAAGAACAGTCAAAATAGTGGCTGGAAAGGGGGAACCAACTCCAAAGTAGGCAAAAAAGCTTATGGCTACTGTTTTTTGGGAAGCGAGAGGAATTATATGCATTGATCATCTTGAAAATGGGAAGACTATCACTGGTCAATACTACGTACATTTATTGCAAGGTTTGAAGGACGAGGTGCAAATTAAACGATCTCATTTGGCGAAGAAAAAAATTTTCATGATAATGCACTAGTGCATTCGTCGATTGTTGCGTGTCCAAAATCCACGAATTGAAGTTTGAATTGATGTCGCAGCCTCCCGACTCTCCAGACTTAGCCCCTGGCGAGTATTACCTGTTCCTAACCTCAAAAAAGGGCTTGGCGGTAAGAGATTTGAGAGCAACGAAGAAGTCATCGAAACTATAAATCAGAAGTTTGAGGAATCTACGTTTAAAACTGGTATATCTAAATTAGAACACCTTGATTAGAACTGTATCGGTTTTGATGGAGATTATGTTGAAAAATGAAGAAAACAAAATTTTAAACATAGTTTTTCTTGGTCAGGCCGGAAACTTTTTCCCCACCCTCGTAGTATACGACGCGATGCATTCAGTGTTTTTTTAATGAGTTTTGACATTTACAATAACAGTAATTGATACATGCATCTGAGGAAAAAGAATTGAATACTTTTGAGTTCGAATCCCAGTTGAGTTATGACCTTTTTAAATGTCTGCGAGTTTGGTGGTTTTAGATAATAATGACTTAAAGTAATGTAGCCAATAATGAAGTCTAATAAATAATTTCTCAGAAAAAAACGAGGTATGTTATTGTTTGCTGAGTGAAGTAAGATGAAATTGAAAGAATAGGAAGGAAATTTTTAACAAACTCGCGCGTTCTACGAAAATTATAAGCCTTACTTCCGGTATTTCAATAGTTTTATATCGTTATCTCTGTTACTATATATGGACATGGCGATAAAACGCCGAAATCTAATGCAATTTTTGGAACGTTAGTTCCTTACTTTAGGTCAGAGCGAGGGGGTCGCGACGAGAAATGAGTGATTGGAAAGTGGTCAGGTCATGTCATCGGAATGTGTTCCCGCCGAGTGGCTAGCATCTTCCGCGTGCGTGTCTCTTTCTCTCTTTTACCGATCTTGTAAACGCACATCGAAATACAGCACTGTTATATCAACACAATTGCAATAATTAAAATTTAAATAACTCAAAAGTGAAATAAATATATTATACTTCAGTCAAATTTTATTGTGAAAATCATGGAAAGTGTTTGATGAAAAATTGTTTATACATTAGATACATTGATTTCAATTTAAAATAAATAATAAAAATATTATAAATGACTATGACGACTTATTTATTATTTATTGAATAGATAATATTTACTTATTTTATAAATAACTGAAAGGTAATTCTTCGATTTTCGATGATACTCTTAAAACTATATTTACCTGATGGACAACTCGGAAGTTTCCAGTTCTTAACTCATTATCAACTATCAGTTTAAAACTAAGTAAAATAAAAAAACTGAAGATATGTACCATAGTTCTTAAATAATCCGAGGAAACTTGGAAAACAGAGGGACGAAATTGTTCAATTATTTTACAGGGGAAGAGGGCGAAACTCAAGAATTAATCATCAAATCAGTGTTCAGATATTTGTGAATTTCGTCACTGTATGAACTAAATTATAAATTTCCTGTTGCGATATATATTCGCATATTAGAGAAATATTTTTTCTGGTGTGTTCGTAAAGTTGATTAGTAAATAAATCATAAGAGATCGGAAGTTTTCCATCTGATTTTCATCTTGCAGAAAGCACTTGGCGTTGTACACCTAAAATTACTAGTCAATATTTAAACCGTCACCAAGAATCTACCCAACATCAACTGTAATTTTTCCGAAGTAAAATGTATAATTTAAACCCTTTTATTCATCTCAAAATATTATATTTAATCCACATATATTTCAAATTAGCGAAAAATTCGTCATAATTACTGGCGACGATTCCGATTTTTAATCCCGACATTTCAAGAAATCCCCGAAACTTAACAATTTATTATGTCTATTGACATTTACCTACACTTTGTGTTATATTTTCGAAGTTTAAATCGCTAAGACAACCCTGTTTTCTAGATTTACACTTTTTCATGCAATAATTGGACAATAGTGACGTATGTTTCACCATTATTTTTGCTTCTTCGGACCGACCTGCCATCGTAATAGGGAAAAGTATGTCTAAATTGTTGAATAAAAGTGTGTAAATCTAGATAACAGTGTCACGGCCGACTTTACAATGTAATTTTTCACCATTTCATTTTCATTCCAGCTTATTTTTAAAGCGTATCGCATCGTACAGTTTTCACAAAATTTTCCACAAAATTATTTGATCAACCCACAATAACCATTAAAAAACTCTACACAATAACCAGTGAACTCGATAACAATTGTGTCCGACTCTTGAAAATAAGCTAGTGGCCCGACACAAATCGCCATGATTTGTTTCGGATTTAAAAAAGACTTTAAGCCATGAAAATCAAAGCAGTAAGTTTAGAATTATTATTTAATCTTTCAAAATTTTCTCCATCTACATTGATCTAGAAAAATAAGTACATATTAAAAATTCTTATAAGGCAATCCTAAAACCTGAATTATTAGTGCCATTTTCTATTCATATTCTGCAATAGAGTCCTCAAAGTAGCGGCCAACGAATTTCAATCATCTTGAAGGTTTTTTTTTTGTTAAACTCTCTCGATTAACATTTTTACAATAAATTGTAAAAATGTCTATTTCCGTAGAAACCGTTCAAATGTTTTATCGAGTGAAAGCTAAACTACAATTTAAAGATCATTCACGCTATTCCGATTAAATTGAAAAAAATCATAAGACGCTTTGAATCTGTCACGACATAAACGAACGAACGAGCAACATAAAAAGCGTTTCCTTGAACGATTATTACAGGTCAAATATTTACCTCTAATAACCCCGAATTTCATTACGATTATATTCCAGAACAATGGCCCTATACGTAAAAGGATTCCAACGGCAGAAATTGAATAAATTGACAAGTTGCAAATATTAATCGAGTCCATTTGTCTGATAGAATATGTAAAAACACGAAAATGACAGGTTACCATTGAACGACGATATTAATCGAATACAATTAAGCTCGGACAAATAAATCGACAACAAACGTGTAATATACACGGCTGCAGTTTTTTCTATCCGCAGAATAGGAGAGTTCAAAGATCCGATTTTCTCATAAATTACCGATTATTTGTATTCTACATAACCATCAAACTCTCAGTCATACAGAAAAGTTCAAAACTAAATTGGGATTCGAACACAGAAAATATATTTCACATATGACATTCAAAGGTATCCAAACCTCTATTGATAAACGGTTCAATTAATTTGATAAAACGCTCCAAATCGTACGTAGTTTACATAACGCATTTTATTTTTCACAATAAAGAAGTCGACACTAAGAACGAATATTAAAATAAATATCCGTACTAATAAATATAGGTACCTTTGATATTTAGAATACTCAACCATTCACGAATAAAATGTGAAAAACAAATGTATTCTCACAAATCTACTCCTGCGAAACATTTCTTATTCCGCCCCTCATCGATAGATGGCTCTTCAAGTTTTTTAGTAATGGTTATACCGAAGGGACTACCTGAATCAGATGTTTCACTCAAATAATAAAACGTTGAAATTTCATTGAAAGTATTACAACTACGAAAATTTTTCATCAATCACGTGAACTTCCGTTCTAACTATTTAAATAAGCAACTTTAGATTGTCGTGCTCCAAGAGATCATATAATTATGTAATTTCATACTTTATAGTCCCAGTCGATAAAAAACAATCGATTCAATCGACTTTTTTGTTTTATTACTTATTCACCGTTTTGCGCAGCGAGAAATTTCAACTGACGTATAGCCAGATCTTCACGAGCGTTCGAACAGCGGAATATGGAATTCCGTAAAACAATAATTTATGTCCCAATGATTTTAACGAGTATCGTCAAGCATCCAAATGAAATTCAAATTGCCAATGGGAATACCAACCAAAATTTACGTGCAAGAACGTCGGCGCAGTAAGACAAAAGTAGTTGCAAACATGAGGTAGACACCTGTTTGTAGTAATATAACAAAAGAAATGCCACTTTATCAAATCACGATGTGGTCCCATGCCACCTTCGACCCGACGACATAATCAGAAAATGCAGTCAGTGTCCTCTCGAAGTCGAATTTTACACTCGAACAAGATTTGTGCAACGATAACGTTTCCGCGATCGTTATCAATGCATTATAATGCAAGATTCACTCCGATTGAAATTGATACTTAAGCACTCGGATTTTGATTAATCGATATCGTATATTTTGAGTATATAGACTTGCGACAATTTCATTTCGAACCTTTAACGCAAAGCTAAAATTAGACACATTTAATAATGAGAGAGCACCTGAATGTAACGCAGATTTAAGGAGAGCAGCGTTGCCGTTTGTAACATGATTCATCTTGAAAATTCAAATTGAAATTAACTTCAACCTGCTTTATTTTGGGATTTTTAGCAATTTGAAAATCAGTTCAATTACAAGATTACCGAACTGATCACACGTTATGTAAACGTACATCATCGCTACAAAAAAGGAGAAAATCAATTCAAATTTTGAAAGTTTAATAATAATCAATAATGTATTTTACATTAAAAATGTATTTTTTACAAAATTATTTATTTATTTACAAAAATAATCGGAATGTATTTTACGATTTTTGAAATTTATAGACGACATTCATTTTCAGAAAAAATTTGTTAAAAAAGAAAAGAAACATAGTTTCAGTTTAGTTTGTTACAAATTCCTTCGAAATCTTCAAAGCTAATCAGGTTTCGAAGATTTCTAATACATCTACGTATTCGAATCTTTTAAAAAACAACTTGGACATAAATAAACATACATAAACAACATTATGACGCTAATAAGTTCGCTCGAGATGAAAAAAATGGAATTGGAAAAAATAAGATTTTAAAATGCTCCCATTCAGAACATTCATCGAATAACTTAAAATGATAAACTACATATTGAAAATTTAAATACAATTCACACGAATTTAATTTGATTAATAGAGGGAAAAAAACACAATGTGCCATCAAAATTACAAAAAATACCAAACAATTGCGCGTCTGCATTAATAAATAAAAACTAGCTAATTATTTCAAATATTATTATCTCAAAATCTCATCATTCATATTCGGAAGTTATTATAATCGGAATTTAATTATTAACCCCACGTTTTCGTAGAGTTTCCTGCATCCAAAAATTAAAAAGTCCAAATAAAACGACATCTACAAATAAAAGAAATATCTACCCATACACGAAGCTACATAAATAACAAGAATAAAAATCAGCGTTTCCCCGACCTTTTTCGACGAAATACGAAAAAGTGAAAATTACGAAGTGCTAAGTGTTAAACTCGTGTCAAGGTCATTTTCGAATTGCCTCCATTACCAATCAAATTGCCCAATCTGAATTGAAAAAAAATTTGCAGTAAAATACAAACTATTTAAATGCAAAAATAATGAAAAATATTATATAACTAGTTTCCGTTACTTCAGGTAAAAATTTTACATAGCTAATATATCTTATTTTCTGTATTTATTATATATTATGTATTTAGTGTTTTATCTTCATTTTGTAAATATTTTCGTAACAAACATTTCGAGTTAGTCGACTGCGGACTAACCATTTTTGCCATCGGTTCAACACCCGATTTATCGAAACAAAGTTCACCGTTTATCGTTATAATTTTAGGACCGATAATTCGGTTCATTAAATAGTAAAATTCGCATTAGTTTTCAAGGAGCACATTAAACTTGACCACCTCGTTAAAAGAAAAATGGCATGTCGTTTCGGCACCTAACGACACAACGGACCTTGATACACATTTCGATATATCACAACCCGGAAAAATCCGACCATAACATAACTATTGGATATGTAATTTGAAATTTTCACCTACCAGTTTCCTTTTTAATAAATTATCTTGATTTCATTTTTGTCATTTATGGGTATGTAACGATATGATAAAACTAGTATTTTTGGTTATTCCGAAGCTGCTTTTGTTTCACGGTTTGTTTATTTGTCAGAATGTCACGTTTGTGAGTGAACGATGTTTTTGTGAGTTTGATATTAATCCCTGAGCCAGATGACATGTTTCGGTAGGTTGCTCAGCATTTGTCTTTTTTTTTTAACTCAATGGACTTTTAACGCCTTTTCCGAACGGACAATGGGCTTGTAATTTGTGTACATAATCAAACAATCTATCATTTTTCATTTTCTGAAATCCTAAGACGGGACTCGAACCCGAACCCCACCGCATCATGGTCGGGCGCCTTCCCGACTTTGCCATATTAATGAACTGAAATTTTCTACATAAACGAAATTTTTCTGCAAAAAATTATGTTGGGGCGTCTGGACAACATTAAATTTGGCATTTAAAAACTTGAAATTTAAAAAAAAAAAAATTTCGAAAATCCGATTATTGAACAAAATTCTTCAAAATCGCAGACCGAATACATAATGACAAAATGACAAAAGTAACGAGTATGTTTCACGAAAATTGAAAATGTCGTATAAAACTGAAAATTAGAAAAACCAGGAATCAAAAGAAAAAATAAGTTTTAAAACCATACAATAATATTCTTTCTCGAATATTTTCAAATTCAAAACAAAGTGCAAAGTTCTGAAAATTATTACCAGAATTCAAACAGTTCACTTTAATTTCTGAAAAATTTTTAAAAATGAAATAAACGCACAATGTACATTTAATAATGCTATCATATCGTGCTTTAATTAATTATATTTCACCAATACATGGTTACCTTTCAATTTTGACACTCATTTGACAAATTAATCATTATCATTCAAGCACCAAACTCATACACATGCATGAACGTCTACAACTCAACCGGGATTCGAACCCCAGCACGTGACGGACCATTTAACTGTAATAAAACCTCTCCACAAAATCTTATGATTAATCGGTATTTCCAAGAGACGATTGTATAATAAATTTCTTACTCAGATCTGATAAGCGACGTGATAATTCCTACGGCAAATATCTACATCAGAGTTATTTTCGGAAGTCCATTCACATCTCACTAATACTGCATCATAAACGGTGCATTATGGAACGAATTGAATTCAATAGAGCCACTTTAAATAGGTACTACGACATTAATACTCGCCTTAAAAAGGAAGGTCTTGATAGACACCGTCACATGGTTCAAAATAAATTAGTACTAATCTGTCAATCTCTCCGAAGATTCATATTATTCAACAAATGCCGGTCGAAATATTAAACTAAGATGCTTCTCGAACAACTTGATGCAACTTACGGATTCGTAATCTGTGCCCATCTGATATTTTCAATTCTATAACTATAGGTAAATTGTTTCTCTATACTCTTTGACGGTTATATCTCTTTGATATTATTCAATGTCTGTGAAAAAATCGAAAGAATTAAAACTTTCACATTACTCTATATGTATTTTTTGTGAAAAATTTTTATGAATTATGGTCGAATTTTGAACGCATGGCAACCAACATTATAAATTGTTCGCCTCATAGTCTTCGTTCGTAATCAGAATTCCACAGGCGGAGAAACGACATTAGAACGCTCTTTTGACTGGAATTTCCCGACCTTTCACAAAGACCCGACCGTGAAGATTGAAACCTGAAACAGCTTGACGTGATTTTTGACGATACTGGTTTTGAACGAGAAATTCGACGTCCTCTTAGGGAGCCCTATCTCTACCACAACAGGATATTAGCAACCAAAAGTTTATTTCAACATATAAAAACTTTTTTTTTCGTCTGTTATTTCGCGCGGCTTTTCGAAAATATTCTAGGCTTGTCCGTATGCAAATGAGGTGTAACAATCGACGAAAAAAATATTTAATAGGCCGGTTGAAAATGTTGAAGACATATAATTATATACCTAAAAGAAGAAAGGGGGACCGGCGATCGAACTGGTTGGTTCTGTATATGTAATTGCAGAAACAATGACGAAACTCGTCAATACTAAAATTTTTATTAAATTAGCCAACGTCAACAGCGACCTCTAATTTTCTGATGAAAATTTCCTTCGCTCATCCAATAACGACGACGTTGTTGGTTTTTTCGTATTTACTGTTCCTCTGGTTTCATCTCTTGAAGTTTTTGAACATTTCAAAATGAATTTCAATGAATTCACCAAGTTTCAGTAACGGTAATTATGATAACTTCTTTATTTATCACATTGTCTGGTCATTATAAACATTAGGCATAATCTGGTACGGAATTTCGTAAGAAGCGAAGATGTATATTATAAGATGTATGTATAATGCCGCCTATTTATCACTTGGTCAATACCATATATAAACCTACATTCCCATAATCCCAGAATCCAAAATACCAGCATATGAAATTTTGCATTCATTAATTAACGATCTACAATGAAACTTTTGTGGAAATCAACGAAATAAACAGGTACCTATTATGAACATTCTGGATATTTACCAAATATACCATCAGATATACGCAGCTCTACTATCCACTACTTAATTCATTTTACAGTTTTACAAACTGAATTTTCAGAGATTTACCTACCTATTTAAGGTGTTAATTCATATAAGACTTAAAATCTACACCCAGCTTTAAATATCAGTTTATTTGACATTAACGATCCATTGTAATGCTTTAAATTTTTCAAATAAAAAGTTTGTAAATCTAGAACACGTTATTTCATTTCCCATTTTTTCGTTGAAATGGATTTACAACAAGTAACCAACTCCAACGTTCAACCAATCTTCAAGAAAACTAGTGAAAATATCGATCAATCATATACCTGATTTCCGATATATTCATATAGATTACATTTGATATTACAGATGAGATATAACGTAATTAGAGAAAACACAGAAATAACTTATTTTCCATCTGTTCATTCCGTTATCACAATGCTCATTTGCATAGCCAAATGTTTCCAAATTTTTTCAAATTTCAATTTCAAAAACTCCAAACGCGTACGTACAACTATAAACTTGCAAATAAAATCGTCAGGAAAAAAATGGCTTACCACCGCCAATGACCTCGAACTTTGGTACAAGTTTTGTCGATATAAAAACGTTTTGTTATTGATAATTTCAGCCATAGATACTGCTAATTGCCTGAAACCGATGTTTATGGTATAATTGACAAAAAAATATCCGTTATATCTACTTACACCTATATTGAATAGGTAAACAAAATCTAAAAATACTGCCAATACAAATTATTCGTAGTACCTCTCGTATTTTACAAATCAGGCTTCCGGCTTTATTTGCGGATTTACCCATTGTTATATAATCAACATGGAAAATAAGTGAAATATCCGCTCTATTTAACTTCAAGAAGTTTTGAACACTCACTTCATTCTTGTTTAAATTCCTGGAACTCGGCGACACATAAATCTTCCAATGTTCTACAGGTCATTCGATTGCTGTTCGTACCAAACATAATAATAATAATAATCCACCTTGGCTTTGCAGTAAAAATAATTGATTCTGATACAATTTCAACAAACTTAACCGTCCAATCAGAGTCGTATACACTTTTTCTTCCATTACATCATAAGTTATTGAGTAAACTCACGGCAAGAAATAAATGATTTTCTAAAGTGTTTGTAATTTAATAACACATACGCATTTAATGGCTCAAGGTAAAAACGACCTGTTTTGTTTGCTACTACTCATAGTTCATAAAGGACGATTTCGAATTTTACAAATATTGTAAACATTATGGGATATATTCGGTTAGTAAACAATTTGACTTATTTTTAATTAGTATGTAGGTACTCATTTCCTCTTAAAAAAAATGCTGTGCACAATGATAATAATATCAATTAATATTACTTTAATGACCAAATTAAAGTGAAGTAAAAATATGGTTCTTAAGCTGTCAACGAAAAACAAATTCGATAACGAATTCCTAAATTCAAAAAAATAATATTACGGAAAATTAAAAATTCATTTGAGTAAATATTTTACGACGATCAATCGCAATTTTTGTGTCAATCAAAGCAACTTGGCATTGGTTGTTTACATTTTTCAATTGTAAAAACACAATACGCATATAATGAAGACATACAAGACGGGTAACGACAGCGTAGGAGGCCTGTCTCACCTTCATTCATTTCGCCGATATAACACAATCGTTCACTTTTATGTAGATGTTGTTGCTATTGATAAAACTGTGAAGTTCGATTTTTGAATTGTTAATTAATTATTATGGAATGTTATTGTGTTATCGAATTGACCCCGCGTAAAATGTAATCGGAAATCGAAAAAAGTTATTCAATCACGAACTGAAATGTTTTGTCGAATTCTAGATTTATTGTTTTGGTGTTATCTTTATCGTAAAAGATGACAACATTAAAATAAAAACTTATATAATATTTAAGATCTTTGAATTTTGATCGCTCACTTTTTCCAGCTATTATAATCTTGTACAGGTTATTTCTCTTAATTGGACTTTTGTGATTATAATTTCTGTAAATTACTCATGAAAAGATATTAATCACTTCTCTAATATTTAAAGTCATGGAAACAAACGTAACCCATTTCCAACTCGGAATATTAACTCAAATATCCCGTTTGGCAGGCATCACCATAACCTTTTAGCCTATAGGCTATGCAGACGACAATCATTCGATAACTCAAACAACATTCAGAGATTATATATGGGTCACAGCAAAATATTTGAGTATATTACACATACACATGCATTTAAAAATAAAAACATAAGGAAATAAAAATGTTGAAAAAGGACAAAAGATAAAATGGAGCGTTAGAAAAAAAAATAGAATTCCCATCAATCTAGTAAGACACAATTCCAATTTATCTAATGAAAAATATATACATATAACGTAATATGAGATTGCAAAATTTGTAGAGTGGAATCACTCAATAAACATAAACATTAAACCACTCCACCGAAGCAGAAGTTAACAGACATTGCGAAATTATATCAATAAAAATAATAACCTTATACATAACATAACTGAAACAAATTAGGTATCAGATTACTCGATGATATACTTTCTAACGACTACAGAAAATATACTACAAAAATCTCAAGTTTTTTTTTGTAATCTTCCAAAAAAATTCTAGGTAAATATTGAAATGCAAGAGGTTGTTCGAATCTGTCAACAGCGACAAATTGGTCAGCAAATTTAATATGCAATGACAAATAATGATCTTTTATATTGCAACAATCAATTTCATACATAACGAAGCACTAAAAAGTTTTACGAAAATATCTTTTTATATCCAGATTATTGTGCATTTGATTTGAATCACACTAATGAATATAATTTCCTAAACTTTCACCATTGTATTAAAAAAATCAATTAAACCTACTTCCACTGGAAGGTTAGGGTTAAAACACTAACATAAGTAGATCAAGGGAAAATCGTGAAAATTACTAACCTGCTATTTTCCAGACTGACGCTAAGTTTTTCTGAATAACTCATTTTTGTGCTGGACACCTTCTCTTTTGACTTTCCAAAAAATCAGTGAATTGTTAGCGAATTTCTGAAAAAACACCTAGCAGGTTTATTTAAGACTGTCGATATCAAAACATGCGAGCACCTAACAACAAGCGACTTGGCAGACACCTGAAACACTTCTTGCAATCAGATTTTTGTGTATCGCACATCAACTTAGTCTGAATCGTAAGATTGGGGCTCTGGAATTTTAGATTGCATTGACGATCGCTCATTTGTTTTCAATCCAATGCGCGTGTCTGTAACTTCACTCTTAAAAAACCGAGTAAATACGTAATCATTAGTCATCTAAAATGTTCTTGTCATCAATGTCATCTTGAATGTTGAGGATCATTTTTGAAACTGATCGATCAATTAACGATGGGATGTAATCTTCGTGATCTATTTAATATAATTATTACGATTGTTCCCCATGAGGAGAGCGATTGAACTTGAATTCGCAATTAGGAATTTTGCTTCATCTTTTTTGCCTCCCAAAAACGCTTCATCATCTTTCTTCCGTTCATCTGCCCATTTTCCATTATATTCCAGGTTGACGATTTGATTTTTGCTCAAACTTTACATGTCCGATTTTATAGCGACATTAAGTGCGATCCTCGAGATTTTTTATATTGATCTCTTGTAGATCTTTTTGGACCTCGCCAATATGTTATACATTTACTCTTCATACTTATATCGAGTAGTTTCTTCGGTATTCTGGACTGTTTCATTCTGTAGACGTGTGCATAGAACTTTGCTCGTCGTTTTCTGATTTTTTCCGTTATCGTATTTATATAATATTGGATAAATATTTTTGATCTATTTAATATATATATATATATATATATATATATATATATATATATATATATATATATATATATATATATATATATATGTATAATAGATTATGTTTTACATATTCCATTTGATTAAATGTAATTGCTCATAATAATACTCCACAATCATGTTTAATGGAATGTCAATTTCATGTGTTACTCAAATTTTAAAACAGTAATTCGATATGATGAAGAATAATATAATATTTTCTACGAGACCTTCTGTTACAGAATGACTTACAATTAATTTTCGAACTTTCAATAATGAATTCAGAAAAATTGTGTGCTTACAAATCGAGTCCATTAATTTTATGTTAATTCAAATCAGGTTTGTTTGATGCAAAGGGTGAAAACTCAAATCAATTTTTCGAATTCGCAAGGTAATTCTAAGACTGTACTCAGTTCGTAGGTCTGACGTGCCAGGATGAAAACTCCAGAGCCTCAGTTGGTCAGACCATAATCTTGCAATGCCATTGGCCAATTTGAAAAAATTCAATTCGGATATCTGGGTTGCGGAACCAAAACAAATGTATTTCAGAAGATTCTTTTAAATCTAGGCAGTATATGAATTTTTTTAACGTATTTAAATTCTTAATTTGTGACCTAGCCTTGAAATAATTCAGACATAACTAAATCGCATCCCGAAGCTTCGATTTCCGTACGAATTTTTTAATGCAGGCATTGTTATTAATTAATCAGTGCTTGGTGACCTAGGTGAAGATTTGAATAAATCAAGGAATGATGTAATGAGTACATTATAATAATCATTGATTTACCAATGAAAGTATTTGCGTTCGACTTCAAGTGCAAACAAAGTTCGAAATTTTCAATGTGCATATTTAAGTGCTTTGAGAGAATTAGTTAATTGAATGATTTTTTAATGTTGAAGGTTGTTACTTGACGAATCCATGAAATCTCTGTTTATATAGTATTCCCAATATTTCTGAATGTAAAAATATCCTTATAATTTGAATTCAGATGCAGTTATATTTCATAAGGAGAGGCGAATTAGCAAACTTTTATTTTAATTAATAGTCAAATTACAAGCAAGCTCAAGATAATTAGCTTAAAAGTCTCATTTTGTTATTAAAAGGCATTAATACGAACACATTAAGATCTTTCTTTCTACTTAAATAAAATTCATAACGGACTCATTGGAAATTGATTTTTGACGTAAAATCATTATTAAACATAATATAACAAGTTATAAGAAAAATAAGATAAATAAATTCAGTATTCTGCAAAGTTTCTGAAAGCGCCATCTAGTGAGTACAATGAAGTACATTATACCATGACTAAGAGAGTTCTATATCAAAACCTTATCATGCACCATTTTGGCCTTACACTTAAATTATGGTAAAAAGTACATTCCTAATTTCTGCGCCCAGATGCCCTCCTAATGACAAATGACATGTGATTTGAATGGAAAATCGGAAAATTTCCCTATTCCGTGGAAGGGCGTGAATACATCGAATTGTGAATGCGGCTAGAATGAATTGATCATCAATGAATTTAAAATTTCTATAGAAGTATTGTATAAAGTAGTTAACACAAACTGATAATATCGAAGTTTGATATCTAAAATCAAGAAGGAACATGAATCATGTGATATAGTGCTATCAGAATGCTATGCTGAATAAAAATATATCAAGTCGCCGCTAAACCCTTTTCATGCTGCTGTCTACTTCAAACTCGAGTCGAAAGCAAGGAAAACATGAATCACTCGAGAATTGATAGTTCAAACAAATTCATTCGAATATACGTTATATATTGAATTATAGTTTTCGATGCTATTATGTTGATAAAAGTGTGATATATTAATAAGCAACTGATGACCAAAAAACATAAATATAATGGTACCAATGATTTACACTTTATATGGTTTTGCTATATTTTTTTTCATATATTGGTCAGCCATGTGGCTACTTCATATTATAGCAATATTTTATGGGTGAGTAATAATAATCTCTGCAAGTGTTGTACCTAATTGAATAAGCATGATCTTTGGTAGGAAATACAAACTTCATAGGAAGTTACCTCAACCTGCTTTAGATGAACCTTATCCTGGTGTTTCTATATTGAAGCCCCTGATGGGAATGGACTCGAATTTAGCTGCAAATTTAGAGACATTTTTCACCATGTCATACCCTCTGGTAAGTTAATGAATATTGGGTATGAAAATAGCATTTATTAAAATGAATGTTGTATTGAATTGAAAGGTTTTTGCTCTCCAATTTTTCTATGAATATAAATGAAATGCATGTAATGGCATATTTTTTGATTTTTTGTAACTGTAAGGAAAACTCAATTTTTTTTAGTATGAGCTTTTATTTTGTATTGAAGAAGAAGTAGATCCTGCTGTTACAGTTGTGGAAGAATTGATCAAAAAATATCCAAAGGTTTCTGCCAAATTGTTCAAAGGAGCTACAACCGTAGGAGTTAATCCTAAAATAAATAACATGCACAGAGCCTTTGAGGAAAGTGTATATGAACTAGTTCTTGTTTCAGATAGTGGTATTAAAAGTAAGAAAAAATAAATATTTTCTCTTAATATTGTGATGCCTGAATTTTTGTTCAATTTCAGTGAAGGAAGATACATTACTTGACATGGTTTGCTATATGACTGACAAAACAGGGTTAGTTCATCAGATGCCCTTCACATGTGATAGAAATGGTTTTGCAGCTACTTTGGAAAAGGTAATTTCAAATACTCTTCTTCTTCATCTGTTTCCTACCTTCACCTTGAATTATAAACCACTAAAATTGTTTCACCAAACAATTGCTATGCAGTATATCTGCTCTTTATTAAATATCCATGTATTTACAGTATTCAAGAAGTATATTACATTCTTATTAATTATTCAGTGTGTTGAACTTTTCATTTTCTCAGTTGTGGTTTGTTTTCACAATTTGTATTAATATAATTCTTCATCTGCTTCTTTTATCTCAGTGTAAGATATTATTCTTCATGTGCTAATTTAAAGCATTTTTTTTTCCAATAATTTCTCATTTTCATATGCTCTGTAAAAATTTTTTAATTGTTCCTAATTACATACTAATTAGACTGCATATGAAATAAACAGTAATGATGAATATATTTCAGATATACTTTGGCACTGCTCAATCTAGAATATACTTGGTGGCTGACTTGTTACGTGTTAATTGTCATACAGGTATGTCGACTTTATTAAGAAAATCTGTGCTCAAAGAGAATGGAGGATTGAAAACTTTTGGGTGTTACTTAGCTGAAGATTTCTTTATTTGTAAATATTTTCTGGATAAAGGTTGGAGAACCACCATAAGCAGTCAACCAGCATTACAAAATTCTGGTTTGTGCGATGTAAACAGTTTTCAAGCACGCTTAACCAGGTAAGTATTCTTCATAGGAATAAAACTAATTTTAATATGCTCTAAACTTGGAAGTTACTGTTGTAAAATTTTCTGACATTATGATGCATGTTGACAGTCTAATATTTTCCACTAAGGCCCATTTATTCCTGCCAAATCAACCAACGATTATTGATATTACTGAAAAACTTATGCATTTCGAAGAGTAATCAGTGGTTGATTTTGCCACTGTTTCTGCAGATTGACGACAATAAAAGAATAATTATCGAGTATAATGATTCAAGAGTTGCTGATGTAGATTTTGAAGAAGTAATTAACAATTTTGCCCATTTCAAATCTAGAATTCAATCAATCAACATATATTTCTAAGCTGTAACGTGTAAATGTTAAGCTAGTTAGTTTTGTAGATTATAACACATCTATTCATTTTATGAAATTATAAATACATGAATATGAAGCCACAATCCTGCTTATCAATTTTCTTTATCTATTCTAATAAAATAGTGCTCTAACATGGTGTTACAGGACCCATTATCCTAATTTGACAAGAGCCTCTTATACTATGTGAAAGATGATTTTTATATAATTTCATATTTTTATATTTCAGTAACAACTGTAAGTTATTTTCTTTATTATATTTCTCTTAATATTGATATTATTTTGGAATGATCCTATTATCAATATTATTACTTCATTGTGATGTGAAGATGTCCTTAGTGTTAATTAGTCTATTAATTTAAACTATTTTCTATGATTATGAACATTATTGATGATTTCCATAGAACTTAAATTTATTTTTAGTATATTACTATACTTACAATGGTATATCCATCACATTTATTTTCTAACAAAATTTAATCTTCCATTGTAACCCTCTAACCTTCGCTCTAATATATATATATATATATATATATATATATATATATATATATATATATATATATATATATATATATATATATATATATATATATATATATATATATATATATATAAAAAACTTGGTTCTCGGAATGAGCCGCGTTCTAGATTTATATAATCTCGACGTTTCGGCTTCCGTTGTGAAGCCATCTTCAGGAGTTGGAATAAGTTAGTAAAGGTTACGTGGCCTCAATCTGCCTACTCCACGAACTGAATGAAAGAAAATGAGGAAAGGTTACCTGGTTACGTGGCCTCAATCTGCCTACTCCACGAACCAAATGAGGGAAACTAGGAACGATAAGAAATAATTCGGTTTCGTGGCCTCAATCTGCCTACTCCACGAGCCAAATCGTTTCTAATAGTTGACTCCGAAGTCTCAACCTGCCTACTCTTGACTCCGAAGACTATAGTTAACTATTAGAAACGATTTGGCTCGTGGAGTAGACAGATTGAGGCCACGAAACCGAATTATTTCTTATCGTTCCTAGTTTCCCTCATTTGGTTCGTGGAGTAGGCAGATTGAGGCCACGTAACCGAGTAACCCTTACCTTTACTAACTTATTCCAACTCCTGAAGATGGCTTCACAACGGAAGCCGAAACGTCGAGATTATATAAATCTAGAACGCGGCTCATTCCGAGAACCAAGTTTTATACATATATATATATATATATATATATATATATATATATATATATATATATATATACATATATACATATATACATATATACATATATATATATATATATATATATATATATATATATATATATATATATATATATATATATATATATATATATATTTCCAAATTGCAGGCTGTACCGATAATTCTGCTTTTGTTTTTATATATATATATATATATATATATATATATATATATATATATATATATATATATATATATATATATATATATATTTCTGTGTGTGTGTGTGTATGATTGATTTTCTTGGGAATAAGGCTTATTTAAGTTGATGATTTTATTTTGTATACTTTATTCTCCTTCTTCCAATTTTCGGTCTCAATTAGACCTTATTCAAGCGACTTAACACAAAACACTATTCGCTACATCCAAGACAGGACTGAAGTTACATCGGCTAATGTCAGTTTTTTCATTTATAGCATTATTACTATTTTTTATATAAATCATTTCAAGAAATTCCCGTTTCTGTTTATTTGTCTCCCTGTGAAATATTTTTGTATTTTCGCGTTGGAACTCGTGTTTCAATTTGGTGTTGTGATTTGTAAGAGCCGTTATGTTTCTTCTATCGTATTAATGTCCGTTTATACGGCTTGCCCAATAATGGCTTGTTTGTCCTATGTATACAGCATTACAATTTGCACATGGAATTTCGTATATAGTGTGTTTAGTTTTATTAAAAACTAATTATTCTACACTAAAATCAAAAACATCCACAGAAAAACTACACACACTATAAGTATACCAAATTCCACGTGCAAATTGTAATGATGTATACATAGGACAAACTAGCCAATATTTGGCAAGCCATATAAACGAGCATAAATACGATAGAAGAAACATAACGACCCCTTACAAATCACAAAACCAAATTCAAACATGAGTTCCAATACGAAAGTACAAAAATATTACACAGGGACAAATAAACAGAAACGGGAATTTCTTGAAATGATTTATATAAAAAAGAGTAATAATGCTATAAATGAAAGAATTGACATAAAAGGTTTAAGTAAGATATATCACAATATTCTCAAAATATGATAGTTCTGCGAAAGAAAAGATTTTATGCCACGGAACTACCAGTCAGAATCAAACAAGGATATATATATATATATATATATATATATATATATATATATATATATATATATATATATATATATATGTGTGTGTATGTGTGTGTGTTCATTTATTCATTCATGTTATATAACGTAATATTAGTATTCAAATATTATTCATCAATAAAATGCGTTAAAATCATATATCGGTTTCATTTTGGACATAACGTAGACTGGAAATTTTCTTTCCAGATGGGCTAAACTGCGTGTAGCAATGGTACCGTTGGTAATTATATTTGAACCTCTCTCAGAGTGTATGGTTATAGGAGCATGCGCAGCGTGGGCCTCTTCTGTGTTATTCCAGTGGGACTCGCTGGCATTTTATTTAATACATATTTTATTATGGTTCATATGTGATTGGATGTTACTAACAACGGTTCAGGTATAATAATTTTATTAATAATAATGATAAATGAGGAGGTAACCTGACAATGCCATTTTTTTTTGGTGGATTCAATTAAATTCAAACTTCGTTCAATATAAATGTGCTTTTTATTGCGAAAAATTCAAATTAAATGACGTCTAACAGGTGATTGTACATGTTGTCTAAGAATATAATATAATTTCCTACTAATATATTAATTGTTTTCGTTTCTGAAATATTAATAGTAGATTTTATCAAAAGTTGAATTTCAATAAAGAGAATTTGTCTTTATTGTACATATTCAAGTGTTTAAATAAAACTTATAGCTAAATATACATAATGGTTTAACCTTCATTTAGTTGAGGTCACTTGATAAAGTGTTGATTTGATTAATAATACTGATGAAATGACACTTATGTGAAATTACTCATTTTTATTTTTATTATAATTGTTTGTTTTATATGAAATTTCGTTAAGTGTTAACTCTCATTGATCATTTGTATGACATTAGATTAATATAGTGTTCACCGATTAGTAGAATTAATAATACTTTTATTAATACATATTTTGATGGAGAATTAATCGAGCAGCCATGTCTAATATATAAAATGTTTAAAAGAAATAATTCAGAAAAGTATTATTTAAATGGTAGTAAAATTAGATATTATCCATTATCCAATTCTACTACTAAAAATAGTATAAGTAGATAATGAAAGTATCAGTCGAATTATGTGTTTGGAAAAAGTTCAGTCAATAAACAAATTGATTCAGATCATAGACACTGAAATCAAACTGACAGAAATAATTGATTCGAACATTAGTAGTTCCGATGTTATAAAATAGTTCATTCAAACTTAATGTGGTTTAAATAAATTTCAAAGTGAGAAATCTTTCGATAATGTGGTGAAAATAAACTCGTTCTTGAAAGTATGATGGTCAAGAGATCTCTCTTAGACTGTGAAGTGATTATCTCTATGAATATTTTTTTTTCAGAATGGTTCACTGCCTTTCAATAAGTTTGACTTCTTAGTCGCTTGGTTATTCAGAGAATGCTCAGGACCTTATCTTTTCCTTCACGCTATCATTTATCCAAATATTCAGTGGAGGAACAGGGTATTCAAATTAGCATGGGGAGGTATCGCTCAGGAAATAACACCAAGAATAAAGTGTTGAGTAATAATTTTCTTGGCATCCCATCTCATAATTTCTTTTAATGACATTAAAAGTGTAAGATTTCTTTTAGGTAATTTAGTTCATCTCCAGCTAATTATAATATTTCATTTAATATTCATTGTAATTACCTGTGTTTATTTGTGATAAATTGTTAGGAATGTTAAAAGTATTACTATTCGGGTACATTCCGAAAATTCGTTTCGAATAACTACAAACGATCGCTCAAAGTTCAAGCAAATCGTCGATTTGATATATGCAGATGTAACATACTGACCGTAATCAGATCAAGCCTATTTTTTGTCCGAGAACAAGAATTTTCATCAATAGATTTCAAACTGATTAGTGAAGAAAAAACTATTCCTTATATTACAAAATCTCTGAGAATTACATTTGCATGGAAACTGCTCAATAAATTAATAAATTGCTTTTTAGAAGACAGTACAAAAAAGCAGCTTTCAAGATTCACTTTTTTCGATGAATATACGTTTTACTAGAGAAAAACTTGCGTAGTTTAATACAAATATTTACAGCTTATTAAGATTTGCGAGAGTGTAAGAGATCAGATGAAACGTTTCGTAATAGTTGAGATATTATTAAAATTAGGGTTAGTGTTAGTGGCTTCCTCGAAAAATTCAGCATTTTAATTCGTCAAATTATCTTCCATGTCGAAATTTATTCTCATTATAGTTTTGTATTGAAAAAAAAAAGATGGCTTTATGTGTTCCTAATTTCTCTTAACCATAGTTGAAACTGAGCAATATTCTCATCATTGTGATAATTATGAAATTATTTAATATTTCCATTTGTAAAAGTTCCATCTTGAAATTAACCGATTTCAGATTTAAGAAGTATTTATTGATTATCTATAAACATTCAATCTCCAGTGCATTTGGTTGATGTAATAAGTGTCTATAATATTTAAGTTTTAATTGATGTTGCCATATAGGATATATATATATATATATATATATATATATATATATATATATATATATATATATATATTATCCTGTTTATGTGTCTTTTGACTAATGAAAACTTTATATATAGTCTAAAGTGTCTGCCAGTTTTTAATTACAGGATCTGATCTAATGGTATAAGTTCCATTTTCATGTAACAGTGAATCAGAGTTAATTTTTATTTTGGTGAAAATAGTTAGAAATGTTGAGCATTATACAAAATAATCGTATAGTTGAATTTCAGGAAATACTATTAAAAAAATATGTTTGAGGGATCACTGAAAAATACCTGATATTTAAGTAAAACATGTTCTAAAGTTATGTAATGAAGTATTTCCATATAATTTTGAACATATGCTGATTCTATAACCTGTTACTTAGATTTTGCAAGTGTATGTAGTAGAAAAGCTACTTGAATCTCTGTGTCATTGATAGATTTTTTCCTATGCCTAATTAATAAATATTTAGTACTAGTTGAACAGATGATAGTGAGTTAATATTTTCGTTAATTTATTTTGCAAGATCTGTCTAATTTAAAATTAATTTAATCCATTTTATGTAATTTATATTTCAACCAAATCATTCCATGATACATATTTATGCAGTTGCTTGAGCTTAATTTATTCATTCCATAATTTATTGTTTAGGAAATAAGTTTGTTTTAAATTAAGAATTTAGTAGAGAGAAGGCTTCGTCAGGCTTCTTGACCTAATTCACATAGTTAATTCATGACAATCCGTAAAATACTCGAATATATGTATACTATAGATTGGGTTTAATGCTTAATTGATTTTATTTTCGTTGGGCAATCTTTTGAGACTGTAAGCTACTCAAAGTTTCAAAAAAAATAATAATAACACTTTAATTTGTAGTTCCAAAGTTTCTTTTAAATTGAATTTCATCTACTTTATAGAAAAACCACGCATTTATATTATTTGTTTGCATCATTCACACTGCAACCGTCGTTATAAATTTGTATAGATTTTAGAATATAAGTAAGTACGATTCTTTGTGTGCCAAGGAAATTTGAAAAAACTGTGAATATGTTTTAAGTTGGTTTAATTGTATTCTAAAATCATTATGATTTAGTATATTTTAATAATCGGTATTCTATACATACCAAAGTCATCACGACAGGACAGCGAATCTACGCGAATTGTGTAATGATAACGTTAAATGAAACAATGTAGATGTTGCAAGCATAAATATTGACTAGATTTTGCATACCCGATGAAAGATCTGAAAGTTTTATTGCTCGAAAATGAACACCGAATATATTTATTTTATTTTAAAGTATAATTAGTATTATGCATATACTGACTAGAAACATAATTTTATGTTATTTCCCGCATCTCTTGTAGTCACAGTGTCAGAATGGCAGTAGAATTATGAATTTACGAACAAATATCACATTATTTAGCCAATGAATATCCATAACTCTCAAGACTTGCTTGATTCAATGCAAACATTGTAGTGGTTGGAATTCGCCCAGAAAACATTTATTTTGGTTCGGCCATTGATACAATATTTATTGTTCTAAGCACCTGATTTGAATGACGCATGAGAAACTATCGGTGGTATTACTCAGAATTTCTAACTAGTAAGGGAAGTATTTTTTGGCCAGTATCAACCCTATTCTCATTCGTCATTATGAGGTGAAGGCCTTATACGTTAACAACCGCGAAGGTTGCTACTAAATAAAAATGTTATGTGTTATCAGGATTCACTCATTCTAGATAAATCAGTCCTTGGCTTCGTTTGATTATAACTCGAACGTTTTCTTGCTTATTATTCCCATTTTGTGATATCAAGCGTTTACTTACGAACTGTTCGAAGTTAACACGTGCAAAGGAAGCTATGGACTCACGAATGTTTCAGTCCCATATACCAAGTGTTCGATATAGAATCTCGAATAGAATTTTTGATGTATTGTTAACACGACAATGTATACTACGAATTTTGTTGTCGGAATTAATTGTCGTAGAACGCTAGGTCTGATCGGCAAATTGTCGGATTTATCAATTAAAACAATCGCACGTTTTTAAACTGAACATTTGGTTCTAATATAACTATAATCAATCTTTTAGTCATCTGACAGTTTCCTGATTGGACTTCATTACGGTATTTTATTATCACCGCTATCAATCTCTATATTTATAAATTCCTTTGAAATACAGTAACACCGCATGAACCGGAAGATATTCAAAGATTCCGTTAATATCGTAGAATGTACATATCAATTTTTGTTTTTTTTTATATAAAATATATTCGAAGTTTGTTACACGTACTGGTTTTTTTCCCTCTATCTACACACACACACAGAGACACACACACACACACACAGAGACACACACCCACACACACACATATATATATATATATATATATATATATATATATATATATATATATATATATATATATATATATATATATATATATATATATATATATATATAGAAAATGAACACTAGAACATTCATTCGAAATTAATCAAGAGAATGTTATAGTAGAGCTAGATATGTGAACGTGTACGATGTGATCTCTCCATTATCCTTCAAGGGATAAATGTTAAAGAAATATTGAAATCGATGCCACACCTGATGGAAGTGCGAGACATATATGTTTCGTTCTGCAAGGAACTCGTCAGTCGCACCACGTCCATCGAAGTGAGGCAACGATTTCAACATTCAAGCATCTTCTTGCGACTTCAAGCGGATATATATATATATATATATATATATATATATATATATATATATATATATATATATATATATATATAGTGCAACCTCTCTAATCCGATTTATATGGGACCGAGGCTTGTTCGGATTACTGAAAAATTCGGATTACAGAGGTATGAATAAATAATGTTTGTTTCCAGAAAAAAGCCAAGTAATGTTCGTTAAAAAAGCAAATTTAATATATTTTTCAAAAATAAAATTATTTTCCAAAAAAATAAATTTCTATAAAATATAAGTAAGTACATATGAAAGTAAGTACATAGGTGTATGTATTCAGGGTTTAAAAAATTCCCCAATGGTTTTTTGTTTTAGAGCCTTCAGGTGTTTCTTTGTAGCCTCTTCTTTCATTTTTTTCAATAATAAAATCTGGTGGTCAGGAAAATCATTCTCTGAGCACCATTTCAGGATCGTGTTGAAGCATGTTAGAGCTGCTTCATGTTTTACTTTCTCGATTCTATCCTGTTCCGGTTCCTCGTTTTCTTCATTTTCTTCAGTTTCTACTGACTCAATAATTTCCGTTTCTGTAAGGATTTCCTCATCTCTGTCATTTACCCATTCTTCGACATCTTTGGTAGTTATGTCTTCACCAAAAACATCTGTAAGGACATCATTAATCATTTGCAAGTCATTTTTTGTCTTCTCCTGCTCTTGCAGTATTTTCTCTCTTAAAACTGTAAGGGGTAGAACGTCATTTGCATCGAAGTCCTCTTCTTGAGTTGGCCATAAGTTTTTCCAAGACTTTCTTATTAGTTCCGGGGTGACGGATGACCAGGCATCTCTTAGGGAGTACACTACATCTTTCAAATCAAGATTCTTTAGGAGCTTTGATATGTTTTCTTTCTCTTCTCCTGCGATCTTCAGAATCAAAGATTTTCTGTAATGCAATTTAATATTTTGGATAACATGTTGATCCATGGGTTGTAGTAAAGGTGTGCAATTTGGTGGAAGGAACATTGTTTGAATTTTTCCATCACCACTGATCAGTTCGTCTTCTTTGGGATGGCCAGGAGCGTTGTCCAATAAGAGTAAGGCTTTTGGGGGTAGTTTTAACTCGTTCATTTTTTTCGTACATCAGGAATAAAATCATTGTGGAACCATTCGAGGAATATTTCTCTAGTGACCCACCCCTTTTTTTGTCCTTTATAGCAGACAGGAAGATTCTGGCAAGTTTTGAATGCTCGGGGTTTGTTGGATTTTCCGATTACCAACAGTTTCATTTTATGAGAACCAGAAGCGTTAGAGCAGGGCATGAATGTAATGCGGTCTTTACTCATCTTTCGACCTGGAGCTGTATTTTCACCTGCATGAGCTAATGTTTTATTGGGAAGAACTCGCCAAAAAAGGCCACTTTCGTCCGCATTATAAACTTGGTCTGGCACCAGATTCATTTCTTCAATTTTTTTGAGGAATTTTAGTTTGAATGGTTCCACTGCACTCACATCCGCAGATAATTTCTCACCAGAAATAGTCAGTTGCCGAATGCCGTGCCTTTTTTTGAATTTTTCTAACCACCCTTGACTAGCTTTAAAATCTTCTCGACCTGTTATACGAGAGTAAAAGAATTTCGCTTTTTCACAAATAAGTTCACCAGATAATGGTGTATGGCGAGATCGTTCCTGTAAAAACCAGGTGAAAAGGGCATTCTCAACTTCTGGATTTTCACTCATTCGAAGTGTTCGTCTTTTTCCGGCTCCAGCATCGGAAGATGAAACGAATTCTTCGATAGATTCCCTTTTCCTCTTGATATCGCATATGGTTGATTTTCCGATGGAGTGAAGTCGTGCTAATTCTGATACACTTTTCCCACTATCCAATTCTTTTAGAATATCGCATTTTTTTTGTAGTGTCAAAGTCGTATGTTTTCGCGGCATAATGACTATAAAGCTTACTTGGGCAAACAACAGACAGAGACTGAAAAATTATAAATAGATAGGATCGTGGAAGGTGGAGGGTGGAGTTCAAAGTTTGCAAGTTCATACAAGTTTGTATGCTTCGAAACGCATAGAATTTTGATTTTGTTCGGACTATAGAGGTAAAATGAATGGTTATTCGGATTATAGAGGTGATCAATTCCAATGTTCCGAGGTTCGGATTATTGGAGATTCGGATTAGAGTGTGTTCGGATTAGAGAGGTTGCACTGTATATATATATATATATATATATATATATATATATATATATATATATATATATAATCACAATAATTAATTGTATATAAATTTACCCTTAGGACTGGAAAAATATTCTTGCACTTCTATAATTATAGTATAATAACTGAAATTCCTAAAAAAAAAGAATGTTGTATATCTCCGATATTTTTCTATTATACCAAATAGAATTAGGTAACTCACCCCTTCGTACATTGCAATTCTTCGTTCAGTCAGTGACAGCGTTTGCTGAAGCTTGTCATCATCTTTGTTTCCTTTTGTTTTTTGACCTTGAATTGATTCTCTTTCTTCTGAAAATCTATTTTTCACAGATTGAAACCAATGTAATGAATTGATTTGCTCTTCCTGCTCTAACAACTCTATTATAAAAGCCAACCCTGGCAATGATAATATTTTAAAATAATATTGAAAAATAAGAAACCGTAAAATAATTACCCATTGCAAAACCATCATCTGTGAAGGCAGCATCGGTTTTATTTTTCTTAAGTCTTTCTTTAAACGTTAGAGAGTGTTCTACAAAATTAATTGTCAAAGGAGGTACTATAATGAAAAAATTTTTGAGGTGAATATGTTTAGAATCTCTGAATATAGGCACAAACACGTCTACAAGTAATTTAAAATATTCGGTTGCCTCTTCAAAATTGTCCACTAAAGTCTTCAGATCGTGGGTAAAAAATAACGCTGCTTTTTTGGTTAGATGAGGTATTTCATCTTTATCAAAATATTGCGATATACTCTCAACTTTCTTGAAGTCTGGTATGAAGCATGTCCCTTCCGATAAACTTCTTCTCCCTCCAGATCTAATAAGTCTCACATAACCCATTGCATTTCCTGTAAAAAAATATTACTACTTAAAGATATTATCCTATATGAAACATTTCTCACCTATATGAGATATAAGTTTTCGGAATAAGTCCAAATAGCTTAAACCATCTTCATTTAATCCTAATTTTTTGATACCATAATTAAATTTTTCTGCTCTCTCGTAAGGATACATCTGATTGAGCTCGCCTTTGTGTTCAGAAAAGAATTTCAAATCTCTCAGTAACCTCGACTTAATTTGTTCGTCAAACATAAATTGTGAGAATACAAAAAACTTCTTTTGGAGAAATTGGTACGTGAAATTCACTGTCGTGTTCATGATACCAATTCCATGAGTTCTTATGGAATTTGCCACATGAGCTATGCCAATTGTATTCAAGTGTTTGTTGTTGCTTTTTCCTTCTACGAATACTTGCGAGTTTAAATTATACAGGTATCTGCTTACAAACACGTTGATGTTTCTCATTATTTCTAAAACATCCAAACCTTGCTCTATTGTCTGCATGGGAAGGTTATCTTCAACTGTCTCAAGATTGTACTGAAGATGAGCTAATCTAAAAATTATTTCTGCTGTTCATAACTAAGATATTTTTTATATGTGGTTCATTCAAAAATTTGGGAATTATTAGCGCTTTGTACTTAAAACCAATTTTTAATAGCAACAGTTGTAGTTACTACATTTCCTGATGTTTCCAATTATATTGAATAAACGTTTCAAAACGCCTTACCTTCTCATTTCGCCATAAGTTTGCCAGTCGTGTAAAACAACAGTTGTTAAATTATAAAACATTGTACTTAAATAATGTTCTGCTTCATTTTTTATGCTCCAATAAGTGGTGTTCATCTTTATCGGGGAAGGTTTGATGAAGTTCAAATTAAGATAATTCTTGAATGGATCTGATGGAGGAAGGGTTAAATGCAAATGTGTCTGTAAACGCAAATTAGTTTCTACATTTTGTACCAAAGGATTCAGGAAAGTATTTTTCAAAGAATCTTCAAGGATTTTCATAGTATTATCGCTAACATATGAGCAGTCTTGGAGTGCTGTAAACATTAACTGAAAAATGTAAATTATTCAGCAAACTCTCACACTCAAAATAATGTGGTGCACTTACGTAATACCTAGAAATATCAGCCTTTGTTCCAAGCAGCTTGGAAAAATAAATTGGTATTAAAGATTCAAAATGCTCATGCAAGAAAGAGCAATCACAGAAGTCTCTGAAGACAATGTGATAACAATTGAATAGCTGAAGTCGATTTATAACGCTTTTAATTTCTTGTGTTGTTTCTTTTGGTAATCCACTGGCGGACAATGCTAATTTCGCAATCAATAAGCGTTCTCTTGTATTCGGTCCTACAAATGATTACTCAAATTACGAAAACATCAACACATTTGATGTAATGATGATGAAACAGAATTATTAATTACCATTTATCGATTGTTCACACACTGATAGCGCAGATAAAACGTCAAGTTCTCTTTGCTTGTACGATTTGTCTTGAACAAGATTTTTCCGAACAATGTGAATCATTGACAGTGTCTTGTATGTTAAATGTTGTGAAATCAACATTATTATATATATCAATGTCAACAGATTCTTATCATATGTTAACTGAAAACTTTTAAGAATTTCTATCAGTCTACACAAAGCCAGTAGTGTGGACTTTGAAATAGGTATGTTATGATCAATGTGTATCCTCAGCATCCACTTAACAATTTCATTAATTTTTTTCACTAAAGTGATAGCTTCAATCAAAATATTGGAGGCTTCTTGAATTTTTTTCACTTCAATATTCATCATGTCTTGATTTTTCAGTTTTTCAATGTTGACAATGCAGTGAGATGCCTAAAAAACCATATCAATCTGAATTATTTGAAAAGTTTTCTTTACTTGGTGTAATTTGTTCAGTAATAAAGCTGCATATGGCTTAATTGATAAAGAAAAATAGTATATAATTCTTTATCAATTGATTATTCTAATTTATCAAGAATGATCAATCAATACACATATACTTAGTAATCTAATGTAGGGTACATTACTATATATGTATTATTGATCACTTCAATAAATGCTACAAACATTATTAATGTTACTATTTATATTACCTGAGTATTCAAGACATTGATTTCTTTCAATAAGTTCTGAGTTTTTGATATGACCTGATTAAGTATTGCACTATTTGAAATTGGAGTACTCAAATACTTTGAGAACGACGGAATTTGGCGTAAAAGAAAGCCTTCAGGACACCAAATTTTATTACCAGCTATAGTACATGAACCTATCTGAAGAATACTTTACATCAGTTAATTCTATCATAAAATGAAAACTTTTTTCTTTGACTTACTTTTTTGTTCAACTCTAATAATTTTTTTATATTTTTCTTATCAATATCACCAAATAAGCTCCACTGGAATACAACAAGAGCATTTACTTGTAACCATAGTTTTGTAAAAAATATATTATCCTCATCCCTATCCAGTTCTGTGAATAGCTGTGTTATATGTGCAGTTAATTCAGATGCAACTCCTGCAGTGGGGGTAGTTTGAGTTGAACAAAAATTCATTGTATTCTAAAAAATATCATCTTCACTTCAAACCTGAAAATTTTGAATAATTTGTCTTACCTTGAATATATTGCCTCTTAGAATTTTATTTTCAATGTCACGCATATTTTTTTCTAAAAGTTTCAACTTTTCAACTGAATAATTGAACTTATTAGAATTAAGCACAAAATTCTGGATAACCATCAAAAAATGAGAATAATGTTGCTTAATGACAGGTGCATCAATTAGATTATCAAGAACAAGTAGAAATACCAGAAGGTCAGCCAAATGGTCTAGACTTTCCTACAAAAAAGCAAAATGTTCTTTGTATTTTGACATTGTATGTTACTTACTGAAAAATTTGATCCATTACTAGAGGAGTAATATCCCTTGCCAACTAACGCATTGAGCTGAAGTAAAAGTAAGTTTATGACTTGTTGAGAACGACTTACAATTGCTAATACTTCTTGTAAATTTTTAAATGTTTTTTGAATCAGAGAAAATGTTGGAATAAGATTTCTTTCCTGATTACTTATTCCTGAAAATATTTTATTATATACGAAACAAGTTTTCAAGCACATACTAATGCAACTATTTTCCACTCAATTTTGTTTTAAACATAACTGTGGGGCTCACCTTCATAGCAAATAAACGGCCGGTAAATTAAATCCGACTCTTCAATAATTAAATACATTTCACTACAAATTGATGCCAAACTTGCTAACATCCTGGACAACAATTTATTATCCGAGTTGACTAGATTTAAAATTGTTACACTTTCAACACATAATGGCTGCAACAAACTCAATAAAATTAAAAAATGGGTATACTCAAAAATGGTATCACAACAATTGTTTTATGTGGGCTATTAGGGGTAACCCAACTAATGTAGCTAAATCTGAAGTTTTTACCTCAATAGAAATAGTATTATTAGCATTCGTGTCAAGGACCAGTTTTTTCTTGAATGTTAACAGTCTTTTATTATATGTATCTGAAAACAATCCATACTGTTGTAGCTGATTTTTTCCAATAAACTCTAAAAAGATAGAAAATAATTCTCAATTAGGTATATCCTTCATTGTATATTTCCAAAACATAAGTATATATCTAAATATCACATAATTAAAGATAAAATTACTCTGAGTCTCTGCAGTTATTTTGCGATCTGATAGTTGTTTGGTTTCCTGCATTTTGTATTCCGATTTATGGTACCATTAATGCCAAATTAATTGCTCATAATTAACTTATAGATAGGCTCATCTTTATCCGGAAATTATTGGGCTACTGACTGCAGATGTACAGCAAAGATTAAGTTCATATTAGACACCACTTTCAAATATAAATATAACCTAATTTTGAAGTTGTCAAAAACAAGTCGTCTGAAAATAAAGTGAGGTGTTTTTACGTTCAAACTGCACTAAGGCGTGAGTATATATTAATTATTCTTTCTCAAGATAGGAATAACGAGTAACAATGAGACCGAAGTACTAAATAGTATAATCTGTTTTCACTTGGTTAAATCAATTCGTTGTTCGCATTTTGCAAGATATTAAGAAATTCGGGATGTATACTTTTCTGTAGCTTATGTGTTATGGACTGGAACATAAGTTCTAAATCTGTGGTTTAAACTGAAATCATGGTGGAAGGAGAGAAAAAATCGGAATGTGTTATTTTATATCCTTGACTGATATAAATAAAAGATATTCTTATCAAAAAGTTAGAAATGTGATGTTTATATTATAACATTTCTACCCAAATTTTCGTTGACTGGAGAAAGCGAGTGGAATTTGTATGTACAATAATGGAAAATTCTACAGATAGCCACAGCAAATCTAGTAGAGATAATAGTATCAGAGATTCGGATTCTCATAGTGGTTTAGTTTTGAGCACAAAGAGTTTAGATAAATGTGGAACAAGTGTCAATCTCAAATTGGAAAAAAACTCTATCCACTTCAAAAGTGAGCAAGACGGTGACAATCAAAAGGGCCAGATAGATAGTTCAGTAAAAGTGCCTCATAAAATTATAGCCAATTGGAAGCATGCTTGTGATAAGACAAAAGATAAAACAAAAGATCTTTTGAAACGATGGAGAACTTTGCCTGAAATAGAAACTGAACCTCTCAAAGTCAGCCAAAATCATATCGACAAAGAAAAACCTAGTAGTGATAGTGGCTGGAGTGTTCATATATGGAGTGAGTATAATTTGATTCTCTAATAACTATTAAAGCATTTTCATATTGTTTTTAAGGTAAGCTGGAGCTGTTTTTAATAACAATATTTTTATATCAACTGTTTTATTGATTGCCTATATGTAGTATAAAGTATTATCTCATACAATATTTGTATTTTGCAGCTACCTGGGTGGATAGGTTCAGTATAGATTCTCAAGAGTTAGCAGAGAAAAAAATAAGCCATCCTTTAACACCAATGCAAAGCAATAAATTTTCTCATTTTTTCACTTTCCTTTTGGACCATGATCATGATGACCTTATAAGTGAACAAGATTTTGAAACTTTGATAGAAGTAAGTTTTATAATGAGCATTAAGGATCCATTTAAATAAACCTTCAAAGTAAATTTACTGAAAGAGTGTAATATATGAATATTATCTCAATCAGTTTTATACATTTCTCTTATATTGAATTTTTTGTACATAGTGCTGAAGGTTTTTTCTTATTACTTAAATTCTATTATATGAGCTGTTACTGCTAACATTTAGTTTCAAATTTTCTTACATGCTTTCTTGGAAACAGAGGTTTAGACATTTTGCAGACTGGTCAATAAATTCTGCAGAATTTAATATACTGAGAGAAGTTGAACGTGGTTTTATAGAAACATTTTTACATAATATTTCTAATGAAAGATTAGGTAAATTAGTTTTTTATACAATACCATGAAAAAGCTTAATCATTAGTAATTAATTTTGTTTTGTTATCATTCCTGTTCTGTTTATTATCTAATTATTAGTTTTACATTGCTACATATTGCATATCACAAAAACCAGTTTGTGTATAGCAACATATACAAGTGATATTTTTGTAATTTTAAATTTGAAGGTTTTCAATTGAATAATCAGACCTATTTAACGAAAGAAGGCTGGCTGCAGAAATGGAGTGAACTCATACATGGATCAAAAAATCTGAATGACTTTCCAGTATGGCTCCAAGTGTTTTCAAAAGTTCTCTTTCAAGTAATGAATAGAAGTGGTAAATATAAAGTTTTTCTCTCTGAAGGAAATATAATTAAGATGCTACTTATGTTTAGGAAGTGGTGTTGTTACTAGAGATGAATTGGGTTCCTTTTACTCTTCAGTGTTATGTCTAAGTACCTTGGAAGTTGGTAGAATTCTGGATCTCTCTTACCAAGCCATGACATCGGTATGTAAATTGACTAATACAAATCATATCATTTTTCAGCATTTTTTAAGTTCTCTGTTAATTAAGGTTTCTGACAATTCATTATGAATAAAATGAAACCTTTATCAGAGTTTTTTCTGGAGGAAATTTTTTCAATAATTTTATATCTCATTATTGTTCATAAAATCGTTCAGAAGTGATATTCCAGAAATATATTGGTGGGATAAGATTTAGGATGATTTCAAATTATTTGTGGTTTTCATTCATTTAGTGTTTATTTTTTGTACAGATTGTTGTGGTTTCCAATTTTATGATGAAATCTTTATCAATTCCTATTATATATTTTGTTTTCAGAATGGTGATCACCCTTTGATATTTAAAGCATATCGTCTTTGTTTTGCAAATTATCTACTTGGTAGGTTTCCAAATGGGCCTGGCCAGCATATTTTGGGGGCACCTCCTAGTGAGTTGTCATCGGCCATGTTTCCTGTCGATTATTCTGCCTTAAATGCACAGCCTGAAGATTTAGAACAATACATGCCAGACCAGAAATCAAATCGAAGGAGTGTTATTGTTTAGTTGGTATTCATTATAAAAATGTGTGGTGGCTTTTTCTATTTTTTGTTAACGTATAAATATTCAGTTTTATTAGTTTCCGAAATGGTGTTTCTCGAAATATAACCAGAACGATTTATAGGTAACCAAATCTAAACAGATATCAAAAACCTGTGTGGAACAGTTTGACAAATCAATGAGAGAAAATCAGGTTTCGAGCTTATAGAGATATTTGCAAGTTGAGTGTTGTTCAATTTAAGTTTATTTTGATAAACTATCCAGAAGGTGAATTTTCTAAAAACTTGTGGAATCTCATATGAGTGGAGAAACACTTGTAAAATGTAATTCTACTCCTGTAGCACTGGATTATTTCTTTAAGTTTTTATTGAAGAACAAACATTTTATTGAAAATTCAAAGTGAAATGAGAGTATACTTGTAAAGTTAATTCACACGAGCCACATGCACTAGTTAATACATTTAATACACAAGTGCACCTTCTGCCATCAAATTCTAAATAATGTGATATTAAATGTTCTTTCAGGCTAGTTGTTGCAATTTTGTTGATTTGATATTAATCAACTTTTGCTCACAATTTTTAACATTTGTTGACAAAAATCTAAATATAAAATGTTTATTACTGTTGAATTATTGATGACTTTCTTTGAGGATGCTGGAAATTTTGCTTTCGGTTTATTAATACTCGAGAATAGTATTTTCTTCATCTCTAAACAACGACCAAGAATGATTTTTTATTTATACAAAATTGGACTTTTTAATTAGTCTCAATGGGTAATTATTGATGGTACTAATCTGCAGTGCAGACTGTTTTATGATTAGACGCCATTTTAATATGGTTGTTTTTTAACCGTGGAATTTGATGGTTTTTTTAGATGTATATTCCTCTTTACGGGCTGCTCAAATAAGAATTTCTACAAAACATTTCATTTTATACTTTGGTGTATATATCACACATTTGTAGTTTCTTAGATGATAGGCTATCTAATAAAATATTTAAAGCTTTAATAATTAGAATGAATTATTTACATATCCAATAACAACATACTATTAATTATGTACAATTATTGTATACAAAATACTATGATAAGATGCACAAATAATTTAATAAAGTATTCAATTACTGGTTTTTTCTTTGAATGTACTATATTGATTTTAGTTTTGTTTACAGTCGCTAAATATTATACTCATTAATTTTTTTTTTTTTTGTACAATTTATTAACTTGATGAAATGAAGCATTAAGCATGCAAAAATGAGAAAATATTAAATCTTGAAACGACAGAAATATTCTCGAGTGTTGTATGATTTATTTGTATTCAAGGGATATATAGGACTATACATTTATTAATTTTTTACATTATGGACGTAGTTCGTGTACATTTCACTTTTATAGCGCTTTTGAAAATATTAGAGATTCGTAATCTTTAATCGTCGAAACGGTAGACTTCCACAAGCTGTATCACAGATTTATATTTTCAATGCAGGTGATTATTAAGATAATGAAGTTAAGGAATTCAATTTATTCGTATGAGCTTATCTATAAATATATTCGTTCTTGCTAGAAATTTTAACGTGAATATTTATTCCGTTATGCAAAATTCTATTTTTTCAGTTAAAACAAAATTTGTTATGGAGAGAGTGTGATTTATTTACACTTCAGGAAGAGGTTAATACAATTTTAAATTCTTTTCGGAAAATCTAAAAAGAAACTACAGGACGATAGTCCCGTAGTTTCTACTACGGGACTATCGGGAAATACTATTAGGTCTAATATTGTAGATATTAAGTTAAATGTTGAGCAGAGCTTTACATTTGTTTGTCAGCGGCTCAGTACAGAACCCGCTTAACAAAACTTATGGCAGTAAAGCGGTATTTTTCTTTTTAAGAAATATGAGTTATAAATTTTTACTTACCTTCTCATTTAAGAGGATGAAAAATATGTGAGGGATAGGAAACTAACTATTCGAAAAAATGTTTTCTGGTATAAATAGATTTGAATGTGGGAAGTAATCAAAGAATTCGATCAGTGACAATCAGTATCTATTTTGAAATAATTCAACATTGGAAAAATTAGATTCTAGGGTTCAAAAGCGTTACAAGGAACCTCGGTTTTTTAATAAGAAGTTTAATTATGAATTAAATGAACTTGAATCAATTTCCCTTTATTTAACATGATATTTTACAAATTTATAGTATATATTACGCATTTGAAGGGATTGATAGAACTCAATATAAACGTAGCTTTTATACTTTATTGTTATCGAGTTGTCAACATGGAAAAGTACAAATATTGCATTACACCGACTTTTAGCCTGGAATACACAACAATATCTTGTGGTTCGATATTAAATATTAGTATCATTTTATATTTACGCAGTGCCTTTCGGTATTGGTTGCGTTAAAAATTAGCTAGTGTCCAGGGCCAGTTTTCTTGACTGAGCCAAGATTATAAAACCTCTAGAGCTCTACTGGTAACCACCCCAACTCCATTTCTAACCCTTCATTCTTTTGAAAAAATTCAAAGCTCGGCTGTTTATCTGCTAAATTAATCATGAAGTTGGGGCCCACCTGTACTAGTGAATTGACACCAGTTCACTGTCATATACCAGTTACTAGCTTCTAGACTAACCGAACGTATTAACAGAAGAGTTACCATTACTGATCTTTACTATCCAACAAGCTGATATTCAGCTTACACAGCCATCCCAAAACGCGAACGGACATCTTTTAATTCAAACGCTAGAATTTGAACGGATCAAGATATGTCAAATTTTCATTTTTGCTTAGTAATATTACTAATTCTTGCCCTTTGGCATTCCATCTATGACACAAAAATCAATTTTGGAATTTCAAAAGTTAGATTTTAAATTCAATGAAAAAATAGTTTAAACTCTTTAGGAACAACAAACAATAGCCATTGTACAAAGAGAAAGTTTACATAGTATAAATATTAGGAAATGTGTTTTTTATAGGTAATAAAATTCATATGTAAGTTTCTTTTTTAATATAAATGGAGGCATTCACATGTTAATTTATAATTCAGTTAAAAATTTAGCTCGGTAAAAAAAATGTTAATTTTCATTGATCAGTTCAATTTCATCATTTGAAATCGTCTCGCGTCTTGAACAACGCCCTGAGAAGCCTAAGCTGATATGGTAATTGCTTTCAGCGGCACAAGACGCGAGACAGAATTACAAAAATGTACCGTTTTGACTTTATTCACTTCGCATTGCCATAAACATTGTAAGAATTTCCATTTCTTGTAGGACTGGTACGATCAAAGCAAATTGCTGAAGTGTTTTCCGAATATTTATTTAAATGGAAATCTTTGTGCTTAAAATAGTTGTAGAGATGGAAAATCCTACGAGATTTATTGGAAGCTGAAGCAGAGATCGCGTCGAACACAACATAATTGGTCAGTCGATCTCCACTACAAGGTACTTCAGAGATCGTCATTGTACAAACCTTGCCTGAATGTTTTCAATTATTCTAAAGCTAGGAATTTTGTTATAATAAGAAATTTCTTATGATAAGTTATTGCATGAATTACAGTTATGAGGTACTGTACTTCCTAATATATAACCTCTGTACATATAAATTTTGTATTCGTATCAATTAAGTTAATAATTATAATAATATTAACCATGGTGCACAATCCAAATTTGACGTACAACCCAAAATTCAAAAATACCACTTGTAAAATCAACTGTAACAATATACCAACGAATCAGTTTCGGATCCAACAATCCCATTATTGCCTTATTCTTGTTCCCTTGATCACAGCCACACCAAGAGACTTGTTTTGGTATTTTTTATATTATTGTGTAACAGAAAATCTGTGAGCAATCGCAAATAAGATTAAGACAATAACGTATAATAGAAAATACGCAAGTGGCTAATTTCCAATTTTGACTAGTACAAGATATGGAAATGTTATGAATTGGCCAATATGTAAACAATATCGCCAGTGAATTGTTGATGTGCCTAATAATGGAATGCATATCTTGTCACAACAATATTTGAGCTATGGGCCTCTTTGGGCACCAGGGGTGGAGTGGGCAGGTTCAGCCCCTTCCTAAGCACGAGAACCGAGGTTATTAGGCATCAGTTCTCTTGCTCGCAACACAACAGCTACACACATATCGAGAAAGTATTTAACCGAGGGAAATATGTATGTTTGTAATGTAACATAGGTACTGAACTATCTTACATTTATACTATAGATCTACACAACACACAAAGAGATATTCCTTATGTCGAAAGATACGTAATACTCATATGTAATCATAATATACATCTGAATATCAATTAATATCATATACATATCAAAAGAGACAAAGCATTTTTATTTAAGAGCTATAACGGCTAGTAATAATTTTATATAGAAGCTAAGATGTTAAATAAGCAATGCAATTGATGCTGACATATTTAATTAAGTTATAAGTATCATTTTTATAGGTCGTTGTTCTGTAAAATGGAGTTACTCTAGAAATTTTTTCATTAGGCCAGATTAACCTTTTTCACTATCATTGAAACAATATCAATCTCCTACTTTAAATAAATGTTACCTATTAAAAATAAATTTTTACAAACAAGCGTATTGGAAAAACTATGATCAGTCGTTATTTCCAATACGTTTACAGTCAATTTCTTTCAATTTGGATGACTGTTACTTATACTTTACTACTGTTGAACTTGCACTCTATTGTTTTAATTTCAGCATTAATACAAAGCATTTTCCATAGACACAAAGTTTGAATCAATTTATTGAAGGTTGATCACATATTGAAAATTTGTTATCAGGAAAAAGAACATTGGTAATAATTTCATAATGGTATTAGATTATTAACACGGAAAATGAATTTTCAAAAAGAATTAGATCAACCCTCTGCATTTACTACTTATGTTTGTGCTTCTTGATTTTAATGCAGAAAATTTGTTTTCCAATGTGCGTCTGGTATTGTGATAATTTTGTGCATATTCATATTCTGTAAAATGGTTTGTATTCGTGAAATCGGGACAAACTCTCTGATTTTGAATCGAATCCGAAATGTTTATTAAATTACCTAATCACGTCAGTTATGAATTAAACATAACTTCATATTTAAGTTGGTCACCAAATCCTTCAATAGCTATTCAATTCATATTGATAAACTTGTGAGAAACATTCATAATCATTACCCCTTATTTACATTTTTGTTGTATTCAGCGTCGAGTTATTAGTTACTCATTCATGGGTTGTCTCTATGGGATCTAAACTTTTTAATATCATTCTAAACCACCAACCAGACACTGAAAATAATTTTTAACTTTCAAGTGGGGATACAAATATTTCCAAATGATTATTTACAATATATTATGCTTGAAATTGTTCTGAAAGGAAAAACTTATGTTGTCCCCAAAACTGAAAGTTTCCGTGTTAACACGTTACAAAATACTACTGTTAGTCTGTCTGTGATAAGGCAACAGCCCGTGTGCGCCTTGCTTGTGCATGCTTTATAGCTGATCTTAGCAAGAGCTGAGTTAGACAATATGTCCAACAGGTAAAACTGAAGAAAAAAAACAAGAAAAATTAAATCATAAAAAACTTTAATTATCATGATTTTAAAATAATGAAATAAACAATAATTTCTTTGTAAATTAAATGAGGAGAAAAAAACATAAATTCTGAGGATCGAACCTAAATGTGTGTGGAGTTCTGACATAATCGAAAATAAAGAGAAAACGAACAAAAATAATAATTTAAGAATATTGCATCATGTAGGTCAAGAAAATAAAATACTCCTCCATCATTCTTAATGAAAAGAACGAGTGAAATAATCGCCTTGACCAACACAATACCTTGTGGTCTCGCTAAAGCTCCGCCCTACTGACTGGCATTTATTAAGCAAAACCGCAAATGTTCTAAGCAGTGTTAGAAATAAGGGGAAAATCACAATACACACAAAGAGAAGATAAATAAACCGCGAGTCATTGCAACAAAAGGATTCAAACCTAACCGATGCTTGAATTTTCAGTTTAGAATTAATTTAAAATGACTTTGCAAATCTGGAAAAGCTTCAAAAGGCTCGAAACAATATCTGCCAACAGGGCAGGTCCATAAAATTTTTTACTAACGCGATATTACATATATATCAAAGTATTTTTATTCAATGAATTCAGATTGTACTAGTTTTAAAATGTCAGTTTGGAGAAATCCGTCGTGTTACAATGTCACGCAATATGCGAACACAATGAAAATTGAGTAACAACACAGCTCAGCCCATCAAACTCGATAAAACACCAAAAATTTGAGAGTTCAGCATGAAGTTACTCTACGACTAGCTTGTTTTGTAAATATACCCATCAAATTCCACAATTCACTACATATAAATACATAAATTATACTAACTAATTATAAGTAATACATTATGTCCTTAATACACAGAGTGCAGTTATAATAATAATAATAATAAATATTTTACGAATAACTAAATTTTATATGTATATCTAATACTTAGAAATCTTTGGGTCGTTTCCAAAGGGTGTGAAGTTGAACAGTGATGGCACAACATTACAAATCAGATCTAATAAAGTTTTGCTATAGGAAATGCGAATGCACATTTGACTAGTTTCGTAGGTAAGTACTAAAAGTTAAGAATAAAGATGCGATACACATCGTCGCGCTTTCTCGATAAATATACCAAAACGTGCTGGTACACGTGAAACACGGTCGCACAGGACTACTGAACTGATACAAAATAGGGAACTGCTCACACCGTCATTCTGTTAACTAAATGTGGACTCGTTCGGTATGAACAAATCCAACGGATTGTAGAGAGCAATTAATTCTTCAAACAGAAAATTTACGAAACAAACGGCGTGTGTGTGTGTGCGAATAACCTTCGATAAGATCACAGGTCCATAATTTGAGACCTGTTAACGCATTCAATAACATACTAGCTGTAACAGAAAAACATGCTAGGATGTCGATTAAATAATTAACAGTCACAGTTATCACAAATATTCTTGTAGTGCCAACTGAATGAAAATTGGTATTTCTGAGAACACGCAACGATCTACAAATGCATCGGAAACGGCGTGTCAATCAGGTCCTTGCCGATCTATGTTGTTTTGGTCTTATTCGTTTTGAAGCTGACTTGCAACACGCGGTTGCCAAGCGTGTATCCGTTCAGTGACTGAATGGCAACAACCGCCTCGTCATAATTTGTCATCGTGACAAAACCAAAACCTTTGCATTTGTTGGTTTGCAAATCGCGTATTACTTTTACACTCTGGACGGCGCCGAACGGCCCGAATAACTGCCACAGCACGTTCTCCTCCGTTTCTGGCGCAAGATTGTATACGAAAATGCACCAACCAGAACCATTCATGGCATTACCCGGCAACATCGAGTTGGTTAGAAGATCGCCCGCTAGGGGTGAGTATCTGTAACAGAGAAACATATCTTCCATCAACTTTGACGACTCTTTTTTCTATGCAATTGACGGACAAAGCAACTAGCTAAAATTTTTCAACCAGCATAACTGAATTAAAGCCATTAACTTGATAATAAATACTGCCGCAAATATGAAAAAAAAAACAATTGTGTGTATAATTTTGTTCCTCGCCTAGTTTTAAATAAAAAAAGTCGGACATGCAATTTTGGAATGTTTTCGTGAAAAGTTTTTTATACCAATTAAAAAGAGCTTTTCAATTGGTATAACGTCCAATACAAAAGAATGGAACTATATTACTCCGTTTGCAAAATGAACTTCATATTTTATTGAACAGGTCTTAAATCTACTACAATCAAGTTATTGGATGTATACGTATGTAGAATAAAACTAAGAGTTTCGAATTAGATTGCTCATTCTACTGATCTTGTGAACTATGTCGGTTTATGAGGAAATAATTTTAAAGATAGCTTTCAAACTAGGACAGGCACACTTCTATTGAAAAACCTTAAGACACATTGAGCAAATGAATAACCTTAATCAATATAATCTAAACTATGTAGTTATTTTAGTTAATAAAAAACAGAAGGCTCAATAGAGCAGTTCACAAATGAATAATCAGCAGTTGTGTCAATGGAAATCAGGTTAATTCATGGAATAAATGAAACTATATACATTCATTACATGATTTCAAAAATAATCTGTTGATATCCAACCGACAGTCACAAACTAATCTTCTTCCGAACATTTACCTGTGCTTTCTACTGATTAACCATCGAAATAATTACTACTAGTCCTAGGGGGAAGTCCCTCTAATAGAGCAATTAACAAGTTTCCAAACTTGACCACATATACTACTATTTCTCATCTATGGGTTGTATTAAATAAAATGTTTCATAATTGATAAGAATCATTTATATCTAACTAACAAAATAATTTTTCATTTCTAAACAAACAGGAATAAAAAAGAACAAAAATAGATACATGCAAAAAATTAATAAAAACATTCAAATCACAACTTTAATGACAGTTAACTCCTAGAAAATTTTCTTATAAAAAAGACGGTATTATACAACCAACTGCTCCATCTAACTGCAATCTAATCAATCTACAAACACTGAACAAACTAACATCAAACTCTATGCTAAAAATTTTCAAATTGTCCATTTCGCACGTTTCTACAATGCTTTTTTGTCGCTGTTTCAGTACCTGAATCGTCCAGTCGGATGGTGTATGGGACCTGCGAATCTTCTTGTCGTTTGTGGGGTCAAATAGGCTGCTAGCGGCGGTATAGATTTATTATTGTTACTTGGATTATTTGCGAACTTCACGGTTATCGGTTCCGTCGAACCTTTGGGAATTGTGCCATTTAGTTCTTGGATTGCTCGCTCCGCCTCCAAGCGCTGATCGAACCTTATAAAACCTACTCCTTTCGAAAGACCTGCAGCACAATCATAAACAAATCAGTTGAATTGGTCAAAATTAGAGGCTCTATATAGCCGGGCCATTTCGGCAATAAAACGAAGGATAGGCAATTTTTATCGGATTTAAAAAGCTTATGGCCATTCAGTATAAAGGAAGAGTAAATTCACCTTTCCAGAACTAAAAGAATATTTTACGTAAATGTCAATAATCCTCGCACAAGACTTGATGGAACATTGTTGAAAAGTACACATTAACAACATTACGATTTGAAATATTTGAGTAGTCTATAATATTGTATAATTAATAGACTTATGTTTAGGGCTGGTAATAACCGACAGTTGACTCTTGACAATACGTTAGCAACCCGAAACAGGTCCAGTGATTTGAATTAATTTTATTGATTTTAGACAAGCGTTCTTAATTATACTATCAAACTTTTACTTGGCAAGGTTTAAGTTACATTCTCCTAGTTCTAAAAAGACGTAAAAACTAAATATTCAATTATTGCTAGTCGAATAGTTTCTGAACGAATACAAAATATAATTTTATACAAAACGAATGTACTCGTATGTACCGAATCTCCTTTTTTGTACTAGAAACTTTATGGCGTACTAACAATAATTGAAGTTGATTATCCATTGTTGTACTTTTATGTGATTAGGAATTTTCGAAATTGATAAGAAAATGTACAAAATTTCGTATATTTCGAAGGTTTAAGACCTTCGAAACAAAGACTTGTGCCATTGGAGAAATTGAATAATAAAACAGATTGAAATGGCGAAAAAACTACTTGAAATATTCACAAAATTAAAACACCTGAATAACTGAATAAATATACGAATAACGAAAAGTTTTAACCATTAGTGATAAACAAATAAAACGATTAAACTATGAATACCGGATTGACTCAATGCTTAAAGCCGTTGAGTATTTTTAGTTTTGTACAATTTCGTTTGATTACCAACTAAATTTATTTAAAATTCAAGATTTATTTGCCATTTATTTTTCTTCACTACATTTTTTCAAAAATTCATAACTTTTATTTTCGATTTGATCAATTCCTAACGTTAAAGTACAACATAATGAAGACAATCTGCCAATTTTATGTAAATGTGTGATATTGTGGAGTGATTGCTCTGCTCTTTTTAAACTGAAAAAACAAACGCCCAACGGGTAAAACAGCAACTTAAAAATGACATGCCATGATGCAAAATTACATATTTTTACTAAATTAATAAAAGAAAGCTAATGTAAAACTGAACGAAATAAATAACAAATATATATATATAAAAAGACAAAGAAACAATATATCAATTTCAATGAAAATAATTTTTTCGTCATTTTATTATTGGGGGAAATGGAGTGCATTTTATCTTTTTTGGGGCAGAAGAAATCCAAATGTTCTGCCGTACATGAATTGACGATGAAATCTGTCAGTTTGCCGTTATAGGCAAAAAGCACAGGTTTCTTTATTGGGCCGAAATATCGGTGAAAATGCACTAGATAATTTGCGTTCAGCATTTACACTTCCTTTTATTAATCGTACTTCTTTTTTTTTTTGAGGCTATGTCTTGTTTAAATTTTATGTTAGTCACATGTGAGACACACTTGTGCAAATTTGTCGTCACAGTATAAAAAAGTAAAGTTGATGATGAAAACACCTCGTAAACTTTTAAAATTATAATTGATATGTCAATTTTCAATTCGATGAAGCTCTATATGTATCTAAGTTATGTATGAATTAATGGAACATATCTTTAGCCATTATGAGATATTCTGAGGTAATCAAATGGTGAAAATAACTCGAACTAACTGCGCTGATTTCCGTTTTTCGATAAATCAAACAAACGGAAACTAAACGAATAAAAATTGAACGCCCTCGAAAAAGTTGCGATGGTTGCATACAGTTAAAAGTCGATAAACATTTAGTGAATCTTATCTAACGTTAATTAATCTTTTTAAGTCCAAATCTCCCAAAAAAACAGAAAATATTTCATTACATTAAGAAACTAGATACGAAAGTTGACAAGCGCATTGCCCTAGCTTTCTAGTTCTTTTAAAAGAAAAGGTATCTCGAGAAATTTACTAATAATCATTCCAATTTACGTATGGTTTTTGTAGATAAGTTAGAGGCTAGAGATAGCAAGCACGATCTTAAATGGATGTTTGTCTCAAGGAAGTTTACAAAGTAGTATTAAATAGGCGTTGGTGTCAGAGATGTTATAAACTCAACTAAAAAGATGTACCCATTAAATTTTCCAATTCTAATTTCCTTTATTAGTCCTGGAATTCACTTCTTCTGAACCTTTCTTTAAATTGTCTTCCGGCACAACAAGCGCCACATTTACTTCGTAGGCATTTCTCAAGGATTAGATTGCTCCTTCTCTCTATAAATTAAATACTACGAATATCGTCCGCCATCTATTGAAATTATGTTATAAGCAGCCCAATGAATTTGTTTTTACTATTTCTTCGATAATTTGTACTTCCACGTAATAACCACGAATTATGAAACTGTTATTCTATAAAAGTAACAGAATTTTTCGTATATGTCATTCGGGCAAAAGAAGAACTTGATAAATGTAATCGTTTCCATTTGGCGGAGCAATATAAAACCATTATTCAATGTTTAAACAGTAACTATGCCACAATTTTTAGATAAGCATTTAACGTGCAAGATTTTCAACTGGAAAACTGTAGTATGGACAACTGATAGTTACTACGGCAATAGAGAAAAACACGTCGTTCAGTTGGGTTCCCGTTCAGTTAGGGGATTTCCTTTATCACCATTTGAGTCCTCAAATTCTCTCAATATGCCCGATTATTTTACGGAACATCGATATGGCCCGATCGATATTCTCTGCCCAAACAGAACAACCAGACTGTGATTGGTGATTATGAGTGGTGTTTAATTTTATAAATGTGTTAATTAAAACTGTTAGATACAGAGAGAGAAAGAGAGAGTGAGAGAGAGAGATAGAGTACGTACCAGGCAAATTTTCTCCGTCCCCCATGACAAATTGACGTACTAGGAAAAGAAGAGAAAACGCAAAATATAGGTAAACAGTAGACAAAAAAATTCACGAGCCAAGGCACCAAGGTGCTTCGCAAAGCGCCGTGGTGCGTATGGCCGTCTATTAAAATTGCAACAGTAACTATAATACATATAATAATAAAATTAAAGCTACACATTCAATCAAAGGAAAATTAAATTAAAACGATAAATAAATAAACGTTTATTCGATGTGAGGAACGAAACGAATTTTGAGGATTGTTGATGTATGTTGTAATATACTGTATGTATGTTACTGTGACAGTGATGGCGGGAAATGCGAGTTCAAAATTTTGGAATGATTCGTATCGATTAATGACTTAATCGGATAACTCAAATGACTTGTTCGCTTATTTCGAACAGTTCTTGAATTATTAGTTTCGATCTACTTTGCGAAATGTCGAACGGAGTAACGGAAAAATATGTCTAGTATCAAACGCGTAATTCGTTAGATATTCGGAAAATTAGTGAATGAAATGCAGTGGTTTTCCATTCTCAAAATTTTGCCTCGCCCGGTAGGAACACATAGTGCCTTTTTTGTTTGAACAATGCTCACCAGTGATATTGTCGCACAAGATACGTGACGTAATTATACGACCGTAAGGACTGAAGAGCGACTCCAGATCTTGCTGCGTCATATTTTTCGGTAGACCAGAAACGTACAAATTCGCCCCTTTAATGGCCTCCGAGCTGGGTCTAGCGAAGGATACCTAGAAAAGAAATTAATATTTTCGAATATTGAAAGGAGAAAACTGCCCCAATCCCCAATTACACTAAGAATACAACTTAAATTTCGTAACCATGAAGCATTACACCTGGTAACACTTTGCACATAGACAAAAAGAAATATTTCGATTGAATACAAGTCAGGGTACTTGCCTTGATAGTTTTATTTTGCAATCTCAATCCATTTAGGGTATTGATTGCTTTTTCAGCATCTTCAGGTCTGTGGTAATTCACAAATCCATAACCAAGTGATTGTCCTGCAAGCAATGGACTAGTCATATCTCCAGGAACTGTTGGAACGTCAAGAATAACCCAAAAAATTCATGTTAATATGCAAACAAATGTGGTAGGAAGTTAAGTAAATGTAATAAAGAAAAAACAAAAGGAAAATGGGAATGGTATCGCTAATTAAATACGCGCATGAGTAGTTATAACATTTGTATAGAATATTTGTCATTTTAAATTCCTGCTTCCATTTATTTCGAGTGGAAACTGCTGGTGAGAAATTTGAACATTGTCCTTGTAACAATAACTATTTGGAAAATGTTAGTATTTATGCAAAGATTTTGGGATTCAATGAAATGCAAGAAACATTGAAACAAAAGTCAGCAAGATCAAGATTGTTTCAAGTAAATTTCACATTTTTCCGGCCTCAAGTAATCAACACGTTTCTTCGTAAATTACATAGCGATGCATTTGAAAAATCAGCCAATAAAACTGGTACGCCACTGACTCTGGGACGTGATTTAAAGTGAACAGAACCCCATAAATAAATTGAATACATACCGAAGATTACCCGGTGTCAATAAGACCGTTTAAGAGCACATTTCCAAAATGATAAAATGGTTCAACTATTATTTTCCAGAAATTGCGGCCAAATTAGAAATGTTCTAATTATTGTAACAACGTAATCGGCATTTGAAAACGATTGCCAGGAAAGCTTCAGCCTGTTATAAAAATTGAAAGAACTGACAATTCGTTGTTTTAAGTTGAAACAGCTTGTGATAAATACTCTTCTTCTTATGCCGCACAGTTCAAATTTTTATTAAAACAAACTAAAAGCGAAATGATTCAAAAAATTGTCTTGGGCATACCAGTCGTGTTTGTTTTTATCTCAAGGTAATTTTTGCTTAATGAAAACATTTATTCATAGCAGGCAAAAATCTTCTACCGATATCAGTTACATAATAAACATTAATTCCTAATAAATATAACAAAATGGGTAGATAAAAATAGATAGTGACTAGCAATAGACAAAACAATGTCCTTGCTTTAGTAATACAACAAACGTATTACTAATCTTCGGGCACCAATTGTCACCCAAAACTTTCTCAATGAATGGATGCATGATTTAAATAGTCATTCAGTTGTTTACAAGTTATTTTAACGATGTTGGGTTGGCTACAATCATTGGTACTTATGAATCTCCGGCGTTAGATGGCACGGATTCCAATGGGTAATTGGTAATGAAGTAATTGGTGCATATACATCTATAAACTCGAATATACTTCAATATGCGGATCAGAATAAATTTCTACACTCCTCGAGGGAATGCATTTCCTGTATTGGATTTGAATTTAGTGAAATTATTGCACACTACGAATCTAAACGGTGTTGATTTCATTGAACTTATTGATGCGAATCAATCAGGCTTTGAATTGTACTAGAATTATTCTTATGTAAGAATAAGACGTAACTTGACGGCGTTGGCATTACTTTAGGTATCACTTCCTATTGGTTTTCTGTGTGAATTTGCTACAAATACGTACTTAATCATGGTAGTCTTCATGTTGAATTCAAATCTGAAAAAATTGGTTGACATTAAACCAAGGTGTTGAATTCACTGAAATTATTGGTCCACGTTAATTTGCAGTGTTGCATTTACTGAAATTATTCGTCCATGTGTTCAAATCCGGTGCTTAATTTACAAAAATTATTGGTGCACATTAATCTCCGGTGTTGAATTTATTAAAATCATCAGTTCACATTAAAATCCGGTGTTGAACTTACAAAAATGATTGACTCACATCAATATGCGTTGCTCAAATAACTGAGATTATTAGTTTACATTAATTTGCTTGAATTTATTGAAAATATCGGTTCAATATTTTCAACGTCTGATGTTGATTTTACTCAAAATTATTGGTTCGCATTATTCTGGAGTGTTGAATTTAGTGAAGTTATTGATTCACAACACCTCCGGTGTTGATTTCACTCGAAATTATTATTTCACATTAATCTGCGGTGTTGAATTTACCAAGTTTATTGGCTCACATAAACCTCCAGTGTTGATTTTATGAAAATTATTGGTTCGCAATAATCCGCTGTGTCAAATTCAACTAGATTGATGGTTTACATTCATGTGCGATGTTAATTCAACTGAAAATTATTGGTTGAAAACCGTTTATAACTGGAATTGTTGGTGGATGCGAGTCGTCTAATGAGATGCAATTATTGGTGCTAACGAATGGGTGTTGATTTTACGATTCTTCAGTGGTCGGGTTGTTGAATTTACAAGAATTATTGATGCGCCCATCTTTACTCTGTGGAATTTATTGTAACTATTAACATCGACCTTCGCCGTTTGGGTTCTGGAATTATCAGTGCTTATCACTGTATGTAATCTAGATAGCCTTCTAGAGGCTTACTAATCGAAAGGTATCTTCTTCTTCTCAGTCCTTGACTCTTGACAGAGTGGTCGTGGTCGTGTCTCGGTCTTGTGCCACTACGTCCCACGCAATACGGCGCCACACTGCTCTATGTTTAGCGGCTCTGAAGTTTTCAGATTTTATCAGATCTGTCAACCTTGTTGGAGAGCGCCCACGCGATCTTTTCCCCTCGACTTTCCTTTGGACCACCAATCGTTCGATGGAGTCTTCGTTTCGGGTTATATGTCCAAAGAATTTAAGGATAGTTGCACAGTCGACGATAACCTCTCTTCGACTTTTAGCTTTTTCAGAATAGAGACGTTGGTTCGATGTGCAGTCTACGGGATTCTGAGCAAGCGTCTACAGCACCACATTTCTAACGCATCAATTTTTCGACGATCTTGCATCCTCAACGTCCATGTCTTAGCTCCGTACAAGAAGATTGGAAAGACCAGACATCTCATAAGTAGAACCTTTGTGTTTTTGGATTTTCTGCGGTCCCTCCAAATCCTCGTGAACTTTTCCACTGAAGATCTTGCTATGGCGCAACGCCTCCCGATTTAGTCCTCGCAGCTTCCAGCGTTTTAGATTCTGGAGCCCAGATATACGTAGCTATTGACTACTTCGATCCCCCAATGTTTTGAACGTTTACTTGGTTGTTATTAGGGCGGTCCACGATCATAATTTTGGTCTTATCGCGGTTAATATCGAGTCCAAACTCCGTAGCTGTGGTCTCCGGACGACAAAGCAGAGTCTCTATGTCATCTTTGGTTGAGGCTAAGAGAGTGGTATCATCCGCATATCGTAGATTTGATAACTTACGGCCTCCTATGGATATTCCCTTGTCCCAGTCTTCGAGAACTATCCGCATGATGTATTCAGTGTATACGTTGAACAATAGCGGAGATATATACAACCCTGCCTGACGCCGGCTCTAGTTTTAAGTCGTTTGGATTCAACATCGTCAATTTGGTGTTGAATCCGAACGACTTAAAACTAGAGACGGCGTCAGGCAGTATAGTAACCCTGAAGCACTTACTGGTGCTCATGGGTTCGATTCTCACCATGTTCTTGGGCCGTTCGGATTAGGCGTTAAACTATAGGTCCAAATATCGGGGCCATATGGGTCCCTGACCTCCGATCTAGAACAACGATAATGATGATAATAATCTAAGCGAATGCAACTTCGATTGACCAACTGGAGTAATTTTCGTTACTAATACTATTTGTGCAAACGGAACATATGTGTCGTACGTATCCAATAGCGTTGTTGGTGCGAACGAATACTCCCTGTTTTTCTATTCTGGTGTTTCTGACGAGCAGAACGGGCCTTATAAAAGTGCCCACAAACGTATGCTATTTTTATTTTACGCGCACACATAAGGTTTGTGCTGTATAATTTCCGATAACAAATCAATTTCCTCGCTATCGGTTATGACACGAAAAAATAGTTGGCATTAATTTTCTTCCAACAAATGAAAATAGCCGCAATAATGAAATGCACATTATTCAGATTCGTGTATGGTCCGTTTTATGTACGTCTGCACCGTACTGCGGAAACGCTTATATTTATTTATAGACCCCGTATGTATAACGATGATCTGCCAAAAAATGTTTCGCCTAAATGAATGAATTACACCATCTCGAAATAAGCCGCTTCATTTCGGTGGTTATCGGCGAACAATTCGACCGATACGTTTAATATTCGACATTATTATTCAAGGCAGTGGCGAACATCGATATATAAATCATGTAAATACGGCACATCAATTGAACAGCTAGATAATCGACTTTTTCAATCGGATTTCGGACAAAATAGATATTGAAGGTATCTTAGTTACGAACGAAAAAAATTATACGTCGTCAGTGTATTAAAACAAAAATTACTTCAATCAAAACATCACAATCAACCTACAATCTTAAAAAATACTTAACATAGTAACAATAAAATTGTTCATGAATAGCATCACCGTTTATAATTTGAAAACATTCCCAAAGAAGACAAAGGACAAGACGTCCTTAATTTTACTTTGGTGATCGCTTCTTTTCGAAACTTGAAAAATATTTCGTTCGATTATCGTTGTGCGCCTGCGCCTTGTAAAATTCCCTTTCATAATTTCAGACTAACGAGCTAAAATATCATAAAGCCTAAAATAAATTTCAACGTACGCGACGTGTTTCTCAATACTTCATATTTTTCTTGGATGTTTTCTTCATATTTTTCTCGGAGACCTTGGCAAGGCTTGAAAGTCAATCGCATAGAGAAAATCTAACACCTATTCCCCTAATCTTGTGAAGGCCAAAAAATTGGCTTAATTAGTGTATGGACAAGGGGGCTATTGGCTTCCGTTAAAAAATTAGTTTAGTCAAGATTATTGACGAATTACCGATAACCCAACAGTGGAACTTGTTCTTTATTAGAGGTAGTTACATGTAACCTTTTCAAAATGTCCAAACAAACATTGAAAAATTGTTAGCTTTCAATGAAATGACAATTACACCTTTTTCTTATGTCCAAAACTTATTTTGCTGGGTATGAATATCAGATAACATTAAAAACACATTCTATTGTTTCCTGAAAAAAGAGCAAACACTTAAGGAAAATAATATTGGCGACAATATTTATCATTAAAAATGAGTATATGTATGCTCTGGTGGAAATTATGACGCTTTGGTTTGAATCTTATCTGGATTTATTCGATGACAATTTCAAGTTTTCTGGATAAAAGTTTGATCTGAAATTCCAGATTGCTTGTGCTCTACCAGCAGAATTTTTCACACTCGAAATAAAAGAACAGTTAGATAATAAATCGGTCCCTCTTTAAATGCATACCTGTCACTTTGTCTCTGATCAGTTTGCAGCTTTCAACTTCACCGATGCTGGCGAATAAGGACCTTATCTCCTCCTGCGTCATGGTCTGCGGTAGGTAGTTGACGATTAGGTTCGTTTTGGATTCCTCCTGACTGCCCACTTGATTTCCGCTGCCGCCATTCTGTTGTCCAACAACACTGGAATCTAAACCGTTGGACATCATAATTACTATTTAACCGGCCTAGTTAATTCGAATCTTCTTGATGGCTGCCTTTGTTCCTACTTTCCTCTACCTTCTTTTTGCACACGAATAAAAAGAACTTTCAATTGTATATACTTCTTCCAAAATTGTAAACTAACGGTTATTCCTTTTTTTCTTCGTTTTATATATAAAAAAATCAGGTTCTTCTTAAAGCTTTCGTTTCTCTTGTTACTTCAATTACGACTTAATCGCTTTGATTACAAAATATAACCTGCAACAAAGAGAACACAAGTTGAACGATATGTCAGAATTACGAAATACATTTTATAAATAAAGGTTCGAAATGCAACAAACATTTATAGTTGTATTCGAAAAATATCATTTGATCATATTAAGTACACGCCAAAACTGTTGAGAATCAAATAAATCGATAGATATAAAAATATTTCTTCCATTATCGTACGTTTTATATGTTCGGTATAATAACAAAAACAATAGTAATAGCTGCTGAATATCCTAATCTGCAATTAAACGAGGTAACTGATTGTATTGTGCATTTACCAATTGCTATTTGTGTTTCCTGCTGATATCTCTGCTGTTTATGTGTGTATGGACAAGTAAAGGAATATTCCCCGTGTGAAAGAAACCACATGTCAAATATATCTAATAATTAGAATAATTGTTTTAACGGAAACTCGGACTTACTAGTCGCCAATATTCGAGACAACATAATGAAATGCCTTCGAAACTGTTCTTTGCTAGCGTTATTTATATTTTATTCACCCAAGATTGTACTTTTAGGGAAGTAAAATTTTTATACTATTTCACCTTCTAGTCGCACTGTTTCATGAGATTTGCTTCCCCAGTACAGATTTCAATCGCTGCAGCAGGCTGCTCCTGGGAAGATTTCCCACTCAATTTTTTTCGTAGAATAATGCTTTATATAATTAAGCTTTCAATAGAAGATTAGATTTTAACCGTTTGCCCTAGCTGATCTGTTTCATGACATTAACTTGCCTTACCTGAGCTGAATAACGCTTATAGAAATCCAGTGTTTCTCTTTGACAATGACAATTTAATTTCGGCTTTTTGTTGACAAAATGAGAAAGGACCGTGGTTTTATTAACGGCACTGGAAAAACATCTAGTGGCGAATAATACAACCTGTTAATATTGGCCAGTACTGCGCATGATTGGATCTCATAAAATTACGCTGATACATTAATCTTTTATCGTTCTAGTAGAGTTGTATAAAATACATAACAAAATTTCATACGTCAAATTTTGGCTATAAAACTATAATTACTTAGGTATTTTGCTAAATATCAATAATTAACGATTCAACATTAAATAGATACACGTTTCCTCTCTACAATGCAACTTCGTGATCAATTAATAATAATAATATCACGAAATACCGAACAACAAGAGCTCAATTGACATTTTCATCCTATTAGATGACGTATCCACAACTTTCGTTACTCGTAAATCTGGCAACGTCCTCTCACCGCGAACCGAAAAAGAGGCAAATCAATAGAAAGTGCTTGCGTCGAAGTTTCTTCCAAACTATTAAAATTAGATTTTACAACGGACAGGCTTAAAATAACCACAGTCAAAATCGTGCACATACGAAGTTTTCTCTGCTTGATAAACCCCGATTAATACGCAGCATATAAATTTAATAATTCCAATAGTTCATAAAAATTAAAATGATTTCGTAATGCGCATGGCGACAATCAACACGGTAAGAGTAAAACGACGATAAAGTTTTAATCGCACAACAAAGACCTGTCCATAAATCTTTTCACACATAACTGATTCTATTGACATTTGACGTTGACATTTAATTTAATCCACTGTTTTTTCAATTTGATCTCCACACATGACAGCCTGGACATACAATTATATAAAAGGCGTGTATATTTTTAAAAATCAACCACTCCATGCAATTTGTTGTTTAGGACCACCCTGTTTATTTTTTCTCGAGAAGAAAATGTGGGATAAAATTTAGTCCACACTTTTTTCCAAAAATAAAATTGACAAATAATCTAGAGATACGAAAACAAAAAGCGAATTTAAAGTGAACTTTTATTCATCATAGATCTGTATTTAATATTTATGCCAAAAAAAAAACGGTTCAATTTCGATATAAATTTTTAAACAATATGAATTTCATTGAATTACCGATCAATATTGCAATTAGTGGAAGCGTGCACATATCATACGTTCCCCAACCAAGTCCGCGGCGTTCAGAAAATGCCAAACGATTCTCTCATTGGCATAGAAAGTATGTGGGTTCACTTGTGCTATGTAACATCTGAATTCATTGATCGACTTCCAGATGTACAAACACGCGCATTTGCAATTCTTTAATTTCATTACGGAATAATTGACATATTCGAATATCGAAGTTTGCGTTATAGTCAAAATTGAACTGGATGAAAAAAGCTCCAACAAAGATCGCATTTTCCACTCATTGTGATAAAAACACTTGTTTTTCTAATTTAATGAGTCGACACTTCTCACTCGATCAGTTAGGTCTTTATTACCCTTATCAGTAACATTATGGCGAAGATACAATATTGTTCACGATAGAATATATTTCGTTTTGATTTTTGCTAGTACCGTTTTGGGTGTTCTGGATCTGGACAGTTACTGGTGTTGGGTGCTGCATCTGATAATTATGGTATACTTTTAGTAAGGTCCGAACCTTCACTTTTGGAGCACTGTTCACTCGGCTTTTCAATATTAAAGTCATAATTTTTCAAGTATTGACTAATTTTAGGTAGCTTTTTATTTATTTTTTTTTCAGTCTTTCAGATCACCGGTGGTTGATCTTCAGTCAACCATGGGTGACTCTTCTGCAGTCACCCGTGGTTTTTTGCCAGCCCTCCCACTCAATTGTTACGCCACTGCAGTCTGTAAACTGTGTCCTTCCTATGTGAAAATAATGTCCATACCAGTGAACTAAACGACAGTACTGACTGTAAACGAGGTCAAATTTTGTTCAAATTGTCTGAAAAATAGCAGAGCACGACCAGTATGAGATTACAACAGATTTCTGACAGTTTAACTGCGATTTTCTCGCGCCATAACCGTTATTTATTTTCCAAACGTGAAACTTACCACTTTAATACGAAAAAAATCCTTATCAAAGAAAGTCCTGAATTGTAACTTTTGAATCGTTAAATATATTGTTAGTACATCAGGTTTATGTCAAATTAATATGAAAGATTGACTAGCTACATGTAAAACTTTATAGTTAAGAACAAAATAGTTCGATACTATTTTGGAGTTTACTCTTATATACATTGTTGTAACCCTTTAAAACAATAGATTCATTGTGTTGATCAAAATGTTTGGGTCAGCACTTTTAGAAAAACTATATAAAGAGCGGATTTTCCCCAGCTCTTTAGTTCATTTCGGTTCCCGGCAAGAAGCGTTACTCTTTGTATAAGTTCGTTTCGATTATACATTGTAAAGTTCATGTCACGTAGTAAATAATACTCGTTGTATAAGTTTAATTCGTTTCTTGTAATAAATATTATAACAGTGCCTAATAATAAATAATTAATAAAGTAATCATCGTATATTATATTTTTCATTGAATAAATAAAACAAGTGCTTCAATTAAATAGTGGAATTAATAATAATATTAATAAAAGTGAATATAAAAATAAAAAGTGTCGAAAGAATAAATTGGTGCTAATTAAAACAAATAGGTGTTTTAAATAAAATATAATCCCAAATAAATAGTGGATTCATAAAGTGCGTTCAATTCCTTAAAGGATAAAATAAATAAAGTGAACATTCGTTCAAGAGTTTATGGAGCTATCTCACAAAAGCTACCCTGGTGTCAGAAACTAATTATTCCTGATATAACTTAAGGTGAGAGTCTAAGTTCTTGGAGCAGTGTCCCTGAGAAGTTAAGTTCTTTTCCTGGTATGTTCTTCTGAGCAGTGACCCAGAGGCATACAACAACATATAAAGTAATTATGGAATACAAACACATCCATCGACCCGAATAAGATTTTCATTAGTGGTTGAAATGTTTGACCTTTCAGCACGTGTACAGAAAAAAATGGCAAAAAAACCATTATATAGAAATAATTTTATGAGGCTACTATATTAAAATGTATTCATTTTAACGAAACTCGCGTCAATTCGCAACAAAGTCCAAACTAAAACTTTATTTTACTCTTTAAAAACCTATCTATTCGAATCATCTGAAACTAAACAGGTGTGCCAACATGAAAAAAATTATTATATCCACGCCATCTGTGTAATCCACAGGGAATGTCAATGTTTCGCTTGCAGAATCAACGTCGAACGTACAAAATAATATCAGCGGTGGTTTCGTGATATCAGAGTTGAAAATACCGCGGACGAAGTGTACTTAAGTAATGGACATGTGTCTAAAGAGGAAATATTTAATTATTAGGTTAGCGCTCTAGTTGATGTTTTTGCGCTATTTGGAAATTATGTTTCATTTCATACAATTGCGTTGTGAATTCGTTAATTCGAACTGAAAATTTTCTTTAAACCAGGAACGAGTTTAGCGACAACGCCAACCTTGAAGCAATTTACAAGCATTGAAAATATCCAGCGAGCGAGCTGAAATAAAAATGAATAAGTATAAAACGAAAAATAAACGAGAGACTTTGTCGCAAAGATCGCATTTTCTCACGACATCGTAGAATTTACATTCCTAATAGGCTGTAGCCTCAAATCAATTCGCTTACGACGTTTCAAGGTGAGGGAGAGTTTGTTAGTGGGCCGCTTGTAAAAGGGACAAACGTGCATTAAATATTCACACGTAGAAGGCGATTCTTTAGGGTAGGCCATTGACAAGTCCAAAAGGCGTCCCTTGATTCCAAATCTGCATAAATTGGGCCAATGATACCAAAAGTGGCTCACTGACTTGAAACAGGAATGATACTTTATAGTATTGATGTTTCAGTTACTTCTTGTGAACTTTAAAGGTGTTTTAATGAAAATTTTTTCTAACATCAATCTTCAGCAAGGAGGCTAGTTCAACACTACACTGGATTCAAATACTTACGGGGCAAATTGGGCAGAACATAAGATCAAAATGGTGGCCCATTCATAGAGAAAAAATTATCTAATCGTTCTAAGACTTTCGTTGGGGTGTTCCAAACACTGACGTTGAACAACATCGACGAAATTAATATTTTACATTTCTTTCTATCATAACACTATCTAACAAGACGATGTTTCTTCCACTCGTAATTCTATTCAATTTTGTACTTCTTTTAAATCGAGGAAGATCAATTTCAAATAAATAATTATTGAAGCAATATATACTGTTTAATATTATTTAATTCGATAACATAAAATAATATTGAAAAGTGTTGGCGTTTACTTGATGTAAATCCATTATCATTGAATATAAGCTAAAATTCAAACACATGAACTTATGATTTACACTTTTATTGACAACATGTTGGCATGTTGTCCATAAAAGTTTAAATCAAAAGTGCAAGTGTTTGAAATTTAGCTTATATTCAATAAAATAATAAGTAAAGTGCTAAAACACATCTAATTAATGAGAAAACTTGTAGTTTTCTTAGGTAGCTCAGTGAGGTATATATCAAGTTAATTACACCATGAATTTACACCCGGCAGAAAAACACGGATGCAAGTTGACAATTCACAATCGATAGTTATCGAGACAATTGAAGTTTTTTCGCTTCATACACTCAAACCAGTAGTCTGCATTTTTATTGAGTAAATAAAAAGAGAACTTAACACAATATAACAGTTTAAATTTCCACAAGACCGATCTGGAAACATTTTTGATAGGCAGATTTGAAATAACATAAAATTTTGAAACGCTTCGTATTTCCGTTGTGGCTGATTGTGCCAAGGTCGCCTCTAAAGCCCTACAGTCCACAACTTCCTTACTCGTCGTAATTATAGTAAAGTGAACGACGTTGTATCGTCTGTTTTTAATTACCGCCACAAAATCTACTACACCCTCTTCGAATTCCAAACGATTGCCTCTTATGCTTTTATATATTGCCAGTCGAGATACGTTTTTGGTAAGAAGTTTGTAAACTAATTGTCTACTTATCAATGAACGATACGAAGAAAATAATCACGAGTAGTTTTTCCCAACTAGAGGAAATTTAGCTGGCATTTAGATGACAACGTGAAATCTAGAAAAATATAACACTGTTAATACAAACTTATCTAAATTCATTCAATTAATTTGGAGTATCGGTTTGTCGATTCATTTGAACAAAAAAATTGCCAACTGTCCAAGAAATGTATCAAAAATGAAGTCATTATTTTACTGCATGCTTGACGGTTGCTTAGTGATAATGTTTTATTGTTCTACGATAACATTCAGAATGGTCAACTAAACGATGTGGACAACTCCTGTGCATAAATATTCCACAAACACTATAATAAGGAATATATTGAATTTTTCACTTAATTCTAATCATAATATATCTACCAAACATGTGGCCTATATATATTTTTTCATTAAGTTTGTTAATCAATCCTTGACTTCACGCAAAAAAACGTAATTCATAATTTTTTCGTAAGAATTTCTTAATAATCCAGAGCATCAAATATGAAACTGGAAAATATAGAGAAAGAATGATGTTATTTACGAAACAAGTCAAATACAAATTGAAGTGAAAATATGTATAAATAAACAATAATAAAACAATGTACGACAAAAACTGATGACCGCTGCTTTGGAAAACAAGGAAAAGTATAAATTACTAGATTATCTGTAAATGGGTACCGGAAGAAGGTATGCAAGTTTTTGGTTTCAAGCTAGATAGGAACTAAATAAATTTATCAACAGACTCAAATCTTTTCACATTATCCTTTCAGGATCTTAGTCTAACATTAAGTTCCAAAGAGAAAGTGCTTTTAAATTTATCCATTTATTTGCTATTATTTTTACGTTTTTGATTCAGAAAATCTTGTGAACAGTTACCGGGACTGTTCTTTGGAAAATACGATATCGAGTAGAAGTTAGTTTTCAACAAAAACTTACCAAAATTGACCAAAATGAAATACATGATGACAACACAATATGTGAGATAATAATAGGAAATTAATAGAGAAACTAAACAAAATGAAAATAAAAAGAAACAAAAGAAAAAACACCGTACACAACTAATAACGTCGGCTCCCTACCGTCTGAACTCAACTGACAAATTCAACGTAACGTAAACAGCACGAGCATGCGAACATAAATTTCCCCCAGACACAGCCGGCTTGATTAGAGACATCAGACACGGGCGGTCTAGCAACCCAGACGATCCCGAATTTGAAGTGCTGCAGAGATCTTTCAAACGTGGTTCGTTTGCTTGCATACACACAATTCGGCTATTTTTATCGGAAGCATTAACAATATTATGTTACCAGAATGGCAGTAAAACACTATCACCCCGACAACACACCGGAATTTCCTCTTTTCAAAGAGGCTTCCAACTTCCGCAATCTCCGAACATAGAGAGCGCAACGAAGGTTGCGGAACGCTGGATTGTAAAGTGGAACAAAAGGGAAATAGCACTACTAACGCTTACCTAAATAAGGTCGTTTGGATTTGGTATGGAATACGAAAATACTAGTTAAATTCGTAAAGAAAGGAGAAAATTTTACAGCTAACACATAATTAAGAACGTTTAAAAAAAGCGACTCTACAAATAGGGAGTAAAATTCACAGAATTTCTATATTAATTACCTTTAACGTGAATTCTTGATGCTTTTAGGAACTTGAAAATAATAATTTTGAACCAAAATCTGTCCTTAATTCTTATTTTAATTCGTGTCTAAATCTAAATATTCAATATATATATATATATATATATATATATATATATATATATATATATATATATATATATAAAACCAGGCCGAGCGCAAACCAAACAGTACTAGCAACATTGATAAATATAATAGAGGCACCTTAAATAATTGTTTCGGAAAAACATGTTACACATATTATTAGTTATTTTAAGATTCTTGTCTGCTGTAAACTTGAAAATATCAATTATCTGGCTTCGATATGCACTTAATTAGTGAATCAATTATGATTAATTGGCCAAAATTCCTTATATTACATTATTTGATGTAAAATTTTTGAAAATTCTGATATAAAAATGTTGTTTTTAAAAGAAAGAGATATATAGAAGTGTGAAAATATACTTCGAAATTATAAACGATAGTTGAATCAAATTGAAAAGTTCTGGAAATTAATAATAAATATTAGAATAACTAACGAGTAATTCTAATATTTAGTATTAGATATTCAATTTTGATAATTATATTGTGAATTTAATTTTATAATAATTGAAAATATTGAGAAAATACTTTTGCAGATTGACGGAACATCGAACGAAACTACTTCATGTTAATTCAATAATTTTGCTAAGAAATATATTATCTAATGTATATTTCAGAATTTTCATAAACACTTATAATTAAAATTTAAACTAAAGTTTAATTTCCACTGATACATATGCGAAGTATATTAAAATACCAAAATAACCCAATACGAAATTATATTTACCTTTTAATTTTATTTCAGGTCACAATGCAACTTTTTACCAACACTTCTCAGTGACATTAGTTAGTCAAATAATTTTTAGTTTCAGGAATAGAGATGAATTAAGTATTACATAACGGGATGAATCACCCCGATGCATTTACTACCCCAAAAAAAGTAACGCACGCTGAGTAAAAAAGGGTGACCCTTTTCGGGGGCGAACGATTCATAAAGGGGGAGAGAGAGAGAGTATATTTTGCCAAATGAATGATAGAAACACGAAATATATAATCGGTCCGGTGTTACTGTTTTAGTATGCAGCCGTCCTTATCTTTCTGCAGAGAAATAGGGGTGAATAAATAATTTGGTAGCAAACAGCTGATGATAGAATCAAAAGGGACTAGGACCCCTCGCATCTGGCCGACTAGACCAGATGGAATAGTTAAAGGGCATTCACCCTGTAGCTGCTTTGTTTATCATCCTTATAGACTAGACATCATTGTCTATGATGGAATGCGTGCAGAATTCATTAAATTTGTGAAAAAATTGCCGAGAAAGCAGTTCTAAAATGAAGGGGTGTTATTCTGCGTTAGTGAAATAATTTTGACGAATTTAAATATATGTATATATATATATATATATATATATATATATATATATATATATATATATATATATATATATACCTACAGAGATACATGCATATATACAAAAAAATTGTCTGTTGATCTACGTTTTCGGCTGTCATTTTTCATCGACGTTTTAAACCCAAAATATATGGAAGAACTACTTAATTTTTGTATGACATTATTAAAATTTCAGTAATTCAAGTTTATCATCACTTTCAAGTTTATTTCATTTTTCCATTTATTTTTTCCGTTTATTTTCATTTCACCATTTTGCAAGTTTATTTCATCCACTTGGTTATATTACGGGGGAAAATCGGAAACAAGGATGTAAGCCTTTGGAATCCATTTAGAACGTCCACGACAAGGAAAAAGATCTTTCTTTTTCAGCTTAATCTCCATAATATATGAAGTTATGAAAACTCTTATTCTTTATTACGAGCATTTATATCTATATTTATAACACATATTTGTATATTCAATTCTGAAAATAAGCTTTATTTGATTTAAATAAAACTAAGTAGTTTTTCGATTTTCACTATAATTAATTGAAAACATGACGGTTTATCATCAACATCTGATGAAGCCACTGTGTTGGCGAAACGATATCCTCATGTTTTGAATTAATTATAGTGAAAATCGAAAAACTTCTTAGTTTTATTTAAATTATGTATTTAAATAAATCTAAGATATTTAAATTCAAGTATCGGCCGAATCGATTAATGAAGCTCTACTTGCTTTGAAGTGAGTCAGTTATTTGCGGAACATATATATATATATATATATATATATATGTATATATATATATATATATATATATATATATATATATATATATATATATATATATATATATATATATATATATATATATATATATATATTCATATATAAGTATATAGGAACACGAAAACCTACCAAAGTTGTAGGATGTACTTGGGGTATTACGGTGCCAATACATATATTTTTAAAAATTTTAAATTTTGTTGTACCTTCATAATTATTTCATGTACGATTTTAAGTAAAATTGATTGTTCTAGATCTACGATAATTTAAGGGCAATTCAGCAGAAATAACGCACATAACATTCAAGAGAAACTCTCAGTTCTACACATGAAAAAGTTTCTCAATGTTGCAGAAAAGTTTGCGAATTCATTATGAAAAGATCACATTGCCATTCGATTACTTGAACGAATATTATTTTGTTTCCCAATGATTTTTTAGAAATCAAACTTCAAGAACGTCTCTCATAAATGGCAAAATTTTGAAAAATTTATTGGATACAATTGTGAAAGCTATCCATATCTGTGCTCCCTATAGAGTCGATTACAGCTCTACGTAAAAATGTTTACATTTCTATGTAAATAATTGATTTGATAGGTGACAGCTATCGAATTATTTTACCTCAGTACCTACTTGTTAGTCTTCTCTGTGCAAGTTTATAAATAGTCTATTCTAATCATGGTAAACATGAAATATTGTGGAGATACAATCACGTACTTCATTGCTAGTCTTGTGCAACATGTCCGGATAAAAATTGTGGATAAACAAAATTAACAACAACAATTTATGAACAAAGATGATTAGAAACTCAGAATATAATGAAACAAGGACCCTACAATTAATTCCGAACAATTTATTAAAGTTGCTACTACATCACCGAAAAACGACATATATAGTAAACAATCGTAATCAGAAGAATAGGCAGGTCTTATACGACGTTGAATTGTTGATATTTCAAATCTAAGTATGTACGTCACTTTGCTCCGCCAGAATATTTAGCCAAAACATTCAAACAATTCGCTATAAAGAGAAATTTTCTAACGTAATTACCAAAAATATTATGATTTTGTTCAAAACATCTCACCATATATTGTTATTTAGATAATTGCAAAATTGCTTATCGCTTATTTGAAAGTAATTTTTTTCTCGGAATCTGTGGGCCTTCATTTTTACTATCCACAGGATGTGTTCTTCTGAACAAAATAATACTACAGTGAAACATTCATTACGAATATTAAAAAAAATTATGAAAAGAATATATTAGAAAAAAAGTAGTTTCATATTTATAATCGATTTGCAAAATGAACTCATATAACTGTTATTTTCATTTTATAGTTTAATTAGTTATCTCGAAATGAGAAATATAAAATAGTAAAATATTGCCGCTACAAACATTTCACAAAAAATAAACATGAGTTACCAGTTGGCCATTGTATTTCTATAAAATAATATGAAGGACGTTTTTTCATTCAAGGTTTCATTCATGTTCACTTCACCCCATAGGCACACTTGCTTTAAAAGTGAAATAAAGTATACCACTCCAAGTTTGTTGAAACAAAGTAGGTTGGTACGCAGCTTTATCCCAGCCGTTGCTGGTAGTATTGATCCAAACCCACTTTAAAGGCTCCCCCCGCACGTCTCTATCAATCCGCGGTGTTGCTCAAACTCCCATAACACCCTTATATGAATCAACGCCCCATTGTGCGCAAATCTTTGTACGGAAATGGCATGAAAATAGAAACCCCAAGTTGTGAGAAAGCACAACCAAATACGCGGATTTAGAAGTTAAACAGAAACACAAGAATCTCATTGATAAATTTTGATTCACGTAAGGTGAATATCCAGGGATACAAAGTGATTAATGTCAAATGACAACAATAACCATGATATTTCATTCTAACAAATTATAAGGTTCAATCACCGCCTAAATATTTTCAAAGCGGTTTTCTCTTATCTTCATAATTTTATTATTTCTTCATTCAATCGAGAAATATGCATATTGGTTACAAAATGGCGAAAGGGCGTTGCGCTAGATATCAGGATCAGAAGTGGGATGAATATCCCACTTCTGATGTAATACGTAGACTTTAATAAATATTTCGAAGTTTTACTCCATTCATAAGACGTGCTTTCAGATAAGGACTATAGTATGCTTGATCCATACAACGATTTTAATGTTTTTTTGATATTATAGAATGAGTTGATGTATTAACGAGAATGAAATGAAATCAAATTTTTGATAATAAAAGCAGCAGTTATAACATTATATTTCAGATGTATAAAAAGGTACTCACCAATGCAATATTGAATCCAAAATCTTTTAAAACTGAGTCTAATGAACCAGTAATGAAACTGCACGTACCACAATAAGTGCTAGACGAAAACTTGAAAAACTCGAAAAGTATATAAGCAAGATTGCACTTAGTTTGAAATACCTTCGTAAGTAATTTAATTTCTAACAATGCAGGGTTTATCAAGCCAACCAAAACTATGACTAACGAAAATACGAAAACGTTAAAGAATGTTAACTCAATTCGATTTTATACTATTGATTAAATACAGACAATAGTAGTAATTATTAGTAATAAGTAATTATGCAAGGAACGATATTATTACATAACGTACACTACCAAACGTAACACAAGTGTTATTCAGAGAGTGCAATAACTAAATGGCGCTGCAAGGCGCTAGGACCGAGGGTGTAGGCCAGCCAGGGGTTGATCATGCTGCGGGTCGATAAAATGCCTGCGCGAGGTCCACCCTGGCCAGGACGACGCGTTGGGACGCTCACCCCGTCTATTACAGCAAAGAGCGTCGGTTTGGAGGTACAGACATGCATATATTCCTTGCAACATAAACCTACTGAATTAATACCTTCCACTACTTATTACGCCAGTAGCTTTGGATTAATTTGGGACTATTGCAAAATAGTTTGAAACAGTTTCAATATAACAGTAAGGACATAAATCAACGTCTATATTAATGAAATACAACCTGGAAAAAAATTATTCAATTGCTTAAACAATATCTTTACCAAATGTATTATAAAACTCATCAGAAACATTTTTTAAATAAACTTGCAGTGGAGAATGGTTGTTGCTATTGCTTTGAATTTTGAAATTGAAACCAAATGTTGATTATTTAGAATAAGGAATTTTTTAGAATATGAGTAATCAGTGCTGGTATGTTAACAAGCCAAAAATACCATTATTTTTATCTATGCTATACGTGAATATTTGTCAGTCACCAAAATAATTAGAATACATTGATAACGCTCAATGTGTAGATTAGTGATGCCATATAGTTATCAGCAAGGTGTTCCATTCATAATACAATGTAATCAGCTTCAATTATAATATTGAATTATCATCCATTGCAAATATTTCGATAAATCAAAGTATTTGATTCTATATAAGGATAACCCTTGGAATTTTATCTTCTTTATATATATATATATATATATATATATATATATATATATATATATATAAAGAAGAAATAACATTAAACTCTTCTATAACATTCTCTTGATTAATTAAAATTTTTCGAATGAATGTTCTAGTGTTCATTTTCTTATATATATATATATATATATATATATAAATATATTATTTTCAATGTCTCTAGCAATAACAGGCTATTTTCAATGTTAGAAACTTTATTTTCGTTGTATATCACAACACTGTCAAAATTAATTAAATATATACCTACAACGAAACGTCAACGAAAATAAAGTTTTTAACATTGAAGATAGCCTGTTATAGCTAAGAACAATGAAAATAAACTATCTTAAACAGGCAATAAATTAATTTTGAGATACATATATATATATATATATATATATATATATATATATATATATATATATATATATATATATATATATATATATACAATTTATAAAAAAATTACCAGAAAATTCATGCGGATAATTAATAATCAAAATAATGGTGTAGGTGAGTAGGCTAGATGAGCGTGTACGATATGACGCCTCCACCATCAGTCAAGAGATAATGTTTCGTTCTACGAGAAACTCATCAGTTTTGTCACGTCCATCGCCAAATCATGAGACAACAATGACACTCTTTTCGATAAGTTTTTGTAAAACGACAAGAATGTTCTAATATTTTCTTCAGTATATCATTAATCCAATAGCACTAAAACTATATGTGTGTATATAATGTATGTATTCATATATGTGTGTGTATATACTTCAACATTCTTTCATTTTCATATATAAATCCATTATGAAATTTGGGACTATTACAAAATAGTTTGCGTCAGTTTCAATGTAACGGAAAAAACAAAAATCTACGTCTATTAGAATGAATGTTGGATTATCATAATGGTAATCCTACTACCATAATGGTATCCATTTGAAGTTGCACAATTTATATTTCAATGACCTATGAATGAAGAAAAATTTTTAATCATATAAAAGAAAAAATCATAAAATAATATTTAATAGTGTTGGCATTTACTTGATATAAATCCATTATAATTGAATATAAACTTAAATTCAAACACTTGAACTTATGATTTACACTTTATTGACTACATAGCATGACGCGTTTCGTCGTTACAAACGACTTATTCAGATGCTTACAGAATAATATATAATATTAATAATAATAATAGATGCTTACAGAATAATATAATAATATTATTCTGTAAGCATCTGAAGAAGTCGTTTGTAACGACGAAATGCGTCATGCTATGTAGTCAATAAAATGTAAATCATAAGTTCAAGTGTTTGAATTTAAGTTTATATTCAATAAAATAATAATAATAATAGAACTTTATGAGTACTCCATTACTAAATTCATACATACATGGTATTGCTAATATTGTTAAACATACGCAGTTCCATTTGTATTGAAATAAGTTTGGTAACTATAGAGTACAAAGAGGTGGGATACAGCAGAAGCTGATTAATCCAATCAAAATGAAACAAAAAAAACTATTTCAAAATAATTTTCTGCATGAAAAAAAAATAAATTTACCACCATTTCACCACATGCTCAATATGAAAAAAATTAAAAACCACACAAAAGAAAACGATGTACCTACCTAAAACAAACCAAATTCAATTATGTTCTATTTGGTATAACACCCAATTACTGAAAATAATAACAATGTTGAATGAACAAACTGAATAATTAAAATGAAAAAGATATAACAAAGAGCTCAATCTAATCTGATAAAATAGTAACTTATAACTACATTATAGCATTCTATGAAATATTACAAAGAACTCAATCTAAATCAAGGTGGAATAATTCTGTATTACGAGAATTTCGCCTAGGAACACAAAATTTCAAGAGTCCGCTATTAAATAGTCCTATGATTGTTGAGGAATTATTAAAATATTTGCCATTACGTATAACGAATCCATATATTTTCGCAGCAGATGAAATAGGTTGGGTGATGTGTGGAACAAAGGAAAACTTCTAGTCGAAGACTACACCAAGATTTCTCGCCTTATCAGAACGAGAAAGAACCTGACCACCGACGCTGTAATCACAGTCAATTCGGTCTCTTTTCCTTGTGAAAGAAACAACATTACACTTTGACACATTCAAACTCAAATAATTGTCCTCACACCAACTAGCAACATGGTTCAGCGCGAGCTGAAGTTGAACACAGTTGACCTGTGATCTAATTTCATGATAAAGTTTCAAATAGTCTGCGAACATCAAATGTGAAGAGTGAATATTAACCATCAGATCATTTACAAACAGAATAAATAACAGTGGTCCAAGATTAGACCCTTGAGGTATTCCAGAAGTAGGTATGAACACAGACGTCTGTATAGCCTCCAGCTCAACTAATTGACGTCGGTCAACCAGGTAAGAATGAAAAAGGTTGGTGGGGCTAACAGAGAAACCAAATTTGTTGCGTAATTTCTGTACCAGGAGCGCATGAGCCACTTTATCGAATGCTTTCTGAAAATCTATGTAAATTACATCAACTTGATCGGTGGAATCTAGTACTTCAGAAACGTACTGAGAAAACAGCATTAGACTGCTTGAACAAGATCTCATTGACATGAATCCATGTTGCTCAATATTGATGCTACGAGTATTTCAGACGGCTGGATATATAGCATTATAGACCAAAATTTCAAAAAGTTTGGAAAAGTTTGATAAGATGGATATTGGCCTGCAGTTGTTTACAACAGAAGGATTTTTCAAAACATGTATTATCTTGGCCGATTTCCATATTTAATGAAAAGTGCTTATTATGAGATTAAATATATGTGTTAATGGATCCGAAAGTGCATAAATACAATCTTTCTAATCAATCTAATTAAATTAACAATGTAACATGAGAAAGAACGTTTAAATAGGGTTCTATAAAATCGAAGAATAGCCAACTTATCTCTAATATAAGCATAATTATTTAATACCACTGAAAATGGGAAAGGACGAAAAATAATGATATATTGTAGCAGCATAAATATTTAATAAATGAAACGGAGCTTTCGCTTATCTCTTGGTGAAACATTATGTTAAAAACTATAGAATTAAAAATTAACCAACTTGACTTAAGTTTCACTGAATATATTAAAAACTCTACATATGTTTCGGGTGGTTAAGACATTATCAAGAGTATACAATATTACTGAATTCCAAAATGTACAACTTTCACTTATATATCCTAAACCACAGAATTTAAAACTGATTTCACGGAAAAATCTACCTGGTCATTATGCATTAAACATAATCATTTCTTGGATCCCAGGAAGACCGAAATAGAAGACACAGGTAGTAAAGGCAAAAGATTAGGTATCCTAGAAGTCTTGGAAATTTCGATAGCCAAAAAGTAATTATTTGTAATGACCAGGTAGATTTTTCCGTGAAACCAGTTTTAAATTCTGTGGTTTAGTATATATAAGTGAAAGTTGTACATTTTGAAATTCAGTAATATTGTATACTCTTGATAATGGGTTAACCATGCGAAACATATGTAGAGTTTTTAGTATATTCAGTGAAACTTAAGTTAAGTGTGTTAATTTTTAATTTTATAGTTTTTAGCATAAATATTTGTTGGGAAACAATTCAAAAAGACATGGCGTGCGCTAGCGACAAATTACAGGTGAAATGTAATAATCTGAGGAGGTAAAGGGAAAGACGAAACAAGGATAGTTTTATGCCCGATTATCTGCCGCTTCCTGGGATTATTTGTGGTATCCTCTTTCGCGTCAAGTGACCTTCTGTAGGTCCATTCATATACGTCGTTCCATCGAACCTTCATTGGTTTAGTTGCGCATGCTCGAAGGGCCATTCAGTACGCCTTGTATTTTTTGGAATTTTACAACAAACCCGTTTTCCTAAGTTTCCGATTCAGTGGTTCAATCAACTTGCATTGATTTGAAATTCCAAACTATTCTGCAGATACTTAAGAACTGGACCCAAACTCAGAAATTTTTTCGTATAATGCAAATCAAATTGTGACATATTGAAAAATGATCTATTATTATCCGTTGCGTGGTGCTTCTAGGCTCAGAAACATATTTTCAATTGATTCTAAAGGATGGAATAATGTTGTATGTAATAATAATATTATTAAATGAATTATTTTCGTATAAATGATATCATTCTTTATTCATGAGAAAGTTATTTTGGATTGAGTTGTTATCCACTTAGCAATGGACGTATCCCAACCAATGAGTTACTTGAAGAACGAGAGCCAGTATTGTACTTATAGTTCAAGATGGAGGCGTCATATGTGCATGACCATATTAGCCACTATCGCTATGACATTTATTCAATTCATTTCAATATCGACGAAATCATTTCTTTCACTAATATTTCATACATCGTGCCATTTTAGCACAATATATATATATATATATATATATATATATATATATATATATATATAGTTAAGAGTTTACGGTATTTACCTGTGATTTACGTTGTTTGTTTATTTGTAACAGCCGTTTACATATGTTTCAAGCTTATTGGCTCTCATCAGAACGGCGTAGTTCAAGTTATTAGATGTTACACACTTGAAAGTTGATTAAAAAGGAAAAACACAGAACAAAACAACACAAAATTCCACTTGAGGAATCTACATCATTTTTGGTTAAATCGAATATCTTGACCAAGCTTGTTAAAGCTATATTTTCACACTGAATCGATGTCTACCTGCGATGAGATATTTATACCTTCTAGAATTTTGTACCGACAATATTATAAATTAAAAACAAGGTTTGTCAGGCTGAAAATGAAGTTGAGAGTTTACGCTATTTACCTGAGATTTACGTTGTTTGTTTATTTGTAACAGCCGTTTACATATGTTTCAAGCTTATTAGCTCTCATCAGAACGGCGTAGTTCAAGTTATTAGATGTTACACACTTGAAAGTTGATTAAAAAGGAAAAACACAGAACAAAACAACACAAAATTCCACGTGAGGAATCTACATCATTTTTGGTTAAATCGAATATATTGACCAAGCTTGTTAAAGCTATATTTTCAGACTGAATCGATGTCTACCTGCGATGAGATATTTATACCTTCTAGAATTTTGTACCGACAATATTATAAATTAAAAACAAGGTTTGTCAGGCTGAATTCGTGGAATTTTGTGTTGTTTTGTTCTGTGTTTTTCCATTTTAATCAACTTTCAAGTGTGTAACATCTAATAACTTGAACTACGCTTTCTGATGAGAGCCAATAAGCTTGAAACATATGTAAACGGCTGTTACAAATAAACAAACAACGTAAATCTCAGGTAAATACCGTAAACTCTTAACTTCATTTTCAGCCTGACAAACCTTGTTTTTAATTTATAATATTGTCGGTACAAAATTCTAGAAGGTATAAATATCTCATCGCAAGTAGACATCGATTCAGTCTGAAAATATAGCTTTAACAAGCTTGGTCAAGATATTCGATTTAACCAAAAATAATGTAGATTCCTCACGTGGAATTTTGTGTTGTATTGTTCTGTGTTTTTCCTTTTTAATCAACTTTCAAGTGTGTAACATCTAATAACTTGAACTACGCCGTTCTGATGAGAGCTAATAAGCTTGAAACATATGTAAACGGCTGTTACAAATAAACAAACAACGTAAATCTCAGGTAAATACCGTAAACTCTCAACTTCATTTTCAGCCTGACAAACCTTGTTTTTAATTTATAATATTGTCGGTACAAAATTCTAGAAGGTATAAATATCTCATCGCAGGTAGACATCGATTCAGTCTGAAAATATAGCTTTAACAAGCTTGGTCAAGATATTCGATTTAACCAAAAATGATGTAGATTCCTCAAGTGGAATTTTGTGTTGTTTTGTTCTGTGTTTTTCCTTTTTAATCAACTTTCAAGTGTGTAACATCTAATAACTTGAACTACGCCGTTCTGATGAGAGCCAATAAGCTTGAAACATATGTAAACGGCTGTTACAAATAAACAAACAACGTAAATCTCAGGTAAATACCGTAAACTCTTAACTTCATTTTCAGCCTGACAAACCTTGTTTTTAATTTATAATATTGTCGGTACAAAATTCTAGAAGGTATAAATATCTCATCGCAGGTAGACATCGATTCAGTCTGAAAATATAGCTTTAACAAGCTTGGTCAAGATATTCGATTTAACCAAAAATGATGTAGATTCCTCACGTGGAATTTTGTGTTGTTTTGTTCTGTGTTTTTCCTTTCTAATCAACTTTCAAGTGTGTAACATCTAATAACTTGAACTACGCCGTTCTGATGAGAGCCAATAAGCTTGAAACATATGTAAACGGCTGTTACAAATAAACAAACAACGTAAATCTCAGGTAAATACCGTAAACTCTCAACTTCATTTTCAGCCTGACAAACCTTGTTTTTAATTTATAATATTGTCGGTACAAAATTCTAGAAGGTATAAATATCTCATCGCAGGTAGACATCGATTCAGTCTGAAAATATAGCTTCAACAAGCTTGGTCAAGATATTCGATTTAACCAAAAATGATGTAGATTCCTCACGTGGAATTTTGTGTTGTTTTGTTCTGTGTTTTTCCTATTTAATCAACTTTCAAGTGTGTAACATCTAATAACTTGAACTACGCCGTTCTGATGAGAGCCAATAAGCTTGAAACATATGTAAACGGCTGTTACAAATAAACAAACAACGTAAATCTCAGGTAAATACCGTAAACTCTCAACTTCATTTTCAGCCTGACAAACCTTGTTTTTAATTTATAATATTGTCGGTACAAAATTCTAGAAGGTATAAATATCTCATCGCAGGTAGACATCGATTCAGTCTGAAAATATAGCTTTAACAAGCTTGGTCAAGATATTCGATTTAACCAAAAATAATGTAGATTCCTCACGTGGAATTTTGTGTTGTTTTGTTCTGTGTTTTTCCTTTTTAATCAACTTTCAAGTGTGTAACATCTAATAACTTGAACTATGCCGTTCTGATGAGAGCTAATAAGCTTGAAACATATGTAAACGGCTGTTACAAATAAACAAACAACGTAAATCTCAGGTAAATACCGTAAACTTCAACTTCATTTTCAGCCTGACAAACCTTGTTTTTAATTAATAATATTGTCGGTACAAAATTCTAGAAGGTATAAATATCTCATCGCAGGTAGACATCGATTCAGTCTGAAAATATAGCTTTAACAAGCTTGGTCAAGATATTCGATTTAACCAAAAATGATGTAGATTCCTCAAGTGGAATTTTGTGTTGTTTTGTTCTGTGTTTTTCCTTTTTAATCAACTTTCAAGTGTGTAACATCTAATAACTTGAACTACGCCGTTCTGATGAGAGCCAATAGGCTTGAAACATATGTAAACGGCTGTTACAAATAAACAAACAACGTAAATCTCAGGTAAATACCGTAAACTCTTAACTTCATTTTCAGCCTGACAAACCTTGTTTTTAATTTATAATATTGTCGGTACAAAATTCTAGAAGGTATAAATATCTCATCGCAGGTAGACATCGATTCAGTCTGAAAATATAGCTTTAACAAGCTTGGTCAAGATATTCCATTTAACCAAAAATGATGTAGATTCCTCACGTGGAATTTTGTGTTGTTTTGTTCTGTGTTTTTCCTTTTTAATCAACTTTCAAGTGTGTAACATCTAATAACTTGAACTACGCCGTTCTGATGAGAGCCAATAAGCTTGAAACATATGTAAACGGCTGTTACAAATAAACAAACAACGTAAATCTCAGGTAAATACCGTAAACTCTTAACTTCATTTTCAGCCTGACAAACCTTGTTTTTAATTTATAATATTGTCGGTACAAAATTCTAGAAGGTATAAATATCCCATCGCAGGTAGACATCGATTCAGTCTGAAAATATAGCTTTAACAAGCTTGGTCAAGATATTCGATTTAACCAAAAATGATGTAGATTCCTCACGTGGAATTTTGTGTTGTTTTGTTCTGTGTTTTTCCTTTCTAATCAACTTTCAAGTGTGTAACATCTAATAACTTGAACTACGCCGTTCTGATGAGAGCCAATAAGCTTGAAACATATGTAAACGGCTGTTACAAATAAACAAACAACGTAAATCTCAGGTAAATACCGTAAACTCTCAACTTCATTTTCAGCCTGACAAACCTTGTTTTTAATTTATAATATTGTCGGTACAAAATTCTAGAAGGTATAAATATCTCATCGCAGGTAGACATCGATTCAGTCTGAAAATATAGCTTCAACAAGCTTGGTCAAGATATTCGATTTAACCAAAAATGATGTAGATTCCTCACGTGGAATTTTGTGTTGTTTTGTTCTGTGTTTTTCCTTTTTAATCAACTTTCAAGTGTGTAACATCTAGTAACTTGAACTACGCCGTTCTGATGAGAGCCAATAAGCTTGAAACATATGTAAACGGCTGTTACAAATAAACAAACAACGTAAATCTCAGGTAAATACCGTAAACTCTTAACTTCATTTTCAGCCTGACAAACCTTGTTTTTAATTTATAATATTGTCGGTACAAAATTCTAGAAGGTATAAATATCTCATGGCAGGTAGACATCGATTCAGTCTGAAAATATAGCTTTAACAAGCTTGGTCAAGATATTCGATTTAACCAAAAATGATGTAGATTCCTCACGTGGAATTTTGTGTTGTTTTGTTCTGTGTTTTTCCTTTTTAATCAACTTTCAAGTGTGTAACATCTAATAACTTGAACTACGCCGTTCTGATGAGTGCCAATAAGCTTGAAACATATGTAAACGGCTGTTACAAATAAACAAACAACGTAAATCTCAGGTAAATACCGTAAACTCTCAACTTCATTTTCAGCCTGACAAACCTTGTTTTTAATTTATAATATTGTCGGTACAAAATTCTAGAAGGTATAAATATCTCATCGCAGGTAGACATCGATTCAGTGTGAAAATATAGCTTTAACAAGCTTGGTCAAGATATTCGATTTAACCAAAAATGATGTAGATTCCTCAAGTGGAATTTTGTGTTGTTTTGTTCTGTGTTTTTCCTTTTTAATCAACTTTCAAGTGTGTAACATCTAATAACTTGAACTACGCCGTTCTGATGAGAGCCAATAAGCTTGAAACATATGTGAACGGCTGTTACAAATAAACAAACAACGTAAATCTCAGGTAAATACCGTAAACTCTTAACTTCATTTTCAGCCTGACAAACCTTGTTTTTAATTTATAATATTGTCGGTACAAAATTCTAGAAGGTATAAATATCTCATCGCAGATAGACATCGATTCAGTCTGAAAATATAGCTTTAACAAGCTTGGTCAAGATATTCGATTTAACCAAAAATGATGTAGATTCCTCACGTGGAATTTTGTGTTGTTTTGTTCTGTGTTTTTCCATTTTAATCAACTTTCAAGTGTGTAACATATAATAACTTGAACTACGCTTTCTGATGAGAGCCAATAAGCTTGAAACATATGTAAACGGCTGTTACAAATAAACAAACAACGTAAATCTCAGGTAAATACCGTAAACTCTTAACTTCATTTTCAGCCTGACAAACCTTGTTTTTAATTTATAATATTGTCGGTACAAAATTCTAGAAGGTATAAATATCTCATCGCAGGTAGACATCGATTCAGTCTGAAAATATAGCTTTAACAAGCTTGGTCAAGATATTCGATTTAACCAAAAATAATGTAGATTCCTCACGTGGAATTTTGTGTTGTATTGTTCTGTGTTTTTCCTTTTTAATCAACTTTGAAGTGTGTAACATCTAATAACTTGAACTACGCCGTTCTGATGAGAGCTAATAAGCTTGAAACATATGTAAACGGCTGTTACAAATAAACAAACAACGTAAATCTCAGGTAAATACCGTAAACTCTCAACTTCATTTTCAGCCTGACAAACCTTGTTTTTAATTTATAATATTGTCGGTACAAAATTCTAGAAGGTATAAATATCTCATCGCAGGTAGACATCGATTCAGTGTGAAAATATAGCTTTAACAAGCTTGGTCAAGATATTCGATTTAACCAAAAATGATGTAGATTCCTCAAGTGGAATTTTGTGTTGTTTTGTTCTGTGTTTTTCCTTTTTAATCAACTTTCAAGTGTGTAACATCTAATAACTTGAACTACGCCGTTCTGATGAGAGCCAATAAGCTTGAAACATATGTAAACGGCTGTTACAAATAAACAAACAACGTAAATCTCAGGTAAATACCGTAAACTCTCAACTTCATTTTCAGCCTGACAAACCTTGTTTTTAATTTATAATATTGTCGGTACAAAATTCTAGAAGGTATAAATATCTCATCGCAGGTAGACATCGATTCAGTCTGAAAATATAGCTTTAACAAGCTTGGTCAAGATATTCGATTTAACCAAAAATGATGTAGATTCCTCACGTGGAATTTTGTGTTGTTTTGTTCTGTGTTTTTCCTTTCTAATCAACTTTCAAGTGTGTAACATCTAATAACTTTAACTACGCCGTTCTGATGAGAGCCAATAAGCTTGAAACATATGTAAACGGCTGTTACAAATAAACAAACAACGTAAATCTCAGGTAAATACCGTAAACTCTCAACTTCATTTTCAGCCTGACAAACCTTGTTTTTAATTTATAATATTGTCGGTACAAAATTCTAGAAGGTATAAATATCTCATCGCAGGTAGACATCGATTCAGTCTGAAAATATAGCTTTAACAAGCTTGGTCAAGATATTCGATTTAACCAAAAATGATGTAGATTCCTCACGTGGAATTTTGTGTTGTTTTGTTCTGTGTTTTTCCTTTTTAATCAACTTTCAAGTGTGTAACATCTAATAACTTGAACTACGCCGTTCTGATGAGAGCCAATAAGCTTGAAACATATGTAAACGGCTGTTACAAATAAACAAACAACGTAAATCTCAGGTAAATACCGTGAACTCTCAACTTCATTTTCAGCCTGACAAACCTTGTTTTTAATTTATAATATTGTGGGTACAAAATTCTAGAAGGTATAAATATCTCATCGCAGGTAGACATCGATTCAGTCTGAAAATATAGCTTTAACAAGCTTGGTCAAGATATTCGATTTAACCAAAAATAATGTAGATTCCTCACGTGGAATTTTGTGTTGTTTTGTTCTGTGTTTTTCCTTTTTAATCAACTTTCAAGTGTGTAACATCTAATAACTTGAACTATGCCGTTCTGATGAGAGCTAATAAGCTTGAAACATATGTAAACGGCTGTTACAAATAAACAAACAACGTAAATCTCAGGTAAATACCGTAAACTCTCAACTTCATTTTCAGCCTGACAAACCTTGTTTTTAATTAATAATATTGTCGGTACAAAATTCTAGAAGGTATAAATATCTCATCGCAGGTAGACATCGATTCAGTGTGAAAATATAGCTTTAACAAGCTTGGTCAAGATATTCGATTTAACCAAAAATGATGTAGATTCCTCAAGTGGAATTTTGTGTTGTTTTGTTCTGTGTTTTTCCTTTTTAATCAACTTTCATGTGTGTAACATCTAATAACTTGAACTACGCCGTTCTGATGAGAGCCAATAGGCTTGAAACATATGTAAACGGCTGTTACAAATAAACAAACAACGTAAATCTCAGGTAAATACCGTAAACTCTTAACTTCATTTTCAGCCTGACAAACCTTGTTTTTAATTTATAATATTGTCGGTACAAAATTCTAGAAGGTATAAATATCTCATCGCAGGTAGACATCGATTCAGTGTGAAAATATAGCTTTAACAAGCTTGGTCAAGATATTCGATTTAACCAAAAATGATGTAGATTCCTCAAGTGGAATTTTGTGTTGTTTTGTTCTGTGTTTTTCCTTTTTAATCAACTTTCATGTGTGTAACATCTAATAACTTGAACTACGCCGTTCTGATGAGAGCCAATAGGCTTGAAACATATGTAAACGGCTGTTACAAATAAACAAACAACGTAAATCTCAGGTAAATACCGTAAACTCTTAACTTCATTTTCAGCCTGACAAACCTTGTTTTTAATTTATAATATTGTCGGTACAAAATTCTAGAAGGTATAAATATCTCATCGCAGGTAGACATCGATTCAGTCTGAAAATATAGCTTTAACAAGCTTGGTCAAGATATTCCATTTAACCAAAAATGATGTAGATTCCTCACGTGGAATTTTGTGTTGTTTTGTTCTGTGTTTTTCCTTTTTAATCAACTTTCAAGTGTGTAACATCTAATAACTTGAACTACGCCGTTCTGATGAGAGCCAATAAGCTTGAAACATATGTAAACGGCTGTTACAAATAAACAAACAACGTAAATCTCAGGTAAATACCGTAAACTCTTAACTTCATTTTCAGCCTGACAAACCTTGTTTTTAATTTATAATATTGTCGGTACAAAATTCTAGAAGGTATAAATATCTCATCGCAGGTAGACATCGATTCAGTCTGAAAATATAGCTTTAACAAGCTTGGTCAAGATATTCGATTTAACCAAAAATGATGTAGATTCCTCACGTGGAATTTTGTGTTGTTTTGTTCTGTGTTTTTCCTTTCTAATCAACTTTCAAGTGTGTAACATCTAATAACTTGAGAACTACGCCGTTCTGATGAGAGCCAATAAGCTTGAAACATATGTAAACGGCTGTTACAAATAAACAAACAACGTAAATCTCAGGTAAATACCGTAAACTCTCAACTTCATTTTCAGCCTGACAAACCTTGTTTTTAATTTATAATATTGTCGGTACAAAATTCTAGAAGGTATAAATATCTCATCGCAGGTAGACATCGATTCAGTCTGAAAATATAGCTTTAACAAGCTTGGTCAAGATATTCGATTTAACCAAAAATGATGTAGATTCCTCACGTGGAATTTTGTGTTGTTTTGTTCTGTGTTTTTCCTTTTTAATCAACTTTCAAGTGTGTAACATCTAATAACTTGAACTACGCCGTTCTGATGAGAGCCAATAAGCTTGAAACATATGTAAACGGCTGTTACAAATAAACAAACAACGTAAATCTCAGGTAAATACCGTAAACTCTTAACTTCATTTTCAGCCTGACAAACCTTGTTTTTAATTTATAATATTGTCGGTACAAAATTCTAGAAGGTATAAATATCTCATCGCAGGTAGACATCGATTCAGTCTGAAAATATAGCTTTAACAAGCTTGGTCAAGATATTCCATTTAACCAAAAATGATGTAGATTCCTCACGTGGAATTTTGTGTTGTTTTGTTCTGTGTTTTTCCTTTTTAATCAACTTTCAAGTGTGTAACATCTAATAACTTGAACTACGCCGTTCTGATGAGAGCCAAAAAGCTTGAAACATATGTAAACGGCTGTTACAAATAAACAAACAACGTAAATCTCAGGTAAATACCGTAAACTCTCAACTTCATTTTCAGCCTGACAAACCTTGTTTTTAATTTATAATATTGTCGGTACAAAATTCTAGAAGGTATAAATATCTCATCGCAGGTAGACATCGATTCAGTGTGAAAATATAGCTTTAACAAGCTTGGTCAAGATATTCGATTTAACCAAAAATGATGTAGATTCCTCAAGTGGAATTTTGTGTTGTTTTGTTCTGTGTTTTTCCTTTTTAATCAACTTTCAAGTGTGTAACATCTAATAACTTGAACTACGCCGTTCTGATGAGAGCCAATAAGCTTGAAACATATGTAAACGGCTGTTACAAATAAACAAACAACGTAAATCTCAGGTAAATACCGTAAACTCTTAACTTCATTTTCAGCCTGACAAACCTTGTTTTTAATTTATAATATTGTCGGTACAAAATTCTAGAAGGTATAAATATCTCATGGCAGGTAGACATCGATTCAGTCTGAAAATATAGCTTTAACAAGCTTGGTCAAGATATTCGATTTAACCAAAAATGATGTAGATTCCTCACGTGGAATTTTGTGTTGTTTTGTTCTGTGTTTTTCCTTTTTAATCAACTTTCAAGTGTGTAACATCTAATAACTTGAACTACGCCGTTCTGATGAGAGCCAATAAGCTTGAAACATATGTAAACGGCTGTTACAAATAAACAAACAACGTAAATCTCAGGTAAATACCGTAAACTCTCAACTTCATTTTCAGCCTGACAAACCTTGTTTTTAATTTATAATATTGTCGGTACAAAATTCTAGAAGGTATAAATATCTCATCGCAGGTAGACATCGATTCAGTGTGAAAATATAGCTTTAACAAGCTTGGTCAAGATATTCGATTTAACCAAAAATGATGTAGATTCCTCAAGTGGAATTTTGTGTTGTTTTGTTCTGTGTTTTTCCTTTTTAATCAACTTTCAAGTGTGTAACATCTAATAACTTGAACTACGCCGTTCTGATGAGAGCCAAAAAGCTTGAAACATATGTAAACGGCTGTTACAAATAAACAAACAACGTAAATCTCAGGTAAATACCGTAAACTCTCAACTTCATTTTCAGCCTGACAAACCTTGTTTTTAATTTATAATATTGTCGGTACAAAATTCTAGAAGGTATAAATATCTCATCGCAGGTAGACATCGATTCAGTGTGAAAATATAGCTTTAACAAGCTTGGTCAAGATATTCGATTTAACCAAAAATGATGTAGATTCCTCAAGTGGAATTTTGTGTTGTTTTGTTCTGTGTTTTTCCTTTTAATCAACTTTCAAGTGTGTAACATCTAATAACTTGAACTACGCCGTTCTGATGAGAGCCAATAAGCTTGAAACATATGTAAACGGCTGTTACAAATAAACAAACAACGTAAATCTCAGGTAAATACCGTAAACTCTTAACTTCATTTTCAGCCTGACAAACCTTGTTTTTAATTTATAATATTGTCGGTACAAAATTCTAGAAGGTATAAATATCTCATGGCAGGTAGACATCGATTCAGTCTGAAAATATAGCTTTAACAAGCTTGGTCAAGATATTCGATTTAACCAAAAATGATGTAGATTCCTCACGTGGAATTTTGTGTTGTTTTGTTCTGTGTTTTTCCTTTTTAATCAACTTTCAAGTGTGTAACATCTAATAACTTGAACTACGCCGTTCTGATGAGAGCCAATAAGCTTGAAACATATGTAAACGGCTGTTACAAATAAACAAACAACGTAAATCTCAGGTAAATACCGTAAACTCTCAACTTCATTTTCAGCCTGACAAACCTTGTTTTTAATTTATAATATTGTCGGTACAAAATTCTAGAAGGTATAAATATCTCATCGCAGGTAGACATCGATTCAGTGTGAAAATATAGCTTTAACAAGCTTGGTCAAGATATTCGATTTAACCAAAAATGATGTAGATTCCTCAAGTGGAATTTTGTGTTGTTTTGTTCTGTGTTTTTCCTTTTTAATCAACTTTCAAGTGTGTAACATCTAATAACTTGAACTACGCCGTTCTGATGAGAGCCAATAAGCTTGAAACATATGTAAACGGCTGTTACAAATAAACAAACAACGTAAATCTCAGGTAAATACCGTAAACTCTTAACTTCATTTTCAGCCTGACAAACCTTGTTTTTAATTTATAATATTGTCGGTACAAAATTCTAGAAGGTATAAATATCTCATCGCAGGTAGACATCGATTCAGTCTGAAAATATAGCTTTAACAAGCTTGGTCAAGATATTCGATTTAACCAAAAATGATGTAGATTCCTCACGTGGAATTTTGTGTTGTTTTGTTCTGTGTTTTTCCTTTTTAATCAACTTTCAAGTGTGTAACATCTAATAACTTGAACTACGCCGTTCTGATGAGAGCCAATAAGCTTGAAACATATGTAAACGGCTGTTACAAATAAACAAACAACGTAAATCTCAGGTAAATACCGTAAACTCTTAACTTCATTTTCAGCCTGACAAACCTTGTTTTTAATTTATAATATTGTCGGTACAAAATTCTAGAAGGTATAAATATCTCATGGCAGGTAGACATCGATTCAGTCTGAAAATATAGCTTTAACAAGCTTGGTCAAGATATTCGATTTAACCAAAAATGATGTAGATTCCTCACGTGGAATTTTGTGTTGTTTTGTTCTGTGTTTTTCCTTTTTAATCAACTTTCAAGTGTGTAGCATCTAATAACTTGAACTACGCCGTTCTGATGAGAGCCAATAAGCTTGAAACATATGCAAACGGCTGTTACAAATAAACAAACAACGTAAATCTCAGGTAAATACCGTAAACTCTCAACTTCATTTTCAGCCTGACAAACCTTGTTTTTAATTTATAATATTGTCGGTACAAAATTCTAGAAGGTATAAATATCTCATCGCAGGTAGACATCGATTCAGTGTGAAAATATAGCTTTAACAAGCTTGGTCAAGATATTCGATTTAACCAAAAATGATGTAGATTCCTCAAGTGGAATTTTGTGTTGTTTTGTTCTGTGTTTTTCCTTTTTAATCAACTTTCAAGTGTGTAACATCTAATAACTTGAACTACGCCGTTCTGATGAGAGCCAATAAGCTTGAAACATATGTAAACGGCTGTTACAAATAAACAAACAACGTAAATCTCAGGTAAATACCGTAAACTCTTAACTTCATTTTCAGCCTGACAAACCTTGTTTTTAATTTATAATATTGTCGGTACAAAATTCTAGAAGGTATAAATATCTCATCGCAGGTAGACATCGATTCAGTCTGAAAATATAGCTTTAACAAGCTTGGTCAAGATATTCGATTTAACCAAAAATGATGTAGATTCCTCACGTGGAATTTTGTGTTGTTTTGTTCTGTGTTTTTCCTTTTCAATCAACTTTCAAGTGTGTAACATCTAATAACTTGAACTACGCCGTTCTGATGAGAGCCAATAAGCTTGAAACATATGTAAACGGCTGTTACAAATAAACAAACAACGTAAATCTCAGGTAAATACCGTAAACTCTTAACTTCATTTTCAGCCTGACAAACCTTGTTTTTAATTTATAATATTGTCGGTACAAAATTCTAGAAGGTATAAATATCTCATGGCAGGTAGACATCGATTCAGTCTGAAAATATAGCTTTAACAAGCTTGGTCAAGATATTCGATTTAACCAAAAATGATGTAGATTCCTCACGTGGAATTTTGTGTTGTTTTGTTCTGTGTTTTTCCTTTTTAATCAACTTTCAAGTGTGTAACATCTAATAACTTGAACTACGCCGTTCTGATGAGAGCCAATAAGCTTGAAACATATGTAAACGGCTGTTACAAATAAACAAACAACGTAAATCTCAGGTAAATACCGTAAACTCTTAACTTCATTTTCAGCCTGACAAACCTTGTTTTTAATTTATATATATATATATATATATATATATATATATATATATATATATATATATATATATATATATATATATATATATATATATATATATATATATATATATATATATATATATATATATATATATATATATATATATATATATATATATATATATATATATATATATATACAATTTATGAATAATGTTCAACGTTGGGGAAAATTTCAAAAGTAAACACTGTCGGCATATCCTGCAATTAGTAGCAGCCGTTGACAAGTGTTTCGAGCTTATTGGCTCTCCTCAGAACGGCGTAGCCAAGTTCAAGTTCAAGAACACACACTCCCCTGAAGGAAGTCGACACATTTTAGGCTACCGTGTTTTTACTATCCGGGTTGGGAGATTTGAAAAAACTACTTCGCCCGTGGAGCGACTATTTATCCTTCAAGGATGCCTCTAGCCGAGAAATTATACAATATATGAATAATGTTCAACGCTGAAGAAAATTTCAATCAAAAGTAGGCACTGTTCTACGGCTACGCCGTTCTGAGGAGAACCAATAAGCTCGAAATATATAGTGAGACTCTTAATCGAAATATTTCAAATAAAACTCTCAGGGAGCTGTCTACACAAATGTTCTCAACGAGAACGAACCCATCACTTTCGAGAGTGAATATTAAGAGCGTTTCGACAAATTCATCGATCGCGTTGAATGATAATAGGATACAATTGTTTCATCATTATTATGAATCATCAGTCCATATTTAATCCATCAATCAAGAATTGATGACTTTCAAAACGAACATAGATCCTATACCAAATTGAGGGGAATTTTTCCTAGTGAAATATTCAAGTAGGCTCCCTCTATCGGAGAAAATAAGTATAAACTCTCCCTAGCGTTCAAGATTCCTACTCATGACAACAGTAAAGCGCGAGTGAAAGGCTCTGTAGATAGTTCATTCGAACACTACAGAAAATTGTCCGCAATGTGTTCGAATAGTCCCATGCCAATCGATCCAGATCACGCCCCGGCGGGCAAAAGTATAGCTAGTTTCAAGATTCACAAATCATTCAATACTAATAAATATTGATGAATTTTTCGAAACGCTCTTAATATTCACCCTCGTAAGTGATGGGTTCGTTCTCGTCGTTGACAACATTTGTGTAGACAGCTCCCTGAGAGTTTTATATGAAATATTTCGATTAAGAGTCTCAGTATTTTCTAGTAATGAATGATTTGTGAATCTTGAAACTATATATATATATATATATATATATATATATATATATATATATATATATATATATATATATATATATATATATATATATATATATATATATATATATATATAAACCGTAGAATGGTCCTACTTTGCTTCAAAAGGTAATTATGAATATTGTTTAAGCTATTAATTATGAATTATACTCAGATGTATCAATTTAAAGTATATAATGTTACTAACATATTTTGAAATAAAAAATAATAAATCAACGTAATAATATATATAAAAGTAGGAATAAGGAGCAAAGTTACCCACGGTTATGGGTAACTTTGCTCGTAGGTATGTTTCACTAGCAATCTCCATTGTGGAGGCTTTTTGAGCAAAGTTATACTTGCCATTTGCAAACTTTGCTCCAGTGATATTACGCTTTTCCTATTATGATGGTACGAATGGTTGAAAAATGGATAAAATTAAAATAAACCGCGTTTTTTGAAGAAATAATATTATATTTTCAAATTTAGTTACAAAACCACTTTGTTTCATTGTTTTTTTATATTCTTAAATTATAATAATAATAATAATAATAATAAACTTCTTTATTTCAAATTATCTGATAGGTTACATATATAATAAAAAACCAACAGAGAACCTAAAATGACGTCAGAACTACAACCTCCAACATAATGTTATAAATCCTATATCTTCATTTTCCACTCAACACACATGAATTGAATTTATGGCATTTCTACCTTTCTAAATAGTCATTCAGTGAGTACGGTTGCAATGTAATGATCATATCTTCAACTTTTTTCTTTCATAGTGTAAGTTCTCTTTATTTCATCTGGGAGCTGGTTGAAAATTTTTATACATCTGTATGATGGATGTTTCTCTGTAAGAGAGAGTTTATGGTGGGGATAGTGAATATCAACACTTCTTCTCGTTAGATGAGAATGATTTGATGTATGAACAGTAAATTTTTCTCTATTTTTCATTAAAAATATAAGGCATTCATATAAATAAATTCCATATACTGTCATAATTTTGTTTCTTTTAAATAATCCTCTGCATGACTCCTTTTGCCTCTTATTATCTGAATTTTGAAAATATCTTCAACATCACTTACAGCTCCCCAGAAGATTATCCCATATCGCAGGATAGATTCAAAGTTGGCGAAATAAATAATTCTCTGAACATCTTCACTTAAGTAATTTTCTGTTGATCTTATGGCAAAGCATATCTGACTGAGTTTTGTACATGTATACTCAATATGCTGCCTCCATGAAAAACACTAGTCAACATAGACACTTAGAAATTCAGAATCATTCATATCAACTCTACATCCGTTGATCTCTAGAGAGTCCGCAGTTTCTTTTTTGGATTTGTTAGTTTTAAAAATAGTAGCCATTGTTTTTTCTTTATTCAAGAGGAGCTTATTCTTATTCATCCACGTTGTTATTTTTCTAAATGTTTCCTGTTATTTCTTCAACCTCGTCAAAAGTTTTTGCTCCAACTATGAGACTTGTGTCATCCGCAAAAGATGTTATCCAAGCTGGAACGCCCTCTGTGCAGTCCATTCACATCATTCAAAAATAAAATGAACATTATAACAGAATTATAACATTAACATTATTATGAATTATTATTAACATTAACATCAATTATAACATTATAATTGAACGTTATAACAGACACTGTTATCTTAACTAGTAACTGGGGTTACAAATGTTTAGTCTTTGGACAAATATCAGTCAAAATTAACGAGATCAACTCCTCAAAAATGAAAACTTACAAAAATAAAAATATTTATGAAAATTAAACATATTTAAACTGGGCATATTTGAAAACCCCAAAATTTAAAAAGTTTTGTCTATTTCAGGAACTGAGTATATTTCACGGCGTGAACTAATTTTTTTAGGGACTTCAATACATATCAATACATGCTGCCAATTTTATCGACGGGTCTAGGCCACGTACAGGATTTGACTTACAGGATATATATATATATATATATATATATATATATATATATATATATATATATATATATATATATATATATATATATATATATGTGTTTATATTATTATATTATATATATTTAATATAATAATATAAACACCGCAAAAACAAAGATGATGCTGAACCCTTTCTGCCCCAGACATCAAATGGAGGTGTTCAAATCTCCTTAGAGATAGCAGCGTCTTACACATATCTGGGACAGATTGTCACGGGATACGGGGATATTACACCGGAGATCATGCAAAGAACTAGAACAGCTTGTGGTACAATTATGCAGATATGCCCCTATCGTTAACGAGCAAAGTGTTTGACCAATGAGTATTACCAGCGATTACCTACGCCAGCGAAACTTGGACCCTGAAATCTGCTCATGTCCAGAAGCCTCTAACAACCTAGCGAAGTATAGAAAGATACATGATGGGCCTAACCATATGAGATAGAAACGCTGCAGCTGGATAAGAGGTCAAACAAAGGTGAAGGATGTCGAGGAGTGTGTAAAAAGGTCAAAGTCGAAATGAACTGCCCATTTACGCTGGGCAGGCCATCTAGCTCGAGCAAGAGATGAGCATTGGTCAGCTGTGGTTGATGATTGGGATGTGGAAGATGTGTGTGTGTGTGTGTGTGTAAAACGTATTTCCAGAACACATAAAAATTAAATTGTACAACCACCACAATATAACATTATGTACGGAAATATTTCAGACTTCAGTTTTCCCATAAGTCAACAAAGTGAGTTTTAAAGATTTATCAGTATTTCTGTCAGTCGTTTTTTCCACATTTCAGAATTAAACAATTCAAAAACGTTTTATGGAAAAGTGGTATCATTTCAATATATCACATATGTCATATCACATAATACATCAAACATATGAATATCAAAAACTCTCATGAAGTAGGTCAGATTGTTCTTCTCTTAATTACACTAACATTTTATCAGTATTGATTATGATTGTATTATCACCTCTATCTATTATGTTTCCCGTTTATCATGTGAAGTACAATCAATATGTTTTACAAATTATCTAAAAATCGATAAAGAATTTCTCCATTTCCTCTATTCAGCCAACAGGAAACTGGTTTAAACAATATATAAACCTCACAGCCTAATTCTTATTACGTAAGTAGAGTATCACAGTCTTGTAGAACAATACTTCTTCTTCAGGTTTAGTATCTTTTCTGTCACCTTCTGCAAAGTCGAATTTGAGTTGGTAAAAATATGAATCAGATATTTCGAATTTTGTTAACATATATTTTAGACATTTGCTGTACTTAATAAGTTCTTTTCTACTCTTTTATTTATTATTTTAAAATATATGTTATAAATTTCCATCTAGTGTATACTGGGATCTCTCATTGAAGTTGGTGATATTTGGTATTCAGTGATGGCTGTTAATAGTTTTTTTTTCTGTGAAGAATATACTTTTTCTGTGAAGGTGTACTCCTTTTCAGACCAGAGAAACATTCAAGAATTTATGAATTATCAAAGAAAATACTCGTATTCAAGTAAAGAACAAAACATCCGTTCTTATGCACCCATTATTATACGTTTGCCGTAATTCTCATAGTTTATGAGTCGATATGCTTGCTGCCAAGCAAAAAAACTGTCCTTTAATAGAATTACATTGAGTAATACAGGAAATGGTCATGCATGTCCTTCTCAAATGGAAATTATGTATATTATTTTCGTTCTTGCATCGATAATATTACAATCAAACACTGAAAAACATGATGGATATTGCGCCTCTTATTATGGAAAGATCTGTAAAAAGTATATTGATGATACGAAAAGAGTATATTACAATACATCAGAAGGTTACAAAAATGAAGAGATCACGACCGGACTTTGGAGTGAAATGATTGTTACTTTCAAAGAACCTTGCCGAAGTGCAGCAGAAGTGAGTTTATACTACAGCTATAATCTTTCAAAATTTTGTTAGATGGTATACTGTTTATAATTGATCAAATTTAAATTGTAGGTATTCATGTGTGCTTATTCATTTCCTGAATGTAATATTTATACTCCACTTCCACTGTGCTATGAAGATTGTATTGCTGTAAAGAATCTATTTTGCTACAAAGAATGGGCAATAATTGAAGAGAAAAAATCAAAAGGAGTGTTCTTCCAGTCTAGGGGACATTTTAGGTTGCCTGATTGTGATAAATTGCCAAAATATGTAGTTATTAATAAAACTGCAAGCTGTGCTCATACTGGCCTCACTGAAATAAAAAAAGATGAAGTTACCTGTAAGGAGCTAGTATAGTGCATTCTTTGTTTTCTACAAAATATTACTAAAATAAGCTTAACTTACTTTTATATTTAACTAACTGAGAAGACATTATATTGTTGTGATATTTCAGATGATTGTGTGAAAGGAAGAGGTCGATTTTACCAAGGGAAAGTAAATGTCACTGAGAGCGGAATATTATGTCAAAGATGGGACTCACAAAGTCCTCATACGCATGTATCTCCTCCAAATGTTTTTCCAGAATTGGAAAATTCCGAGAATTTTTGTAGAAATGCAGGTGGCGAAGAAGTAAAACCATGGTGTTATACTTCAAATGGAACAAAAAGATGGGAATATTGTGATATACCTCTCTGTCCAAATTCTGTAGTTGATGACAATAAAGATATGAGCATAATGATGGATGATTTAACTCCAACTAAATTGATTATTATATCTGTGAGTGGTTTATTAATTATCATAGTTATAATGCTTCTAGTGCTGTTGTGTCATCGTGTTCACAAACATTTTCTTGGCTACAATCCAGCTGTTACTACGGAAGTTAATATTGATTTGAATAAATTACCAAGCAACATGGCTTATCATAGGTGAGGGAATCATTGAATTAATTTTTTTGGTAGAATATTTACAGTGTAAGACCATGTAGTTATTGTATTTGTACACTGTATTTGACCATATAGTATTTGCATTTAAAGCAACTTTTAGGCATGGTGCAACTCTCAATCCAAAATTAGAAAAATTAGAATTTCCTCGAAATGATATCATATATATTAGAGACCTTGGTCAGGGTGCATTTGGTAGGGTGTTCCAAGCAAGAGCTCCAGGTTTAGTTTCAGGTGAAGAATTCACTGTAGTTGCTGTTAAAATGCTTAAGGATGATGCGTCTGAAGACATGCAAGATGATTTTGAAAAAGAAGCTTGTTTATTATCAGAATTTGACCACCCAAATATTGTGAAATTATTGGGAGTTTGTGCAATTGGACGCCCTATGTGTCTATTGTTCGAATATATGGGAAAGGGTGATTTGAATGAATTTTTAAGGTAACACATCATTCTATTTTTTGTTAATTACCTTCTATCTAGTGGTAACCTTAATAGTGTTAGTATATTTTTTAGGCAGTGTTCTCCCAGCAACTATGTTCTGAGAAGTGCTATTGATGGAGAGTACTGTAATAGGGACATATTCAAAGATAATCAATTAAACCATCTGGACCTTTTGAATATTGCATTGCAAATTGCTTCTGGTATGGTGTACCTTTCTGACAGGAAATTTGTACATCGAGATCTAGCTACTAGGAATTGCTTAATAAATGACAACATGGTGGTTAAAATTGCTGACTTTGGCCTCTCCCAGAAAATCTATTTGCAGGTAACTAAAAATCTTGTTTGTAGAAATACTTTCCAGCTCTTGAATACTTTAGGTGTGTTGAAGAAGTCTTAACTATAAAAAAAGAATTTGAAATTCTCGAAAGTCTGTTATATGTCAACAGTTTTTATGGTTATTTTATCTTAATTTAAAAAGTTTTTTCACTTTCAAATAACTATGAAAAAATTAATTACTAAAGGAAATTGACATTAACTTTTGAAAAATGAATGTTATCACATCAATAAATAATATTTTTATAGATTAGTTGTTTTTGAAATAGTAGTATTCATGCATTATCCATTAAATCCTTTCAAGGACTATTACAAAGGTAGCGAGAGAGATGCAATACCAGTGAGATGGATGCCATTAGAGAGCATCTTATACAACAAATACACTCCAGAATCTGATGTGTGGGCATTTGGAGTCTGTCTTTGGGAAATTTTCTCATTTGCTTTGCAACCGTATTTTGGAATGACTCACGAGGAAGTTGTTAAATTTCTCAAGGCTGGAGAGGTGTTGCACAGTCCTGACAATACTCCTCCATCAGTGTATGAAGTTATGAAGCAGTGTTGGGCTCAAAAACCCAGTGACCGGCCGAGTTTTCGAGCTATACATCAGTCTCTTACAGCCATTCATACAAGCATGTTGAGTCAGCCTCATCAAATGATGGCATAAATGATGTATTTCAACAAACAGAATAGATATTTTCTATATCAATTTATTGATGACATTAGATGCAAGTGGTCTGAGAACAATATTTTCATGAATCTTATCTGTTTTTATATTTTTTAAACTTCCTTATTTTTCATCTCATTTTATTATATGGAAAAAAATGAATCTTGTAATTTGTCTAATCGAAAAAGAGAAGTAAATTTTTTTCAACCATAATAGTATTGGTGTAATGGTTTTCAGAATGAAATATTTTCATATATTGATGAAATCACCTAATATAATTTATCATTCTCTGTTGCATTCAAATATTATTTAACATATTATGAAAGGTTCAATAAATCACTTTGACAGGTATTTCCTACAATGACAATAAATATGGATATGTAATTGCACTCTTTTTCAGTTAGTGATTTTTCTTTGTACTAGGTTTTCTGTTATTTCAGGCAAGTATAATTCTGTATTGGATTACACAGCCATTTACAAAATTGAACCAGAATATTATTTCAAAAATTACATTAACCTCATACAGTTAAAAATAGAACATATATTGTTTATCATTTTCACAACTATTTTAAAAATACATGTGCCTGATTTTTGCTCATTTTTATAGCCTTTATAATAAAGTATTTAACAGACACTTGCAACTTCCGTTGAAAAAGGAAATGTTGGAACTAATAACAATGTGAGTACAGTCTGTTGTGTAGTCCCTTCCATTTTAATAAAATAAAATATATTATGAACAATCCAAACTATATATTGAATTTGGAATATTTATACAAAGATTTCTACTTTCATTCACCAATAATTTTGTTACATATTACTGTGAAGTATCTTCTGTGTACTTATAGGTCATTGTATTTCGATTTTATCCTTTATAAAATGTTGACTATTTTAAATGTATTAAGTATTCTAATGTCTATGCTTTGCATAAAGATATATATTTTTTAAATAAGTCAATATTTATTAAGTATTTGATTAAATCTTTTAGTACCACTGATGAAATGTTTCTTGTTTTGAAATATTGGAATTATTGTAAAGCAGTGTTCTTTGCTTGAACTACTATATGAAGTGATTGAAAATATTCTTCATCTATAATTCTGCACCAGTTTTATCATTTAATCATACCAACAGCACTCCTTATAAACAACTAAGTGTTATACGTAACAATACAAGAACCTTGAAAATTGGATAATTGTTTCAGAGGGTTCAAATATATTTTTCACTTCCTGATTTAGCGAGTCAAATTGAATACTATCTTGCCTATAGTATGAACTTTTCATTTGTTACCTTTGAAGTAATGTGATAGTTTAGATTATTTGACAATATTTTAAATAATGTACAGCTAATGTTTGTGGCATCTTCAGTAAAATATTCGATATATTTAATAATGCAATTTTTTCAAGTCTTCAACACTGCAATAAAACTTATGAATTACAGTGATAGGCACCTATATCATAATTTCATCGAAATTTTATATTTTATAGAAACTTTGAATATGCACTATATATATAATTGTTAAATCCATTTATGAACAAGTATATTAAATTGAGAATATCGAGAAAAGACTGATTTATTTTTTCAAAAGATGCCAATGAATAGACATAATTATAATTTTTTTGCACTATATTTAGTCGTAGATGTGATGTGTTTTATATAACATTCCCAAAATGCTTGAATATAATTATATAGGTGTATCTAATTTTTGTAACTTAAAATATCCATACAACTGAAATATTGTTTGATTTTTTCCCACCATTTTTTATATTGTTTTCATATTTTTATGCCAGCTACAGCATTCACTACTACTATGTTTTTTCATATAATATATTTTTCTCATACTCAACTCAAATTGTTGCCATTCATTTACAAAGAACTGAAAACACTCAAAATATTGTATTAGTAACCATTTTCGTCCATATTTATTGAGATCAATGTCTGTAGTTTGATAATAACTCGAATAAGTTTTAGTCAATCCCTTGATATAGTAAAATGTGTGGGATGCAAAAAGTCATTAACTAAAATTATACCTGATCATAATTCAATTTGATATAGAAAAAGGTCAACAAGTACAGTTTCAATTGTTTTTGATTATTCAATTCATAAACAATTATGCGAATGAGCAAAGCAAATATTTCCATAAAAAAACTAAATTATTTCAAATCGGTGTTCATATTTTAAATTGCAATTTTGAAGAAATGACGTGTTACTTAAATGTTACTAAATATTCTTCATTTTCATTAAAGTTATGATGCTGTTTCTGTATTGTGTATTAAGATCTAATGAAATAGTCACGAAATTCAAAGGTTTGAATAAATCATCGGTTTTTTGTCCAGTCAGGCTTTAATCGGAATATATGTTATTTAGAAGTATAAATGAGTTTTCATTAAAAGCTATGTATCTGATGTTAAAATATAAAATAACTTGATTGTCATACCCTTAACAGTAAATTATCACCTAATACTAGGCCATACTTTAATTATCCTCACCTTATAAAACCGACTTTCAACTTAATTCGTTTTTTCTGCTGCTGCATATGTATTTAGGAGATGAGAAAATTTTGTATAGAGCCTAAAACATAATTTGGTATAACTTAAGGATTGACAATCGAGACATGGTAGCCAGTAAATAAGGCAAAAATGAATGATCATCATTTGATGATAGATTAAAGGCTAAAGAAGACATAAATTGTTAAATAAGATGATTATTGATTCCTATGACAAAATAACAAAAAAGCTGACAAGTATGTATACACTTTAAAAAAATAGCTTATAGGTGATCTGAAGAAATTTTTAAAATATGATTCAACAGTTCGATTATTCATCCAATTAACTGAAAGTATTGCAATGCCCTTAGTGGAAAAATATGATAGTTGCACTGACTTTCTTCAGATCTGTGAAAATAACAAAATCATTTGCAATAAAAAATATTTGAAACAATCTTATGTTCGATGATGACAGTGAAACAGTAGTGAGAAAACACTAATCATTTTCACATTTATGAATAGTAATAATACTTATAGAAGCACAAAGCAATTCTGAGCCATTGAAAATGTTCACTTGTTACATCATACTATAAATAACTATAGTTGATTAAGACCGCAGAATAGAAACAACAATAATAATCACATCATTGAACCACATAAATTTCTCATTTCAACATCAACGGAACAAGTCGTCTCTGGGACAGCTAGGAGGCATGCTTAACTTTAAATTATTCCTCATTAGATGCAATGAAGAAATGAACTCTTGAGAATCAACTGTTGCCTGTCTACATCGACCTCTCGGTAATATATTGCATCGAACAAATGATTTACGAGTACCTATACAAAATATGAACTATCCATTGTTCTATATTTTTCCTTAAATGAGATATACTTTATTCAAAAAACGTGGAATCACAGCCACCCTTCATTCACGCCCAATAAAAAGAGTTCAGATCACAGTAATTCACTAACAGTTGCAAGGCACTGGCTATCAATTGGTCTCATAGCTAGTAAGTAAAGCAGCGTCTACCGGTTCCATGCAGCTTGGACAAGTGAGACTTCTCATCAGCCAGTCGTCGATGCACTTCATATGGTAAGTGTGCATGCATGGCAGGTAACGCAATGCATCACCCACCATGAATTCTCCCATGCAGATCACACATTCTCGGGTTTTCTTACAGCCATCATAGGTGCCTGAAAAGAATCAGTGAGCTGAATAACAAGAAAAATATTGATTTTTCATTAAAACATCGTGATTTTAAACGTTCAACTGTACAAAAGGTTAATATAGTTATAATGGGAACTTAAAATGGATTAAGTTCAACTGCAGACTGTTTTACTTAGAGAAGCACAATTTAGCGCCCTACGATTTTCAGATGAAAGAACGGTACTGTATAACAGATGATTTGTACAGATATATAGACATATGTCTATATAAACATTTAACAAAAACAACAAAAAGCCAATGTATTAACTTACCAGTTGGAAGATGTTGGATCAATCCAATACGCTTTGCAATTTTCACTTGTTCTTCTTCAGTCAACTGAGCCACAGATCGCGTTACACTAGGAGATGGATGATATACTGGTAGAATTGCTTGCTGAGCAGGCAGAGCTTCCTGAAGAGAAGATATTAATAAATGATACAACTTACATATTTTTTATATTATTACTAAAACATTTCTTTAATTTATTGATGTTACATGGACTGTTTGCTACGTGATTTTATTTATTCGTAAAAGATTCTGAGATTAAAATGAAATCTATTCCTTGAAAAATATCTGATCATGTCAGTTGAAAAAAAAATTATTTCAGAACAGCAAATTGCATAAAAGAAAATGTTGCGTTATGATATACTGCTAATTTGTTGTGTGTTCATCAATTAACAATACGTTGAATTGTTACAAAGTTTAGAAAAATTTTGACACGTCTCATGTGAAATGGAGTCAGTCAGAATGAATCGGTAGAAACCTTAAAATGCTGAGGGAAAACCTTCCACATGACAAAATAATTGATTAGCGTGTTGCAGGACAGGATGTACATTTTGCGAATCCTTGTCTAAGGAAAGCATTCGTTGGATTATCAAAAATATTCTGGGGATAGTTTGTCACGTACAAAATTAGTCGCAATTCATGCATTATTTAAGTCGACTTTAGTTTTGACTTTATTCTTGATCAGATTTCAATCTTGGGTAGTCAACGGCAAGTGCTGATTGATGCACCTTTAGAATTTGAAGAAAAAACTCCGAGACTGACACATGTTTGGTCTGATTAAAATGCAAGAATTGGAGCATGCTTTTCTGTTAGAATGGTAATACATTAACCTCAAAGTAAAACTTAAAGTGAACATTCAGAACTTAAGACATTCACTGTCTTTGTATGCATTGTTTTCTGCAGCTAATTAATATCCACATTTGAAAAGTTTTAAAAATTAAAAAATTCTATTCGATTATTTGAATTTTAAATCCAAACAAGTCTTCCTCAAGGAAATATTTTTCAATTAGGCGTGTTCCTATTAGGCTAATATATAATTCACTTAACGTTACATCAATGCCAAATAACTATAAAGAGAAAAATACTATAATATAATCAATTACATACTAATACTTATATATTCATCTAAAATAAATCTAGCGAGTTAATTGTCAATAGAGTATTTTCATATTATATTGATTAGCAATAAATCATTACTTGCAATATATAATTTTCGAATATGTTAGCTTTATCGTTCGATATTTCCGCAAAACTGTGAAAACAACAATTATCAAGCGAAAGTTATTGATTTCCTTCGAACATTTCATTGGATGTCTACATAACACTTGAACCGTTGCATGATAAGTATTTGTTGGACCTGATTATGCGTATACTATACTTCAGTTTATTAATGTACGATAATCTAAATGACCCCACTTATTTATTGGATTCGTTTCAACGATTCACACAAACGATACAGATAACGTTGCCTCAAGTTTTTATTTTGTAAGAAACAGTCAATACAATAAAAAAAATAGAATGAATAATTATTAAGCAAACACAATGAAGTATCAAGTAGAAAAAATAATTTATAATTTTAAAAAAATATATATATATATATATATATATATATATATATATATATATATATATATATATATATATAATAAGTCAAATAGTTAAGAAACAAATAAATCTAAAAAAACACGATATTTCACTGAGCTAGTTTTTCAGTTGTAATTGTCATAGTGTTTAATTGAAGTGTTTTATTTTCATCATCACTTATCATTTATTCACACATCAGTGTGCTTCAGATTTAACCTTTTTATTGGATATTTTTCCTACACTTTAATTTTCCAATATATCCAACTCAAATTTACAATTGACCTATGATAATTTACAAATAAATTAAACAATAAAAACAAATTTTAACATTCAAAATTAGGTATAAAAACTTGGCCAATTATGTTTCTAAATTCATATTCTTTACAGTATATGGAAGTAAAAATTTACATTTGAATATAATGGAGTTGGATATATAATGATTAAGTTTTTGCTCATAATGATTAAGTTTTTTTCTTATTTATCCATTTGAACAATTCTGTGAAAGAATATTTTAGTTAAAGTTATCAATATAATTTTTGATTGATACAATACTAATTAAATAACTAATAAAATATTCCATGGCCAGATAAATAGAATGGCAATTCCAACAATAAAAGTGAAATTATGTTGAACTTAAGTACAATTTTGTTTAATCCTTTTTAAACCTGGCATTGTTTCAAACTTGATAATGATATTATTATGATTATTGATAAACACATTGCATTTGTGACTCATTTATATTATTCTGGAAGCAATCATTAATCAGTTATCAAAAACAGGACCACTGAATCTATTTACAAACACATTATAATTCAACACCATAAATATTTTTTTATGATAATGCTGATTTTATTAACCACTTTCACAATACCATTTATATCATATTCCATTAGATAATAAAACAACACAACCTCCAATTCTAAAATTAACACTCAATTAATACTTACTCAAAGAAAATTAAGGTTTTTATACATACATATTACATATCCTCAAAAATGTATGTAACTATATCTTATGTAAATGTAAGAAATTGAAAAAGTTGACCTTTTATATAAAGAATTACTTACGTTGACAACATGTGACAATAAGAAAATAATTATTTGTAATTGTTATATGCATATTCAAAGTGAACAAATGTCTCAAGCAGCTGGTATGCTTCTCTGATCAACAAGACCTTCTCATTTACCTTTGGGAGTGAATGATGAATACAAGCAAGCATTTCTTAGAAATGATGATGTCCTATTATAGGACAGGTGTTCTATCCCACAAATTTTTTTTGTACTGATTGACATGATGTTTTGCATATTTGAATACATGAAACAAAATAACTAAATGACACAAAGGTTTCTCTTATCGCATGGTGAAACATGTTGAATAATATAAAATTAAAACGCTTGGCTTAAGTGTCACTGAATATATTATCAGCTCTACTTATGTTTTGGGTGGTTAGCCCATCATCAAGAGTATTTAACAATATTACCGTAATATTTTAACAATATTGGTAATACTGTTGAAGACTTGATAATATGTAAAGTTGTGAATATATTCAGTGAAACTTAAGTCAACTGTTTTCATTTTAATTTACTATTATTTACAATGAAACAAAAGCTGAAATGTTTGCAGATTAGGAAAGTTGAACTCATAAAATGAATATAATTTCAAATATGTTTGCTTAATTGAGTCAATCTAGAAATCAAGAGAATCAACCCAACTCGAATATTCACCGTATTCATCCTGTCAGAATATTACAGCCAATTACATATGGAATTAAATAAACTATGAATGTTCTGAAAAATGGACTATACTAGCAAAACAATTAGAATTTAATCAAAGAAGACAACACAACACATTGCATAAATGTCTTCTTACAGTGTCAGAAGTCAGGATAAAACCAAACAAACAGGGTAATTGAATCGTTTTACCCAAATTCAAAAGAAAAAACAAATACTTACTTGATAGTTTGGAGGGCTTAGTTGGTCTGAAGATGATTCTCTAACGCTATCATTGCCTCTCAGAAGAGATATATCATCCGTGGTTGATCTTTTCAAACAATTTCCCATTTTTTTTACTCGTCATGCAATTAAATGACAGTAACTGCTACTAGGGCGATCGCTTTCATCACAATAGAAATACTTTTTTGTAACCAACATGTAGATTCAACTGTTGATATTTCAATATGTGACACAAATTAAATATTACCACGAAAACTCGATAATAACAATTAAGTAAGGCTGAAATAAGATATTATAAATAGGACTTTATAATACACGGACTTTTGTTTTCGAAGGACGAAATTACTATTTTCTTTAGTATTCATTTGTCAGTGTCAAAAATACTGACTTAATTTTGAATTTTTCTTTCAATGATTATGGCTGCCATTCTTCAACTTTTTTTAACCAGTAAACTGAATTCTCGATTTGATGAAAATATGGAGCTATTATACTGTTACGAATTATGGGTTTCGACGGATAAATTCCAATAACTTTTAACAACAATAAATATCCTTTATTAACAACTGAAAATATAAATACAACAATGTCAATGTCACTTATGTATTAACCTTATTTGCAAAGAACTCTACTATGCCGACACGTGGTTGTTACTCTATGTTCTTCTCTCACGATCTCAAACTGGAATGCGTTGCTACTCTTGTTCTTCTCTGACGACACGAAGTATAGATCACAGCCTAACTCTACTTACAAGCCGTGAACATAGACTTGGCAACACCGCATCAGCTCAATGCGGTAGACCGATCGGTCTTCGAACATCGGTCTACTGCATGTTAATAATTGCCTTTTCAGAAAATTTTCAGCGAAACGGTACGTTGTATAAAAAAATAGTTTTAACAAAAATTGTAGATCATGCAATTATCTATAGAAATTAATAATAACTTTTTTATAGCTAAAAAGAACCATGCCTTTATCAGTTATAGTTTCAAAAGTTTTTATATTCCACGATTTACATATTAAAATCTTTATTTATAATTGGATGTTAAATCAACAAAATTACAAATTGAATCTGAGTTTTCAAAGGCTTCATTCAATTTCTCACAACGTTCCTTCAATGCTTGAAAATGTTTGGCACAAACTACAGAATATTTTGTGGGGGTCCATTATGCCCTAGAAATATTTTTTAGCCATTGATTCATTAGATTTCCATCATATGGTAAACGAAATACAGAAACTGGTGGTTCGCCGGCCTCGAGGTAACTTTTGTAGTTCGACTTGCATCCAAGCACACAGCAATGACTTGGCATGTTAATTTTTGTGCTAATATCAAGAACAAGACTTATAAGAGATTAGTTCTAAATAACTACTAAATCTAACAAAGGGTAAGTAACTCTACTAATCACAAAAAGGAACAATTCTAGCAAATAACCTTTTGTTAATGTCTGAACTACTCAATCAAAACATCAGTAATCGGTAGCTATTGTATAGATATAAGGAGTCCGAACGGTATAGGTTTTTTACTTGGAAAAATGCCAGACCCGTCAGAAGACGTCCTCGAATACCTAGAGGACATACCATTACTTATTCGATGAAATTCAAAATTCTCTTTCACTATATACATGTTATAAAAATTAATGTTTTTATTTTTTAATGCTTCAAATTCTAAATTAATTACGCTAAATAGTCATTTTAACAGCCTTCAGCTGAAAAATTTCTCAATACACGTCATATCATGATTGTAACAATAAATTATATCTATAACTGTTGGAAAAATCGAGTAGTGCCGAAAGTTCGCGAAGTTCCGAAATTCGAGTAGTGTCGTAAAACCGCGAATGGCCTTTCCGAACAGTGATCAAGTGCGGTACTTCTACAATTATTGCTAATATATTGATCAATTATATATGTTTACAATTTATACCAACATATCTAACTGTACATTACGTGAGTAAAGTTTTCTGTGGTTTCCTTTACCATCAAACGTCGGAAGAATTGAAAATCCGACGTTCGACCGAATGGCACGTAATCAGAAAGTCGGCCACAGATAGGTTTTTCCGTAGTATTTATGGACACAACATCAAAGCTAGATCATAGTTCTCTTTTCTACCACTGGGCTGCACAATGTTCAAGACGTACAGATGTCCATCAGACTTAAATACGCGCGAATTTGAAATTATAATTAATTATAAATTTATTTGTTTAAAAATAGTTTTAATAAAAAAATGGGAAGGTGTTGTGCTGTTCGTGGTAGAAAGGTTCTGTGCCTTAGTGGCAGAAAGGCAAATGGAAATATAGGAAAAGTGGCTTTATTTAAAGTACCCAAAGTAAGTAACCTTAAAATTGTCCTGGGAATTAGTGTTGTTAATAAATATTTGTTTTATAAATTTTGGCGTTAAATAATACTTGAAAAATTTATAGTCTTATTTGTCGTTGATTCAACAAAGTCATTATTTTTTCCACAGGATGCTGAAATGCGTAAGAAGTGGAGTTCTGCTGTTGACCAAGATTTAAAAGCTACCAATTATATATGAAAATTGCATTTCAATTCTGAAGATGTGATAAAAAGTGATCGGACAGTATTAGCGGATGGTAGTATATACGTGTATGACTACCAAAAAGTTCATTTGCGGAAGAAAGCAGAGCCAAAACTGAATACAACTTATAATGATAACCAAAATAATAACAGCTTGTTGTCAGATGTTTCTGTAGATACTTCTGATATTGTTGACGACATTATCAATAATGACCGTAGCTTAAATGTTGAGACAAATACTGTTAATCAATTTCTAATCGAAGTTATTGGCCCCAAGAAAAGTAATGAGCCGAAGGCAAGCAATGAGCCTCAGATGACTGAGCCTGAGACAAGTAATGTGCCTGAGTTTTCTTTTCATTGTATAGAAAGAATTTTAGAATCTCAACCATTACGTAAAAATTGGAGTTGGACAGTATTATTTTAATTGATAATATTAGTTATTACATAATTGTATTGTTATTCAATTAGTTTTTCACATAAAAATTGATATGAATTTGAAAGTTACGGTAAGAAGCTGAAATATAAATCATTACTTAAATAGTATTATAAAATTTTTATCATGTTACAGATAATCAATGCACAAACGAATATTCTTGTTATGAATGTGAATATTTCTTCGATGGCTTGTGTTTCACAGTTACTGAGCAATTTCGAAAAAAACCTTTTTTTGCAAAGGAAGTGGTTACAATGAGAAGAAGTAATGATGAATTTAGACAGATAAATGAATTGATAATAAATCATGCAATTACTTTGTAGCAAATAAGATCTTAAATATCAAGTTTAAAATTTGATTTAAACTTTGTTTTTTATGTTTATAGATGTTCACAAATTTGTACTGCTATATTAGCATCGAATGAAAGGTATAAGAAGAAAGTAGAGGACTATAATCTGCTCTTACTCACTTGCAACACCTCCAAAAGGATCTAATGTGACAGCAGGGGAATTATTAGGATCATTAATGCAGACCTGAGCATCATTTGAAGGCAGTAATGTTAATAAGGAAAATTGGAGTAAAAAATTGGATGAAATAATTGAAAATACTTTTGATAATAATAATAATGTTGAGAATAATGTAAATTCAGATGATTTACCTTCTAATAATGATAGTAGCAACAAGGCTGATGATAATGATAGAAATAACAATATCATTACTAATAACAATGAAAGTGATTATGAGGGTGACAGTAAGAAGGGAGTGTCTAGGGGCAGCTATGTGATTTCGTATAATGCAGGATATGTAGCCTGTAATATTTTATATTATATATATATATATATATATATATATATATATATATATATATATATATATATATATATATTTATATATATTATATATATTATTATGTTATGTTTATTATATATTATAAATTCTAAGATTTTTGCTTCACTTGACATTGTGTTTATTGGTCTAAATTCTTCAATGAACTTAGTATTGAGAACTTTTTTGATGGTACTATTGTAGTAATCTTAAGTTTACTTGGGATTACACCTCTTTTAAGTGAACAATTAATGATTATTGATCAAGGGTTATCAAACACTTTCAAAGCATTCTTTTATCATTGACATATCAGCTTCATTAGGACTACTTTTATTTGGCAATGTAAATTTCTGCATGTAAAGACGAAAAATAATCCATGAATTTAATTTTTGAAAACCTTTTAACATTTTGTTTATTTTTTTTGATAAAATGGTGCCTGTTAATTCTTGTGGTAATTATTAATATCTGAAATTTTTTCAATTACAGAGTATCTCTTTATCTTTTTAATACTGCTGAGTTGAAGGCGCATGAAAAATTTCTCAAATTTTCCTAAAACATTTTATTCCACGTTTTTCGAATATTTTATTTCAGTTGTCAATAGCAACACGACTTCCCGCGTAAAAATTTAAACAAGCACTTCTTAAACCGTGGCGCGACCTAGCGGCAAAAGATCTGGTCCTAAAATTGATACCATACTTTTAACATTACGTTCGGACTCCTTATATCTATACTTCGTGTTATTTCTTGTAGAGCAAACAGGACGCTTCCCAAAACTTTCGCAATTTGAAAATAAATAATTTGAGATTTCGGTATAAATACTATATTTTTCAATAGTGTACAGTGTATTACAAGTGGTGATGTTGATAATTTGTTGAAATCTCAACATCAAACACTAAAAAACGAAGTGTTAAGTTTGTTTACAAATTTCAGTGAAACGAAATCAATTTCGTGTTGTTCAAGACTTTCGTAGTTTTAAGTAGAATATTTTACGATTTCAGTTCTAATTCTCTATTCATCAATTCTCTATAGTGTTATTTACGTGCTTGTGTTGATATTTTGTGGATAACATAACATTAAATTATAAAAACGAAGTGTTTTGTGTGTACCGATTTAATCGGATCGAATTTGTGTTGTGTTTTGAGTACGGATTACTTACAAATAATTTGTTGGTGAAATGTAATGTAGAGGATAGGTATTCCGTAGATGATTCAGTAAGTTTCAAGCTTGGGATAGGTGAGTTTATTTATAGTATTAAGTATATTTTCTAACCTATTTATTACCGATAACCATCGAATAAACAGATCGCTATTCACAAATCTAACTAACAATAACACATTCTTTCAAAATCCAAACTTTCCTCAAAACAGAATTTTTGGAAGCTATGATTTTATTTATTATTGATAATATTTTAATTATTTGCAACGGGGAGGACTGAATATACCTACAGAAAATGTCTTATTTCACATGTGTTCCATATTTGAAAAAATTATTAAAGGTATTTCTCTTGAACGTGCCTTTTTGTATAATATACACCAGAAAGCAATTTTGTGTAATCTCACTATTTTAAGAGTGTCATTGGATGAGTCCTTAAAGATTTTTGTTGTTGCTGTTTATGTGATGAAGACAATAAAAATATTCTGAACATGCTGTGTTCCATTTTTTCGAATATCTTATTGAATGATTAGACAAAAAAAATAATGAAGCCGGACACGAGAAAACTGAATCAAAAAATAAACGAAGAAAGTTCAATACTTTCATAAAGTAGTTTGTTGGTTGCTCTAATCAGAAATATAATATTTATTTTTACTAAGGTAAATAATTCAATTTGAGTAATTCCTACAGCGTTTCTTTCAAGGTTCCTATTCTCTCAAATAATTTAATGAATTTGGTTAGGCAACTTTTCATGTAAATAAATCCCACTGACTAATAGAGGTATTTTTCACGCAGTGGGGCTTTATCGAAAACATCGTTGTTTTCTTGCAATAATAAATGTTTTACAGTTTTCTGTTACAGAAATATGTGCTCACAATACCCAATATAATATTCTATATATTATACATACTAATAATATTCATTGTTTGTTCACAATATCCAAAAATAGTTGAAATAATGCTTGAAAGCTTGGAACATACGACTAGGATAGTATACAACTAAGCACAATTTGGCAACACCGAGGGACTACGCTCTTCATGGCCTGTAGTAAAGGGGGTCGTGCCACAGCCTAACTCTACTTACAAGCCATGAACATAGACTTGGCAACGCCGCATCTGCTCAATCCGGTAGACCGATCGATCTTCGAACATCGGTCTACTACATGTTAATAATTGCCTTTTCAGAAAAATTTTCAGCGAAACGGTACTTTGTATAAAAAAATAGTTTTCACAAAAATTGTAGATCATACAATTATCTATAGAAATCAATATCACACTTTTTTTCTGAGAAGAACTATGTCTGAGTTATAGCGATTCAAATGTTGTTTTTTTAGTATTGTTACGAATTATGGGTTTCGACGAATAAATTCCAATAACTTTTAACAACAATAAATATCCTTTATTAACAACTGAAAATATAAATACAACAATGTCAATGTCACTTATGTTTTAACCTTATTTGCAAAAGAACTCTACTATGCCGACACGTGGTTGTTACTCTATGTTCTTTTCTCACGATCTCAGACTGGAATGCGTTGCTACTCTTGTTCTTCTCTGACGATCTCAAACTGGAATGACCGAGGCAGTTCGATGTCCTGAACATCGACACTGCATCACTGGATGAGCTCTGTGGTCGTGTCTACGACGGTTCTCAACAGTCTCATCATTTCTCCCAAACATCCATAAAACATTGGGGGCAAATCTGTAACACTGCCCCCCTCTTAGCTTTGATCGTCCCGATCAACGTCACAATTTTCTACTACGCTCCCTTCCTACTATTTTGCCAACCTATCCAAATGTACAACGTCCGGCTTCGATCTTGGAGTGCGTTGGATTCTGTAAACGACGTCATTTATTCGTTTCATAACCTTATAGGCTCCTTCCCAGGCCTGTGTTAATTTCGGAGATAAACCTTTCTTCCGTTGTGGGTTGTACAACCACACCAAGTCCCCTTCTTTAAATCCAACTGAATTTGCTTTTAGATAAGTAGTATCTGGTTTTCATTCGATCAGTGCTTGCTTCAATCTTGTCTCGAACTAGTTCATGTATCTGATTCAAATGCAGTCTCAGCTCATCTGCATATGTGCCTACTTCCAAACGTACTTCTTCGGGGCTACCAAACAATAGATCACATGGCAATCGTAATTCTCTTCCAAAGAGTACCTTCGCCGGAGTGTGACCTGTAGTGTCATGAACTGATCCTCGATAAGCCATCAGCAGTACTGGTAAATGTTTGTCCCAATCTTTTTGATGATCAGCTACTACCTTTGACAAATACTGTTCCATAGTACGATTAAATCTCTCTACCATTCCATCAGACTGTGGATGTAAAGGAGTTGTTCTAGTCTTTCGGATGTTCAGTTTCCCCCTAACTTTCTTGAAGACATCGCTTTCAAAATTTCGTCCTTGGTCTGAATGTAATTCCAATGGAACTCCGTACCCTGATATGAACTGATCTACCAATTTACGTGCAATAGTCTGAGTTTCTTGATTCGCCAGGGCATAGGCTTCTGGCCACTTGCTGAAATAATCCATAGCAACCAGTATGTACTTGTTGCCATCGTTGATGGTAGGAAAAGGACCGGCAACATCGACAGCAATCCTCTCAAACGGTAATCCGACATTGTACTTCTCCATTTTCCCATGGGTTTTCTTCAGTGGTCCCTTTGTAGCTGCACATGTGGTACATTTCCTGCACCAGGCTTCTATTCTACGTCATCACGGCAATACACCCAGTAAAACTTTTCTCTGATTCTTGCAATGGTCTTATTGACAACAAAATGCACCGGACGTTCTCCCCCATGCATTTGCTTGAGAAGTTCTTCTACCTTGTCTAACATGGTATACAAGTCTAAATTTGGTCCACAAGTCCAACACACCGCCCAGGATCATTTTCAAGTCTAAAACAAATAAATTAGTTATGACACAAGTGCTTACTAGAATATGGAATACTTCTCCATATTCTACAATCCGAATCCTTGTCTTATTCCCATATATTGAACCATAACTTCTTGTCAAAACCTTTAACGCAGGAATAAGTCTTTCCTTTAAAGGACTCTCCATTATTTGCGAAATCTTCAATAATTCCCTTCCATTCCCCGTTCAGAATGGGTCTTTTATCATACCGATCGAATACCTTTGAACTTCTTATTTTAGCTACTTCAGATTTCGGGGCTCTCACCGAAGCATCATGTCCTGTTACTGCTCTTCTCAGTTGTCGACTGTCCCTTAACCCTTTAACAGGTCTTTTACTCTGTTGTGCCCTCCTTTCTTCCGGAGCCAATACAGAGGTCAATCGATTCAATATATCGAATTCCTTAAGGGATTTATCCTTTCCTTTTCTCCTACCTTTACTTTTACTTTGGTCCTTCATAGCTTCTTTAATAATAATTTTATCACACTGTGTGTTAGGACAATTGTCAGAGGCACCCTTGTAACCCTTCCATTGCTGGGGATCGTTATTAGACATTACTTCTACTACCTTATCTGTCACATCAGAATCTACCTTTTTTGGACCTTCCTCCTCTCGATTCTGTATGTCTATTCCCTGTCTGTCATAACTCAGCATATTTTGATCCAATCCCATTACATTGTCTACATTACCTGGAATCGTTTTACCTGTTTCATTAGAAATCACATCTCCTGGACACATGAGTTCATCGCTTACTGGACTCATTTCACATTCCAATTCAACCTGTAGTTTCCCTTTGTCCTTTCCCAAATTTGCAACAAAATTCAGTAAATGTTGCCTATCTTCTAACCTTTCTTGTTGGCGTTTTTCTTCGTTCTCCAGCTGACGTTTTTCTTCGTTCTCCAGCTGACGTTTTTCTTTTTCCAGCCGACGTTTTTCTTTTTCCAGCCGACGTTTTTCCTTCTCTAGTTTTTCCTGTTCCCACTGTTTATCCCTCTCCAGTTTTTCCTGTTTTCGTCGCTCTTCTAGCTCAGTGAATTTTTGCAAAAATTTTTCCAACATTGACTCCATTCTTATTGTATTTCTTATATTTCTAGTTATTGGAATCCCACTTCTGACACCAGTGTTACGAATTATGGGTTTCGACGAATAAATTCCAATAACTTTTAACAACAATAAATATCCTTTATTAACAACTGAAAATATAAATACAACAATGTCAATGTCACTTATGTTTTAACCTTATTTGCAAAAGAACTCTACTATGCCGACACGTGGTTGTTACTCTATGTTCTTTTCTCACGATCTCAGACTGGAATGCGTTGCTACTCTTGTTCTTCTCTGACGATCTCAAACTGGAATGACCGAGGCAGTTCGATGTCCTGAACATCGACACTGCATCACTGGATGAGCTCTGTGGTCGTGTCTACGACGGTTCTCAACAGTCTCATCATTTCTCCCAAACATCCATAAAACATTGGGGGCAAATCTGTAACAGTATGTACACTAACAAGTTCACTTTATCAATTAGAATTGACAATATGCTATAAATTTCATTATTTTTCATTCTCAGGTGAGAGTAAGTTTAATGCGTCAATTCCTTTAAACCTTTATTGACATGTGTACAGTAATTTGGATGGTAGAATGATTCTGATATCATATTTGTAACGAGCAAGCAAATTTTCCAGTTGAGACTATCTAGTTAATTTCAGTTGTAAAATCCATTTTAAATCATTAGGAGACAGTTTATTTTTATTGATAAAAACATTTACATGCATATATGAATCTACTAAAATCTGATTAATAATTTGTATACTGTTTATTTGTGAACATTCAGTTAGGCTAGATGGAAAAACTAGCGTGTAAAAAAATGCTGTTAGTTTCAAAAGTTTTTATATTCCACTATTTACATATTAAAATCTTTTTTATAATTGGATGTTAAATCAACAAAATTACAAATTGAATCTGAGTTTTCAAAGCCTTCTTTCAATTTCTCACGTTTCTTCAATGCTGGTTCTTTCGGCTGGATATTCTCTTTGAGAGTGTACTGTTTTTGATAAGTAGGGGTAAATAAAGAAAAATACTTGGCACTGCATTTAAATTGAGCTTAACTTCATCAATCTAGCCTTCTTGCCTTCTGTTGATCAATCTAGCAAACGATGAATACCTTCTCTAGTAAGTGCTCCCTCTGAAAAATGTTTGGCACAAACTACAGAATATTTTGTGGGGGTCCATGATGCCCTAGGAATATTTTTTAGCCATTGATTCGTTAGATTGCCATCCTATGGAAAACAAAATACAGAGATTGGTGGTTCGCCGGCCTCGAGGTAAGTTTTGTAGTTCGACTCGCATCCAGGCACACAGCAATGACTTGGTATGTTAATTGTTGTGCTAATATCAAGAACAAAACCTATAAGAGATAAGTTCTAAATAACTACTAAATCTAACAAAGGGTAAGTAACTCTACTAATCACAAAAAAGGAACAATTCTAGCAAATAACGCTTTTGTTAATGTCTGAACTACTCAGTCAAAACATCAGTAATCGGTAGTTATTTACATACAAATTTCAAAGGTATTCCTTAGTCTGTTGCTGAAAAAAACACAGTAGCCCTTTCTACACACTATACATCACATAATAGCACAACAACTAAAACGCGGATTTTCGTTTTTACACAATTATGAGATGGTAAAAGTTAGGTATTATTTCTACCTCTCCAGGTATAACCAAAAAAAGTACAACTTAAAACACAACAGATATTCCTGTTTATATAAGACATTTGCGGGAAATTTCTTTTGCTTGTTCTTCACAACTTCAAACAATAGCACTTTTCACAACTTGTTTTTGGATTTGAATGTTATTTCTCTCGTTAAATAGCGATTTATTCAGCAGCAATGACCAGAAACCATTACAACGCCATTACAGCATCATTTTTGTGGGTCTTACTTGGATGTTGCCAGATTTCCTAGTTCATGGCTTGTACACAGCCTAACTCTACTTACAAGCCATGAACTAGGAAATCTGGCAACATCCAAGCTAGACCCACAGAAAGAGATGCTGTAATGGCGTTGTAATGGTTTCTGGTCATTGCTGCTGAATAAATCGCTATTTAACGAGAGAAATAACATTCAAATCCAAAAATAAGTTGTGAAAAGTGCTATTGTTTGAAGTTGTGAAGAACAAGCAAAAGAAATTTCCCGCAAATGTCTTATATAAACAGGAATATCTGTTGTGTTTTACGTTGTGCTTTTTTTGGTTATACCTGGAGAGGTAGAAATAATACCTAACTTTTATCATCTCATAATTGTGTAAAAACAAAAAACTGCGTTTTAGTTGTTGTGCTGTTATGTGATGCATAGTGTGTAGAAAGTGCTACTGTGTTTTTTTCAGCTACAGACTAAGGAATACCTTTGAAATTCGTATGTAAATAGCTACCGATTACTGATGTTTTGACTGAGTAGTTCAGACATTAACAAAAGCGTTATTTGCTAGAATTGTTCCTTTTTTGTGATTAGTAGAGTTACTTACCCTTTGTTAGATTTAGTAGTTATTTAGAACTAATCTCTTATAGGTCTTGTTCTTGATATTAGCACAAAAATTAACATGCCAAATCATTGCTGTGTGCTTGGATGCAAGTCGAACACAAAAGTTACCTCGAGGCCGGCGAACCACCAGTTTCTGTATTTCGTTTTCCATATGATAGAAATCTAATGAATCAATGGCTAAAAAATATTTCTAGGGCATTATAGACCCCCAGAAAATATTCTGTAGTTTGTGCCAAACATTTTCCAGAGGGAGCACTTACTAGAGAAGGTATTCATCGTTTGCTAGATTGATCAACAGAAGGCTAGATGGATAAAGTTAAACTCAATTTAAATGCAGTGCCAAGTATTTTTCTCTATTTACCCCTACTTATCAAAAACAGTACACTCTCAAAGAGAATATCCAGCTGAAAGAACCAGCATTGAAGGAACGTTGTGAGAAATTGAATGAAGCCTTTGAAAACTCAGATTCAATTTGTAATTTTGTTGATTTAACATCCAATTATAAATAAAGATTTTAATATGTAAATCGTGGAATATAAAAACTTTTGAAACTAACAGCATTTTTTTACACTCTAGTTTTTTCATCCAACGTAACTGAATGTTCACAAATAAACAGTATGTATACAAATTATTAATCAGATTTTAGTATATTCATATATGCATGTAAATGTTTTTATCAATGAAAATAAACTGTCTCCTAATGATTTAAAATGGATTTTACAACTGAAATTAACTAGATAGTCTCAACTGGAAAATTTGCTTGCTCGTTACAAATATGATATCAGAATCATTCTATTGTCCAAATTATTGTACACATCTCAATAAAGGTTTAAAGGAATTGGCACATTAAACTTACTCTCACCTGAGAATGAAAAATAATGAAATTTATAGCATGTTGTCAATTCTAATTGATAAAGTGAATTTGTTAGTGTACATACTAAAAAAACATTTGAATCGCTATAACTTAGACATAGTTCTTCTTAGAAAAAAAGTCTATTATTGATGTCTATAGATAATTGTATGATCTACAATTTTTGTTAAAACTATTTTGTTATACAAAGTACCGTTTCGCTGAAAACTTCTCTGAAAAGGCAATTATTAACATGTAGTAGACCGATGTTCGAGGATTGATCGGTCTACCGGATTGAGCAGATGCGGTGTTGCCAAGTCTATGTTCATGGCTTGTAAGTAGAGTTAGGCTGTGGCTTGTAAGTAGAGTTAGGCTTCAATTTAAACCAAAAATGATGTAGATTCCTCACGTGGAATTTTGTGTTGTTTTGTTCTGTGTCTTTTTCTTTTCAATCAACATTCAAGTTTGAACATCTAATAACTTGAACTACGCCGTTCTGATGATAGCCAATTAGCTTGCAACATATGTAAACGGCTGTTACAAAAACAAGCAACGTAAATCTCAGGTAAATACCGTAAATTTCTGAACTACATTTTCAACCAGATAAACCTTGTTCTTAATTTATCTTATTGTCGGTACAAAATTTCTAGAAGGTATAAATATCTCATCGCAGGTAGACATTGATTCAGTCTAAAAATAGAGTTGTAATAGCTCGCACCCAAGATACTCAATTTAAACCAAAAATGATGTAGATTCCTCACGTGGAATTTTGTGTTGTTTTGTTCTGTGTCTTTTTCTTTTCAATCAACATTCAAGTTTGAACATCTAATAACTTGAACTACGCCGTTCTGATGATAGCCAATTAGCTTGAAACATATGTAAACGGCTGTTACAAAAACAAGCAACGTAAATCTCAGGTAAATACCGTAAATTTCTTAACTCCATTTTCAACCTGATAAACCTTGTTCTTAATTTATCTTATTGTCGGTACAAAATTTCTAGAAGGTATAAATATCTCATCGCAGGTAGACATTGATTCAGTCTAAAAATAGAGTTGTAATAGCTCGTACCCAAGATACTCAATTTAAACCAAAAATGATGTAGATTCCTCACGTGGAATTTTGTGTTGTTTTGTTCTGTGTCTTTTTCTTTTCAATCAACATTCAAGTTTGAACATCTAATAACTTGAACTACGCCGTTCTGATGATAGCCAATTAGCTTGAAACATATGTAAACGGCTGTTACAAAAACAAGCAACGTAAATCTCAGGTAAATACCGTAAATTTCTTAACTCCATTTTCAACCTGATAAACCTTGTTCTTAATATATATATATATATATATATATATATATATATATATATATATATATATATATATATATATATATATATATAACTTCGAAGAGTAGGCAGGTGTGGCCTCAACCTGCCTACTCTTCTTAAGTTGACTCCGAAGAGTAGGCAGGTTGAGACTTCGGAGTTAACTATTAGAAACGATTTGGCTCGTGGAGTAGGCAGATTGAGGCCACGCAACCGAATCATTTCTTATCGTTCCTAGTTTCCCTCATTTGGTTCGTGGAGTAGGCAGATTGAGGCCACGTAACCAGGTAACCTTTTCTCATTTTCCTTCATTCAGTTCGTGGAGTAGACAGATTGAGGCCACGTAACCGAATAACCCTTTTCCCTACTAATTTATTCCAACTCCTGAAGATGGCTTCACAATGGAAGCCGAAACGTCGAGATTATATAAATCTAGAACGCGGCTCATTCCGAGAACCAAGTTTTACACATACTTCTGACCGCGGAAACCTTTCTGAACATATATATATATATATATATATATATATATATATATATATATATATATATATATATATATATATATATATATATATATATATATATATTTTTATTTAACCTCTATAAAAAATTATTTTGCACTTCTCATTTCAATGTGCTATAGCATGTTTTTCAGTTTTATTTTCTAATTTTTCTAATGTCACCGAAAAAATCTAACCTCAACACAGCGAGGAGCAAGGAGACACGACGCAACCGTGTTGAAAGAGTTCATCAGTCGGCAGAACAAATCGCAACTAGAAATACAGCTCAAAGAAGCAGGACAGCAGAAGGTCGTGCACAAGAATCTCAAGAACAGCGTGACGAACATCTGCGACAGCTATTAAGGTGGATTTACAGCAAACGAGCGACTGCTCATTTTATCCCCACTACGTCAAATTCTTCTAGTGTAAACAGGCGTAGAGCATTCTTTCAAAGCCTAACTCTACTTACAAGCCATGAACATAGACTTGGCAACGCCGCATCTGCTCAATCCGGTAGACCGATCGATCTTCGAACATCGGTCTACTGCATGTTAATAATTGCCTTTTCAGAAAAATTTTCAGCGAAACGGTACTTTGTATAAAAAAATAGTTTTAACAAAAATTGTAGATTATACAATTATCTATAGAAATTAATAATACACTTTTTTTCTAAGAAGAACTATGTCTGAGTTATAGCGATTCAAATGTTGTTTTTTTAGTATGTACACTAACAAGTTCACTTTATCAATTAGAATTGACAATATGCTATAAATTTCATTATTTTTCATCCTCAGGTGAGAGTAAGTTTAATGCGTCAATTCCTTTAAACCTTTATTGACATGTGTACAGTAATTTGGATGGTAGAATGATTCTGATATCATGGATGTTCGTGCAATCGTGAGGTGGTATAATTTCTCTTTCCGCAATTTTCCGCATTTTTCTTTGATCATTGATGATAAGTACATACATTTTTGATATCAGAAATTGGAGGTGCAGGTTGGATTGTGTTTCTGGTTAATTCGCCAGTCAAAAAGTGCATTTTGAGTTAGTTATTTCGATCCTTCATTGTTTGAAGGTCAGTCAAATTCCATTTATATTCGTTCACACTTCAGTATGCCGACCACATGTGTTAATTGTTCGAAAGCAGTAGGTGACCAACAGTCAAATATTCAGTGCGATGCTTGTAAGGGAAGCATACACTTGACCTGCACAGATTTACGAGCAGAAGATCGCGTTACTAGACACAAGGTGCGCGGAATTAAAATTATTTGTAATCCTTGTAGTTCCAATATTGAAATTTTTGCTAACTTAAAATCAATGTTGGATAAATACAATGAGGATCTTCAGCAGAAAATTAACAAAATTGATGGAAAGGTCGACGAAATGGCCGGGAGGATTGTTGGACTTGAGGATAAGCTGTCTGTAGCAGGCCAGTATTCTACGGCCCAAGATACCGATAAAATAGCGAATGAAGCCGTTGATCGCATGAATCGGGCTAAAAATATATTTGTTAGGGGCATACCGGAACACACAGGGGATATTCAGCAGAAAAAAGATCACGATAAACATATTTTAACAGAAATTCTGCAAACTGTCGAATGTAATTCAGTCCCGATAACGTTCTTTAGGGTGGGTAGCGTCGCAAATAGATATCCAAGGATGATTAAGGTGGTTATGAGCAGCGAGTATGAGGCAAGACAGATTTTGCGTAATAAGAGTAAACTTCTTGAAAGGGGAAACACCAGAAAAGTCACAATTATAGATGATAAGACGCCTGTTCAGGTTGAGTACCTGAGGGCTGTGCGATCGGAGCTCGAGGTGAGAAAGGGGAACGGTGAGCAGAATTTAACGATAAAGTATATACGAGGTGTACCAAAAATTGTGAATTTTCGTAACTAATTTCCAGGAGTCAAGCTTTCATAACTGGCCCTGTTTTTACACTAACTTGGCAACTCTAAATTCTAAATTTGATGAATTATTATGTTATATTCAAGATAAAAAACCAAAGATAATACTAATCACGGAAACTTGGTTAAGTTCGAAGGATCTTGACCTCAGTTTTGGAATAGATGGTTACTCACTTTATAGATATGATCGTCAAAATCGTAGGGGCGGAGGTGTATGCATATATTTATCTACAGTTATCACTAGAACCTTCTCCGTTGAACCTATTGATGTTGTTGTTCCTGATATTGAATGCTTATGCTTAAAAATTTTTCGCGCCTCCTTTGTTTTGCATTTAGCATGTATATATCGCCCTGGTGACTCATCTTTTTCTAATGATAAAATTTTGGTTGAGAAGATGGAATATCTGTCTGGTCTGGAAAATCTTTTACTGATGGGGGACTTTAATTTCAGAGATGTTTGTTGGCCATTGTCTGTGACACCTTATGATTTGTCGAATGCTAGAAATGTGTTTGTGGACTTTGTTCGGAGCTCTGGTCTGCACCAATTCATAACTGAGCCCACCCGCTTCAGAATAAATAATCTGCCATCGACGCTGGACTTGGTTTTTGCAAATGATGTTCAGTTGGTGACGGAGCCTGCTATCTGCTCACCTGTTGGGAGATCCGATCACGCTGTTATCACCACCAATATTCAGTTTAACATGGAAAATGTTAATTTTATTGAAAACACCGTTGTCCACGAAATAACTGATTTCGAGGGGCTTAATCACCGGTTGGGTGCTATGGATTGGACTGCGGAGTTGGGCGACCCGGGGAACCCGGGGGAAATGTGGTGCAATTTCAAAAGGATTATTGATAGCTGCAAGAAAGAGAATACATCCAAGAAAACTTTCTATAAAAACAAAATCAAACCATGGATTAACGGTGAACTGATCTCCCTTATAAGGCACAAAAGAAAATTGTGGCGTAAATATACACGCTCAAAGAATCTGCGGGATTTACAAATTCACAGAGAGTACGCAAGGGAGTTGAGGAAGTCCATACACGAGTCAAGAGTAGCTTATGAAAATTCCATAGCAGAATGTGACGATTCTAAGAGATTTTATAGGCATATTCGGGCTTCCTTATCGTCAAAAGTTTCAATACCATTATTGAAAAAGGATGATGGATTATTCTGTCCAGATACTTCAGAGGTTGCTGAAACGCTTGCCAATACATTCTCGTCGGTTTTCTCGGTTGAGCCATCTGACGGACACTTTCCGGAGATTCGTCATCCGCGGGTTGAATCCACACTACAGAATATCAGCTTCACACCAACAGTTGTCAAACGACATCTTCAAAGGTTGAAAAATAACTCGTCGCCGGGACCGGATGATATTTCTTCCCTGTTTCTTAAAAAATGTTCCGAAGCACTTGCGTTTCCTCTGTGCCGTTTAATGGTAACTTCTTTTAATGCTCATGTCCTACCACATATTTGGAAGACGGCATCAGTAACCCCTATTTTCAAAAAGGGAGACAAGTTAGACCCCAGCAATTATAGACCTATTAGTCTCACACCTATAATTTGTAAGGTTATGGAATCTATTATTACGGAATCTGTGTCTCAGTTTCTTCTCTTTGAAAAAATTATACCTAGACAACAACACGGCTTTGTTAAAGGTCGATCAACAATGACTAATTTGCTTTGGTGTGTAAATGAATGGACAATTGCGCTTGATAGAAAACAGCCTATGGATGTTGTTTATTTGGATTTTGCAAAGGCATTTGATAGAGTGCCCAAACGACGGCTTCTGCATAAATTGGAACATTTCGGTATACGTGGATGTCTTTTAGAGTGGATTAGTGCTTTTTTATCGGACAGACATTTTTGTGTTAGGGCTGGAGATTCTTTTTCTACGCCAAGGCCAGTTTTAAGTGGAGTACCTCAGGGATCCGTTTTGGGTCCATTGTTGTTTGTTTTATACGCCAGTGATCTTCATTTACATGTTCAAAGTGAGAACGCCTTTTATGCAGACGACACAAAAATTTTCGCAAATCCAGTTTCAGGCGGTGCCCAAATTCAGGACGATTTAAACTCAATTTTCGAATGGTGCGTGGATTGGTTATTGCCTCTCAATAAAGACAAGTGTGTAGTTATGCATATGGGTAAAGACAATCCACGTTTTGATTATTCCATAGAAGGACAAAAATTAATCAAAGTTAATTCTTATAACGATCTCGGAGTCACAATAACTGATAATTTGAGTTGGTCGGAACATATTTCTTGCATAACTAGAAAAGCAAATAGTAAACTTTACCTTTTGAAAAGAGCGTTTGCGAAAATATCCTTTCAGGCATCAATTCGATTATATAAAACATTCATACGTCCTACTATGGAGTATTGTGGTGCTGTGTGGTGTCCGGAGTTGGTGCGGGACAGAGATCTACTTGAAAACATTCAGCGTAGGGCTACTAGACTATCATTCAAGCTTAAAAGACCGAATTACCCTCTAAGGCTTGCTTCAGCTGGATTACCAACATTTGAAGCTCGACGACTACGTGGTGACTTGATCATTACTTTTCGAATTTTGAAATATAATTTTGGATATTTTGGACATTTATTCATTCTTGATGGCAACGGACTTCGTGGTCACAATTTAAAGCTAAAGAAGGAATCATTTCATACATCTAGGCGGCAGAATTTTTTACCTAATCGTGTATTCAGTGTATGGAACAGTTTACCAGCTGAAGTTGTGAACTCTCAGTCAGTTAACGTGTTCAAGAGGGCGGTAGATGAATTTTTGTTTTCATTTTGAGAAATTGTTTTTGCCATATATTTTCATTGTCAATGTGTACCTACTGATCACTATTTTTTTTCCTCTTGTTGTTATTGTTTTTTTTCTTTTCTCAAATGTTTATCTAATGTATTATCCTCACATTGCAGTATTCTGTAAAAAGAGTTAATGGGCTTATGGGTCTTCAGACCCCTGCCTTCAATTATATGTAATAATAATAATAATAATATTTGTAACGAGCAAGCAAATTTTCCAGTTGAGACTATGTAGTTAATTTCAATTGTAAAATCCATTTTAAATCATTAGGAGACAGTTTATTGTTATTGATAAAACATTTACTACATGCATATCTGAATCTACCAAAATCTGATTAATAATTTGTAAACTGTTTGTGAACATTCAGTTACGTGGGATGGAAAAACTAGAGTGTAAAAAAATGCTGTTAGTTTCAAAAGTTTTTATATTCCACGATTTACATATTAAAATATTTTTTTATAATTGGATGTTAAATCAACATAATTACAAACTGAATCTAGAGTTTTCAAAGGCTTCATTGAATTTCTCACAACGTTCCGTCAATGCTGGTTCTTTCAGCTGGATATTCTCTTTGAGAGTGGACTGTTTTTGATAAGTAGGGGCGAATAAAGAAATATACTTGGCACTGCATTTAAATTGAGTTTAATTTGATCAATCTGGCCTTCTTGCTTTCTGTTGATCGAACGATGATGAGCAAACTGTGAATACCTTCTCTAGTAAGTGCTTCCTCTGGAAAATGTTTGGCACAAACTACAGAATATTTTGTGGGGGTCCATGATGCTGTAGGAATATTTTTTAGCCATTGATTCGTTAGATTACCATCTTATGGAAAATAAAATACAGAAACTGGTAGTTCGCCGGCCTCGAGGTAAGTTTTGTAGTTCGACTTGCATCCAGGCACACAGCAATGACTTGGCATGTTAATTTTTGTGCTAATATCAAGAACAAGACCTATAAGAGATTAGTTCTAAATAACTACTAAATCTAACAAAGGGTAAGTAACTCTACTAATCATAAAAAAGGAACAATTCTAGCAAATAATGCTTTTGTTAATGTCTGAACTACTCAGTCAAAACAACAGTAATCGGTATCTATTTACATACAAATTTCAAAGGTATTCCTTAGTCTGTTGCTGAAAAAAAACGCAGTAGCACTTCCTACACACTATACATCACATAATAGCACAACAACTAAAATGCGGATTTTTGTTTTTACACAATTATGAGATGGTAAAAGTTAGGTATTATTCCTACCTCTCCAGGTATAACCAAAAAAATGCACAACTTAAAACACAACAGATATTCCTGTTTATATAAGACATTTGCGGGAAATTTCTTTTGCTTGTTCTTCACAACTTCAAACAATATCACTTTTCACAACTTATTTTTGAATTTGAATGATATTTCTCTCGTTAAATAGCGATTTATTCAGCAGCAATGACCAGAAACCATAACAACGCCATTACAGCATCATTATTTGTGGGTCTTGCTTGGATGTTGCCAGATTTCCTAGTTCATGGCTTGTAAGTAGAGTAAGGCTGTGATTCTTTCGTTGTTCTTAGTGCGTTCGCAAAGATTCTATAGAATATTCTAAGAATGGTCGCTCGCTCGATGTAAACGGCGCAAGAGCGCGCCGTGAACAGTTGCTTAGAAGATTCTAGCGTGTTCGGACGCGCTCGCTCCACTGAGCGGTCTCATCAAAGTGTTTTTGTGTTTTAGCGATTGTTTACGTATCGTATTGATTAAATTATGGATTGGTCTCAAGAAAAAATGTTTAATAATGATAGAAGCCTACCAAAATGCAAGATCCCAAAGTCACTGCTAGTTTGTCATATGCAGCAATCGAATCTCTAAAATTCGTGTTTGATTTCCGAATTTTGTCGCCGATCAGAGAAAGTAAATGATCAAAATCCTCTGGCGCCATTCTACAAAAATTTTGGTATTGACCACTTTCTTCCTGTTTTTGCATATCCGTCATTGTATCACCTACATTATCCAGTGTCCTTCGTTGCATTAAATTTGTAACCCACCAACGTCTCTTCCGTCTTTTATTTTTGAGTTTTTGCTTCAAAATAATAAATGCCGCACTTGCAATAATGATTTCACTGTCAGAATCAGACATAGTAAAGCACTACCAACACCAACCAAAGAATTGACTCGAATGAGCAAAGAACATTCGATCTAGCTCTCGTTTACACCAAAAGATCAAGAAAAAACATTCTTGCTCTAGTTCTAGTTCGGTGTTCGTTTGATGTAAATAGATACGTCGAGCTTTAGTTTACACTAGATATTAACGAAAGAATGCTCTAGTTCTAGCTCTAGCTCTATGTTCTTTTAGTCTAAATCCACCTTTACGAGAACAAGAGCGTGTAGGTAAACCGTCGAATCTATTTGTGTTAGCTAAAGACATGTTAACCAAAAATATTGTGCAACGATTAGTGCTAAATTAAATTGAAATTGATATATTTATTTTATAATTTAAGATAATGAATATTATTTTTAATGATTTAAAACTATCTGCCCTACCTACCTTATTCATAAGTTTAAGTGTCACATGTTATTTACTAATAACTTTGTAATATACTCATTTGTTACAAAATTGAATAAAAATAATTATAATTATTAAAATTAATTCTTTTGTATTGATTTTTCCGTAATATCTATTGTACGAAAATTTAAATCAATCGTGTTCAAAGTCCTTCCTCTTCAAATCCCAAGCCAGTGGATTTTTATACCAGCTTTAACGTTTCCGTCTTCGTTCGTATTTATAAACAATGACATTATTATTTAATAATATCATTGTTTATAAGAAAAGACTTATTATTATTTTTATTATTATTATAACTTTCGGAATAGAGATCAGAAGTTACATATTAGTTCCTACGCCAAGGAATCAATATAGAAATTGAGGTAGTAATAGTATTTACAAAAAAGAGGCGCTGAAATGAGTCTCTAAACAGACCATCCTATAAACTATTAATTTGAAATTTGTTCGAAGTACCAATTATTATTTCGATCTCTATATTATAATTACAAATTTAATATAGAGATTATTGCATGCAATAAACAACCCTCGGTTGTTTATTGCATGCAATTTAATTTTTAATGGCACAATTTGATTTATTGAAGAACGAGCTGCTTAAGAGCAGCCATCCAAAAAATAATAATAAGTAACCCCATATTAAAACCTATAAATGTTTAAAAAATAAACAAAGAGTTGTCAGGCACAAATTCATCTACCTATCCAGTTTTGTATCTTGATATTTGGAAATATCCCACCACCACATAATATTGTAATTAATTCTACCCACCACCAAATTTTCTTAACATACTAACGGAGATTATCTCGCAAAGAAAAGATGATGAATTTATGACTTACTCAAATTAAATTGAAGGTGCAGTGTGACACATGAATATTAATTGATATAGAGCTTCACGAGACAGAAAAGTATACGTAACATAAAGCTTGCATTTGTTGAAAAGTATGTATTAAGGTCTAGAAATAAAATGTTTATATTCAATACAATTATTCTTTCTACCATTTACATTTAATTCGAAGAATTTTTATTCCAATTAAATACGGCACGACATCTTCAGTAATCTGCGTAACTATGTTAGTAACTTGAATATAGTTATGCTTCAAAAAATTAGTTTCAATCAATGATCAACAATAAACTTCGTTTCATATCACTACATTAATTCTTTTGTCTCGTCAATTCAGTAGTATCACTTCATTTCCAAGTATTCTGATTGAAAATGCATTAATGTTCAAGCGTATATTTCAACATTTCATGTATTTCAGTCTGTTTCCCTTGCCTTCAGGTGTTTCTTCACATAGTTAATAGATATGTACGATTAAATCCAAGTGATGCTACACCATGTCGCACAACATGTGTCTAATTTCGTCAAGAATTTTAGCCAATATCTTTTTGGTACTTCTTATCCAGATCGCCCTAATTCGATTCCATTGACTAGACTCTAGATTGATACAATTAATATCATACTCCGATTGTTAATTGAGAATTGTTACGAGAAATTCCAAATTCCAGAAACTAAATGTATGTATTCCACTGCTTCTTTTGCACACTTCGACTGCACGCTGTGAATATTGTTGCACTCGGTTATTTCGATTGAGCAAAAAAAAACAACACTGCAGCTACAAAAATTGCAGAATAGAATTCTACTATTCTATGCGAACAGTTTTGAAATTTTAGAGGATGTTGGTACTACTCCAGCCGAAAGGCATGGATATACATAAATATTCATATTTTAAATTAAAAACGAATTATTTACATGTAAAATAATAAAAAATGTGACATACAAATGGCGTATATAACAAGAAGTGCGAACAGTTTCTACATGCAAGTTGTAATAAGCTTTCTAAACATAGGAATAGTATATTTTATGAAGGGTTCAATGCATTTAACGAATTGTCTAGCTCCATAAAAACAATTAGTGACCTTAACGTATTTTAAGTTCGTTTTGAAAGAATAATTAATAACAAATTTTGATCGTAAATGTTTATACGAATCTGGTATAGCTATTGCTAACCAAATATTATTATTATTTTCCAGTTATTTTCAGCTCCGGCACTGGTTTCAAAGTTGAATTTCGGGGAAACCTAACGAATTCAACAATGTGTCGGTTACTTTATCCTTGCAGGAATTTCCTGACTATGTGACATGTGTTCGGCACCACAGCTTTTTGCATCTTTATATACAGCTTCGGGTCTAAGCTCAGCTTCGTAAGGTGTTCGTGTAGCACTGTAGGAACTACATCGGTTGTTGATATTACAAGTGGACTTTGTACGCCGCATCTATATCCCACATACTAAGTATCTCACACTTCAGGTCCGTATATTTCCTGATTTTTTCTTGAATGGTGTTCATCAAGTTGTGAGTGTTAGGTAAAGAACTATGTTTGGTCAATTATTATGTATCTGGGTCTGTAATGATAGTTCGGTCATAACATGTTTTGTAATTGCTGTTCTCTAACACCGGCTGTGGTTTGTAATTATACTAAGGTGTTATATCTTTTGTCAACAGTCTGGGCTTCACAGCTAGGGCTTGATGGACCACGTAAGCTGCTTGGTTGTGCCTATGAGTGTAGTCGTTTTGAGCAATAGATGTGCAGCCGCCTCCAGTGATGCGTTGAATGTTTTCAGTTTTTTACTGGCATTCTCTGCATTTGTCGTCAACTACAGTTGGGTCTTTTATAATTTTTCTTGTAGTTGTTGGTATTGATCACCTGATCCTGGATAGTTCGCATGAATCCTGTAGTTTCTGGTGGTTTAGATCACCAATATTGATCACCAAGCGTTCGACTTCGTTTTATCGACATTCGGCCATATTCAGCTATTACGAGAACAAGAGCGTGTAGGTAAACCGTCTAATCTACTTGTGTTAGCTAAAAACAGGTTAACGAAAAATATTGTGCACCGATTAGTGCTAAATTAAATTGAAATTAATATATTTTATAATTTGAATTAAAGACTAATTAAGATTTTAAGTTAATGATTTAAGACTATCTGCCCTACCTACCTTATTCATAAGTTTAAGTGTCACATGTTATTTACTAATTACTTTGTAATATACTCATTTGTTACAAAATTTAATAAAAATAATTATAATTTTTAAAATTAATTCTTTTGTATTGATTTTTCCGTAATATCTATTGTACGAAATTTTAAATCAATCGTGTTCAAATTTCTTCCTCTTCAAATCCCAAACCAGTGGATTTTATACCAGCTTTAACTAACCGTCTTCGTTCGTATTTATAAACAAAGACATTATTATTTAATATTATCATTGTTTATAAGAAAATACTTATTATTATTATTTTTATTATTATTATAACTTTCGTAATAGAGATCAGAAGTTACATATTAGTTCCTACGCCAGCTGAATAGGAATCAATATAGAAATTGAGGTAGTAATAGTATTTACAAAAAAGAGGCACTGAAATGAAAGTCTCTAAACAGACCACCGCATAAACTATTAATTTGAAATTAGTTGGAAGTACCAATTATTATGTCGTCGATCTCTATATGATAATTACAAATTTTACAACATGGAACTGATGCAATAATGTGGATAGCCTTAATAACGTGCCTTTTACAAAATTTGTATGCAATAAACAACCAAGAGTTGTGTTTATTGCATGCATATTAGAGATGAGCGATATTTCACTTCACAGTGATTTAATCACTGTGATTTGGAAATCACGAGTCACACCTGTGACTACATATTTGAAATCACTGTGACTGTGATTTTCGGCCATGTTGTAAATATATGGGTGAAAAATGAAGCGGTAGGTAGCTTCGTGGACGTTCTTGAGGTTTATCGCACCCGCCATCTACATTATCTAGTTAGAAGTATAGGAATATTCACATACAGAAAGCTTGTTTGGATATACAATATAACGGCGTTAATCTAATCAAAAATAATGTTTCTAGTTTTGTCTCTTTTAAAATTTTATTTCAACAGTTATACAAAATTTTTGATTAATTATGATAACTAAGATTGGAAATACAATTTCAGAATAATCTTTCTCTTCCGAAAATTGAAAATATTTAGATGAGGATACTTGAGAAATTTTATTTCAATGAAAAAATTTTTATTCTTAATATCTGAGTATATAATGCAAAAATTGAATTAGGAAATGATTGAATTTATTTAATTAACATATTTAAAAAAACAACAACGATTTCATTCATGTTATGAGACAGATAAAAATAATGCTAAAAAAATAATAATAAAAAATAATCTAATTAACAGATTATTGGATATTTATATGTATATAAATGAAAAGAAAGTTTAATGCGGAAGAAAATACAAACAAATGAATATATCATTGTTAGAGTCCGCAATCATGTCGACGGAAGCAGCTCTCTTCAGAACATCGTAGAGAAAAGTTTTGAGCTAGGTCATTTTGGTCAATTGAATATGTCATCATAATTTGTTTCTGTTTCCGTAATATTCATTTTTAAGTTTATTCTATTTTGAAAGTAATCATTTTTTTTCGTTCAATAATTCAATTTTTCAATCAAAAATTTCATAATGTGTTAATTTAATGCACTCTCAGGAATATTATTTTTAAATATGTATATTTTCCTGTTCTGAATTTTTTTTCGAATAAATTCTATTTCATAAGCTCCACTCAAATATTCAACATTTCGAAAATGAAATATTTGCTTTGGAAGGATAAAATTAAAATAATGCTATAGTTAGCATATGAGATTCAATGAATAAATTATGTGTAATATATAACCTCGATCACCGATCGCAATCGCAGTTTAAATTCACTCACAGTTTAGATCACACTGATTCAGAATCGCCGTGGGTCAAATCGCCGTGATTCAAAATCGCGGTGATTTAAAATCGCGGTGATTTAAAATCGCGGCGATTGAAAATCGCTGTGATTCTAAATCACCGTGAACGTGAATCACAATCGCCGTGATTGAAAATCGCGGCGATTTAAAATCGCTGTGATTCAAAATCGCCGTGATTGAAAATCGCTGTGATTTAAAATCGGTGATTGAAAATCGCGGCGATTCAGAATCGCCGTGAAATATAATCGCAGTGATTTACAATCGCGGTGAATGAGACTGGCAATCTGAGTTTAGGTCGCGATCGCAGCAAGTTGCTATTATAAAATATTTGTTGGGAATATGAATAAACAGAAGAAACTTTAGATGTTACTCCCAGTAATTTCTTTTAAATTTCGATTCTTTGTGAAATCATAATTTTTTTATAGAAATTTTTTTCCTGAAAACAGTTAATTAATGTTATTAGGATTTATTACATTATTATATTATTATTTAGGAAAATTATATTTGTGAGTATTATTCGCTAATATTGGTTTTCTGGTAATATTGGTGGTAATTATTGATTTTATGTGAAAAGCAAAATTTTAGTCATTTGCAGTCGAAAAATATTTATTTCAAGTGTGTTAAGAGAAGCATGCTATAGCATGATTTTCGAACTATTTCATTCTTCCACAAAAATTATTTCTGATATGATATATTTACATACACTTTATATACATTTATATATTATACCTTTGAAAAAAGCTGGTTAGTTATACTGTTTGTTTAGCTCAATGGTCTACTTTTTATCGATGGATTTGAACACGAATGGGGTTACTATCTTTGTACATTACTTATCATTCAATCACTTAACTTAATCAATAATTTAACAATTTCCAAGTATATGAAATATGAATGATTTAAAAATTTTAATAGGCGTTATCCATAGTATTTTGTTTTATTTTTTTGTGAAATCATAATTTTTTAATACTTATATTACTCCTAAAAACACGTTGCAGGTAAAAATAACATTTCTATGTTGAATATGACATTTTCAGAGAAGAAGCATGCTATATTATACTACGATTATATTTTATTAAATTGAGAAAAAAATTCATTAAAAAATATTTCAATATTTCAAATTAGAATTATATTATTTATTGAATGAACTTTTGAATGAATTGTACCTCTTCATTTTGAGATAAATATATATTTTAGGTCAAATATACCTTCAGTATATTTGATATTGTCTGAACATTTAGTATATTGAAAGTTTTGAAGATAAAAAAAGTTCAAGACTTCAACACGGTTAGTTTATTTCAATGAAAATCTAAACTGTGATCGCAGTCACTACTAAAAATCACTGTGATTTACAAATCACAGTCACTGTGATCACCGATACTCAAAAATCACTGGATCGCTCATCTCTAATGCATATTGATTTTTAATGGCACAATTTAATTTATTAAAACAACGAGCTGCTCAAGAGCAGCCATCCAAAAATAAATAAAAATGACATATTAGATATATATATATATATATATACTCTAAGAATTGTTAGACATAATTCACCTACATATCCGATTTTGTATTTTGATACTTCGACTTGGAAGTATCCCACCTACTTTCTACATTCTAACGGCGGATTTCTCCCCAACTTGCGATGATAAATTTATGACTCTTACTCAAATGAAATTGAAGGTGCAGTGTGACACATGAATATTAATTGATATAGAGTTTCACGAGACAGAAAAGTATACGTAACATAAAGCTTGCATTTGTTGAAAAGTATGTATTAAGGTCTAGAAATAAAATGTTTATATTCAATACAATTATTCTTTCTACCATTTACATTTAATTCGAAAAATTTTTATTCCAATTAAATACAGCACGACATCTTCAGTAATCTGCCTAACTATGTTAGCAACTTGAATATAGTTATGCTTCAAAAAATTAGTTTCAATCAATGATCAACAATAAACTTCGTTTCATATCACTACATTAATTCTTTTGTCTGGTCAATTTAGTAGTATCACTTTATTTCCAAGTATTCTGATTGAAAATGCAGTAATGTTCGAGCGCATATTTCAACTTTTCATGTATTTCAGTCTGTTTCCCTTGCCTTCAGGCGTTTCTTCACATAGTTAATATATATGTACGATTAAATCCAAGTGATGCTATACCATGTCGCACAACAGGTGTCTAATTTCGTCAAGAATTTTAGCCAATATCTTTTTGGTACTTCTCATCCAGATCGCCCTAATTCGATTCCATTGACTAGACACTAGATTGATACAATCAATATCATACTCCAACTGTTAATTGAGAATTGTTACAACAAATTCCAGAAACTAAATGCACGCCATCTCTCGTATAATAATAAAATATATGTATATTTATTATACGTGATTAGGTTTTCCTGGATTGGTACAAATATAACATATATTCCACTGCTTCTTTTGCACACTTCGACTGCACGCTGTGAATATTGTTGCACTCGGTTATTTCGAGTGAGCAAAAAAAAACAACACTGCAGCTACAAAAATTGCAGAATAGAATTCTACTATTCTATGCGAACAGTTTTGAAATTTTAGAGGATGTTGGTACTACTCCAGCCGAAAGGCATGGATATACATATATATTCATATTTTAAATTAAAAACGAATTGTTCTCATGTAGAATAATAAAAAATGTGACAGACAAATGGCGTATATAACAAGAAGTGAGAACAGTTTCTACATGCAAGGAGGCCACTAAAGGAGGCCTCCACGTGAACTCTCCGGGTTTGGAGATTTGGTCAACGTATCGCCAATGTGGCGACTATTTATTTATCCTTTACGGAGTCTTCAACCGACAAAGTTGACAAGGAATTAAAAATTTTTCTTGCGGTGAAAATTACAAATGACAAAAACACAATTCTCGGTATAGCCCGCAACTCAAATCAAAAAAAGCCTTTGTTGTAATTAATTTGCGTAATCTAAAATTTTTGTGGCATTGTGATTCATATCGTGATCAGTGGCTTGTACGTGTTGAGTTTATAATTAATTGTACACCACATTTCAAAATATTTTTGAAATGTGGTGAGAGAGACGTGATAGTGATGACGACGGAAGGAAATCGCAAAACGCCCAATTCGCCAACGAATTAACAGGGGCATAGAAAGAATAAGGTGCAGGCAATATAAATTCTTCAGGTTTTGTGTTGGCAAGTTTGAAATCACTCATGTGAAATTTGTGTTGCATAACAGGAATGTTCTATGTTCATGCCTAAATTGAGATTTAAATAATATAAATATTTCAAACTCATCTACAAACTGTAGTATATATAATATCAAATTTAAGTACTGGTTAAAATTTTATCTGGTACATTTTCGAGATTTACATGCACTGAGAATGAACTCTTTTATGCCAATTCAATTAATTGACAACAAAACTTACCTTAAAATTTACCTGTGATGTCATTTATCTAAAGTTTTTAATTCATTTAAAGTGAATTTTCAATTGAAAAGTATAACATTTTGAAAGTGGTTATTGAGATTAAGTTAATCTTCAATTCCTAAAATAGTTTTTTCAAATTTTATTCAATATTTTTTCTATGCTTTCTTCAATATGAGTTCTATGTAATTACGCTAATTTGTCAGGCTCTTCGGTTTATTTTACTTTGAATTGGATTTTAATTCAAATAATTTACACGAAGAAAGTTCTTCCCATCTCATGGTAAACGGTGCTACCGAAAAGTCCAAATAATTTAAAATTTTGATACAATTCAACGAAATTTAATTGTTATAACTGAAGCTCATTTGAAAGAAAATACAGTAGCATTGCGGTTGAAATTTCTTTTTCCCATTATTTGAATGAGAATCGCGCAGCACAGGCAGCACGTATTTTGCAGTTTGGCATAGTTCAAATAAAGCACTTGACTGTACAACGTCTCCAGCTATTCATCGGTGTTGTATTTTGTTTTCCCTATCGTTTTTTTTCTATGTCAAAATGCGGGGAATTTGGATAATTGTGTATTGTCTTTTAGTTCTTACAAAATTTGTCGGTGAGTCTTCTAATTATTTTAATATTTGGTTTCAAGGAAAATCAACCGTGAAATAAATACGAGGAATTAAATTTTGAGGATAGTTATTAATATTCTATGTAATGTAACAAAAGACTATTAACTTCACTGAAAAAACTCACTATTGTTCTTCTTGATGATTAATTTCTTTGACTCAACACTCTGAAATCTATATAAGATTCTTTTCATTCAGTTTGTTCGATTACAATTATGATAGGTTTATACCACATTGAAATGGCACAGTTTGTAAAAGATATTATTGTCTTAGAAATGTTTTGAAGTTCTTCATAATAGGACCAAATATAATTTTCGGACTAGTTATGTCTAGTATTTAATTTAGTAGATCATATCTGGATTTAGTACATCATGCTGGATTAATACTGCATTTGATAAAGAAGTATTACTTCGAAACGTCGTCATGCGTATTTGTTTTAAATTATCAGAAAATTCTAAACATTGTTTCATTATATGAATTTGTATATTGCAAATTATTTTGCGTATTTAGTCCCTTTTCACCTGTATTTGAAAAATTTAAAGCTGGTGGTAATTTATATACTAGTACCTAACTTATATATCACGATACTAGTTAAAATTCGAACATAATTGCTTAAATTTTTAAGTCTTAACCTTGTAAGGATTTTTTCGTCTAAGACGAAATTATCGATGTTATTGATGTCATTCTTCCTTTATGATTTCGTTTATGATTTCAAGTAATTTGAATAACTATACATTGAATACTATATATATTAAGAACTGGAAAAAAATTTCAAAGTTTCATTTTTTCCACTGACGTCCAATAAGACCAGAGAATACAATAATATAATCACAGACAAACATTTAACTACGGTTTGAGTATACAATGTTTGTGTGTATATTTTTTGTTATTCAAGCAGTAATGTATGTAATGTTTAATTCAAGTAATTTGATGATACTAATGCAATTAAATGAAAAATTAATTTCATGCACTTCTTCTTCGTATAAACTTTAACTGTGCCAAATGCCACATTAATGCGTTAGCGCAATTTCTTTAAAATTGGGTACAAAGATTTTGGTTCACGTTTTATACATAGACATATATTAGAGGTCAATAAATGACACGGAGGTTTCGCTTATCTCTTGGTGAAACATTATGTTAAAAACAATAAATTAAAATTAACACACTTGGCTTAAGTTTCACTGAATATATTAAAAACTCCACATATGTTTCGGGTGGTTAACCCATTATCAAGAGTATACAATATTACTGATGAAGTCATGTTTTGCCATCAGATTCATCAAATTCAATAGTTAGTATAATTGAATATAAACTTAAATTGAAACACTTGAACTTATGATTTACACTATTAATTAATTAATGTAATTAATTTTACATTATTCTGCAAGCATTTGAAGAAGTCGTTTGTAACGACGAAACGCGTCATGCTATGTAGTGAATAAAGTGTAAATCATAAGTTCAAGTGTTTGAATTTAAGTTTATATTCAATTATAATGGATTTACACCAAGTAAACGCCAACACTATTAAATAGTTAGTATGATATTGCGTTCGTAAGTAAACACAAATATGGCCTGGTTGCCGTTTTGTATTGAGCAAGTGGAATTTCAACCCTTCATTCGTCTTAATAAATTTCTACGTTCCGTTTGTCATTTTGCACGCCACGTTTCTGAAATATTACGCGAATAGTTTCAGGAATGTCTTCAGTGCCGCGTAGTACAGGAATAATTTATATGCGACAAAACTGAAGAGAACCAAAATTGAAAATTTAAAAACGTGTTAGTAACAATAAATTTAAAATGTACGTCTTTAATGATTTATTATTTCAAGTAATGAATTTTTTCGAAAATATTTCTATGTTGCGATCAATAGTTAAGAACCGTTAGATACCGAATTAATTTTCAATTTTCCTAAGTGTTCTAATGTAGCATAGCATATACGAAAATAAAGACGCCACATGTTTTATACGTTCTAGTTTCACTCTAAACAATGTGACGTTAGAGTAGGTACATAAGATAATTTGATATTATTTATTCCCTTACTAATAGAATGATATTGCCTGAACAAAGGATCTAAACCATTAACTGATTGACTTGCTTCTCAATTTATGCTACGTAGGTAATGTTTCAAAACGTTCAACTTTTATCATACCAGCAGTGGCGACGCGTGACTTTTTTGTGACTATAGTGTTACCAAAACCAAATCTCATTCAAAAAAAAAGTTTACTTTGAATCTACCAAAAATAGGTTTTGCTTATTTCAGGTATTTTATTTAAAGCATTTTAAAATAATTTAAAGTGAAAATTAGTTAACTAGGAAATCGCCTTATGCTATGACTTGGATTAGTCATAGCCTTCAAAGGATCCTTTGAAGGATAAATAGTCACCTGACGGGCTAAGCAGTTTCCAAATTTCCCAATCCGGAAAGAACAAACGCGTAGACTAAAATGTTGCTACTTCCTTCAGGGGTTGTTTGTTTTTCTTAGTTTTTCTTTTTGCCTTTTTCACCTCCAGGTTCCTACAACTAGAACTGGGCTACGCCGTTCTGAGGAGAGCCAATAAGCTCGAAACACGTGTAAACGGCTGCTATATATAATCTTCAATTTCATATATATATATATATATATATATATATATATATATATATATATATATATATATATATATATATATATATATTTAAATACATTTAATGGACGATGAATCAACTCTGTGATATTTGTTCATATTTGAATGAGAAGTAATAATAAATACTTGTCTAAAAATCACTGTATTTACGGCATTCTTGATAATGCCGTGAAGAGGCGAAACTAGTCGAATAAAGAATTGTTCAGTCAGTGATTTTTAGACAAGAATTTATTATTACCTCTCATTTATATATTTGAATGTTTTTAGCAATACTATGTAGAAAATAAATGAAAATTCTCATTTTGAAACTTCATTTGTGACCTAATGTGAAGTCTTTATATACGGTGCAAAAATAAATTTTCAACAGTGTGCCTTCGTCAATATTTATGGAAAAAATAATTGGTTAGCGAATCATTCTTATGGCTTTTCATTTCACGAATTAAATTTCTTGTTGATCGCCAGCCTTATAATATTGAAATGACAACTTTCAAGCCAAAACTTCAAGAAACATTACGGACCTAAATAACGAAGAAATAACATTGAGTAAATTAATAAGTGTAACTCAAAATGAATTTATGCTCTAATCCAGAAAGATAGCCAGCAGTCACGAAACCTTGGACGGTTCCAACAGTTCTAGAGCAACTATGTTTTTTGTTGTTACTGGCTGAACTTCAAACCTTTCGAAGGTCACTGCAGTCGGACCGTAGGCCATTATGACGCCAAGGATCTCTCTTTCTAAAATGCACCGAGATTTTTCTATTTTTGAGACGATCGATTATATGCAGGCGCCACATAACCCAATTATATCATTCTTGCATGTGCACCGTGAACTTAACCTTTATATATTATTGAAAGTTACAAGTTGAGTGGACAATGGACTGCCTAAATCTGACGTCATAATGACTCCAAACAAATTAATTTATTATTGTGAAATCCCATAAAAATACCTTCATTTAGTGTTTTCTAATTTTTGGTGATAGAAAAAGAAGTTCAATATGTTTATTTTAATCAGCATGCCTTTTGAGTAAATCATATCCATTTTTATCAAACCTGAATTAATTTCATTAAATGAGTCGACTTGAAAACCTTTAGTTTAGGTCTCAATACAAAATATGTAAAGGAGAAGTCCTATTGTATCGTCAAAAATAAGAAAACACTGAATTTAATATTTTTACGAAACTTTACCGTTGAAAGCTTTTTTATTTCGAGCCAATTTTTGGATCTGCCCCCTTCTGTGACGTCAGGACTTGGCAGTCCATTCACAAGGCAATATTAGTTTGACAGGAAATAACCAATGTAGATCATAGAGGAGTTTTAAAAGCACCTTCTACATACATTACACTGAAGTATGAAGTGTAATTGTGAAGTATATCACAATGAACTGTTTGAATAGTAGTATAAATTGATTCAAGTACAACACTTGAGGAAACATTTGTGAAAGAATCGTGTGATTCAAAACAGAAAAATTGTTCAACTAATTCACTTAATTTCGGGCTATCAACTTATTACCAAAGATTTAATACAACCTAATCGATAAAGTGACATTCTATCTACTTTTTTTATAATAATATTAATAATAAGCATATATTTTCAACAGGTAACTACCTAATTACAGGAAAATACGTAATGAATAAATACGGTTACTAAAAAAACCAATTACAATAAAGATATAGGTACAATATTAAAAAATAATTATATTAATAAAAAACATTGTCAACTATAATAATCTGGGACTATAATGTCAATATCTAAATATTCAATCATAATAATAACCAAGAAAACAAATCCCTCAGAACTCAAACCGGAAGATCTCAAGATACCTCACTGGTTAAGTTTTAAATACACCTCGCCAGCAAACAAGAGTGATCACAACCCCGAGGTGGATATACACCATCCTCTCGAAATGGGAGCCATTTCAAGAACTTCCTCTGCAGTGACTCCAGGCGCGTTATGTGACAATTATATATTGGTTGCCAGACAAGACAGCCATACTGAAGTTTGCTTCTCACTAGGGCATTAAATAAACGGACAAGTGTTGAGGTATTCGAAAACAATCTAGCATTGCGGACGATGAAACCATAAACTTTGCTACATGATAAAATTAATTGGCTGATATGAGTTATGAATGAGAATTTTTGATCAAATACTAGGCCGAGATCTTTAACCTCCAGAAGTCGAGTCAGATTAACACCTTCAATGTTGTAATCGAAAGTCATCACAGTTCTCTTTCTAGTAAAACTCACCACATTACATTTCATGACATTCAAGTGTGAACAATTATTATTACACCACAGGCTGATATCATTCAGGTCACTTTGTAGACTCAAAGAATCATGCATAGATAACACGTTCTTATAAATTTGAATATCGTCCGCATAAGCACCTTCATGCAGTCGACCATCTCTGAGAAATCCTTAACAAACAGGAGAAATAGTAGGGCTCCAAGATTGGATTCCTGCGGCACTCCCGAAGTTACTAGAAATTGTCTCGATTTGCAATTCTCAATTTGTACGAGTTGACTCAAGTAGGACTCCATGAGAAGTGATACATTATTCGCAAATTTAAAAAGCATCCTAGTTTTAACTATAAGTAATCTATGATTTATCGTATCAAAAGCCTTCTGGAAATCGGTATATACTCGTATAACGTCGCCCTTCCAATTGCAACATTATTTCTTCTTCTTATTCTTTCAAATAGACCTATTGGTCTGTTGCTTGCTGAAGCCGTCTCTGGATGGTTTCTTGCGAGGTGGACTGCCAGCTTTTCTGCCACTTTTTTGGGGGTCTGCCTGGTGGGCTCTTTCCGTGTGGCTTGTTTTCCATCATTATTCGCGGTAATCTGTTTTCGTGCATTCTTCGCACGTGCGCATACCATTCTCTTCGTCTTTGTCTGCCCCACCTGACTATATCTGCTATGCCGCATCGAGCTCGTATGTCAGTGTGTCTTATCCTATCCAGTCTGGTCTTTCCGAGGATAGTTCTTAGGATTTTCATTTCGGCTGCGCGCAGCATTCTTTTAGTTTTATTTGTGTCTGATGCAAGTCTTATAGATCTTCACCTTGTTATATGTTCCCATGTGCTGGTTTTACCAAGTCACATCTCTAAGACACCCTGACAGAGCCGCTGCTTTAGTTATGAGACTTCTTACCTCCTGATCGCCGGATCGTGGTAGCTGCAGATGTCCATGCCTAGATATTTAAAGACATTGACTTGCTCGATTGACTTATCCTCCACAACCGCTTTACACCTGACAGGTTCTCTGGAGAATGTCATAGCTTTGGTTTTTGATGTTGAAATTACCATGTTGAGTTGTTAGCTGTGTCGTTAGCATAGCAGACCACAGATATTTTAGAGTGACCCATTCTGTACCCCAAATCTAAGGATGTGACTTGTTGTATTATTTCACCCATCAAGAGGTTGAAGAGGAAAGGGCTCAGGCTGTCACCCTGTCTAATTCCGCCTGGCGTTTTTATGTTAGGTGTAGTATGTTCTCCTGACTTGATCTTTGTCACATTTCCAGTGTTTAAGTTTTTGATTAGTTTCGTGATTTGGGACGGGGACTGTCTTTTTGTTAGAATTTGTAGGACGTCTGTCAAGCGCACTTTGTCGACTGTCTTTGTTAAGTCTATGAAGCAGACGTAAGCAGGCTTGTTGAACTCTATTGATTTCTCCTTTAGTTGTTTCATTATGAAGAGAGCGTCCGTTGTTTCATTAACATTATTTCTGATCTTAGGATATATGCTTATTAAAAAGTATAATTTCAAACAATTAGAAAAATTCGACGATATAGAAATTGGCCTGTAATTACCAATACATGATGATTCAATTCAATACTTGTTATATTGAATAGAAATTCTATGATAAACTCGGAGTTTTACATTCCTATGGTTAATTCTTCCTCACATCCTTGTGTTGGAAGTTTAAAATCATCCTTATTTATATTAATATTATTATTATTAAGTTATGAAAAATTCGTGAATTCGTTTGGCATCTGAATACCTTTCTTTATTATAGACTTTATTTCAATATATATATTATCAACACAGATATCATTTAGTCCAATTTTTATCAAGATCAAATCTTTCAATCCGAAGGTTTCATTCGAAGCTCCTTAAATGAGCTAAACATAGAGGCATAATTACTGAATGCTGTGTTTTTATATCTATCAAGACTTATATTTTATAATAACAAGAATTTTTCTAAAATATAATGATGATAATTATGACTTGATTAAATCAGTAAATATAAAATTTTCGAAAGAACATACAGTATAGTATTTTTCATATATATATATATATATATATATATATATATATATATATATATATATATATATATATAAATATATATATATATATATATATATATATATATATATATATATATATATATATATATATATTTTCTTGTTTGATTTTCTTGTGTTATTAAGTCTGTAGACAATTGGTGGTATACTTATATTTTCACTAATATACAGATTTCTTAACGTTTCGGCAATCAATGTTGAAAGATGTTTATCTGCAGCTAAAATTTTAATTGAAATACATTTTAAAACGGTATAGTATATTCGAGAAACAGAATAAGCTACCTTTTCTCAAACAAAGAGCGGCAAATTCTTCTGAAATTATATTCATTTACGACATTACGATGTTAAGAAAGACGGAGTCATATCCACGTTAAAATCTAAACTGAATTCAAAATTAGATATACTAGGTGTATTTATCACTTTCAACACATGATTTATTTTTTGTCAACTACATCGAGTGAAAATGTTTATGTGGAAATATTTCTTTTATTATGGCAAAATATTTGCGTAGAATTTCCGATTTAAATTTGTATCTGCCCTTGTGTTAACAGTATCTTCACTCTTCTTCTGAATCTCGATCATCTCTAAAATTTCACGTTTTCTGGTGTTACGTTCGTTCCCAAGAATCTTTGTCCCATCGAAATCGAAATATATAATAAATTATTCAAATTTATTCTGTTAAATCGCCAAGGCGGTAGTTGCTTAGGGATGTGGTCTACTTTTGAAGAGGTCTGGCAAGCAATGTGAAATTAGCATACAGAAGAAATTATTAAGTCGTGAAAAAAGTAACGTTTATAAAAAATTCATTGAAATTATAATCCCCTGATTCCTAAATAATCCGTTCCAGTAAAGCTTCGACAGACGCTCCGAGTGTTATTTATGGGCAGCAAGATTAACTTGTTAAGTTGAAAAATATCGCATGTATTTTACAGGATCATTCCTTAAGTGATATATAGCCAAGTCATATTTCAATTAGCACTATGAACCCCATTTCCGTCATACGCTTTTATATATTGACCGTTGGAGTGGGCAGGTGAATAATTTAAAGTAATATTATCGATTACAGGCTCTATAGAAGAGGATTGTACGGATTTTCAAGGTAATACAATTGCACATGGCTTGCTTTATGTACCTGGACCAGCCGTATGCACAATGTGCGTGTGCTATCATTCTGAACCCATGTGGTGCAAAGCCATTTACTGCGACCCTCCATATGTAAGTAGATATCCCTGTTTTTTATTGCGATGGAATTATATATAGGTGAGCCGCGAATTTAAACAGGCCCATTCTGCTTCGCCAATTTTTATTCCTTGTTTTTTTTTGGTTGAAATCACTTGAAAGTTGTGAACTGTTGTATTTCTCAAGTACATACTTCAATTTTCAAATGACGGTGACACGAACCTATAACATTTTCCCGCGCCTAAAATCAATCCAGGCAAATAAACAGTTTTCCCATCGATATAAAAGATAACGACGCATTCAACACTGCTTATGACGTTAAGTTGCACGCGAACATCTTTATATAATTAGCATTAAGTTATGCTACAGATAATGAAAAAAAATTAAGAACAGGAGAGGTTATTTGAGAATGAATCGAAATTACATCTACAGGCAATTATTGGCCAGAATTAGATTATGTTAAAAGATCAATAAGATTACGTGTTAATCAAGATATCGCTCTTGCTAGATGAAACCCGAAAATATATTTTATTTTGTTATAAATTAGAAAAGCAGTAGTGAATTGATAGAATACTTATAGGGGATCACATTAGTATCGTTTCTGTTGATTTCAGTGGCGTAACTATAGGTTGGCAAGTCGGCAAAATGCCTCGGGCCCCCAGCCCGAAGGGGCCCCCGGTCAGAGGAAATCTCAATTCCCAACATTTATTATTACACATACACATTACTTAAGTAAAAAAAAAGTTTTGTCTTTAAATTATTTGTTACCTTCTTAGTTGCATACACAACTAAAAAAAATATACCTAGGTATTAAACTTTCAATGCATCAGTAAAAAAAAAATTTAACCCAGTTTTAGAAAGAATGGTCAAAATCCAATTAATCGTAATAATTTCGGAAACATGTGTGGAAAAACATACCTCAAAAATGTGTATATTGGTTTACATTTATATTCACTGGGCATGTCTCATCACCGCACCGTTTAATTCCATTTTGTTTGATACTACTCAAGATATTTACAAAACAGATCAATTCTGTGAACTTTACCGTTACTGTGTAATCGAGAAAGATGAAAATGGAACTCCAAAGGCGCTCGTAATTAAAGAGTCATTTTTAGGATTTCATGAGGTTAGGGATCAAACTGCCTTAGCAATGTCCAAGCAGATAATAAAATCCATAAATGACAAAAGTATTTCTCTGAATAAGTGCCGTGGACAAGGGTACGATGGAGCTAATACCATGAAAGGTACTTATGGCGGAGTTCAAAAACTCATAAGAGATATAGAGCCAAATGCAGTGTATGTCCATTGTGCTGCTCATAATTTAAACTTGGTAGTAAATGATGCAGTAAAAGAGGTCATAGAAATACAAACATTATTCGAAACTGTGCAACAAATTTATAATTTTTTTGGCCATAGTATTAGACGATGGAATATATTATCTAGTTTTATATCTGACAACAAAAAAGGAGAAACCGTTGTATCATCAAATTCAGTAACAAAAAAAAACAATGAATCCAACTAGATGGGCAGGACGCTTTGATGCCATGTTTGCTTTAAAGGTTCGATTTGTTGATGTTCAAAAAGCGCTAACAAAAACCATTTTATCAAATTCCAAATCAGATGAGAGAAATGAAGCTATCTTGCTAAAGAAGAAGGTAGAGAACTACAATTTTATTATGTTGCTGGTTTTCCATTGCAAAGTCTTACAAACCATAGACGCGGCTTCTAAAGCACTTCAATCTAAAGCCATCGATCTTTCAAATGCTTCAAAGCGTTTGCAAGTCTGTCTAGAAGAACTTGAAAAGTATCGACATGAATTTGAAGATTTAAAAACGGAAGCAAATAGTATTGCAGTTAAATGGTCTATAAACCCTGAATTTCCTAAAACTCGTCAGAGAAAAGTGAAACGTCATTTTGATGAAATTTGTGAGGATGAACGTCTCCGAGATCCTGAAAGCTTGTTTAAAGTGAACGTATTCTATCGTGTATTAGACATCATCATTAATCAACTTAGATCGCGTTTCCTTGGAATGAATGAAATTGTTTCCAATTTTAGTGTCTTGCAGCCTGCCACTTTGCAAAACTTGAATGATACTGATTTATTGGAAAAGGCTTTAGCATTTGTCCATTTATATAAAAAAGATATATCTATGTCGTTTTCCAAAGAAATTCTCAGTTTTCGATCCTCTTTTAAACACGAAATAGAAAGGTCATCTTCTATAAGAGAACTTGCTGACTTATTAATAATAAAGAATCATTTTATATCTTCAAGCTTTCCTGAAGTGTGCACTGCATTTCTGTTATTTCTCACCATTCCTGTAACTACGGCTAGTACCGAGCGATCAATTTCAAATTTCTGTTTCTATCAATTTCAAAACTGAAATTGATAGAAACTTATTTAAGAAATCTATGGGACAAGAAAGGTTAAGCAATTTGGCTATTCTATCCATCGAAAATTCTATGGCCCGAAATTTGAACTTTGATGATGTCATTAACACTTTTGCTGAAGAGAAAGTCCGAAGAAAGGAAATTTAACAATTAAAATTGTGTACTTAAAATAAAATTGTGATTTCAGTTCAATATGTACTTTAAATTAGGTACCTTTAATTAAAAGTGAATAATTAGAAAATCAAGAAATTATAATTATAAAGTTTGTATGTACCTACTTCACGTAGTGATTTATTAGTTAACTCTTACAAATAAAAGTGTATAAATAAATATTATAAAATAAAAAATACTATTTTTGTTGGTTCAGCTTCTTTATATATTGGGGAAGTGGGAGGGCCCATTCGATGAATTTGCCACGGGCCTCGAACGGTATAATAGTTACGCCACTGATTCATTTTGAAACATTATTAATTTTTTAATTGAATTATTATCTTGCATATAGTACCTAATGATACTGAAGCCGTAATTTGACATTGGCTGAATTGTTTTCACACGTAATGGACAATAAAGCACCGATGTTTTTGAATTAACTGCGCATGAGCAATATATAACGTTTCACCTTTGACTTAGTCGATTTTGATGATTTTTAATATCATGATTTTAATATTCCCTGCAATCAATATTTCAGCGTTCGGTACCAAACGAAGATTTTTAATTTGTTCTTTTTTTTTAATATATCTTTTAATAAACTAAGCTATTCTAGATACAATTCCATGCCCAACTAAATACGAAGTCGCATACCTATATCGATATTGATTGCACGTAAATCGATGATCAAAGATCATGAAATATAATTTTTCGTTTCAATTTCAGATTGATTTGTTATATTTCTAATATTACTTCGTTTCAGTTTTGTAATAAATTTCGAGTTGGGGAAACTTGCTGTGAATTCATCTGCATAGATCCTCCAGGAGATGAAGCAGCGAAGAAGTTGGAGCAATACAGACAAAAACTTCGATTGAATTCACAGGAGGGATTAACCTCGTCTGCACCATTCATGTTTACTATATCGATAATTACAATTTCAATCTCGTCTTACTGCTGTGATTAATTTCGTGATGCATATAACTGTTAGTGGAAAATAGGTACATAGCATAAAGCCCGCTCAAACATCTAATTTTATGTGTTTTAACTAGATACAATTCTGAGAAAACATTCTGAAATTGAAATTCTTAGGGCTATGTTTTGTGAAGGCTTCTGTGTGTTCAAATATTGTAAGTGTATGTAGTTGACGAGAAAGGAAGGATCTATACCGGGCATTACTTTCAAATTTATTATAGCGATTTACCCATGTGAACCAATTTTTCAAGAATTTTAATAAAAATGTTGAAATAGGCACCAATTTAATTTGTTGAAGTAAGAAATTAAGCTTTCAAAAAATTCTAGTTGGTATTTGTTCAGAACCTCAGTGAAACTGAAGCTAACCTTTACTCGTCCTTTTTAGGCGTTCATGAGTAAGCTTCCAAAGTAAAAATTTCAATATAATTTTTCAAACTATATTTCTGATATCCTTTAAGCATGTTTAACAAATATATGTATACCTATAAAATGTACAATTAAAGATAACGCTTAGACAAAGACAATCTAGGTTATTTTTGAACATATAAATGCTTTATATTTTGAAAATGTTTGTTAAAATTTGTTTGTATTTTAAATAAACTTACAGATGTCAAACTCTGGCTGAAGTATTTATTGCTGTTTACAAATTCATATTACCATTATTCGACCAGTCGTATAAATACTATAAAATGTTGATGTAATTGTTAGAACGTAACGTTCATAGTTTTTGAAATAAGGGCTAAAATGTCATTCAGTAATGAAATGCTGATATTCTGAATTATAATTGTTATATATTGAATTTCGATATAGCACGTCTGTAACTTTTTAATATATATTTAAACCACCTAACGTTTCTTTTCATTTTAAAGAGTATTCCATCTTTATTCCTAGTCAAAATTGAATAGGCTTCATAAATAATAATCAATTCATCAAACAAGTAGTAATTTGAAATAAAATTAATATTCCAAAACATTGCTTTATTCAACCATTTTATTTTAAGAACTATATGTATTAGGTCAGCAAATAAAATACTCTGGTAATTATTAAAATTATGTATTTAATTTATAAAAAGCTCCATAACATCAAATAACTTATAATATTATTTATTCCATATTTAATCTTGTACAACGGGAATATGCAAAACAAAAACATTCAGAAAACTGCACAAGAAAATGAGATTTTGAATAAAACATTTGAATTTCAATGAAAATGAGATGAAAACTATAGAATGTTTTTGGAATATTTATTCAACACTTGAATACTTTACTCAAATTTGAAAGAAAATTAATGTTTTCTGTGAAATGAGAAAATTGAATCTAAAAAACTTTTTTTAACAAAAATTTTTATTGCTGATTATTTCCTTCAAGTCAGTCAGTCAACCCAATTACAAAAAATCACGAATTTCAAAATAACTCATTGGGAAAATTCAATCATATCAGCACAATCCTTTGAACAATTTTCCACAATTCTTCAACTATTGATGACATTTTTACTACATATTCAAGTGTTGAATATCACACAATGTGAATTATCCTAATTTATTAATAAATCAATGAATAGTTCATTGATCATAGGCCATTTCACCCACTTTTTCAGCTTTAACAACACTAATCCAGGAATGAGGTATTTGAAAATCTTCAATTAATTTTGCTTCAATCATCTTAGATTTTTCATTATCTTCCACTGTAAGATGGCGATTCAAAATGCCAAAGAGTAGATTCTTTTTCAGAGAATTGTCCTTGAGGTAGAGCAGGGGTAAAATAGCAAGCTCCCACTGATCGTTTTCTTCTAGTTGAGCAGAAAAACTAGTATGGATTAGAGTTTCTTCGTAATCGTCAATTAGTCCAATATTTAATGATCGAAAAAATAACAGCAAAAGCCACCTGAAAATATCAAGATCTTCAAATTTTAGCCACGTTGCCTTATTTTTAATTTAATAAAACTGTTTCAAACAATTTGAATTTTAAAATGTAATTAGAGGGCTGGAAAACTTTGATCATTAGCAATTTGGAGAAAATCGATATTATAAAAATTAATATAATGAAAGTTTTCTCAGACCAGCTACAGAAATTGAAGTTGAAAGCTGCCCGACAGCGTTAAAAAAAAGAAAATCGCCTGGTTACGATGGCGTCACAGCAGAGGTTATCCAAGAAATAAAACATCAGATAGTTATACCACTGACTATCCTCGTTAACAAAATTTTAGAGAGCGGAGTCTTTCCAGATGCTCTCAAAATAGGAATAGTTAAACCAATATTCAAATCAGGAGAAGCCACAGATATGAAAAACTATAGACCTATAACACTTATATCGAATTTCGCAAAAGTGGTCGAGAACATAATAAAGTCTAGAATAGTTTCTTTCCTTGATAATATGAATATTTTATCAAAACAACAGTTTGGTTTCCGAGAGGGAATATCAACACAAGACGCTATAGCTCAGCTGACCAATAGGTTATATGAAGCGTTGGACGAATCGCGCCCCTGTTTATGCATTTTTGTCGATTTGGCAAAAGCCTTCGATACGGTTAGTCATCAGCTGTTAATGGAGAAATTACAGCGGTCCGGATTCAGGGGAGTTTCATATGATTAGATGGAGAGTTATCTAAAAAATCGGAAACAATATGTATCTGTTGGTGATTCATTCAGTGAGGAGAGCTTGGTCAAATGTGGAGTGCCACAGGGAACGGTCCTTGGCCCAATCTTATTTACGATCTACGTTAATGATCTGTTGCTCGCTGAACCTTTAATGAACAGGATATTGAGTTACGCAGATGATACCGCCATTCTGTGCGAGGCCATGAGCTGGGAAGAATTGAAAAATGAAGCTGAAAACACAATACAGAGTGTCAAAAAATGGTTTGATTATAATCTACTCACAATGAATGTGGATAAAACAAAAGTTGTGGTTTTCTTATGCAACCGGAGTAACCGGCCGGTATTTGAGAGGTTGAACCTGGATAACGACAACACAATTTCTGCGGTGGATTCGGTCCGTTATTTAGGCATACACATTGACAAACATTTAAGATGGGATGTACACATCAAACAACTTATACAGAAATTAAGAGGTCACCTTTATCGTTTTAAACTTCTTACTCCATTCTTGGATTTACGCAGATTAAAAATACTCTACCACACAGTGTTTCAGAGACAGTTGACATATGGCATACTGGCATGGGGAGGAGCGAGGGAACATCACGTGAAAAATCTAGAGATACTGCAAAAATGGATGTTAAAAATCATGATGAAAAAAAAAGAACATATTCCACAGATAAATTGTATGAAGAAAGTAAAGTGTTGGATATTCGTAAGCTACACTTACAGGCAATATTAACCTACCAGTATAAGAATAAAATTAACATATCCTATTTGACCCATGAATACGACACAAGAAACAAAAAAAATAATTCACGTAAAGAGAGAACGAGTAAGTTGATTGGCCGAAGGAATTACGCATACATCCTGAAAAGACTTCACGATAAAACACCTTCTAACTTAAAAAGTGAGAAAACCTTCAACAGTTTCAAGAAAATATCACAGACATGGTTACAATCGTTACCAAGGGAGGAAATTAGAAGTATAATGGATACAAGCAAGTATTTTCCCGCCAATGTAATAAAATACAGGAAAAATAATTAACATTAACAAAAAATTATTGAACAGAATTACTTTTATTTTTCATGTATGAACAGCTCTCATAAAAGTATGTTGTACTTCTGAGAGTTCACTTTTTGTCCAAGATCTTTTGTTTTGCCCTATTATAAGAATGTAAATTTTTTTTGTTATAATGGATTATTATAAGTATTGTTCTGATTATTATAAATTGTTATTTCAGTTGGGTAAATAAAGATGATTATTATAGTTGAATGAGATTCTAGTCAGTTCCATTTAATATTTAATACTCACGAAAGCTGATAATCTGTCTTTATGTTGGTGTAAGTCTCTGGATTGAGTACTTTGACCAATCTATGTGCTCGATTTTTGTAGAGTTGGAGGATCTCATACAGGATATCATAAGAAGACGTCTCATTTTCGGTGTCATAAAAAGGTTGTGGGGGCACTACATCTCCATGCGAAAACGCTGCAATTATGGCCAAAAATGAAATTCGGACGTAACGCAAACAGAGAAGATTTATCGGGTATAAGCTCACCATTGGCATATGATTCTATCGCCGACTGTAATGGAGATGCATCGCTGGTTAAATACCATAGATGAACCCCAAACGATCTCTTCCAATCTAGGTACTCGGAAACATTAACACTGTTATTCTGCAAATTTCCAGAAAGAAGCAGATAAATTCTCATCATCTCAACAGAAATGTGATCTACACTCATATTGTTGTACCATGTTTTAAGCTGCTGATTGATATGCGCCTTTGGTTTCTGTGACAAATTCATTTGAGAGATGATTATAGAAAGGGCTGGCATATCGGAATTCATGGACACCTCAGCTGCTTCTTTAACATTGAAACACGTCAGATGATTGAATATTATGTCCAGTTTATCTTCAACAGACATATTCGAAAGATCCTGTATAGTAGGCGCAAATCCTTTTACAGTGCTTTTCAACCTAGAATAAGGTTTTTATTATTTTTTTTAATTTTGTGAGATTCTCGATAATTGCTCAAAAGAAAAGCAATCATCCACTCTTTTTTTGATCATATTAACTGAAAGAGTTCCCAATTTTAACAGGTAAAATATTCCACATGGTGAATTCACAATTTGGAAAAAATTGCTGCCATTTAGCAGTATTTCGGAAAGATTTCGTTCGACTCACAGTGGGACGACGAAAACTGTCCACATCAAGAATAAACAAATGCTTTAAATCAACAAAATTATATTCCAAGATAAAAAAGTAATGTAAGTCAAAATACCATACTGGGACGTATGTAGTTCAAAATAATTTAATATGAACAGACGATGGGTGTCCGATATGTTTCCTATTTAAAATACTGAATGGTTACGTTGATTGTGCGGATGTGTTACTCAAAGTGTATTTTGATTTACCATACAGAATTACAAGGCACACTCCTCTTTTTCGCTTGAGAACATGCAAAGCGAACTATATTTCGAATTTTTGTGTTAATCGTGTTCTGTGGCTAAGCGACCAGGTATCCCATGACATTGACTTTTTCTCTGGTTCACCAAGATCATTTAAATTGATAGTACGTAGGTTAGTGAATTTGAATTTTAAATAATATTTGAATTTGTTTTTAAGTAAGATTGTATTTCGGCTACTTTGCCTCTATATGTAAGATTTATATATGTTTTTAAGTTGTTTGTTACTTTATTCTGTGTGCTATATTTGTTAAAAGAGAGTTTTCCGTTCACTAGGAAAAAATGAACATAATATATATATATATATATATATATATATATATATATATATATATATATATATATATGTTCATTTTATCTATATACTTAAATAAATAATTGATGTAGTGCAAATTGCAATTAAAAAATATACGAATTGATTACAGTAAAATGGTTCACTTCAGAAAGTTTCATAATTTAGAACGAAAAAAATTTATTAGTATTGTATACCTACCAAGAGCTGAGACGCTGTTTCACAAATGGGGCAGATCTTCTTCCAACTCCCCAGAAGGCATTACATAATGACCACACATCATTATATAAACCTTCTGATTTGCCGATAAATTGAGCAGTGGACTTGTTGAAGATTTTATGGCATTTTCTCAGATAACTTTTGGCACGTTTAATAGCGAAAGTGGGAATTTTTTCATTTCCATCCACAGTGAAATCGCTACACTCGTGCGCTATCTGTATGGATTCCTTAATAGATTCCTGGTAATAATGAGTTGCATATAAATGATAAATCATGAAAACAGCGAAAAAGAAAAGTAGTAATGAAAATTATTTCAGTAGTGTTTGCTGTTCCAATTAAATAAGTTAAGGCTGCGGTTTAGTCCATTCAAAGAAACAAGTGTCAGGTTTCTTTGATAACATTTCTGAACGAAAACGAATTTTGTGAATCTAAAAACTGTTTTCGAATCTTGAACATTTTCTCCAGGGGGTAACATAATTTTAAAGTTGAAGAATTGCATCAATAGTTTGAAAAATCAAAGTTACAAATTAATCATTTTTTTCACGCATAAATTGTCCACATTTAGGAATTAATTAAAAATATTCACTCTCATATTGGACAATTTTAAAATATGTTAACCCCTAGAGAATTTATTCAACTTTAAATTGGTAAAGGATTGAAGCCCAATGATTAATTAGTTTAGAAATCTAATCAAAGAAACCGAGACTTCATCAAAATCGATCGGAAATTCAGAAATAAACGCGTTACTATGCAACTTTTCATACATCAATGATGTATGAAGTTGCTATTATGTAACATCATAGTTCACACGTTTTCCGCGACACAGACCAAGCGCTAATATAGATCTTGAAATAACAGATGATATGTGCTAAGGAACCGATAGGTGTCGTAGATGCAAGATTTATTATGTTATGATGATCGAGTGATAACATTGACACTCCAGAAAGAGAGAGAAGGCTGTAACATTTTCTCTTTCCATTTTTATTTCATGATCCCAAATTATAAAACATTTGTTGCATCTGGGCGAAAGTATCGTCTTGCAGACGGAAGACAAACCAAGGTCATGTCGAGAATGATTTACGAGGTAGAGTGGGAGAAATATTCAACTTGGATAAATAGATATTCCTACTCATATAGAGTTAGTATTTATGAATTCATAAATTATTTTCAGTTTATTATCGGATTGGAACGGTTGGTGTATCAAAATTGGATAATATAAAAATTTTCTTGAAATTAAATTAAATAATATTTATGATTTATGAAATGATGACATTATTTATATATTATCTACTAATTATTACTACTTATCACTAATATAACGAATGGGAATTTAGATACAAATAAATCTACGATTTTACAAATCGGGATCCAACGTAGATTTTAGATAGATGTTTGTTCGCTTCTAGCACACGATAATTTATTGCTATATTTGAACGTTTCAAAGCATGTTTGACAAATTAAAATGTAAATGTGAACGAACAATTTGTTTTTAATTAAATTTATTGACCCTCTACTTCTGGCTTTTCGATGCGTCACATTAATTATTGAAAAAACTAGAAGATTTCTAGAAAAACAAAATGTAGTTATCGATAAACAAAATATAACTAAACGCTGTGAAAAACTGTTTCCTTCACTTCCATTTTTGGAGGTAAAATATGTTATATATGCATATGGAACTTATATTAGTATATAATAATAATACAGTGTCAAACAAATTAGTATTCATACATTTAATTTTTTCATATAATGAATGCTTAAAATTAATAACCCATCAAAATTCTTCATTGCCACCCAATGTATTTATTGATTATGAAAATAATTTTCGATTATGTTGAAATCACAAGATCAAAAAAATAATTTGCAACAACAATATACCTACGTTTGCATAATCATAAACCTGTTATTTTACAAGCGTTAATACCTAATATAAAAAGAATTCAATAAAATTAAATTACTTCAAGATTTGAAAATGAAACAAACTTTTTTTAGGTATGCATAATCAGACAAACTGCACTATTTATTAACAATTCAATGGCCAATGTTCCTCAGACATGCCATAGTTTTCAGTCCCACTGCATGAAATTCTCAGAATTACGAGTTCTATAAGAATTACGATCCACTGAAGCTAAAAAAGATTGAACATGCAATGTTGCCATTCAATTCATATTATAGGCAATATTCCTCTTGGCAATGCAACACTGTATCAGATTCTCAACTTTTCATCACCATGCAATTTTCATGTCAAGTTCAAAATTTTCTTCGAATTTTTTGAAATGATAAAAATTAATTTTCAGTCTTTCTCTAATAAAAAGACATCAATTATTAGAAATTTGGAATGATAACCCCGAGAAACATATTTATGAATAAATGATGGATGTTCAAAGAAGCATCGGGATGATGTTGGCTGCAAAATATAACGCCTAGGGTAGAACACCCAGTAGTCAGCCTTTTAGTGAGCAATGGAATTTTGTTCATCTATATTTCAAATATTAAACACTATAAATAAAAACAACCACTTTTTATGTGAAAGCTTATTTACTTAATCCACTAAAAAAATTAACAAAATATGAAACTTTTGTTAGACTTGTAGAAAAAATTAACAATAATCATATAATGGCACTTTTTCCCAGTGCTCAGCTTCATTTCTCCACAAGTCAACCATGGCTTACCCTAAAGTCAGCCTCTCACTTTCTTTGTCATATTTCACATATTTCGCCTAGCGATTTCTTATTATATATATATATATATATATATATATATATATATATATATATATATATATATATATATATATATATATATATATTCTTATGATAAAACCAAATACATGGAAAGAATACATACATAAGAGGCATTATAACACAACGATTCATCCAGAAGCAATCTACGCAGCTGAAACAATGGTTATTGGCGGCCATTCAAGAATTAGCGAAATAGAAAAACAAGAACGAAAAATTCTCAGAAAGATTTACGGGCCAATCATTACAAACGGTATTTGGATGAAAAGACCTCAAAATGAACTGTATCAAAAGACAAATACGATAACGGAAGAAATCAGAAAACGACGAGCAAAGTTCTATGCACATGTCTACAGAATGAAACACTCCAGAGTACCGAAGAAACTACTCAATATAATTATGAATAGTGAATGAGGAACAGAGTGGCTAAAAGAGGTCCAAAAGGATCTACAACAGATCAATATAAAAAATCTCGAAGATCGCACTGAATGTCGCTATAAAATCGCACAAGTTTGAGCAAAAATTAAATCGTCAACCTGGAGTAAAGTGAACGGAAGAAAGAGCATTCAGAGAGGATGAAGCGTTTTTGGGAGGCAAAAAAGATGAAGCAAAATTCCTAATGATTGCGAATTCAAGTTCAGTCGCTGTTCTCATGGGGGAACAATCGAAATAATATATATATATATATATATATATATATATATATATATATATATATATATATATATATATATATATATATATATATATATATATATATATATATATATATATATATATATATATATATATATATATATATATATATATATATATATATATATATATATATATATATATATATATATATATATATATATATATATATTTCCATACATATCCCCACCGAATTCAGTGCATATTAAATGGTACCATGTAGGGTAATTATCACATCCTATATTTTTCATGCCGGTGATTTCGGTATCTCTAAACATTTCCTCTTCACCATTATTACATGTCCATTCTCTTTATAGTACATGCACTATTTTTCTTCCCATTTTCACTTTTTTTATAATTTAACTGCTTTTCTGCTTTCCTTTTTTGTGATTCTTCTTTTTTTATGTTCCTCTTCTTCTTTCTTTGCCTTAATCTCAAGTATTCGATTTTTTTGTTCAATATTTCGTACTTTTCCTTTTCGAACTTATATTAGTATATAAAAATAATACAGTGTCAAACAAATTAGTATTCATACATTTAATTTTTTCATATAATGAATGCTTGAAATTGATAACTCATTGCCGCCCAATGTATTTATTGATTTTGAAAATAATTTTCAATTCTGTTGAAATCACAAAATCAAAAAAATTATTTGTAATAACAATATACCTACGGCTGCATAATCATTAACCTGTTATTTTACAAGCGTTAATACCTAATATAGAAACAATTTAATAAAATTAAATTGCTTCAAGAATTGAAAATGAAAGTAACTTTTTTTAGGTATGCATAATCAGAAAAACTGCACTATTTATTGAAAATTCAATGGCCAATGTTCCTCAGACATGCCATATTAGAAGTTTTCAGTCCCACTGCATGAAATTCTCAGAATTACGAGTTCTTGTATTTGCTAAAGAAGCCGCCCGGCGTCGAAGATGAAAGACTGTTTTGACTGGAAATGAAAGTGGAGTTGTGAGTGACTCATCACTGGCACTCTCGATAGCGTCGATCATTCTCCTTCAAATTATTTTTCTTTATTTTATATTCGGAAAGCGACAATTAATTATTCATTTCAAAATGTCCACGATTTTGATTATTTAGGTACTTAATCATTATAATCTTCAAGTGATCCCCAAGTAAAATCATATTCGTCGACATTATTATTTCCTATATTTATATTTCCGAGAGTTCCTGCAGAAGTATTATCTTTTATCTGTTCGATCTCCTTATAATTACCATTGTCTAACAACTCTTCTCCGTTTTCAATGACATGTTCACAATATCCATCGCTGAACTGAAAATGTTAAATTATATATTCTCTATAAATTTATCACAGTATTGTTTATTTGCAGCAATTTTATGACATCGGCTTCTCTTTGAGCGTTTCTTTTTGAGGTAATTCTTTTCTCGAACCATTCTGAGAACTGAAAGTAAATTATTCGTAATACAATAATAACATGTAAAACAAATTAGTAAACAAACGCTCTATAAGAAAACGAAGTGAATGTATTGATAAATACAATTTGTGATATGGAAATAATTGCTAGGTGTTCCCAAGAAAGTTTTAGGATATTACTCGTTTAGAATCTAAACGAATCTAAGCTTTAGATATTCGTTCGGTCATAAAAGTGAATGATCGTCGAATTGGAGAACCCGCCAAAGTTTTCCAATTTCAAAAAATAAACTTACCGTAATTACAGTTTTGTTTCTGCTTAGTCACTCAACACCAGAACACACTTATACCTCTCGTCGACAGATGGCGAATTATTTAAACTTGAAATTTCATCGAATTATGCGAGGTCGTAGAATGACGTAATATACAATCTTAAAATGATATCGGTATCGCCATCTACTGACGCAACGCAATTTGGAGTTTACTAAACCGCAGCCTTAAAACATTTACATGAATTACGGTGAAAAAAACATTTTTCCAAATTATGACATTGCATCACACAGAATAACTCACCTTGAAAGCCCTACTATTATTTATAGACGTAACAGTCCTCAATGACAAAGATATTGAAGTATCGAAGTCTGATTCCACTGGAAATTTAACGGTGTAATTTCTGAAACCTCTGGACCAACCGACTTTGAAAGCTTTGCCTTTGAAAACTCCCAAATCACTGTAGCACCTGCTCTTCGCGAGGAGAATAGAATCGTCTAGACGAGAAGCTGGAAAAAAAATGATATATTTGAATTTCTAATATTCAATGGTCTAAAACCAGTACCAAATTCAGTCTAAATTGTATTAATACTACAGTCCAAATTCAGTACCTATGTTAACGTAAACCTTCCACACTCTCGGCCTCTGTGGTGGTCTACGACTGTAAATTTTAGGTTTGTCATCTAGTAAGTCAGCTTTGAAGACGCCACCTACATATTCTGTCGAAGAGACTGTAGACGCGCATTCGGAGTCTGAAAAAAATGCAGCTTTCATCATTTGAATATGGGAACTGTGATAGAATATATCTTGGTCGGTAGTTTCATAGATCGGATTGATGAAATCTTCATCATGCCCTTCAAGATCTATAGTCATTGATTTATGTAGGATATCTCCATTCCTTTGATCGCCTTCGTCTGTGTATTCGGATGCCAAATCAGTGTCCATGTTGTCAACAATGGCCTGAAAATATAAAGGTCTATTTAGTTTTTTTGATCAATATACAAATGCCAATGTGGAAACTCACCGCAGTTCTAATTTTCGATTCGCTGCTTTGTTTCGTTTCAGGAACTAGGACTTTACTATCTAATATTAAAATTTTGGATCCCTTCTCTACAGCGATTTTACCGTTTTGTTTGGAGATACTCAATTCACAGTCTTCTTCATCGCTTTCGGTGAAAGCGTATTTCGAAAAATGGTCGACCATGAACACCCATGACCCAGTTTCAGGTCTATAATCCACGAACTTCAAGCCATGCTTAGACGATATTTCGACCAACTGTTCGGGAAATTTGGCTGCCAAAACTTGATCTATATCGTTGATTATTTCCTTGGTTTCCTTCACTCTGGGATATACTCTATCAAGTGTCACCTGCGCTCGTCTGTTCAAACCTTCGCCTACCGGAGGTTTCTTTGATTCATCAGGATACATATGAATTTCTTTATATCTGAAATGTACAATCTCATCCAGGTTTAAATCTCGCACATCCAGCTCATCGGGAAAATAGACATTTCCGTAACCTCTGCGGCCAACCGTAAATCCTTTGACCAAACATCGGCCATCTTCACTTACTAAAAGGTTCAATTCCTCTATTGGAGGCAAGGTGTAATATTCAGCTCTGTTCAGAGTTATTCCACTTGCAGATGGCTTTTTCGGCCCTGAATCGAGTACTTCGGAACTTTCACTTTCTATAACTTCATTGGAAACACGAATAGCCTGAGGATCTGAAATAATCAACTCTGAATAAGAAGAGCAAAATATCACGATTATGAGCAATCTCAATTTTAATTTGTTTTTTACCCATTTAATCATTTGATAAACTTTTCAGGTCTTACCTGCAATTGTAATGGTGTCAGTGTCAGAAGAGGCAATACTTATATTGGATACACTTTTTCTTAGAGGTTCTTCTAGTCCTTTAGGTATATCTGTTCTACTAATGGTATTATCCAGAGAAATCTGACTTTCATTAGGGGTTTCTACAATTGAATTGTTATCGCTAGCTATCTCTTTTTGAGTCATTAATTTTCCTGAATTGGGCATAGAGAAATTCTTATTGACAAATTTAATTTCGAAACTAGTATTATCATTATCTCTTAAAGTGAGATCTATTTCTTTTTCAGAAAGTCTTGGACTGTTAGTCTTACTAGTTAAAGTAATATCAGTGGACGAAGTTAATACATTTTCCGAGTTTTTCTCAGACAAATCGTTGTAAATAGAATTCGTCTCGAATATACTTTGCTTAGAATCACCTTGCTTCTTTTTCAACACCAAACGTTTACATGATGTCTTATAGAACTTGTTTATATCTTCATCGTTGCCTTCTTCAAACAGGTTATCCTAAGAAAATTTTATTAATGAGCAAAACAAATAAATAAAAATTAACACACACAATATTTGTAACCAAAATATTTAACTATTAATTACCCTTCGAGTTTTAGGTGGCCCAAGTTTTAATTTCAGTTTTGTATTCGAAGCTGTTTCATCAACTTTCTTATTATTTTCTAGCATTTTTTTAATTTCTGCTGGGTTTGTGGTATATAAAGTGGGGGATGAAGGCTTATCAACAGGAAGAAGACCTGCCAAAAATGAGCTATGTCCAAATTGATTACTTGCTAGCAGAGGAAGGTTTTTGAAATCTTGGTTTGCATCTAGAGAAAAGCTGAAAAAATTATTGACTCATTCCAAAAATTCGTGGGAAAAAATAACAAATAATATTCAGAGAGATTCACTCAGAGTATTGCCGAAGTGAAAATTATATTCATTTCCCGTAATGATGAAATTAGAGTAAAATCCCACATACTGAAAACACAGAATAATATGATATCAATTCTTACCCGGTAATTTGTGGCTGCATGGTTGGTTGATTAAGTCCAAAAGCTGTGTTTGTTACATTACCAAATGAGCTCGAACCAAAAATACCTCCGCCACTTCCACCCAAAAGAGATCCAGGTTTTTGCTGAGTATTTGAGAACAAACTTGTCTGACCCACTGTGAACATTTGAAATTAATACTTCCATTGGCTATTACATTTGTGAGGATGCAATCGATTATAATTGAAATATTACCATTTTGAAATGTGGATTGGTCCTGTCCAAATGTGAGTGGCTTTCCAAAGGTAGTACCAAAGGCAGATTGAGTTTGTTGTCCAAAAGATGGCGTTTGTCCAAAAGCACCTGTAGAAGTGGCTTGACCTAAGCCAAACACTGGTTTCGAAGGTTGAAATAGATTTGTTGTAGTAGTTGCAGGAGTCTGGTTGAAACCAAATCCTCCTGTACCAAACGTTGACGTCTGAGCGGGCTTATTGAAAAAACCACCAGTGGTATTCTGAAAAATTTACTTAACTTACTCAACAAAATTTCATTAAAAACATCTGATCTAAAACAATGGATGGTCTTTGAACAGATATCAGAAATTGAAAGTATAACTTTCTTGAGAATCTTTCAAAACATTATATAAATTTGGTGACAGAGTTAAAAGTTTTAGTGGGCAGTACTTAGGACATTATGATCAAGTCTTTTTTAATTGTAAGCGCTCTTAAGTCAAATACAAAATTGAAAATATTAGTCTATGAAAATACCTAATGGATACTAATGTTACCTGATTATTCTGGCCGAATAAACTGGTGCCAAATGGAGTGGACTGCTGCTGTGTTTGAGTACTTCCAAATAGTGGAGCTGTGGATGGAGTACCAAATGGTTTAGGTTGATTAGCACCAAATGTATTTGTAACATTTGTATTAAAGCTTCCGAAACCGTTGCTAGGTGTGCTAGTTGCGCCGAAAGCTGACGGTTTGGCAAAAATATTCGTAGACGACGTTGGTTGGGTTCCCAAGCCGAATGTTGGTTGGGTTTGCTGACCAAAGGCAGTGCCGCCAATTTGGCCAAAACCAGTAGATTGGCCAAATGTAGTCTTATTATCGGTTGTTTGCCCAAACATCGATGCAGTACTTCCAAAAGGAGCTGTACCAAACTGCGACTGAGGACCTAACATTACATAGATATTTGAATTAAAACCACCCAAAATAAGAAATGCAACTCACCTTTTCTATTAGCTTGATAATCCTCTAGTCTGAGTTCTTCAAGAGATTTGCCTTCATATTCTTTCATACATGTAATACAATGGTGTTTGGTATTGATAGTTGAAGTGACACCACTCTTCTGCATAGTATCAGTTCCAGTAACTGGATTAAATTTTATAGTAGTACCAGCACCAACTGTGGTAGATCCAAAGGCATTGCTACTACCAAAAAGAGTGTTAGTTCCGGAAGGCTGGAACAGAGAGTTTTGCGGCTGAGCTGACTGCCCGAAAAGATTTGGTTGTTGTTGATTTTGAGTACCAAAACCAAAGCCAGTCGTTTTCTGTTGCCCAAAAGTGTTGGAACCAAATAAATTTGTAGTTGATGGTTGTTGCTGGCCAAACATGTTTGAACCTAAACAAAAATGTAGATAATTTTTTTTTATGGAGAGAAATTATTAATTATTGAACCAGCAATTAAACAACACAAATATATATCCAGAAACTACTTTATGTACTGAACAATCTTCAAATATAAATACTGAAATTAACAATTAGATGAAAAGTATTAATAAAATGATATGAGACACACCAAGGATTTTATTCAAAAAGTATAGCAAGAAACATGACATTAATTCATCAAATATCGTTTTTATTTTTATGAGACAATATATAGTTTTACTTGCATATTTTTCATAATTTTAATAAAGTAATTGATATACTTGAGAATTAACACATACCTACTTTATATAGAACAAATTTAATAATAGCATAGTAGGTTTTGTTTAAACAATCCACTATCAATAATTTTCTATACATGTTTAGGAGGATAACTGAATCATTTCATATAAGGAGGATTTTCCCTCACACAAACTACTACAGTGAATGGAAAGGTCTGTCAGGTATTATTTAAACCTTATTTATCGAAATAATGATGTTATGTAAAAATGGTAGAAGTTTGCAAATATATAAGCCATAGTAAACAGATTTATGCTTCTAAATAGGTGTCACAGAAATAAAACTATCCATATCACAAGGTTCTGATGATAAGAAAGATTGACAGTGATGATGACAAATATAATTACATATGATAACATTTATATTACATTTATTGTAAAAATTGGGAAGAAATTTTTACTACTCTAATGTGATTGAAATTTCGAATATGTTCTGGTATTCCCAAATTTCCAGAGGATGGCAGCATAACTGATAATTCCTTCGCAATAAAAATCAAATTGTTTTGCATCAAGATTAATAGTATTGACCAAGTCCTTCAATTATTTAAAGAAACAAATTACTTACTTTATGCTCTTCTTTATCGAAAATCAATATAAACTGCTTTAGAACAAGAGATCATGTTCATGAAATTAAAATAGTCATACCAAAATTTTCTGTACTTGTAGTTTCAGGCAACTCATATGGAGACATCCTGTGGATTGAAGGAGAAGAAGTAGCTCTAATTGCACCTGTGACAATCATAAATATGCTAGTAATTTTGAATTTTTGAATAAATGTTACACTTTAAATCGTATCCTCATACAGATGTGATGGTGACAGTACTCATCGTCGCTCACAATTTAATGTAAATTCCATTTATAGGTTTGAGTTGTTCAAACATTCCATGTGTACCTATATTTTATGTAATATTGTTGCATAGAGCCTAAATTAAAGTGAAAAGTAGGAAGAATCGAATATAACTAGAATTACATCAATAATACTCACCAAATGTCGACTGATTATTGGTAGTTGAGCCAAATCCACTCGAGCTAGCTTGAGGAAAGAATGGAAACATTGAATTTGTAGACGTAGATGGTTGACCAAATGAAGTTGTAGGCTGCTGACCAAATCCAGTTGTTGCAGGTTTACCAAAAATCTGGGTATTTCCTGTGTTACCCCAAGGGCTTGCCGTATTGGTAGTAGAAGCTCCCAAACCTAAGATAATAAATAAATCATAAAACATATTCATGGACTTTGATGAGGCTCTAATTGAAAAAAAATTGAATATAATACATTTTTAGCACATACCAAAGGTTGTTCCAGTAGAAGCAGTGCCGAAAGTCGGTTTGTTAAGATTTGAAAACATTGTGCAATTTGTGTACAGTTCAAGTTAAATTAGCAAAACTTCGAAAAACTTTATATTTGCACAAACTTTTCTCCAGCCATTAGATGCTTATTAATTGTAATTTTTATAATAACAATAATCATGCATGTGAAATGAAAATTTAATAATTCTAACGATGTTTCTATTATTTTTCGATAAGCTGTTATAGATATTACAATTATAGAACGAAAACGAACATAAATACTTCAAATTTCACAGAAAGTTCATCGACATGCTACTTTAGACTCAGATCTCAGAATTCTTCTTCTTCAACGAAGATCTACAACAAAAGATCTGAACTTTGAGTTTTTAATATCCAGTGAAATTTAAGTGTGTTAATTTTAATTGATTGTTTTTAACATAATGTTTCACCAAGAGATAAGAGAAACCTCCGTGTCATTTATTAAAAAAGACTTGAAGTATTTATGTTCGTTTTTGTTCTATAATTGTAATATCTATACAGCTTATCGAAAAATAGTAGAAACTTCGTTAGAATTATTAATTATCATTTCACATGCACGATTATTGTTTTTAGCACAAATACAATTAATAGGCATCTAATGGCTGGAGAAAAGAGTGTACAAATATAAAGTTTTTCGAAGTTTTGCTAATTTAACTTGAACTGTCATGTACACAAATTGCTCAATGTTTTCAAATCTCAACAAACCGACTTTCGGCACTGCTTCTACTGGAACAACCTCTGGTGAGTGCTAATAATGTATTGTGACCGATTCGCCCTGAAGACACCTTTATGGTTTATGGACGTTTCAAGAAATGAGGAGACTGTTGATGTTGATAACCGTCGTAGGCACGACCAGAAAGTACTTCTCGGAGACTCATTTTCTATGTTCATGAATCTGTCATTCTCGCTCTCATTCTCTCTTCGCTGGAGTTAGGGGTGTTCATTTAAAAAATACATCGATATTTTTTGCGATGCATCAATCGGAAAGGATGCATCGATGTTATTCGATATATCGGATTGAAACATCGATGTTTTCGATGCATCGCTTAAAATATAAAGGAACAATAATATTGAGTACGGATTCAGATGTAACAGTGTCCCTCGATTTATCAAAATTTATATGAGAATCTGTCAACATTCATAGTAATTTTGACAGCTTAGTCATGTAGCTAATTAGAATTTATAATTAACTTAAATATCCCAGTACTTTCTTTCCAAACTTTGGAGAAATAAAATTTTATCTACTCGCTTTCCTTGTATTCTGGTGCGTTGTTGATTTAAAACTTGTGAAGCTTTAGAAAATAGCCTTTCGGATGGTACGGAGCTGGCCACTATAGTTAAATATTTATAAGCAATTTTAAATAATTGAGGAAATTGTTGTTTATAATCATCCCATATTTCTAAGGGGTGTTCCTTCAATCTGCTTACCGGTGTTCGTAAATATACAGATAACTCGTCCGAAATACAATCTTCGCTTTTATTGGATTTCCAATTTTTATGTACTAATTTGTGATGGTCACTCCAAAAATCTTCTGACACTTTGTCAGACTCAGATTTATCTGAATCTGACTCCACATTGTGCCTGTCGTCAAGCAAGGCTTTTTTCATTATGTCCTTAATTTTTTGCACGGCATTTGAGCAAGCTATTGGGTCTTCAAAATGTAGTTTTTTAAATGGAGGGTCTAATATAGTATCAGTAGCTAAAGATGAAACTTGCTCAATAACACCCATTCGTTTGTTAATTTCTTTCAAGACGAGTTTATGTACCTCCATCACCAATGGTTCGTCAATTACAAGGGCATTTAGTTTTGAAACCATGCAGTGAACCAATGGGATCACCTTACTACTGGTACAGTATTTGTCGCCAGATACTTCTTTAGTTGCAGCTTCAAGAGGCTTTAATATGTTAAGAAGCGACGATGAAATATTTAATTCTAAGCCAGTCAACATTGGAGGTGCTGATTTATGGCGAATCAATATATCACTCACTGCATTTTTCAGTTCCAAAAACCTTTGTATCATGTAGTATGTGCTGTTCCACCTTGTAGGCACATCCTGTACTAGTTTTGTTTCCGCTTTTACTGATTTTCGTAACTCATCACTTGCCACGCAACTCTGTTTAAAGAAGGTAACAATGGCTTTTATTTTTGAAAGCATATTTTGCAACTGAGGAATCTGTTGAATATTTTGTGCAACTAAATTTAGTGTGTGAGCAAAGCAAAGGATATGTTTTTTTTTCCAAACGCGAGTTCAACGGCTTTCACCATATTTGCGGCGTTCTCAGTAACGGCAGCAGAGACTGTTTCAATGTCAATTCCCCAATCATCACAGGTTTTAAGGAGCTTTGTTGCTATATATTCTGATGTGTGTCTATCATCGAGTTGATAAACTCCCAGTCTTACCGATTGGAACTCTGAACCTAGACCAAAATGAGCTGTGACACCTAAAAAGCTGCGCATCTGCATGTCTGACCAGATATCACTGGTTAAAGTCAATTGTTCAACAGTAGAAAGTTTGGATTTTAATACATTTGACAAGGCGTCGTACTTGTCATCAATCCACCGAGTAACAGTACTTCTACTTGGAATTTTGTAGTGAGGAGTAGTCACTTTAAGCAGATTACGAAAGCCTTCATTATCTACCACAGAAAAAGGTTGATTGTCTTTACATATGAACACAAAATAGCATTATTAATTTTTCTCGCTTTGTCACCAGTAGTTGTATGAAATAATTTCTTCAAAACTATTCTTAATCGATTTTTGAATCTTTTGACGCTTTGGACTGGATACTGGATCGTCATCAATGTTGACAGTCTGATCTGTTGATGTTGATGGTCCTGGTACGGCATAAGTATTAGACCTGCTAGTACATTCACTAATTTCTTCGGTTTCCTTTGGTAATGTTTTGTGGGGTGATGGATCTGAACCGGATTCTTTATGAAAACCAATATTTTTATTCAAATTCATACAAATGGCTTTTGTGAACGTTCTTAATATGTCCCATTAAATTTGTTGTGTTTCCGGCCGAACGAATGATTTTATTGGGACATAATTTACACTTAGCAGTTTTATCATCCAGTTTTTCAAAATAATTCCATACTATGCTTGTTTTATTAGGTGCCATACTTAAATAACTCTGAAACAATTTTTTTATATAAAAAAATCGGAATAAAGATAAATATCGATACAATCGATAAATAAATATCGATCACATCCTATCTCTATTTGTTAATGAGCAATTCTCAAAAAGTTTGTACATAAAAATGGGTCTAAAACTGTTTCGTTACTTTCCATACTAATACTATATAGGTAACAAAAGAGGAAAACAAAATTTGTATGGATATTTTTGGACATGTTTTTTCTCCCATCAGAATCAATAGTAACCATGATTCTGAATACAACAAGCACGAATTTCGCGTATTCTGAAACCGACACGAAATGTACAAAGTTTTTGAGAATTGCTCTAATAACAAATAAAGAACCTAACCTATGAATCTTTTACTTACTAAATTCAAATGGAATTAGATCAGAATTTTATTTTTGCTTGCTTAATAGATCACTTTAGAAGTATAACAATGCAGTAATAAATCCGTGGCAAAATCGTATATAAGTAGGTAAAAACTTTACGGTAGACAACAAACTAAATTAACAATCGATATGAAACTTACCCGCCGTAAATTGTTGAAATTATACACATTAACTTTATAATTGTTTCTTTCTATTTACTGTACGCAAGGGCGTCGCCAGCCGATGGCGCAGGGGGGGGCAAGTTGACTTTACCTACTACAATTCATACTTTTCTCATTCTCTATGAATGAGAAAAGTAGGTATGAATTGTAGGTAAAGTCGACAGCCCATGAAGCTTTTCACTTTTACTACGAGCCTTACATCTACAGCGATTTTAATAACAACAGTATCTTAGTACTATATACCTATATATTCTGTGACAGTACAGAGTCTAATGTGTAAAGCTACACGAGCACGAGCTCTTGACTACGCAATAAAAAACTTGTAAATAAGTTATAATAACATTTATTAGAAAAATAGAATAAAAAAGAGTTTGAATTTGAATAAGTGTACAGCGTACAGCGTATTTTTTTTTTAATTACCAGATTTTAATATAGTGATCGTTGTTTGTTTATATTAGGTTAATTAAAACATAATTTTCGGGGATTCATTGTAAACTTCTCGACCACTTTACTATTAAAATCTTGTAAGTTTCCATGTATGAGTTTTCGGTGCACACTCATCATGGCCATTAAGGCGATTTTCACTCATAGTGCTTCTTAGCCAGGTTTTTAGTCTCCTGAGGCTGCTAAACGATCGCTCTACCGTACACGTCGTGCATGGAAGAGCGATCAAAATATTCAACGCTTTTTCCGTGTCGGGAAAGAAGGTTTTTGCTTCTTTTAGTATATTAACAACGGTTTGATCTGTTGAGTTTGGTTTGTTATGCCAGAATTGCTGCCAACGCTCGACTTCAATTTTTATGTTTGGTAAATTATAAAACTGAGCGATAGTTTCACAAGTCTCTGTGAGATTTTCGACTGACATCGTTTGCATTTGTGCGGGGTGTAATTAAGATAAAGCAAATGATGGAGTATTTTCTTCAGCAAAGCGTGTTTCAAGCGATGTAATAACGGAGTCCAAGTATGGTATTATTAATGATCTTTTCCAGAATTCTGAAGGGCTTTCTGCTGGGTAATTGCTTCGATGACGTTGTTTCCCAACAATGCGCGGCATTGAAGTGATATCCTCCTCCAGGCCCACTTTCTCCGCAACAATAGTAGCATCCTTTATAATTTCATCTGTGACTCTTTCGGGATTATCACGGTGGCTCTTAAGCAATTGCAAAATGCGGTTGACGTGTTGCGAGGCCTTAACCACATCCAAAGTTATGGATTGGAGTGCGTTGACAACAGGTTTCAACAAAGCAGAGTATTTAGCTATCAAAGTAATACAAAGTATAAACGAAATTTTGAAAGCAGCCGCATGGAGTTGAAAGGCGTTTTTTCGAGTTGCAATGTTTCCTTCACGCGATAAGTTTTCTAAGGCTTCCAATATAACAGGAAAATTCTCCTTAAATACTCTGATAGTTTTATGTTTCTCACTCCATCTTGTTTCGCAGAGCCTGGCAATATTAGGTACCAATTTTCTTCTCAAAACAGATTCCCGAGAAAAATTAATAATATCTTTAGTGGTTTCCATGGTGTTTCGAATTTCAGGAAGAATATTGAGATCATTTATTACCAGATTCAGTTTATAGGACGAGCAATGAAAGATCAATGCTTCGGTATATTTTTTGCGCAGGATCGCTTGTACTCCACCGTCTTTTCCGGACATCGTCGAACAACCGTCAAATCCAAAACCAACGCATTTATCAGCAGGATTAAGGTCTTCTTTTGTTAGAAACTCATCGATGCAATATGCAATAGATTTCGCATCCAGACCTTTCAGCTCAACAAATCCGACGAACATTTCTTGGAGCTCATTGGCTTCTTCGTCAAAATATCGCAGCCCAATCGATAATTGTTCAGTACCGGAAATATCAGCTGTTTCGTCTGCTAACACACTATAAGCTTCTGCTTCTTTTACTTTTTTCACAATGTGTGCCTTAATAACATCTCCATAAATTGCGATAATTTCATTTTGAATATCAATCGATCGATAGCTTGCATTCTTTTTTCCATGTTCAAAGTGTTTCTTCCAAACTAAATCTCCCGCGTCAATTCGTAGCTTGTATAAGTCCTCGAGAATACCTTCGCCATAATGTTTTCCTCTCAGAGCTAAGTCGTGTGACCCGCAAAACGTAATGCAGGAAATAACAGATGTTATAATTTTTCGGTTTTCTTCAGTAATGCCCTGGGAGTATTTATTGAGTTGTAAATCTACAGGCACACTTCCAAGAAATGATTTGGCGGCTTCCAGTGCCATCTTATGGAAGTGGGTTTCCATGTGCTTTTTGCAATGCTCGTGAAAATCTTTGAACTTACAAAACGGCCTTATGATAAATGACCCTAATACGCCTCTAAAAGAATTTGAATTTGGCGGGAACAACGTACAATATTTACAAAAGTCTCCTTTTTGATGCCTGAAATAGGCCAACCATGGAGAGTACGTTTGCAACCATGAATAATTGAATTTCCTCTTTAAATGTTTAGCGTCTTCCGCAAAGTCATACGTCGCAGACGGAGACCAAGTGTTTTCAAGCAATTCTTTCTTTATTTCAGTCGATGAGATTGATGCTTGCCCAATAAATTTACCGATGTCATTTTCTTTGCAGTCATTTATCGAAGAGTCGGGAACTAAGTCCCGTTCTTTGGATGTGCTAGGTCTCGTCAGGTCATTCACTGAATCATCGCTGTCACTGCTTGCTCCTTCAGGTTTCTTTCTTTTTAAAACTGCAAAACAAAATATTTGAAATAGCTACAACTTCTTCTGGTCCGCAATTCACATTGAAAGCATAAATGCGCTTCAAGACGGCGGCAGGCTCAAACCCGCGCAAGGACGAGCGTCAACGATATTTTTTATATCAACAGTCCTAGCTATTTCGGGCGGTTTAACCGCCGTTGCTATGCTTGCGCGGTCTCGGGCATCCTCGCTCGAGCACTCTATAGCGGGCGCGACGACGCACGCACCGGAGTTTCAAGCATACTGTGCTGAATCGGCACTGCCGATATTCATTCATACAATTTTCTACTTTAAGCTATGGTAATACGGTTCTATTTCCGATTGAGCCATTAAATTGAGCAATTTTCCTTTTGGTTTAAACTGGCGACCCTTAAGAGTCGGATATCGTGTCTAGAAACGGATTTTTTGCGATTTTAAAAACCGATGCAAAATCAGCATATATAATCAAATCAATTAAAGTTATTTTACGGACTGAAAATACAAAAGCTAAACACAAGTGATACCCACCAAAAAACTTTCTGATGTCCATATTGATTATGTGGTCACAGCCTCACAGCAACTATTTAGATGTGATAATAGCGCACAAAACAAACGCAGAAGCGGGCAGTGGCAACGCTAACGCACGAATAAATGACAGACAGACGCTAAAACAAAGGCGGCTGTGTGGGGGTCGCGGGCGCCGCGCAGTTACATGTTGCTTCCCCCCATCCCCTCAACCGCTTCAACGATAGAGTAGAGCAGGCAGAGCGTAGTTGAGCGTACGGAATATTAGGAGTGGAATTGGTGACTTCATTCGAGTTTCGAAGTACGGAATTATGATTGTTCAAGGCTTGAACTTCAAGCAAATCAACTCAAAGACTTAGGACTTTGGTTGCACTATATTTGGCAACTTTTTAAGAATCTCTAGGGGGGTGGGGCAGCTGCCCCTCCCTGCCCCCCCTTGGCGACGCCCTTGACTGTACGTATTTTATATCGTTATTTAAGTAGCTAGTTACTAGTACAATCAAAATAATATCCTGTAATAGTGCAATCCAAGTATTCCAACGAAAGTTAAATTTCGAAACAAAAACAAACACATACGCAGTCGGCTGTACAGATTATTTAACTAAAGTCACACGTTACACCAAGATATTTTGACGTGCGAGTGATGGCGCTAGTATATTTGACGTTTTTGTTTGGAGTGACAGGACGTCTTTATAGAAAAGGCGTTAGTTCCATTTTCCACCACACGGCTAAATATCTTGGTCAATCTATACTTATATTTTGTTTCACATTTTACATTGTCTGGCAAGCAAAGGAATAAAGTCATATACCTGTCATATGCCTTGTCAGTGCAAATTATTTTATTACCTATTACGTGATGTGATATTATTATATTATTCTAAATAATAAAAATTCAATTGTCAATGACTTCGATGTATTGAATCAAATACATCGATGCATCGTAAAACATCGAATATTATCGATGTATCGAACGGATCCGATGTATCAAATGGTAAATATCGATGTTTTCGATGCATCGATGTATATCGAGCATCGCTAGCTGGAGTATCAACAACAACAACCACGTGTCGAATTTTGTTCTTTGCAAATAATCATAAATATAAGTCTAAATACTAGTGTCGTTGAATATTTCCACTCATAGTATAATATATCACAAGTTAATAAATTATTTCAGAAATATTGGCATTATCAAATTACTTGAAGTACCCATAAATTCGTGACAGTATTATATTAATTTTTTTTCAATTAGAGCCTCATCAAAGTCCATGAAGGTTATGTTCTATGATTTATTTATTTACTTAGTCTTCAGCTCCCTTTCACAGAGAAGAAATCCCTAATAGAGTAGGATCTAAACTCTGTCAGTATTATTCGTTATTTAGGAAACCATGAAGTTTGCGCGAGAACTGTTTGTGAATTCGTGATCTTTGGACACCATTCCTTGTAAAAACGTCAAATTTCAGCATAAAAATTTTCATCAAAATTTCCGAAAAATTTTCATCGATTGGGTTAGAAAAAAAAATCGGAAGAAACTTTTTTTCTTCTGATTTCGATGAAAATTGAGTTTCTCCACAAATGAAAGTCGTAGAACCAGAATTTTCAATTAGTTTTTCTATGAAACATATGGTTTGGAAAATAGTTTTCATTTCGTGTATTTTCGAATTTTTCTGCAAATTCCCTTAACGTTATTCAGGAAAGCATGAGGTTTGCGCGAGAACTGTTTGTGAATTCGTGATCTTCTGTCACCATTCCTTGTAAAAACGTCAAATTTCAGCATAAAAATTTTCATCAAAATTTCCGAAAATTTTTCATCGATTTGGTTAGAAAAAAATGGGAAAAAAATTTTTTCTTCCGATTTCGATGAACATTGAGTTTCCCTACAAATGAATGTCGTAGAACCTGAATTTTCAATAAGTTTTTCTATTAAACATATATATGGTTTGGAAAATAGTTTTCATTTCGCGTATTTTCGAATTTTTCTGCAAATTCCCTCAACGTTATTTAGGAAACCATGAAGTTTGCTCGAGAACTGTTTGTGAATTCGGGATCTTCGGACACGAAGATTTCGATGAAAATTGAGTTTCTTCACAAATAAATGTCGTAGAACCAGAATTTTCAATCAGTTTTTCTATAAAACATGTGGTTTGGAAAATAGTTTTCATTTCGCGTATTTTCGAATTTTTCTGAAATTTTCCTCAACGTTATTCAGGAAACCATGAGGTTTGCTCGAGAACTGTTTGTGAATTCATGATATTCGGACACGATTTTGTGTAAAAACGACAAATTCCAGCATAAAAATTTTCATCAAAATTTCCGAAAAATTTTCATCGATTTGGTTAGAAAAAAATCGGAAAAAAATTTTTTCTTCCGATTTCGATGATAATTGAGTTTCTCGACAAATAAATGTCGTAGAATCAGAATTTTCAATCAGTTTCTCTATAAAACATATGGTTTGGAAAATAGTTTTCATTTCGCGTATTTTCGAATTTTTCTGCAAATTCCCTTAACGTTATTCAGCAAACCATGAGGTTTGTGCGAGAACTGTTTGTGAATTCGTAATCTTCGGACACGATTTTGTATAAAAACGTCAATTTTCACCATAAAAATTTTCATCAAAATTTCCGAAAAAATTTCATCGATTTGGTTAGAAAAAAAAATCGGAAAAAAAATGTTTTCTTCCGATTTCGATGATAATTGAGTTTCTCGACAAATGAATGTCGTAGAATCAGAATTTTCAATCAGTTTTTCTATAAAACATATAGTTTGGAAAATAGTTTTCATTTCGCGTATTTTCGAATTTTTCTGCAAATTCCCTTAACGTTATTCAGGAAACCATGAGGTTTGCGCGAGAATTGTTTGTGAATTCGTGATCTTCGGACACGATTATGTGTAAAAACGACAAATTTCAGCATAAAAATTTTCATCAAAATTTCCGAAAAATTTTCATCGATTTGGAAACTCAGAATTGAGTTTCTCGACAAATAAATTTCGTAGAATCAGAATTTTCAATCAGTTTTTCTATAAAACAGTAGTATTAAAAATAAATATAGTTTGGAAAAAAGATTTCATTTCGCGTATTTTCGAATTTTTCTGCAGTTTTTCCAAAACATATGGTTTGAATTAGTTTCCATTTCGCGTATTTTCGAATTAATAATAAAATAATAATAATAATAATAAAAATTTTCATCAAAATTTCCGAAAAATTTTCATCGATATGGTTAAAAAAAAATCAGGAAAAAATTTTTTTTTTCGATTTCGATAATAATTGAGTTTCTCGACAAATAAATGTCGTAGAATCAGAATTTCCACTCAGTTTTTCTACAAAACATAATAATAATAATAATAACATAATTTTATTGAGAAACATTCCTTACATAGTAAAATTACATTCATTTCAATTGATAAATAATTACAACTAAGAGAAATGCTCTCAAAAGGACCGAATTCAGTTTGGAGTCTGATCTTCCATTCAGCCCTCGAGCAAAAATATTGGTTCATACAAAAATCTTGGTTAAATTCATATTTACAGTAATATACAATTTTTATTGAAAAGAAAAGAAAATAAAAATTTCCTCAGAGATATTGAACATTTGAGACAATTTCACATGGTGAAGAACATTAGTGTTAAAAAGATATACAAATATATGATACAAAAAATTGATTCAAACATTATTGCCACCATCCGAATCATCGAAGTACTCTGACACACTATAGTACGCCTTTGTTAAGAGCAGAGATTTAACTATCCTCTTAAACAAATGAGCTTTCAGTACTTTCAAATTCGATGGTAAATGGTTGAAAATTTTAATGCTCTGACAATAGAGAGAGTGCTCAAATTTAGCTGTTTTATGCATAGGAATAAGTAGCACATCCCTGTTTCTTGTTGAATACTCATGATTACTGTAATGTACGCTGGGAGAGAGATATATAAACAACGTATAATTTGATACACATTTAATAACTGGTCAATTCGTACTAGTGCATCTGGATTACTTATACATCCCCACTTGGCCTTTGCACATGTGCCAAATTAATATTTATCAATATACATATATCACACTTCTCCCCTTAGTAAAATTTAAAAAAATAAATAATAATACAAATACCCTAACCATAAATTGAGAAAAGTAAAAAAAAATCAAGAATATTTCAATCTATCGATAGGTTTAACTTCCCTTTTTGGTCTGAGACTTGAAACACAGTTTCCTCAAAAGTATTTTTACTGTCAGGCCCAGCAACTAAATCAAAACTTTCAGATTTGGAAACTTCATTTGCATCCTCGTTATTATTTTGATTTAGTAATAACTCTTTCCTCAACGCAGGCTTTATCTGATTCAAATGGCGTTTCCAAATTACATTGTTCAGTTGTGGAATTTTGACCAAGTAAGTCGTTAAACCTATTTTTTTATACACTTCGGCCGGAATCCATGTGATCTTAGAAGGTTTTCTGTAATCCTTAACTGTAATATTATCTCCAATTTCAAATTCAATATTTCTCTTGCCATTATAATACTGTTTTTGCTTATTTTGTTTATTGAGAATGATTCTTTTCAAATCACCATATTCGTTGCAACTAGGGGGTGAAAGTAAATCAAATCTTGTACGTATTTTCCTACTAAACATAAGATCACTTGGACTTCGACCCGTTGTACAATGTATTGTGTTCCTGAAGTCAAATAAAAAGTTGTTTTTACATTTATTGATATTAATTTCTTTATTTTTGCCTAAAGCATTTTTTAAAGCGTTTTTTATTGTTTTCACGGAATTCTCCGCCTGGCCATTAGAGGAAGGATGGTAAGGTGGAGAAGAACGGAATTCAATACCATTTAATTTTAAAAAAGTCTGAAATTCATTCGAAGTGAATGTGGCACCATTATCTGAAACAATCATACGTGGCAAACCAAATCTAGCAAAACAACTTCTCAAAATTTCAATAGTTGATGTCGCAGTAATTGTGTTCATTGGAAAAACTTCAACCCACTTCGAGTGGGAGTCTACCAGTATTAAAAAATATTTTTTTAAATAAGGACCCATGAAGTCAAGGTGGAGCCTAGACCATACTTCGACCGGAAAAGGCCATGGTACTAAAACGGCTTTATCTGGACTTTTTTATTGATCATACAATTCTCACACGACCTACACAAATCTTCGATATCTTTACTTAGTCCACTCCACCAGAAATATGACCTCGCCAAACTTTTCATTTTAACAACACCCATGTGTGACCGATGCAAGTCCTTCAATAAACCTACTTTTAAATTATGAGGAATTACTAATCTATTATTCCAAAGTAAGCAATCTTCCTCAACGCTTAATTCTTCTCGAATTTCGTAAAAATGTTTATATTTACTGTGCATTTCCTTGGGCCACCCTGTACGCAAATATTTGATGACGTTCTTAATCGTTTCGTCCAAAGATGACTCTTTTCTAACAGACGCAAAATCGATTGGAAAATGTTTATTATTTTCGAAGTACTCAATGAAATTAACATCTGCTATTTCCCCCGTTAATTTTTCTGTTATAGAATACTGGTGAGGCAATGGCAATCGAGATAAAGAATCAGCACAATTTTTAACACTACTCAATATCGTACTGGTAGCTGGATAATATTAACGCCCATCTACGTAACCGGTTTGCTGAAAACTGAGGTATAGGCTTTTCTGGATGAAAAATTGAAAGAAGTGGTTTATGATCCGTAACTAAGGTGAAATGACGTGCATAAAGATAGTGATAAAATTTTTTTAAACCAAAAATAATAGCCGAAGCCTCTTTCTCTATTTGAGAGTATTTAGTTTCAGTATTAGATAAAATGCGTGATGCATAAGCAATGGGTTTTTCGTCCCCATTCGGAAAAGTATGTGTGATTACAGCCGAAATTCCATAGTTTGATGCATCAGCAGTCAATTTTACAGGTAGCTTCGGATCATAATGTACTAATACTTTTGTCGATGTTAATGCTTGCTTGATCCTCACAAATGCAGTATCACATTCTGAAGACCAAAACCACCCTATTTTTTTCTTCAATAGATTATATAACGGTTGACATATGTTAGATAAACCAGGCACAAATTTTCCATAATAATTAACTAATCCCAAAAACGATTTCAATTGGGTAACGTTATGTGGTTCCGGAGCATTTTTTATAGCTAAAATTTTTTCTTCATCTGTGTGTAAACCGTTCTTGTCAATTTTGAAACCTAAATATTTTACTTCCGATTTGAAAAATTCACATTTATTCAAGGACACTCTCAACCCTGCTTCTTCTAATTTACCTAACACTTGATCTAAACGTTCAATATGTTTTATTTTGGATTCTGCTGTAACTACAATATCATCTAGAAAAACAATAACACCCTCAATACCAATCAATAACGATTCCATCATCTTTTGAAATTTTGCCGGCACGGAAGCAATTCCAAATGGAGCTCTAGTGTATCGATATAACCCCTTGTGAGTAGTTATGGTTACCAAATTTTTAGAATTATCATCTAAACAAACCTGTGTATAAGCATAAGCCAAATCAATTTTACTAAAATAAATTCCACCTTGTAGTTTAGAAAATAATTCTTCTATTCGTGGTAAAGGATACTGATCGATTTCCAGGTGCGGATTCAAGGTAATTTTAAAATCACCGCAAATTCTAATTGTTCCGTCTTTTTTTAAAACAGGTACGATCGGAGTCCCCCATGGACTATAATCGATGGATTCTAATACACCTAAATTTTCCAATCTCTTCAATTCATCCTCCACCCCTTCTCTAATGGCAAATGGTAGAGGTCTTGCGCGAAAAAATTTAGGAGTAACATTTTTGGATTTTAAATTCAATACCATCAACCCTTTATTGAAAGTTCCTAGTCCTGGTTCAAACACCGCACGATATTTCGAGATTAATTTTTTAAAATCATTTTGTGTAGAATCAACAAAATTATTTTCATATATATTTAACTGAAAGATATTGAAAAAATCCCTGCCCAATAAAGGTGGACCAGTAGCACCTTTGATGACATAAAAATTCAAATCATGAGATTCATTCCGAAATGTAACTGTTTTCTCAAAAAACCCATTGGTGCAACTATTTCGCCATTATATAAATGAAACTTTTTATTTGTTTTCACTAAATTGGAGTTAGGAAAATTGCGTATATAAAATATGTCAGATACTACAGAAAAACTTGAACCTGTATCTAAATTAAAATTAAAATTTACACCTTCAATCGAAATATCGATTAATATAGGATTAACATTATAGCTTAAGTTGAACAATTCATACTCGTTCGATTCTGTACAATCTTTAGATTCTAAGAAATTTTGGTTATTTCTCACATTTGATTTGTTTACGGTTTTCCTGAAAGAACAAACCGGAGCTAAATGCCCCTTTTTATTACAACAGTGACAAAAACATTCACGATAAGTACACTTATCTGCTCGATGATTTCTGCGTCCACAGACTGTGCATTTAGATGCGTAGAAACTTGCTGAGGGGGGATGAAACGTTCTAGACTTGGACTCAAGGTCGGCATTGCCCCTCCGCTGTGAATTGGTACGTGCGTATAACAACTCCGGTTCCTTCAGAATATTTTCCAGATTGGAAGAAAATGATGGCTGAATGACTGATTTAGAAAATGCCAATTCTACTACTGCCTCTAAGGTTACACTAACTTTTTCTTCTAATAATCTGTCTTGAACAGAACCTTTATCATAACCGATAATATAAATGTCCCTTAGTACCGTGTCCAATTCTGTTAATTTGAACTGACAGTAGCTTGCCAAATCTCTCACTCGCGCTGCCCATTCCTTAGCATTCTCGTTTGGCGATTTCTTCGCTGTATAAAACTTAAAGCGAGCCCCAAATACATTTCCACTTGGTTTAAAATGTCCCGTCAGCAATTTGCTCAGATCCAAGTATGATTTACTTTCCGGTTCTACCGGTAAACATAAATTCGATATTAGTTTATAAGCTTCTTCATTCAACACATTCAACAAAATGGCTGCTTTTCGTTTTTCATCATTAATTTCGTTCGCTAAGAAGTAATTATCTATACGCTTTTTGAAAATTGTCCATTCCGAATTTGCGGGATCAAACTCGCGTAAGTGTCCAACATGTTCCGTAGCCATAGCTCATCACCTTATAACACTCCGCGGTTGGGTTTAACAATCCTCGTCGCCACTGTAATGTACGCTGGGAGAGAGATATATAAACAACGTATAATTTGATACACATTTAATAACTGGTCAATTCGTACTAGTGCATCTGGATTACTTATACATCCCCACTTGGCCTTTGCACATGTGCCAAATTAATATTTATCAATATACATATATCAAAATTACTAATCAATTTAATAAACCTATCTTCATTTTCTTTGACATATAACAAACATCTATAAATATATAAACACGGTAAGGTGAGTATGTAATTATTAATGAAGATAGGTTTACAGGATGTTCGCTGATGAATATTGAATATTAATCGAAGTATTCGCTTCTGTGTAATAAACACCCTATTTATTTCTGTAGAGCAACCCCACAGCAGAATATTATAATTTAGATTACTATATACAAGACTGTAATACACATTCATAACACAGTTTCTAGGTACGATGTTCTTGATTCTAGAGATTGCAAAAAATGTGTTACTCAATTTTTTACATAAGACCTCAATGTGTGTTGTCCATCTCAAATTTCTGTCTACATATATTCCAAGAAACTTCGTTGATTGGGATGATTATATAGTGTTGTCCCCATATTTAACATCCAAGGTACTAATTCCATTGCCCTTCTGACAAAACTGAACACATACAGTTTTGTCAACGTTCACCATCAGATTGTTCATTTGACACCAACTTACAAACTCCCTCACAATGCATTCACATGCCTCCAGAAGTTCTTCAGGAGTCCTGCCAGAAACAACCACCGATGAATCATCGGCAAATAGTGTCAACAAAAACCGGGACAACTTCGCAGGCAGATCGTTTATGAACAATATGAATAAAAGAGGTCCGAGTACAGAGCCTTGAGGCACCCCAAGAGCAATATCATGTCTCTGAGAATAACTCTCGCCTATTTTCAGTACCATTGTTCTTTCTTCAAGATAACTACGTAACCAATTCAGAAACACACCTCTGAAACCTAAATTGTAGCATTTATCAAGTAAAAATTCAAAGGAAAGTGAATCAAATGCGAAAGATAAATCAAAAAATAACCCCGCCACAAACAAGTGTTTATCCAAACACTCGTAGACGAATTCAAAAAACTTAACCGCAGCTGACTGAGTTGAGTGGCCGCTTCTGAATCCATGTTGCGCGGAGTCAATTATTTTGAATCCATTGAGATAATTCATCATTCTGGCGAAAACAATTTTCTCTATTACCTTGGAAAACACGCTCAAAATGGATATTGGGCGATAATTCCAGTCGACATTCCAGTTCGAAGTGTTGTACGATACGGACGTGTTTTTGTGACGCTCCTATAAATTTGTTTAAAACATTCAATAATAGTAATTTGAAAATATCGAAATAAGTAACGTGTATAGTGAAAAAAAAGTGCTCAATAACACCCAATAAAGTGGGCATTTCATTTGCAACAAAACAATCAAAATACGTTAAACTTGTTTTAATTCATTCTGAAATAACATTATTGTGGAAGTTGTACAAATTCACTTCTGCAAAATTTGACATCTGGTATCCATCACTTATCCGTTCGTAATCCTTTACCAGGAAAGAGTGCCCATTCCCAGCTTTTACGAAAGACCAAGGTTACCTGCCGCTGCCCTAGTAAATCATCGAAGACGGATAAACCGTGTTGCCACGTTTAAGCAAAACTGAGTGTATCTAGCAATTGAAGGTGAATAACGCTTCGTTAGAAAATATATTACAATCATCAGTTTTAATTTTGGATCATTTCATATTAAATTATCATCAATATGTCGGCAAGTAAGCAAATCGATACGATTTCTTCTCTACAAGTTGATATTCCTCAATGTGGACTTTGTAGAAAATCGATTGTAAAAAAATGCGCAAAGTGCCAACATTGTCTGAAGTCGTTCCACCCAGGTTGTGGATTGAAGGTGAAAGAGTGTTGTGACATCGAATTATCCATGTAAGTCCCTAATGAAGAAACAAGAAATAGACAAGGAATCTACTCAAGTAGATCTTCTTCTAAAAATAATTTATGAGTTGGAGTCCAAAAACAATATTTAGGTAGAAAATAATTCCTTACTTAGGTCCAAAATTGTATCACTAGAAGATCAAATTAAAGGAAAAGGGCATATAATGAAGCAACTGGACAAAGAACTTGTCACTATTATAGATGATGAGAAGCTCATACCAGGTGCTGATACCCAAAGAAATTCCGGTGACTCCCCTATGTCCACATTATCCGTGTGTTCACCCGAAGCTCACCGGCAAACTAGTCTGGTTAAAGGAAAAGTTACAACTATCGATCTTCCTAAAAAAAATAAAAAACAGAAATCATTCAAAAAGTTTACTCTGGCTGAGGTAAATCAGGCGGTTGAATCGGCACAAAAAGCAGGAAATCTCAATGGAAATAATGGATCTCCTCCCAAACTTGATAAACCATTGGATTCTGAATGGAAAATTGTGAGGAAAAAAAGTAGCAAGCCTAGGAAAACTCTGGTTGTGGGAACTGATTCTGGAGCTGCTGACGTGGAGGGCTTAGACAAATTCAAAGCTTTCCATGTTTCAAATCTCAAACCTGAAACAAATGTCGAAAGTCTACAGAATTTCCTGAAGAACAAATTTTCCAAGGTCAAATGTGAAAAATTGACCTCACGCTACCCAGATTCCTACGCGTCGTTCAAGGTGCTTATACCCAGTTCTGATTATAGCAAAGCTCTCGATGCTCAAGTTGGCCAAATAAAGTAACCGTGAATCATTTTTTCCACAAAAAAACGAAACAAAATCGAGTGGACTGATTGTTCCTGCCGCCAATGAATGTTTGAGAATCATACAGCTGAATGCTCAATGTATCTCAAACAAACTCGATAATCTGGAGGTGTTACTTATGGAAACAAATACAGATATTCTGAGTGTGTCGGAACATTGGTGTAGTGCAGATAGTGTTAATTCCATGGTGATTGCGGGTTATGTTCAAGCTGATTGTTTTTGTCGTACCCACAGAAAACACGGTGGATCCATCTTGTACACGAAGCAAAACTTGAAGGTGAAAAACTTAATGGTTTCCAAATTCTCAGAAGAGATGCATATTGAAATCTGTGGTGTTATTATTTCGGATCGAGGTATTCGATTTAGCATCCTCAGTGTTTATAGACCATGTTTAGGTAACTATGATCTTTTTCTTGATCGGCTATTTTGTGCATTACAGCATTGTTTCCAAACGGTAAATTATATTGTTTTATGTGGCGATTTGAACATTGATTATTTAAAAAATGAGTGTAAATATTTTAAATTGTTCAGAGATCTATTAGATTGTTTCGGATTGAACGTTACGTCCCAGTATGCTACTAGAGAATTCACCAATATAAATGGACATACCAGTATCTCTAAAGTAGACTATATCATTACAAATATTGATTCCGAAAATTACAAAGTTAGTGTTTTTGAACCCCATATCAGTGACCACAAATGCATTCTATTTGAGACAGTTCACACAATGAAAACAAGCACGCAATGAAAAAGAAACAACTTACACTTTCAGAAATATTAGTCAGGAAAATATGAATAATTTTTTGTTTTCTTTATCTGAATACAATTTTTCTGACCTGATTCATAATTTTGATGCTGATACATGTTTTGATTCATTCATTGATGTTATTCGATATCATTTTGAACAATGCTGTCCTATGCGTGAAGTATTTTCGGTAGATCGAAAGAAAAGATGGGTAACAACTGAGATATTTCAAAGTAAACGTAACCTATCTTACCTTCATCGACTACATAAAAATACCCGTTCGGAATGTGCCCTACAAAACTATAAAAATGCCAGAAATCAACACAATATGCTTATCAAAAATACGAAATATACGTTTTATAGTTCAGCTATTGATGGTTCATCGAACAGAAATAAAACAATTTGGAATATTGTTAACGATCTTTCTGGGAAAAGTGGCGGTAGGCGAAGTGATGTGACCTCAAACTTTGAGGGGGAGGTGTTTGACGATCCGAATCAGTTAGCTGATGTTTTCGCCGAACATTTTTCCACAATGGCTAGTACCAAATTAACATCTCGATATCGCAATAATCTATCTCGGATTTGCACATTATCACCCATGGTGAACACCAATTTTTACTTCTACCCTGTCACTAAAATTGAAGTTGAGGATACCATTAGAGCCTTGAAAAATAAAGAAAGCGTCGGTGTTGATTCCATATCAGCCAAAGTTTTGAAAGGAATTAGTGGAATTATTGGCGAGCACTTTGCATATCTTATAAATGTTTCCATCACTACTGCAAAGTTCCCCAATATCCTTAAGCAATCCATAGTAATTCCAGTATTTAAGAATGGAACCCTGAGTGAAATTACTAATTATCGCCCAATATCCATTTTGAGCGTGTTTTCCAAGGTAATAGAGAAAATTGTTTTCGCCAGAATGATGAATTATCTCAATAGATTCAAAATAATTGACTCCGCGCAACATGGATTCAGAAGCGGCCACTCAACTCAGTCAGCTGCGGTTAAGTTTTTTGAATCTGTCTACGAGTGTTTGGATAAACACTTGTTTGTGGCGGGGTTATTTTTTGATTTATCTTCCGCATTTGATTCACTATCCTTTGAATTTTTACTTGATAAATGCTACAATTTAGGTTTCAGAGGTGTGTTTCTGAATTGGTTACGTAGTTATCTTGAAGAAAGAACAATGGTAGTGAAAATAGGGGAGAGTTATTCTCAGAGACATGATATTGCTCTTGGGGTGCCTCAAGGCTCTGTACTCGGACCTCTTTTATTCATATTGTTCATAAACGATCTGCCTGCGAAGTTGTCCCGGTTTTTGGTGACACTATTTGCCGATGATTCATCGGTGGTTGTTTCTGGCAGGACTCCTGAAGAACTTCTGGAGGCATGTGAATGCATTGTGAGGGAGTTTGTAAGTTGGTGTCAAATGAACAATCTGATGGTGAACGTTGAAAAAAACTGTATGTGTTCAGTTTTGTCTGAAGGGCAATGGAATTAGTACCTTGGATGTTAGATATGGGGACAACACTATATCATCATCCCAATCAACGAAGTTTCTTGGAATATATGTAGACAGAAATTTGAGATGGACAACACACATTGAGGTCTTATGTAAAAAATTGATTACTCATTTTTTGCAATCTCTAGAATCAAGAACATCGTACCTAGAAACTGTGTTATGAATGTGTATTACAGTCTTGTATATAGTCATCTAAATTATAATATTCTGCTGTGGGGTTGCTCTACAGAAATAAAAAGGGGGTTTATTACACAGAAGCGAATACTTTGATTAATATTCAATATTCATCAGCGAACATCTTGTAAACCTATCTTCATTAATAATTACATACTCACCTCACCGTGTTTATATATTTATAGATGTTCTACTCTACAGGGATGTGCTACTTATTCCTATGCATAGAACAGCCAAATTTGAGCACTCTCTCTATTGTCAGAGCATTAAAATTTTCAACCATTTACCATCGAATTTGAAAGTACTGAAAGCTCATTTGTTTAAGAGGAGAGTTAAATCTCTGCTCTTAACAAAGGCGTACTATAGTGTGTCAGAGTACTTCGATGATTCGGATGTAGGCAATAATGTTTGAATCAATTTTTTGTATCATATATTTGTATAATTTTTTAACACTAGTGTTCTTCACCATGTGAAATTGTCTCAAATGTTCAATATCTCTGAGGAAATTTTTATTTTCTTTTCTTTTCAATCAAAATTGTATATTACTGTAAATATGAATTTAACCAAGATTTTTGTATGAACCAATATTTTTGCTCGAGGACTGAATGGAAGATCAGACTCCAAACTGAATTCGGTCCTTTTGAGAGCATTTCTCTCAGTTGTAATTATTTATCAATTGAAATGAATGTAATTTCACTATGTAAGGAATGTTTCTCAATAAAATTATATTATTATTATTATTATAATTAGTAATTTCACTCACGGTTCCATTCTTAAATACTGGAATTACTATGGATTGCTTAAGGATATTGGGGAACTTTGCAATAGTGATGGAAACATTTATAAGATATGCAAAGTGCTCGCCAATAATTCCACTTATTCCTTTCAAAACTTTGGCTGATATGGAATCAACACCGACGCTTTTTTTATTTTTTAAGGCTCTAATGGTATCCTCAACTTCAATTTTAGTGACAGGGTAGAAGTAAAAATTGGTGTTCACCATGGGTGATAATGTGCAAATCCGAGATAGATTATTGCCATATCGAGATGTTAATTTGGTACTAGCCATTGTGGAAAAATGTTCGGCGAAAACATCAGCTAACTGATTCGGATCGTCAAACACCTCCCCCTCAAAGTTTGAGGTTACATCACTTCGCCTACCGCCACTTTTCCCAGAAAGATCGTTAACAATATTCCATATAGTTTGGAAAATAGTTTTCATTTCGCGTATTTTCGAATTTTTCTGTAAATTCCCTTAACGTTATTCAGGAAACCATGAGGTTTGCGCGAGAACTGTTTGTGATTTCGCGATCTTCGGACACGATTTTCTATAAAATCATCAATTTTCAGCATAAAAATTTTCATCAAAATTTTCGAAAAATTTTCATCGATTTGGTTAGAAAAAAAAATCGGAAAATAAATTTTTTCTACCGATTTCGATGATAAATGAGTTTCTCGACAAATAAATGTCGTAGAATCAGAATTTTCAATCAGTTTTTCTATAAAACATATAGTTTGAAAAATAGTTTTCATTTCGCGTATTTTAGAATTTTTCTGCAAATTCCCTTAACGTTATTCAGGAAATAACGTCAATCTTCAGTATAAAAATTTTTTCTTCTGATTTCGATGATAATTGAGTTTCTCGACAAATAAATGTCGTTGAATCTGAATTTTCAATCAGTTTTTCTATAAAACATATGGTTTGGAAAATAGTTTTCATTTCGCGTATTTTCGAATTTTTTTCAAGAATTCCTTATCTTAAATCAGGAAACCATGAGGTTCGCGCGAGAACTGTTCGTGAGTTCGCATCTTCGGACACGATTTTGTGTAAAAACGTCAAATTTCAGCATATAAATTTTCATTAAAATTTCCGAGAAATTTTCATCGATTTGGTTAAAAAGAAATCGGAAAAAAACTTTTTTCTTCCGATTCCGATGATAATTGAGTTTCTCGACAAATAAATGTGGTAGAACCAGAATTTCCAATCAGTTTTTCTATAAAACATATGGTTTGTAAAATAGTTTTCATTTCGCGTATTTTCGAATTTTTCTGCGAATTCACTTAACGTTATTCAGGAAACCATGAGGTTTGTGCGAGAACTGTTTGTGAATTCGTGATCTTCGGACACCATTTCCTGTGAAAACTTCAATTTTCAGCATAAAAATTTCCATAAAAATTTCCGAAAATTTTTTCATCGATATGGTTAGAAAAAAAAATCATAATAAAATTTTTTTCTTCTGATTTAGATGAAAATTGAGTTTCTTTACGAATTAATGCTGTAGAACCAGAATTTTCAATCAGTTTCTCTATAAAACATGTGGTTTGGAAAATAGTTCTCATTTCTCGTATTTTCGAATTTTTCTGCAAATTCCCTTAACGTTATTCAGGAAACAATGAGGTTTGCGCGAGAGCTGTTTGTGAATTAGTGATCTTCGGACACGATTTCGTGTAAAAACGTCAAATTTCAGCAAAAAAATTCTCATTGAAATTTCCGAAAAATTTTCATCGATTTGGTTAAAAAAAAATCGGAAAAAAATATCTTCTTCTTCCGATTTCGATGAAAATTCAGTTTCTCCACAAATTGATGTCGTAGAACGAGAATTTCCAATTAGTTTTTCTATAAAACATATGGTTCGGAAAATAGTTTTCATTTCGCGTATTTTCGAATTTTTCTGCAAATTCCCTTAACGTTATTCAGGAAACCAAGAGGTTTGCTCGAGAACTGTTTTTGAATTCGTTATCTTCGGACACGATTTAGTATGAAAACGTCAAATTTCAGCATAAAAATTCTCATCAAAATTTCCGAAAAATTTTCATCGATTTGGTTAGAAAAATAAGGCGGAAGAAACTTTCTTTCTTCTGATTTCGATGAAAATTGTGTTTCTCCACAAATTAATGTCGTAGAACCAGAATTTCCAATTAGTTTTTCTATAAAACATATGGCTTGTAAAATAGTTTTCATTTCGCGTATTTTCGAATTTTTCTGAAAATTCCCTTAACGTTATTCAGGAAACCATGAGGTTTGCGGGAGAACTGTTTGTGAATTCGTGATCTTCGGACACGATTTTGTGAATTCGTGATCTTCGGACACCATTCAATGTAAAAACGTCCAATTTCAGCATAAAAATTTTCATCAAAATTTCTGGAAAATTTTCATCGATTTGGTTGAAAAAAAATCGGAAAAAACTTTTTTTCTTCTGATTTCGATGAAAATTGAGTTTCGCCACAAATAAATGTCGTAGAACAAGAATTTTCAATTAGTTTTTTTTTTAAAACATATGGTTTGGAAGATAGTTTTCATTTCGCGTATTTTCGAATTTTTCTGCAAATTCCCTTAACGTTATTCAGGAAACCAGGTTTGCGCGAGAACTGTTTGTGAATTCTTCGGACACAATTTTGTGTAAAAACGACGAACTTCAGCATAAAAATTTTCATCAAAATATCCGAAAATATTTCATCGATTTGGTTAGAAAAAAAAATCGGAAAAAAATTATATCTTCCGATTTCGATGATAATTGAGTTTCTCGACAAATGAATGTCGTAGAATCAGAATTTTCAATCAGTTTTTCTATAAAACATATGGTTTGGAAAATAGCTTCCATTTCGCGTATTTTCGAATTTTTTTGCAAAAATCACTTAACTTTATTCAGGAAACCATGAGGTTTGCGCGAGAACTGTTTGTGAATTCGTGACCTTCGGAAACGATTTTGTATAAAAACGTCAATTTTCAGCATGAAAATTTTCATCAAAATTTCCGAAAAATTTTCATCGATTTGGTTAAAAAAAAAATCGGAATGAAAATTTTTTCTTCCGATTTCGATGATAATTGAGTTTCTCGACAAATAAATGTTGTAGAATCAGAATTTTCAATCAGTTTTTCTATAAAACATATAGTTTGGAAAATAGTTTTCATTTCGCGTATTTTCGAATTTTTCTGCAAATTCCCTTTACGTTATTCAGGAAATCATGAGGTTTGCGCCAGAACTGTTTGTGAATTCGTAATCTTCGGACACGATTTTGTGTAAAAACGACAAATTTCAGCATGAAAATTTTCATCAAAATTTCCGAAAAATTTTCATCGATTTGGTTAGAAAAAAAATCGGAAAAAAAATGTTTTTTTCCGATTTCGATTGTAATTGAGTTTCTCGACAAATGAATGGCTTAGACTCAGAATTTGCAATCAGTTTTTCTATAAAACATATAGTTTGGAAAATAGTTTTCATTTCGGGTATTTCCGAATTTTTCCTCAAATTCTCTTAACGTTATTCAGGAAACCATGAGGTTTGCGCGAAAATTGTTCGTGAATTCGTGATCATCGGACACGATTTTGTATGAAAACGTCAATTTTCACCATAAAAATTTTCATCAAAATTTCCGAGAAATTTTCATCTATTTGGTAAAAAAAAAAAATCGGAAAAAAAATTTTCTCTTCCGATTTCGATGATAATTGAGTTTCTCGAAAAATAAATGTCGTAGAATCAGAATTTTCAACCAGTTTTTCTATAAAACATATGGTTTGGAAAATAGTTTCCATTTCGCGTATTTTCGAATTTTGCTGCAGAATTCAACGTGATTCAGGAAATCATGAGGTTTGCGCGAGAACTGTTTGTGAATTCGTGATCTCCGGACACGATTTTGTGTAAAAACGAAAAACTTTAGCATAAAAATTTTCATCAAAATTTCCGAAAAAATTTCATTGATTTGGTTAGAAAAAAAGATCGGAAAAAAAATTTTGTCTTCCGATTTCGATGATAATTGAGTTTCTCGACAAATGAATGTCGTAGAATCAGAATTTCAATCAGTTTTTCTATAAAACATATGGTTTGGAAAATACTTTCCATTTCGCGTATTTTCGAATTTTTTTTGCAAAATTCCCTTAACGTTATTCAGGAAACCATGAGGTTTTCGCGAGAACTGTTTGTGAATTCGTGATCTTCGGACACGACTTTGTATAAAAACGTTAATTTTCAGTTTCGATGAAAATTGAGTTCCTCTACAAATAAATAAATCTCGTAGAACCAGAATTTCCAATGAGTTTTTCTATAAAACATATGGTTTGTAAAATAGTTTTCATTTCGTGTATTTTCTAATTTTTCTGCAGAATCCCTTAACGGGATTCAGGAAACCATGAGGTTTGCGCGAGAACTGTTTGTGAATTCGTGATCTTCGGACATGATTTTGTTTGAAAACGACAAATTTCAGCATAAAATTTCTCATCAAAATTTTCGAAAAATTTTCATCGATTTGGTTACAAAAAAAAAATCAGAAAAAACACTTATTCTACCGATTTCGATGATAATTGAGTTTCTCGACAAATAAATGTCGTAGAATCAGAATTTGCAATCAGTTTCTCTATAAAACATATAGTTTGGAAAATAGGTTTCATTTCGCGTATTTTCGAATTTTTCTGCGAATTCCGTTAGCGTTATTCAGGAAACCGCTGAAATGTCGCAGAACATGTTCTACGACATTTATTTGTGGAGAATTCAATTTTCATCGAAATCAGAAGAAAAAAGTTTTTTTCGATTTTTTTTTCTAAACAAATCGATGAAAATTTTTCGGAAATTTTGATGAGAATTTTTATGCTGAAATTTGTCGCTTTTACACAAAGCCGTGTCCGAAGATAACGAATTCACAAACAGTTCTCGCGCAAACCTCATGGTTTCCTGAATAATTTTAAGGGAATTTGCAGAAAAATTCGAAGATACGCGAAATGAAAACTATTTTCCAAACTATATGTTTTATAGAAAAACTGATTGAAAATTCTGATTCTACGACATTAATTTGTCGAGAAACTTAATAATCATCGAAATCGGAAGAAAAAATTTTTTCTCCGATTTTTTTTCTAACTAAATCGATGAAAATTTTGATGAAAATTTTTATGCTGAAATTTGTCATTTTTACACAAAATCGTGTCCGAAAATCACGAATTCACCTACAGTTCTCGCGCAAACCTCATTTCGATGAAAATTGAGATTCTCTACAAATAAATCTCGTAGAACCAGAATTTCCAGTTATTTTTTCTATAAAACATATGGTTTGTAAAATAGATTTCATTTCGCATATTTTCGAATTTTTTCGTAAATTCCCTCAACGTTATTCAGGAAACCATGAAGTTTGCGCGTGAACTGTTTGTGAATTCGTGATCTCCGGACACCATTCCTTGTAAAAACGTCAATTTTCAGCATAAAAATTTTCATCAAAATTTCCGAAATATTTTCATCGATTTGGTTAGAAAAAAAAATCGGAAAAAAATGTTTTCTTCCGTTTTCGATGATAATTGAGTTTCCCGACATATAAATGTCTTAGAATCAGAATTTTCAATCAGTTTTTCTATAAAACGTATGGTTTGAAAATAGTTTTCATTTCGCGTATTCTCGAATTTTTCTGCAAGTTCCCTCAACGGTATTCAGGAAACCATGAGGTTTGCGCGAGGACTGTTTGTGAATTCGTGATCTTCGGACACGATTATGTGTAAAAACGTCAAATTTCAGCATATAAATTTTCATCAAAATTTCCGAAAAATTTTTATCGATTTGGTTAGAAAAAAAAATCGGAAAAAATTTTTTTCTTCCGATGTCGATGAAAATTGAGATTCTCTACAAATAAATCTCGTAGAACAAGAATTTTCAATTAGTTTTTGTATAAAACATATGGTTTGGAAAATAGTTTTAATTTCGCGTATTCTCGAATTTTTCTGAAAGTTCCCTCAACGGTATTCAGGAAACCATGAGGTTTGCGCGAGAACTGTTTGTGAATTCGTGATCTTCGGACACCATTCCATGTAAAAACGTCAAATTTCAGCATAAAAATTTTCATCAAAATTTCCGAATAATTTTTATCGATTTGGTTAGAAAAAAAAGTGGGAAAAAACTTTTTTCTTCTGATTTCGATGAAAACTGAGTTTCTCCACAAATTGATGTCGTAGAACCAGAACTTCCAATCAGTTTTTCTATAAAACATATGGTTCGTAAAATAGCTTTCATTTCGCGTATTTTCGAATTTTTCTGAAAATTCCCTTAACGTTATTCAGGAAACCATGATGTTTGAGCGAGAACTGTTTGTGAATTCGTGATTTTCGGTCACGATTTTGTGAAAAAAACGTCAAATTTCAGCATAAAAATTTTCATCAAAATTTCCGAAAAATATTCATCGATTTGGTTAGAAAAAAAAATCGGAAAAAACTTTTTTTCTTATTATTTCGATGAAAATTGAATTCTCCACAAATAAATGTGGTAGAATAAGAATTTTCAAATAGTTTTTTCATAAAACATATGGTTTGGAAAATAGTTTTCATTTCGCGTATTTTCGAATTTTTCTGCAAATTCCCTTAACGTTATTCAGGAAACCATGAGGTTTGCGCGAGAACTGTTTGTGAAATCGTGATCTTCGGACACATTCCTTGTAAAAATGTCAAATTTTAGCATAAAAATTTTCATCAAAATTTCCGAAAAATTTCCATCGATTTGGTTAGAAAAAAAAATCGGAAAAACCTTTTTTTCTTCTGATTTCGATGAAAATTGAGTTTCTCCACAAATTGATGTCGTCGAACCAGAATTTCCAATTAGTTTTTCTATAAAACATATGGTTTGTAAAAAAGTTTTCATTTCGCGTATTTTCGAATTTTTCTGCAAATTCCCTCAACGTTATTCACGAAACCATGAAGTTTGCGCGGGAACTGTTTGTGAATTCGTGATCTTCGGACACCATTCCTTGTAAAAACGTCAAATTTCAGCATAAACATTTTCATCAAAATATCCGAAAAATTTTCATCGATTTGGTTAGAAAAAAAAATCGGAAAAAAATTTTTTCTTCCAATTTCGATGATAATTGAGTTTCTCGACAAATGAATGTCGTAGAATCAGAATTTTCAATCAGATTCTCTATAAAACATATGGTTTGGAAAATAGTTTTCATTACGCGTATTTTCGAATTTCTTTGCAAAAATCACTTAACGTTATTCAGGAAACCATGAGGTTTGAGCGAGAACTGTTTGTGAATTTTCGGACACGATCTTTTATAAAAAGTCAATTTTCAGCATAAAAATTTTCATCAAAATTTCCGAAAAATTTTCATCGATTTGGTTAGAAAAAAAATCGGAATAAAAATTTTTTCTTCCGATTTCGATGATAATTGAGTTTCTCGACAAATAAATGTCGTAGAATCAGAATTTTCAATCAGTTTTTCTATAAAACATATGGTTTGGAAGATAGTTTTCATTTCGCGTATTTCCGAATTTTTCTGCAAATTCCCTTAACGTTATTCTGGAAACCATGAGGTTTGCGCGAGAACTGTTTGTGAATTCGTGATCTTCGGACACGATTTTGTATAAAAACGTCAATTTTCAGCATAAAAATTTTCATCCAAATTTCCGAAAAATTTTCATCTATTTGGTTAGAAAAAAATCGGAAAAAAAATTTTTTCTTACGATTTCGATGATAATTGAGTTTCTCGACAAATGAATGTCGTAGAATCAGAATTTTCAATCAGTTTTTCTATAAAACATATGGTTTGGAAAATAGTTTCCATTTCGAGTATTTTCGAATTTTTTTGCGAAAATCACTTAACGTTATTCAGGAAACCATTGGGTTTGCGCGGGAACTGTTTGTGAATTCGTGATCTTCGGACACGATTTTGTGTAAAAACGACAAATTTCGGCATAAAAATTTTCATCAAAATTCCCGAAAAATTTTCATCGATTTGGTTAGAAAAAAAATTGGAAGAAAATTTTTTCTTCCGATTTCGATGAAAATTGAGTTTCTTGACAAATGATTGTCGTAGAACCAGCAATTTCAATCAGTTTTTCTATAAAACATATAGTTTGGAAAATAGTTATCATTTCGCGTATTTCCGAATTTTTCTGCAAATTCCCTTAACGTTATTCAGGAAACCATGAGGTTTGCGCGAGAACTGTTTGTGAAATCGTGATCTTCGGACACGATTTTGTAAAACGTCAATTTTCAGCATAACAATTTTCATCAAAATTTCCGAAAAATTTTCATCGATTTGGTTTGGTTAGAAAAAAAAATTCGTGATCTTCGCACACGATTTTGTGTAAACACGTCAAATTTCAGCATAAAAATTTTCATCAAAATTTCCGAGAAATTTTCATCGATTTGGTTAGAAAAAAAATTGGAAACAAAAATTTTTTCTTCCGATTTCGATGATATTTGGAAAATAGTTTCCATTTCGCGTATTCTCGAATTTTTTTGCAAAAATCCCTTATCGTTATTCAGGAAACCATGAGATTTGCGCGAGAACTGTTCGTGAATTCGTGATCTTCGGCCACGATTTCGTGTAAAAACGTCAAATTTCAGCATATAAATTTTCATCAAAATTTCCGAAAAATTTTCATCGAATTGGTTAAAAAAAAAATCGGAAAAAACTTTTTTCTTCCGATTTCGATGATACTTGAGATTCTCGACAAATAAATGCCGTAGAACCAGAATCTTCAATCAGTTTTCCTATAAAACATATGGTTTGGAAAATAGTTTTCATTTCGCGTATTTTCGAATTTTTCTGCAAATTTCCTTAACGTTATTCAGGAAACCATGAGGTTTGCGCGAGAACTGTTTGTGAATTCGTGATCTTCGGAAACGATTTTGTGTAAAAACGACAAATTTCAGCATAAAAATTTTCATCAAAATTTCCGAAAAATTTTCATCGATTTGGTTAAAAAAAAATCGGAAAAATTTTTTTTCACAAAATTCCTTAACGTTATTCAGGAAATCATGTGGTTTGCGCGAGAACTGTTTGTGAATTAGTGATCTTCGGACACGATTTTGTGTAAAAACGACAAATTTCGGCATAAAAATTTTCATCAAAATTCCAGAAAAATTTTCATCGATTTGGTTAGAAAAAAAATTGGAAGAAAATTTTTTCTTCCGATTTCGATGAAAATTGAGTTTCTTGACAAATGATTGTCGTAGAACCAGCAATTTCAATCAGTTTTTCTACAAAACATATAGTTTGGAAAATAGTTATCATTTCGCGTATTTCCGAATTTTTCTGCAAATTCCCTTAACGTTATTCAGGAAACCATGAGGTTTGCGCGATAACTCTTTGTGAATTCGTGATCATCGTACACGATTTTGTATAAAAACGTCAATTCTCAGCATAAAAATTTTTATCAAAATTTCCGAAAAATTTTCATCGATTTGGTTAGAAAAAAAAATCGGAAAAAACGTTTTTCTTCCTATTTCGATGATAATTGAGTTTCTCGACAAATAAATGTCGTAGAATCAGAATTTTCAATCAGTTTTTTTATAAAACATATGGTTTGGAAAAAAGTTTTCATTTCGCGTATTTTCGAATTTTGCTGCAAAATCCCTTAACGTTATTCAGGAAACCATTAGGTTTGCGCGAGAACTGTTTGTGAATTCGTGATCTTCGGACACGATTTTGTGTAAAAACGAGAAATTTCAGCATAAAAATTTTCATCGAAATTTCCGAAAAATTTTCATCGATTTGGTTAGAAAAAAAAACGGAAAAAATTTCTTTTCTTCCGATTTCGATGATAATTGAGTTTCTCGACGAATAAGTGTCGTAGAATCAGAATTTTCAATCAGTTTTTCAATAAAACATATTGTTTGGAAAATAGTTTTCATTTCACGTATTTTCGAATTCTTCTGCAAATTCCCCTAACGTTATTCAGGAAACCATGGGGTTTGCACGAGAACTGTTTGTGAATTCGTGATCTTCAGACACGATTCTGTATAAAAATGTCAATTTTAAGCATAAAAATTTTTATCGAAATTTTCGAAAAATTTCGATGATAATTGAGTTTCTCGACAAATGAATGTCGTAGAATCAGAATTTTCAATCAGTTTTTCTATAAAACATATGGTTTGGAAAATAGTTTTCATTTCGCGTATTTTCGAATTTTTTTGCAAAAATCACTTATCGTTATTCAGGAAACCATGAGGTTCGCGCGAGAACTGTTTGTGAATTCGTGATATTTGGACACGATTTTGTATAAAAACTTCAATTTTCAGCATAAAAATTCTCATCAAAATTTCCGAAAACTTTTCATCGATTTGGTTAAAAAAAAAAATCGCTTCCGATTTCGATTATAATTGAGTTTCTCGACAAATGAATGTCGTAGAATCAGAATTTGCAATCAGTTTTTCTATAAAACATATAGTTTGGAAAACAGTTTTCATTTCGCGTATTTTCGAATTTTTCTGCAAATTCTCTTAACGTTATTCAGGAAACCATGAGATTTGCGCGAGAACTGTTCGTGAATTCGTGATCTTCGGACACCATTCCTTGTAAAAACGTCAAATTTCAGCATAAAAATTTTCATCGAAATATCCGAAAAATTTTCATCGATTTGGTTAGAAAAAAAATCGGAAAAAAAATTTCTCTTCCGATTTCGATGATAATTGAGTTTCTCGACAAATAATTGTCGTAGAATCAGAATTTTCAATCAGTTTCTCTATAAAAAAAAAATGTCGTAGAATCAGAATTTTCAATCAGTTTTTCTATGAAACATATAGTTTGGAAAATAGTTTTCATTTCGCGTATTTTCGAATTTTTCTGCAAATTCCCTTAACGTTATTCAGGAAACCATGAGGTTTGCGCGAGAACTGTTTGTGAATTCGTGATCTTCGGACACGATTTTGTATAAAAACGTCAATTTTCAGCATAAAAATTTTCATCCAAATTTCCGAAAAATTTTGATCGATTTGGTTAGAAAAAATCGGAAAAAAATTTTTTCTTACGATTTCGTTGATAATTGAGTTTCTCGACAAATGTATGTCGTAGAATCAGAATTTTCATTCAGTTTTTCTATAAAACATATGGTTTGGAAAATAGTTTCCATTTCGCGTATTTTCGAATTTTTTTGCAAAAATCACTTAACGTTATTCAGGAAGCCATGAGGTTTGCGCGAGAACTGTTGGTGAATTTTTTATAGAGTATTTCGGTAAAGTATGGTCGTGTTTTCGGTGAGCTCCAAAAGGATCATTCTTATATATCGGTAATAGTTTGATATTAAATGTGAAATTTAGATTAAAATGTTCGTGGTGATGTGAAAAAAAACATTATAAAAAAATAATTCGAACTTTCGTTACGGAAGACAAGTAAAATTGAACAATTTCCGCCGTTTGTTGGTCGTCTCGTCTTTTATTTGTAACAAGTAGATATACGGTATAAAAAGCCGTCTACCTTATCTGGTGGCCGTGCGGGCACACATATGTACGAATCATGTCCAGTTTCAAATGTGTGAAATGCAATTATGAAATTAAGAGAAATATGAAGAAAATAATTTGTGCAGTTTGTGAGAATAAATATCACACAAATTGCGTTGATTTAAATGAGGAAGAAATAAAATTTATAGCAGATAAAAGCAACATAAAATACTATTGCGAAGGCTGCAATGAAACTTCTACAATAGTTGAGTTAAAAAAAATGCTTGGTGAATGTCTGAATAAAATCGAGGAACAATCAAATAAAATGGAGAAATATATAAAATTCATTGAGGCTAATGTTCACATACCAGTCAATCAAAAAACCAACACACAAAAAAAAAAGTTATACTGATGTTCTATTGATTAAACCAATGAAAGGACAAAAAAGTAATGTAACGAGAGAAGATATTGCAAGTAAAATTGATCCTGGTGAATTGAAACTTGCTGTAGATGTTATGAAAAACATTAAAAACGGTGGAATTATGATTGGATGTGACGGTAACAAAACCAAAGAAATAATTTCCTCTAAAGTGTCCCAAGAATTAGGTAACAAATACACAGTAGTCGAAGCCAGTCTGAAAAATCCAAGAATTGTTAATAGAGGCCTAGAAGAAAGATATATGGAACAAGAAGATGAACAGATAGTTAGAGGAATTATCGAACAAAATGATCTGAAAATTATTGATGAAAGTATAGAAAGCAAAATGAAGATTGTGAGGAAGTATACAAATAAATCGAAGAACAATTCGTGTAATCTATTACTCGACATAGATAGTAAATTATATGATATAATAAAAAAAAGGGAAAAACTCAATGTTGGATGGAGGAAATGCTTTGTCTCAGATTATTATAATGTAATTCGATGTTTTCACTGTTCTGGTTACAATCATTTCTCTAAAGATTGTACGAATAATAAAGCATGTTTAAAATGTTCTGGAAACCATGGCATTATGGAATGTGAGTCAGATATAAAGAAATGTATAAATTGTTGTAGAAAGATTGAGAAATTGAATATAAATATAGACATAAACCACAAGGCTTCTGATCCCGAGTGCCCTTGCTACAAGAGAATTATCGAGAGTATACAGAAAAAAATAAATTATGGTGACAAATAGCAATTAACACCTTTATCTATTGTATATTTGAATTGCCAGGGTTACTTGAACAATAAATGCAATATACAACTACTGGTAAGTAACTCGAAGTCTACTATATTATGCCTATCGGAAACACATATCACTGATGATGTTAGTAATAATGAAATAAAAATAGATGGATATAAATACATAAATTGCATGTCAGATAATAAACGTACTGGTGGCGTTGTTGGTGTATTAATAAATTTTTTGTTCGAAAAAAGACTTGCACTGAATCTCTTTGGGAACAGGTGTTCCCGTATATATGCGCGACCACGTACAAACAGTAGTAGTGAACGAACGCTTTTGAAAAACGCAACGTTAATCTCATCTTCGCAATTTGTTTTATTTTCTTGTTTCTATGAACTTTATATTGGCCCGCGACGAATGTGAATTAGAACATTGGATTATCAATCTCCGTAAAAGTGTAGTGTTTGTGACCATTTTCAAGGACGAGCTGTTTGAGGAAATAGCCCCCTACGAGAGTACTCTCCCACGACCGACTGCTCAATCCAACGAGTAAGTAGATTTAGTGCAGTCAAAATTGTTTCAAATAAAATCATATATTTTTTCACGACCTATTGAATATATACAGTCCACTTTTCTCTCATCTGTAGAGCTTACCGCAACATTTTGGTCCATTCGGTTAGCCGGATTTTGAATTATTTCTTGGCCATTCGGCTATACGAAGTTTGAATTTATTAAATCGAGAATAGTTATTTTTAATTTTATATTTAATCATATTAGAGTTGTGTAAATTCTATGCAGACAAGTGTTAATTAAGAAGGTTTTTTTTAACGATTCAATTCGCTATATATACAAAGATATCTCTCGATATTTATCTTTTATATTTTTTGTGATTTATTCGATATTTGGGTTTTATCGAATTACATACGCGACTGTTGTGTGAAGGAACATTATCCGTAAACTGTAACAGAAGATCCTTTTTAATTCTGGTATTACAATAATATTTTTTTTGTTTTCTCTTTCTTCTAATTTTTCGACAGTATCAATAATTTAGTTCGATTAGTGAATTAGTAAAGTTGATTACTAGTTATAATTTCATCAAATAATATTTTTCAATTTAGTTTATTCAATTTGGTTTACATTTTCAACAATGAATAAAATGAAACGAGCCAAGGTTTATCGCAATACGGCGATCGGAGAAATTCAATTGCTTTGTAATTTAGCGAGAGAGGTAGACGCAGATGGACGCAATGTAAATGTTTTCCGAGCTAGATTTTCCGATATTGAAAGAATACGCGATGAATTTGATAAACAACACATGATTATTATAGATTCTTTGCTTCAAGATGAAGACGCTGATTTGCGATTAGAGGAAACAATTAGGGAAGGTTTTTTAGCTGATTATTATGAGATTAAATCTATTCACGAAACTTTAAATTCTGATGGGTCGATAAACGCTCCACATTTGAGTTCGTCTGTTTCGAGATCGAACTTAAAGTCAAATGTTAGATTACCAAAAATAGATTTAAAGCAATTTGAAGGAGATTGTATACAATTTCCTACCTTTATTGGTTTGTTTAATTCTCTTGTACATAACAATGATTCTTTAAATGACGATGAAAAATTCAACTATCTTGTATCAGTACTCAAAGGAGAGCCTTTGAATTTAATGCAGCATTATGTATTATGTGGAGATAATTATCAATCAGCTTATGATTCTTTAGTGCAGCGTTACAATAATAAACGTTTGCTCGCAAAATGTTATTGGCGTCGTCTTGATGCGTCGGTAAAAATAAATGCGAAAGTTCCTAATTCTCTTCGAAAGTTATTAGATATTTTTCAAGAAAATATATGCGCTCTAAAGAACTTGCATTTTTCAACAGATCAGTGGGACTTCATATTGTTAATGATGTTGTATGATCGATTAGATGACGAAATAATCTCACGATTTGAACACGCTTATGGTTCCTCAGAAGTTCCTAGATATAGCGATCTCAAAACATTTTTGGAACGTGAATGTGTTGCCTTAGAAATGTTGAAGGATAATGCGCATTCGATAAACCCTATAAATTCTGTATCTGTGAGTTCTAACAAAGGGCCTTCAATAAAAAACCGAACCTCTACTTATTTCGTTGACAATGCGACAAGTTCATCCAAAGGTAAGTCTTTTCAGTGCAGCGTTTGTAAAGGCAATCACTCTATATATAAATGCACTTCATTTCTTAACATGACCCCGTTTGACCGGTATAATGTCGCGAAGAAACATCATTTATGTTTAAATTGCCTATCGAATTTACATGATATTCGTTCTTGTAAATCCAAATATACTTGCAATCATTGTTCCCTGAGGCATCACACCTATTTGCATTTTTCTGCTAAGACACAGTCCAAGTACGAAAAGGATATGTCTGCCGATACTTCTGTTGAAAAGTCAGATTCAGAAACGACACCTGTTGTTAATTTTTCGTGCGCAAGTGTTTCTGTTTCTAAGAAAACTGCGTGTGTACTTCTTGCTACTGCTTTGGTAGAAGTTGTTGATTCGAACGGCGTTTTTCGTAAACTAAGATGTCTTATTGATTCGGGTAGTATGACGTCTTTCATAACCAAAAGAGCATTTGCTGGTTTAGGTCTCAAATCACAAAATATTTTCCTCGAAGTAACAAGTTTGAATTCTGCTAAGTCCTGTACTAGTAAGGGGTTAGCTGCTCTCACAATAAGGCCCGTCGGCCATCTATCTCCAATATTATACACAACCGCAGCAATAATCGATAAAATAACTGACCGACTTCCAGTTGCTCCTGTTTCTGACTGTATACTTGATAAATTCAAAAATCTTAGGTTAGCTGACCCTTCTTTCAATATTCCTGGACATATTGATATATTATTAGGTGCCGATATGTTCGCTAAAATTCTTGTTGACGGCCACGTTAGTGATTCAAGTGGTATTGGAGCATTCAATTCTATTTTCGGTTATATAATTATGGGAAGCGGATCGGATATTTCCTTGAATAACACTTCCTCATTTTTTTGTGATATTGATTTTACAGCTGACGAGCATAGATTGTCAGAAATTCCAAAAATATTGTGGGAAATAGAATCGGTACCCCAAGTCGACACACCGTCTCCCACTGACAATATTTGTGAAGCTATGTTCAATGAAACACATCGACGCGACCACACCGGAAAATACATCGTTTCCTTACCATTTGCTAACGTTGTGCCCAGTTTCGAAGGCATGGAAGAACTGGCTTCCAGAAGATTTCTTTCATTAGAGCGGCGACTTATCCGGGACACCCCTTTATATGAGCAATATTCTACGTTTATGCGCGAATATCTTGAGAGTGGACATATGGAAATTTTACCTGATAATGCTCTAAGCCAGAATCCGTATTACCTTATACACCATTGTGTTTTAAAATCCGATGGTGCTCATACGAAGTTGCGCGTAGTTTTTGATGCAAGTGCAAAGGCTCCGTCGGGATTTTCACTAAACGATGTTCTACTGACTGGCCCCAAATTGCAAACAGATATAGTTTCAATTCTTTTGAAGTTTCGATTACATTCGTATGTTTTATGTTCTGACATTAAGCAAATGTACCGAATGATGTTACGTATGGCGTATCATCGGCTCCTTTTTTGGCATTGCGTTGCTTAGCACAGATAGCTCAAGACGAAGGCACCCATTTTCCGCTCGCTGCCAGGGTATTGCGTGAAGACACGTACATTGACGATGTTGTCACTGGTACGTCCTCGCTTGAAGAAGCTAAAATTCTGCAGACACAATTACTTGACTTGTTTGGAAAGGGTGGTTTTCAGTTGAGGAAGTGGTCGAGTAATAATCCTGCTCTATTGGCCGATCTATCTGCCGATATGCGGAATTTGGATCCACTTAACTTCGAGTCCTCCTCCGATTGTCCGTCATTGAGAATTTTAGGATTGTTATGGAATCCACGGGAAGATAGTTTTGCATATTCTGTTATCTCTCAGGATAATGTTAGTTGTACTAAGCGTCAAATTCTATCGCAATTAGCCCGAATTTATGATCCTATTGGATTTTTATCGCCGGTTACATTTATGCTGAAATATCTCATTCAAAGAATGTGGATGTTAGGACTAACATGGGATGATGAACCTCCAGCTGAAATTTTGCGTCTCTGGGATCGATTTAGAACTCAACTTTCAAGTTTGTCTAAGTTTAGTCTAAAAAGGCATCTCGTTTGTTCAGATGTCTCCAGTTTGGAGCTACATGGGTTTTGTGATAGCTCCGAAAAGGGATATTGCGCAGTTTTGTACCTCAAATCAATTTTTTTGGATGGTAGGGTATCAATTAATTTTATTATTTCTAAAACTAAAGTAGCTCCCCTCAAACGAATATGTATACCCCGATTAGAACTGTGTGGTGCAGTTTTGCTAGCTAAATTATTAACATTAGTTCTGAAGATTTTTTCTAACAAAGTCTCCTTCGAGGTCATTCAAGCTTGGACGGATTCGCAGGTCGTATTAGCCTGGTTACGATCACCTTCGTACAGATGGAAAACTTTTGTTGCTAATAGGGTTTCATACATTCAAGAAAGGATTCCCTCTGTTTGTTGGAAATATGTCAACTCCGCAAATAACCCTGCTGATTTAGGCAGTAGAGGCCTGTTTCCATTAGAGATTGTAAAAAATGAGTTTTGGTTGAACGGTCCCAAATTTTTATGTGGTGATCAAGCATGTCCTGAATTCTTGAGTGACGATGTCTCAGAGACCCTATCCAATAACATAGAGTGCGAAGAAAGAAAAATTTCATTATTTTCAAATACAGAAATGAAACATTTTTGCGAATATATGTTGAATAAGTATTCAGATTTCTCAACTTTGCAACGCATTTGCGCTTATGTTTCTCGATTCGCGTGCAATTTGTCTCATCCCAAAGATAGACGTTACGGTCGTTTAAGTAATATAGAACTTCATTCCGCCTTATTAACGTTAGTAAGGTATACGCAACAGTTGGTATTCTCGAACGAACTTGCTATGGATAGATTCTCAAAGCCTTTGCGAAAACTCAATGTTTTTAGGGATAGTGACCAGCTACTACGTGTAGGCGGACGCTTGAAATATTCGGATCTTCCTTACGATACCAAATCCAACGAGTAAGTAGATTTAGTGCAGTCAAAATTGTTTCAAATAAAATCATATATTTTTTCACGAGTTAAAAAACACAAAGTTAAACATATTGAGGCTAAGGATAATTATCTATGGATAGTGATAATTGAAGTCAAGATGGACCAGCAAAGATACGTTATTGGCTGTTTGTATCACCCTCCAGCTATTAAGACGAACGTTTTCCTGGAAGATTTTGACGATATATTGGAAAAAATGTGTGAGCTCGGGGGCATATTGCTATGTATGGGAGACTTCAATATAGATTGGAAGAAAAATATATGTTATTCTAATAGATGTAGGGATATAATATATCAGTGGGGATTGAAGCAAGTTGTCACAGATTATACCAGAGTCACAAAAGATAGTTCCACATTAATTGACTACCTTGTGACAAATAATGAATACATAAAGCCTACTGTGCTTCATACCCCAAAGATTTCCGATCACTCGATCATATTGGTCAATTTAGATCCAGAGCATGAAAGAATGAATAAGCAATCTTATTTCCGTTATTATAGAAACTATGATGCAGATAGACTTCAAACTGAATTAATAGATATGCAATGGAATAATGATATAACAGACATAAATGAATTGACTAATAAATTCATTGAACCAATAAAAAAAATAGTAAATGAAATGTGTCCTGTTAAAACTGTATCAGTAAAAAATAGCGAGATTACGAAATGGATAAATGAAGAGATTATACAACTAATGAAAGCAAGAGATATCAAATATGAACAGGCTATTATTACAAATTCAGATGAAACTTGGAATGAATACAAGGAGTTCAGAAATTCGGTTACATATAGACTAAGAGCAGCAGAAAAGAAATATTACCACAGACTAATACAGCAAAGTTCTGCACAGAATATCTGGAAAAACTTAAAACATTTACTACCAGGTAAATATAAACACAACATAGAGAGAGTAAAATTCGGACATCGCTTAGTGAGTGGAGATGATGAAATAAGTGAAAACTTCAATAAGTTTTTCATCGACAGCATAAATGAATTAACGCATTCTATTCCGAAGTATTACGCCCATGAGCGGTATCTAGAATATATTAAGTCGCACGGACATTTTGCAGATTTCAAGTTAGTGTCAATGCAGGAATTAAAAAAAATTGTTTCCCCTCTAAAGAATACTTCGAGTCCAGAAGATGGGATAAACACCAAAATTTCTAAGGATGTATTTCAGGCAATTGGTAATAGACTCTTGGATATAGTAAACACTTCACTCACGTATGGTGAATTCCCTGAGGTATGGAAGACGGCGATAGTTATACCAATACAAAAAGTTCCCGACCCTCAAATCTGTGAAGAATTCAGAGGGATTAATACAGTTCCGGTATTTGAAAAGATACTAGAACTTGTGATAAAACAACAACTTATAGATTATTGTGACGGAAATGAAGTATTGTCGGGCTCTCAATCTGGTTTTCGTGCGCGCCACTCATGTGAAAGTGCAATTTTGAAAGTATATGATAAATGGGTTAGAGAAATCGATAAAGGTAAGATAATATTGGTTGTTTTTCTGGACTTTCAAAGAGCATTTGAGACTATAGATAGAATTTTATTGATAAAAAAGTTACGTAAGATGGGACTGTCTGGAAATGTCATAAAATGGTTTAGTTCCTATTTGAAAAATAGATCTCAAAAAGTTAAATTTAATAATTCGATATCGACATCTAGGATTAATGAATATGGAGTTGCACAGGGAACGGTGTTAGGCCCTCTCTTGTTTATTTTGTATATAAACGACATTGTTAAATATGTGGGAAATTCCGAGATCTCAATGTTTGCTGATGACACGATTCTTTATGTAACGGGCGAGGATATTACATTTATGTCACAATCACTACAGAAGGAATTAGATGAGTTGTATGTATGGTTATGCGACAACAATATGAAAATTAATGTTAAAAAATCTAAATTTATGATTGTTGGCAGTAAATACAAGATAAAGAATTTAAGTGAAACTGACCTGAAAATGAAAATTGATACAGAAGTAATTGATAGAATAGATAAAATGAAGTATCTTGGCATAATAATTGAAGAGAACTTAAATTTAAAAGCGCATGCAGAGTACACTGCTAATAAGATGTCAAAAAAAATAAGCCTTTTGTACAGATTAAGAAATAAAATAGATATGAACACAACCTTATTATTGTTTAAGACGTTGACACTACCTCACATTAATTATTGTTCGTCACTTTTATTCAATCTACAGAATAATTGTCTTGATAGATTGCAGAAAATACAAAATCGGGGTATGAGAATAATACTAAAATGTAACAAAAGAACACCTATTAGAGATATGCGGTCAACGTTACAATTGATGAGTGTAAATCAGAGAATTACTTATCGAACACTAGATTATATATATAGGATCAAACAAAGAATGTTACCTAGTTATCTAGGAGAAAATTTGCAGTTTGTTAATGAATACCATGATTATCATACCAGACATCGAAATGACTTTCAAATAGATACCTATAGGACACATAGTATGTATAGATCCACGATGAGTAAGGGGCTTGTATTATACAATAAACTGCCCATAAATATAAAGTACTGTCAGAGTTATCGAGACTTCAAAAGATACTTGGTGGAATATACTTATAAAAATTATTTGAAATAAATGTGAATGTAAACTGTTTGTTGATAATACCTTTGTGCTAAATAAAGGTTATTATTATTATTATTATTATTATTATAATTCGTGATCTTCGGACACGATTTCGTATAAAAACGTCAATTTTCAGCATAAAAATTTTCATCAAAATTTCCGAAAAATTTTCATCGATTTGGTTAGAAAAAAAAATAGGAAATTTTTTTTTTTCCGATTTCCATGATAATTGAGTTTCTCGAGAAATTAATGTCGTAGAACCAGAATTTTCAATCAGTTTTTTTATAAAACATATGGTGTGGAAAATAGTTTTCATTTCGCGTATTTTCGAATTTTTCTGCAAATTCCCTTAACGTTTTTCAGGAAACCATGAGGTTTGCGCGAGAACCGTTTATGAATTCGAGATCTTCGGACACGATTTTGTGTAAAAACGACAAAATTCAGAATAAAAATTTTCATCAAAATTTCCGAAAAATTTTCATCGATTTGGTTAGAAAAAAAAAATAGAAAAAAAATTTTTCTTCCGATTTCGATGATAATTGAGTTTCTCGACAAATAAATGTCGTAGAATCGGAATTTATAATCAGTTTTGCTATAAAACCTATAGTTTGCAAAATAGTTTTCATTTCGCGTATTTCCGAATTTTTCTGTAAATTCCTTTAACGTTATTCATTCAGTAAACCATGAGGTTTGCTAGAGAACTGTTTGTGAATTCGTAATCTTCGGACACGATTTTGTATAAAAACGTCAATTTTCAGCATAAAAATTTTTATCAAAATTTCCGAAGAATTTTCATCGATTTGGTTAGAAAAAAATATCGGAAAAAACCTTTTTTCTTCCGATTTCGATGATGAAACCATGAGGTTTGCGCGAGAACTGTTTGTGAATTCGTGATCTTACGCATACGATTTTTTAGAAAAACGACAAATTTCAGCATAAAAATTTTCATCGAAATTTCCGGAAAATTTTCATCGAATTGCTTAGAAAAAAAAACGGAAAAATTTTTTTTTTCCGATTTCGATGATAATTGAGTTTCTCGACAAATAAATGTCGTAGAATCAGCATTTTCAATCAGTTTTTCTATAAAACATATAGTTTGGAAAATAGTTTTCATTTCGCGTACTTTCGAATTTTTCTGCAAATTTCCTTATTGTTATTCAGGAAACCATGAGGTTTGCGCGAGAACTGTTTGTGAATTTTCGGACACGATTTTGTAAAAAAACGTCAATTTTCAGCATAAAAATTTTCATCAAAATTCCCGAAAAATTTTCATCGATTTGGTAAAAAAATAAAATCGGAAAAATAATTTTTTCCTCCGATTTTGGATGATAATTGAGTTTCTCGATTTTCATCGATTTGGTAAAAAAATTAAATCGGAATATTAATTTTTTCCTCCGATTTTGGATGATAATTGAGTTTCTCGACAAATGAATGTCGTAGAATCAGAATTTCCAATCAGTTTTCCTATAAAACATATGGTTTGGAAAATAGTTTCCATTTCGCGTATTTTCGAATTTTGCTGCAGAATCCCTTAACGTGATTCAGGAAACCATGAGGTTTGCGCGAGAACTGTTTAAGAATTCGTGATCTTCGGACACGATTTTGTGTAAAAACGACAAATTTCAGCATAAAAATTTTCATCGAAATTTCCGGAAAATTTTCATCGATTTGGTTAGAAAAATAAAACTTTAAAATAAATTTTTTTCTCCGAATTCGATGATAATTGAGTTTCTCGACAAATAAATGTCGTAGAATCAGAATTTTCAGTCAGATTTTCTATGAAACATATAGTTTGGAAAATAGTTTTCATTTCGCGTACTTTCGAATTTTTCTGCAAATTTCCTTATTGTTATTCAGGAAACCTTGTGTGAGATTTTTGTGAAAAATTGTGAGATTTGCGCGGGAACTGTTTGTGAGTTCGTGATCTTCGGACACGATTTTGTGTAAAAACTCCAAATTTCAGCATAAGAATTTCCATCAAAATTTCCGAAAAATTTTCAACGATTTGGTTAGAAAAAAAAATCGGAAAAAAAATTTTTTCTTCCGATTTCGATGATAAATGTCGTAGAATCAGAATTTTTAATCAGTTTTTCTATAAATTCGTATTTTCGAAGTTTTCTGCAAATTACTTTAACGTTATTCAGGAAACCATGAGGTTCGCGGGAGAACTGTTTGTGAATTCGTGATCTTCGGACACGATTTTGTATAAAATCGATGTCCGAAGTGAATCGATTTGGATAGAAAAAAAAATCGGAAAAAAATTGTTTCTTCCGATTTCGATGATAATTGAGTTTCTCGACAAATAAATGTCGTAAAATCAGAATTTTCAATCAGTTTTTCTATAAAACATATGGTTTGGAAAATAGTTTTCATTTCGCGTATTTTCGAATTTTGCTGCAAAATCCCTTAACGTTATTCAGGAAACCATGAGGTTTGCGCGAGAACTGTTTGTGAATTCGTGATCTTCGGACACGATTTTGTATAAAAACGTCAATTTTCAGCATAAAAATTTTAATCAAAATTTCCGAAAAATTTTCATTGATCTGGTTAGAAAAAAAAAACGGAAAAAAATTTTTTCTTTCAATTTCGATGATAATTGAGTTTCTCGACAAATAAATGTCGTAGAATCAGAATTTTCAATCAGTTTTTCTATAAAACATATTGTTTGGAAAATAGTTTTCATTTGACGTATTTTCGAATTTTTCTGCAAATTCCCTTGACGTTATTCAGGAAACCATGAGGTTTGCGCGAGAACCGTTCGTAAATTCGTGATCTTCAGACACGATTTTGTATAAAAATGTCAATTTTAAGCATAAAAGTTTTTATCAAAATTTTCGGAAAATTTTCATCGATTTGGTTACAAAAAAAAAATCGGAAAAAAAATGTTTCTTCCGATTTCGATGATAATTGACTTTCTCTTCAAATAAATATTGTAGAACCAGAATTTTCAATCAGTTTTTCTATGAAACATATAGTTTGGAAAATAGTTTTCATTTCGCGTATTTTCGAATTTTTCTGCAAATTCCCTTAACGTTATTCTGGAAACCATGAGGTTCGCGCGAGAACTGTTTGTGAATTCGTGATCTTCAGACACGATTTTGTATAAAAACGTCAATTTTCAGCATAAAAATTTTCATCAAAATTCCCGAAAAATTTTCATCGATTTGGTAGAAAAAAAAAATTGGAAAATAAATTTTTTCCTCCGATTTCGATGATAATTGAGTTTCTCGACAAATGAATGTCGTAAAATCAGAACTTTCAATCAGTTTTTCTATGAAACATATAGTTTGGAAAATAGTTTTCAATTAGCGTATTTTCGAATTTTTCTTCAAATTCACTTAACGTTATACAGGAAACCATGAGGTTTGCGCGAGAACTGTTTGTGACTTAGTGATCTTCGGACACGATTTTATATGAAAAAGTCAATTTTCAGCATAAAAATTTTCATCAAGATCTCCGAAAAATTTTCATGGATTTGGTTAGAAAATAAAACGGAAAAAAATTTTTCCTCAGATTTCGATGATAATTGAGTTTCTTGACAAACAAATGTCGTAGAATCAGATTTTCAATCAGTTTTTCTATAAAACATATGGTTTGGAAAATAGTTTCCATTTCGCGTATTTTCGAATTTTGCTGCAGAATCCCTTAACGTGATTCAGGAAACCATGAGGTTTGCGCGAGAACTGTTTAAGAATTCGTGATCTTCGGACACGATTTTGTGTAAAAACGACAAATAATAGCATAAAAATTTTCATCAAAATTTCTGAAAAAATTTCATCGATTTGGTTAGAAAAAAAAATCGGAGGAAAATATTTTCTTCCGATTACGATGATAATTGAGTTTCTCGACAAATAAATGTCAAAGAATTAGAATTCTCAATCAGATTTTCTATTAAACATATAGTTTGGAAAATAGTTTTCATTTCGCGTATTTTCGAATTTTTCTGCAAATTCCCTTAACGTTATTCAGGAAACCATGAGGTTCGCGCGAGAACTGTTTGTGAATTCGTGATCTTCAGACACGATTTTGTATAAAAACGTCAATTTTCAGCATAAAAATTTTCATCAAAATTCCCGAAAAATTTTCATCGATTTGGTAGAAAAAAAAAATTGGAAAATAAATTTTTTCCTCCGATTTCGATGATAATTGAGTTTCTCGACAAATGAATGTCGTAAAATCAGAACTTTCAATCAGTTTTTCTATGAAACATATAGTTTGGAAAATAGTTTTCAATTAGCGTATTTTCGAATTTTTCTTCAAATTCACTTAACGTTATACAGGAAACCATGAGGTTTGCGCGAGAACTGTTTGTGACTTCGTGATCTTCGGACACGATTTTGTATAAGAACGTCAATTTTCAGCGTCAAAATTTTTATCAAAATTTTCGAAAATTTTCAACGATTTGGTAAGAAAAAAAATCGGAAAAAAAAATTTTTCTTCCGATTTCGATGATAATTGAGTTTCTCGACAAATAAATGTCGTAGAATCAGAATTTTCAATCAGTTTTTCTATAAAACATATGGTTTGGAAAATAGTTTTCATTTCGCGCATTTTCGAATATTGCTGCAAAATCCCTTAACGTTATTCAGTAAACCATGAGGTTTGCGCGAGAACTGTTTGTGAATTCGTGATCTTCGGACACGATTTTGTGTAAAAACGACAAATTTCAGCATAAAAATGTTCATCGAAATTTCCGAAAAATTTTCATCTATTTGGTTAGAAAAATAAAACGGAAAAAAATTTTTTCTTCCGATTTCGATGATAATTGAGTTTCTTGACAAATAAATGTCGTAGAATCAGATTTTCAATCAGTTTTTCTATAAAACATATGGTTTGGAAAATAGTTTCTGTTGGTGTATTAATCAATTTATTGTTGAAAAAAAAAAGACTTGCACTGAATCTCTTTGGGAACAGGTGTTTCCGTGTATATGCGCGACCACGTACGAACAGTAGTAGTGAACGAACGCTTTTGAAAAACGCAACGTTAACCCCATCTTCGCAATTTGTTTTATTTTCTTGTTTCTATGAACTTTATATTGGCCCGCGACGAATGTGAATTAGAACATTGGATTATCAATCTCCGTAGAAGTGTTGTGTTTGTGGCCATTTTCAAGAACGAGCTGTTTGAGGAAATAGCCCCCTACGAGAGTACTCTCCCACGACCGACTGCTCAATCCATTGAGTAAGTAGATTTAGTGCAGTCAAAATTGTCTCGAATAACAATCATATATTTTTTCACGCCCCTATTGAAATTACAGTCCACTTTTCTCTCATCTGTAGAGCTTACCGCAACATTTTGGTCCTTCGAGCCGGATTTTGAATTATTTCTTGGCCATTCGGCTATACGAAGTTTGAATTTGTTAATTCGAGAATAGTTATTTTCAATTTTATATTTAATCATATTAGAGTAGTGTACATTCTATGCAGACAAGAGTTAATTAAGAAGGTTATTTTTTTTTTACCGATTCAATTCGCTATATATACAAAGATATCTCTCGATATTTATCTTTTACATTTTTTGTGATTTATTCGATATTTGAGTTTCATCGAATTACATACGCGACTGTTGTGTGAAGGAACATTATCCGTAAGCTGTAACAGCAGATCCTTTTCAATTCTGGTATTATAATAATAAGTTTTTCTTTTAACTTTCTTCTTCTAATTTTTCGACAGTATCAATAATTTCGTTCGATTAGTGAATTAGTAAAGTTGATTACTAGTTATAATATCATCAAATAATATTTTTCAATTTAGTTTATTCAATTTGGTTTACATTTTCAACAATGAATAAAATGAAACGAGCCAAGGTTTATCGCAATACGGCGATCGGAGAAATTCAATTGCTTTGTAATTTAGCGAGAGAGGTAGACGCAGATGGAGGCAATGTAAATGTTTTTCGAGCTAGATTTTCCGATATTGAAAGAATACGCGATGAATTTGATAAACAACACATGATTATTATAGATTCTTTGCTTCAAGATGAAGACGCTGATTTGCGATTGGAGGAAACAATTAGGGAAGGTTTTTTAGCTGATTATTATGAGATTAAATCTATTCACGAAACTTTAAATTCTGATGGGTCGATAAACGCTCCAAATTTGAGTTCGTCTGTTTCGAGATCGAACTTAAAGTCAAATGTTAGATTACCGAAAATAGATTTAAAGCAATTTGAAGGAGATTGTATACAATTTCCTACCTTTATTGGTTTGTTTAATTCTCTTGTACATAACAATGATTCTTTAAATGACGATGAAAAATTCAACTATCTTGTATCAGTACTCAAAGGAGAGCCTTTGAATTTAATGCAGCATTATGTATTATGTGGAGATAATTATCAATCAGCTTATGATTCTTTAGTGCAGCGTTACAATAATAAACGTTTGCTCGCAAAATGTTATTGGCGTCGTCTTGATGCGTCGGTAAAAATAAATGCGAAAGTTCCTAATTCTCTTCGAAAGTTATTAGACATTTTTCAAGAAAATATATGCGCTCTAGAGAACGTGCATTTTTCAACAGATCAGTGGGACTTCATATTGTTAATGATGTTGTATGATCGATTAGATGACGAAATAATCTCACGATTTGAACACGCTTATGGTTCCTCAGAAGTTCCTAGATATAGCGATCTCAAAACTTTTTTGGAACGTGAATGTGTTGCCTTAGAAATGTTGAAGGATAATGCGCATTCGATAAACTCTATAAATTCTGTATCTCTGAGTTCTAACAAAGGGCCTTCAATAAAAAACCGAACCTCTACTTATTTCGTTGACAATGTGACAAGTTCACCCAAAGGTAAGTCTTTTCAGTGCAGCGTTTGTAAAGGCAATCACTCTATATATAAATGCACTTCATTTCTTAACATGACCCCGTTTGACCGGTATAATGTCGCGAAGAAACATCATTTATGTTTTAATTGCTTATCGAATTTACATGATATTCGTTCTTGTAAATCCAAATCTACTTGCCATCATTGTTCCCTGAGGCATCACACCTATTTGCATTTCCCTGCTAAGACACAGTCCAAGTACGAAAAGGATATTTCTGCCGCTACTTCTGTTGAGAAGTCAGATTCAGAAACGACAGCTGTTGTTAATTTTTCGTGCGCAAGTGTTTCTGTTTCTGAGAAAACTGCGTGTGTACTTCTTGCTACTGCTTTGGTAGAAGTTGTTGATTCGAACGGCGTTTTTCGTAAACTAAGATGTCTTATTGATTCGGGTAGTATGACGTCTTTCATAACCAAAAGAGCATTTGCTGGTTTAGGTCTCAAATCACAAAATGTTTCCCTCGAGGTAACAAGTTTGAATTCTGCTAAATCCTGTACTAGTAAGGGGTTAGCTGCTCTCACAATAAGGCCCGTCGGCCATCTATCTCCAATATTATACACAACCGCAGCAATAATCAATAAAATAACTGACCGACTTCCAGTTGCTCCTGTTTCTGACTGTATACTTGATAAATTCAAAAATCTTAGGTTAGCTGACCCTTCTTTCAATATTCCTGGACATATTGATATATTATTAGGTGCCGATATGTTCGCTAAAATTCTTATTGACGGCCACGTTAGTGATTCAAGTGGTATTGGAGCATTCAATTTTATTTTCGGTTATATAATTATGGGAAGTGGATCGGATATTTCCTTGAATAACACTTCCTCATTTTTTTGTGATATTGATTTTACAGCTGACGAGCATAGATTGTCAGAAATTCCGAAAATATTGTGGGAAATAGAATCGGTACCCCAAGTCGACACACCGTCTCCCACTGACAATATTTGTGAAGCTATGTTCAATGAAACACATCGACGCGACCACACCGGAAAATACATCGTTTCCTTACCATTTGCTAACGTTGTGTCCAGTTGCGAAGGCATGGAAGAACTGGCTTCAAGAAGATATCTTTCATTAGAGCGGCGACTTATCCGGGACCCCCTTTTATATGAGCAATATTCTACGTCTATGCTCGAATATCTTGAGTGTGGACATATGGAAATTTTACCTGGTAATGCTCTAAGCCAGAATCCGTTTTAACTTATACACCATTGTGTTTTAAAATCCGATAGTGCTCATACGAAGTTGCGCGTAGTTTTTGATGCAAGTGCAAAGGCTCCGTCGAGATTTTCACTAAACGATGTTCTACTGACTGGCCCCAAATTTCAAACAGATATAGTTTCAATTCTTCTGAAGTTTCGATTACATTCGTATGTTTTATGTGTTGATATTAAGCAAATGTAACGAATGATTTGGCTTAATCCTGATCACTGTGATTATCACAGAATTTTTTGGAGATTCTCTACTGACGATCCTTTACAGATTTATAGATTGAAAACTGCTACGTATGGCGTATCATCGGCTACTTCTTTGGCATTGCGTTGCTTAGCACAGTTAGCTCAAGACGAAGGCACCCATTTTCCGCTCGCTGCCAGGGTATTGCGTGAAGACACGTACATTGACGATGTTGTCACTGGTACGTCCTCGCTTGAAGAAGCTAAAATTTTGCAGACACAATTACTTGACTTGTTTGGAAAGGGTGGTTTTCAGTTGAGGAAGTGGTGGAGTAATAATCCTGCTCTATTGGCCGATCTATCTGCCGGTATGCGGAATTTGGATCCGCTTAACTTCGAGTCCTCTTCCGATTGTCCGTCATTGAGAATTTTAGGATTGTTATGGAATCCACGGGAAGATAGTTTTGCATATTCTGTTATCTCTCAGGATAATGTTAGTTGAACTAAGCGTCAAATTCTATCGCAATTAGCCCGAATTTATGATCCTCTTCAAAGAATATGGATGTTAGGACTAACATGGGATGATGAACCCCCAGCTGAAATTTTGCGTCTCTGGGATCGATTTAGAACTCAACTTTCAAGTTTGTCTAAGTTTAGTCTAAAAAGGCGCCTCGTTTGTTCAGATGTCTCCAGTTTGGAGCTACATGGGTTTTGTGATAGCTCCGAAAAGGGATATTGCGCAGTTTTGTACAGCAAATCAATTTTTTTGGATGGTAGGGTATCGATTAATTTTATTATTTCTAAGACTAAAGTAGCTCCCCTCAAACGAATATGTATACCCCGATTAGAACTGTGTGGTGCAGTTTTGCTAGCTAAATTATTAACATTAGTAGAGTCAATATTAAATTCTCGGCCATTGTGCGCTTTAACGTCAGATCCTGATGACGTAAACTGTCTGACTCCGGGTCATTTTTTAACGTTAGAACCGCTGTCTGCTCTAACTTTACCATCTATGACTGATCTACTACTGTATAAATTATCTCGCTGGCAGCTTTTACACAATCTTCATCAGCATTTTTGGTCACGGTGGAGGAAGGAGTATTTGCACACATTACAACAGCGAGCTAAAGGGATAAATACTACAACTCAAGCGGCTATTGACCAATTAGCTGTGATTAAAGTGGATAATGTTCCTCCAAATCAATGGCGCCTCGGTCGAATTGTTACCCTCTTCAAGGGTGATGATGGAGTTTCACGTGTTGCTCGGGTTAAAACTACAAACGGAGTTCTAACTAGACCTCTGGTGAAGCTCCGTCCGCTACCTATTAGCGATGAATGATTTAACATTTCATTTATTATTCAATTAAACCTCATATTGGTTGAAAAGGAATATTGTTCTGCATAGTCGTTTACACAATTCAATTTAATTCAATTTTTTTTTTGTTATCCATTTTTTCTTCGGGTTTATAGTTTTGAAAAATGCTGCGGCATTTTTGAGGGGGGAGAAAATGTTGGTGTATTAATCAATTTATTGTTAAAAAAAAAGACTTGCACTGAATCTCTTTGGGAACAGGTGTTCCCGTGTATATGCGCGACCACGTACGAACGGTAGTAGTGAACGAACGCTTTTGAAAAACGCAACGTTAATCTCATCTTCGCAATTTGTTTTATTTTCTTGTTTCTATGAACTTTATATTGGCCCGCGACGAATGCGAATTAGAACATTGGATTATCAATCTCCGTAGAAGTGTTGTGTTTGTGGCCATTTTCAAGGACGAGCTGTTTGAGGAAATAGCCCCCTACGAGAGTACTCTCCCACGACCGACTACTCAATCCATTGAGTAAGTAGATTTAGTGCAGTCAAAATTGTCTCGAATAACAATCATATATTTTTTCACGCCCCTATTGAAATTACAGTCAACTTTTCTCTCATCTGTAGAGCTTACCGCAACAGTTTCCATTTCGCGTATTTTCGAATTTTGCTGCAGAATCCCTTAACGTGATTCAGGAAACCATGAGGTTTGCGCGAGAACTGTTTAAGAATTCGTGATCTTCGGACACGATTTTGTGTAAAAACGACAAATTTCAGCATAAAAATTTCCATCAAAATTTCTGAAAAAATTTCATCGATTCGGTTAGAAAAAAAAATCGGAAGAAAATATTTTCTTCCGATTTCGATGATAATTGAGTTTCTCGACGAATAAATGTCAAAGAATCAGAATTTTCAATCAGATTTTCTATAAAACATATAGTTTGGAAAATAGTTTTCATTTAGCGTATTTTCGAATTTTTCTGCAATTTCCCTTAACGTTATTCAGGAAACCATGAGGTTTGCACGAGAACTGTTTGTGACTTCGTGATCTTCGGACACGATTTTGTATAAGAACGTCAATTTTCAGCATCAAAATTTTTATCAAAATTTTCGAAAATTTTCAACGATTTGGTAAGAAAAAAAAATCGGAAAAAAAATTTTTCTTCCGATTTCGATGATAATTGAGTTTCTCGACAAATAAATGTCGTAGAATCAGAATTTTCAATCAGTTTTTCTATAAAACATATGGTTTGGAAAATAGTTTTCATTTCGCGTATTTTCGAATATTGCTGCAAAATCCCTTAACGTTATTCAGTAAACCATGAGGTTTGCGCGAGATCTGTTTGTGAATTTGTGATCTTCGGACACGATTTTGTGTAAAAACGACAAATTTCAGCATAAAAATGTTCATCGAAATTTCCGAAAAATTTTCATCGATTTGGTTAGAAAAATAAAACGGAAAAAAAATTTTTCCTTCGATTTCGATGATAATTGAGTTTCTCGACAAATAAATGTCGTAGAATCAGAATTTTCAATCAGTTTTTCTATAAAACATATGGTTTGGAAAATAGTTTCCATTTCGCGTATTTTCGAATTTTGCTGCAGAATCCCTTAACGTTATTCAAGAAACCATGAGGTTTGCGCGAGAACTGTTTGTGAATTCGTGATTTGTGAAAGTGACACGATATTGTGTAAAAACGACAAATTTCAGCATAAAAATTTTCATCAAAATTTCTGACAAAATTTCATCTATTTGGTTGAGAAAAAAAATCGGAAAAAAATTTTCTCTTCCGATTTCGAAGATAATTTAGTTTCTTGACAAATAAAAGTCGTAGAATCAGAATTTCCAATCAGTTTTTCGATTAAACATATAGTTCGGGAAATAGTTTTCATTTCGCGTATTTTCGAATTTTGCTGCGAAATCCCTCAACGTTATTCAGGAAACCATAAGGTCTGCGCGAGAACTGTTTCTGAATTCGTGATCTTGGGACACGATTTTGTATAAAAACGTCAATTTTCTGCATAAAAATTTTCATCAAAATTTCCGATAAATTTTCATCGATTTGGTTAGAGAAAAAAATCGGAAAAAAAATTTTTTCTTCCGAATTCGATGATAATTGAGTTTCTCGACAAAAGAATGTCGTAGAATCAGAATTTTCAATGAGTTTTTATTTAAAACATATAGTTTGGAAAATAGTTTTCATTTCGCGTATGTTCGAATTTTTCTGCAAATTCCCTTAACGTTATTCAGTAAATCATGAGGTCTGCGCGAGAACTGTTTGTGAATTCGTGATCTTCGGACACGATTTTGTATAAAAACGTCAATTTTCTGCATAAAAATTTTCATCAAAATTTCCGATAAATTTTCATCGATTTGGTTAGAGAAAAAAATCGGAAAAAAATTTTTTCTTCCGAATTCGATGATAATTGAGTTTCTCGACAAAAGAATGTCGTAGAATCAGAATTTTCAATCAGTTTTTATTTAAAACATATAGTTTGGAAAATAGTTTTCATTTCGCGTATGTTCGAATTTTTCTGCAAATTCCCTTAACGTTATTCAGGAAATCATGAGGTCTGCGCGAGAACTGTTTCTGAATTCGTGATCTTCGGACACGATTTTGTATAAAAACGTCGATTTTCTGCATAAAAATTTTCATCAAAATTTCCGAAAAATTTTCATCGATTTGGTTAGAGAAAAAAATCGGAAAAAAATGTTTTCTTCCGAATTCGATGATAATTGAGTTTCTCGACAAAAGAATGTCGTAGAATCAGAATTTTCAATCAGTTTTTATTTAAAACATATAGTTTGGAAAATAGTTTTCATTTCGCGTATGTTCGAATTTTTCTGCAAATTCCCTTAACGTTATTCAGGAAATCATGAGGTCTGCGCGAGAACTGTTTGTGAATTCGTGATCTTCGGACACGATTTTGTATAAAATCGTCAATTTTCTGCATAAAAATTCTCATCAAAATTTCAGAAAAATTTTCATCGATTTGATTAGAAAAAAAAAACGGAAAAAAAATATTTTCTTGTGATTTCGATGATGATTGAGTTTCTCGACAAATAAATGTCGTAGAATCAGAATTCTCAATCAGTTTTTCTATAAAAAATATAGTTTGGAAAATAGTTTTCATTTCTCGTATTTTCGAATTTTTCTGCAAATTACGTTAACGTTATTCAGGAAAGCATGAGATTTGCGCGAGAACTGTTTGTGACTTCGTGATCTTCAGACACGATTTTGTATAAAAACGTCAATTTTCAGCATAAAAAATGATAATTGATTTTTTCGCAAACTAGATTTTGTGTGAAAACGTCAAGTTTCAGCATAAAAATTTTCATCGAAATTTCCGAAAAATTTTCATCGATTTGAAAAAAAACGGAAAAAATTTTTTTCTTCGGATTTCAATGATAATTGAGTTTCTCGACAAATGAATGTCGTAGAATCAGAATTTTCAATCAGTTTTTTTATTAAACATATAATAATAATAATATAATAATAATAATATAATTTTATTGAGAAACATTCCTTTATTACATAGTAAAATTACATTCATTTCAATTGATGAATAATTACAACTAAGAGAAATGCTCTCAAAAGGACCGAATTCAGTTTGGAGTCTGATCTTCCATTCAGCCCTCGAGCAAAAATATTGGTTCATACAAAAAACTTGGTTAAACTCATATTTACAGTAATATACAATTTTGATTGAAAAGAAAAGAAAATAAAAATTTCCTCAGAGATATTAAACATTTGGGACAATTTCACATGGTGAAGAACATTAGTGTTAAAAAATTATACAAATATATGATACAAAAAATTGATTCAAACATTATTGCCTACATCCGAATCATCGAAGTACTCTGACACACTATAGTACGCCTTTGTTAAGAGCAGAGATTTAACTCTCCTCTTAAACAAATGGGCTTTCAGTACTTTCAAATTCGATGGTAAATGGTTGAAAATTTTAATGCTCTGACAATAGAGAGAGTTCTCAAATTTGGCTGTTCTATGCATAGGAATAAGTAGCACATCCCTGTTTCTTGTTGAATACTCATGATTACTATTCAATTTAATAAACCTATCTTCATTTTCTTTAACATATAACAAACATCTATAAATATATAAACACGGTAAGGTGAGTATGTAATTATTAATGAAGATAGGTTTACAAGATGTTCGCTGATGAATATTGAATATTAATCGAAGTATTCGCTTCTGTGTAATAAACACCCTATTTATTTCTGTAGAGCAACCCCACAGCAGAATATTATAATTTAGATGACTATATACAAGACTGTACTACACATTCATGACACAGTTTCTAGGAACGATGTTCTTGATTCTAGAGATTGCAAAAAATGAGTTACTCAATTTTTTACATAAGACCTCAATGTGTGTTGTCCATCTCAAATTTCTGTCTACATATATTCCAAGAAACTTCGTTGATTGGGATGATGATATAGTGTTGTCCCCATATCTAACATCCAAGGTACTAATTCCATTGCCCTTCAGACAAAACTGAACACATACAGTTTTGTCAACGTTCACCATCAGATTGTTCATTTGACACCAACTTACAAACTCCCTCACAATGCATTCACATGCCTCCAGAAGTTCTTCAGGAGTCCTGCCAGAAACAACCACCGATGAATCATCGGCAAATAGTGTCACCAAAAACCGGGACAACTTCGCAGGCAGATCGTTTATGAACAATATGAATAAAAGAGGTCCGAGTACAGAGCCTTGAGGCACCCCAAGAGCAATATCATGTCTCTGAGAATAACTCTCACCTATTTTCACTACCATTGTTCTTTCTTCAAGATAACTACGTAACCAATTCAGAAACACACCTCTGAAACCTAAATTGTAGCATTTATCAAGTAAAAATTCAAAGGATAGTGAATCAAATGCGGAAGATAAATCAAAAAATAACCCCGCCACAAACAAGTGTTTATCCAAACACTCGTAGACGGATTCAAAAACTCAACCGCAGCTGACTGAGTTGAGTGGCCGCTTCTGAATCCATGTTGCGCGGAGTCAATTATTTTGAATCTATTGAGATAACTCATCATTCTGGCGAAAACAATTTTCTCTATTACCTTGGAAAACACGCTCAAAATGGATATTGGGCGATAATTAGTAATTTCACTCACGGTTCCATTCTTAAATACTGGAATTACTATGGATTGCTTAAGGATATTAGGGAACTTTGCAGTAGTGATGGAAACATTTATAAGATATGCAAAGTGCTCGCCAATAATTCCACTAATTCCTTTCAAAACTTTGGCTGATATGGAATCAACACCGACGCTTTTTTTATTTTTTAAGGCTCTAATGGTATCCTCAACTTCAATTTTAGTGACAGGGTAGAAGTAAAAATTGGTGTTCACCATGGGTGATAATGTGCAAATCCGAGATAGATTATTGCCATATCGAGATGTTAATTTGGTACTAGCCATTGTAGAAAAATGTTCGGCGAAAACATCAGCTAACTGATTCGGATCGTCAAACACCTCCCCCTCAAAATTTGAGGTCACATCACTTCGCCTACCGCCACTTTTTCCAGAAAGATCGTTAACAATATTCCAAATTGTTTTATTTCTGTTCGATGAACCATCAATAGCTGAACTATAAAACGTATATTTCGTATTTTTGATAAGCATATTGTGTTGATTTCTGGCATTTTTATAGTTTTGTAGGGCACATTCCGAACGGGTATTTTTATGTAGTCGATGAAGGTAAGATAGGTTACGTTTACTGACGTTTACTTATTGTTTGGAAAATAGTTTTCATTTCGCGTATTTTCGAATTTTTCTGCAAATTCCCTCAAAGTTATTCAGGAAACCATGAGGTTTGCGCGAGAACTGTTTGTGAATTCGTGATCTTCGGACACGATTTTGTATAAAAACGTCAATTTTCAGCATCAAAATTTTCATCAAAATTTTCGAAAATTTTCAACGATTTGGTTAGAAAAAAAAATCGGAAAAAAAAATTTCTCTTCCGCTTTCGATGATTATTGAGTTTCTCGACAAATAAATGTCGTAGGATCAGAATTTTCAATCAGTTTTTCTATAAAACATATATTTTGGAAAATAGTTTCCATTTCGCCTATTTTCGAATTTTGCTGCAAAATCCTTTAACGTTAATCAGGAAACCATGAGGTTTGCGCGAGAAATGTTTGTGAATTCATGATCTTCGGACACGATTTTGTGTAAAAACGACAAATTTCTGCATAAAAATTCTCATCGAAATTTCCGAGAAATTTTCATCTATTTGGTTAGAAAAATGAAACGGAAAAAAATTTTTTCTTCCGATTTCGATGATAATTGAGTTTCTTGACAAATAAATGTCGTAGAGTCAGATTTTCAATCAGTTTTTCTATAAAACATATGCGTTAAGCGTATGTTTTCATTTCGCGTATTTTCGAATTTTTCTGCAAATTCTCTTAAAGTTATTCAGGAAACCATGAGATTTGCGCGAGAACTGTTTGTGAATTCGTGATCTTCGGACGATTTTGTATAAAAACGTCAATTTTCAGCATAAAAATTCTCATCGAAATTTCCGAAAAATTTTCATCGATTTGGTTAGAAAAAAAAATCGGAAAAAAATTTTTTCTTCCGATTTCGATGATAGTTGACTTTCTCGTCGAATAAAAGTCGTAGAATCAGAATTTTCAATCAGTTTCTCTATAAAACATATAGTTTGGAATATGGTTTTCATTTCGCGTATTTTCGAATTTTTCTGCAAATTCCCTTAACGTTATTCAGGAAACCATGAGATTTGCGCGAGAACTGTTTGTGAATTCGTGATCTTCGGACGATTTAGTATGAAAACGTCAATTTTCAGCTTAGAAATTTTCATCGAAATTTCCGAAAAATTTTCATCGATTTGTTTAGAAAAAAAATCGGAAAAAAATTTTTTTCTTCCGATTTCGATGATAGTTGAGTTTCTCGTCAAATAAAAGTCGTAGAATCAGAATTCTCAATCAGTTTTTCTATTAAACATATAGTTTGGATAATAGTTTTCATTTCGCGTATTTTAGAATTTTTCTGCAAATTCCCTTAACGTTATTCAGGAAACCATGAGGTTTGCGCGAGAACTGTTTGTGACTTCGTGATCTTCGGACACGATTTTGAATAAAAACGTCAATTTTCAGCATTAAAATTTTCAAGAAAATTTTCGAAAAATTTTCATCGATTAGGTTAAAAAAAAAATCGGAAAAAAAATTTTTCTTCCGATTTCGATGATAATTGAGTTTCTCGACAAATAACAATATGGTTTGGAAAATAGTTTTCATTTCGCGTATTTTCGAATTTTGCTGCAGGACACCTTAACGTGATTCAGGAAACAATGGGGTTTGCGCGAGAACTGTTCGTGAATTCATGATCTTCGGACACGACCTTGTGTAAAAACGACAAATTTCAGCTTGAAAATTTTCATCAAAATTTCCGAAAAAATTTCATCGATTTGGTTAGAAAAAAAAATCGGAAATAAATTTTTTTCTCCCGATTTCGATGATAATTGAGTTTCTCGACAAATAAATGTTGAAGAATATGAAATTTCAATCAGTTTTTCTACAAAACATATCATTTGGAAAATAGTTTTTAGTTCGGGTATTTTCGAATTTTGCTGCGAATTATTTTAACGATATTCAGGAAACAATGAGGGTTGCGCGAGAACTGTTTGTGAATTCGTGATCTTCGGACAAGATTTTGTGTAAAAACGACAAATTTCAGCATAAAAATTTCCATCAAAATTTCTGAAAAAATTTCATCGATTTGGTTAAAAAAAAATCGGAAAAAAAATTTTCTCTTCCGATTTCGATGATAATTGAGTTTCTCGACAAATAAAAGTCGAATTTTCAATCAGTTTTTCTATTAAACATATAGTTCGGAAAATAGTTTTCATTTCGCGTATTTTCGAATTTTACTGTCCAATCCCTTAACGTTATTCAGGAAACCATAAGATTTGCGCAAGAACTTTTTTTGAATTCGTTATCTTCGGACACGATTCTGTATAAAAACTTCAATTTTCAGCATAAAAATTATCATCAAAATTTCCGTAAAATTTTCATCGATTTGGTTAGGAAAAAGAATCGGAAAAAAAATTTTTTCTTCCGATTTCGATAATTGAGTTTCTCGTCAAATAAATATCGTAGAATCAGAATTTTCAAGCAGTTTTTCTATAAAACATATAGTTTGGAATATAGTTTTCATTTCGCGTATTTTCGAATTTTTCTGCAAATTCCCTTAACGTTATTCAGGAAACCATGAGATTTGCGCGAGATCTGTTTGTGAATTCGTGATCTTCGGACGATTTTGTATAAAAACGTCAATTTTCAGCATAAAAATTCTCATCGAAATTTTTTAACAATTTTCATTGTCAAAAATTTGGTCAGAAAAAAAAATCGGAAAAAAAATTTTTTCTTCCGATTTCGATGATAATTGAGTTTCTCGACAAATAAATGTCGTAGAATCAGAATTTTCAAACAGTTTTTCTATTAAACATATAGTTCGGAACATAGTTTTCATTCCGCGTATTTACGAATTTTGCTGTGAAATCCCTTAACGTTATTCAGGAAACCATGAGGTTTGCGCGAGAACTGTTTGTGAATTCGTGATCTTCGGACATGATTTTGTATAAAAACGTCAATTTTCAGCATAAAAATTTTCATCAAAATTTCCGAAAAATTTTCATCGATTTGGTTAGAAAAAAAATCGGAAAAAAAGTATTTTCTTCCGATTTCGATGATATTCGAGTTTCTCGACAAATAAATGTCGTAGAATCAGAATTTTCGAGCAGTTTTTCTATAAAACATATAGTTTGGAATATAGTTTTCATTTCGCGTATTTTCGAATTTTTCTGCAAATTGCCTTAACGTTATTCAGGAAACCATGAGATTTGCGCGAGAACTGTTTGTGAATTCGTGATCTTCGGACGATTTTGAATAAAAACGTCAATTTTCAGCATAAAAATTTTCATCGAAATATTCGAAAAATTTTCATTGATTGGGGCAGAAAAAAAAATCGGAAAAAAAATGTTTTCTTCCGATTTCGATGATAATTGAGTTTCTCGACAAATAAATGTCGTAGAATCAGAATTTTCAAACAGTTTTTCTATTAAACATATAGTTCGGAAAATAGTTTTCATTCCACGTATTTTCGAATTTTGCTGTGAAATCCCTTAACGTTATTCAGGAAACCATGAGGTTTGCGCGAGAACTGTTTGTGAATTCGTGATCTTCGGACATGATTTTGTATAAAAACGTCAATTTTCAGCATAAAAATTTTCATCAAAATTTCCGAAAAATTTTCATCGATTTGGTTAGAAAAAAAAATCGGAAAAAAGTATTTTCTTCTGATTTCGATGATATTCGAGATTCTCGACAAATAATTGTCGTAGAATCAGAATTTTCAATCAGATTTTCTATGAAACATATAGTTTGGAAAATAGTTTTCATTTCGCGTATTTTCGTATTTTCTGCGAATTCCCTTAACGCTATTCAGGAAACCATGAGTTTTGCGCGAGAACTGTTTGTGAATTCGTGATCTTCGGACACGATTTTGAATAAAAACGTCAATTTTCAGCATTAAAATTTTCATCAAAATTTTCGAAAAATTTTCATCTATTAGGTTAGAAAAGAAATCGGAAAAAAAAAATTTTCTTCCGATTTCGATGATAATTGAGTCTCTCGACAAATAAATGTCGTAGAATCAGAATTGTCAATAAGTTTTTCTATAAACAATATGGTTTGGAAAAAAGTTTTCATTTCGCGTATTTTCGAATTTTGCTGCAGAACCCCTTAACATTATTCAGGAAACAATGGGGTTTGCGCGAGAACTGTTTGTGAATTCGTGATCTTCGGACACGATTTTGTGTAAAAACGACAAATTTCAGCTTGAAAATTTTCATCAAAATTTCCGAAAAAATTTCATCGATTTGGTTAGAAAAAAAATCGGAAAAAAATTTTTTTCTTCCGATTTCGATGATTATTGAGTTTCTCGACAAATACATGTCGTAGAATTATGAATTTTCAATCAGTTTTTCAATTAAACATATAGTTCGGAAAATAGTTTTCATTTCGCGTATTTTCGAATTTTGCTGCGAAATCCCTTAACGTTATTCAGAAAACCATGAGGTTTGCGCGAGAACTGTTTGTGAATTCGTGATCTTCGGACACGATTTTGTATGAAAACGTCAATTTTCAGCATAAAAATTTCCATCAAAATTCCCAAAAATTTTCATCGATTTGGTTAGAAAAAAAATCGGAAAAAATATTTTCTTCCGATTTCGATGATATTTGAGTTTCTCGACAAATAAATGTCGTAGAATCAGAATTTTCAATCAGTTTTTCTATTAAACATATAAATTGGAAAATAGTTTTCATTACGCGTATTTTCGAATTTTGCTGCGAATTCTTTTAACGTTATTCAGGGAACAATGAGGTTTTCGCGAGAACTATTTCATCGATTTTGTTAGAAAAAAAAATCGGAAAAAAAATTTTTCCTTCCGATTTCGATGATAATTGAGTTTCTCGACAAATAAATGTAGAATCAGAATTTTCAATCATTTTCTCTATAAAACATATGGTTTGGAAAATAGTTTTCATTTCGCGTGCTTTCGAATTTTGCTGCAGAATCCCTTAACGTGATTCAGGAAACCATGAGGTTTAAGCGAGAACTGTTTGTGAATTCGTTATCTTCGGACACGATATTGTGTAAAAACGACAAATTTCATTATACAAATTTTCATCGAAATTTCTGAAAAAATTTCATCGACTTGGTTAGAAAAAAAAATCGGAAAACAAATTTTCTCTTTCGATGATAATTGAGTTTCTCGACAAATTGAAGTCGTAGAATCAGAATTTCCAATCAGTTTTTCTATTATACAAATAGTTCGGAAAATAGTTTTCATTTCGCGTATTTTCGAATTTTGCTGCGAAATCCCTTAACGTGATTCAGGAAACCATGAGGTTTGCGCGAAAACTGTTTGTGAATTCGTGATCTTCGGACACGATTCTGTATAAAACGTCAATTTTCAGCATAAAAATTTTCATCGAAATTTCCGAAAAATTTTCATCGATTTGGTTAGAAAAAAAATCGGAAAAAAATATAGTCTTCCGATTCCGATGATAATTGAGTTTCTCGACAAATGAATGTCGTAGAATCAGAATTCTCAATCAGTTTTGCTATAAAACATATGGTTTGGAAAATAGTTTTCATTTCGCGTATTTTCGAATTTTGCTGCAGAATCCTTTAGCGTGATTCAGGAAACCATGAGGTTTGCGCAGGAACTGTTTGTGAATTCGTGATCTTCGGACACGATTTTGTGTTAAAACGACAAATTTCAGCATGAAAATTTTCGTCAAAATTTCCGAAAAATTTTCATTGATTTGGTTAAAAAAAAATCGGAAAAAAATTTTTTTCTTCCGATTTCGATGAAAACTGAGTTTCTCGACAAATAAATGTCGTAGAATCAGAATTTTCAATCAGTTTTTCTATAAAACATATGGTTTGGAAAATAGTTTTCATTTCGCGTATTTTCGAATTTTGGTGCAAAATCCCTCAACGTTATTCAGGAAACCATGAGGTTTGCGCGAGAACTGTTTCTGAATTCGTGATCTTCGGACACGATTTCGTATAAAAACGTCAATTTTCAGCATAAAAATTTTCATCAAAACTTCCGAAAAATTTTCATCGATTTGGTTAGAAAAAAAAATCCAAAAAATTTTTTTTCTTCCGATTTCGATGATAATTGAGTTTCTCGACAAATAAATGTCGTAGAATCAGAATTTTCAATCAGTTTTTCTATAAAACATATGGTTTGGAAAATAGTTTTCATTTCGCGTATTTACAAATTTTGCTGCAAATTCCCTCAACATTATTCAGTACACCATGAGGTTTGCGCTAGAACTGTTTGTGAATTCGTGATCTTTGGACACGGTTTTGTGTAAAAACGACAAATTCCAGCATAATAATTTACATCAAAATTTCAGAAAAATTTTCATCGATTTGGTTAGAAAAAAAAACGGAAAAAAATTTTTTTTTCCGGTTTCGATGATAATTGAGTTTCTTAAATAGTTTCCAATTTCCGACAAATTTCAACATGAAAATTTTCATCAAAATTTCCGAAAAATTTTCATTGATTTGGTTAAAAAAAAACTCGGAAAAAAATTTTTTTCTTCTGATTTCGATGAAAACTGAGTTTCTCGACAAATAAATGTCGTAGAATCAGAATTTTCAATCAGTTTTTCCATAAAACATATGGTTTGGAAAATAGTTTTCATTTCGCGTATTTTCGAATTTTGCTGCAAAATTAACGTTATTCAGGAAACCATGAGGTTTGCGCGAGAACTGTTTCTGAATTCGTGATCTTCGGACATGATTTCGTATAAAAACGTCAATTTTCAGCATAAAAATTTTCATCAAAATTTCCGAAAAATTTTCATCGATTTGGTTAGAAAAAAAATCCGAAAAATTTTTTTTCTTCCGATTTCGATGATAATTGAGTTTCTCGACAAATAAATGTCGTAGAATCAGAATTTTCGATCAGTTTTTCTATAAAACATATGGTTTGGAAAATAGTTTTCATTTCGCGTATTTACAAATTTTGCTGCAAATTCCCTCAACGTTATTCATTAAACCATGAGGTTTGCGCTAGAACTGTTTGTGAATTCGTGATCTTCGGACACGGTTTTGTGTAAAAACGACAAATTCCATCATAAAAATTGACATCAAAATTTCCAAAAAATTTTCATCGATTTGGTTAGAAAAAAAACTCGGAAAAATTTTTTTTTCCGATTTCGATGATAATTGAGTTTCTCGACAAATAAATGTTGAAGAATCAGAAATTTCAATCAGTTTTTCTATAAAACATATGGTTTGGAAAATAGTTTTCATTTCGCGTATTTACAAATTTTGCTGCAAATTCCCTAAACGTTATTCAGTAAACCATGAGGTTTGCGCTAGAACTGTTTGTGAATTCGTGATCTTCGGACACGGTTTTGTGTAAAAACGACAAATTCCAGCATAAAAATTGACATCAAAATTTCCAAAAAATTTTCATCGATTTTGTTAGAAAAAAAAATCGGAAAAAAAATTTTTCCTTCCGATTTCGATGATAATTGAGTTTCTCGACAAATAAATGTCGTAGAATCAGAATTTTCAATCATTTTCTCTATAAAACATATGGTTTGGAAAATAGTTTCCATTTCGCGTGCTTTCGAATTTTGCTGCAGAATCCCTTAACGTGATTCAGGAAACCATGAGGTTTGCGCGAGAACTGCTGGTGAATTCGTGATCTTCGGACACGATTTTGTGTAAAAACGACAAATTTCAGTATACAAATTTTCATCAAAATTTCTGAAAAATTTCATCGATTTGGTTAGAAAAAAAATCGGAAAAAAAATTTTCTCTTCCGATTTCGATGATAATTGAGTTTCTCGACAAATAAAAGTCGTAGAATCAGAATTTTCAATCAGTTTTTCTATTATACATATAGTTCGGAAAATAGTTTTCATTTCGCGTATTTTCGAATTTTGCTGCGAAATCCCTTAACGTGATTCAGGAAACCATGAGGTTTGCGCGAAAACTGTTTGTGAATTCGTGATCTTCGGACACGATTCTGTATAAAAACGTCAATTTTCAGCTTAAAAATTTTCATCAAAATTTCCGAAAAATTTTCATCGATTTGGTTAGAAAAAAAATCGGAAGAAAATATTGTCTTCCGATTTCGGTGATAATTGAGTTTCTCGACAAATGAATGTCGTAGAATCAGAATTTTCAATCAGTTTTGCTATAAAACATATGGTTTGGAAAATAGTTTTCATTTCGCGTATTTTCGAATTTTGCTGCAGAATCCTTTAGCGTGATTCAGGAAACCATGAGGTTTGCGCAGGAACTGTTTGTGAATTCGTGATCTTCGGCCACGATTTTGTGTAAAAACGACAAATTTCAGCATGAAAATTTTCATCAAAATTTCCGAAAAATTTTCATTGATTTGGTTAAAAAAAAAATCGGAAAAAAATTTTTTTCTTCCGATTTCGATGAAAACTGAGTTTCTCGACAAATAAATGTCGTAGAATCAGAATTTTCAATCAGTTTTTCTATAAAACATATGGTTTGGAAAATAGTTTTCATTTCGCGTATTTTCGAATTTTGCTACAAAATCCCTTAACGTTATTCAGGAAACCATGAGGTTTGCGCGAAAACTGTTTGTGAATTCGTGATCAATTTTCGGCATAAAAATTTTCATCAAAATTTCCGAAAAATTTTCATCGATTTGGTTAGAAAAAAAACGGAAAAAAAATTTTATCTTCCGATTTCGACGATAATTGATTTTCTTGACGAATAAATGTAGAATCAGAATTTTCAATCAGTTTTTCTATAAAACATCTGGTTTGGAAAATAGTTTCCATTTCGCGTATTGTCGAATTTTGCTGCGGATCCCTCAACGTGAATCAGGAAACCATGAGGTTTGCGCGAGAACTGTTTGTGAATTCGTGATCTTCGTACACGATTTTGTGTAAAAACAACAAATTTCAGCTTGAAAATTTTCATCAAAATTTCCGAAAAATTTTCATCGATTTGGTTAGAAGAAAAAATCGGAAATAAAATTTTTTTTCCGATTTCGATGATAATTGAGTTTCTCGACAAATAAATGTTGAAGAATATGAAATTTCAATCAGTTTTTCTACAAAACATATGATTTGGAAAATAGTTTTCAGTTCGGGTATTCTCGAATTTTGCTGCGATTTCTTTGAACGATATTCAGGAAACAATGAGGTTTGCGCGAGAACTATTTGTGGATCTTCGGACACGATTTCGTGTGAAAGTTTTCATTTCGCTTATTTACAAATTTTGCTGCAAATTCCCTTAATATTCAGTAAACCATGAGGTTTGCGCTAGAACTGTTCGTGAATTCGTGATCTTCGAACACGATTTTGTATAAAAACGTCAATTTTCAGCATAAATATTTTCATCAAAATTTCCGAAAAACTTTCATCGATTTGGTAAGAAGATAAATCGGAAAACAAATGTTTCTTCCGATTTCGATGATAATTGTGTTTCAAATAAATGTCGTAGAATCAGAATTTTTAATCAGTTTCTCTATAAAACATATGGTTTGGAAAATAGTTTTCATTTCGCGTATTTTCGAATTTTTTTGCAAAAATTCATAACGTTATTCAGGAAACCATGAGGTTTGCGCGAGAACTGTTTGGGAATTCGTGATTTTCGGACACGATTTTGTGTAAAAACGACAAATTTCAGCATAATTTTCATGAAACGACAGATTTCATCAAAATTTCCGAAAAATTTTCATCGATTTGGTAAGAAAAAAAAATCGGAAAAAACTTTTTCTTCCGATTTCGATGATTATTGAGTTTCTCGACAAATAAATGTCGTAGAATCAGAATTTTCACTCAGTTTTCTTATAAAACATATGGTTTGGAAAATAGCCTCCATTTCGGGTATTTTCGAATTTTGCTGCAGAATCCCTTAACGTGATTTAGAAAACCATGAGGTTTGCGCGAGAACTGTTTGGGAATTCGTGATTTTCGGACACGATTTTGTGTAAAAACGACAAATTTCAGCATAATTTTCATGAAACGACAGATTACATCAAAATTTCCGAGAAATTTTCATCGATTTGGTAAGAAAAAAAATCGGAAAAAATTTTTCTTCCGATTTCGATGATAATTGAATTTCTCGACAAAGAAATGTCGTAGAATCAGAATTTTCAATCAGTTTTTCTATAAAACATCTGGTTTGGAGAATAGTTTCCATTTCGCGTATTGTCGAATTTTGCTGCGGATCCCTTAACGTGATTCAGGAAACCATGACGTTTGCGCGAGAACTGTTTGTGAATTCGTGATCTTCGGACACGGTTTTGTGTAAAAACGACCAATTTCAGCATAAAAATTTACATCAAAATTTCAGAAAAATTTTCATCGATTTGGTTAGAAAAAAAAACGGAAAAAAATTTCTTTCTTCCGATTTCGATGATAATTCAGTTTCTCGGCAAATAAATGTCGTAGAATCACAATTTTCAATCAGTTTTTCTATGAAACATATGGCTTGGAAAATAGTTTTCAATTCGCGTATTTTCGAATTTTGCTGCAAAATCCTTTAACGTTATTCAGGAAACCATGAGGTTTGCGCGAGAACTGTTCGTGAATTCGTGATCTTCGGACACGATTTTGTGTAAAAACGACAAACTATGGCATAAAAATTTTCATCAAAATTTCCGATAAATTTTAATCGATTTGGTTAGGAAAAAAAATCGGAGAAAAAATTTTTTCTTCCGATTTCTATGATAACTGAGTTTCTTGACAAATACATGTCGTAGAATCAGAATTTTCAATTAGTTTTTTTTTTGAAACTTATGGTTTGGAAAATAGTTTTCATTTCGCGTATTTTCGAATTTTGCTGCAAAATTCTTCGACGTAATTCAGGAAACCATGAGGTTTGCGCGAGAACTGTTTGTGAATTCGTGATCTTCGGACAAGATTTTGTGAAAAACGACCAATTTCAGCATAAATATTTTCATCAACATTTCCGAAAAATTTTCATCGATTTGGTAAGAAAAATAAATCGGAAAAAATTTTTCTTCCGATTTCGACGATAATTGAATTTCTCGACAAAGAAATGTCGTAGAATCAGAATTTTCAATCAGTTTCTCTATAAAACATATGGTTTGGAAAATTGTTTTCATTTCGCGTATTTTCGAATTTTTTTGCAAAAATTTCTTAACGTTATTCAGGAAACCATGAGGTTTGCACGAGAACTGTTTGTGAATTCGTGATCTTCGGACACGATTTTGTGTAAAAGCGACAAATTATGGCATCAATAAAATAGATTTGGTTAAAAAAAAATACGGAAAAAATTTTTTTCTTCCGATTTCGATGATAATTGAGTTTCTCGACAAATAAATGTCGTAGAATCAGAATTTTCAATCAGTTTCTCTATAAAACATATAGTTTGGAAAATAGTTTTCATTTCGCGTATTTTCGAATTTTGCTGCAAAATTCTTCAACGTAATTCAGGAAACCATGAGGTTTGCGCGAGAACTGTTTGTGAATTCGTGATCTTCGGACAAGATTTTGTGAAAAACGACCAATTTCAGCATAAATATTTTCATCAACATTTCCGAAAAATTTTCATCGATTTGGTAAGAAAAATAAATCGGAAAATTTTTTTTTCCGATTTCGATGATAATTGAGTTACTCGACAAATAAATGTCGTAGAATCAGAATTTTCAATCAGTTTTTCCATAAAACATATGATTCAGTTCGGGTATTTTCGAATTTTGCTGCGAATTATTTTAACGATATTCAGGAAACAATGAGGTTTGCGCGAGAACTATTTGTGGATCTTCGGACACGATTTCGTGTAAAAGTTTTCATTTCGCGTATTTACAAATTTTGCTGCAAAATCCTTCAACGTAATTCAGTAAACCATGAGGTTTGCGCTAGAACTGTTTGTGAATTCGTGATCTTCGAACACGATTTTGTGTAAAATCGACAAATTCCAGCATAAAAATTTTCATCAAAATTTCCGAAAAATTTTCATCGATTTGGTAAGAAAAAAAAATCAGAAAAAATTTTTTTCTTCCGATTTGGATGATAATTGTGTTTCTCGACAAATAGATGTCGTAGAATCAGAATTTTCAATCAGTTTCTCTATAAAACATATGGTTTGGAAAATTGTTTTCATTTCGCGTATTTTCGAATTTTTTTGCAAAAATTTCTTAACGTTATTCAGGAAACCATGAGGTTTGCACGAGAACTGTTTGTGAATTCGTGATCTTCGGACACGATTTTGTGTAAAAGCGACAAATTATGGCATAAAAATTTTCATCAAAATTTCCGAAAAATTTTCATCGATTTGGTTAAAAAAAAAAACGGAAAAAATTTTTTTCTTCCGATTTCGATGATAATTGAGTTTCTCGACAAATAAATGTCGTAGAATCAGAATTTTCAATCAGTTTCTCTATAAAACATATAGTTTGGAAAATAGTTTTCATTTCGCGTATTTTCGAATGTTTTTGCAGAAATTCCTTATCGCTATTCAGGAAACCATGAGGTTTGCGCGAGAACTGTTTGGGAATTCGTGATTTTCGGAAACGATTTTGTGTGAAAACGACAAATTTCAGCATAAATATATTCATGAAAATTTCCGAAAAATTTTCATCGATTTGGTAAGAAAAAAAAATCGGAAAAATTTTTTTTTTCCGATTTCGATGATAATTCAGTTTCTCGACAAATAAGTGTTGTAGAATCAGAATTTTCAATCAGTTTTTCCATAAAACATATAGTTTGGAAAATAGTTTTCATTTCGCGTATTTTCGAATTTTTTTGCAAAAATTCCTTGACGTGATTCAGAAAACCATGAGGTTTGCGCGAGAACTTTTTGTGAATTCGTGATCTTCGGACACGATTTTGTGTAAAAACGACAAATTTCAGCATGAAAATTTTCATCAAAATTTCCGTAAAATTTTCATTGATTTGGTTTAAAAAAAAATCGGAAAAAATTTTCTTTCTTCCGATTTCGATGAAAACTGAGTTTCTCGACGAATGAATGTCGTAGAATCAGAATTTTCAATCAGTTTTTCTATAAAACATATGGTTTGGAAAATAGTTTTCATTTCGCGTATTTTCGAATTTTGCTGCAAAATCCCTTAACGTTATTCAGGAAACCATGAGGTTTGCGCGAGAACTGTTTGTGAATTCGTGATCTTCGGACACGATTTTGTATAAAAACGTCAATTTTCAGCATAAAAATTTTCATCAAAATTTCCGAAAAATTTTCATCGATTTGGTTAGAAAAAAAAATCGGAAAAAAATTTTTTTCTTCCGATTTCGATGATAATTGAGTTTCTCGACAAATAAATGTCGTAGAATCAGAATTTTCAATCAGTTTTTCTATAAAACATATGGTTTGGAAAATAGTTTTCATTTCGCGTATTTTCGAATTTCCTTAACGTTATTCAGGAAACCATGAGGTTTGCGCGAGAACTGTTTGTGAATTCGTGATCTTCGGACACGATTTTGTGTAAAAACGACAGATTATGGCATAAAAATTTTCATCAAAATTTCCGATAAATTTTAATCGATTTGGTTAGAAAAAAAAATTGGAAAAAAATTTTTTTCTTCCGATTTCGATGGTAACTGAGTTTCTCGACAAATACATGTCGTAGAATCAGAATTTTCAATCAGTTTTTCTATGAAACATATGGTTTGGAAAATAGTTTTCATTTCGCGTATTTTCGAATTTTGCTGCAAAATCCCTTAACGTTATTCAGGAAACCATGAGGTTTGCGCGAGAACTGTTTGTGAATTCGTGATCTTCGGACACGATTTTGTGTAAAACGTCAAATTTCAGCATAAAAATTTTCATCAAAATTTACGAAAAATTTTCATCGATTTTGTCAGAAAAATAAATCGGAAAAAATTTTTTCCTCCGATTTCGATGATAATTGAGTTTCTCGACAAATAAATGTCGTAGAATCAGAATTTTCAATCAGTTTTTCTATAAAACATATGGTTTGGAAAATAGTTTTCATTTCGCGTATTTTCGAATTTTGCTGCAAAATCCTTAACGTTATTCAGGAAACCATGAGGTTTGCGCGAGAACTGTTTGCGAATTCGTTATCTTCGGACACGATTTTGTATAAAAACGTCAATTTTCAGCATAAAAATTTTCATCAAAAAATTTCCGAAAAATTTTCATCGATTTGGTTAGAAAAAAAATCGGAAAAAAAATTTTTCCTCCGATTTCGATGATAATTGAGTTTCTCGACAAATAAATGTCGTAGAATCAGAATTTTCAATCAGTTTTTCTATAAAACATATAGTTTGGAAAATAGTTTTCATTTCGTGTATTTTCGAATTTTTCTGCAAAATCCCTTAACGTTATTCAGGAAACCATGAGGTTTGCGCGAGAACTGTTTGTGAATTCGTGATCTTCGGACACGATTTTGTATAAAAACGTCAATTTTCAGCATAAAAATTTTCATCAAAATTTCCGAAAAATTTTCATCGATTTGGTTAGAAAAAAAAATCGAAAAAATTTATTTTCTTCCGATTTCGATGATAATTGAGTTTCTCGACAAATAAATGTCGTAGAATCAGAATTTTCAATCAGTTTTTCTATAAAACATATAGTTTGGAAAATAGTTTTCATTTCGCGTATTTTCGAATTTTTCTGCAAATTCCCTTAACGTTATTCAGGAAACCATGAGGTTTGCGCGAGAACTGTTTGTGAATTCGTGATCTTCGGACACGATTTTGTATAAAAACGTCAAATTCAGCATAAAAATTTTCATCAAAATTTCCGAAAAATTTTCATCGATTTGGTTAGAAAAAAAAATCGGAAAAAAATTTTTTCTTCCGATTTCGATGATAATTGAGTTTCTCGACAAATAAATGTCGTAGAATCAGAATTTTCAATCAGTTTTTCTATAAAACATATAGTTTGGAAAATAGTTTTCATTTCGCGTATTTTCGAATTTTTCTGCAAAATCCCTTAACGTTATTCAGGAAACCATGAGGTTTGCGCGAGAACTGTTTGTGAATTCGTGATCTTCGGACACGATTTTGTATAAAAACGTCAATTTTCAGCATAAAAATTTTCATCAAAATTTCCGAAAAATTTTCATCGATTTGGTTAGAAAAAAAATCGGAAAAAAATTTTTTTTCTCCGATTTCGATGATAATTGAGTTTCTCGACAAATAAATGTCGTAGAATCAGAATTTTCAATCAGTTTTTCTATAAAACATATAGTTTGGAAAATAGTTTTCATTTCGCGTATTTTCGAATTTTTCTGCAAATTCCCTTAACGTTATTCAGGAAACCATGAGGTTTGCGCGAGAACTGTTTGTGAATTCGTGATCTTCGGACACGATTTTGTATAAAAACGTCAATTTTCAGCATAAAAATTTTCATCAAAATTTCCGAAAAATTTTCATCGATTTGGTTAGAAAAAAAAATTGGAAAAAATTTTTTCTCCGATTTCGATGATAATGAGTTTCTCGACAAATACATGTCGTAGAATCACAATTTTCAATCAGTTTTTCTATGAAACATATGGTTTGGAAAATAGTTTTCATTTCGCGTATTTTCGAATTTTGCTGCAAAATCCCTCAACGTGATTCAGGAAACCATGGGGTTTGCGCGAGAACTGTTTTTGAATTCGTGATCTTCGGACACGATTTTGGGTAAAACCGACAAATTTCAGCATAAGAATTTTCATCAAAATTTCCGAAAAATTATCATCGATTTGGTTAGAAAAAAAAATCGAAAAAATTTATTTTCTTCCGATTTCGATGATAATTGAGTTTCTCGACAAATAAATGTCGTAGAATCAGAATTTTCAATCAGTTTTTCTATGAAACATATGGTTTGGAAAATAGTTTTCATTTCGTGTATTTTCGAATTTTTCTGCAAATTCCCTTAACGTTATTCAGTAAACCATGAGGTTTGCGCTTGAACTGTTTGTGAATTCGTGATCTTCGGACACGATTTGTGTAAAAACGTCAATTTTCAGCATAAAAATTTTCATCAAAATTTCCGAAAAATTTTCATCGATTTGGTTAGAAAAAAAAACGGAAGAAAATTTCTTTCTTCCGATTTCGATGATAATTGAGTTTCTCGACAAATAAATGTCGTAGAATCAGAATTTTCAATCAGTTTTTCTATGAAACATATGGTTTGGAAAATAGTTTTCATTTCGCGTATTTACAAATTTTGCTGCAAATTCCCTTAACGTTATTCAGTAAACCATGAGGTTTGCGCGAGAACTGTTTGTGAATTCCTGATTTTCGTACACGATTTTGTGTTAAAACGACAAATTTCAGCATAAATATTTTCATCAAAATTTCCGAAAAATTTTCATCGATTTGGTAAGAAAAAAAAATCGGAAAAATTTTTTTTTTCCGATTTCGGTGATAATCGAGTTTCTCGACAAATAAATGTCGTAGAATCAGAATTTTCAATCAGTTTTTCCATAAAACATATGGTTTGGAAAATAGTTTCCATTTCGCGTATTTTCGAATTTTGCTGCAGAATCCCTTAACGTGATTCAGAAAACCATGAGGTTTGCGCGAGAACTGTTTGTGAATTCGTGATCTTCGGAAACGATTATGTGTAAGAACGATCAAATTTCAGCATAAAAATTTTCATAAAAATTTCCGAAAAATTTTCATCGATTTGGTTAGAAAAAAAAATCGGAAAAAAAATTTTTTCTTCCGATTTCGATTAAAACTGAGTTTCTCGACAAATAAATGTCGTAGAATCAGAATTTTCAATCAGTTTTTCTATAAAACATATGGTTTGGAAAATAGTTTTCATTTCGCGTATTTTCGAACTTGGCTGCAAAATCCCTTAACGTTATTCAGGAAACCATGAGGTTTGCGCGAGAACTGTTTGTGAATTCGTGAACTTCGGACACGATTTTGTATAAAAACGTCAATTTTCAGCATAAAAATTTTCATCGAAATTTCCGAAAAATTTCCATCGATTTGGTTAGAAAAAAAAATCGAAAAAATTTTTTTTCTTCCGATTTCGATGATAATTGAGTTTCTCGACAAATAAATTCAGAATTTTCGAATCAGTTTTTCTATAAAACATATAGAATCATTTCGTTAAATTTTTCGTGATTCAGAAAACCATGAGGTTTGCGCGAGAACTGTTTGGGAATTCGTGATTTTCGGACACGATTTTGTAAAAACGTCAAATTTTCAGCATAATTTTCATGAAACGATTTTCATCAAAATTTCCGAAAAATTTTCATCGATTTGGTTAGAAAAAAAATCGGAAAAAAATTTTTTCTTCCGATTTCGATGATAATTGAATTTCTCGACAAATAAATGTCGTAGAATCAGAATTTTCAATCAGTTTTTCTATAAAACATATGGTTTGGAAAATAGTTTTCATTTCGCGTATTTTCGAATTTTTCTGCAAATTCCCTTAACGTTATTCAGGAAACCATGAGGTTTGCGCGAGAACTGTTTGTGAATTCGTGATCTTCGGACACGATTTTGTATAAAAACGTCAATTTTCAGCATAAAAATTTTCATCAAAATTTCCGAAAAATTTTCATCGATTTGGTTAGAAAAAAAAATCGGAAAAAAATTTTTTCTTCCGATTTCGATGATAATTGAGTTTCTCGACAAATAAATGTCGTAGAATCAGAATTTTCAATCAGTTTTTCTATAAAACATATAGTTTGGAAAATAGTTTTCATTTCGCGTATTTTCGAATTTTGCTGCAAAATCCCTTAACGTTATTCAGGAAACCATGAGGTTTGCGCGAGAACTGTTTGTGAATTCGTGATCTTCGGACACGATTTTTGTATAAAAACGTCAATTTTCAGCATAAAAATTTTCATCAAAATTTCCGAAAATTTTCATCGATTTGGTTAGAAAAAAAAATCGGAAAAAAATTTTTTCTTCCGATTTCGATGATAATTGAGTTTCTCGACAAATAAATGTCGTAGAATCAGAATTTTCAATCAGTTTTTCTATAAAACATATAGTTTGGAAAATAGTTTTCATTTCGTGTATTTTCGAATTTTTTGCAAAAATTCATAACGTTATTCAGGAAACCATGAGGTTTGCGCGAGAACTGTTTGTGAATTCGTGATCTTCGGACACGATTTTGTGTAAAAACGTTTCAATTTTTCAGCATAAAATTTTCATCAAAATTTCCGAAAAATTTTCATCGATTTGGTTAGAAAAAAAAAATCGGAAAAAATTTTTTCTTCCGATTTCGATGATAATTGAGTTTCTCGACAAATAAATGTCGTAGAACCAGAATTTTCAATGAGTTTTGCCATTAAACATATAGGTTTTGGAAAATAGTTGTCATTCAGCGTATTTTAGAATTTTTCTGCAGATTCCCTTAACGTTATTCAGGAAACCATGAGGTTTGCGCGAGAACTGTTTGTGAATTCGTGATCTTCGGACACGATTTTGTATAAAAACGTCAATTTTCAGCATAAAAATTTTCATCAAAATTTCCGAAAAATTTTCATCGATTTGGTTAGAAAAAAAAATCGGAAAAAATTTTTTCTCCGATTTCGATGATAATTGAGTTTCTCGACAAATAAATGTCGTAGAATCAGAATTTTCAATCAGTTTTCTATAAAACATATAGTTTGGAAAATAGTTTTCATTTCGCGTATTTTCGAATTTTTTTGCAAAAATTCCTTAACGTTATTCAGGAAACCATGAGGTTTGCGCGGGAACTGTTTGGGAATTCGTGATCTTCGGACACGATTTTGTATAAAAACGTCAAATTTCAGCATAAAAAACGACAGATTTCATCAAAATTTCCGAAAAATTTTCATCGATTTGGTTAGAAAAAAAAATCGGAAAAAATTTTTTCTTCCGATTTCGATGATAATTGAGTTTCTCGACAAATAAATGTCGTAGAATCAGAATTTTCAATCAGTTTTTCTATAAAACATATGGTTTGGAAAATAGTTTCCATTTCGCGTATTTTCGAATTTTTCTGCAAATTCCCTTAACGTTATTCAGGAAACCATGAGGTTTGCGCGAGAACTGTTTGTGAATTCGTGATCTTCGGACACGATTTTGTATAAAAACGTCAATTTTCAGCATAAAAATTTTCATCAAAATTTCAGAAAAATTTTCATCGATTTGGTTAGAAAAAAAAATCGGAAAAAATTTTTTCTTCCGATTTCGATGATAATTGAGTTTCTCGACAAATAAATGTCGTAGAATCAGAATTTTCAATCAGTTTTTCTATAAAACATATAGTTTGGAAAATAGTTTTCATTTCGCGTATTTTCGAATTTTTCTGCAAAATTCCTTTAACGTTATTCAGGAAACCATGAGGTTTGCGCGAGAACTGTTTGTGAATTCGTGATCTTCGGACACGATTTTGTGTAAAAAAGACAAACTATGGCATAAAAATTTTCATCAAAATTTCCTATAAATTTTAATCGATTTGGTTAGGAAAAAAAATCGGAGAAAAATTTTTTTTTTCCGATTTCGATGATAACTGAGTTTCTTGACGAATACATGTCGTAGAATCAGAATTTTCAATTAGTTTTTCTATGAAACATATGGTTTGGAAAATAGTTTTCATTTCGCGTATTTTCGAATTTTGCTGCAAAATCCTTCAACGGAAAAATTTTTTTTTTCCGATTTCGGTGATAATCGAGTTTCTCGACAAATAAATGTCGTAGAATCAGAATTTTCAATCAGTTTTTCCATAAAACATATGGTTTGGAAAATAGTTTCCATTTCGGAAAATATTTTCGAATTTTTTCTTTTTCTGCAAATCCCTTAACGTTATTCAGAAACCATTAGGTTTGCGCGAGAACTGTTTGTGAATTCGTGATCTTCGGACACGATTTTGTATAAAAACGTCAAATTTCAGCATAAAAATTTTCATCAAAATTTCCGAAAAATTTTCATCGATTTGGTTAGAAAAAAAATCGGAAAAAAATTTTTTCTTCCGATTTCGATGAAAATTGAGTTTCTCGACAAATAAATGTCGTAGAATCAGAATTTTCAATCAGTTTTTCTATAAAACATATAGTTTGGAAAATAGTTTTCATTTCGTGTATTTTCGAATTTTTCTGCAAATTCCCTTAACGTTATTCAGGAAACCATGAGGTTTGCGCGAGAACTGTTTGTGAATTCGTGATCTTCGGACACGATTTTGTATAAAAACGTCAATTTTCAGCATAAAAATTTTCATCAAAATTTCCGAAAAATTTTCATCGATTTGGTTAGAAAAAAAAATCGGAAAAAATTTTTTTCTCCGATTTCGATGATAATTGAGTTTCTCGACAAATAAATGTCGTAGAATCAGAATTTTCAATCAGTTTTTCTATAAAACATATAGTTTGGAAAATAGTTTTCATTTCGTATTTACAATTTTTCTGCAAATTCCCTAACGTTATTCAGTAAACCATGAGGTTTGCGCGAGAACTGTTTGTGAATTCGTGATCTTCGGACACGATTTTGTATAAAAACGTCAATTTTCAGCATAAAAATTTTCATCAAAATTTCCGAAAAATTTTCATCGATTTGGTTAGAAAAAAAAATCGGAAAAAATTTTTTCTTCCGATTTCGATGATAATTGAGTTTCTCGACAAATAAATGTCGTAGAATCAGAATTTTCAATCAGTTTTTCTATAAAACATATAGTTTGGAAAATAGTTTTCATTTCGCGTATTTTCGAATTTTTTGCTGCAAATTCCCTTAACGTTATTCAGGAAACCATGAGGTTTGCGCGAGAACTGTTTGTGAATTCGTGATCTTCGGGCACGATTTTGTATAAAAACGTCATTTTTCAGCATAAAATTTTCATCAAAATTTTCGAAAAATTTTCATCGATTTGGTTAGAAAAAAAATCGGAAAAAATTTTTTTCTTCCGATTTCGATGATAATTGAGTTTCTCGACAAATAAATGTCGTAGAATCAGAATTTTCAATCAGTTTTTCTATAAAACATATAGTTTGGAAAATAGTTTTCATTTCGTGTATTTTCGAATTTTTCTGCAAATTCCCTTAACGTTATTCAGTAAACCATGAGGTTTGCGCGAGAACTGTTTGTGAATTCGTGATCTTCGGACACGATTTTGTATAAAAACGTCAATTTTCATGGCATAAAAATTTTCATCAAAATTTCCGAAAAATTTTCATCGATTTGGTTAGAAAAAAAAATCGGAAAAAAATTTTTTTCTCCGATTTCGATGATAATTGAGTTTCTCGACAAATAAATGTCGTAGAATCAGAATTTTCAATCAGTTTTTCTATAAAACATATAGTTTGGAAAATAGTTTTCATTTCGTGTATTTTCGAAATTTTTGCAAATTCCCTTAACGTTATTCAGGAAACCATGAGGTTTGCGCGAGAACTGTTTTTGAATTCGTGATCTTCGGACACGATTTTGTAAAAAACGTCAATTTTCAGCATAAAAATTTTCATCAAAATTTCCGAAAAATTTTCATCGATTTGGTTAGAAAAAAAAATCGAAAAAATTTTTTTTCTTCCGATTTCGATGATAATTGAGTTTCTCGACAAATAAATGTCGTAGAATCAGAATTTTCAATCAGTTTTTCTATAAAACATATAGTTTGGAAAATAGTTTTCATTTCGTGTATTTTCGAATTTTTCTGCAAATTCCCTTAACGTTATTCAGAAAACCATGAGGTTTGCGCGAGAACTGTTTGTGAATTCGTGATCTTCGGACACGATTTTGTAAAAAACGTCAATTTTCAGCATAAAAATTTTCATCAAAATTTCCGAAAAATTTTCATCGATTTGGTTAGAAAAAAAAATCGGAAAAAAAATTTTTTTCTCCGATTTCGATGATAATTGAGTTTCTCGACAAATAAATGTCGTAGAATCAGAATTTTCAATCAGTTTTTCTATAAAACATATAGTTTGGAAAATAGTTTTCATTTCGTGTATTTTCGAATTTTTCTGCAAATTCCCTTAACGTTATTCAGGAAACCATGAGGTTTGCGCGAGAACTGTTTGTGAATTCGTGATCTTCGGACACGATTTTGTATAAAAACGTCAATTTTCAGCATAAAAATTTCATCAAAATTTCCGAAAAATTTTCATCGATTTGGTTAGAAAAAAAAATCGGAAAAAAATTTTTTTCCGATTTCGATGATAATTGAGTTTCTCGACAAATAAATGTCGTAGAATCAGAATTTTCAATCAGTTTTTCTATAAAACATATAGTTTGGAAAATAGTTTTCATTTCGTGTATTTTCGAATTTTTCTGCAAATCCCTTAACGTTATTCAGGAAACCATGAGGTTTGCGCGAGAACTGTTTGTGAATTCGTGATCTTCGGACACGATTTTGTATAAAAACGTCAATTTTCAGCATAAAAATTTTCATCAAAATTTCCGAAAAATTTTCATCGATTTGGTTAGAAATAAAAATCGGAAAAAATTTTTTCTTCCGATTTCGATGATAATTGAGTTTCTCGACAAATAAATGTCGTAGAATCAGAATTTTCAATCAGTTTTTCTATAAACATATAGTTTGGAAAATAGTTTTCATTTCGTGTATTTTTGAATTTTTCTGCAAATTACCTTAACGTTATTCAGGAAACCATGAGGTTTGCGCGAGAACTGTTTTGAATTCGTGATCTTCGGACACAATTTTGTATAAAAACGTCAATTTTCAGCAAAAATTTTCATCAAAATTTCCGAAAAATTTTCATCGATTTGGTTAGAAAAAAAAATCGGAAAAAATTTTTTTCTTCCGATTTCGATGATAATTGAGTTTCTCGACAAATAAATGTCGTAGAATCAGAATTTTCAATCAGTTTTTCTATAAAACATATAGTTTGGAAAATAGTTTTCATTTCGTGTATTTTCGAATTTTTCTGCAAATTCCCTTAACGTTATTCAGTAAACCATGAGTTTGCGCGAGAACTGTTTGTGAATTCGTGATCTTCGGACACGATTTTGTAAAAACGTCAATTTTCAGCATAAAAATTTTCATCAAAATTTCCGAAAAATTTTCATCGATTTGGTTAGAAAAAAAAAACGGAAAAAATTTTTTTCTTCCGATTTCGATGATAATTGAGTTTCTCGACAAATAAATGTCGTAGAATCAGAATTTTCAATCAGTTTTTCTATAAAACATATAGTTTGGAAAATAGTTTTCATTTCGTGTATTTTCAAATTTTTCTGCAAATTCCCTTAACGTTATTCAGTAAACCATGAGGTTTGCGCGAGAACTGTTTGTGAATTCGTGATCTTCGGACACGATTTTGTATAAAAACGTCAATTTTCAGCATAAAAATTTTCATCAAAATTTCCGAAAAATTTTCATCGATTTGGTTAGAAAAAAAAAATCTGAAAAATTTTTTTTTTTCCGATTTCGATAATAAATGAGTTTCTCGACAAATAAATGTCGTAGAATCAGAATTTTCAATCAGTTTTTCTATAAAACATATAGTTTGGAAAATAGTTTTCATTTTCGGGAATTTTTCTGCAAATTCCCTTAAGGTTATTCAGAAAACCATGAGGTTTGCGCGAGAACTGTTTGTGAATTCGTGATCTTCGGACACGATTTTGTATAAAAACGTCAATTTTCAGCATAAAAATTTTCATCAAAATTTCCGAAAAATTTTCATCGATTTGGTTAGAAAAAAAATCGGAAAAAAATTTTTTCTCCGATTTCGATGATAATTGAGTTTCTCGACAAATAAATGTCGTAGAATCAGAATTTTCAATCAGTTTTTCTATAAAACATATAGTTTGGAAAATAGTTTTCATTTCGTGTATTTTCGAATTTTTCTGCAAATTCCTTAACGTTATTCAGGAAACCATGAGGTTTGCGCGAGAACTGTTTGTGAATTCGTGATCTTCGGACACGATTTTGTATAAAAACGTCAATTTTCAGCATAAAATTTTCATCAAAATTTCCGAAAAATTTTCATCGATTTGGTTAGAAAAAAAAATCGGAAAAAAATTTTTTCTTCCGATTTCGACGATAATTGTGTTTCTCGACAAATAAATGTCGTAGAATCAGAATTTTCAATCAGTTTTTCTATAAAACATATAGTTTGGAAAATAGTTTTCATTTCGTGTATTTTCGAATTTTTCTGCAAATTCCCTTAACGTTATTCAGTAAACCATGAGGTTTGCGCGAGAACTGTTTGTGAATTCGTGATCTTCGGACACGATTTTGTATAAAAACGTCAATTTTCAGCATAAAAATTTTCATCAAAATTTCCGAAAAATTTTCATCGATTTGGTTAGAAAAAAAAATTGGAAAAAAATTTTTTTCTTCCGATTTCGATGATAATTGAGTTTCTCGACAAATAAATGTCGTAGAATCAGAATTTTCAATCAGTTTTTCTATAAAACATATAGTTTGGAAAATAGTTTTCATTTCGTGTATTTTCGAATTTTTCTGCAAATTCCCTTAACGTTATTCAGGAAACCATGAGGTTTGCGCGAGAACTGTTTTTGAATTCGTGATCTTCGGACACGATTTTGTATAAAAACGTCAATTTTCAGCATAAAAATTTTCATCAAAATTTCCGAAAAATTTTCATCGATTTGGTTAGAAAAAAAAATCGGAAAAAATTTTTTTCTTCCGATTTCGATGATAATTGAGTTTCTCGACAAATAAATGTCGTAGAATCAGAATTTTCAATCAGTTTTTCTATAAAACATATAGTTTGGAAAATAGTTTTCATTTCGCGTATTTTCGAATTTTTCTGCAAATTCCCTTAACGTTATTCAGGAAACCATGAGTTTTGCGCGAACTGTTTGTGAATTCGTGATCTTCGGACACGATTTTGTATAAAAACGTCAAATTTTCGCATAAAAATTTTCATCAAAATTTCCGAAAAATTTTCATCGATTTGGTTAGAAAAAAAAAACGGAAAAAATTTTTTCTCCGATTTCGATGATAATTGAGTTTCTCGACAAATAAATGTCGTAGAATCAGAATTTTCAATCAGTTTTTCTATAAAACATATAGTTTGGAAAATAGTTTTCATTTCGTGTATTTTCGAATTTTTCTGCAAATTCCCTTAACGTTATTCAGTAAACCATGAGGTTTGCGCGAGAACTGTTTGTGAATTCGTGATCTTCGGACACGATTTTGTATAAAAACGTCAATTTTCAGCATAAAATTTTCATCAAAATTTCCGAAAAATTTTCATCGATTTGGTTAGAAAAAAAAATCGGAAAAAAATTTTTTTCCGATTTCGATGATAATTGAGAGTTTCTCGACAAATAAATGTCGTAGAATCAGAATTTTCAATCAGTTTTTCTATAAAACATATAGTTTGGAAAATAGTTTTCATTTCGTGTATTTTCGAATTTTTCTGCAAATTCCCTTAACGTTATTCAGAAACCATGAGGTTTGCGCGAAAACTGTTTGTGAATTCGTGATCTTCGGACAAGATTTTGTATAAAAAGTCAATTTCAAGCATAAAAATTTTCGAAAAATTTACATCAGTTTGGTTAGAAAAAAAATTGGAAAAAAATTTCTTTCTTCCGATTTCGATGATAATTGAGTTTCTCGACAAACATATGTCGTAGAATCAGAATTTTCAATCAGTTTTTCTATAAAACATATTGTTTAGAAAATAGTTTACATTTCGCGTATTTTCGAATTTTTCTGCAAAATTCCCTTAACGTTATTCAGGAAACCATGAGGTTTGCGCGAGAACTGTTTGTGAATTCGTGATCTTCGGACACGATTTTGTATAAAAACGTCAATTTTCAGCATAAAAATTTTCATCAAAATTTCCGAAAAATTTTCATCGATTTGGTTAGAAAAAAAAATCGGAAAAAAAAATTTTTTTTCCGATTTCGATGATAATTGAGTTTCTCGACAAATAAATGTCGTAGAATCAGAATTTTCAATCAGTTTTTCTATAAAACATATAGTTTGGAAAATAGTTTTCATTTCGCGTATTTTCGAATTTTTCTGCAAATTCCTTAACGTTATTCAGAAAACCATGAGGTTTGCGCGAGAACTGTTTGTGAATTCGTGATCTTCGGACACGATTTTGTAAAAACGTCAATTTTCAGCATAAAATTTTCATCAAAATTTCCGAAAAATTTTCATCGATTTGGTTAGAAAAAAAAATCGGAAAAAAATTTTTTCTTCCGATTTCGATGATAATTGAGTTTCTCGACAAATAAATGTCGTAGAATCAGAATTTTCAATCAGTTTTTCTATAAAACATATAGTTTGGAAAATAGTTTTCATTTCGTGTATTTTCGAATTTTTCTGCAAATTCCCTTAACGTTATTCAGGAAACCATGAGGTTTGCGCGAGAACTGTTTGTGAATTCGTGATCTTCGGACACGATTTTGTATAAAAACGTCAATTTTCAGCATAAAAATTTTCATCAAAATTTCCGAAAAATTTTCATCGATTTGGTTAGAAAAAAAAAATCGGAAAAAATTTTTTCCTCCGATTTCGATGATAATTGAGTTTCTCGACAAATAAATGTCGTAGAATCAGAATTTTCAATCAGTTTTTCTATAAAACATATAGTTTGGAAAATAGTTTTCATTTCGCGTATTTTTTCGAATTTTTCTGCAAATTCCTTAACGTTATTCAGGAAACCATGAGGTTTGCGCGAGAACTGTTTGTGAATTCGTGATCTTCGGACACGATTTTGTATAAAAACGTCAATTTTCAGCATAAAAATTTTCATCAAAATTTCCGAAAAATTTTCATCGATTTGGTTAGAAAAAAAAATCGGAAAAAATTTTTTCTCCGATTTCGATGATAATTGAGTTTCTCGACAAATAAATGTCGTAGAATCAGAATTTTCAATCAGTTTTTCTATAAAACATATAGTTTGGAAAATAGTTTTCATTTCGCGTATTTTCAAATTTTGCTGCAAATTCCCTTAACGTTATTCAGGAAACCATGAGGTTTGCGCGAGAACTGTTTGTGAATTCGTGATCTTCGGACACGATTTTGTATAAAAACGTCAATTTTCAGCATAAAAATTTTCATCAAAATTTCCGAAAAATTTTCATCGATTTGGTTAGAAAAAAAAATCGGAAAAAATTTTTTCTTCCGATTTCGATGATAATTGAGTTTCTCGACAAATAAATGTCGTAGAATCAGAATTTTCAACCAGTTTCTCTATAAAACATATGGTTTGGAAAATAGTTTTCATTTCGCGTATTTTCGAATTTTTTTGCAGAAATTCCTTAACGTTATTCAGGAAACCATGAGGTTTGCGCGAGAACTGTTTGTGAATTCGTGATCTTCGGACACGATTTTGTAAAAAACGTCATTTTTCAGCATAAAAATTTTCATCAAAATTTCCGAAAAATTTTCATCGATTTGGTTAGAAAAAAAAATCGGAAAAAAAATTTTTTCCTCCGATTTCGATGATAATTGAGTTTCTCGACAAATAAATGTCGTAGAATCAGAATTTTCAATCAGTTTTTCTATAAAACATATAGTTTGGAAAATAGTTTTCATTTCGTGTATTTTCGAATTTTTCTGCAAATTCCCTTAACGTTATTCAGGAAACCATGAGGTTTGCGCGAGAACTGTTTGTGAATTCGTGATCTTCGGACACGATTTTGTATAAAAACGTCAATTTTCAGCATAAAAATTTCATCAAAATTTCCGAAAAATTTTCATCGATTTGGTTAGAAAAAAAAATCGGAAAAAAATTTTTTCTCCGATTTCGATGATAATTGAGTTTCTCGACAAATAAATGTCGTAGAATCAGAATTTTCAATCAGTTTTTCTATAAAACATATAGTTTGGAAAATAGTTTTCATTTCGTGTATTTTCGAATTTTTCTGCAAATTCCCTTAACGTTATTCAGGAAACCATGAGGTTTGCGCGAGAACTGTTTGTGAATTCGTGATCTTCGGACACGATTTTGTATAAAAACGTCAATTTTCAGCATAAAAATTTTCATCAAAATTTCCGAAAAATTTTCATCGATTTGGTTAGAAAAAAAATCGGAAAAAAATTTTTTCTCCGATTTCGATGATAATTGAGTTTCAATCGACAAATAAATGTCGTAAAATCAGAATTTTCAATCAGTTTTCTATAAACATATAGTTTGGAAAATAGTTTTCATTTCGTGTATTTTCGAATTTTTCTGCAAATTCCTTAACGTTATTCAGGAACCATGAGGTTTGCGCGAGAACTGTTTTTGAATTCGTGATCTTCGGACACGATTTTGTATAAAAACGTCAAGTTTCAGCATAAAAATTTTCATCAAAATTTCCGAAAAATTTTCATCGATTTGGTTAGAAAAAAAAATCGGAAAAAATATTTTCTTCCGATGATAATTGAGTTTCTCGACAAATAAATGTCGTAGAATCAGAATTTTCAATCAGTTTTTCTATAAAACATATAGTTTGGAAAATAGTTTTCATTTCGCGTATTTTCGAATTTTTCTGCAAACTCACTTAACGTTATACAGGAAACCATGAGGTTTGCGCGAGAACTGTTTGTGACTTCGTGATCTTCGGACACGATTTTGTATAAAAACGTCAATTTTCAGCATAAAAATTTTTGTCAAAATTTTCGAAAAATTTTCATCGATTTGGTTAAAAAAAAAATCGGAAAAAAAATTTTTCTTCCGATTTCGATGATAATTGAGTTTCTCGACAAATAAATGTCGTAGAATCAGAATTTCCAATCAGTTTTTCTATTGAACATATAGTTCGGAAAATAGATTTCATTTCGCGTATTCTCGAATTTTGCTGTGAAATCACTTAACGTTATTCAGGAAACCATGTGGTTTGCGCGAGAACTGTTTGTGAATTCGTGATCTTCGGACACGATATTGTATAAAAACGTCAATTTTCAGCATAAAAATTCTCATCAAAATTTCCGAAAATTTTCATCGATTTGGTTAGAAAGAAAATCGGAAAAAAATGTTTCTTCCGATTTCGATGAAAATTGAGTTTCTCGACAAATAAATGTCGTAAAATCAGAATTTTCAAGCAGTTTTTCTATAAAATATATAGTTTGCAATATAGTTTTCATTTCACGTATTTCCGAATTTTTCTGCGAATTCCCTTAACGTTATTCAGGAAACCATGAGGTTTGCGCGAGAACTATTTGTGAATTAGTGATCTTCGGACACGATTTTGTATAAAAACGTCAATTTTCAGCATACAAATTTTCATCAAAATTTCCGAAAAATTTTCATCGATTTGGTTAGAAAAAAATCGGAAAAAAATTTTTCTTCCGATTTCGATCATTGAGTTTCTCGTCAAATAAATGTCGTAGAATCAGTTTTCAATCAGTTTTCTATAAAACATATAGTTTGGAATATAGTTTTCATTTCGCTTATTTTCGAATTTTTCTGGAAATTCCCTTAACGTTATTCAGGAAACTATGAGATTTGCGCGAGAACTGTTTGTGAATTCGTGATCTTCGGACGATTTTGTATAAAAACGTCAATTTTCAGCATAAAAATTTTCATCGAAATTTCCGAAAAATTTTCATCGATTTGGTTAGAAAAAAAAATCGGAAAAAAATTTTTTTTTTTTCCGATTTCGATGATAGTTGAGTTTCTCCACAAATAAATGTCGTAGAATCAGAATTTTCAATCAGTTCTTCTCCAAAACATATAGTTTGGAAAAAAGTTTTCATTTCGCGTATTTTCGAATTTGTTTGTGAAATCCTTTAACGTTATTCAGGAAACCATGAGGTTTGCGCGAGAACGGTTTGTGAATTCGTGATCTTCGGACACGATTTTGTATAAAAACGTCAATTTTCATCATAAAAATTTATCTTCAAAACTTCCGAAAAATTTTCATCGATTTGGTTAGAAAAAAAATCGGAAAAAAATGTTTCTTCCGATTTCGCTGAAAATTGAGTTTCTCGACAAATAAATGTCGTAAAATCAGAATTTTCAAGCAGTTTTACTATAAAACATATAGTTTGGAATTAGTTTTCATTTCGCGTATTTCCGAATTTTTCTGCGAATTCCCTTAACGTTATTCAGGAAACCATGAGTTTTGCGCAAGAACTATTTGTGAATTAGTGATCTTCGGACACGATTTTTTATAAAAACGTCAATTTTCAGCATAAAAATTTTCATCAAAATTTCCGAAAAATTTTCATCGATTTGGTTAGAAAGATTTGGTCGATCATTGAGTTTCTCGTCAAATAAATGACGTAGAATCAGAATTTTCAAGCAGTTTTTCTATAAAACATATAGTTTGGAAATAGTTTTCATTTCGTGTATTTTCGAATTTTTCTGCAAATTCCCTTAACGTTATTCAGGAAACCATGATTTGCGCGAGAACTGTTTGTGAATTCGTGATCTTCGGACACGATTCTGTATAAAAACGTCAATTTTCAGCATAAAAATTCTCATCAAAATTTCCGAAAAATTTTCATCGATTTGGTTAGAAAAAAAATCGGAAAAAAATTTTTTTTCTCCGATTTCGATGATAATTGAGTTTCTCGACAAATAAATGTCGTAGAATCAGAATTTTCAATCAGTTTTTCTATAAAACATATAGTTTGGAAAATAGTTTTCATTTCGTGTATTTTCGAATTTTTCTGCAAATTCCCTTAACGTTATTCAGGAAACCATGAGGTTTGCGCGAGAACTGTTTGTGAATTCGTGATCTTCGGACACGATTTTGTATAAAAACGTCAATTTTCAGCATAAAAATTTTCATCAAAATTTCCGAAAAATTTTCATCGATTTGGTTAAAAAAAAAATCGGAAAAAATTTTTTTCCCGATTTCGATGATAATTGAGTTTCTCGACAAATAAATGTCGTAGAATCAGAATTTTCAATCAGTTTTTCTATAAAACATATAGTTTGGAAAATAGTTTTCATTTCGTGTATTTTCGAATTTTTCTGCAAATTCCCTTAACGTTATTCAGGAAACCATGAGATTTGCGCGAGAACTGTTTGAATTCGTGATCTTCGGACACGATTTTGTATAAAAACGTCAATTTTCAGCATAAAAATTTTCATCAAAATTTCCGAAAAATTTTCATCGATTTGGTTAGAAAAAAAAATCGGAAAAAAATTTTTTCCTCCGATTTCGATGATAATTGAGTTTCTCGACAAATAAATGTCGTAGAATCAGAATTTTCAATCAGTTTTTCTATAAAACATATAGTTTGGAAAATAGTTTTCATTTCGTGTATTTTCGAATTTTTCTGCAAATTCCTTAACGTTATTCAGGAAACCATGAGGTTTGCGCGAGAACTGTTTGTGAATTCGTGATCTTCGGACACGATTTTGTATAAAAACGTCAATTTTCAGCATAAAAATTTTCATCAAAATTTCCGAAAAATTTTCATCGATTTGGTTAGAAAAAAAAAAATCGGAAAAAAATTTTTTCTTCCGATTTCGATGATAATTGAGTTTCTCGACAAATAAATGGTAGAATCAGAATTTTCAATCAGTTTTTCTATAAAACATATAGTTTGGAAAATAGTTTTCATTTCGTGTATTTTCGAATTTTTCTGCAAATTCCCTTAACGTTATTCAGGAAACCATGAGGTTTGCGCGAGAACTGTTTGTGAATTCGTGATCTTCGGACACGATTTTGTATAAAAACGTCAATTTTCAGCATAAAAATTTTCATCAAAATTTCCGAAAAATTTTCATCGATTTGGTTAGAAAAAAAAATCGGAAAAAAAATTTTTTCCTCCGATTTCGATGATAATTGAGTTTCTCGACAAATAAATGTCGTAGAATCAGAATTTTCAATCAGTTTTTCTATAAAACATATAGTTTGGAAAATAGTTTTCATTTCGTGTATTTTCGAATTTTTCTGCAAATTCCCTTAACGTTATTCAGGAAACCATGAGGTTTGCGCGAGAACTGTTTGTGAATTCGTGATCTTCGGACACGATTTTGTATAAAAACGTCAATTTTCAGCATAAAAATTCTCATCAAATTTCCGAAAAATTTTCTTCGATTTGGTTAGAAAAAAAATCGGAAAAAATTTTTTCTTCCGATTTCGATGATAATTGAGTTTCTCGACAAATAAATGTCGTAGAATCAGAATTTTCAATCAGTTTTTCTATAAAACATATAGTTTGGAAAATAGTTTTCATTTCGTGTATTTTCGAATTTTTCTGCAAATTCCCTTAACGTTATTCAGAAACCATGAGGTTTGCGCGAGAACTGTTTGTGAATTCGTGATCTTCGGACACGATTTTGTATAAAAACGTCAATTTTCAGCATAAAAATTTTCATCAAAATTTCCGAAAAATTTTCATCGATTTGGTTAGAAAAAAAAATCGGAAAAAAATTTTTTCCTCCGATTTCGATGATAATTGAGTTTCTCGACAAATAAATGTCGTAGAATCAGAATTTTCAATCAGTTTTTCTATAAAACATATAGTTTGGAAAATAGTTTTCATTTCGTGTATTTTCGAATTTTTCTGCAAATTCCCTTAACGTTATTCAGGAAACCATGAGGTTTGCGCGAGAACTGTTTGTGAATTCGTGATCTTCGGACACGATTTTGTATAAAAACGTCAATTTTCAGCATAAAAATTTTCATCAAAATTTCCGAAAAATTTTCATCGATTTGGTTAGAAAAAAAAATCGGAAAAAAATTTTTTCTTCCGATTTCGATGATAATTGAGTTTCTCGACAAATAAATGTCGTAGAATCAGAATTTTCAATCAGTTTTTCTATAAAACATATAGTTTGGAAAATAGTTTTCATTTCGTGTATTTTCGAATTTTTCTGCAAAATTCCTTAACGTTATTCAGGAAACCATGAGGTTTGCGCGAGAACTGTTTGTGAATTCGTGATCTTCGGACACGATTTTGTATAAAAACGTCAATTTTCAGCATAAAAATTTTCATCAAAATTTCCGAAAAATTTTCATCGATTTGGTTAGAAAAAAAAATCGGAAAAAAATTTTTTCTCCGATTTCGATGATAATTGAGTTTTCTCGACAAATAAATGTCGTAGAATCAGAATTTTCAATCAGTTTTCATATAAAACATATAGTTTGGAAAATAGTTTTCATTTCGCGTATTTTCGAATTTTTCTGCAAATTCCCTTAACGTTATTCAGGAAACCATGAGGTTTGCGCGAGAACTGTTTGTGAATTCGTGATCTTCGGACACGATTTTGTATAAAAACGTCAATTTTCAGCATAAAAATTTTCATCAAAATTTCCGAAAAATTTTCATCGATTTGGTTAGAAAAAAAAATCGGAAAAAAATTTTTTTCTCCGATTTCGATGATAATTGAGTTTCTCGACAAATAAATGTCGTAGAATCAGAATTTTCAATCAGTTTTTCTATAAAACATATAGTTTGGAAAATAGTTTTCATTTCGTGTATTTTCGAATTTTTCTGCAAATTCCCTTAACGTTATTCAGGAAACCATGAGGTTTGCGCGAGAACTATTTGTGAATTCGTGATCTTCGGACACGATTTTGTATAAAAACGTCAATTTTCAGCATAAAAATTTTCATCAAAATTTCCGAAAAATTTTCATCGATTTGGTTAGAAAAAAAAATCGGAAAAAAAATTTTTCTTCCGATTTCGATGATAATTGAGTTTCTCGACAAATAAATGTCGTAGAATCAGAATTTTCAATCAGTTTTTCTATAAAACATATAGTTTGGAAAATAGTTTTCATTTCGTGTATTTTCGAATTTTTCTGCAAATTCCCTTAACGTTATTCAGGAAACCATGAGGTTTGCGCGAGAACTGTTTCTGAATTCGTGATCTTCGGACACGATTTTGTATAAAAACGTCAATTTTCAGCATAAAAATTTTCATCAAAATTTCCGAAAAATTTTCATCGATTTGGTTAGAAAAAAAATCGGAAAAAAATTTTTTCTTCCGATTTCGATGATAATTGAGTTTCTCGACAAATAAATGTCGTAGAATCAGAATTTTCAATCAGTTTTTCTATAAAACATATAGTTTGGAAAATAGTTTTCATTTCGTGTATTTTCGAATTTTTCTGCAAATTCCCTTAACGTTATTCAGGAAACCATGAGGTTTGCGCGAGAACTGTTTGTGAATTCGTGATCTTCGGACACGATTTTGTATAAAACGTCAATTTTCAGCATAAAAATTTTCATCAAAATTTCCGAAAAATTTTCATCGATTTGGTTAGAAAAAAAATTGGAAAAAAATTTTTTCCTCCGATTTCGATGATAATTGAGTTTCTCGACAAATAAATGTCGTAGAATCAGAATTTTCAATCAGTTTTTCTATAAAACATATAGTTTGGAAAATAGTTTTCATTTCGTGTATTTTCGAATTTTTCTGCAAATTCCCTTAACGTTATTCAGGAAACCATGATGTTTGCGCGAGAACTGTTTGTGAATTCGTGATCTTCGGACACGATTTTGTATAGAAACGTCCATTTTCAGCATAAAAATTTCATCAAAATTTCCGAAAAATTTTCATCGATTTGGTTAGGAAAAAAATCGGAAAAAAATTTTTTCTTCCGATTTCGATGATAATTGAGTTTCTCGACAAATAAATGTCGTAGAATCAGAATTTTCAATCAGTTTTTCTATAAAACATATAGTTTGGAAAATAGTTTTCATTTCGCGTATTTTCGAATTTTTCTGCAAATTCCCTTAACGTTATTCAGGAAACCATGAGGTTTGCGCGAGAACTGTTTGTGAATTCGTGATCTTCGGACACGATTTTGTATGTAAAAACGTCAATTTTCAGCATAAAAATTTTCATCAAAATTTCCGAAAAATTTTCATCGATTTGGTTAGAAAAAAAAATCGGAAAAAATTTTTTCTTCCGATTTCGATGATAATTGAGTTTCTCGACAAAAAATGTCGTAGAATCAGAATTTTCAATCAGTTTTTCTATCAAACATATAGTTTGGAAAATAGTTTTCATTTCGTGTATTTTCGAATTTTTCTGCAAATTCCCTTAACGTTATTCAGAAACCATGAGGTTTGCGCGAGAACTGTTTGTGAATTCGTGATCTTCGGACACGATTTTGTATAAAAACGTCAATTTTCAGCATAAAAATTTTCATCAAAATTTCCGAAAAATTCATCGATTTGGTTAGAAAAAAAAATCGGAAAAAAATTTTTTCCTCCGATTTCGATGATAATTGAGTTTCTCGACAAATAAATGTCGTAGAATCAGATTTTCAATCAGTTTTTCTATAAAACATATAGTTTGGAAAATAGTTTCCATTTCGTGTATTTTCGAATTTTTCTGCAAATTTAACCTTAACGTTATTCAGGAAACCATGAGGTTTGCGCGAGAACTGTTTGTGAATTCGTGATCTTCGGACACGATTTTGTATAAAAACGTCAATTTTCAGCATAAAAATTCATCATCAAAATTTCCGAAAAATTTTCATCGATTTGGTTAGAAAAAAAATCGGAAAAAAATGTTTTTCCGATTTCGATGATAATTGAGTTTCTCGACAAATAAATGTCGTAGAATCAGAATTTTCAATCAGTTTTTCTATAAAACATATAGTTTGGAAAATAGTTTTCATTTCGTGTATTTTCGAATTTTTCTGCAAATTCCCTTAACGTTATTCAGGAAACCATGAGGTTTGCGCGAGAACTGTTTGTGAATTCGTGATCTTCGGACACGATTTTGTATAAAAACGTCAATTTTCAGCATAAAAATTTTCATCAAAATTTCCGAAAAATTTTCATCGATTTGGTTAGAAAAAAAAATCGGAAAAAAATTTTTTTCCTGATTTCGATGATAATTGAGTTTCTCGACAAATAAATGTCGTAGAATCAGAGTTTTCAATCAGTTTTCTATATAAAGTTTGGAAAATAGTTTTCATTTCGTGTATTTTGTTTTTCTGCAAATTCCCTTAACGTTATTCAAACAAGGTTTGCGCGAAATTTCAGCTTTGAAAAAACGTTTTTCATCAAAATTTCCGAAAAATTTTCATCGATTTGGTTAGAAAAAAAATCGGAAAAAATTTTTTTCTTCCGATTTCGATGATAATTGTTTCTCGACAAATAAATGTCGAAGAATCAGAATTTTCATTCAGTTTTTCTATAAAACATATATTTGGAAAATAGTTTTCATTTCGGGTGTATTTTCGAATTTTTCTGCAAATTCCCTAACGTTATTCAGGAAACCATGAGGTTTGCGCGAGAACTGTTTGTGAATTCGTGATCTTCGGACACGATTTTGTATAAAAACGTCAATTTTCAGCATAAAAATTTTCATCAATATTTCCGAAAAATTTTCATCGATTTGGTTAGAAAACAAAATCGGGAAAAAAAATTTTTTCTCCGATTTCGATGATAATTGAGTTTATCGACAAATATATGTCGTAGAATCAGAATTTTCAATCAGTTTTTCTATAAAACATATAGTTTGGAAAATAGTTTTCATTTCGTGTATTTTCGAATTTTTCTGCAAATTCCCTTAACGTTATTCAGGAAACCATGAGGTTTGCGCGAGAACTGTTTGTGAATTCGTGATCTTCGGACACGATTTTGTATAAAAACGTCAATTTTCAGCATAAAAATTTTCATCAAAATTTCCGAAAAATTTTCATCGATTTGGTTAGAAAAAAAAATCGGAAAAAAATTTTTTCCTCCGATTTCGATGATAATTGAGTTTCTCGACAAATAAATGTCGTAGAATCAGAATTTTCAATCAGTTTTTCTATAAAACATATAGTTTGGAAAATAGTTTTCATTTCGTGTATTTTCGAATTTTTCTGCAAATTCCCTTAACGTTATTCAGGAAACCATGAGGTTTGCGCGAGAACTGTTTGTGAATTCGTGATCTTCGGACACGATTTTGTATAAAAACGTCAATTTTCAGCATAAAAATTTTCATCAAAATTTCCGAAAAATTTTCATCGATTTGGTTAGAAAAAAAAATCGGAAAAAAATTTTTTTCCGATTTCGATGATAATTGAGTTTCTCGACAAATAAATGTCGTAGATTCAGAATTTTCAATCAGTTTTTCTATAAAACATATAGTTTGGAAAATAGTTTTCATTTCGTGTATTTTCGAATTTTTCTGCAAATTCCCTTAACGTTATTCAGGAAACCATGAGGTTTGCGCGAGAACTGTTTGTGAATTCGTGATCTTCGGACACGATTTTGTATAAAAACGTCAATTTTCAGCATAAAAATTTTCATCAAAATTTCCGAAAAATTTTCATCGATTTGGTTAGAAAAAAAAATCGGAAAAAAATTTTTTCTTCCGATTTCGATGATAATTGAGTTTCTCGACAAATAAATGTCGTAGAATCAGAATTTTCAATCAGTTTTTCTATAAAACATATAGTTTGGAAAATAGTTTTCATTTCGTGTATTTTCGAATTTTTCTGCAAATTCCCTTAACGTTATTCAGTAAACCATGAGGTTTGCGCGAGAACTGTTTGTGAATTCGTGATCTTCGGACACGATTTTGTATAAAAACGTCAATTTTCAGCATAAAAATTTTCATCAAAATTTCCGAAAAATTTTCATCGATTTGGTTAGAAAAAAAAAATCGGAAAAAAATTTTTTCTCCGATTTCGATGATAATTGAGTTTCTCGACAAATAAATGTCGTAGAATCAGAATTTTCAATCAGTTTTTCTATAAAACATATAGTTTGGAAAATAGTTTTCATTTCGTGTATTTTCGAATTTTTCTGCAAATTCCCTTAACGTTATTCAGGAAACCATGAGGTTTGCGCGAGAACTGTTTGTGAATTCGTGATCTTCGGACACGATTTTGTATAAAAACGTCAATTTTCAGCATAAAAATTTTCATCAAAATTTCCGAAAAATTTTCATCGATTTGGTTAGAAAAAAAATCGGAAAAAAAATTTTTTTCCGATTTCGATGATAATTGAGTTTCTCGACAAATAAATGTCGTAGAATCAGAATTTTCAATCAGTTTTTCTATAAAACATATAGTTTGGAAAATAGTTTTCATTTCGTATTTTCGAATTTTTCTGCAAATTCCCTTAACGTTATTCAGGAAACCATGAGGTTTGCGCGAGAACTGTTTGTGAATTCGTGATCTTCGGACACGATTTTGTATAAAAACGTCAATTTTCAGCATAAAAATTTTCATCAAAATTTCCGAAAAATTTTCATCGATTTGGTTGGAAAAAAAATCGGAAAAAATTTTTTCCTCCGATTTCGATGATAATTGAGTTTCTCGACAAATAAATGTCGTAGAATCAGAATTTTCAATCAGTTTTTCTATAAAACATATAGTTTGGAAAATAGTTTTCATTTCGCGTATTTTCGAATTTTTCTGCAAATTCCCCTTAACGTTATTCAGGAAACCATGAGGTTTGCGCGAGAACTGTTTGTGAATTCGTGATCTTCGGACACGATTTTGTATAAAACGTCAATTTCAGCATAAAAATTTCATCAAAATTTCCGAAAAATTTTCATCGATTTGGTTAGAAAAAAAAATCGGAAAAAAATTTTTTCTCCGATTTCGATGATAATTGAGTTTCTCGACAAATAAATGTCGTAGAATCAGAATTTTCAATCAGTTTTTCTATAAAACATATAGTTTGGAAAATAGTTTTCATTTCGTGTATTTTCGAATTTTTCTGCAAATTCCTTAACGTTATTCAGGAAACCATGAGGTTTGCGCGAGAACTGTTTGTGAATTCGTGATCTTCGGACACGATTTTGTATAAAAACGTCAATTTTCAGCATAAAAATTTTCATCAAAATTTCCGAAAAATTTTCATCGATTTGGTTAGAAAAAAAAATCGAAAAAAAATTTTTTTCCTCCGATTTCGATGATAATTGAGTTTCTCGACAAATAAATGTCGTAGAATCAGAATTTTCAATCAGTTTTTCTATAAAACATATAGTTTGGAAAATAGTTTTCATTTCGATTTTCGAATTTTTCTGCAAATTCCCTTAACGTTATTCAAAACCATGAGGTTTGCGCGAAACTGTTTGTGAATTCGTGATCTTCGGACACGATTTTGTATAAAAACGTCAATTTTCAGCATAAAAATTTTCATCAAAATTTCCGAAAAATTTTCATCGATTTGGTTAGAAAAAAAAATCGGAAAAAAATTTTTTTCTTCCGATTTCGATGATAATTGTTTCTCGACAAATAAATGTCGTAGAATCAGAAATTTCAATCAGTTTTTCTATAAAACATATGATTTGGAAAATAGTTTTCATTTCGTGTATTTTCGAATTTTTCTGCAAATTCCCTTAACGTTATTCAGGAAACCATGAGGTTTGCGCGAGAACTTTTTGTGAATTCGTGATCTTCGGACACGATTTTGTATAAAAACGTCAATTTTCAGCATAAAAATTTTCATCAAAATTTCCGAAAAATTTTCATCGATTTGGTTAGAAAAAAAAATCGGAAAAAAAATTTTTCCTCCGATTTCGATGATAATTGAGTTTCTCGACAAATAAATGTCGTAGAATCAGAATTTTCAATCAGTTTTTCTATAAAACATATGGTTTGGAAAATAGTTTTCATTTCGTGTATTTTCGAATTTTTCTGCAAATTCCTTAACGTTATTCAGGAAACCATGAGGTTTGCGCGAGAACTGTTTGTGAATTCGTGATCTTCGGACACGATTTTGTATAAAAACGTCAATTTTCAGCATAAAAATTTTCATCAAAATTTCCGAAAAAATTTTCATCGATTTGTTAGAAAAAAAAATCGGAAAAAAATTTTTCCTCCGATTTCGATGATAATTGAGTTTCTCGACAAATAAATGTCGTAGAATCAGAATTTTCAATCATTTTCTATAAAACATATAGTTTGGAAAATAGTTTTCATTTCGTGTATTTTCGAATTTTTCTGCAAATCCCTTAACGTTATTCAGGAAACCATGAGGTTTGCGCGAGAACTGTTTGTGAATTCGTGATCTTCGGACACGATTTTGTATAAAAACGTCAATTTTCAGCATAAAAATTTTCATCAAAATTTCCGAAAAATTTTCATCGATTTGGTTAGAAAAAAAATCGGAAAAAAATTTTTTCCTCCGATTTCGATGATAATTGAGTTTCTCGACAAATAAATGTCGTAGAATCAGAATTTTCAATCAGTTTTTCTATAAAACATATAGTTTGGAAAATAGTTTTCATTTCGTGTATTTTCAATTTTTCTGCAAATTCCCTTAACGTTATTCAGGAAACCATGAGGTTTGCGCGAGAACTGTTTGTGAATTCGTGATCTTCGGACACGATTTTGTATAAAAACGTCAATTTTCAGCATAAAAATTTTCATCAAAATTTCCGAAAAATTTTCATCGATTTGGTTAGAAAAAAAAAATCGGAAAAAAATTTTTTCTCCGATTTCGATGATAATTGAGTTTCTCGACAAATAAATGTCGTAGAATCAGAATTTTCAATCAGTTTTTCTATAAAACATATAGTTTGGAAAATAGTTTTCATTTCGTGTATTTTCGAATTTTTCTGCAAATTCCCTTAACGTTATTCAGGAAACCATGAGGTTTGCGCGAGAACTGTTTGTGAATTCGTGATCTTCGGACACGATTTTGTATAAAAACGTCAATTTTCAGCATAAAAATTTTCATCAAAATTTCCGAAAAATTTTCATCGATTTGGTTAGAAAAAAAAATCGGAAAAAAATTTTTTCCTCCGATTTCGATGATAATTGAGTTTCTCGACAAATAAATGTCGTAGAATCAGAATTTTCAATCAGTTTTTCTATAAAACATATAGTTTGGAAAATAGTTTTCATTTCGTGTATTTTCGAATTTTTCTGCAAATTCCTTAACGTTATTCAGGAAACCATGAGGTTTGCGCGAGAACTGTTTGTGAATTCGTGATCTTCGGACACGATTTTGTATAAAAACGTCAATTTTCAGCATAAAAATTTTCATCAAAATTTCCGAAAAATTTTCATCGATTTGGTTAGAAAAAAAAATCGGAAAAAAATTTTTCTCCTCCGACTTCGATGATAATTGAGTTTCTCGACAAATAAATGTCGTAGAATCAGAATTTTCAATCAGTTTTCTATAAAACATATAGTTTGGAAAATAGTTTTCATTTCGTGTATTTTCGAATTTTTCTGCAAATTCCCTTAACGTTATTCAGGAAACCATGAGGTTTGCGCGAGAACTGTTTGTGAATTCGTGATCTTCGGACACGATTTTGTAAAAACGTCAATTTTCAGCATAAAAATTTTCATCAAAATTTCCGAAAATTTTCATCGATTTGGTTTGAAAAAAAAACGGAAAAAAATTTTTATCTTCCGATTTCGATGATAATTGAGTTTCTCGACAAATAAATGTCGTAGAATCAGAATTTTCAATCAGTTTTTCTTTAAAACATATGGTTTGGAAAATAGTTTTCATTTCGCGTATTTTCAAATTTTTCTGCAAATTCCCTTAACGTGATTCAGGAAACCATGAGGTTTTTGCGAGAACTGTTTGTGAATTCGTGATCTTCGGACACGATTTGTGTAAAAACGACAAATTTCAGCATAAAAATTTTCATCAAAATTTCCGAAAAATTTTCATCGATTTGGTTAAAAAAAAAACGGAAAAAAAATTTTTCTTCCGATTTCGATGATAATTGAGTTTCTCGACAAATAAATGTCGTAGAATCAGAATTTTCAATCAGTTTTTCTATAAAACATATGGTTTGGAAAATAGTTTCCATTTCGCGTATTTTCGAATTTTGCTGCAAATTTTGCTGTAATGTGATTCAGGAAACCATGAGGTTTGCGAAGGAACTGTTTGTGAATTCGTGATCTTCGGACACGATTTTGAGTAAAAACGACAAATTTCAGCATAAAAATTTTCATCAAAATTTCCGAAAAATTTTCATCGATTTGGTTAAAAAAAAAATAGGAATAAAATTTTTTCTTCCGATTTCGATGATAATTGAGTTTCTCGACAAATGAATGTCGTAGAATCAGAATTTTCGTTTTTCTAACAAACATATGGTTTGGAAAATAGTTTCCATTTCGCGTATTTTCGAATTTTTTTGCAATACTCCCTTAACGTTATTCAGGAAACATTGAGGTTTGCGCGAGAACTGTTTGTGAATTCGTTATCTTCGGACACGATTTTGTGCAGAAACGACAAATTTCAGCATAAAAATATTCATCAAAATTTCCGAAAAAATTTCATCGATTGGGTGAGAATAAAAAATCGGAAAAAATTTTTTTTCCGATTTTGATGATAATTGAGTTTCTCGACAACTTAATGTCGTAGAATCAGAATTTTCAATCAGTTTTTCTATAGAACATATGGTTTGGAAAATAGTCTCCATTTCGCGTATTTTCGAATTTTAATGCAGAATCCCTTAACGTGATTCAGGAAACCATGAGGTTTGCGCGAGAACTGTTTGTGAATTCGTGATTTTCGGACACGATTTTGTAATAACACGTTTCAGCATAAAAGTTTTCATCAAAATTTCCAAAAAACTTTCATCGATTTGGTTAGAAAAAAAACTGAAATTAATTTTTTTTCTGATTTCGATGATAATTGAGTTTCTCGACAAATAAATATGGTAGAATCAGAGTTTTCAATCAGTTTTCTTATAAAACACGATTTTGTGTAAAAACAACAAATTTCAGCTTGAAAATTTTCATCAAAATTTCCGAAAAATTTTAATCGATTTGGTTAGAAAAAAAAATCGGAAAAAAATTTTTTTCTTCCGATTTCGATGATAGTTTCTCGACAGATAAATGTTGAAGAATCAGAAATTTCATTCAGTTTTTCTATAAAACATATGATTTGGAAAATAGTTTTCATTTCGGGTATTTTCGAATTTGGCTGCGAATTTTTTTAACGTTATTCAGGAAACATTGAGGTTCTCGCGAGAACTATTTGCGGATCTTCGGACACGATTTCGTGTAAAAACGTCAAATTTCAGCATGAAAATTTTCATCAAATTTCCGAAAAATTTTCATCGATTTTGTTAGGAAAAAAAAAGGGAAAAAAAATTTTTCCTTCCGATTTCGATGATAATTGATTTTCTCGACAAATAAATGTCGTAGAATCAGAATTTTCAATCAGTTTTTCTATAAAACATATGGTTTGGAAAATAGTTTCCATTTCGCGTATTTTCGAATTTTGCTGCAGAATCTTAACCTTAACGTGATTCAGGAAACCATGAGGTTTGCGCGGGAACTGTTTGTGAATTCGTGATCTTCGGACACGATTTTGTGCAGATACGACAAATTTCAGCATAAAAATTTTCATCAAATTTTCCGAAAAAATTTCATCGATTTTGTTAGGAAAATAAAAGGAAAAAAATTTTTCCTTCCGATTTCGATGATAATTGAGTTTCTCGACAAATAAATGTCGTATAATCAGAATTTTCAATCATTTTTTCTATAAAACATATGGTTTGGAAAATAGTTTCCATTTCGCGTGCTTTCGAATTTTGCTGCAGAATCCCTTAACGTGATTCAGGAAACCATGAGGTTAGCGCGAGAACTGTTTGTGAATTTGTGATCTTCGGACACGATTTTGTATAAAAACGTCAATTTTCATCATAAAAATTTTCATCCAAATTTCCGAGATACTTTCATCGATTTGGTAAGAAAAAAAATCCGAAAAAAAATTTTTTTTTCTTCCGATCTCGATGATAATTGAGTTTCTCGACAAATAAATGTTGCAGAATCAGAATTTTCAATCAGTTTTTCTATGAAACATATGGTTTGGAGAATAGTTTTCATTTCGCTTATTTACAAATTTTGCTGCAAATTCCCTTAACGTTATTCAGAAAACCATGAGGTTTGCGCTAGAACTGTTTGTGAATTTGTGATCTTCGGACACAATTTTGTGTAAAAACGACAAATTCCAGCATAAAAATTTACATCGAAATTTCCGAAAAATTTTAATCGATTTGTTTAGAAAAAAACGGAAAAAAATTTTTTTCTTCCGATTTCGATGGTAATTGAGTTTCTTGGCAAATAATTGTTGTAGAATCAGAATTTTCAATCAGTTTTTCTATAAAACATATGGCTTGGAAAATAGTTTTCAATTCGCGTATTTTCGAATTTTGCTGCAAAATCCCTTAACGTTATTCAGGAAACCATGAGGTTTGAGCGAGAACTGTTTGTGAATTCTTGATCTTCGGACACGATTTTGTATAAAAACGTCAATTTTCAGCATAAATATTTTCATGGAAATTTCCGAAAAATTTTCATCGATTTGGTAAGAAAAAAAAAATCGGAAAAAAATTTTTTCTTCCGATTTCGATGGTAATTTTGTTTCTCGACAAATAAATGTCGTAGAATCAGAATTTTCAATCAGTTTTTCTATAAAACATATGGTTTGGAAAATAGTTTTCATTTCGCGTATTTTCGAATTTTTTCGCAAAAATTTCCTGACGTTATTCAGGAAACCATGAGGTTTGCGCGAGAACTGTTTGGGAATTCGTGATTTTCGGACACGATTTTGTGTAAAAACAACAAATTTCAGCATAAATATTTTCATCAAAATTTCCGAAAAATTTTCATCGATTTGATTAGAAAAAAAAAACGGAAAAAAATGTTTTTCTTCCGATTTCGATGATAATTGAGTTTCCCGACAAATAAATGTCGCAGAATCAGAATTTTCAATCAGTTTTTCTTCGAAACATATGGTTTGGAAAATAGTTTTCATTTCGCGTATTTACAAATTTTGCTGCAAATTCCCTTAACGTGATTCAGGAAACCATGAGGTTTTTGCGAGAACTGTTTGTGAATTCTTGATCTTCAGACACGATTATGTGTAAAAGCGACAAATTTCAGCATAAAAATTTTCATCAAAATTTCCGAAAAATTTTCATCGATTTGGTTAAAAAAAAAAATCGGAAAAAAAATTTTTTCTTCCGATTTCGATGATAACTGAGTTTCTCGACAAATAAATGTCGAAGAATCAGAATTTTCATTCAGTTTTTCTATAAATTATATGGTTTGGAAAATAGTTTCCATTTCGCGTATTTTCGAATTTTGATGTAGAATTTTGCTGTAATGTGATTCAGGAAACCATGAGGTTTGCGAAGGAACTGTTTGTGAATTCGTGATCTTCGGACACGATTTTGAGTAAGAACGACAAATTTCAGCATAAAAATTTTCCTCAAAATTTCCGAAAAATTTTCATCGATTTGGTTAAAAAAAAAATAGGAATAAAATTTTTTCTTCCGATTTCGATGATAATTGAGTTTCTCGACAAATGAATGTCGTAGAATCAGAATTTTCGTTTTTCTATAAAACATATGGTTTGGAAAATAGTTTCCATTTCGCGTATTTTCGAATTTTTTTGCAATACTCCCTTAACGTTATTCAGGAAAACTTGAGGTTTGCGCGAGAACTGTTTGTGAATTCGTGATCTTCGGACACGATTTTGTATGAGAACGTCAATATTCAGCATAAAAATTTTCATCCAAATTTCCGAAAAATTTTCATCGATTTGGTTAAAAAAAAATCGGAAAAAAAATTACTTCTTCCGATTTCGATGATAATTGAGTTTCTCGGCAAATAAATGTCGTACAACCAGAATTTTCAATCAGCTTTTCTATAAAACATATAGTTTGGAGAACACTTTTCATTTCACGTATTCTCGAATTTTTCTGCAAATTCCCTTAACGTTATTCAGGAAACCATGAGTTTTGCGAGGGAACTGTTTGTGAATTCGTGATCTTCGGACACGATTTTATGTAAAAACGCCAAATTTCAGCATAAAAATTTTCATCAAAATTTCCGAAAAGTTTTCATCGATTTGGTTAAAAAAAAATCGGAAAAAAAGTACTTCTTCCGATTTCGATGATAATTGAGTTTCTCGACAGTAAAAACGACAAATTTCAGCATCAAAATTCTCATCAAAATTTCCGAAAAAATTTCATCGATTTGGTTAGAAAAAAAAATCGGAAAAAAAATTTTTTCTTCCGATTTCGAATATAATTGAATTTCTCGACAAATAAATGTCGTAGAACCAGAATTTTCAATCAGTTTTTCTATAAAACATATAGTTTGGAGAATAGTTTTCATTTCACGTATTCTCGAATTTTTCTGCAAATTCCCTTAACGTTATTCAGGAAACCATGAGGTTTGCGAGGGAACTGTTTGTGGATTCGTGATCTTCGGACACGATTTTATGTAAAAACGCCAAATTTCAGCATAAAAATTTTTATCAAAATTTCCAAAAAGTTTTCATCGATTTGGTTAAAAAAAAATCGGAAAAAAAATTACTTCTTCCGATTTCGATGATCATTGAGTTTCTCGACAAATAAATGTCGTAGAATCAGAATTTTCAATCAGTTTTTTTATAAAACATATGGTTTGGAAAATAGTTTCCATTTCGCGTGCTTTCGAATTTTGCTGCAGAATCCCTTAAAAATTCTCTTAACGTTTTCAGAAACAATGAGGTTTGCGCGAGATCTGTTTGTGAATTCGTGATCTTCGGACACGATTTTGTATAAAAACGTCAATTTTCAGCATAGAAATTTCCATCAAAATTTACAAAAAGTTTTCATCGATTTGGTTAGAAAAAAAAATCGGAAAAAAACTTTTTTCTTCCGATTTCGATGATAATTGAGATTCTCGAGAAATAAATGTCGTAGAATCAGAATTTTCAATCGGTTTTTCTATAAAGCATATGGTTTGGAAAATAGTTTTCATTTCGGGTATTTTCGAATTTTGCTGCAAATTCTCTTAACGTTTTCAGAAACAATGAGGTTTGCGCGAGATCTGTTTGTAAATTCGTGATCTTAGGACACGATTTCGTGTAAAATCTTCAAATTTCAGCATAAAAATTTTCATCAAAATTTCCGAAAAATTTTCATCGATTTGGTTAAAAAAACAAATCAGAAAAAAAACTTTTTCATCCAATTTCGATGATAATTGAGTTTCTCGACAAATAAATGTCGTAGAATCAGAATTTTCAATCAGTTCTTCTATAAAACATATGGTTTGGAAAATAGTTTCCATTTCGCTTAGTTTCGAATTTTGCTGTAGAATCCCTTAACGTGATACCATGATCAGGAAACCATGAGGTTTGCGCGAGAACTCTCTAAGAATTCGTGATCTTCGGACACGATTTTGTGTAAAAACGACAAATTTCAGCATAAAAATTTACATCCAAATTTCCGAGAAATTTTCATCGATTTGGTTAAAAAAACAAATCGGAAAAAAAAATTTTTCTTCCGATTTCGATGATAATTGATTTTCTCGGCAAATAAATGTAGAATCAGAATTTTCAATCAGTTTTTCTATAAAACATATGGTTTGCAAAATAGTTTCCATTTCGCGTATTTTCGAATTTTTTTGCAAAACTCCCTCAACGTTATTCAGGAAACCATGAGGTTTGCGCGAGAACTGTTTGTGAATTCGTGATCTTCGGACACGATTTTGTGTAAAAACGACAAATTTCAACATAAAAATTCTCATCAAAATTTCCGAAAAAATTTCTTCGATTTGGTTAGAAAAAAAAATCGGAAAAAAAAAGTTTTCTTCCGATTTCGATGAAAATTGATTTTCTCCACAAACAAATATCGTAGAACTAGAATTTTCAATTAGTTGTTCTATAAAACATATGGTTTGGAAAATAGTTTTCATTTCGCGTATTTTCGAATTTTTCTGCAAATTTCCTTAACGTTATATTCAGGAAACCATGAGATTTGCGCGAGAACTGTTTGTGAATTCGTGATCTTCGGACACGATTTTGTGTAAAAACGACAAATTTCAGCATAAAAATTTTCATCAAAATTTCCGAAAAATTTTCATCGATTTGGTTAGAAAAAAAATCGGAAAAAAATTTTTCTTCTGATTTCGATGAAAATTGAGTTTCTCCACAAATAAATGTCGTAGAACAAGAATTATCAATTAGTTTTTTTATCAAACATATGGTTTGGAAAATAGTTTTCCTTTCGCGTATTTTCGAATTTTTCTGCAAATTCCCATTACGTTATTCAGGAAACCATGAGGTTTGCGCGAGAACTGTTTGTGAATTCGTGATCTTCGGCCACGATTTTGTATAAAAATGTCAATTTTAAGCATAAAAATTTTTATCAAAATTTTCGAAAAATTTTCATTGATTTGGTTGAATAAAATATAGGAAAAAAACATTTTTTTTCCGATTTCGATAATAATTGAGTTTCTCGACAAATAAAAGTCGTAGAACCAGAGTTTTCAATCAGTTTTTCTTCAAAACATATAGTTTGGAAAATAGTTTTCATTTCGCGTATTTTCGAATTGTTCTGCAAATTCCCTTAACGTTATTCAGGAAACCATGCGGTTTGCGCGAGAACTGTTAGTTAATTCGTGATCTTCGGACACGATTTTGTGTAAAAACAACACATTTCAGCATAAAAATTCTCATCAAAATTTCCGAGAAAATTTCATCGATTTGGTTAGAAAAAAAAATCGGAAAAAAAATATTTTCTTCCGATTTCGATGAAAATTGAGTTTCTCCACAAATAAATATCGTAGAACAAGAATTTTCAATTAATTGTTCTATGAAACATATGGTTGGAAAAAAGTTTTCTTTTCGCGTATTTTCGAATTTCTCTGCAGATTTCCTTGACGTTATATTCAGGAAACCATGAGGTTTGCGCGAGAACTGTTTGTGAATTCGTGATCTTCGGACACGATTCTGTATAAAAACATCAAATTTCAGCATAAAAATTTTCATCAAAATTTCCGAAAAATTTTCATCGATTTGGTTAGAAAAAAAATCGGAAAAAACATTTTTCTTCTGATTTCGATGAAAATTGAGTTTCTCCTCAAATAAATGTCGTAGAACAAGAATTATCAATTAGTTTTTTTATCAAACATATGGTTTGGAAAATAGTTTTCCTTTCGCGTATTTTCGAATTTTTCTGCAAATTTCCATTACGTTATTCAGGAAACCATGAGGTTTGCGCGAGAACTGTTTGTGAATTCGTGATCTTCGGCCACGATTTTGTATAAAAATGTCAATTTTAAGCATAAAAATTTTTATCAAAATTTTCGAAAAATTTTCATTGATTTGGTTAAATAAAATATAGGAAAAAAACATTTTTCTTTCGATTTCGATGATAATTGAGTTTCTCGACAAATAAAAGTCGTAGAACCAGAGTTTTCAATCAGTTTTTCTTCAAAACATATGGTTTGGAAAATAGTTTTCATTTCGCGTATTTTCGAATTGTTCTGCAAATTCCCTTAACGTTATTCAGGAAACCATGCGGTTTGCGCGAGAACTGTTAGTTAATTCGTGATCTTCGGACACGATTTTGTGTAAAAACAACACATTTCAGCATAAAAAGTCTCATCAAAATTTCCGAAAAAATTTCATCGATTTGGTTAGAAAAAAAAATCGGAAAAAAAATATTTTCTTCCGATTTCGATGAAAATAGAGTTTCTACACAAATAAATATCGTAGAACAAGAATTTTCAATTAGTTGTTCTATAAAACATATGGTTTGGAAAAAAGTTTTCATTTCGCGTATTTTCGAATTTTTCTGCAGATTTCCTTGACGTTATATTCAGGAAACCATGAGGTTTGCGCGAGAACTGTTTGTGAATTCGTGATCTTCGGACACGATTCTGTATAAAAACATCAAATTTCAGCATAAAAATTTTCATCAAAATTTCCGAAAAATTTTCATAGATTTGGTTAGAAAAAAATTCGGAGAAAACTCTTTCTTTTCTGATTTCGATGAAAATTGAGTTTCTCCACAAATAAATGTCGTAAAACAAGAATTTCCAATTAGTTTTTTTATCAAACATATGGTTTGGAAAATAGTTTTCATTTCGCGTATTTTCGAATTTTTCTGCAAATTCCCTCAACGTTATTCAGGAAACCATGCGGTTTGCGCGAGAACTGTTAGTGAATTCGTGATCTTCGGACACGATTTTGTGTAAAAAAAACAAATTTCAGCATAAAAATTCTCATCAAAATTTCCGAAAAAATTTCATCGATTTGGTTAGAAGAAAAAATTGGAAAAAAAATGTTTTCTTCCGATTTCGATGAAAATTGAGTTTCTCCACAAATAAATATCGTAGAACAAGAATTTTCAATTAGTTGTTCTATAAAACATATGGTTTGGAAAATAGTTTTCATTTCGCGTATTTTCGAATTTTTCTGCAAATTCCCTTAACGTTATTCAGGAAACCATGAGGTTTGCGCGAGAACTGTTTAGGAATTCGTGTTCTCCGGACATCATTCCTTGTGAAAACGTCAAATTTCAGCATAAAAATTTTCATCATAATTTCCGAAAAATTTTCATCGATTTGGTTAGAAAAAAAAATCGGAAAAACTCTTTTTCTTCCGATTTCAATGAACATTGAGTTTCTCTACAAATAAATGTCGTAGAACCAGAATTTTTCAATAAGTTTTTCTATAAAACATATGGTTCGGAAAATAGTTTTCAATTCGCGTATTTTCGAATTTTTCTGCAAATTTCCTTAACGTTATTCAGGAAACCAAGAGGTTTGCGCGAGAGCTGTTTGTGAATTAGTGATCTTCGGACACGTTTTCGTGTAAAATTGTCAAATTTCAGCGAAAAAATTTTCATTAAAATTTCCGATAAATTTTCATTGATTTGGTTAGAAAAAAAACGGAAAAAAATTTTTTTCTTCCGATTTCGATGGAAATTGAGTTTCTTTACAAATAAATGACGTAGAACCATAATTTTCATTCAGTTTTTATAAAACATATGGTTTGGAAAATAGTTTTCATTTCGCGTATTTTCGAATTTTTCTGAAAATTCCCTTATCGTTTATCAGGAAAGCATGCGGTTTGCGCGAGAACTGTTTTTAAATTCGTGATCTTAGGACACGATTTTGTATAAAAACGAGAAATTTCAGCATAAAAATTTTCATCAAAATTTCCGAAAAATTTTCATCGATTTGGTTAGAAAAAAAAATCTGAAAAAAATTTTTTTCTTCCGATTTCGATGAAAATTGAGTTTCTCCACGAAAAAATGTCGTGGAACCAGTATTTTCAATTAGTTTTTCTATAAAACATATGGTTCGGAAAATAGTTTTCATTTCGCGTTTTTTCGAATTTTTCTGCGAATTCCCTTAACGTTTTTCAAAAATCCATGAGGTTTGCTCGAGAAACTCGAGAACTGTTTGTGAATTCGTGATCTTCGGACACCATTTTGTATGAAAATGTCAAGTTCAGCATAAAAATTTTCATCAAAATTTCCGAAAAATTTTCATCGAATTTGGTTAGAAAAAAAATCGGATAAGAATTTTTTCTTCCGATTTCGATGAAAATTGTGCTTCTCCACAAATAAAAGTCGTGGAACCAGGACTTTCAATTAGTTTTTTCATAAAACATATGGTTTGGAAGATAGTTTTCATTTCGCGTATTTTCGAATTTTTCTGCAAATTCCCTTCACGTTATTCAGGAAACCATGAGGTTTGCGCGAGAACTGTTTGTGAATTCGTGATCTCCGGACACCATTCCTTGTAAAATCGTCAAATTTCAGCATAAAAATTTCCGAAAAATTTTCATCAAGTTGGTTAGAAAAAAATCGGAAAAAAATTTTTTTCTTCCGACTTCGATGAACATTGAGTTTCTCTACAAATAAATGTCGTAGAACCAGAATTTTCAATTAGTTTTTCCATAATACATATAATTTTTCTATAAAACATATGGTTCGGAAAATAGTTTACATTCCTCGTATTTTCGAATTTTTCTGCGAATTCCCTTAACGTTATTCAGGAAACCATGAGGTTTGCTCGAGAAACTCGGAAACTGTTTATGAATTCGTGATCTTAGGACACGATTTTGTATGAAAACGTCAAATTTCAGCATAAAAATTTTCATCAAAATTTCCGAAAAATTTTCATCGATTTGGTTAGAAAAAAAAGCGGAACAAAATTTTTCTCTTCTGATTTCGATGATAATTGAGTTTCTTTACAAATAAATGTCGTAGAACCAGAATTTTCAATCAGTTTTCAAAATTTTAAATTTTTTGGGAATTTTTTATCCTGGAAATTAACATTTTCTGATTGAATCGAGCGCTCAGATTCATCATCAGTTTCTACATAAACCTCATAGTATCCTCGAAAAATCGATCAGAAATTGCACTAAAATTTCAAAATCTGGTGAAATGAGAGCTTTCTTCCAAATGAGTTCTTGTATCGGAAATCTGATTAGGAATTTGTGTTTTTCGACCTCAAATTGGTCAGAAACTACATTTTTATCTAGATCGGAAAAAAAAATTTTCGACTTTTTTTCCGACGAAAATGATGAAAATTTTTCCAAAATTTTTTGAGAATTTTTTATTCGAGAAATTAACATTTTATTATCGAATCGGGCGCGCAGATCACGAATTTATCACCAGTTTTTACATGAACCTCATAGGTTTCTCGAAAATTCGATCAGAAATTTCACAAAAATTTCAAAATCTGGTGAAATGAAGGCTATCTTCCAAATTAGTTGTTGTATCGGAAATCTGATTACAAATTTGTGGAATTTTGATTACGAAAATGATGGAAATTTTTCGAAAAATATTTGAGAATTTTTTTATCCTAGAAATTGACATTTTCTCATCTCATCGGGCGAGCAGATCACGAATCATCAGTATCTATATAAATCTCATAGTTTCCTCGAAAATTCGATCAGAAATTTCACTAAAATTTCAAAATCTGGTGAAATGAAAGCTATCTTCCAAATAAGTTGTTGTATCGGAAATCTGACAAGGAATTTGTGTTTTTTGACCTTAAATTAGTCAGAAACTACATTTTCATCGAGATCGGAAGAAACAAATTTTTGAATTTTTTTCCGACGATGATTTTTTTCGAAAATTTTTTGAAAATTTTTTATCCTGGAAAACAACATTTTCTCATTAAATTAGTAAGAAATTATATTTTCATCGAGATCGGAAAAAAAATTTTCGACTTTTTTTCCGACGAAAATGATGGAAATTTTCCCAAAATTTTTTGAGAATTTTTTATCCTGGAAATTGAACATTTTTCTCATTGAATCGGGCGCGCAGATCACGAATTTATCATCAGTTTCTACATAAACCTCATAGTTTCCTCGAAAATTCGATCAGAAATTTCACTAAAATTTCAAAATCTGATGAAATGAAAGCTATCTTCCAAATTAGTAGATGTATCGGAAATAGGAATTTGTGTTTTCGACCTCAAATTAGTCAGAAACTACATTTTCATCGAGATCGGAAGAGAAGATTTTCGACTTTTTTTCCGACGAAAATGATGGAAATTTTTCGAAAATTTTTGAGAATTTTTTATCCTGAAATTAACATTCTCACATTGAATTTGGCGCGCAGATCACGAATTTATCATCAGTTTCTACATAAACCTCATAGTTTCCTCGAAAATTCGATCAGAAATTTCACTAAAATTTCAAAATCTGTCGAAATGAAAGCTATCTTCCAAATTAGTTGTTGTATCGGAAATCTGATTAGAAATTTGTGTTTTTCTACCTCAAATTAGTCAGAAACTACATTTTCATCGAGATCGGAAGAAAAAATTTTCGACTTTTTTTCCGACGAAAATGATGGAAATTTTTCGAAAATTTTTTGAGAATTTTTATCCTGGAAATTAACATTTTCTCATTGAATCGGCGCGCAGATCACGAATTTATCATCAGTTTCTACATAAACCTCATAGTTTCCTCGAAAATTCGATCAGAAATTTCACTAAAATTTCAAAATCTTGTGAAATGAAAGCTATCTTCCAAATTAGTTGTTGTATCGGAAATCTGATTAGGAATTTGTGTTTTTCGACCCCAAATTAGTCAGAAACTACATTTTCATCGAGATCGGAAGAAAAAATTTTCGACTTTTTTTTCGACGAAAATGATGGAAATTTTTCTGAAATTTTTTGAGAATTTTTTATCCTGAAAATTAACATTTTCTCATTAAATCGAGCACGCAGATCACGAATTTATCATCAGTTTCTACATTAAAACCTCATAGTTTTATCGAAAATTCTATCAGAAATTTCACTAAAATTTCAAAATCTGGTGAAATGAAAGCTATCTTCCAAATTAGTTGTTGTATCGGAAATCTGATTAGGAATTTGTGTTTTTCGACCTCAAATTAGTCAGAAACTACATTTTCATCGAGATCGCAAGAAAAAAATTTTCGACTTTTTTTCCGACGAAAATGATGGAAATTTTTCGAAAATTTTTGAGAATTTTTTATCCTGGAAATTAACGTTTTCTCATTGAATCGTGCCCACAGATCACGAATTTATCATCAGTTTCTACATCAACCTCATAGTTTCCTCGAAAATTCGATCAGAAATTTCACTAAAATTTCAAAATCTGGTGAAATGAAAGCTATCTTCCAAATTAGTTGTTGTATCGGAAATCTGATTAGGAATTTGTGTTTTTCGTCCTCAAATTAGTCTGAAACTCCATTTTCATCGAGATCGGAAGAAAAATATTCCCGACTTTTTTCCGAAGAAAACGATGGAAATTTCTCTAAAAATTTTTGAGAATTTTTTATCCTAGAAATTAACATTTTCTCATTGAATCGAGTGCGCAGATCACGAATTTATCACCAATTTCAACATAAACCTAATAGTTTCCCCGAAAATTCGATCAGAAATTTCACTGAAATTTCAAAATCTTGTGAAATGAAAGCTATCTTCCAAATTACTTGTTGTATCTGAAATCTGATTAGGAATTCGTGTTTTTCTACCTCAAATTAGTCACAAACTACATTTTCATCGAGATCAGAAGAAAAAAATTTTCGACTTTTTTTCCGACGAAAATGATGGGAATTTTTCGGAAATTTTTTGAGAACTTTTTATCCTGGAAATTCACATTTTCTCATTGAATCGGGTGCGCATATCACGAATTTATCATCAGTTTCTACATAAACCTCATAGTTTCCTCGAAAATTCGATCAGAAATTTAAAAATCTGGTGAAATGAAAGCTATCTTCCAAATTAGTTGTTGTATCGGAAATATGATAAGGAATTTGTGTTTTTCGACCTCAAATAAGTCAGAAGCTAATTTCCATTTCGGAAAAAAAAACTTTTCGATTTTTTTCGACGAAAATGAAAATTTTTCCAAAATTTTCGACTTTTTTACTCCGAAATTAAATTTTCTCATTGATGGAATCACGAATTATTGTTTCTACAAAACCTTTTTCCTCGAAAATTTGATCAGAAATTTCACTAAAATTTCAAAATCTGGTGAAATGAAAGCTATCTTCCAAATTAGTTGCTGTAGCGGATATCTGATTAGGAATTTGTGTTTTTCGAACTCAAATTAGTCAGAAACTACATTTTCATGGAGATCGGAAGAAATAAATTTTCGACTTTTTTTCCGACGAAAGTATGGAAATTTATCGAAATTTTTTTCAGAATTTTTTTTTCTGGAAATTGACTTTTTCTCATTGAATCGGGCTCGCAGATCATGAATTTATCATCAGTTTCTACATCAACCTCATAGTTTCCTCGAAAATTCGATCAGAAATTTCACCAAAATTTCAAAATCTGGTGAAATGAAAGCTATCTTCCAAATTAGTTGTTGTATCGGAAATATGATTAGAATTTGTGTTTTTCGACCTCAAATTAGTCAGAAACTACATTTTCATCGAGATCGGAAGAAAAAACTTTTCGACTTTTTTTCCGACGAAAATGAATTTTTCGAAAAATTTTAGGGAATTTTTCATCCTAGAAATTAATATTTTCTCATTGAATCTGACGCGCAGATCACGAATTTATCTTCAGTTTCTACATAAATCTCATAGTTTCCTCGAAAATTCGATCAGAAATCTCACTAAAATTTCAAAATTTGGTGACATGAAAGTTATCTTCCAAATGAGTTGTTGTATCGGAAATCTGATTAGGAATTTGTGTTTTTCGACCTCAAATTAGTCAGAATCCCAAAATTTTTTGAGAATTTCCTATGCTGAAAATTAATATTTTCTGATTAAATCGGTCGCGCAGATCACGAATTTATCATCAGTTTCTACATAAACCTCATAGTTTTCTCGTAAATTCGATCAGAAATTTCACTAACCTTTGAAAATCTGGTGAAATGAAAGTTATCTTCCAAATTAGTCGTTGTATCGGAAATCTGATAAGGAATTTGTGTTTTAGTCAGAAACTACATTTTCATCGGGATCGGAAGAAAAAAATTTTCGACTTTTTTTCCGACGAAAGTGATGGAAATTTTCCCAGAATTCGTTCAGAATTTTTTATCCTAGAAAGTATCATTTTCTCATTAAATCGGGCCCGCAGATCACGAATTCATCATCAGTTTCTACATAAACCTCATAGTTTCCTCGAAAATTCGATCAGAAATCCCACTAAAATTTCAAAATCTTTTTTTTTTTTTTTTTTTTTTTTTGACGAAGGGAAAAATGCATTTACGCACTGTGTGTGGGACTCGCTGTTGGCCAGAATACCCACTAAAAAACCCTCCGAGTAATCACAATAGGGCGACTCAAGTTGTTACTCCTCCCCAGCTTTGTGATCACACCAACGTCTTTACTAGGCAGGAAACCAGGTATGTATACCCATAACATCTCCCTAGTAAGACCCTCCTCTCCTCCTTCTGCTCCTATTCCATATTGTTCCCCTCCTCCTGTTGACGCATCCTATCCTCCACTTCTTTCCTTTTCATAATATCCACAATATATTCATAACCAGCTCTCCACTTCTCTCTAGTTTTCATCATTTCCTCTAACAAAGTGTCCGCGTTCACCACTCTGCCTAGTTTTTTCCACGCAGCTTTCCTTTCATTACTCCATCTCTTGCATGAAAATATAGTGTGTTCCGGACTATCCGGAACCTCACATTCTCCACAGAGATCTGTTCTCGTTTTCTTTATTCTGCAGGTATACGTAAAATATGATCCATGTCCCGTTAAAAACTCCGTGAAATAGTAATTGGTTGTGCGGAATTTGCAATCCACCCACCCTCCAATATCCGGAATCAACCTTTTCGTCCACTGTGCCTTATCCTCTATCCTATCCCAACGTTCTTGCCAATCCCTGATAGTCCTTCTGCGAGCCATCCACCTCACTCCTGGTAATCTACCATTTCCGACCGTATATAAAAAGCTCATCTCCGCAATCTGCAGGTCAATCGGTGCTGTTGCCGCGATAACCTGTACCGCTTCTGCCGATACAGTACGATATCCACTAATTACTCGCAGCAGGATGATTCTCTGCATAGAGATGAGCTTCTGTTTATGTATCTCCTTTTTTACCGCTTCCTTCCATACTGGAGCCGCGTAGAGGGCCACGCTATGCGCCACCGCTGCAAGAACTCGTCTCTTGTGCTCAGATGGTCCATTTACATTCGGCATTATCTCCCTCAAGGCTTCCATCTTTTGTCCAACTTTTTTTATAACGTGATTAACATGAGGACCAAATGTAAAGCCCTTATTCAACACGACCCCTAGGTATTTCACCTCCCTGACGGGTCTCTTTGTGACTCCCTTCAGGCAGATTGAAATATCTCCCTTTCGTCCACCCTTGAGCACAATGATTTCCGTTTTATGTGTGGCTATGGTGAGACCTTTGTGCTCCATCCACTCCGACACCATCCTGAAAGCTCCTTCTGCCTCACTTTTGACCTTGTTAACGGTGTCTCCCTCAACAATCAGCGCCAGATCATCAGCGTAGGCGAGCGGACTAACACCTTCTCTGTAACGCAAGTCTAAGACACCATTATACATGAGGTTCCACAGAGTAGGACCGAGGACCGATCCCTGCGGAACTCCCATGCTACACTTATGTGTCACCGGCCCCACCCTCACCACTCTATCCGTGAAATAATTCTCCACTGTACGGACAAGGTAGGGAGCAATGTTCGCTGTCCTCATCGCCTCCATGATAGCACTCCATCGAGCTGTGTTGAACGCATTCTTCACGTCTATAAAGACTACAAGACACCACTTCCTGTTTGAGTCTCTCACTTTGCGCTTCAATTCAGAAATGGCACTCACCGTTGAATGGCCTGATCTGAATCCGTGTTGGCTTTCCGACATCCTTCCTGTTTCCTCTATTCCTTCAAGCACTCTGTTCAGTATCAACCTTTCATAGACCTTTCCAACTACGCTAGTGAGACATATTGGACGATATGATACTTCCACTCCCTCCGCCACCTTTTGCTTCGGAATCAGCACCACTCTTGACTCTTTCCATTCTTTCGGAAAACTTTGCCTGGAAAGCAGTCCGTTAAACATATTCAGTATCGCGTCTGGTCTCTCCCTTATCATCACCTTCAAAGCTTCAGCCGTAATACCATCAGGACCAGGGGCTTTACCGGACTTTACACTTTGCAGACATTTTTTTAATTCATCTTCCGTGAAGAGTGGTGCACCCTCCACCTCCCCGTCCTTTCCCACTGATCGACAGCAGTCGGGAATAGCGCCTCTACTATTCTCCTCTTCTGTCTAACAGGAACATCGAAGGGTGTTCTTGTAGTTCTGCAGTAGCGGGTAGCTATCCTATATCCTTCCCCAAAAATGTCCTCTTCCAATTCCCTTAGAATCCCCTCCCATTGTCTCTTTTTGTTTCTAGCAATGATTTTCTTGAGCTCCTTCTTTTTTTGCTTCAATTCCTTCATCTGTCTCTGCAGAACTGCTAAAGTTACTTCCTGTCTACACCTCCATCTGGTTTGTATCCTCCTACATTCAATCACTTCTCTCCTGGCATTTTCTACCTCCTCACTCCACCAATACGGATACTTCTTAACATCTCCTGTTTTTTCCCTGATTGTCGCCAGTTTATACGCCTCCAACATCTCCCTATACACTCCCCATCCCTTGTCATTTAAAATATTTCCTATTAACTGCAAAAATTTTTTTTTTAGGAGGACATATTTTTCGAGCTTCCTGGCAGCCTTCACCGCAATGCAGCCCAGTTGGTAAGTAATATGGCCATGATACGTGTAAGGGTTACTGCTACTCACCTTCCAGTTCAAAACTTTCTTCACCATACGTCTCGAACCCAATGTGACATCTATGTGAGTCGCGGACTGTCCTCTCAAAAATGTGGGACTCCCGTTATTCGCGACCACCCAATCCATTTCTGCCATCCACTCCTCCACCTTCCTTCCTCTTGCATCCGAGCATGGCGACCCCCAAGCTTGGGATTTTGCGTTGATATCCCCTGCAATAATTGTACAATATTTGTGCCTCCGCACGGCATTGAATAACCGATCCAAGAAGCTCTCGAAAATATCTATTGAGACGTTAGGGGATATATAGATTGCATATATATGCATTCCTTCTAAGCTCACATGAACGTACCCCTCCTTCTTTTCCACACTCGCCACCTGTATATTTCTGTTACGAAACAACACTGCGACATCTAGGTTTTTATCAGTGATCCAATTTTCGCTAATACACATTTTTTTGTTCGGTTCTGCCAGCAATATCAGATCCACTGTTTCCTTCTGTGCTTCCGCAAACACAAAATCGTGAGCGGCCCGTGATCTTCCAACGTTAGTTTGTAGTATCCTTAGTTCTGGAAATGAAGAAGCCCCGTATTCGAAACTACAGCCACAAACAACACACTACAGGTAAGTATATCACGACATTTTGAAAACGATAATAAATTACTGATAAATAAATAAATAATATGTATAAATAAAACTCTGTAAAATAAATAGTATAAATATAGTTCTATGATTAAAAATATCCCTCTGTTTCCTATCCCTATCTAACGACCACTGTCGCAACCCTTGCTGGCCGTCCTGTGGCCTGAGTGTACACAATCCAGACAGTAGGGTCTCGCCTTGCAATCCCTCACCAAATGATCTTTCTGTCCGCAATTTCTACATAATTTAGATCTATCGGGACCTTTGCACTCCTTCGCTATATGACCCGTGGCCCAACATCTGTGACACCTTTCAATATCAATGCGAGCCCTTATGTCAGCATCAGATAACCCAATTCTCACTTTACCAATATCTAGTAAGTGATTGATCACTTCAGCTTCCGCCAATATCGTTGCGGCCTGTCTACCACCTGCCAAAGGTCTTATCGCTTTTATCTCGACTGTTTCATGTTTTGTGGGGAGTATCTGTTTAATCTCTGCTTTTATTTCTTCCACCGTAATGTCTATATCCAAACCATAAATGTTCGCGGCCTTTCTTCTCCCCTTTTTGCCATAGACTTTAACTGCACTCTCTTTTATGTTTTTTCTGAGTTTCTCTGCAATTCTTTCCGTTGCAGAACTATCCTTTACCACCTCAATCAATAAATGTCCCTCTCTGGTTTGCCTTATCCCCTTTATCTCCTCGCCACATCGTCATTCCGCGGAATGACCTTCTTCACATTTGAGACCATTTGGGCATAGGTGATGCCTTCTACCCTTGGAATCATTACAGCTTCCGTACTATAGTTTCTCGCTTGAGTAGGTTCTCTCGATGTCTTCGCTTCAGTTTTCACGTGAATATGTAGTTTCTTTCTCAAGCCATGAAAGGCACACTCCGCAATTTTTCTCTTTATGATCGAAGGCAAGCTTCCTCCAATCACTAAGTGTGCCACCTCCGCCTGCGACTCCCTGTCCACTCTCTCTGCGATCTTACGGCAAATGCGATATATTTCTGCAATGTCCGTATCTTCTCCATCTATCATTCCCATAATAAATATTCCCTCGTCACATTGCGTGCATCCATCCGTTTCCCACCCTCCTGGTTTACATGAGACGATCTGTCCTTTGGCTAGATTCCCTCCTCTAATAAAATTAAATAGACCTCTCTGTGTTCCTAAGATTTTCCTCAAATAGGGTAGTTTCGCCGCATTATCTGAATGTGCTAAAATTATCATATCTCCCACCAGCTCAGGGTTAGCAATGCTGCGATCATCTTGCTTCCCATCGTAAACTTCTTCCGGCCAATTTTGCTCCACGACTTCAGTTACTTCTTCTGCTTCCATAACCTTCAACATACGATTCTTGATGTCCCTACATATTGCCTCCCTATTCAAATTTTCTATTGGTTCCGTCTGAGTTCCAACTTCAAAAAATCTTTCTCTTGTATTTCCATATTACTTGATTCCTTACCCTCCTTACTCATTTCATCAATCAGATCCCTAAGCTTTCTCAGTTCCTCCGTTATAGCACAACTTCCTTCTTTCTGAACAGCCTTATCGATCTCATCTATCTGATTATGTATTTTTTGTAGCAATACCTTCGACACCTGCGGAGTATCCATCGTGTGTTGTTCCACTTCCTGATTTTCTCTCTCTACTATAGGAGAGAGGATTTTCCTCTTCTTCGCCATCCTTTCTTCCTTCTGTGGTGTTGTCAAATCCACAATCGTAAACGAGGCTTCAGTCTTCTCGAAAATTCTTGCAATAGGTGAAGACTCATTGTCCTTCAAACACCAATCCAGGAAATTTTTATTCTGAGCTTTCTGAGGAGTCGATTCCACCTCTTCGTACTTCCATTATTGCTCTCTGGTAGACTATAGCAATCTTCCGTGCACGATATACTCTGCCTTGCCTCCGGAGGTGATCGACTTAGGCGAGAGCTCCTTCTGAATATCTGTTCCATATCCTCCATAGTCATATCCGTATCTGTCTCCTTATTCTTCACTCCAGTAGTCTCTGACACCGTTTCTTCCGAACTCTTTTTCTCCTTCTTCACCTCACTCAGTTCCTTAATCCTACTCAAGTCCTTTTCATATCCGGCCGTTTTCCTGTCAGTAGCAGTTGTCTCCTCCTTGGCCTGACTTACCAAGGCAGTTCTGCGGTCGCTCAACTCACGTGACGGGCCCGCTCCCTCGCCCGTCACGGAGACTGTCACCTTGCTCTTCAATGACTTTTTCATGTTCACAAGGTAACCCGCCTTACGACGTTCTTACGCGGCAGTGCGAGGCACACATCCGCTATGCTCGGGTTTGAGAGGTTTTCCTTCCTCGTCAGAGCACAAGCGGCCGCCCGCTCCGGGTCAGACGCCACCGTGCTGGGTTTGATTTCAGGGTTTTCCTTCCCCTAGCCTTTGGGACACCAATCCCTCACTGCAAGGCAGCAGCATAAATAGACCTCTCCTCCGCCATACCAGGCCCGGCAAAGCCGTATACTGACAGGCGGAAAAGGAGGACCAGGTTTTTTCAAGAGTTTTCCTTCTCTGTTGCAGATGCCGTCCGCTCCGGAACAGCCACAACTGCCACCCCCAAGATAAGCCGCTCGACTCGAGACAGACGCATATCTTGGAGGAATTGCTTGCTGGTTTTGGTCCGGGGGTGGTATTTTATTTTCCACCTGTCCTCTAGCCGATGCCAGCGAACATTCCTCTATCCGCCACCTGAGGACCCGCCCAGTAGGAGACCAGCACCAACTCCCTTGGGTTGGTGCTGGTTTTCAAATTTCAAAATCTGGTGAAATGAAAGCTATCTTCCAAATTAGTTGTTGTATCGGAAAACTGATGAGGAATTTGTGTTTTTAGACCTCAAATTGAGTTAGAAACTACATTTTCATCGAGATCGGAAAAAAAATTGTCGACTTTTTTTCCGACGCAACTGATGGAAATTTTTCGGAAAATTTTTGAGCATTTTTTATCCTGGAAATTAACACTTTCTCAATAAATCGGGCGCGGAGATCACGAATTTATCATCAGTTTCTACATAAACCTCATGGTTTCCTAAAATTTCAAAATCTGGTGAAATGAAAGCTATCTTCCAAATTAGTTGTTGTATCGGAAATCTGATCAGGAATTAGTGTTTTTCGACCTCAAATTATTCAGAAACATAGTTTCCTCGAGAATTCGATCAGAAATTTCACTTAAATTTCAAAATCTGGTGAAATGAAAGCAATCTTCCAAATTAGTTCTTGTATCGGAAATCTGAGTAGGAATTTTTATTTTCCGACCTTATATTAATCAGAACCCACATTTCCATCTAGATCGGAAAAAAAAAATTTTGACTTTTTTTCCGACGAAAATGATGAAAATTTTTCCAAAATTCTTTGAGAATTTTTTACTCTTGAAATTAACATTTTCTCATTGAATCTGGCGCGCTGATCACGATTTTATAATCGGTTTCTACATAAACCTCATAGTTTCCTCGAAAATTCGATCAGAAATTCCACTAAAATCTCAAAATCTGGTGAAATGAAAGCTATCTTCCAAATTAGTTGTTGTATCGGAAATCTGATTAGGAATTTGTGTTTTTCGACCTCAAATTAGCCAGAAACTACATTTTCATTGAGATCGGAAAAATTTTGAAAAATTTTTGAAAAAATTTTCGACTTTTTTTCCGACGAAAATGATGCAAATTTTCCCAAAAGTTTTTGAGAATTTTTGATCCTAGAAATTATCATTTTCTCATTAAATCGGGCGCGGAGTTCACGAATTCATCAGTTTCTACATAAACCTCATGGTTTCCTCGAAAATTCGATCAGAAATTTCACTAAAATTGCAAAATCTGGTGAAATGACGCTTTTGACCGCTAAGCAACCGAGGTCTATACTTCGAGATGCAACTTCAATTCATATCTAACACTCTTGTAGCTGCCAAGCTAATTATTCGGGATACGAATCCCAGTCGAGTTCAAAACTTTTGAAATGTAATTTCAATTCTAAATTTTCACTATAAAAATAAATAATTCATTTGTGTATTGTGAGACTTGAATGAAGTCTGTACGCGATATTTAACTAAATTGAATTAAATTCTTTCCCTAAGTTGTCTAGAACTATTATTGTTATATTTCAGCACTGATAATTATTAATCTTGGAAGGTCGCAATAGGTGGTCAGTCTAAATATGTGAATACTGTCTCGTACCAAGTAGTGTCGTCTCAATCGAGTAAATCGTCTCATAATCAGGTGGAATCGTCACCATTGGTCATCCAAAATGAATTAATTCAAGGGTGAAGTTGTCACACATACACATATATATATATATATATATATATATATATATATATATATATATATATATATATATATATATATATATATATATATATATATATATATATATATATATATATATATATATATATATATATATATATATCTAATTATATGTAATCAAAAGTTTTTGTTAGAACTCCCTTAATTTTTTTATATGTAATTGTATCACTAAGCATTTCGTTAATTTTTTGTTCATATTCATTAGTTTCTAGAATGACTGTTTTATTTCCTTTATCGGATTTTGTTATAGTTAATTGTGGATTAGATTTTATGAATGATTTTGTTTTATTTAAATTTTTCATCAGAAGTTTATTTTCAGATGTATTTTTTATATTTTGAAAATTATTATGGTATGATTCAATTGTATTAGCTACCTTCAGTCGAATTGAGTTTTGATTTTCAGTAGGTAATTTGGAAATTCCTTTTTCTATTTTTGTAATAATATTGAAAATTTGAATTTGATCTACGTTATTTATTTGTATCGCGTGTTTTGGATCTAAATTGAGTATACTGTTGACATGCTCTGGTATTTCTGTTTTTGTTGTATTTATTACATCATCATAGGATGATGATGTTGAAAATTCTATACTTATTTGTTCAGCGTAAAGTTTGTTGAATTTTCTTATTTTCTTGAGTTAATTTTTTTCATTAGGAATATTAATTTTTCTAGTTTTATTTTGTTGAAAATTTTCGGATATATGAATTGGGAGAGTATTTTTTAATGATTTTGTATTATTTTTGTGAGTGTTTTTATTTCTTTTGTTGTATTTTGTTTATAATAAGGTTGATAGTTTTTTGTTTATATTTTTTGTTAAGATCTTTTTTTTTGTTAAGTTTCTGTTTAATTTCAGGAATGTGGGGCATATTCCATTATGCTTGCATCTAAGTAAGAATATGCTTCTTGATTGTAGGTTTATTTGTTTTTTATTCAAATTGAAGAGGCGTTAAAAATTGATTTTGGCTTGATATCCATATTGTTCTTCTATATTCTTGAAGAAATTGAAAATTCCAGACATAGTGTTTGTAAGTTATGAAAATTGCTTTATTTCAGCTAGCAATTATTATATTTCCTGAAATTGATTTATTGCCTGTTTAAGATATTTAATTTTGAATGTTTTCAGCAATGACTGGCTTCTTTTGATATGAAAAAGTTTATTTATGTAAATGTTTCGTTGTTGTATTACAACTTTGTCAAAACTAATGAATAATTGAATTTATGAGTTACTATAGATATCAAATGTCAAACTTATTTTTTAGAAAAATCAAATTAGTATTTTTGTGTTAAAAATTAATAAAAACTTTCAAAATAAAATATCTTAACCAGGCAATAAATCAATTTCAAGAAATATATATATATATATATATATATATATATATATATATATATATATATATATATATATATATATATATATATATATATATATATATATATATATATATATATATATATATATATATATATATATATATATATATATATATATATATATATATATATATATATATATATGTGTGTGTGTTCGCTATTCGGGGATGTGTCTGACAAATGCGAAATCAACATTGACTCATTTGCATTCATTTTTCGGGTTTACTTAGAATCTCTTGATTCATTTATATCATTATTATCTATTATACATTATTATTACCTCTTTTACTGATTATCTATATCCCTCTAACCTACAAAGGACGTGGTTTCATAATGGTAGAAGAATTTTCAAAATCAGTATCTATATCCGAAGATTATCCCCTACGTCACAAACATTACCTATTCATAAAATTAGTGTGGATACAATTGAATATTGTATACACAGATAGAATTGACTACGTTATATGATCGCTTTGATGAAGAGGGAGGCATACCTTTCACTAGTGAAAAGATTTCTACGGCTTTCGAGGCAGTTTCAGACAAATGAATACAAAGAGACTCAGATATGCAAATTCAAGATGAAGTTGCTAATTGTGTTTTGAAAATAATAAATGAAATAAGATTTCAATCCATAACAATGTTTTCAAAAGGAAAGATTTTAAGTTTGGGGAATATATTATACAGGATATACAAAATGACAGAATGAGTTTATAATTTCTTAAAATGTATTGTGAACATAATATAACAGTTTTTTACTATTATAACAATCAATTTAATTCAACATATAACAATTTAAAATATTAATCAACATATTACAATTCAAAATTGTATTCTAAAGGTATTTACACATATATACAATATAGTACACATATAACAGTTTTATATATTACATTTTTTCACTCAAAAAATTTTGTGCAATCAATTTCACTCATGCAGAATTTGAAGAAACAAATAAAGTTCGACGTATTTTAATATGAAAATGGGAATTACAAATATATGAAAACTCTATGTATAATTCTTTGGTCCCGTTATGCTGCAACGTAATTTCATTATAATTATTTCTTCATCCAAAAGAAATTCAATGTATTTCAATTTACTAGATTGAAATATTTCATTATGTATGCAGCTTGAACAAAGCTATTACTATTAGATAATAAAACATTGGTTGATTGATTTAAACATTTGACAAAATGAAATTTGTTGTTGCAAAAGTTAGAATTGTTTTCTACAAAAAGAATTAATTTATTGCACTGAGTTTCTCTCAATAAATGTGCCACAGATAGATTTCAAAATTTATCAGTTGAAGAAAAATGATAACACAGAAATATGGAAATAACTTACAGAAGAGACATTTCAAAATTACGGTGAGAAATAACATGAATCTATGTATGACTTTCATCCATCATCAGCTTATTCCTTTTCATTGTCAAAAAGAAATCGTCGAAGAGTAATAATAACATATATCGTTAGGAATTATTATTATATTTGACTTCGAGAAGAAAAACACTCATGCAAGTTAACAAAATCATCAATATCAAGATATTCTACCAATTTATAAATACAAATATCTGGTAAAAACGGAAATATTTTCCGTTTACACTTGTTCATATATCTACTGAAAAACTTAGACTGACTTATCTACGATTTGTGAATTCATTTAAATACCTACTTTCATAGAATACCTACCCCCTCCACTATTCAAAAAATAAAATCTTTTCTTCTGAATGTAGGGGAGACACCGGGGATGGTTGGCTATAGGGGCAGGAGGTAGATTAGGCTACAATAACTCGCCACTGTCACGTGTATTTTATCAACTAATCATGAAAGACAATGACCCCCGCGGTCCGCGAACTTGTGCGAAGTGAGGCGCCGCAGTCTCGTAGCGTTCTTGAACTGCATCTCATGTTGTATGTTTGGTCTCTTTAAGTAATTTTTTTGTTCGAATATTTTTTTGTTATTGTGCCTATTGAACAGTTTGAAACACTTTCATTGTTATGCCAAATATAAATATGATAGTTTTATTTTATATAATACAGTATAGCTTCCATGTTAGTGCCAGAGTTTGCAAACGATATTGAGTTAAAATTCAAAATGGAGTCAGGGGTTAGTTGACAAATTTTTTTCACGGTAGGTAGACTTATTAGTCAACCAACTTCTTTAAAATAAGTATAACATGTTTTATTTATTTCAAAGAATTGTGTGGGATACCTAATTGTTTATTTGCATTATCAATGTAAACAGTATTATGGTCTTCTCTCACATACTAAATCACAGTTTTGTATTTTTACAGAAAATGAGGAAGTACAAAAAAAAATCTGAAAAGGGTGATGTATCAAAAGTCAATGGCAATTCAACCATTGAGGTGAAATTTTCGATATCTCTGATATGAGAGATTGTCTGGAAAATTTATTGTTAACTTTATGTTATCACTGCTCGGAAAATCAACAACAAGAGGAATTGCTCAGAAATGAAGTCATTGAATCAAAGATAAACTTAATTTTCATTGAAATCGAAACAGTTTTACAGTTTACAGTTTCTTTCGAATATTGTCCATGACCAAATTGCTTGAAATTATTCAAAATTTTTTCATCTTGAAAATTGACTTTTTTCATTGAAACAAGATCACGATCACGAATCTAAAACTAGTCTCCCTATATTTTCATTTCCCCATAACATTTCTGTAACAGTGTTTCAATTGTTCATATGCGTGTCTCACAGTTCACACAACACTGTTGACATTTGAATTTGAGATTTATTTAAATGGAAAATGAGATAATGTAAGGTCCATTTCAGCCGAATTTTATATCAGAAGAAGAATGAAGATTGAAAATATTGAGTATTTGCAATGGGAACGTTCAATTCGATCAACTCAAGTATTTGCTCATTAAATTGAATGATAAATCCAAATGAATTCTAAATAATTTTGCAATTTTTGACTAGCAATTTCGAAAGTGCTTTTGATAAATGATATATACCTACTAATCTCATAGAGTTCAATGAACCTAATATTCATATCATTTTGATATAAATAGTATGTAATATAATTAGTATAAACCATTATTTTATTACTATACTATATTATAATATACATATCAATTCAACATATTAATTCCTTCATGCAATCACCCGTTAAAATAATAATATTTATAATAATAATATTTATTAATCCTTCAAGACATTTGACAAATGTATAGGATAAGTCGATTCAAGAAAATTGTAAATACAACAAAATACATAAAATATAAAATTAGTAAAAAACACAACATACAAATATACATCAAATATAAAAATAGTATAAAATACAAAATACAAATGAAATGAGTATAAAATAAAAATATTTACAGGCCACACAAGTTATAGCAATGTATCATATCATCCATCATAAACTCCTCAACGCCATAATAATCCTTGGATAATAACACTTTTTTGAGGCATCTTTTTAGTGATATCAGCTTAAGATGACGGAGATCACAGGTAAATGATTGTATAATTTAATTCCCTGATATATATGACCCTGTTGAAATTTAGCAGTTTTGTGTTTAGGGAGAGCCAGTAAGTCGTTATTTCCTGTTGGGTAACTATGAACCGCACTATGAGTTTTAAATGAATTGATGTTGTCCTTAATGTACAAAATACAGTTTAAAATATAAATACATGGGAATGTCAAAATTTTATGTCTAATAAAATATTCTCTGCAAGATTCCCTAAGAGGTAAATTCAACACAGTACGGATAATTCTTTTTTGACATAAAAAAATTCTAAAACTATCAGTAGAGTTCCCCCAGAGAATAACATTATAAGACATATGGCAATAAACATAACTATAATACACAGTTAACAAAGATTCGAGTGACATGGTATCCCCTATACGTGACAAGGCATATCTCGATTTGTTAAGTATTTTACTCACATAATCAACATGGTCAGACCAGCGTAGGTTCTGGTCAACATAAATTCCTGAGAACTTAACTCAATTGGCAGAAGTGTAGCCTGTTCCACTATAACTGAACCGCATATTGGCCATATTATTCCGAGAGGAAAAATGCACATACTGCGTTTTGGAAGCATTACTTACAAGGAGGTTCTTGCTGTACCAGTCATTGAAACATTTTATTATTTCCCCTGTCTTAGTAATAAACTCGTCATGAGTGAGCGCTGTGACAATTATTGAGGTGTCGTCAGCAAACAGAGTCAACAATTCAGCATTAATGTGCTTAGGAAAGTCGTTGACAAAAAGCAAAAAATTAATGGTCCCAGAACGGAGCCCTGAGGAACACCAGAAGACAAATCATGTACTTCAGAGAAGACACCATCAACACTGACTGTCATCCGCCTGTCAGCAAGATAATCGCATATCCACTTCAAAATTACACTCCTGAATCCCAAGTTGTAGAGTTTGCACCTTCCGAAACCGAAGTCAATAGTATCAAAAGCGCGGGATAAATCGAAGAAAATGCCCATTACATACTTTCCCTCATCCAGATTTGTGCAAACAAACTCAACCAGGCTACTGGCAGCGGACTGGGTAGATTTACCCAAACGGAAACCATACTGACTTTCAGAGAGAATATTGTACTTTGACAAAAAGTCACATAGTCTGTTATACACAATCTTTTCGAAGATTCTATAAAAGACACTCAAAATAGATATTGGCCTGTAATTGACCATGTCTTCTGGATTACTTTTTTTGAATATGGGTACGATCGTTGCTGTTTTTAATGAAGTCGGAAACTTTCCAGCATTAATAGAGAGATTAATTAAATGTGCGAAAAGTTCAGCCATGCTAGCAATTATAGGCTTTATCAGCTTAATCGACATGCCATCAAGACCCGCACTAGGCTTATTCTTCAAGGAAGCCACCGTAGAGATGACTTCATATGAAGTAACAGGATGGAAGAAAAACGATCGAATATTCATCCTGGAAACGGTACAGGACGTTGATCTCCTAATGCCAAAGTGATCCTGAAGTAGTTCCTCTGTCACGTTGGCAGAATATACACCAAAAATATTTGCTACATTTTTGTGAACTGTGTGCACTCTACCTTCTACAACAAGCTTCCTTGGGCGATGAATAGTACACCATCCAAGATCACGATTAACAATATTCCAAACAGTTTTCATTCTGTTGTTGAAATTGCGGATAAGGGTTACGTTGTAATAGTTCCTAGCACCAGCCAGCATAACCTTATAATTTATTTTAGCCACTCGGTAAGTATGCCGAGATTCTACAGTGTTCAAACTTTTACACAACCAATATAAATTTTTCAGATCTTGGCTGGCTTTTCTTATATCAGGTGAAATCCAACCCGGTGGTCTGCAATCACTAGAACCATATGAATATAAAATAGGACAGTACTTGTAAACTTATATTATCAAATAACTTATATTATCATGCGACAAGTCTCTGTATTTTCTAACATCATTCGATTTATTATATTTTCTTTAATGTTCACAAGTTATTGTAAAAACTCTATGGTCACTAAAACCCGCCTCATAAACATTTGTTCTAACATAACGAGCATCAAAATATAGTCAACCTTTGTTGACGTTGTTACATTATTTTTATTAGTGACAATCCTTCATGCAATCACCCGTTATATATATATATATATATATATATATATATATATATATATATATATATCATATATATATAACACATATATACATAATAACATGTTATATATATATATATATATATATATATATATATATATATATATATATATATATATATATATATATATATATATATATATATATATATATATATATCAAGGCTGGCCAATAGTTTTTCAAGGTGGGCAAAATTTCATAGACTGTGGTGCCGCCGGGCCAAATACCATATTCATAAGGTATTAATATACACAAAACGTACATTAAAAATTTGGTTTAATTTACTTTATTTGTAAATGAAATTAAGTAACATACATAATAACAACATTATTTCTATTTAATGAGAGCTGTGAAGAGGTTTTTGTGATAGTAATTTGTCGATATTTGGTTTTAAGTCTGATGTTGATAGTACAATCAAATCCGAAATGTGTTTTGCAGTGAGAGATGTGCGATATTTATTTTTGATGTATGATAGAGTTGAAAATGTTTTCTCACACACATAGGTGGAACCAAACCTGCTTAAAATTTGCATAGCAAGGTCGCGCAATGTTGGGAAATCTTCACTGGAAACGTTTTTCCAAAAACTTGCAAAACTTTCTGTTAGCTGCTCTGAAGATACATTTTCATAGAAAATTTGTTTCAGGGCAGTGTGGTTTTGAAGATCTGTTACTTCGAGCTGTATGTTTGCTGGATAATCAACCAAGTCAGTAGAACTGATAGCAAATGGATTTATAAACAGCTGAATATTTCTCTTGTCCGATTCAAAATCCTGGAATCTGTTTTCAAAAGACTCTTTTAAACATTTTATTTTTGATAGGTATTTAGGAATATCAAGGGCAGTGATCTCTAATTCTTCTTTTAAACTTGCAAGTGTGGAAAAATGGTCGACTTTATTTCTCTCTAAGTTTGCTGCGAACAAGTCCAACTTCCCTTTGAAACCATTGATCAAGTTGAACATTGTTGGAAGAGAACAATTTTTTCCTTGCAGTTTAAGGTTCAGGACATTAAGGTGCTTCAATGTATCAACTAAAAATGCAAGATCGCACAGCCATAATGAATTTTCAAGCAGAGCTCTCTCTGCTGGCAATGCTTGTTTTTTTTTCAGAAATTCCAGAACATGTTCCCTCAAATCATAAAAATGTTTCAACATTTCGCCTTTAGATAACCAGCGAACAGCGCAATAAAGATGTAATTCGCCGTATTCTTTTATTTCTTCTTCAAACAACGTTCTGAATTCTCGTCGGTTAAGTGCTCTGGCACGTATGAAATTAATGCAGCGTACTACTGGGTCAATCACGTCCTCGAAAGTCATGTCTTTAGCGCACAAAGCTTCTTGATGTATAATACAATGATAAGAAACAATTGTCGACCTATGTAATTTTGCAGCAAAGCTACAGCGCCATTGGTTTTCCCCATCATCGCAGGTGCTCCATCAGTGCAAACTGAATTGCATTTATCCCAGTTTAGGCTCTTACCCTCAATGCAATCTTTCAGTTTCATGAATATATCTTTTCCTGTGGTTGTAGTTTCCAGTTGAAAGAGGTCCAATATATCTTGAAATATATTGAAATTGTCATCAATACAGCGTACAAAAACAGCTAATTGCGCCATACCAGTTAAATCGCAGGTTTCGTCCAATGCAAGTGAATAATATCTACATTTAGTTACAAACTCTGCAATTTGACTGTTAATGTCTGTTGACATATCTTCTACTCGCCTCATTACTGTGTTGCGCGACAGTGAAATACTAGCTGCCATGGCTTTAACCTTTTGATCATTGCAGTTCTGTGCAAAAATGGACAAACTCTGTTTGATAATTTCCCCATCAGAAAACGGCTTTTTCTTCTTAGCCAATAATAAAGATATTTCATACGATGTTTTGACCATGGCTTCCAGTTCTTCGTGTCGTTTTACAAAAATATTTTGCTGTGAAAATAGTTCTTTCTTCTTTTTATTTATGAAATCAGTCCTTACAGCTGACCCCACTGGATACTCTTTGTCGAATTTTGTATGGTTTTGCTTAAAATGCCGCTATAAATTATATTTTTTAGCAACAGCTACTGTTGCTGAGCAAATGAGACACACAGGTTTGCGGGCTTTGCTTTCGGTGAAAAGGTATTTTGTTTCCCATTCTTCATGAAACGTCCGAGGGTTATCCTTTATTCTTGATGTACTCGTACTAGGTTTGCTGAGGGCCATACTAAAACAATAAAATGTACATGTAAAACTACATGTAAATGTAAATGTAAAACTACATGTAAATGTACATGTAGTTTCATGAAATGAAGGTTAGTACCTAAGTAAAATAAAACTATTAATTTGGACAGGCACCGCTCCACAATATCAATAAATATCTAATTAAGATTCGTAGGTACAAATCCTACATCTTGGGCAATAAGACCGCCGCGCCGCCTGCTGTGCAGGAAAGTATTTACAAACAAACAAACAAACTAATTGTAACACATGCAAATATTACACTTACCTGCAGAGAAGATGCAAAGTTTTGGTAGTATTCTTTCTAATTTATTAGAACGAATTGTCACAAAACGAATTAGTAATTCAATATACTTGCATTCAAGTAAGATTGATAACGGTACTAAGATGCTCGCTAACCGTCCGTTTGTCTGGCTATTGGAGGACGGGACCGATATGCGTGCGAAGTAGCGACAATACCCGAACGACGCGGATCGGTTGCGCTCGGCTGACCAATCAAGTGGAAGCAGTGCTATCGCACGCCGCGCTGCCGAAGTGCTAGCGGGAAAATTCAAATGCCTTGGCGCGAAGTGCTGGCGGGCAAATTCAAATGCCTTGGCGGGCCACTATGTGGCCCGCGGGCCTGGGTTTGGCGAGCTAAGATATATATATATATATATATATATATATATATATATATATATATATATATATATATGTTCTATATATATATAATTATAATCTATATATATAGAATATATATATATATATATTATATATTCTATATATATATATATATATATATATATATATATATATATATATATATATATATATATATATATATATATATATATATATATATATATATATATATATATATTTATAGAACAGTAATTTTTATCATGTTAACCAACCACGTGCGGACAAGAATAATTGTAATAATATTTATAGTGAAAATTGAGAATTGAAATTACATTTCAAAAGTTTTAAACTCGACTGGGATTCGAACCCAGGTTCTTTGGATTTACGCCCCACTGCTTTTGACCGCTGAGCTACCGAGGTCTACACTTTGAGATGCAACTTCAATTCATATCTAACAACTGTCTTATTCGTCAAGCTAGTTATTCGACGCTCGGATTGTCGTCTTCGGTACTTGCAGGCGAAAGTGAGTGACACCTACCCATCCTCCCAGATGTATTAATTTTTCCGTAAGGAACAATGATAATTATAGAACAGTAATTTTTATCGTGTTAGCCAACCACGTGCGGACATGAATAAATGTATTAATATTTATAGTGAAAATTGAGAATTGAAATTACATTTCAAAAGTTTTGATCTCGACTGGGATTCGAACTCAGGTTTTTCGGGTTTACGCCCCTCTGCTTTTGACCGCTAAGCTACCGAGGTCTACACTTTAAGATGCAACTTCAATTCATATCTAACATTTCTTATATTCGTCAAGCTAGTTATTCGACGTTCGGATTGTCGTCTTCGGTACTTGCAGGCGAAAGTGAGTGACACCTACCCATCCTTCCAGATGTATTAATTTTTCCGTAAGGAACAATGATGATTACAGAACAGTTATTTTTATCGTGTTAACCAAACACGTGCGGACATGAATAATTGTATTAATATTTATAGTGAAAATTAAGAATTTAAATCACATTTCAAATGATTTGTACTCGACTGTGATTCGAACCCAGGTTCTTTTGGTTTACGCCCCACTTTTTTACTTAACAAATCTTTATTTATAACATATTTACAATACATATATAATACATGAGTTATGCAAAAATTTAACATTATAGAACTTAAACTAAATACATAATTCATTTTTCATTACAATCTTAAAATTCTGACAGTTCCTACTTATTAGTTTTACTGTACATTTACTTCGTTTTTGACAAATATTATCTTGATATATATATGAGGGATCATATATGTGTAGATGATCGCTTTGCCTCTAGGTAATTATTTTTATGTTCTATTTGTACATTGTCGTTATATTCACATATTTTTAATTGTACAATACAGGAACCTATTTGCGAAAACCTGCTTTTGATACTTATGTCGTCTGACAAATTGTTGGCTTCTGTATTCGATTATAATCATGTCTAGCAGAGATCACCAAAGGAATGCTTTTCTACGAGATTTGAATACCAGGTATATGGTAGTGCGTTTTTGGTTCATATTCTCTCGTTGAATATAGGTAAATGTTGATATGGTAATTTGTGTTTCATGTTTTCTGTGTTGTGTGCTCTTAGGTTTGTTATATTTTTAGTCAGCGGGTTGTTGTTCAGTTGTGTTTTGTAAAATTTGTTGGCCATGTTATCTATGTATTGTCTGAGCAATTCTATATTCGCTTCTCGATGCAGTGTATCTATTGGGGTGAATCTGTCCATTTTTGTTATAAACCTTAACATTTTATTTTGAAAAACTTGCAAAGGTCTGAGTGTTGCATTACTTACGTTGCACCAGGCTGGTGCAGCGTATGTTATTGTTGGTCTTATTATTGTAGTATATATTAACCTCTTATTATATTTGCTGAGTTCACTATTTTTATTGAGAAGTGTGTATTTAGAGATTCCAAATGCTCTGTTTATTGTGCTTCGTATGTGTTTCTTGAAATTTAATCTTGTGTCTAATTCTACAGACTAGGTATTTTACAGACTGTTTTGTGTTAATAATGTGATTATCTATTCTAAGTGGTGTTAATATTTTATTGTTCGTAAATTTTCGTGTGAATATTATTTGTTCGGTTTTTGTTGTATTCATTTTTATTTTCCATTCTTCGTAGAATAACTTCAGTTTGTTAGCGTGATATCTTATTAATGAGTTGGCTGCTTCTGCTGAAAATGATTTTGCATAGATTGCTGTATCATCTTCAAATAGCGCTATTTTTGTGTTATGGAATTGGGGTATGTCGTGAATGAATATATTGAATAATTTTGGTCCTAGTACTCAGCCGTGTGGTACCCCGGCTTTTATACTTCTCGCTGTGGATAGGCAATTGTTTATTTTCACCTTAAACTGTCTTTTTATAAGATGAGAGTGTATCAGTTGTATCAGATAATGAGGAAATTTGTTGATCATCATTTTATATATTAATCCCTCAATCCAAACACGATCGAACGCCTTTTCTATCTCGAACAGGGCTAGTATCGTGTTGCTTTTGTTATTGAAATTTCTTACAATCTCATTTACAATTCTAACTATCTGTTGCGAAATATTATGTTGCGACTTAAATCCAAACTGGAATTCATCTTTTAGTTTAAGTTGTTTCAATGTTCTGTCAATCCGTTTTGAAATTAATTTTTCACATACCTTGCTAAGGATCGGTAAGAGGCTTATTGGTCTACAGCTTTTCTGGTCACTTGAAATTTTACCTGGCTTGAGAATGGGGATAACTATCGATGTTTTCCATAATTTTGGCCAGTATTGTAGTTTCATTATTGCATTCGAATATTACGAATATTGATTCGTAATCTCTGTAATTTAAACGGTTTTGTGATTTTAAGAAATCGTTCACCTTCTTTGTTAATTCTTTCTGGCTATTTGTTTCCTATTCTCCTAAAGTGGGTATTTGTTCTAAGTGAGATGCTAATTTATTCGCTTTTTCTTTATTAGTCAAAAATTTATTGTAATTATCTAACAATGTTGGTATTTTATGGAATGGTTTTTTCAACGTTTTGGTCATTTTCCAAATCGAATTATCCCTAGGATTCAAACTCTTGAGTTTTTCTGTCCATGTTGAGTTTTTGTGATTTTTAATTTCTGTTTTTATTTGTTTACTTAGTGCGTGCATAATATTTTTGTTTTTTTGGTTTCTTTGTGTCTGCCATCTCTTTCTATGTTTGTTTCTTAGTTTTATCAATTCTAGGATTGCTTCAGGAAGTTTGTCAGTATTAGTTTGAATTATTTTTGTCTTTATTTATGTGACTTCGTCTATAGTTTTCATAAGGATGTCTGTAAATATTTTAACTTCGTCTTCTCATTTCTCCGGACTATCAATATTGTATTTTATATATACTCTACGATTAATGAGTTGCCTGTATATGTTCCAGTTTGTATTTTCGTAACTTATTATTTCGCGTTGTATGTTTTCTTTCTTTATGTTGAATAGTTGGAAATACACGGAATTGTGATCAGAATTGAGTTCTGCATGAGATATTAGTTGAGATACTTTTTTAATATTTTTAATAAGAGCTATATCTATTGTGCTGGGGAATCCGTTGTTTTCTGGATAATGTGTATGATCGTCAGGAAAAAATAATGAACAATTATCGTTTTCATTTATATAGTTGTAAAGAGTGTTGCCATTTCTGTTGTTTCGTCTACAGTTCCAAGCCGTACGTGTTGCATTAAAATCGCCAATGACTATTGTTTTGTTCCCAGAGTTAATGAGTTTACATAGGCAATCTTTTTTGAATTTATTCAGTGGTCTGTTATATGTTGAAATTAAAGTGATGTTGTTTTCTAGTGTTATTCCTAAATTTTCTATACTGCAATTAATGTTTTTTATTTGTGAGAAAACGACTCCTCTCTTTATTAAAATCGCTACCCCACCGTGGCCGGTGTTAGTTTGTCTTTCTCTTCGTAGAATTTCGTAACCTCTACAATTTAATTTATGCTCTTTTTTCAAACGTGTTTCGTTGATTAACATAATATCAATTTCATGTTTTCGCAAATAGCTTTGAAGTTCTGACATTTAATTACTAATGCCGTTAGCGTTCCAGTGTGCGATATTGAACTTAAAAACCATTAATTTCTAAGTTTTGTGTAAATTCAAAAAATATTTAAAACCGCTCTACATGTTTATTAGTACTGACTAATTTTTTATTTAGATATACTTATAGCTAGAAGAAATTTATTTACATCTATTAAACTATTAAGAGTTTTCAGTTCATTACTCAGTTTAGTAAATTCACTTAACTCAACGCAATTGTTATGATCACTATTTTCGTTTATTTTTCGCTGATCAGGCAGTTTTTGTCTCTGGCTAGCAGATTTTTCTCTGGTTTCCCATACATTGGTAGTTGGGATTGGAGCAGGAATGTATTTTGGCACTACACTTTTGTTTTTACGCACGAAACTTTGTTTGTTCTCTATTATTTTCTTGTACACAGGGCACTCGACGTTGTTAGCGGTGTGTTGACCACCACAATTCGCGCACTTTGGTGTATCGTCAATTTTCAATGGACACTCCGATGTTAGGTGATCATTAGCACAACGCAGGCACGATGGTGTTGCGTTACAATTTGTTGTAGAGTGGCCCCACATTTTACATCTGTGGCATTGGGTTATTGTTTTTTCACTAAAGTATCTTGTCCAGCTTACTTTAGTATAATTTATTATGTATATCGTTTTTTGTAAATACTTCAGTACAATATCTTTGCCTGTTATTACAAGATAGATTGGTCTTCTGGTGTTTTTCATTTTGTAGATTTTCTCTACTTTTATTTTATAAGTGTCCTCTATTTCGTTTTTTATATCGTCCACGCTTGCGTCGTTATCCAATCCTTCGAGGACGAACGCGTGCGTCTTTTGGTCTTTCCTAGTGTACGTATGGTAATCTATATTCTGTTCTTTTAAGAACATGTTTACCTGATTCCAGTCATGTTCGTTTTTGACAAATATATTTGTATTGTTTTTATTATATTTTAAATGAAATTTATTTTTAGTTAATTCTTTTAAGGTTTCAACTAATTTTTATGGTTGTTTATTTTCCCATGTAATACCATGGGAGGAAGTTTGTTTTCTTTTTTTGGATTATAATTGCCTAACAAGGTATTTTCACTATTTTGGTTTTCTTCTTCCATCTCTACGTTTTCTAGTTTTGTGAATCTATTGTTCACCGGTACTTCATTTCGGGGGTTCCTTTCCTTCACCTTTTTCACGCTGGGATGAGTTTGGGAGGGATTTTCATCGTCTTGTATTCTCCTTTTGTTTTTAAGAAGTCTTAATGGTGGGAACTGGTCCGTCGTGACAGGCGCCATTTCTACTTCTGTATTACTAATTGCAACACATTTATTTAATTGGTCCACTGTGGACATTCACTTAGTAATTATATGAATAACTTTGTCTTATCAGCTAGTTATTTTAATCACTTTGATTCCTTTTTTAATACTGAATGAATTTAATGTCTTTAATAGAGATTTTGGGGAAAACCCCAACACAAACAGGTATAAATAACTACGCTGAGGATTTATAATCATTCACTCAAAAGTAACTTTGCCTTCGCACAGGTAATTTCAAACGATGTTCATTCTACGATGTCTTGAACAAGAATGTACGCCCCACTGCTTGTGACCGCTAAGCTACACTTTGAGATGCAACTTCAATTCATATCTAACAACTCTTTTATTCGTCAAGCTAGTTATTCGACGCTCGGATTGTCGTATTGTCGGTACTTGCAGGCGAAAATGAGTGACACCTACCCATCCTCCCAGATGTATTAATTTTTCCGAGAGGAACAATGATAATTATAGAACAGTAATTTTTATCGTGTTAACCAACCACGTGCGGACATGAATAATTGTATTAATATTTATAGTGAAAATTGAGAATTGGAATTACATTTCAAAAGTTTTGAACTCGACTGGGATTCGAACCCAGGTTCTTTGGATTTACGCCCCACTGCTTTTGACTGCTAAGCTACCGAGTTCTACACTTTGAGATGCAACTTCAATTCATATCTAACAACGCTTACGACAATCCGAGCGTCGAATACCTAGTTTGACGAATAAAATAGCATCTCACTATGAACAAATACACACTTTAGGAGAATAGGAAACAAATAGCCAGAAAGAATTAACAAAGAAGGTGAACGATTTCTTGAAATCACAAAACCGTTCAAATTATAGAGATTACGAATCAATATTAGTAACACCAACCGAAATTATAGATATCGTAAAAGCCCTGCCGAACAATAAAGCCCCTGGCCAGGACGGTATTAGTCCCAAGTTACTTAAAAATCTTCCTAGAAAGGGAATCGTCCAATTCATGTACATAGTAAATGCAATAATAAAACTACAATACTGGCCAAAATTATGGAAAACATCGATAGTTATCCCCATTCTCAAGCCAGGTAAAATTTCAAGTGAACATAAAAGCTATAGACCAATAAGCCTCTTACCGATCCTTAGCAAGGTATGTGAAAAATTAATATCAAAACGGATTGACAGAACATTGAAACAACTTAAACTAAAAGATGAATTCCAGTTTGGATTTAAGTCGCAACATAATACTTCGCAACAAATAGTTAGAATTGTAAATGAGATTGTAAGAAATTTCAATAACAAAAGCAACACGAAACTAGCCCTGTTCGATATAGAAAATATAATAAACAACAACAATGGACCCAAGTTGGACCCCTGCGGCACACCAGACGAGGCAGAATAGAGTGCAGATTCATTACCACCATGTTCAACATATTGAAAACGATCCGAAAAATATGACTGCATCAAATTCAACAACTGTGATGAAAAACCTATAGCCTTTAATTTTGACAACAGTATTCTATGATCGATCTGGTCGAAGGCCTTCTGGATATCTGTGTAAATAACATCCATCTGGCCACGGTCATTTAATGTTTCTGACAAGGAATGAGTAATGCATGCCAAATTAGTAACAGTTGATCGATTCTTCATAAACCCATGCTGGTGTGGGGAGACAAGTGTGCGAACTGAACGGTATATAGAGTCATATAGAATGATTTCAAATATTTTAGCAAAATTGCACAAAATTGCTATGGGTCTATAATTAGTTATGAGTGCAGCATCACCGGATTTCAAAACTGGACAAATTTTCGTAACTTTCCAAATCTTTGGAATAAGCATATTTCTTAAAATAATATTGAAAATTAGGGATAAAGGTTTAGCGAAAGAATGAATACAGTCCTTAACTAAAAAACTAGGAATATGATCAACGCCAGATGTAAATTCATTTTTGAGCTTCTTTGATGCTCTGATTAAATCATCCTCGGATATAACAGGGAGAGAAATTGAATTGTGATTTGGGTAAAGAATATCATACTTCTCAGGGGAGAATTGTACGTTGGAGGTAGTGAAGACGCTTGAAAAGAAAGTGGAAAATCCGTCAACAATGCTCTGAGAATTATTTAGTTCAACATCTTCGTATTTCATAATACCAGGAATGCGGGATTTAGATTTCTTTGCTTGTACAAATGACCAGAAGCTATTGGGATCCTCACAGATTCTGTCCTCTATGCATCGAATATAGTTTGTATAGGAAGCTTCTATATCTCGTTTGATTTTGCCACGCAGGGTTCTGAACTGATCGTAATAAATATCGTATCTGTGTTTCTTATATAAGCCATGAAAACGATTCTTCAATCGTATGTCAGATATTATGTCGTGTGTGAACCAAGGAGGATAACGGTGATATTTAGAAGTATGAAGAGGCACACAAGTGTCAAAGATGTTATTGAGTTTGGTATACATTACTTTACAAGCCAAGTCACAGTCATTCATTTGACGAATGATCGACCAATCAACAGAGTTAATCAACTGATACATGAGGGGAAAATTGGCTTTCTTAAAATTATAAGCTTTTTCATCTTGGTTATGAATAAAATTTGGACTAGTATTTTTCGATGTTAAAGTGAATGAATATGCTAGAGCAGGGTGATGAGCATCTTCCTTAACTAGAGGATGAGCATCATGAGCTACATTGCAAGAGAAGTTGGCGAATATCAAATCTAAAAATCTATTATTTATATTAGAAATACTATTGTATTGCTGAATATCCAAAAAACCACACATATTGCTCAAAGCCTCACATTTTCTATCACCCGGTTCCGAGCCATAAGCTGATACGTTGAAGTCACCACAAATCAATATATTGTGGTGGGTAAACAGAGTAATGAAAGATTCGATGGAATCGAAAAATCGTTGAAATTCCTCAAAAGTGACAGTTGGAGGTACATAAATGCTAAAAACTAGTAACTTAAGACTAAAACAACTAATATTACATACTACTATATCTATAGTGGGAAATAAGTCTCTTATTGATTTGATATCAATACAAGTGGCTTGTAAGCTACTTTTAACGGCAATAAGTGAACCCCACCCTAGACAATCCCGTAAGGGTCAAGTCGCGATCGCACCTAAATACCATATAATGGCAGGAGAATAGTTCCGAGCTGCATACCGTATCCGTAAGCCAAGATTCGGTTAAGCATATAATGTCATATTCAAACAGCGAAATATTGTTGAAAAATGTAGTAACCTTGGAATTAAGACCACGAACATTCTGATAATACGCCTCAAAACTATTTCTACGACTATGGGGTGGGGTTAGTGGTTTAAATTCATGATCTTAGGAGTACCGTTCACATATTTAATTGATATATCTTTTTCACCTTTCCTGAGTCTTTCATTAAGTGATGTTTTCAATTGTTTATAATATTCCACCTGCTGTGGAGTTCTGTCAAAGGATAGAGAAACACTTTTGAAACGAGCAGTTGCTTTAATATCTTTGACTTTTCTTATTATAGTACTTACATCACCGACAGAATTCATAAGTACCTTGATAGGCCTATTCTTTCCTGCAGTTCTTCTCCCCAAACGAAGCACTTTGATGTCATCCACTCTTAACGACGGTATCGCCAACTTACACATGTCGGCGACATCAGCTCTATCAGCAGATATTCGTTCCTGAGATGACGCATGATTCTGCTCAGTTAATCCAAACACAATTATGTTGGATTTCCTTTTCTCCCTCTCGGACATCTCCTGGACAACTCCCTCGACGATAGTGTCATTAGTTGCAGGGGAGTTGGATGCTGAACGCAGTCTGCCGATTTCATCCTGAATACTCGTAACAGCAGATTTAATTTCTTTGAACTCGGAATTATAGGTATTAAAGATCTTCTCTTCAAAACTATTGAACTTATCATTAATGTCCAATAGAATTTTTTTGAAGTCTCTGAGTTCGGCCAAGCACAGATTGCAATTGTTGCACAGGATTTTGATAGATTTCGATTTTTTGCGTGTAATTCGCACGTCATCTGCGTTGAGTCCCACACAACCTAGGTGAACCTCAGATTTACAGCCATCGCATTGAGTGCATGGCGCGGCTTTTGATGTGTTTCCACAGTTTGGACATTTTTCTGAGTTCATATTGAAATTCCTGGGTATTATCTGGAGTTTCAGGGATAATGATCACACAACGGCAACGCTGCACAGATTCTTCCGTCAATGACAAACTCTTACCGCGTAGAGTGGTAGTTGGTTGATGGTTTCCAGATGTGACTAGATACCTAAGGCAGGGGACGGTCTTTTATGGCTCTCAATAACTGAGTTTCAAACGAAAATATGTTCCGTTAGAAATTAATTTCACGTTATATTGACGTTAACACTTGTTGATTACAACACAAATTCAAATGTTTTTGGATCTGGGATGTAGCACTGATCGATCAATAGGCTCAGACTTAATTTAGCAATTTTTTCAACTAGAAATTGGTACACGGATCGAAATAGTAGGAGCCACTTTAAAACACGTCTTACCCGAACGAAGAACTAACACGAACATCGTGTTTGGATTAAATAGATAATCACATTATTAACACAAAACAGTCTGTAAAATACCTAGTCTGTAGAATTAGACAGAAGATTAAATTTCAAGAAATACATACGAAGCACAATAAACAGAGCATTTGGAATCTCCAAAAACCTATACTCACTTCTCAATAAAAATAGTGAACTCAGCAAATATAATAAGAGGTTAATATATACTACAATAATAAGACCAACAATAACATACGCTACACCAGCCTGGTGCAACGTAAGTAATGCAACACTCAGACCTTTGCAAGTTTTTCAAAATAAAATGTTAAGGTTTATAACAAAAATGGACAGATTCACCCCAATAGATACACTGCATCGAGAAGCGAATATAGAATTGCTTAGACAATACATAGATAACATGGCCAACAAATTTTACGAAACACAACTGAACAACAACCCGCTGACTAAAAATATAAAAAACCTCAGAGCACACAACACAGAAAACATGAAACACAAATTACCATATCAACATTTACCTATATTCAACGAGAGAATATGAACAAAAAACGCACTACCATATACCTGGTATTTAAATCTCGTCGAAAAGCATTCCTTTGGTGATCTCTGCTAGACATGATTATAATCGAATACAGAAGCCAACAATTCGTCAGACGACATAAGTATCAAAAGCAGGTTTTCGCAAATAGTTTCCTGTATTGTACAATTAAAATATGTAAATATAATGACAATGTACAAATAAAACATAAAAATAATTACCTAGAGGCAAAGCGATCATCTAGACATATATGATCCCTCATATGTATATCAAGATGATATTTATCAAAAACGAAGTAAATGTACAGTAAAACTAATAAGTAGGAACTGTGAAAATTTTAAGATTGTAATGAAAAATGAATTATGTATTTAGTTTAAGTTATATAATGTTAAATTTTTGCAGAACTCATGTATTATATATGTATTGTAAATATGTTATAAAAAAAGATTTGTTAAGTAAGTGGGGCGTAAACCCAAAGAACTTGGGTTCGAATCCCAGTCGAGTTCAAAACTTTTGAAATGTAATTTCAATTCTCAATTTTCACTATAAATATTAATACAATTATATATATATATATATATATATATATATATATATATATATATATATATATATATATATATGTATATATATATATAGTTCAAAGATTCACAGGTAATTCAATACTAGTAAATACTGAGACTCTTAATCGAAATTTCGATTAAGAGTCTCAGTATTTACTAGTATTGAATTACCTGTGAATCTTTGAACTAGCACCACTTTTGCCCGCCTGGGCGTGATCTGGAGCGATTAGGCATGGGATCATTCGTACACATTTCAGACAATTTTCTGTTGTGTTCGAATGAAATATCTACAAAGCCTTCCACTCGCACTCTTGTTGTCATGAGTAGGAATCTTGAACGATAGGGAGTGTTTATACGTCCTTTCGCCGATAGAGGGAGCCTACGTGAGTATTTCACTCCCTAGAACTTCTCTTAATTTGGCATGGGACCTATGTTCGTTTTGAAAGTCATCGATTCTTGATTGATAGATTAAATATGGACTGATGATTCATAATAATGATGAAACAATTGTATCCTATTATCATTCAACAAGATCGATGAATTTTTCGAAACGCTCTTAATATTCACTCTCGAAAGTGATGGGTTCGTTCTCGTTGACAACATTTGTGTAGACAGCTCCCTGAGAGTTTTATTTGAAATATTTCGATATTTCGATTAAGAGTCTCAGTATTTCCTATATATATATATATTTATATATATCTATATATATATATATATATATATATATATATATATATATATATATATATATATATATATATATATATATATATATATATATATATATATATATATATATATATATATATATATATATATATATATATATATATATATATATTTATATATATTTATATATATATATATATATATATATATATATATATATATATATATATGTATAAATATATATGTGTTCGCTATTCGAGGATGTGCCTGACAAATGCGAAATCAACATTGACTCATTTGCATTCATTGGTCGGGTTAACTTAGAATCTCTTGATTCATTTATATCATTATTATCCATTATTATTACTTCTTTTACTGATTATTCATATCCCTCTAACCTACAAAGGACGTGGTTTCATAATGGTAAAAGAATTTTCAAAATTAGTATATATATCCAAAAATTATCCCCTACGTTACAAACATTACGTATTCATAACATTAGTATGGATACAATTGAATATTGTATACACAGATAGATATGACTACGTTATCTGATCCCTTTGATAAAGGGGGAGGCATACCTTCCACTAGTGAAAAGATCTCTTCGGCTTTCGAGGCAGTTTCAGACAAATAAATACAAAAAGACAAATTCAAGATGAAGTTGCTAAGTGTTTTGAATATAATGAATGAAATAAGATTTCAATCCATAACAATGTTTTCAAAAGGAAAGATTTTATGTTTGGGGAATATATTATACAGGATATACAGAATGAAAGAATGAGTTTATAATTTTTTAAAATGTATTGTAAACATAATATAACAGTTTTTTACAATTATAACAATCAATTTTATTCAACATATAACAATTTGAAATATTATTCAACATATAACAATTCAAAATTGTATTCTAAAGGTATTTACACATATATACACTATAGTACACATATAACAGTTTCATATATTCAATTTTTTCACTCAAAAAATTTTATGCAATCAATTTCACTCATGCAGAATTTGAAGAAACAAATAAAGTTCGACGTATTTCAATATGAAAATGGGAATTACAAATATATGAAAAATCTATGTATAATTCTTTCGACCCGTTATGCTGCAACGTAATTTCATTATAATTATTTCTTCATCCAAAAGAAATTCAATATATTTCAATTTACTAGATTGAAATATTTCATTATGTATGCAGCTTTAACAAAGCTACTATTATTAGATAATAAAACATTGGTTGATTGATTTAAACATTTGACATAATGAAATTTGTTGTTGCAAAAGTTAGAATTGTTTTCTAGAAAAAGAATTTAATTATTTTACTGAGTTTCTCTCAATAAATATGTCATAGATAGATTTCAAAATTTATCAGTTGAACAAAAATGATAACACAGAAATATGAAAATAACTTACAGAAGAGACATTTCAAAATTACGGTGAGAAATAACATGAATCTATGTATGACTTTCATCCATCATCAGCTTGTTCGTTTTCATTGTTAAAAAGAAATCGTCAAATAGTATTTATAACGTTTATCGTTAGGAATTATCATTATATTTGACTTCGAGAAGACAAACACTGATGCAAGTTAATAAAATCCTCAATATCAAGATATTCTACCAATTTATAAATACAAATATCTGGTAAAAACGGAAATATTTTCCTTGCGGCAAAAATCCCTATTTGAAGAACATGGAAACGTTCTAAGGCTTCGTTGAATTTTTTGTTCAGAACAGCACCGAAAATACTTTTCCTTCCGTCAAACGCTTGCAACGAAACCAAAACATTTAAGTTGAACAAAAATCTCGCTACTGCATGAGTAGACGATACCAAAACATCATAGAAAGTAACAGTAGAATCTCCTACACGAGTGCTTTTCAACTGCTGTATCTCATCTTCACATTTTTTTTTGAAAGATCGAGACGTTTCACTACTGAACACTTCCTCCAAATGACCCAATTTCACAGGAAATCCACAGTAATAACGAAGAATCAGATGTTTGGATATAGTTTCGAAAACTCTTGGCTGACGAGATCTTTTCGCAAGAGCTATATCCATCGGAGTTCTTCCGGACACATCTGCGAAATTGATAGATGCTCCACTTTCCAACAAAATATCCACCAAACCTTCATTGCCCTCTTCTATGGCCACGTAGAGGGGTGTTTCCTCGAAGTTATTGGTCGAATTAACATTTGCCTTATACTCAACTAATAAACGAGCAAATATTCTCGTTTTATCGGTTTCAGGCTGTAAGGCTAAAGTATGAAGGGGAGAATAGCCATCTGCATCGGCAATATTAGGATTAGCGCCTGCGTCAAGCAGTTTCCTCAATATAGATTCATTTTGCGGTGGTCTATCAATGAACACGTTCAATGGCGTATACAGCATCTGATTTTGTATATTCGTGTTCGGCTTCAAATGCAAAATACCTTCTATGCACCTGCTGTTAGCCTCCGAGCAGGCAATATGGAGAGGTGTATCGCCCCACGCGGTTCTTTTGTTGAGAGCCACGCTGCCTTTGAGAAGTTGGAGGCAAGTTCAGTTCGTCTGATCCATGGCTGAAGGAGACAAATACTGCCCCGACATAAGGAGTTCTTCACTCTTAACAAATAAACGCCTGGCCGCGGTGAAATTCCAGATTTCGAAACTGAAAAATTAATTTGATATTCTTGAATTCCTTAAAAGTTTACAATTATTTAAATTATATTATTATCAAACGCTTTGGTCTGAATTCCACAAAATCTAAACACTGGATATGTGTTTCCAGTTACGAAACGAAGTACAATTCTTGAAAAAAGAAAATATATTGGGTGTATTAAACAAGTTTTTAGAATTCAGCTGAATATTTCGAAATAGTTTTCGAACTTCCCACAATGTGTTGGGCGGGAAATCGTTTAATATTCCCAACTAATTGAAAGATTGAATCGCAAAACTTCATTTTTTCTATTATCAATTGAATGCAAAAAATATGAATTGATTGAAGCTATAAGCTTAATCTCTTCTCTACAGAAGTCTGTTTTGTTCGTGAAAATCTTTTATTGATTTCAGTACAAATGAATTCCAAGGTCTGGAATATTGGAAAATAAAAACAAGCAATCAAATTAACGTAAAATTTGCAAAAATCCATTCAGCAAACAAAAATGAAAAGCGTTTGAAATAAAATTTCATTATATGCATTTCAATTGAAAATTAGGTGGAAAAATATTGAATAATTAGAATATGAACGATTAATTCTATTATTTGAAATAATTGGTTTTTTAATTGAATCAGAATGGGACCGAAATAATTTTTCAACCTCAGAATCTAAATTTCGAGACTGTTTTTTTGCAATTATCTAATACTAGATAATAATGGATCGAAGGAAAGTTTTCATGAGCATTTATTCTTTTATGTAGCTAATATTTCCATTAGGTTTAAAGCCAATTTTGACATGATGAAATACTCATAAAATTCAATTTGATTTCAAGTTTTGGTTCAGTAAAATCAATTCATTTTTCTGTATCAATACAAATTTCAAATTAAGTTGTTATCCATTGAAAACAATCTTTCGTTCCTGAATATCTACAGTATTACAATATCTAATAAAAAGCAATATCAAGAAGAATATGGAATATTTTGAAAACGTTCGTAAAAAGTTATGTATTTTTACAGTGAAAAATATAATTTGTCAGTGAAATAGGTGAATGAAAAATAAAAATTTGGAAAAAAACAAACTTACCTAGACATGATATCAGCTAGAACACTTCACAACAGCAAATAAATATTAATATTAAAATATATATACTCAAGATTTAACTCAAGAAGTTTCTTTAACGTGGTTACACTTGTTCATATATCTACTGAAAAACTTAGTCTGAGCTATCTAGGATTTGTGAATTTATATACCTACTTTCATAGAATACCTACCCCCTCCACTATTCAAAAAATAAAATCTTCTTCTACTGAATGTAGGGGAGACCGGGGATGGTTGGCTATAGGGGCAGGAGGTAGATTAGGCTACAATAACTCGCCACTGTCACGTGTATTTTATCAACTAATCATGAAAGACAATGACCCCCGCGGTCCGCGAACTTGTGCGAAGTGAGGCGCCGCAGTCTCGTAGCGTTCTTGAACTGCATCCCATGTTGTATGTTTGGTCTCTTTAAGTAATTTTTTTGTTCGAATATTTTTTTGTTATTGTGCCTATTCAACAGTTTGAAACACTTTCATTGTTATGTCAAATATAAATATGATAGTTTTATTCTATATAATGCAGTATAGCTTCCATGTTAGTGCCAGAGTTTGCAAACGATACTGACTTAAAATTCAAAATGGCGTCAGGGGTTATAGTTGACAAATTTAGGTAGTTAGACTAATTAGTCAACCAACTTCTTTAAAATAAATATAACATTTTTTATTTTTTTTAAAGAATTGTGTGGGATAACTAATTGTTTATGTGCATTATCAATGTAAACACTATTATGGTCTTCTCTCACATTTTAAATCACAGTTATGTATTTTTACAGAAAATGAGGAAGTACAAAAAAAAATCTGAAATGGGTGATGTATCAAAAGATATCCTAGAAAAAGCTTGTCAGGAAGTAATCTCCGATAATCATAGCATAAACGCCACATCAAATAATACCAAACTGCCTGCAAAAAATTGCATCGATATGTTAGTAAACTTAAAAAAAACTAGAAAGTAATCCTATTTTAATTATTATTCCTATTATCTTATTTTTAATCCAGAGTCAATTTGACTCACAATTCATTGTCGGTAGAACATGAAATATAATTCTGAGAAATGTTCATTTTAGAACAAAATTTTATTTTTCATCTGTCCATGCTTCTGAAATTTATTAATTTTTATTCATAGTTTTCCATTGTATATTTCACGTTCGTTTGTGCAGAATTCGTTTTCAAACTAAAACTCAAGCTCTGAATTACAGTTATTCAATTGAATAAATCTGAAATATATATGCAGTATGAATTGTAGTTAGATAGAATCTTATTATTTTGACGTATAATTCACAAGAAACCTGGGATTCCACTATTTGAGTGTCAATGTTATTACAATCGAATATAAAATAACATGAGTCATGAATCAAGGATTTACTGAGGCAAACAGCGCTAATTTACGTAGAATCGACATAATAATGTTGACAGAGTTTTTGGCATCAAATAAAGACTTTTGTTCTGCAGAATTCAGAAAGGTTAAAACTTCCAGGTAAGTATTTCAATAATAATAAAAAACATTATAATTTCAGTTGAAAAATAATTCTCCAATATATACTTTCGACAATGTATTTGGTATGTAATGTAATGTATCAGGCTATTATAAGGATTATGTTGATGAAATATATTTTTAGAAGGCTTCTACTCTTCATTTATAAATTGATTTTTCTTTTAGGTCCTCAACGCCATCTCATGGCGAGAACGCTATATTCTTATATTTCATATAATTATCCATGACATTTGGTAACTGAAATTTGAATAAAATACGAAATATAACAGCAAGGAGATGAAATTTCGAAGTTAGATCTCGAAACAGATTGTTTATTTTTTCATTCAGACCACGTACAAAATATTATCACCTAATATTATATAGTATATAAGAATCTACAAAACAATGTAAAAACATACATCAACTTGATCTTCACAAAAATTAAAATGTGCACTGAATATTGCATTTGAATCTCGCCTTGCAAGTTTGAGCTATTTGTTTCGTGTTGATTTATTTTGAAAATCCAACACAAATAACTTGTTAGGAGTTTTTATGGATATGTCACACTGAAGGACCCCACACCACTTATACACTTTCGAAATCATATTTAATAATGACCAAATTGCTTGAAAATAATAATAATAATAATAACAATAATAATAATAATAATAATAATAATAATAATATTTTCATTCAAGAATAATCGATGGATACAATAATATTTAGAAATGATTTCAATATAATGGGTATTAGATAATAACATTTCCCGAATAAAAACAAAAATATACCATAAATGGTTAGCTCACAAAGACCACGGCCTGTGGTGAACTTAACTTAAAAAATATTGCATTCAGATCTAAATACAACTCAATACATACAATTCAATTTAGGTAAAAAATTTACATATAAAATATTTTTACCCTCATCCCGTTAACCAATTGCTATTTCCTTCAGTTTATGGATATAATTTCTACTTCTTGTTTTAATCCAATTTTTTGTTTTAGTTTTGAACTTTTTTAAATTCAGAAGTATTTCTTAAGTCCAGAGGTATTTCATTATACGTTCTTGGACCAATATACAAGTGACTGCGTTGACAAACCGTTTTACTAAATCTACGTACATACAGTGAACTTTCACTAAACCGAGTACCTGCTTTATGTTCTATGAGAACGTTTTTATTTATATTTTTCTTAGTAAAATTTAACACTGAAGCACAAAAAAGTTGATGCACATCCCATACATTAGAGAGTTGAAACAGCAGCTCCGTTGGAAATCTTATATCTTTGCTATGTATAATCTTCAGTAGCCACTTCTGTTGTATTTCCAACTTCCTCATAACATTATTGTAAGCGCCACCCCATACAATGACTCCATATCTCAACACAATGCTATTTTTTTCATAACCTCTCAACTGACCATAGACCTCAGACCAAGGATGCCACAGACTCTAGCGCTTGTCAGTTGTCAATGTCATTGGTAATGTAGTAAGCGCGGCAAAATTAAAATTAAAGAAATATTACTTCTTATATATATATATATATATATATATATATATATATATATATATATATATATATATATATATGTAAAGAAGTAATATTTCTTTAATTTTGAATTTTAGTTTGATATATAGCTATTTACTCTCTTTAGATGAGACTGGCATAATTAATAATGGCTAAGACCAACGGCCAGACACTTGTCATCACGTACAGAGAACGTCGTAACTTATGTGTCATTCAAAAAGTAACCTATGTCATGAAAAATGTCACTTTTATATTATTCATATTAACATGGTTATACTTATTCTGAAACAATTTTATTGCATTCTATTTAATTAACATTGGATGACTTCTCTATTGTTTTTTGTTAGTTTAACAACTTATGTCAGATGTAGGTATTTTTCACTACCACTTATATATATTTAACATCTTGTATAAAAAAATTTCAGCATTCCTCATGAAGAACTGAAACTTGAGTTCGAAATATACAATTACTGACGATTAGTCCTGTATTAATTTAACTGCCTAAATCGCCGATAACCCAACAATCTCCTACTTATATTCTCTACCACGGCAACACTCCTCAGTTGATATATATATATATATATATATATATATATATATATATATATATATATATATATATATATATATATATATATATATATATATATATATATATATATATATATATATATATATATATATATATATATTAGGGTGTCCCTTATATGGCAAATTAAAATTTTTTTCGAATTTCGAAACGCATACCCTCTACTTTTTGTATAAATGCTAGAATGTATTCAAATATGAAATTTCATATTTGTAGCATGATTGCAACCCGTGCCGACCGAGCTCTAAAGTTTAATAAAAATGGTGTTTTGGCCTGACATTTTGGTTTATGTTCCTGATTACAAAGCAAAAAAAGCTGTTTTTGCTCTTCTTCATCCGTGATAAGTCCATTGAAATCTTGCAGTTTCTCTTTCAGAAGCTCTTTCAGAGTGTCATTTACGACCTTCAAACGACTTATTCGTCTTCTAGCTTCCAAAAAATTAGGATTGTCACCCCAAGAAGATACATCCTCTCGAAGAAAACTGTCGTCGATCTGCAGTCGAGATAGAAATTGTTTGCTTCTTTGTGACACAAAATCATCCAGCGTCATATCTGAAAGGAAGAAAAAACAGTTTGAAAAAGCAAAAACTAAGCCACGAAACTTTGAAAAAAGAAACAAGAAAATATTAAGCTTACTCAAGATATTTTGCGTAATTTTTCCTTCGATGGGATATAGCGTTTGGCGGAATCTGAACTTACATCTCTGTTTGAGTTATTAATTATTTTTGTCTTCGTTTTGAAATCAACTTCATCATCAAAGAGTGATAACATGACTGGTTCTTCAAACAAATACCATAAATGATGAACAAACTTGCTCATGGATGCCTTGGAACTTGTCGCGTCTACTTTTTCATATTCTTTTAGAGCTTTCAAAAAGCATAAGTCTTGGTTAGGTGCTTTAATTGCCGCTGTGCATTCGAGCCAAGGTTTAGTATAGAAGGTGACGATAAATGAGCAAACATCTTGCAGAGCATTTTTGTCTTTTGCTGTAATTTTAAGTTGCGATTGAAGCAATCATATTTTTATAGAATAGATCGCTCTCGCCATCCATCGCGCTTGATGCAAAGCTCCTGGGGGCCTGAGTTTTAGTTTATTCTATGTGTCTCCTTCTAAGAACACAACGCATATTTCCACCAATTCACGGTAATCGTCTTTAACAAAAGGTTTTTCAGTTCAGTCTTATAAAAAGTTAACAAACATGTAATTTTTGTCTCAGCAATATTTGCTTTAACGAAATTCAGAGGTGGCTCAATATTATCGGTGTGAATATTTTTCCAATTATCTCTTAACTTTTTGAAAATTGGAATATCTGGACTACTTGTAATTTGCTTTACCTTGGTTTCAAATGCAGCTTTAAGGACCAACTCATAAATATGATGACGACAAGCAAAAAGCAGTAATTCTTTTTCTGAAGTCTGCTCCAAAATAGCACAAGCTTCACTGAAACGGCCAGTATTTGAAGCTGTTGTATCGCAGCACATTATCTGTACATTATCGTCGTGGTTCCAGTTGAAGAGTGAATTGAAATAGCCTCAGCTTGATGTTTTCCAGAAGAACTCTTTAATTTTGGCACTGCAAGAAGCTGTTCTCTATCGTTAAATCAAGCAATAATTGACCTTCGTAGGAATTCTGGCTTTCTCCCAAAATATAATGCACTTTCTTATAAAAAGATTCAAACTTTTACTAACAGTCAGCTTGACTTCACGTATATTGTAAAATATAACGGTGGAACTTGTCGATTAGACAGTAATTTTGCACCATTTGTGCAAATCTGGTGGTGGTGGCTTGGCAGTCCGATAAGGTAAATCTTTTGTTTATCACTTCGTAATTCCACAGACATCTTCACACAATAAACAACAACGCACTTATAATGTTAGAAATCACGAATGAAATGACAATTAAAACTCGCAGTAACAGGTCGCAGCGCTGCACCCGCGCAACTTGTATGGACAAGTTAAAAACTCAAGTCGGCACGGGTTATCGTTTATAAATCGGGCTAATATTTATTTCTGTAGTATACCAGGTCAATACGAAACTTTTTAGAAGGTATGCGTAAAAATATATTGACATTGAATTTCAAAGGACACCCTAATATATATATATATATATATATATATATATATATATATATATATATATATTAGATATGTATTTTCAGTGTTTAATTGGGATTGCAGTCTAGGACAGGAAAATCAGTTACCTCTTTAGTATTTTCCAAGCTTTCGAAAATGTTTATTTTCTTCTTCAGGGCTAAAATAGTACAAAAATTAACAGTTTATATAGCAAGGCACTATAAAAAGTTTTTTCTTACAATTACTGTGAAGTTAGTCCGAAAGTACATTAGTTTTTTGAATTTTGAAAATAACTACAAGTGTTCCCAAATGCATTGGGTTGGAATGTTACTGCATTCTACGTGCTGGATAGTTGAAGGAAGCCACGACAATGACCGTATTTCTCAATTTGGCTTTTCAAGTAGAGTGTTCCCAGATGTTTTTAAGGGCGTTTCTTAAAATGCATAACGTTGGCCGAAGTTTTATGACTAACGAAAAGAGAATGAATTTGTTTTTTTAAATATTCAGAATGGATTTTTCGGTGAATAGGATATCCGAATATGAGCCATTAATCAGAAGAACCTATGAGATTTATATATATATTGCTTAAATTATCTGTATCAGATTTTTTGTTAATACAATTTCCTGTCTTTTTAATATGAACCATTTCTAGGAAAAGGCACAAAACATTCCATAGAATTGAAATTCAAATCAAATGTCGTCTACAAAATTCCTTGTCAAAATTGCGATTCTGTATATATAGGTCAAACATCCCAAAATCTTCATTCGAGGATCATTTCTCATAAAAGTGATTGCCGAAATACTAACAAGACGAATTCCTCTGCATTAACCCAACACGTGCAAGCCACTGGTCATAATATGAATTACAATGCCACAAAAATTTTAGATCACGCAAACAATTACAACAAACGCCTTTTCCTAGAAATGGTTCATATTAAAAAGACAGGAAATTGTATTAACAAAAAATCTGATACAGATAATTTAAGCAATATATATATAAATCTCATAGGTTCTTCTGATTAATGGCTCATATTCGGATATCCTATTCACCGAAAAATCCATTCTGAATATTTAAAAAAACAAATTCATTCTCTTTTCGTTAGTCATAAAACTTCGGCCAACGTTATGCATTTTAAGAAACGCCCTTAAAAACATCTGGGAACACTCTACTTGAAAAGCCAAATTGAGAAATACGGTCATTGTCGTGGCTTCCTTCAACTATCCAGCACGTAGAATGCAGTAACATTCCAACCCAATGCATTTGGGAACACTTGTAGTTATTTTCAAAATTCAAAAACTAATGTACTTTCGGACTAACTTCACAGTAATTGTAAGAAAAAACTTTTTATAGTGCCTTGCTATATAAACTGTTAATTTTTGTACTATTTTAGCCCTGAAGAAGAAAATAAACATTTTCGAAAGCTTGGAAAATACTAAAGAGGTAACTGATTTTCCTGTCCTAGACTGCAATCCCAATTAAACACTGAAAATACATATCTACAGTCGTGAAACATTCAACTATATATATATATATATATATATATATATATATATATATATATATATATATATATATATATATATATATATATATATATATATATATATATATATAGTATAAGCCATACTTCAGTATGGCGCCGCCAAATGAAGACGTATTAGAGAGAAGCTCCGTGAATTCGCGTAAAAACGAGGAGAATTCAGATAAAGTATGTAATCATTGCAGTAAAAAAGTGATTGACTTTGTTCAGTGCATAAAGTGCTTCGAGTATTTTCATCCTTCATGTATGACGCAGTCAGCTGCGAAAAAATTCACAAATTGTACTCATGAAACAAGTAAGAATAATGAAAGAAAGATTTCTCAAGTGGTATCATGTGAATGTTTGGATGAAAATAGACTCTTGAAAACTGAAATTAAGTATTTGAATCAAATCATAATGGAAATGCAATCAAAGAATTCCATATTATTGGAAAATAACAAATTAGTGCTTGAAAATAATGTATTACTCAAAGAAAAAATACTTAATTTAGAAGAGTGCATAAAAAGCAATTGTAAACAAAGTGTGATTCCGCTTCACAAAACATCTGTGGCTTTGAAGGTTCATGAACCTGATAAGACGAGCAAGAATACCAATCTTAGACGTATGACATCGACAGTTGACAACATTGAATTTACTAATAAAGAACATCGCGACGGTGATTTATGTTGTCTTAGCAGAACTAAGGAACAACCGTCAAATCTTGCCATTGATACTGAAAACATTCCAAAGCTTGCGACATCTAAAGTCTCAAAAATTAAAATGTTGGAAAAGGAATGCAGTACTTCAAATGAAGGTATGCAGAATAAACAGGAAGATTGGTCTGTGGTTACCAGCAAAAAGAACAAGAACAGTAATCGTAAAAAAGTTCAATTAGTTTGCACAGGATTGGAAGCTAAATCTGCTAACCTATCAATACAAGGAGCAGTTAGGAGAAAATGGCTCTATATTGGGAAAGTTGCAGGCAATGGAGTGACAGAGGAAGATATTTTGAATTACCTTAAGGAGTCGCTAGGAAATCATAGTTTTGTTGTGAAGAAATTGACTACGAAGGAATACAATTCAGCATTTAGTGTGGGAATTCCTAATAAGACTTTATTTGAGAAGGTATTCGATATTAGTTTTTGGCCAGAAGGAATAGTTCTGAGAGAATTTGAGTTCACAAATTTTTTTCGGAAGGTGAAGATCGATCAAAAAAAGACATAATAAGTTCCAATATTGATGAATCTAAAGGTATGTTAAGTTTATTCCATCAAAATATCCAATGTTTGTCCACCTCATTCTTGAGCCTTGAAGCCACACTTAAATCCTTAAATCCTGACATTGTTGCACTATCGGAACACTGGCTTTGTTTTGATGAACTTAAGTGTTATAATCTTGAGAATTACAAACTTATTTCCTGCTTCTGTAGAAACGTAGGCTCCCATGGTGGTTGTGCTATTTATAGTAAAAATAATATAGTAATGACTCCAAGAAGTGATATTGAAGCTCTTTCTGTTCCAAGAGTTATTGAATGCTCTGCAGCACAGTACTATATTAGTAATAATTGTAAATTAATAATTGTGTCTATCTATAAACCAAACACACCTCCTTTTGCTGATGTGGAAATGTTTTTTGAAAGATTGTCAAGTATTTGTGATATATGTATCTCTAAGGAGGCTAGTTGCATTATAGCTGGTGATTTTAACATGGATTTATTGTTAGATAATGTACAATCTCGGGAGTTTAGATTTGTTCTTGATAGTTTTGGGATTTTTCCGACTATTAGTCTACCCACTCGTGTGACTGCAAATTCTTCAACTTGTATAGATAATATTTTAACCAATATTTTTGAACATAAAACAGAAGTAATTAATACACATCTTTCTGATCATTTAGGACAAATTATTAAAATTAAAGTGATTAGTAATAATAAAGTTAGAAACATAATTAAGAGGAGACTATTTTCTAGAAGCTCGATAAATAATTTCACAGAAGAATTATCTGAACTTTCTTGGAATGATCTGTACAGTATACCTACAGAAAATGTAAACCAAATGTGGAATTATTTTTCGAAAATTTTCGGAAAAGCCTTTGAGAGACATTTTCCTGAAGTTTTATTTACACCTAATGATAAAAATAAGTCTTATAGAGAGACTGAAGAAATGAGAATTTTGAAAAAAACTTTAGATGTATTATTTACTATATCGAGAAATAGGCCTGAACTTCTGAACTCTTATAAAAGATTTAAATGTAAATATGATATAACTCTACAAAAAACAAAACTAAAGTTTCTAGGGGATCAGATAAGAGAATCTAGAAACAAGTCCAAAACTGTATGGCAGATTGTCAAGAAACTTTCAAATAAGTCAAAAGATGTTAGATTACCAGATGCAAATGATTCTAATGTCTTAGCAGATGAATTTAATAGGCATTTTTTGAATGTAAATAACTGTGCAAAAACAAAATCGTCAGACAATGTTGTACCTATAAAATTGAAAAAGTCATGCAAATCTTTTTTCATGTTTGAAATATCTGAGACCGAAATTATTTCGGTAGTAAGTAAATTTAAGAATAAAGCCTCTTGTGGGTACGACAATGTACCAATAAATATTATAAAACAGTGTATAAATGTAATAGTGGAGCCTCTGCGCTTTATAATGAACTGTGCATTCAAGACTGGGATATTTCCTGAAGGTCTGAAGATGGCAATAGTTAAACCAATATATAAGAAAGGTGATGATAACGACTTGAATAATTATAGACCAATTAGTCTTATTACTTCGTTTGCTAAGATATTTGAGAAAATAATAGCAAACCGTTTTCTAAAGTTTTTTCTCAAGTTTGGAATATTGAACAAAAGTCAGCATGGTTATACAAGGAATAAAAATACAGAAACAGCTATATTTGACTTTACCCAGGCAATAATTTCCTCACTAGAAAAGGGTGAAATCCCAATTGGAATTCTTGTTGATTTATCTAAAGCCTTTGATTATGTTATACATAAGCGTCTTCTACGGAAATTAGAGGTATGTGGGATTAGAGATAATCTGCTTAAACTTATAGATAGTTATCTATCAAATAGAAAACAGAAGGTCAGTATTAGCAAAGATGGTAAGCATTATTACTCCACAGAGGAGGTACTTCAAAAAGGAGTACCTCAAGGAAGTATTCTTGGACCCTTGTTATTTGTTTTATACATCAATGATTTGCCTGATCTCTTTTCTGGTGTTGCGGTACCATATATATATGCAGACGACACAAATATTCTTTGTTCTTCGTCTAATGTTTTAGCAATTTCAGATGATATTGGTTGTGTGTTGGGTATAGTTGAGGGTTGGTGCAGTGATAATGGTCTCATGCTCAATACAGGAAAAACCGAATGTGTTATTTTTTGCACAGACAGATCAAACTCGCAATTTCCTGATTCAATTCAATATAACACTCAGGCCATAGAAATAGTTACTGCTGCTAGGACTTTGGGAGTTTACATTGATAAAAATTTAAAGTGGAATCAGCATGTAGAAACACTGGTAGGTAAACTCACTTCAGTCATATATACACTACATGTTTTAAAGGGGCAGGTTGATCTTGATGTATTGAAGGTTGTTTATTATGCTAATTATCAATCTCTATTGAGTTATGGGATCATTTTCTGGGTGGCAGCTCTGTTGCGCAAAGGGTTTTTGTTATGCAGAAGTATGCTATAAGGGTGATGTTGAAGATCAATCGTGGTAAGTCTTGTAGAGGACTTTTTACTATGAACAATATTTTAACGGTTCCGGCATTGTACATTTATAGATTGCTACTTTTTTTAATAAACACAATCATTTATTCTCTGAATTTGAAAACAAAATCAATAGGAGGGGAATCTGTCCTTATATATTCCCAAAACATAGATTGACTGTGTCTGAAAGGGGAGCATTATATAGTAATCTGAGGTTGTTTAACAAACTCCCATCAGAATTGCGAGGAAGGTTAGGCTCTAAATCCTTTAAATTGTTTCTTTATAAGTTATTAGTTAAGGCTGAACCTTATAACATTAATGAATTCCTGTTAGCCTGTGATAAACTGTGATTTATTATATCAATAGGCTTTGACTTGTTTTCTTTTTGTTGTATGATTATTTTTTGTATGACAATTATGAAAATAAATATTATTATTATTATTATATATATATATATATATATATATATATATATATATATATATATATATATATATATATATATATATATATATATATATATATATATATATATATATATATATATATATATATATATATATATATATATATATATATATATATATATATATATATATATATATATATATATATATATATATAATTACATATAGTTGAGTTTCACACTTATACAGAATATGTATATACATTCGAGATTCAGCTGTGTTTACATACGGTCGCGTGTACAGGTGCTAATCCCGTTGTATCGAAATCTGTTTTTGAATAATTATATATAATTTATAAGTGATAAAATTATCTGTATTGAATCAGTTCAAAACTATGTTCAATATGCATAATAACGATCCGCCAGACCCAGGGGGTATACCATCTACATCTAAAGCCATAGTGGATGCTTTGAACTTATTGAATGACAATTCTTTAGAAATGGATCATGAAGCTTCCAACCCATTGACCGTCCCGGTGAGTTCGTTCCATAACGACATTTCTAGTGAAATTTCTTTACCTTCAAATATGACATCTGAAAATTTGTTGGAGAAAAGCATTGTCGAAAACAGTAATAAAAAATCTTTCTCAAACAATAACAAAGTGAAACGTGACAATTCATTGAGATATCAGTTATCTGATGTAGGTCCATATCTTGTTTATATAGATTCGATCGATCCTAATATGAAAAACTTGTCTCAAATGATAGTAGGAAAATTAATATTCCGAAATGATAACAAAATTGCTGAGAATGTGATTCATATTAAAAAATCTGGCATTAAACGTGTCGTAGTCGAAATGAGAACATTCACAAGTGCTAATTTACTTTTATCGTCGATACTACTGAAAGATAACAAATTAGAAGAATATGTTCCTTTATTTTTGTTGCGTCGTTTAGGTGTAATAAAACACATAGATTTGGATATAGGTATAGATGAATTGAAATCGTGTATTAGCCCAATCAGGGGAGAAGTTTGTAATATTACAGAAGCTAGAAGATTGAACAGGAGGGTAGTAAATGAAGATAAATCAGTCAAATATGTTCCAACATCATCTGTTCTTTTAACTTTTAGAGGACAACGGTTACCTTCTAAAGTTGGTCTTTTTGGTTGCATTAGAGAGGTTAACCCTTTCTTTCAAAAAGTAGTTCAATGTGGCAAATGCCTAAGATATGGTCATTCAGAAGGTTTATGTAATAGCTCGGTTAGATGCGCCAAATGCGGTAATAATCATGACAGTCAAAATTGTCTGGCAGACAAACTAAATTGTGTACATTGCCAGGGAGAACATCTTTCTAATAACAGGTCTGAATGCCCAGTATATGAAAAACAAAAAACAATTAAACAAAAAATGGCGGAAGATAATATATCCTTCAAAGAAGCCTCCAAGAAATTGGACCAGTCATATGCTAATATATTATCTAACGAGAATAAAAATGTTTCTCACAAACTTGGGACATCATCAGGTTTTTCGAATGACAGGTATTCTAATAATGAAGTTGGTTCATCTAAGAAAAGAAAAATAAATGTCTCTTCCATAAATCAAATAGAATTACTCAAAAATCACAATCAAATCATCTCTATTCCCCACTCTGAACTTGGAAACGGAGTGTGCGTTAGAGAAAAAACCGGTAACGTTTCAGATTCTATAACAGATGAGTCTGATAGTTGTAATCTTCTAGATACAATTTTCAATATAGTTCTAAAATGTTTATTAGATTTCGTGGTTCAAATTATTCAGTTTCCGACAGATCTTTTCAATTATCTTTGAAAAGTAGAATCAAAAACTTTTTCAACAATGACCCCAGAAATTCGAATACTACAATGGAATGCTAGATCCATATTGACAAATAAGGGTCAACTAGAACATTTTTTAGAGGATAGGAATATTGATATAGCTTGTATTAGCGAAACTTGGCTTCAATCTCAATTCAATTTCTCGATCAAAGGGTACAATACATTCAGGAATGATAGAATTCAAGGTAGAGGAGGAGGCGTTCTCCTTCTTCTGAAAAAGAAATTTGGTTTCTAGTTAATTTCTGACATGAACTATCCTGTTGGCATAGAAGTCACAGGAATTTCAATAAAATCGCTGGATAAAAAGAAAATTTACTTATTCTCCATTTATAATCCACCCAGGACAAACATCTGTCAGCGAGATTGGAACAAATTTTTCGAATCTATCACTGAAGATTTCGTAATATGCGGCGATTTTAACCTGCACCATTCATATTGGGGATCTAACCAAGATAGCAAATTTGGATCGGAACTAGTATCAGCTATAGAAGAAAATAACTGTTTTATATCGAATAATGGAGAATCTACGCGTATTCTCAGCCCTCCTGAAAATATTTCAGCGGTTGAGTTAACCATCACGGGAAGCTCACTTTTTCCATTTGTCGATGATTGGAAAGTGGAAACTGTTTCTTCAGGGTCAGATCATTTTCCAATCACATTCACAATAAAATCAAGGGATATTCTGCAAAGAAATGTGGTTTCCACTCCGAAATTTAATACCAAAAAAGCAGACTGGGTGAAATTTTCTGATATTCTGTCAGAAAAAACAGAAATTAGTAAAACAGCCAGAGACTATGAGTATTCAACATTCACGGAAAGTCTTTCGGTGGCATGTCATTCCTCTATACCAACTTACACACATGAGAGGAGCTTCAGCAATATTAAATTTTGGTGGAACAATGAATGTAAAATAGCAATTGAAAACAAGAAAGCGGCTTTGGCAAAATACCTGAAAGAATCAAACTGGTCTAATATTATCATTTTTAAAAAACTTGAAGCTATCGCACGCAAAACGGTCAAGCAAAGCAAAAGAAACTCATGGAGACACTTGTGCTCTAGTTTGAGCAGCACCACCCCCATAACAAAAGTTTGGAAAAGTATAACAAAAATTAAGAATATTTCCTACTCTCCATCATATCCATTGGTGGTAGATCAATGGACTTTCGATTTCCATAACAAACTCGCTCCCGCTTCTACTACTCAACAAGAAAAAATACTTCCTCCAGGTGATGATAACGATATCATGGAACGAATATCATATTCACTTCGTCAGAGTTCGAAAGAGCTCTTAAATATAAAGCCAATAGCGCTCCAGGAAAAGACGATGTACAGTATATCATGATATCTAACCTTCCGCAGAACGCAAAGCTACACTTACTCCACATTTTCAATACTATATGGTTAACCGGAAGAATTCCTGAGGATTGGAAAAAGTATATTATTGTTCCTATTTTAAAACAAAACAGAAATCCAAGAACAGCTGACTCCTATCGTCCAATTTCATTAAGCTCTTGTATTTTAAAAACATTCGAAAGAATAATCAAGTATAGACTGAAATGGTGGTTAAGGCCAAATAATAAATTTCCAAAAACTCAGTTCGGCTATCGTTAGGGGTTCTCGACTTATGACAGTGTTTCTCATTTATTATCCGACATCAATATTGCGTTCACCAAGGGTGAATATTTGATGGCCCTATTTGTTGACCTGATAGGAGCATACGACAATGTCATATTGGAGGCTCTTGGCAGAGAAATGAGTAACATCGGGTTATCTCGGCGATTTACCACTTTTATAATTAACCTTTATTCAAACAGACAAATTTTTGTTAAAGTGGGAGAAAATAGCATAGGACCAAGGATCTCCAGTTTAGGTCTGCCACAAGGAAGTATTTTATCCCCCATTTTATATATCATACTTTATCACAGACTTGAAAAAATTTTCAATAACCCTAATATCAAAATTCTTCAATACGCCGACGATATATGTTTATATGTTCACAACAAAGATTTAGCTGAATGTCAAAGTTCATTAAGTGACGCAACTGCCATAGTTAAAAAGTTTCTCCTCAACAACGGCCACGAAATTTCCATCGAAAAATCTAACGTCTGCACGTTCACAAGAAGACGAACACTAATGAACAATTCAATTAGACTTGAAAATCTAACTTTTACACATAGAGAGTCGGTCAAGTTTTTGGGAATAGTATTAGACAAGAAACTATCATGGAAACACCACATATTTCATGTAGCGAATAAAACATCGAAAAGCATCCAACTTTTAAAGCAAGTTTGTCACAACAAATGGGGAGCTGATCAATTAACTGCTATCCTTTTCTATAAGTCATATGTCAAATCAATAATTGAATATGGTTGTATTTTCTATGGGAACGCCTCTGATTCATTACTATCAAAATTAGATGTCCTTCAACGCAAAGCCCTTAAAATTTGTATGGGTTTATTAAACAGCACTCCCAACGAAGTTGTTCTTGCAGAGGCAGCAGAATTTCCATTATCCTTTCGAAGACAACTTCTTTCCAGAAAATTCGTTCTGAAACATATGGCCATATCATCTCCAATTCTTCAAAAAATCAACCACCTGCACATTTTAACTCTTACTCACAAATACTGGATAATAAAGAAAGACCCTCTCCTTACATCAGCCTACAATTATCTAAGTAATTATTCAAGAGAGATAATGAAATCAAATAAAATGCTGTTCTTCACTGTTGATTTAGAATTATTCCAAAGTATAAAAAAATACATATTCCTGAATACAGTCAGAATCTGACAACGGTCGAATTTTTGAATTTAATTGATAAATTTTATAAAAACTATCACCAAATATTTACGGATGCCTCCAAACAGCAAAAAAGTGTAGGATATGCTTTTTACGATCCTAAACTTGAACTTGGTTCTCAGTTTCGTCTGAAAGATGAATTTTCTATATACAGTGCAGAACTTTTCGCGATTTGGAAGTTTTTGGAATATATTATTCATTCTCAACTACCCTCAAAAAATTTTCTTATCCTAACGGATAGCATGAGTGGACTCCTTAGTTTGAAGAATATACAACCAAATTGGAAATTCAACTATATTCATAAGAATATACTTTTATGCCTACAAATTATTAAAACACAAGGATCAACGGTACAATTTCTTTGGGTTAAAGCTCATTCAGGAATCTTAGGTAATGAAAAAGTGGATTCGTTAGCCAAAGCTGCCATCAGCATACCACATTACGACACATCATTATGTGTTTACTCGGACATTATTCCCCTCATCAAACAGAATCTTGACGAGAAGTGGAAAATTTATTTCGAAGATAAACAAAAGGGACGGCATTACTCATCGATTCAGCCTTTCCCTCCGAAAGTGCCTTGGTTCAAAAACCTTGGTGGAGACAAATTCAATAGAGACTTCTTTCGCGCATTAACAAGACTGAGAAGCGGTTATGCAATATGCCCTGAATACCTCTATAAAATCAACAAGAAAAATAACCCACTGTGTGAGTGTGGTGAAAAAGGCAGCATAAATCATATATTATTTCAGTGTACTAATAATCACCAGGATCGTGAAAAGTTAGATAAAGCTATATATAATGTTTCTAAATATCTCCAACCCTATAACCTGAATATGGCCCTCAGTCTAAATAATATTTCTATCTACTGCGAAATTTACTCATTTATACGTAGACTTCAACTAAGCATTTAAATGAAAACTTCACTAAGGTTAGGTCATCTGTCGAACTTCCTGTGTTCTCTATCCTATATGTAAAATACCCATGTTAATCCGAGACTTTCCCTGTATGTGTATGAAGAAATAAAATCGCTATGATCAGTCCCTTAGCGTATTGTGTCCCTGCAAATCCTACTTGTCATCATCGTTAAATTCTAAAGATCGTTTAGGTGATTTAGAAATTGAAATAGAAATTTTCTATTATTAAATGTTCATAGTCGATCAAAAGGCCCACAACTAACCTGATGGCAAATGTCGAAAGATATGCCATAGCCAATAATTAAAAAAAAAAAAAAGAATATGTATATTACTGGTTTATGTGTATGAAATTGAAGGTAGATCTGGAAAAAATGAGTTTTGAGATGTGATGTTTGGTGATTGTTGGGTATTCATTTTATGAGTGTTATTTGTGAGGTTTATTAAATCGTTGTGAATAGAATTGAGATGTTTAATGTCTATTCTTTCATTTGCTGTGTTTTCTAAATTTTTACGAATGTGTAACATTTCTAAAATTTCTCTACTTTTTATGTCTTTTTCAGTTGCTAAAATCTTCGTGTTTTTGTAATCAAAATCGTGTTTTTCTGTTATTTTATGTTTATGTGAGACTCTCATTTGAGTTTTTGCGTATTTATGCGCTTTGATTCTCTCTTCGAGATTTTGTGATGTTTGTCCGACATATAATGCGCATAAATACGCAAAAACTCGAATAACAGCCTGACATAAACATAAAATAACAGAAAAACACGATTTTGATTAAAAATACGAAGATTTTGAAAACTGAAAAAGAAAACAAAATGTTGAGGAATTTTAGAAATGGTGCACATTCGTAAAAATTTAGTAAATGAAAGGACAGACATTAAACATCTTAATTCTATTTACAACGATTTAATAAACCTCACAAATAACACTCATGAAATGAATACACAACCAACACTAAACATCACATCTCAAAACTCAATATTTTCGAATTTAGTCAATTCCTCTTCAGGTCAATCTACGAATAAAGGGGCACCTTTATAGTAGTAACCTAGAATCCTCAAAATTAGAATTGATCATCTCTTTAATAAATCGAGTTGAGATAAGGGTTCGATCCACATCGAACATTGAATTCTTGTATCTAAATATTGTAAAATCATTTAATACAATTATTTAAATTTTTTCAGTTTGAAAGGGATCGTTGACTTTGATTTATCAGAAACAAGTTTCCACACATAGAACTAATTATCATTCCCATGATTTCATAATAATATAAACAGTTATTTTCTCGAAATATTTTTTATCAATAACTCAACATATCCGATAAAAATCGAATTTAATTCCGACTAAGCGTGATAAGAAAACATCCGAATCTACAGTACATATTATGGGGACACGATCCGTTGATGTGACTACTGAATTTTTTGCATCTCCGCGGAAGATATGGATATACGTGGGTAGATGTAAAAGTAGTACTACCGAAGATGATATTCGGAGATATCTTAACAGTAAATTTTCCAATTCTGTTGAAGAGTTCGTGGTACTGTTCGTTTAGAGGTAGGTTTAGAAGAACTGTTCGTTTAAGGTAGGAGCTGATATGGCCATAAAGAAACAATTGTACGATCCTGATTTTTGGCCATCTGGAATGCTAGTGAAAAGGTATTTTTTCTCAGAAACAATCAAGAGAATTATAGTGAAAATAAATATGACTTCAAAATTATACACCTGAATATTCAGGGTCTGAGAAATAAACTAAATGTACTTGAAGTATTTCTTATGACAAATAATATCGATATCTTATGCATAAATGAACACTTGATGTTGAACGAGGATATATTATATCTGAACACTCCAAATTACAGATTAGTTACACATTTTAGTCGCAAAAATAGTATACATGGTGGTTCTTGCATATATGTAAGAGACTCATTGTTTTTATGTACACATATTCTCAATGTGGGACATTTCTCCATTGAGGGGCATGTTGGAGTATGTGGAATATCTGTAAGAACAAATAACTGTACTAGAGTGCTCAATGTTTTGTCTGTATATAGGCCATGCTTGGGTTATTTCATTCGGTTCATAGACTGCCTCTTTTATGCTTTGAGGAATGTTATTGGCAAGAGCTCTTTATTTATTGCGGGTGATTTAAATGTTGATTTCCTTTCTGATTTTCTGAATAGAAACATTTTGTGTGATTTTTTTGTGACCCTGAGTACACCAGGGTCTTCACTGATAATGCAGGTTATACCTCTAGATCCTGCTCAGATTATATATTGACTAATTTAAATTCTGAACAATACAAAATTCACGTTGTGAACTCGTCCGATGAGTTCTTCGTTTTGGTGGAGTTTCAGCTGACCTGTTTGTCTGAAGATGCACCTGTGCGTGTTTGCAGCCTTCGCCGGATCAATGAAAACCTTACGACCTTCAAATATCTTGTTGGGAGCTGAGCTGATTGAATGAATACTGGGATCAGATTATAAACGCACCAGGTCTTGAATTGGCATCTATTGAAGTGATAGATGTGCTAAATGACTTTCTGGAGAAAACAACTCCTGTAATCCAATCTGGAAATTTTAAAAATAAGAACATTTCTAAGCCAAATATCTTCTATTGATAATGGAAGATGTTTGAAGAATTTGTTCTGGTTGGTTCTTCAGTCTGCTTCTGCCGAATTGAAGTCTGAATATAAAAGAAGACTGAGAGACCACAAATTACAGATCGAAAGGTCTAAGCAATTGTATCATAAATTTAGAATAGAGAATTCTAGGAACAGAACTAGAGAGTTATGGAAGATAGTGAGTGAGCAGGTAGGGTTAAAGGGGAATTCAGTCTCCATAAATCTGAACTGGAGAGGAACCCAGGAAACTGAGAGTTCAAAAGTTGCTGATATCTTCGTAAAATATTCTGTATCTGTTGGACGCACAATGTGGTGTGATTCTTTTGAATCTAATATGATTCTTTCACCCACAACATGCGATTTTTCTTGTAAATCTCTGTTCTTGAAACCCGTCAATGAGTCATTCGTGCTGGGTATGATAAATAATATGAAGTCATGCAGCACAGTTGGTTTGGACGGCCTCAGTAGCAACATTATTAAGCTCATTTCGGAGGATATCGCCGGTCATCTTGTTAATTTGATAAACAGATCCTTTAGTGAAGGAATATTTCCTAATATTTTGAAGCAGGCTGTAGTGGTTCCTGTTTTCAACAAAGGAGATGCGACATTGCCCGACAATTATCGACAGATTTCAGTTCTCGATGGAATTTGTAAGGTGCTGGAGTATGTTTTCTATGCTCAGGTTGTTGATTTCCTTGAAACCAATGACCTCATTTGCTCTTCGCAGCATGGTTTTCGTCGGGACAGGTCGACGGAAACTGCAACTATCAGGATGTTCAACATAATTTATATAAAATTAGACGAGGGAAATATAGTTGTAGCGTTATTTTTTGACTTGAGTAAGGCATTCGACCTTATGTGTTGGAATATTGTTGTTAAGAAGTTTTACAATCTCGGCTTGCGTGGTGTTTGTTGTGATTGGTTGATGTCTTATTTGAAAGATTGAAGTATAAGAGTACGAGTTGATGGGTGTATATCTGAGGAATGTGAGGCTGCGTTGGGTTTCCTGCAAGGGTCGATACTTGAACCGCTATTGTTTGTTTTATTTATGAACGACCTGCCTCAATATATTCGGGAGGATGTTGTTTTTATGTATGCGGATGATAGATCAGTTGTGCTCTGGGTGTCCTCGACTGGAGAAGTTAGGGTAAAAATCGAGAAAGTATGTGACCATGTAGAGGCATGTTGTCAGCGCAATCGATTGATTCTCAATGAGGGTAAAACGGTGCAGCTACAGTTTCATAATACTAGGCACCTCTTGTAATATGTTGGTAAATACCAATAACCATGAAATCCATTATTTGGGATTTTTTCTTGACTCGAAGTTAAGATGGGAGTCACATGTGGACCATGTTTGCAGAAAATCAGAAAAAAATAATAAGGCTATTGTTTCGTCTGCATCCCACTGAATCCTGTAGGAAATATTTTATAGAATATAAAATACTAACTCTGCCCTCTAAATTTATCCTCAAAGCAGCTATGTATGTGAGGCAAAATTTTGGCTATTTTATTGAACTGGAGGTATCATATAGCACTAGAAATGAAATCAAGTTACTTTTTCCGAATCACCAAAAAGCCTTATATGAGAAGAGTCCCAAGTATGTATCTGTGGCCATTTACAATAAATTACCAGCTTATATTACTAACTTTGGTACTCTATTCAACATAGGTGAATTCTGATCCTAGTTTTCTTTTTGTGTGAGTGCAATGTATACATCTAATTGTTTACTATTATATCTATATGACATGTTAATGCTCATTGTAGCCTAAGTACGAATAAACTTATTGTTATTTTTATTATTATTTTTTTATAAATATTATTATTATTAAACAAGAAGTCAGATACTGATAAACTCAGCATAATTTATGCTTACTCCATTACAGAAGGCTGTAGAAGAATAACTAACAAAGAAGAAGAGTAAAATTAAAGAAGGGTTTAACGATTACTATAAACTTGTTGCTTTGAAACTATAGCGCTTGTGCTATATTATTCTATGAGTGGAAATACTAAACGGCACTATTATTGAGAATTATATATTCATGATTATTTACACAGAGCGAACTACTGAACACGTGGTTATTGTTGTTACTCAATGGAAGCGAGAGCGACAGATTGTTGAGCATAGAAATGACTGTCAGCGAAGAGCTCTCAGAGAAAAGAGAAATTGTATGTTGGTAGCCTATTTATATGTTGACAGTTACTGGTGGTGCGTGCTAATATAATCACAGAATAGTGATACTCTTCTGCTATATGTCTTCTTCGATCGAATGACAATGACAATATCTCTACAGAAGTCCCCTCCTAGTACCTGGTCCATCGTAGGGCTGGTACTGGAAGGTACTGCACTTAATGATGACATCTTTTTGAGTTTGTCGACGGAAGGGACGGGTTTGTCGACGGTCAGAGAAATTGATTGAAAATATTGTTCCGAAGAGTGTTGGCAACAATACGTCTGATTTTCTCGTTGTCACAATGAAAACCCTGAGACAGGGTTTTCATTGAGTTTCTGTAATACTTCATCAACTGACTGAAGTAGTTCAGATGCTTTATAATTTAGTAGTTGGACAATCAATGATAAAAATTCTACTGAATGCATCTGGTACCACATGTGACCTGCCTTCGATGTGGCAAATGTTGATAGAGAATTGGTCAGGCTAGCGTTTAGCATGATGAGGTGAAGCTTTATCTAAATCTTTAGTCAGAATATAGTAAAGTGCTTTCCATCAAGTAGATATCTTTTGTATTTGATTGCACTCTGAATGGCTATATATTGCCGATCATAGGTGCTATATTTTACCTGCGCTGGTGACAACTTCCAGGATTAAAAAATCAACGGTTTCAATTGGCTATCTTTGAATTGTTGAGTGAATGGGTGAGGAGTGGGCCAAGATTGTGGTGTTGGCTAAATTTTCCTTGCATTTTTCAAATGATGCTTATGTTGTTCAAAGCACTTCAGAGCACTTCATGCTGACCTTCAGTTGGTTGTTTGTTGCTGGTCTGATAGTCATGCAGCATTGTCAACATTATTGAGAGTTATATATTTATTATTATTTACACAGAGCGAACTACTGCACGTGTGGTTGTTGTTACTCGATGGAAGCGAGAGTGACAGTATATTGAGCATAGAAATAACTGTCAGCTCAGAGGAAAGAGAATGGTAAGTTGGTAGCGCATTTCTATGTTGACAGTTGCTGGTGGGGATTGCTAATGTGATCACAGAATTGTGATAATATTTCGTGATATATCTTCTTCCATCGAATGACAATGACAATATACCTACAAAACCAAGGAAATGATAATTATTTATATGTGTGAAAACCTGTTTCTATTGAATCAAAGTCAACGATCTCTTACAAACTGAAAAAATTTCAAAAAACTTATTTAAATAATTGTATTATATGATTTTACTATAGTTAGATACAAGAATCCAATGTTCGATGGGGATTTAGTCCTTATCTCAACACAAGTTATATAAAGAGATTGTCAATTCTAATTTTTAGGTTTTGACTATACGGTTTCCTTTGATATTGTACAAATATTGTATTTATATTTGTAGATTGCCATGAAGAGGAATTGGATAAATTAGGAAACTTGGCTTCATAAAAAAGAGTTAGTACTTATAAGTCCCATACAAGTCTAAAAAAACCTTATATTTAAAATTTATATATATCTTACAAGACCGGTAAAAAGCTAGTATATATATATATATATATATATATATATATATATATATATATATATATATATATATATATATATATATATATAAATCATTAAAAGTATTCTGGCTATGTGAAACATGTACAATGAGATGCCCCCATTATCTTTTGAGGAATAATTGTTAGATAATATTGAAATCGGTGCCTCCATTGGTTGGAAACTCAAGATAGTTACTGTTTCGTAGTACAAAGTACTCATCAGTTGCGTCACCGTCCAACAAACGAAGAGTATCGACTCCAATTCTTGAAAATTCTCTCATGAATCAGAAGACAGAATGGCAATGTCGTATCATTGCATTATCTATGCACTTTTTTATATACTGCATAGATTAATATATATCTCCAATCTTAGGAATCAATAGAAAAACATGAATACATCGAACACTGAAAGTTTCACACATTTTCAGTTCAGATACTATCTACTTATTTTGTTACGACTTATTTTGGCAATTTCATCCAATCTGATGAACTGATGCCATCTAGATTGCACTAGTAGAAACGCTCAGTTATCCGCTAGTTCGTATTGTTTGAAAGATTTATTGAATCGTTGAAGATTGAATTGAGATGTTTGATTTCTGTCCGTTATTTATAGTATCTGCTAAATATTGACGAATGTGTAACATTTCTAAAATTTCTCAATATTTTTTGTTTTTCTCAGTTAATAAAATTTTTATGTTTATTGCGAAAAAAACTGATTCCGTCTATAATATAATATGCGATAAATGGTATATCGGTAAAACATCAGAAATTTTGAAAAACTTTGAAATTTTGGAAATTTTGAATTAAAGATATAAGTATGCAAGAACTCAAATTGCGAACCTACATAACTACAAAATAACTGAAAACACCATTTTAATTACAATGATTATCCAGCTGGAGACAGGTCTAAAAGCACTAAACAATAAAAATTCTATTTTAATTATATGCTACTTCAACATCTTCAACACGCAACCACGTTTTATATAGGTGCATAAATTTCCAAAGTTATTTTCAATTATGTCATATGTAGTTTCATACGAACTCAATAGATTGCAATAAATTGCATTGGAAATAATATAAAATCCTTTCATCAGATTTCCGTTCTGCTATATCAACAAAATAGTTTGCAAAATGAGGTGATCATTTAATTAACGGAAAAGAACTTGCATCAATCAGAAACCGCAGCAATTCAATTGTCGCACACTTAATCGATAACCATTTAGCTGAACAATCGCAATTTATTCAATTATTCCATATGAGGAATTGAAAAGTTGAGCAAATATCCCAAATCTGCAAATTGATTGTCGTGTTTCTGTATAGGTACTTCTGACAATAAAATCAATTTTCGAAATTTTATTACAGATGTTTTCCTACCTCTGTTTTATTATGACTCTCGGTAATATTATGTCTGTCCAGATAAATCGTTTTTCAATCATTTTGAGCTGGTCAGTTTTATATAAATGATACTGATTATTTCTACGAGATTTAAGTCGGTCGTTAGCATATTTTCAATTAGATAGTAGTAATAGTCCCTTAAACTTTGGACAATCTTGAAAATTACTAAATGAAGGTTACATTCTTCAACTCCTTATTACAAAGTGACTTAATTTTCTCATTGAGACAGTTTCATAATACCTATTTTGTGGAAGAAAATCATCTCCTATATCAACAAATTGCAATACATATGAATATTCCATTTATCAATATATAGTTTCAACAATTTCTATAGTACGAAATAATTATATAATAAAATAAAAGTCAGATGGAAATGTTATTAATATATTTATATTTGAATTTATTCCCACCGAAATATTCGAGTACGTGCAATTCATTCTATATATATATATATATATATATATATATATATATATATATATATATATATATATATATATATATATATATATATAAATATATTAAAATAAATTAAACTCTTGACTTAATGTTTCACGATTTATTTAACAATATGAATAGTCAACATGTTTCGAGCGTTAGCTCATTTTCAAGACTACAAACACTACTTTCAAGCACGTAAGTCTTTTCCATTATCCACTAAAAGTGATACTGAAAATATTTCTTTTCGCTTTCATACTAGAGTAAAAAATTTGACAGATACTATTTTTGAAGAAGATGAACTAAATTTACTGAATAAAGGCCTTAAATATTGCCCTAAACCGAACTGTAGTAATAATGATAGAAAACTTTCAGCGGTCAACACCCAATTGGCTTTAAATTCAACATCTATGAACAATTTAAACTTAGAAAAAACTATTATAATCATATCGAAAACTAATATCATATCGAAACCTCGAATCGCAAATATATATATATATATATATATATATATATATATATATATATATATATATATTTCTCTCGACATTTTATGAAAAAGTTCTAAAAACATATGTTGGAAAATGCATGATTTCAAGATGTTGAAGTTTTTGTGTAGGTAACACTCCTTTGAATAGTTCCTGGTCCTTTTAAAACACTATATCTATAATATTTATATATATATATATATATATATATATATATATATATATATATATATATATATATATATATATATATATATATATATATATATATATATATATATATATATATATATATATATATATATATATATATAGTGAAGAAATTTACGGTATTTACCTGAGATTTACGTAGCTTGTTTTTGTAACAGCCGTGTACATATGTTTCAAGCTAATGGGCTATCATCAGAACGGCGTAGTTCAAGTTATTAGATGTTCAAACTTGGATGTTGATTGAAAAGAAAAAGACACCGAACAAAACAACACAAAACTCCACGTGAGTATCGAAGAAAATTCGATAAGCCCTGCTACAATTCCTGAGCTCTGTTTGACGTTTTGTGTTTTTTCACTTGTGATGACAATTGACAGAGAGTTCTGCATTTGACACTCTGTGATCCAAAGTGATATTTGTCTGTGTTTTCTGCCAGTTCGGTATCTTTGACATATGATTGTTGTGACACCTGATTTTATATATCTTTATATTGCGCTTTCAATGAGATTATCTAGTTCTGTAAGTTCCAAAATTTGTTTTAACATCTATTTTCACTGCTGCGTACAGTCTGGCTACATCTTCAGCCTAGTTAACCGTAAGATGTAATTTTTTGGTTAAAACACTTTGATTTGCATTCATTTATTTTTCAGAGTCCTGATGAAGAATGTAAACATGTTCGAAATATAGACAAGGTTAATATATTGGTTTTCTATCAATTATAGTGGCCCTACTTTTTGCCGAGAACTAATCTTTTACTCATTAATATCATACGGCAATACTCCTTATTTATCGTGTATATTTATATATATATATATATATATATATATATATATATATATATATATATATATATATATATATATGTATATTTATTATTATTATGAAGACAGTTCCCCACGAAGCGAGCGATTGTACTTGAATTCGCAATAAGTATTTTTGCCTCCCAAAAACGCTCCTCTCTCAATGTTTTTTTTTTCTCTTCTTCTGTCCATTTCATTCCAGGTTGACGATTTGGCTCAAACTTCACATATGCGATTTTATAGCGGCATTCATTGCGATGTACCAGATATTTTCTGTACTACTGTTCATAATTATATCGAGTAGTTTCTTCGATATACTGGACTGTTTCATTCTGTAGACATGTCCATAGAACTTTTCTCGTCGTTTCCTGATTTCTTCCGTCATCGTATTTGTCTTTTGATAAAGTTCATTCTGAGGTCTTTTCATCCATTATGTATAAATATATATATATATATATATATATATATATATATATATATATATATATATATATATATATATATATATATATATTTTTTTTGAAAGTTTTTAGCAATAACAGGCTTTTTTGGATATGAAAAATTTTATTTTTGTTGACGTTTCGTTGTTATATTACAACTTTGTCAAAACTAATGAATAATTATTATTATTCATTATTATTATTGAAAATTATTCATTAGTTAGTTTTGACAATGTTGTAATATAACAACGAAACGTCAACAAAAATAAACTTTTTCATATCCAAAAAGCCTGTTATTGCTAAAAACTTTCAAAATAAAATACCTTAAACAGGCAATAAATCAATTTCAAGAAATATATATATATATATATATATATATATATATATATATATATATATATATATATATATATATATATATATATATATATATATATATATATATATATATATATATATATATATATATATATATATATATATATATATATATATATATATATATGTTATGGTAAATTTTCATGCAATCTTTATAATGATATTGAAATCAACAAAGTTCAATTTTTCTCAAGGTGATGCTTCTAACTTGATAAACTGATTATTTCGACAAAGTCATATTTCATGCATTTTACTTTATTATGAGATTTTAAACATACATACAGTTTTGTTGATATAGGTAATTCCATTTAAAATAATATGTTAATGGTGTTAAATTTGTTTCAAAAGTTAATACTCTATAATTTTGTTATTCACAGTTCAACACATCACAATTTAATAACATCACTTGTATTTAGTTAAGAATGTAATGTTCATTTATTTTGATTTTTATAATTATGTATTTCTTGTATAACTCATTTATTCTCAAATAATAGTATTCACATAATGTAATTGTAAAATCCATTTCCAAAATTTCATGAAATTGATCTAATTATCAAATCAATAGTAAAGAATAGTTAACTTTAGTAACCTGAAAATTGAAATATATATAATAAACATAATTCAAATACATTCAACCTTACCAAAATGGTATAATTATTTAAGATATTCAAATATATTGTATACATGATTTCATTTACATATAAGTATGAAAATTGTTGACATATGTGAAATTATAATATAACCTCAAATATGAAGTTCGAACGTTCGGAGGCAGAAGCACACCATAGATAATATCAGATTAAAATAGATGAGAATCACAGAAATAAACTTTAGGCACGAAATTCGAAAATTAGACATCAGAGATTGCTTTGAAATATATCAGACTAAGAATCGAGAGCAATTAGAGAACAATCGAAAAGAGGGACGCCAAGAATAAATTTTTAGAAGTTGAGTTAAAAAATTGGAAAATAAAATTTGTAAGAATAAACAGAAAAATGAAAAATAATTTGAAAAATTTAAGTATAACAAATTTATAAGAAGTATAGAAAAGTTTCGAAGAGAAGTTGAAAAGAAATCGGAGCGGAAATAAAATATTGGAAAATAAAATTGGAGCTGAAATATAAAGATTTATGAAAATTTGTATAAGCAACAAGTCTGGAATCTTAGAAGAAAAGAGAAGAGAGCTCGAAAAAAAAAGGTACCTCAATTAACTATAAAATTAATATCGAATAAAAAAAGGCCATTTCAAATTATATCTTAAGTTTATTTTAGTTGTAAGAAGTTTAAGAGTTTGTTCAATTTTTTATTTCTTGTTGTAATTAAAGTTAGTATGTTTGAAAATTAATCAGAAATATTATTTACAAAAATTTAAGATTTCAATTAAATTAAAGAATCCACCCTGAGAAAGAGAGTCAACTAAATTAAAATTCAATAAATTTCAAAATTCTTTAGAAAATTAATTCAAACAATTTTAACAATAAAACTTTGATAAATAATATCATAACAATAAAATCATAACAATATATATATATATATATATATATATATATATATATATATATATATATATATATATATATATATATATATATATATATATATATATATATATATATATATATATATATATATATATATATATATATATATATATATATATATATATATATATATATATATATATATATATATATATATATATATACTATAATACTGAGACTCTTAATAGAAATATCGAAATATTTCAAAATAAAATTCTAAGGGAGCTGTCTACACAAATGCTGTTAACGAAAACGTAACCTATTACTTTTGAGAGATTTAAATGTTTTGGCGTTTACTCGATGCAAATCCATTATAATTGAATATAAACTTAAATTAATTAAAACACTCAAACTTTTTATTTACACTTTTATTCACTACATAGCATGACGCGTTTCGTTGTTACAAACGACTTCTTCAGATGCTCAAGAAATAATATTATTATTATTAATAAAACGCGTCATGCTATGTAGTGAATAAAGTGTAAATCATAAATTCAAGTGTTTGAATTTCAGTTTATATTCAACTTTCGAGAGAGTTCGAAATAGATTCTTGAGAGTCAAACCATCAATTCCCGCAGCATTGGATCCAATGCTAGCAATAATATTAGAGATAAAATAAGGTTCAACCGGACAAAAATCAAACTGAGATCCCTCAACAAATCTATTTTCCATATAATATTGCATAGTTTCACACTGAATATTCAAAATGGATTGGTCGAAAACTGATGTGAAATAATCATTAATGATGAACCCTTAAAAGAGCCACTGATGCACATACTCTTGAGTCCAGACCACAATTTTAGGTGTCACGAGCTTGCCCCAGTGTGGCCAAGTAAGCTCGCTTCTCACGTCCTTCCTTTGTTTTCCAGCCTTGTTTACGCTAAGGCCTTTCGAAAATAGAGATTATTAAAATTCCTGCTAGAGTTGTTTGATGAAATGCTGCCACCTGCCACAAAATGTTTGATGAAATTTTATAGATAGAGGTAACATGATGTGATTCAATGCAGGTTTTGAGTTTTTCTGTTCCTATGGTACCAATTTGAATTGATTCGAATAATTGATCATTTTATAGCTTTTGTACCTGCACATTTGTTCATTTTAAGCCTTTTTTTAAGATTTTTGGCATTCATCCAATTCAATATAAGAAGGTTTTAGCTACGTCTCTAATGATCATCAGCATTTCTTATAAGAAATGTTACTAATTACACTACTTTTTGTAAGCGAATAATTTCATATACTTATATACAGGGTGTTTCAATGGTAAACAGAAAAACTGGAAGCGTGAATAGATATCACCGAAACGGTTATAGAAATACGACTTTTAATACAATCTATTCTATCGGATGGAAATACTCAAAGGTTGTAATCAAAAGATCACCGAGGTATTTCTATAAATACCCCATTTATTCGGTCTGACGTTCTTAGTAACCAAGATACAGTTGTTTTATTACTTTTGCTGATTTCTTCCTGGATGAACTATTTCAGTTATCATTTTTAAAGTTGTATATCAATCCAATGCGACTTTTTCAGGTACGTAAAGGTAATATCTATATGAGACAGAAAAGTCCGAATATCTGAAAAAATTTCACGGGGTAGTATAGCAGTAATGACCGCAAGAAGAAATCAGCAAAAATGATGAAACACCCTTTATCTTGGCTATTAAGATCGTCAAAAATAAAAAAATTGTCTTCTATTGTTGAAAAGTAGCTTTAGCAGTCAACTAAAAAATAATCTGAGTCACAACTTACACTTCTTCCTTACAGTTCGTAGTTTACTGGCGAAATTGAAAGTCAATGTCAATGACTTTCGAATTAGAAAGTCATTGAGAGTAGAAAGTAGAACTATCGAATTCAATAAAACGAGCATTCAATATATTGATTGAAAGTTGAGTTCATTGATTGTAATATAAACTCGGAGTTAATTGAGGACTCTTCAGTACTTTTTGGCTATATTACTATGCAAAAGGCAACCGTATGGAATGGTCGAAAATCTTCTACGGGCGTTCTCTGGTGAAATAATGAATGAATTAGGAACTCCAGAAGAAACCCGGTTACACATTTCAGTTTGGAAGGCGATGTTGATAGTTTAAGTGAATAAAAAAAACCGTCAGGACTCTTTTCTGAAATCCTCACCTACTGAGTGTTAACGCAAATTTGTTCGTTTGATAGATACAAAAATAAGAAGTTGGAAAAATATTTCGCATTGTAGGTATTTTTGATTCATAATAATCAACATCTAATAATAAGAATAAATAAATAATGAACAGTGAAGGGTTTTTGATGATACAATGTCCTGTTTTGAGACACAAAAATTGCTCACTTTATGTATGCTCAAAACCAATCGAACTCGAAGATGAAAACATAGGGAACGACATTACTAAATCGTTCTAGAAACCACAATATATTTGAAGAAATCATTGTAAGACCAACATGTTCACATCCCGGTACAGACCAGAGGTTATAAAAAAAATCAAGCGTATGTTTTCATAAATATTTAATACATTTCAGTTTCATGTGAACAAATCCCAGCTTTCAATAGTTTCAGCACCTAAAATTTCAATTCTTCCATCAATCTCTTCGAAAATTGGACTCTTAGTCTTCAAATATTCCATATAAGCATCAACATCAACTTCCCCTATTTCTGCGTTCTTCATTCTCTTTGAAATTATTGCGAATCCATCACCACCAGTGATCAAAAAAGATGGGACAATAATTCTGTAACTTTCATCAAGTTTCACTTCTTGGTACACAGGAACCTCACGATGCGCACATCTCACTTTCAAAGACGTGATTCTAGATCCTATTGGTTTCCGTACGTCGATAACAATTTGAATACCTGCAAAAATTTTTATATATAGTATTTTTATTCATGATATAAGCTCAATATTTATTGGTGATCACAGGTGTTTTAAACAATAAAAATAAGACATATAAAGGTATATTGAACGTTTTAGAAGTTTCTCAACAGTAGAAATATATTATCTCCGTAATAAAAAAATAACAATACAACATATTTCCATAACAATGGCCTGCTTACTTCAGATGTTTCTTCGATTCACTCAGTTTAACAATAATGATTCAAAACACTATCTAATTTTTCTTTTGGTATCTCTTACTAGTCTGTCATTGTCCATATGCTCTAAACTAATGTCATGTCAACGTTCACGTTGGTTCTATTTGTTTTGGGTTCGATTTTGCCAAGATCGGTAGATACGACCGACTCAATTATTCCACGTCTGTCTATCATTAACAGTTTTTTCAATTGTATATGTAGCATCTCCGAAAATTCTCTGTATTTTTGTTCGAAATTTCGGTCTTTTCGCAGTCGAATGTGTGACTCATCGTTGTTTGACGCTATTATAGTGCCATTATTGCGCTTTTAGCGTATTTGTGTGCTCAGAATCAGTTGTGTAGTCGTAGTGATGTTTGTTCTATATATACTTCTATCTATACTTCTTGTCAGTCTCTCCATGGTACACTGAATACTTGGTTGGATTTTCTCAGCTTCGGTGTTGATGGTTTTAACATAGTATATATTTCCTTCACTTGTTGTGTAGTCTTATGTCTGATTTGTAGATTACATGGCGCTACTATATTTTTTATTTGATGTGGTAGTTTGTTTGTCTAGGGTATAAAAGTTTTATTTTTGTTCTTGTTCTTCATGTTCTATTTCCGTTGAGATGTACAGTTAGTTCCCTCGTGATTCATCATGCCTTTCACTAATGTTTCAGTGTAGTTGTTTTTTTTAGTTGTTACCTTATTACCGTTATCATTCGTAGAAACATATGAAGTGAACAGATAATTTCATGTTATATTGTTTTAATATGTTATAATATATTTATTGCTGAGAAAGAAGGAGAAACCTCCGAAACACCCAATATACCTTAACATTTCTTCCTTTTGCTGTGTCAAATACCTGTAATCACCAATATATATATTGAGCTTTTATGAAAAATGAAACACCTTACCTAATTGTATGATGTTTTTATTTATATATATATATATATATATATATATATATATATATATATATATATATATATATAATAATAATAATAATAATAATAATAATAATAATAATAATAATAATAATAATTTATTGGTTCCAACAAGTACAGTTGCAAATCATCATCACAGCCCACAAGAGAAACAAGTCAGGTGAGTTTTCTACTTTTTACAGTAGTCTAAAAATTCAGTTAAACTATAAGGTTCACATTCCAAAACAAACTTATAAATACATTTCTTGAACACTTCAGTTTTTTCAATGACTCTCATGCACTGAGGCAGCAAATTAAAAAGTTTCATGGCCATATAGAGCGGACCATTTGCAAACTTGGCACTAGAGTGTACGGGAAGGTTAAATGGAAAGACCTGCCGGGTCTTATTCACGTTTAAGTATTTTTCAAAGTAATGCTTTTGCTGTCTCACAAAAAGTAAAAGCTTAAAAATATAAAGACCATACAGTGTTTGAACATTATTGGCGCGGAATATTCCCCGGCAGGAATCCCTGAAGCCCAAACCGCACAAAAGTCGTAGCGCCTTTTTTTGTGTTAAGAAGATTTCATTTGCTGAAGGCGAGTTTCCCCAGAAAATAATCCCATAGACCATTAAAGACTGGAAATTGGAGTAATAAAGAGTATGAACAACTTCCAAGTTAATTCTGTTTTTAAGCATTATAAAGGTGTAAATAACTTTATTTAAACGCTTCCTTAACCTGACAACATGTGGGACCCACCTCAGATGCCTGTCCAGAACAATCCCCAAAAAGTTCACACTGTCTGTCACAGCGATATTGGTACCATCATTTAGATCAAATGATGAAGGAAAATTAGTTTTAGATCTAATACTAGAGAAAAAGAGACATTGGGTTTTATCTTCATTAATAGTTAAATGGTTATCGCAGCACCACCCCTTCACCGCAGAAATCACCGCATTACCATCCTGTATGCAGGTCTCAACTTCATCAGATATCACAAGAAAATTACTATCATCTGCATAAAGGACAGGCAAGCATTTGACTGGAGGTGTAATTGAACACAGGGAATTAATATAAATAAGAAATAGAAGAGGACCCAGCACACTTCCCTGAGGAACGCCCCTGGAAAGGATCCTCTCCTCAGAGAAGTGGGCCGTGCCATCAACCGTAACGACAACTCTCTGTCGTCTATTTGACAAGTAACTCTCGATAAACTTTAAAGCAATATCCCTGATACCACAAAGCTCGAGTTTCTCAAGTAGAACGCTATGCAATACAGAATCAAACGCTTTTGATAAGTCAAACAACAGCGCCATAGGAACTTCACCTTTTTCAAGTGCTACAATGACAGCATCTAACAATTCAAAGAGAGCTGTATCAGTGCACTTGCATTTAGTAAAGCCATGCTGTTCAGCCGCAATGACTCTAAATTTGATAAAAAATTTTAGAAGTCTAGTTGCTAGTATTTTCTCAAAAACTTTTGCAAAACTTGACAAAAGGCTAATTGGCCTATAGTTATTAATTTCGTTGATATCGCCCTTTTTGAAAAGGGGTTTTACCAGTGCGATTTTAAGATCGTCTGGAAAACAGCCTTCATTAAATGCACAGTTCATGATATGAGCCAATGGCCTACCTATAATATGGGTTGATTTTTTCACAATCGAAATAGGAATGCCATCATGCCCAGAGGAGTTTGAAGTTTTCAGAGATCCCACAGCGGCAATAACTTCTGCTTCGGTAACTTCAAAGAAATAAAAAGACTTATCTAGTCTTTCAGACCTAGAAGTATTTAATGACTGAGAAGGATGATTAAACTTTACCCTATGAGTGGCATTTCCAATGAAGAAATCATTGAAGTTGTTAGCCAATTTCAATGGATTACCAGTTTTTATAGCTAAGTCAGCTTCTCTGCACTTACCCATTAAAGAGTCTAATACCCTCCAAACAGCTTTCGATTTGTTAGGGGCATTGGTTATATAGTCACCGAAGTGAGACTTATATGCTGATGAAATCTCATGATCATACTGCTTCTTAAAATTGTTATAAATTTCCTTAAATTCTGGCCTGGCAGTAGAAATAACAAGAAGATTATCTAAAATTCTTTTCTTGTCTTTTATGGCTGGATTCGCTTTCCAGATATTCATTGTAGGTTTATTACACACAACCCTTAGAGGGCATGACGTTACAAAGACAGTTTTAAAGCGTGAAGAGAAGCAGCTCCACATTGCATTGACATTGCCAGACATGTCATAGATATCATTCCATGACACAAGAGATAAATTCAAAAGAAAATCATTGACAGTTTGTTCATTAATACATCTAATTGAAAACTTACTTGGAGATTTAGTTATGATGGCCTCTGACAGCGTGAACTTTAAAGCGAGATGGTCTGAAATATGGAATTCCAGGGTTTCATTATATCCTTTCATGTTTGTAATAATATTATCCAAACAGGCACCCGAGGCTGGACGAGTTACACATGAAAATGAAAGACTGACATTAAACATTTCAATAGTTGATAGGAACTCCCTAGTATCTCTGCAATCCTCTGAAACATTGACATTGAAATCCCCAGCGATAATAAAATTAGTTTTTTCTAAGCTACATTTCAATAATATTGCATTCAGTTTCTCAATAAAAATGTCTACATTTGCTAAAGGTTTTGTGTTAGGTCTGTAAATACAGAGAATAACTATACTAGAATGTTTTAGATTCACTTGAATCGCAGAACACTCAACAACATTAATCACACTGAGACTCACAAAATCTCTTCTTTCAAACGACTGCACAGGCTTTTTACAGTAAATGGCGGTTCCTCCATGTCTGCCCTCCTCTCTGCAAAATTGAGAAACCAACTTGTATCCAGGGATTTGCCACTGTGAGATCTCGTCGGCAGATTTCCAGTGCTCAGCAATCGTTAAAATGTCCACATCATTTTCTGATAATAGAACATTCAGTTTATTTAGAGCTGTAGTTAGACATTGCACATTTTGAAATATTAGAGAAAAAGGTTTCTTGGGACCATGGTTCACTTGAGAAGAATTAGCTGCCAGATTATTCAGAATAGAGTTATTGTTATTTATTAAGCACGTTAAACTTGGGGAGCATCCCTGCTGTCTGGGATGGCCCCTTCCTTAATAAAAAATAACGGGACACTAGAGCACCATGTGGCCAAACTTCCTTCTGCCATGCTTTCTTGAGGTTATCATGATATAAAGATACCTTCATAGAAGCATAAATAAGAGGGTGCTTAGATTGAAGAAGCTCACACTGTACTTCAGGAAATGTTGCTGTCAAGAGATTTTTTAAGTCTTCTGGCTTAGTACTAGGATGAAGCCTAGAGACGTGAAAATATGTATATTTAGGAATAGTCTTAACCTGTACGCTTGGTTCGCCTGAGCCCATAACAAATTTTCTGTTTCGTGGTCTGTTACGATTTTTTACCGATTTCCACTCTGATTCATTTGTTTGGTTTACGTAGGAATCTGAATTTGTCACACCTGCATCAGTGTCCGTAGCAATATTTTGAAGATCTTTCATTATTATTGCCTGATTGGCTTGCATCAATGCAGAATTCACTAGTTTACTATCGATAATCGGCTTGCTCGATTTGCTCATTTTAACATTATTCAGTTTACGTCTTGCTTGTTGACCTTGAACTTGACTAGTGACAGTTGGTGCATTAAAGTTTGCACTGTTTTGAACTATTCCAGGTAGTTCGGTTGTACCGTCATTACAAGTTGCTCGGACAGGGTCTCCTTGGTCAGACGCATGCGTCGGTAATGTAAAGGTAGCCAATTCCGTCTTGTTTACATTTCGGTTTGAACTTTTTACATTGGAATTTTTTGTTGCATTATTTTGATTGTGGGATGATGAAGCAATTTGACCTTGATCAACTTTGTTCTTAGAGGATGCAATAATGACTTTTTGTAAACTTACAGTGTAGTCAAGATCTTCTATCGATTTTTGCATGAGAACTTTTTCACGATTTAAACATTCAATTATGTTTTGTTGCATAATTACATTGGTGGCAGCGACATATTTTTCAGGAGAATCGACTTCAACCAGCATGGGAAGCTTCCTCACACACAAGTCACAAAACCATCTCAAATTCGGATTTTCAGCCAAAATTTTAATCCATGCATCCTTCAGTGATACACAAGTTGTATGAGATTTCACTCCACAAATACAGCACTTAATAGTTTTAGAATTAACGATGAAATTGTCGGAACACTGCGGACACACGTCTTGACTGACCGACATAATGACTATATATATCCAAAAATATATATATATATATATATATATATATATATATATATATATATATATATATATATATATACATCTAGCATAGAAAACAAGATAATAAAAAGTAAGTTATAATATATAATAAAGTTCCAAAAAGTAAGGAGTAGATAATACTTCTGAACTGCTATTTGGGATTCTTTTATTGAAAATATTAAGTATGAATAATAAATGAATATGCAAGAATATTAATTAAAAAATTGACAAGAATAAAACGTGGACTATACAAAATTGACTGTGTTGAATAAATCTGACACATGCTTAAGAAATTTCATACGACACTTGGATGTTGAAAGAAATTCCTTGTGAACGGCTGTAGTTATTGAATATATCTGCTAAATTGAAACAAGAATCCAAAAATTGAATGCTGAAAATTTCTACAATTCTGCTTTCTAAAAATTGTCATCAATTTTATAATTATCAACCATTTGCTCATTTTTATCATAATCAAATAAAGGTACTGTCCAATTTTTACGTGTCTATTGTTACAAATTCGGGGATCTTTTATCTGTGCTATGTAAATACACTACGTCCAGTTATCCAGAATTTAATCGTCCAATAGCAAATTTTTTATGTTATTTTTTCCAATAAATTATGAATATGAAAACGCATAATGAAATTTACCTGAGATTTGAAGAAGGTTTATATCTATGTAAGCTTTTCCATAAAAATATGGTGTTGCTGAGAATTCGAAAATATCCAACAGATCTTGTCCAGTGAAATAACCAGCATATAAGTCATTTCAAAATGGTTGTGCTGTTATAAGTTCTGCATACGTTATGTCTGAAAAATTCCATTCAGATTAAGTATTCAAAAAGAAGAATTGTAGATTATATTTATAAATTTATTTATTTATTTATTTATTTATTTACAAATACACCACTCAACAGCTTGGGCCAATCACTGAGTGGGAAAATACAATATAGTTTACATCTTGAGAAAAAAAAAATAAACTAGAAATAATATCAATAATGTACAAACAATCTACCTGAACGAAAGCTCTGTGGGCAAGCTGATATTGAAGCTCACCCACAAGATATAAGAAAAACTATTATTTGAAAAAGTTATAACTAAAACTGAAAAACAGTCAGGCGAGAGCTCGTCTGATATCGTCAGTCACGCATGCAAATATGTGGATGACGTCATGAAAAGGCTCAACGTCACCACAAATTTTATGAAGTGGTGAAAAAGCCAGAACATTATTACAAGGCAAAGGTGGATAAAAAATGTTCATATTTCTACAAGACATTCTCGGAACACGGAAATTTATGAGGGAAAGAAGAAAAGAACAATCAACAGAAAACCTTATCAGGTTGTATAGGAACATTATTCCCAAATATTTCCTACGTGTTCCAAGTGATGAAACATTAAATCTTGTAATATGTAACTCGTGATTTATACCTCTTTCTGGATACACACCGTCGCAGCAAAACCAAAAATATTTCGAAAATCGTCTTTGCACGGATTCAAGATTCCTTATATTACACAAGTATTCTGAATTCCAAACGACACTAGCAGTTTCTAGTTTTGAACGTATTGAGGTATTGTATAGGAGCACAGTTGTTTCAGATTGAGAGAGCCATTTAGAAGTTCTTATTACAGAACCTAATGTTCTGTAACAACTTGAACCAATATCATTAATGTGAGTAATAAAAGTTAATTTTGTGTCGAAAGTTACTCCTTAATCTCTGAATTCGGCACATCTATTGATTTTATTACTATTTACATTGTAGTCGAAATGAACTATACTTTTTTCACGAGAAAAGGACATTATGTTGCATTTAGAAATATCCAGTGTCAGTAGATTTCTTACACACCACTAATTCAAATTTGAGATATCCTCTTGAAGAATGTGACATTCACTTACTGTTGAAATTTCGCGAAATATCTTACAATCGTCCGCATATAGAAGAAAATTACAGTTCATGTTGGGGGGATTGTCGTTCACGAAAATATTGAAAAGAAGCGGACCCAAAACAGAACCTTGTGGAACCTCCGACTCCGAAATAAATTTCTGTGACTTGAAACCGTTGTACTGAACAAATAATTGTCTTGGCGTTAAGTATGTTGAAAAAAAAATAACAAATTCATCTGAGAGTCCAAAGCGACTGAGTTTCTGTAGAAGAATACCATGATCTAATCTATCAAATGCTTTAGAAAAATATGTATAGATCACGTCTACTTGTGACGAATGACCAAAACTATTTGCAATATATTGTGTTATACACGTTAGGTTAGTAGCTGTTGTCCTACCGGAGGTGAAGCCGTGTTGGTCATTCGTTAAATGGGTCTTCACGTGTGAATACAAAATATTATAAAGAACAATTTCAAAAACTTCACTAAAATTTTTATGATAGTATTAGGTCCATAATATTAAACGGAGTTTCTATTCCTTTTTTAAAAATTGGGCAAATTTTGCCCTTTTTCCACACATTCGGAAAGTGAGCAGTTTTCAAGGCCAAATTGAAGATAAGAGCCAATGAAGAAGCAAAAATTCTAGCACAGTCTCTTAGGACGAAGGAGGGAATTCCGTCAGAAGCCGCTGTCATTTTAGATCTGCATCCTTTCAATGCCTTGAACACATCCTCCTCAGAAACAATTGGAACCGGTAATAATGGAACGTTAGAAGCTAAAACATTTTTTATCGAAAGTCGTGGAACTGATGAATGATGATTCGAAATATTTCGCAAATGCATTCACAATATCCTCAGGATTATTTATTTCTTGTTCGTTGAAAAGAAAAGAGGTAGGTAGTGAAGAGGTATTTCGTAAATTATTTACATAGGCCCAGAATTTCGAAGGATCCTTTTTAAGGTTCGCTTCAAGAGAATTCATATATGTCGAGCGTGACAAAGCAATATCCCGTTTTGTAATGCTTCTTAGCGTCTTATAGGTATTAAAAGCTTCAAAATCACCACTTGATTTGAATTTAATATAGAATTTTGTTTTTTGTTTCAAATCTCTAATAATTTCTGATGTAAACCAACTGGGATATTTTGAGGGTTTACTTGTCATTTTTGGCAGCGTAGCATCAAATATATAATTGAGTGTGGTGTGAAAATGACCACAGGCTTCGTTTGTATCGTTGTAATTTTGTAGAAATGACCAATTCGTATTCAATAATTCATTATATAGTTCATGAAAGTTGGCTCTTCTAAAGTTTAAAATTGGATGAATGTTTTTTCGAAATCTACAGGAAGATGAATTAGAATTCAATAAATGAAATTCCGAAGGCGGATGATAACTATCTACAGGTACCAACGCCTCCAATGCTTGACTAATTGAAAGGTCATGTCTACTGATTACAAGGTCCAAAATTCAATCATTTCAGTTTGATACATTGTTTTGAAGAGAATGAATAACTTTTGACTTAGTCTCATTTGACTTGAGGTAATGTGCGTAATTTGAGATATTAAAATCGCCGAGTATTATCTTCTTCTTCTTGGAGTGCCTATCCTCTGTGGATGTTGGCTATCACATTGGTCCAAATAACCTTATTCACTGCTGCTCTGAATAGAGCTGTCGATGTCATTCCAGTCCATGTTCTTAAGTTTCGCAGCCAGGATATTCGTCTTCGTCCTGCTGACCTTCGACCCTCTATTTTTCCTGCAGGATGAGTTGAAGAAGGTGGTATTTCTCATTTCGCATGATATGTCCGAAGTATTCCAGTTTTCTGCGTTTGACACATTGTAAGTGTTCCAATTGTCCATCAATGCGTTGCAATACCGTATCGTTTGACACGTGGTGTATCCATGGGATTCTGAGCATGCGGCGATAACACCACATCTCAAATGCATCTTTGCGCTCACATGAGGCAGCAGTAAGGGTTCACGCTTCTGCTCCGTATAGGAGGGTTGAGAGCACATAGCATTTGAGAATTCTTATTCTAGTATGAATAAGAGTATTATAACGAAAATTATAACGTTAGAATTTTCGTCTTGAAGAGACACTAAGCATAATGCTTCAAAGAATGTATCATATAACTCCAAGGACGCATTAGGAACTATATATGTATTTATAATATAACATACTGAATGCTTCTGGATTGTTTTTTCACCAGTTATATCGATGGAGGGATCGATATTTGATAGATTGTCAAGTTTAAAGTGAGAAACTTGAATATTGTTTCTTACCGCTATAAGAACACCACCACCTCTTGTACCCCCTAACAAATTATGTTTTCGATCACTTCTATATAATGTGTAATTATTCGGTGTTATCTCGCTATAAGAACACCACCACCACTAGTAACCCCTAACAAATTATATTTTCGATCACTTCTATATAATGTGTAATTATTCGGTGTTATCTCGCTATAAGAACACCACCACCACTAGTTACCCCTAACAAATTATATTTTCGATCACTTCTATATAATGTGTAGTTATTCGGTGTTATATAAGAATAAATATTCTTTATTCAAACAAGCATAAATAGGTTATATAGAATAAACTGAAAAGAACTATTATTTAGACGAGCATACGATAGGGTTAAGTCAAAGCACTGTGCGAGTTAATTATTTGAGAGAAGATAATTGTAATAAATAGGTTAACATTACAACGAACCGAGAGCAGGTTAAAAATAAGGGAAAATATATCAGATGCGTTCTGAGTCAGAGCTGGTCTAAGACAAGGAGATCCATTGTCACCAATGCTATTAATTGGCCTTAGAGTGTATGATCCGTCTTGCAAAAATCAACATGAAAGTTTTGCTTTATCATAAGAGTCGTCAGTGCTTGGCATATGCAGATGACATAGTAATTATGGCCAGAAGAAACGCAAGTACTCCTAAGAAGACTAGAATAATCAGCGAAAAGTATAGAGTGAAATATAATAAAAAAACAAGATACCAAGCGCGGGCTTGTGAACAATATGTTCCTGGTACAGTTAGGGAGTCTCTGAAGGGGTGCGAATACTGTATAATGAAGAAGAAGTTGACAACTCCATGGATTTTGGAATAATATTCAGAAATCAGGCGTCACCAGGTATCTAGCAGCACTAAATACATTGTTAAAAGGCCAAGGTGTGTCAATGAAGCTGAAGGTACATTCGTACGAATGGATTATTAGAACCCAGATAACCTTTAGGAGTAAAATGTGAACTTTAAAGAAAGGAGACCAACAAGAACAAGAGGTCTGGAAGAGAAACTTCTCGAGAAAAATATTCGAAAAAAAATGATGGAAGGAGTATCTAAAAGACGAACAAACAAAGACATACATATATGATTTTCACAAAGAACCCTCTATAACAAACATATTTGAAAAACAACCCACCAGAAGGCAAGGATTGAACATGTTATGCGGAGGCAGGATGACAGAGTTCCTAAACTGTTAATGGTGTGTAATTGCACACCATTAACAGAAATCTTCCAACCTCCAACATTAACACCAATCTTCCAACTGAATTTAGTTGGAAGAAAACGAGTAAGTGTCCAAGATGAAGATGAAAAAAAAATAGAGAATGACATAAAAAAGTTGAAAATAAAGAGCAAAAGACTTGGGGAAATTGAAACAAAAATTGTATATCAAACTATTGGCTGTAGCGCTTTTTATAATTATTTAATTATTCGAAAATATTTTGAGAATTTTGTGAATCGAACCGAATTGGGAAAAAGAGACAGAAACCTTCAGCTCAAAAAGAATTTGAAGTTTCACGAAACCTAATGTGAAGGAATTGATAATGGCTTTTGATAACAGTATAACAAAATTTTTTTATTCGAAATCCTTCGGGATCATCAAAAAGACGATTCGATTCAAACGACATGTAGATAAACTTAGTACAAGGTCAACTCACTTCCTTTTTCAATGGTTCTGCGCAAACCTCCAGCGTTGGTTATGGCTATAGCAGCTTTGGTCCATGATCCTGTTGGAGCTCTCTCAACATACTGGAAAAAATATATATATATATATATATATATATATATATATATATATATATATATATATATATATATATATTTTATATATTTTATATATATTATTATATTCTTCATTTTAATATGAAGTATGTCCTCCTTTCGCAGAAATAACTTATTGAACTCGTCCAGGCATCGATTCCACTAGCGTAGCGCAGATTTTCTTCAATTCGTCATCATGAAACCACACCTTAATTGCACTTATAATCATTTTTTCTTTTGTAGTGCAATCAATTTTTGCCAGTCGTTTCATTGAAATATTCCATAAATTCTCAATGGGATTGAGATCAGGGAATTCCCCGGCCAATCGGAATTGAGGCAGAGAGCCATGTCGTGCTGAAATGTTCCATCAAACGTTTCCATGAATGGGACAATCCTGGTGCGCAATATTTCCATATATTTCACTGAATTCATCTCCCCTTTTACAGGAGCTAATCGTCCAGTGCCATTGATTGTGAAAAAACCCCAAAACATTTGTTTCGAAGCATGTTTAACTGTTTGCTGTATGTGATCAGGCCGAAAAGTTTCCCCATCACTTCGTCTAACAACACTTGATTTGCACCCTTGAACAAACAAATGTGTCTCATCACCATGAGACAGATAACCACCATAAAAACCACCTTCTTCCATAAACCATTAATCCCTACGAAGATCAGTGCTTGTTTTCTCGGATTAATTTCGTTATTTCTTATCAACAATTTGTCGGTTCTTGTAGTAGTTTTGCGTTTGAGGCCACAGTTTCCTTTTTTTTTGGATACGATGAGCCACTTTCTTCAAATGTTTTTGAAATTCTCGAAACGCTGGACTCTCCCACACCAACAGCTTCAGCTATATCGCTTACACTTATTGATGTGTGTTCATTAAGCGTGATAATTTTGGAACGCTTCCTCGGAGTGATATCCAACTTTGGACAAGACAATACAGCACGTATCAAAATTGAACCATCAACTGTCCACCGGTAGGCTTACAACTGAATTGCTGGGAGATAAAAGCGGTCAGAATGTAAATAATGGTCAAGGTCGAATCCTCACGTCACCTCAGGTAGTAAACAAGAAGGAGTGGGGGTGTTTGGGCCACCCTGGTACTCACATACTTACTACAGTAACTCAAACGAAGAAAAAAAATGTTTGTCCCAGTTAATTCGAACAGCTTAATGATAATTATATATATATATATATATATATATATATATATATATATATATATATATATATATATATAAGAATAATTAAATAATTATAAAAAGCGCTACAGCCAATAGTTTGATATACAATTTTTGTTTCAATTTCCCCAAGTCTTTTGCTCTTTATTTTCAACTTTTCAACTTTTTTATGTCATTCTCTATTTTTTTTTCATCTTCATCTTGGACACTTACTCGTTTTCTTCCAACTAAATTCAGTTGGAAGATTGGTGTTAATGTTGGAGGTTGGAAGATTTCTGTTAATGGTGTGCAATTACACACCATTAACAGTTTAGGAACTCTGTCATCCTGCCTCCGCATAACATGTTCAATCCTTGCCTTCTGGTGGGTTGTTTTTCAAATATGTTTGTTATAGAGGGTTCTTTGTGAAAATCATATATGTATGTCTTTGTTTGTTCGTCTTTTAGATACTCCTTCCATCATTTTTTTTCGAATATTTTTCTCGAGAAGTTTCTCTTCCAGACCTCTTGTTCTTGTTGGTCTCCTTTCTTTAAAGTTCACATTTTACTCCTAAAGGTTATCTGGGTTCTAATAATAATAATGTATATATATAAAGTATACTATATTTCTTTCAATAATTTTTTGACAAATTATTCAAATGAACGTGATAGCAGAGCTGGCTATATCGAACATGAACAATGCGATGTCTGCATTATCCTTCTAGGGATAAATCTTAAACATGGCATTGCTCGTGTTTCACTCTGCTTTTCAGCTCTGATATAGTGTTGTTTTAAATAGTTTGTCGAAGATATTCGAAAGGAAGTTATAGTGTACTTTTAATATCGAATATTTACAAGTGCGATAATATAGCATTAGAACTACAGAATTGTTTTTCTTGTAGTAGATTTCTTATATAATATACTATACTATATATATATATATATATATATATATATATATATATATATATATATATATATATATATATATATATATATATATATATATAGAGTTAAGAATTTTCGGTATTTACCTGAGATTTAAGTTGCTTGTTACCGAATACCGAAAATACTTAACTCCATTTTCTACCTGACAAACCTTGTTCTTAATATATATATATATATATATATATATATATATATATATATATATATATATATATATATATATATATATAGAAGATGAACACTAGAACATTCATTTGAAAAATTGAAATTAATCAAGAGAATGTTATAGTAGAGCTAGATATGTGAACGTGTACGATGTGATGTCTCCATTATCCTTCAAGGAATAAATGTTAGAGAAATCTTGAAATCGATGCCACACCTGATGGAAGTGCGAGACATATATGTTTAGTTTTGCAAGGAACTCGTCAGTCGCACCACGTCCATCGAAGTGAGGCAACGATTTTAACCTCCAAGCATCCTCTTGTGACTTCAAGTGGAAGATCGTAGAGCAAGGCTGGCCAATAGTTTTTAAAGGTGGGCAAAATTTCATAGACTGTGGTGCCGCCGGGCCAAATACCATATTCATAAGGTATTAATATACACAAAACGTACATTAAAAATTTGGTTTAATTTACTTTATTTGTAAATGAAATTAAGTAACATACATAATAACAACATTATTTCTATTTAATGAGAGCTGTGAAGAGGTTTTTGTGATAGTAATTTGTCGATATTTGGTTTTAAGTCTGATGTTGATAGTACAATCAAATCCGAAATGTGTTTTGCAGTGAGAGATGTGCGATATTTATTTTTGATGTATGATAGAGTTGAAAATGTTTTCTCACACACATAGGTGGAACCAAACCTGCTTAAAATTTGCATAGCAAGGTCGCGCAATGTTGGGAAATCTTCACTGGAAACGTTTTTCCAAAAACTTGCAAAATTTTCTGTTAGCTGCTCTGAAGATACATTTTCATAGAAAATTTGTTTCAGGGCAGTGTGGTTTTGAAGATCTGTTACTTCGAGCTGTATGTTTGCTGGATAATCAACCAAGTCAGTAGAACTGATAGCAAATGGATTTATAAACAGCTGAATATTTCTCTTGTCCGATTCAAAATCCTGGAATCTGTTTTCAAAAGACTCTTTTAAACATTTTATTTTTGATAGGTATTTAGGAATATCAAGGGCAGTGATCTCTAATTCTTCTTTTAAACTTGCAAGTGTGGAAAAATGGTCGACTTTATTTCTCTCTAAGTTTGCTGCGAACAAGTCCAACTTCCCTTTGAAACCATTGATCAAGTTGAACATTGTTGGAAGAGAACAATTTTTTCCTTGCAGTTTAAGGTTCAGGACATTAAGGTGCTTCAATGTATCAACTAAAAATGCAAGATCGCACAGCCATAATGAATTTTCAAGCAGAGCTCTCTCTGCTGGCAATGCTTGTTTTTCTTTCAGAAATTCCAGAACATGTTCCCTCAAATCATAAAAATGTTTCAACATTTCGCCTTTAGATAACCAGCGAACAGCGCAATAAAGATGTAATTCGCCGTATTCTTTTATTTCTTCTTCAAACAACGTTCTGAATTCTCGTCGGTTAAGTGCTCTGGCACGTATGAAATTAATGCAGCGTACTACTGGGTCAATCACGTCCTCGAAAGTCATGTCTTTAGCGCACAAAGCTTCTTGATGTATAATACAATGATAAGAAAACAATTGTCGACCTATGTAATTTTGCAGCAAAGCTACAGCGCCATTGGTTTTACCCATCATCGCAGGTGCTCCATCAGTGCAAACTGAATTGCATTTATCCCAGTTTAGGCTCTTACTCTCAATGCAATCTTTCAGTTTCATGAATATATCTTTTCCTGTGGTTGTAGTTTCCAGTTGACAGAGGTCCAATATATCTTGAAATATATTGAAATTGTCATCAATACAGCGTACAAAAACAGCTAATTGCGCCATACCAGTTAAATCGCAGGTTTCGTCCAATGCAAGAGAATAATATCTACATTTAGTTACAAACTCTGCAATTTGACTGTTAATGTCTGTTGACATATCTTCTACTCGCCTCATTACTGTGTTGCGCGACAGTGAAATACTAGCTGCCATGGCTTTAACCTTTTGATCATTGCAGTTCTGTGCAAAAATGGACAAACTCTGTTTGATAATTTCCCCATCAGAAAACGGCTTTTTCTTCTTAGCCAATAATAAAGATATTTCATACGATGTTTTGACCATGGCTTCCAGTTCTTCGTGTCGTTTTACAAAAATATTTTGCTGTGAAAATAGTTCTTTCTTCTTTTTATTTATGAAATCAGTCCTTACAGCTGACCCCACTGGATACTCTTTGTCGAATTTTGTATGGTTTTGCTTAAAATGCCGCTCTAAATTATATTTTTTAGCAACAGCTACTGTTGCTGAGCAAATGAGACACACAGGTTTGCGGGCTTTGCTTTCGGTGAAAAGGTATTTTGTTTCCCATTCTTCATGAAACGTCCGAGAGTTATCCTTTATTCTTGATGTACTCGTACTAGGTTTGCTGAGGGCCATACTAAAACAATAAAATGTACATGTAAAACTACATGTAAATGTACATGTAGTTTTATGAAATGAAGGTTAGTACCTAAGTAAAATAAAACTATTAATTTGGACAGGCACCGCTCCACAATATCAATAAATATCTAATTAAGATTCGTAGGTACAAATCCTACATCTTGGGCAATAAGACCGCCGCGCCGCCTGCTGTGCAGGAAAGTATTTACAAACAAACAAACAAACTAATTGTAACACATTGAAATATTACACTTACCTGCAGAGAAGATGCAAAGTTTTAGTAGTATTCTTTCTAATTTATTAAACGAATTGTCACAAAACGAATTAGTAATTCAATATACTTGCATTCAAGTAAGATTGATAACGGTATTAAGATGCTCGCTAACCGTCCGTTTGTCTGGCTATTGGAGGATGGGACCGATATGCGTGCGGGGTGCGGGCGAAGTAGCGACAATACCCGAACGACGCGGATCGGTTGCGCTCGGCTGACCAATCAAGTGGAAGCAGTGCTATCGCACGCCGCGCTGCCGAAGTGCTAGCGGGAAAATTCAAATGCCTTGGCGCGAAGTGCTGGCGGGCAAATTCAAATGCCTTGGCGCAAAGTGCTGGCGGGCAAATTCAAATGCCTTGGCGGGCCACTATGTGGCCCGCGGGCCTGGATTTGGCCAGCTAAGTCGTAGAGTAATGAATACTCCACAATTCCATCTATAGAAATCAGTAGAAAACACCTCTCTCGGATTACAGACACAGCAAGCATCGAAATTTCACATATCTTCTATACCCATATATTGCTAAAAATATTTAAAATAACTATCTCAAACAGGCAATAAATTAATTTTAATAATAATAATAAAAAAATTCATTAGTTTTGACAAAGCTGTGATATATAGCGGAACATGAAAAAAAAGCGTTTGATATTGAAAATAGCCTGTTATCGCTAAAAATCTTAATATATATATATATATATATATATATATATATATATATATATATATATATATATATATATATATATATATATATATATATATAAATATATAGGGTCTCAGTATTGACAATGAAAAATTCGTTAATCTGGAAAATAGTTATGGAATTGCCCACTAGGTTATGAATTGGAGCAATAAGGCAAGAGACCATTCTTACACATCTACAGTGTCTCTCAAGTATCCTTAAAACCTCTACGTACCCTCACTGATCTCGTCACGAGAAGGCGATGTGTTAAGCTTGAGAGAGTTTATGTCGGTTTTTCTGTAGAGGGAGCTCATGTCATTACTTCACGAATGAATATTCCTCCCATTCTGAAAATGGGATCCTGAATGCGTTCGAAAAACCATCGAAATTTGATTTTTTGGATGTATATCACTAGAGATTTCTAATGGAGATGAAACCATGTTATGGTATTTTCATTCAACAAGTTCAATAATTTTTCGGAATGCACTTAATATTCACTATCGAAAATGATAGGTCACGTTTTCGTTCACGATATTTGTGTGGACAGCTCGCTGAGAATTATATTTGAAGAAATATCGATATTTCGATTGAGAGACTCAGTATTGATTGAGAGCCTCCTTCTCTCTCTCTCTCTCTCTCTCTCTATATATATATATATATATATATATATATATATATATATATATATATATATATATATATATATATATATATACATATACATATACATATATATTGGGAATACGAAATATTTCAAATAAAGCTCTCAATGAGCTGTCTAGATAACTCTTGTGTATATTAAGCTTGAGTGAATACAATACGTGCCGAAAGATATCAGACATGTTTTATGGAAATATGATATATCTCTGTATCATCCTATGATGGGAATTCTCAGTGACATGCATCCAAACAATCAAGTTTCGAAGGTTTTCCAAACGCGCCTTGGCCCTATCTCTTCAAAATCACGTGAGTTTCTTTGGTTGTAGAAACGATATAAACTATATCAAGCATGGCAGAGGCATTCTCGTGAGGATATCAGTGTGTACTTAGAGGCTTTATAGACGTTGTTGTAGGGCTTGCACACCTTAGAGCTTTTTGGAATATGAGTAAGAATAGTCCAATGCCTTATCGCTCTGGTTCACACCCTAGCGGGCAATTCGCCTACTAGTTTCCATATTCACGAATCTTTCATAGATAAGCAATTGTGGAGTTTTTAATCGAAACATCGGCATATCTCCAATAAAGCTCCGAGGGAGATGCCTACACAAATGTTCTCAATGATACACAACCTATTCAATTACCTAATGAATAACTGTACATACCGCGTACACCATAGCATCCGTCACAAAATTCCCAAGCATACATTCTCCCATCCTACAATCGTCTCTTTCTAAACGAACTAATGACGAACCTATGACGGTATCACCCATTTGACCCACTATCTCTTTGTAAGGTTGGAGCTCAGTGAAATACGTTGGATCTGAAAAAAAATTTCGATTAATATTGCTTTTTCTGGTTCATTTTTTGATATTGTTATTATGAGATATCTTTATTCTACCTCTTCAATTGTTTGATCTTTGTGCTTATAGTTTTTCAAACTAGATTTAAAATGATTAACTGTATAGGAAATGATTATTCAGCTGGCATATAGAGCAAGGTGTAGAAATTACTAAAAATACATGTCATGGTCAATTTTTAATACGTGGAAATTATTGTTATGAATAGTTGTTGTTGATTAATGCCTCTTTTTTTGCATATTTTTGAAGTGAAAGCTTCTTTAGCGACGTAGGGCACGTTTGGTAGGGGAAAATCTTATGGGTTCGCGTCACCGACTTTCTCATGAGTGGCACACGCGCAATGGTCGTGTACTTTGAGCGTAAAACGCATTTTGAATGAGTGAATTCTTGCCTTCGCACAACCGACATGCTTAGAGCAGTATATTTATAGCTATGTGGTTGACGTATTGTACTTAAATAGATTTCAAGCATTTTCGTTTCATACTGTAGTTACTATAAACCTATTGTATCTTTTTTAGAACACAATTAGATAATTGGAAGTACAAAAAGTATTAATATTGTTGAAATCAATGATGCAAACAATAAAAACAAAGTTTAAAATCATTGATAGTAGAATCGTACCCTTTGAATCGTACCTCATTCCTGATATGACATCAGCTTGTGCTAGAGATCAGTTTTTGAAATAACATTTAATCGCTCCGGCAAATTACAGTTTTCGTAAATAATTATTTCTGTTTGCTTCGTTTACGATTGCATGTACAAGCATTTTGAACTCATTTCTAATTTGTTGTATAATGTTACCTTCAACAATTGCATTTTCCATGAAAACTGGAGAACCAGACCAATCTTTCACATATCCATTTTCATCATAGAAAACTGTAATGTTACCTAAGTATTTGGTGTAAGCAGAAGCTTGTGTTAACAGAACAATTTGTCCATCTTTGTTTCGTTCTATAGTTGGATAAGGTCCAGCAGGTTTGTCTGGTCCAGGATGATTAGCTGGAATAAAGAACATAAATGAATCTTAAATTGACAGAATATTTGGAATTAGTTCGGCACACCAACAAGTATGTTTACAAGGTCATGCTTTACATCAAGGTCGAGGAACGCGCTACACTAGAAAGCAAGCTCTAGCATGTCCCTTTTTTCGATATTATCTGTAGGATTTGTTTCTACTTTGTGGCATTCATATTGGCGGAAAAGTATACGTTTTTATACAGGTTTACACGCTGCGTTCAGAAATTGTATGCGTCTGATGAATTTTATGGTTGTTCTTGAATTTATGTTGTCCCTCCCTTATTGTCATTGCCGACATTTTTGTGAATTATAATTGTAACTTATAAACAAGTTCACACTTGCAGATTTTTGCTATTGAAAGAAGTATGAGTATATTTACGTTAGATATATCATTTTTGAGTGTGAACATATTTATATTTGTTCAAATTATTATACTATAATGAATAGAAATAGAACGTTTCTTCTCCCCTTGATAATTAGTTTGCTTTGAATGTGAAACCTGAGAAAGTGATTGAATATTTGGACTTTGTATTGAATTTCTGTTTATCATTCAACTCGCAATGCGATTATGTTCCTCGGAGAATTCCGAGGAACATAATAAAGAAACTTAAATTTTTCTTCAGCTACATGTTAATTATTGTGCTAATTATATGTCTTGTTTCGATCAGAATAAGATAATTTCTCCATGAAATCTGTAAACTAAAGCTATTAGGATTCATTTCGAGGTGCAGTCGATATAATAGTATATCATTAATTCTTGAGAGTTTACTCTTGCTGTCTGTTGTTGAATGACTAGAAAAAATAACAATGATTTGCATTTATAAGACACTGAATAAATTACTCTGAGAATACTTGAATGAGTTTATACTATATAAGTTCCAAATTCATGCCTACTGACTAAGCACAATATTGATTGTCATTTACCAAAATGTGATCTTAATAGTTCGAAAAAGTCTTCATTTTATAGGGCCTATACATTGCGTTACCTACTTCCTAAAGTCTACGTCGTGTTTTTAAATCTGAGAATATGAAGTAACAATAGTGTTATTTAATTTTTCGAATTTTCAGTTTCGGAATTGTAGCTGTAAGATCCCTTTCATGCACATACTCCGACTTGATTCACATCACAAGAGGAACATTAAGAGGAACAAGAGGAGTTTTATTGAAATACACATCAGCCTTAAAACTAGATTCACCAGTTCCGTTTTGTGGATTTTTGGTTTATCGGATGAAAATTAATATTTGAATTCAACTTAAAAGCTTTAAGAATTTCTGTTCCTTGCAAATTGGGAGTAGCAGTGTGAAGCCTAATGGACCTCCTTGAAAAACTGTGTGGAGATGACCAAGTTCATCCGTCAGAATGATATCACTGAGGAACTATTATATGTTTATTGTTCCTAAGACTTCCTTATTGTTTTCTCCAATTCTGAATTATTCAAAATATATTGAAAAACTCAGCTTCATATTGTGGATTTCTTGAATTTGTCTGCTTGAACTATCATTATACTATTATTTATATTACTGATTTCAATAAGTATTAGAAATTGAAATTACTGATATTACTATTTCAAACAGTTATCTAGAGTAGGGTGAAATGACAAAATACTAAACTAGAAAATGCGCCGCGTCCTGAACACGATTGGAAACCCTTGCATTAACTCATTCACAATTAGAAGAAACATAAGTAAAAAATTTCAATTATATATTGAATTTAAATAATAATTTTGTTTTAATTCAGTGGACCAACAGCTTAACGCTGGTTCCGAACGGCCTTTACGTTTGTAATCAATGTACATGACAAAGCATATATCATTATTTTAAAACTTCTCAAATCATAGACAAACTCAAACACCCATGCCTTCAGCGGGGCTCGAACCCGTGTTCTACCGCACCATAGTCGGGTGTTCTACCGACTAAGCTACGGAGAATAAATTGAATTCTTGTGACACACAAGATGCAGCTGCAAATTTAAATAATTCATGAACCTTGAAACGATTCATGGCATTCAAATTGTACAAACTCGTCCGGACAAAGGTTGGATTCAACCAAAGAAATTATATTTGGTGTGAAACATTGTTTAATTATTGAATAAAAAGAGTTGGCTTGATTTCACAAAATTTAAAATAATAACTTCACAAATGTTTCGGGCTGTTACCCCATTTTCAAAAGTTAAACCTTTAACTTTTTACAGTTAAAATTTTGAAAATGGGGTAACACCCCGAAACAATTGTCGAGTTATTATTATAAATTTTGTGAAACCAAGCCAACTGTTTTTATTTAATATAATATACAAAGAAAATACAGTATTGGAGAATTCAACGCTCTCATAAAATTTCATCATCTAGTAGTAATCTGAAGTAGTAGTAGTGATCTGAACAGAAAAAAATTGAAACGTTCAAATTCAAGAATTGAATTGTTGAAATGTTCAAATTTGAGAACTGAACCACTAACTATATGAAATATGCCGTAGTGAACGCAATCTTCAATTTTCCCATTTATTGTCAACAGTTTATAGCACCGAGATCAAGTTTTTACTGAGAAAATAAATTCTCGCAAAGGATCTAACAATATCCTACAGAAAAAATTCAAAAATTGGGCTCACCTGCTCAAAAATTTCTCATTCATATTATACTGATCATAAACTTAAATTCTAACACTTGAACTTATGATTTAGACTTTATTGACTACATAGCATGACGCTTTTCGTCGTTACAAACGACTTCTTCAGATGCTAACAGAATAATAACGTGTAGTCAATGATGTGTAAATCATAAATTCAAGTGTTTGAATTCAAGTTTATATTCAACTAGCTGACCCGGCGAACTTTGTTCCACCTTAGAGGCAATAAATGAGCAGACTTTCGACTTTATCAAGGTCAATTTTTGGCCATATATATTATTGCATGGGTTCCACTCTTTAGAGAAGCATCTTGTGATCAGAGCCGTGAACATGCCGCAAATACTCGTAATTGACAATAGGAAAAACATGGATTTTGAGATTCAGACTACAAACTTTCAAGCATTGGCCGTGTGATTTGTTTAATGTCATGGCGAATGCAAGTAGGATCGGAAATTGGAGTCGTTCAAACGCAAAAGGCATGTCGGTTGGTATCATCGGGATCCTTGGAATGAGAACTTCTCACCTTCGAATTTTCCTTTGACTATCGTCAACCGCAATGTTGGATCTCGCACTAACAGTAGCTAAAACTACTGACATGAGGAATGTCCAGTTCCACCTGGGGCATCCAGGAAATATAAACCACCATTTCCATCATCAATTGCGTTCATGATTGTATCATAAACTTCCTTTTGTTGATGATTCAACACGGGTACTTTAGTTTGAACTATTAAATCTAACTCCTGGTGATCATATTCAAGTCACCGTGATAGTTCCCGTTCAAATTCTTGATTAAATACGTCATTCATTGCACGATTTGTTGCTTTCATTCCTAAACTGACTAATAAATTACTGAACATGAGGTAACACATATCTTCGATCAATTTAAAAGCCCGGTTAGTATCTCTTCATTCATCTGAAGGTCGGGATTTCTTGTACTGACAGAAACTTGATGTAAAAGGCCTTCCGACATAATTATCCTTGTTGTGGTATATCCGTTCTGTTGTGCCACGTGTTATGTCACGTCCGACGGGAACGTGATCCTGGTTCTAAGCTTCCTTCCCACCACCCACCAATTCTCAGCCAAAGCAGTTCAGCCGTTGTTGAGTTATAACTAGTGTAACTAAAACGACTTTCTTTTATACATATATATACTAGCAAACCCGGCGAACTCCGTTTCGCCACCAGATGGCTTCGTTTTATGTAACATTTCGTTTGGTGATTAAAAGATGAAGAACAATTTTTTTTTCTTTTATATTTGAAAAGGAAAAATTTTATTTCATTCCACAACAGTAATGAATTCATTTCGATTACAACAATGGAGTGTTATTCAGTTGAACTCCTCCAGGTAAATGAAAGTGAATCCAAAGTAAATACTGAATCGAAGCGTTATACGTGTCCGCAAATTATCCGTTTCATTGAAGTTCTCTTTGGTAAAAGAGAGCACATTTTTTGTTTTTTGGTCTGACGTTAACACAAACAAAGCGGATGGTTTCCCAACTCGTGAACACGCAACGTATTTGACAGTGATTTTATAAATTTATCCCACAAACACTAAGCGATTGGCCTTGCGACTTGTTAATTGTCATTGCGAACGCAAGGCGAAATGGAAATTGCAATAGTTTGAAGTCAAAACGGAAGATCAGTCGGAATCATTCGTATTCGAGGAATACATACATTTTCACCTGCGTACTTTCCGTTAATAATGGTTGCCTCAATCAAATTCGGCATAAGTCTTTTTACCGAAAGTCGAGTACCGTTGCAAAGTCGCGGTGGATTCAAATTACGCAATATCATAATAACTGTACCAACTTTGAGTTGCAAGTTATGTGGTGGAAATCCTGGTAACTCCAGAGAGTTCAAAAACTCCGTTGGATAATTTACTGCATCATCGGGATTCGTTTTGGAATCAATGGATCTGTATGTCACCAAATCGCCAGCAATTTTTGATTGATTGGTGAAATTCAGTGCGTGTACATCAGTATTCTTTGCGGCAAGAATTGCTCGTTGATTTAACCAAGCATAATTCTGATAATTCTCAAAAATGTTTGGGAAAACATTTTCAATAAGAGCTAATTGGGAGTCTACAAATCGGCAAAAGTCGCTGGTAAGAGTAATTAATCCAGATGTCGCATCAACTGGGGCCATTCCCAACAGCTAACAATTGTATGGAAAATTGTGCAGCACTTTGATCATTTTGAAGTTGAACTCTCATATTGGTGGTTAGCGATAGTGTTTTCACGTTATTCCATAAAGGTGATGCATTCAGGCAAGCATTCAATTCATCTGCAGGCGTTCCACGGGGAATTACTGGCAACGTCTGCCTGAAATCGCCTAACAACAATATCATCAAGCCGCCAAAGATGTTGTTATTTCGCCGATGATCCTTCAGTATGAAGTTGAATGCTTCAAGTGATTTCTTATGTGCCATTGTGCACTCATCCCAAAAAATGAGCTTGCATTGCATCAACAATTTTCCCATTGCACTGGATCGGGAAATATTGCATGCTGGAGTATCAATTGTGTTTAAATTGAGTGGCAACTTAAGCGCAGAATGTGCAGTACGACCGCGATCTAGAAGAGTTGCCGCAATTTCAGATGATGCTAACGCCAAAGCTATGTCACCTCTTGATCGAATAGTGGCCAAAATCAATGAAATGACAAATGTTTTCCCTGTTCCTCCAGGTGCGTCCAGGAAGAATAGACCAACAGTATTATTGTCCCCCGCTTGCATTAATGTTTCGTATACTTGTTTTTGCTGTTAATTCAGCAACGACACATTATTTCGAACGAATTCCTGCAATGTATCAACATTGTATTGCAGCTCTCGATTTAATTCTTGGTTGAATGCATCGCGCATCGATCGATTTGGCGCAATCATTCCTAATTATATCCTCAATTAGAATCAATCCTTCATTGTAAATTTCATCGGTTATTTGGATGTCAGGATTATTTCTTTGAATGCGCAAGCGATTTAAGATATCTTCACATATGTCGTCTTTGTATTTGTTCCATAACTGAATTGGTTGTGAAGGAAAACATGTTGTGATGATAATTGCGAACAGCGTTCGTATGTGGTACGCATTTGATGAAAAAACTGAATCCGCAAGTGTTAAATTTCAATGAGAATCGTTATCCAGCAAACCCAATAGTTGACGTGCTTCTCGATATGTTTGGCATTGGTGGCCATTCACAGTTTTCAAATGCGCAAATGATTTTGGTCCACTTACATTTTACCAACAGCAGTCGCAAATAAAAACATTCATCATTTCAAGGATGAACAGTATACATGCGACCTAGTTATATATATATATATATATATATATATATATATATATATATATATATATATATATATATATATATATATATATATATAGATATATATATATATATATATATATATATATATATATATATATATATATATATATATATATATATATATATATATATATATATATATATATATATATATATATATATATATATATATATATATATATATATATATATATATATTATATTAGGATTTGGTATGATTGGTTGTATCAGGTTTAGTTTATATAAAAATCGTGCATTCACATATATTTATACGTTTCGAGGGCGTTTGCTCTCTTCTTCAGTAGTTATAATCTAAAAATACAAGAATCACTTGAGTATTTCACATTGTCTTAAAAATATTGTACATTTAACAATTACCTTAGTGTAACATTTACAGTTATATAAAATAGTCCAGAACATATAATGTTTTGTCGTCAATCTATTTGCTTTCAGAACTTTTCAGAACTTTGCTTTCGAATTTTTACTCTTTCAGGTGTCTGTCAGTGAAGTGTCAACGTTGTGTCAGTTCACTTTTCTTTTTCATTTGTTTTCCTTGAGTTCTCAAGAAGTGGTAAATAGAATAAACTCAGCTGTTTGACGTCATGTCTGTCGTTCACCGTGTTCTCTAGATTTGCTTGTATATGGAACATCTCATGTATTTCTCTCAGCTTCTTGTTTATCTGTGTTGTTAGAATTTTTGTTTCCTCATAGTCAAATTCGTGGCCCTCTGTTGTTTTGTGCTTGTTCAATGCCGTTGTTGCCCCTTTCGTGTATTTATGGGAGTTTATACGGTCTTGCAATCTCTGTGATGTCTGGCCTATGTATTCCCTTCCGCAATCTTTGCATGGAATTGAATATACTATATTTGATTTTTTCTTTGATGGAGTTATTGTCTTTAGTTTGCTGAACACTTGTTTTACCTAATTCTGTGGTTTGTAGACAACCTCAATGTCATGGTCTCTTAAAATATTTTCAGTTTGTATGATGTATTCCCCATGAATGGTATTGCGATTTTAGTTGTATTACTTTTTGTTTCACTCTTTATTGTCTCTGAGTTGTATAGTTTTGTGGATCCTTTCTTTTATCAAGGCTTTTATTACATTTATTGGGTAGTAGTTCATTTCTAATAAATGTTTTGTATGTTTGATCATCTCTGGACGTAGTTGCGGTGATGTCAATTGTAGGGCTCGATCTATTCCTATCCTATCCTATTGCTGTACCTTTTTTCTGCTTCATGGGGTGGTTCGTTCGATAGTCTTAAATCTGATCTGAGTTTTGTTTTTTCTTATCCCATCTTGTAAGTATTGTGTTGTCTCGTCTCATGATTGTCATGTCCAGAAAGTTTAGTTCCATTTGGGTTTCTTCCTCTATAGTAAATTTTAATAGGGGGTGTACCTTGTTAAATTCTTCCAGAATTTTTTCTTTATCAGTTGGCGTGGTTATTATAAGGCAGTGGTCTACATATCGGCGGTAAAAAGCATTGCAGTGTTTGATCATGATTTTCTCCTCTATGTGTTCCATTGTAATCTGGGCAATTATGCTAGAAATTGGGTTTCCCATTGCGACACCTTTTATTTTTTGCTTATAATATTGGTCATCAAACTGGAAGAAGCTATTGTTGAGGATGAACTGGATGGCTTCAATAAGTCCTTCTTTGGGGATCCTTGTGTGTTCCTTCAAGTTGTTCTATCTCTCATTTACTATGTGTTTTATTAATTCAGTCGGAATATTAGTATATAGAGAGACCACGTCTAATGAATATGGGAAACCCAATTTCTAATTCTGGGCATAATTGCCCAGATTACAATGGAACACATGGAGGAGAAAACCATGATCGAACACTGCAATGCTTTTTACCGCCGATATGTAGACGACTGCCTTATAATAACCACACCAACTAATATAGAAAAAATTTTGGAGGAATATAACAAGGTACAACCCCTATAAAAGTTTAGTATAGAGGAAGAAACCCAAATGGAACTAAACTTTCTGGACATGACAATCATGAGACAAGACACCACAATACTTACAAGCTGGTATAGGAAAAAACGAAACTCAGATCAGATTTAAGACTATCGAACGAACCACCCCATGAAGCAGAAAAAAGGTACAGCAATAGGATACATAGATCGAGCCCTACAATTGGCATCACCACAACTACGTCCAGAGATGATCAAACATACAAAACATTTATTAGAAATAAACCACTACCCAATAAATGTAATAAAAGCCTTGATAAAAGAAAGGACCTACAAACTATACAACTCAGAGACAATAAAAAGTAAAACAAAAAGTAATACAACTAAAATCGCAATACCATTCAGGGGGAATACATCATACAAACTGAAAAATATTTTAAGAGACCATGATATCGAGGTTGTCCACAAACCACAGAATCAGATAAAACAAGTGTTCAGCAAACTAAAGACAATAACTCCATCAAAAAAAAAAAATCAAATATAGTATATTCAATTCCATGCAAAGATTGCGGAAGGGAATACATAGGACAGACATCAAAGAGATATGCAAGACCGTATAAACTCCCATAAATACACGAAAGAGGCAACAACGGCATTGAACAAGCACAAAACAACAGAGAGCCACGAATTTGACTATGAGGAAACAAAAATACTAACAACACAGAGAAACAAGTAGCTGAGAGAAATACATGAGATGTTCCATATACAAGCAAATCTAGAGAACACGGTGAACGACAGACATGACGTCAAACAACTGAGTTTATTCTATTTACCACTTCTTAAGAACCCAAGGAAAACAAAAGAAAAAGAAAAGTGAACTGACACAACGTTGACACTTCACTGACAGACACCTGAAAGAGTAAAAATTCGAGAAAAATATGAGTTCTGAAAGCAAATAGATTGACGACAAAACATTATATGTTCTGGACTATTTTATATAACTGTAAATGTTACAATAAGTTAATTGTTAAATGTACAATTTTTTTAAGATAATGTGAAATACTTAAGTGATTCTTGTATTTTTAGATTATAACTACTGAAGAAGAGAGCAAACGCCCTCGAAACGTATAAATATATGTGAATGCACGATTTTTATATAAACTAAACCTGATACAACCAATCATACCAAATCCTAATAAAGTAATAAATCAGGTAATCAATCGATTTCGTAATAAATATATATATATATATATATATATATATATATATATATATATATATATATATATATATATATATATATATATATGTTGGGGTAAAATCCGCTCTTATGACAAATTTCGTCAAATCGTCTCTTTAACTGTTGTGTTCCCTGTGTATTGCACCGCACATTCAGCTGATCCGAGACCTTTCCAACGAATGCAAAACTGTGGAGATCGGTTCGTGCGTTCTGAAGTTATAGCGTCAGGAAGGAAAACCCGACTCATTTCTATATAGTTGATATTGATTCAGTTGGCTTGTGCAAAATAATCCTTGAATTCGGATACATTCGGCTTGATCGTTTTCTTTCCAGGGGTCCAACCTGCTGGACAAACCTCACCATGCTCATCAGTGTACTGGATATATATATATATATATATATATATATATATATATATATATATATATATTCATATATATATTATATATATATATATATATATATATATATATATATATATATATATATATATACATATATATATATATATATATATATATATATATATATATATATATATATATATATATATATATATATATATATATATATATATATATATATATATAGATATTAATGCGAAAAGTTTCAAAGAACAGCCCCAAAAGTGTTATTAACCTAAATTTAACAATTAATTGAATATATTTTGAAAGAATATAGTGTATTTCTCTTCAATACAGTAATTGTTCTTTATATGAATCGAATTCGAGTGCTTATTATTACTACTACTTACTGAACATTATTAATTAACATTATAATACCATTATAATTAACAATATATTCGGTAATTTATAGAACTGGTTTTTATATACACTAATTCAATACATGTGAGTATTGCATGAAATTAGTGAAAACTTTTGTCATTGAAGAAAAACGTTCAATTTGTATCGGCCAGAAATCGTACCCGAGTCGCCTGGGTGGCTGGAGAGCATTCTCCGCTGTACTACCGATGCTTGCTATTTTGAGCTGAAAAAGTACAAATTTAACCGACATATTTCATGCTTTATGGTGACTGACGTTTTATGTCAAGTCACACGGGAACGATGTCGAACGGGATATACAGTATCCTATGTCCGTCTTCTGGCTCTTACATCCCCACCAATTTACAGCCAAATCGGTACAGCCGTTCTTGAGTTATAAATAGTGGAACTAACACGACTTTCTTTTATATATATATATATATATATATATATATATATATATATATATATATATATATATATATATATATATATATACTTCAAGTAATTAACAACACTATTAAATATTCATGTTATATATAGTTATAACGACGAAAATGTTCAAGTAATGCTTTATGTTAAACAAATGGTTATAGAAAAATGGATTGAATAAAAAACATTTGGCTCAGTTCAATGAAATTGTATTGTTGCTTGGTGATTGCCTCAGGTTGTTTACCCATTTTCGAAATCAGTTGTTCAGTTTAACATTTGACAAAAGGGTGGATGAGCCCTTAAACAATTTCTAAGCTACACTGTAATTTTGTGGAACTTAACCAATTGATTTTCCTTCAAAATCAATTATAAATGTGCATACTCACCGCCAGTGTACAAAAATGTGTGAGAGTGAGCACCAATTACCAAGCCAATTTTACTGGTAGCTTTCTGAGCAATGAGTTTTTCAATGCCATAACCACTATGAGATAGAACGACATTTGTGAAAACTCCTTCATCTCTTACTAACCTTTCAGCTTCTCTGTTTACCGATTCAGATTCATCGAAAAAAGACAGCTTGCCCGTATTAGAAATTTCCTGGAAAATGAGGAAATTTCAGAATCGTAGAAAACATTTTTGTTCCAAAAGAGGTTGATTAAATTGTTTTCTGTCGATTCAATATTGGCTTTTTCGCGTTCCTTTGCCGAATAGTTTTCGAAGACATTGATGATTTGTAGGCAGATATAATCATTTCATTCCCTTATCATTTGAATGAAATTGACTCAAAATCCAAATCATAATGTTCATCCATAAAGTTTACCAATTAGAGTTTCAATTTTTTTAGAAATATCCATTGAAAATTTATTCCACCATTTTTCATTGCCTAATCTTGCAAAAAGTTATGATCATTTCATATTCCTCAATTTCTATATTTTGAATTTCATTCAGATCAAATAAAAAATATAAAAAAAATATTTCCGTTTTTTCATTGATAGATAAAATTTTCATATACACAATTCAAATTTCTGCATATTCAGCACAAATCATATATATGGATATACCTAATGGTATACCACAATCAATCATATCAGAAGTCAAACAACAGAGAGTAGAACAACAGACTTGAAATAAGAAAAAAAAAGAAGGGTCAAAAATAAATGAAAGTTATTAAATATTAAGTTCAGAATTTGTTGAAAATTCATCACGAGTAGCAGTTCTTTCGCCTTTTAATATGCCACTTAAATTTAGCTCAATCAGCATTCCTCAAATAAAAAATAACGTGTTATGAAATATGAAGCAATAGAAATTGAAATATGAAACAATAGAAACGGTGACTTTCCAAGTGAACCAGTCATGTGCACGTAGGTCTTGATTGTGTCATATATGTGAAAATCTGCGGTTGATCTGCATTGCACCCCATAAAGTTCATAATTTCCACTAAGAGAATTTAAGAGAATTGAGCGAAAACAGAAACCTATAAAGATTGTAAGATAATAGGTTTATAGTAAACCTATAATTCACTTTTTTTTGCTTCTTCCTCTGAATTTCGAATGAATGCAAAAAACACAATCTTTTATATAAAGACATAATTTTTATTCCGAAAAAACCATTTTTGGGAGACCAATAAAAAAATTCAACTAACGATATTAAGTTCAAATATTGTGTATGGTGTTTTGGGGAGATATAATACCGATTACATTGAATATATAATATAAAATTTCGTAAATACATATTTGTATTTATTAGTAAATGTGTTTCTGCTAACTGATGAGTAAAACAGTAACGAAATAGTTATAATCACCATAAGGCGATTAGGATATGTGAGTTTTTAACTTCTATCAACAATAAACAATTTACTTACATTAACTGATTTGAGAATAACACCAATTATGCCAATTTTTTTACCATTTCTCTCTATCACTACACTCTTTGAGTAAAGTCCCTGAATTGTTGGTTCTAATGTGTCATTCATGTTGCACAAAACGACAGGTGCCTTCAACTGTTTCATAAATGGGGTAACGCCATCTATTCCATCATCAAATTCATGATTACCCAATACCTATAAAATAGAATCAAAAACTTGAAACATTCAAAGAAAATACGTTCAAATATCTAAATTTTCGTTAGAGTCGTTATAACTTATATCCATAATAAAAATATATTGATGAATTTTTCAAAAAATTGATTGATTTCAACGTGATAAGAGATAATTTAACCTGAAAAAATTGGGGAGGTTCAATTTTTTATTATGTAATATTTTATTACACAATACTTAGATATAGGTGTTTTTCCATTCTTTCAATTCGAACAATTTTGCGTTCGTAATTTTTAGTTGTTACTTTTTTTTTGATATCATTCATTTTATAATCGCTGAAACTAATTTTTACCCAAATCCGGCATCCCAGGCTTAGTAGAGAGAACACCCAACTATGGTGCACTCGGGTGGTATGCACTATGACGGTAGAATTCGGGTTCGAGCCCCGGTGAAAATTATGGGTATATGTGTTTGTCTCTAATTTAAAGTAGTTTGAAGATGACATATGCTAACACAAGCCCAATTGCCGTTCGGAACCAGCGTCAAACTGTAGGTAATTGTTACCCAGGATTTGAGGAGTTGAAGAACCTTCACTTTCCGTACTAGGCTACGGAGACTAATGAACATATATTAACTTTATAATTATTTATTACAACGTAGTTGTTCATATAGAGTTATTTCAATGGAAATCGTAGTTCAGTTATACTGTTTAATTTTGTATTGAAAATTTTATATCAAGTGGTTTAGGTTTTATGAAAATATGAAACTCTAGGTTTTCATTATATATTTTAATGCATTTTGAAGCTTCACGTGCGTTGTGCCGTACCTGTTTTTCATCTGTTGCTGAAAGAATGTTGAAAATTAAATTATGTTCTTTCATATATTTTCATGAGCTTAAAATCTGGGCAAACACAAATATTTCAAAGCAAATTACTACCTGATTATGCATTCTTGAATGAATTACATACACCGGGGCTTCCCACACTTACTTCTTCTGTGACTTCCCTCAACAGTTTTCTATTTCTTTCCAAATCACATTCCACCTACTCTCACTGTCTATATCAGGGCTCCCCAAACTGTGCGCCGTGGCACCCCGGGGCCCGTAGAAAGTAAAAACAATATTCAGAATGAACATTTTTCTATTTTAACGATAAAAAAATTATTTTAAGAATTATATTTAATGCAGGTAAACTAAAATTAAGTAAAAGAAACTTACGTTGAAAACCTACACATTTTTCTATATAACAGCCGTTTACATATGTTTCAAGGTTATTGCCTATCGTCAGAACGGCGTAGTTCAAGTTAAAGATGATAATACTTGAAGAGATATATAAAAAATTTAATATATAAAACACGAAACACTGTTTCGTATACGTTTTATACACCCAAAACATATTGGGAAGAGTCAACACAACGTTGCAGACGACAATGAAATACCGTCTGTCTATTGTGGGACTTTTATAGCTTCTGGAAATCCCAGACAATCTTAACGATAAAAGAATTATTCTAAGAATTATATTTAATGCAGGTAAACTAAAATTAAGTAAAAGAAACTTACGTTGAAAACCTACACATTTTTCTATATAACAGCCGTTTACATATGTTTCAAGGTTATTGCCTATCGTCAGAACGGCGTAGTTCAAGTTAAAGATGATAATACTTGAAGAGATATATAAAAAATTTAATATATAAAACACGAAACACTGTTTCGTATACGTTTTATACACCCAAAACATATTGGGAAGAGTCAACACAACGTTGCAGACGACAATGAAATACCGTCCGTCTATTGTGGGACTTTTATAGCTTCTGGAAATCCCAGACAATCTTAACGAAAAAAGAATTATTCTAAGAATTATATTTAATGCAGGTAAACTAAAATTAAGTAAAAGAAACTTACGTTGAAAACCTACACATTTTTCTATATAACAGCCGTTTACATATGTTTCAAGGTTATTGCCTATCGTCAGAACGGCGTAGTTCAAGTTAAAGATGATAATACTTGAAGAGATATATAAAAAATTTAATATATAAAAAACGAAACACTGTTTCGTATACGTTCTATACACCCAAAACATATTGGGAAGAGTCAACACAACGTTGCAGACGACAATGAAATACCGTCCGTCTATTGTGGGACTTCTCTATTTTTCTATTTTTCTATTTTAATTGAATATATTTTGAAATATTGATATATTTGAAAGAGTATTTTCAATAATGAACAAATTGTGGACATCTGAGAATACCCAGTTACAAATTTCAGGCGATGTTGATAATTAAGGTGAATATGCAAAAAACGCGCAAGAGTGTGTCATGCTTACTTGAAATCGTCACCAGCTATATTAAATTTTGGGTACCTATATTTTGTGATTCGTAACTTTCAAGCCAAATAACTTTTTCTGATTAAATAACTTGAAAGAAGTGGTTTTTTTTTCATTGGCAACCTATTATTTGACCTCAATAAACTAATGTCCCGTTTTGAGTCAAAGAATAAATGGTCACATTATGTATCATCGGTGCAGTAAATTACGTAAAATCTGCTCCACTAAAAATTAGAATTATCAAAAAAACTATGCTTAGATATGGGAGCTGAACATACGCCATGGTAGCATAGGAAACCGCTGGATACTGAACCTGATTTTTTGCTAAAACTTGAATAATCGTGCGATATATTTGAGGCACTAAATAAATTGAACCTGTCATGGCAAGGCAACAACACGCACATTATGAAGAAATATGCGTGTCACTTTTGGAGAAAAATTAAGCGTTTAGAAAGAAACGCTTAAAAAAAAAATGAATAAAAAAACGTTAAAACGATAAAATAAGAATGATAAAAATAATAAGTCAGGAAGCGGTCAAGATTGCCTTCCGCAATTATATAAATATCTGACATCTAATGATTTGGTTGTTTCATCAGACCTGATAGCCCTTTTCACGGAAAACATTTTCAAAAGCTCATCGAAGGGTTTCCGAAGTACTTTGTAGATGATAATGTCGAAATAAATGCGTAGATTCAAGATTCTATCTATGTACAAGGTACGCCAGGATTCACAACACAAGAGGAATAGAGTATTATTCAGCTCTCATAATTATAGCATCCTCAAAACTCGATTTACCAATTCCGATTTGATGCAGTTTTGATTTTTGGTTCAAAATGAGTATATGAATTCAACTTCGAGAGCTTAAGAACTTTTCGTCTCCTTTGCAATATCATATTTGTTTGAAGCTGGATTTTCAGCTTTAGCTGCAATCAAGAACAAATATCGCTCAAGAATTAATGTCGAGCAAGAAATGAGAGTACTAGTGTCAAGCATGTGTGAGAGTCTAAGCTCACCCGTCACACCGAGTTGACTGAGTATTATATTTTTGTTGTTCTCGTCAAGTTTTTCTTGTTGTCTTCTCTATGAATTCTGAATTGTTGAAATTGTATTGAAAAACTCGATAACATATTTAGGATATTTGCAATTTAACTACTTAAACTGAAATATTATAGTACTTTCTCTGATAAAAATATCACAGAAAGTACAATAATATTTTGGTTCACAATCGTACTCATAAGAATACCATTTATAAGTCTGGAGTTTATGAACTTAGTTATTGTAATGAGTACAGTAGCTGTTACATACGGCGAACAGGCACAAACTTTGTTGCAAGATTCAAAGAGCATCAACAGCTGAACGAAGAGAATTCGAATGTTCCCCAATAATTTCACGAAACAGAGAATAGTTTTCCAGGTACAGATAATTTGAAAATACAAACTCGGAAGGCAAAAACCATATATTTCAAAATCCATAGAAATCTATGAGCACAAGAATATTACCATCATCACATCACTTTATTAAATGATGAAATAGATATAAGAATATGAAGAAGAGGAATACAATGTGACGTAGGACATACTTCAAAGAAGAAGAAAAATGCGAACAGTATGGCTGGTCACCTATGTACCTCATTTCAAATAACCCCAATTGCGTTGCTCATGTCCTTTAAATGTGAAAAATAAAAAGAAAGAAATTAAATGAATAAATTAAATTAATTAATTAACTAAGTTAATCAAATATTAAGAAAGAGTAGTCGAGAATCAATAAATGCAGTGATGAAAAGCAAAGTGTATATAAACAAAAAATAAATTTATATATTTAAATATATATATATATATATATATATATATATATATATATATATATATATATATATATATATATATATATATCTATATATATATATATATATATATATATATATATATATATATCTATATTAATAATAATCTTAAATTAATAATATCTTAATAGATATTAATAATAATATCTATATTAATATATATATATATATATATATATATATATATATATATATATATATATATATATATATATATATATATATATATATATATATATATATATTATTATATATATATTATCTGTTTTTCTCCTACCACTGCCTATAAGTTCACCGCTGAAGTCAGTCAGAATTATAAATGACTCTTCTTTAAATAGCTTTGTTACAATGCTCGCAAGCACTGACTTTGCTGCCTTATATTCTAACTCAGATATAGATATTATTTTTAAGATATTTTCTGATTTATTGCAGTCTGCTATGTATGAATGTATTCCATTAAAGAACGTTAGGGTAAATAAAAATTGTAATAATGCTTGGATAACTGATGAAATTAGACAGGCTAGTAAATATGTAAAGGATCAGTATTGGGTTCACTCTAAATTGAAGACTACTCAATCCTTGGATATTTATAAAACGGCAAAAAAGGATTACAAATTATTATTAAGATATTCTAAGTTAAATTATAATGTGAATTTTTTGGCCAATTCAACTAATATAAACAAGGCTGTATGGTCTATTGTAAATCGGGAAACTGGTAGAAAACGTAGTTACAAAAGGGCAATCTCAGTTAATGTGGATGGTGAATTGTGCTCTGTCCCGAATATTGTTGCAAACACCTTCGGTGAACATTTCTCGATGATTGCTGAGCTTAAATTAAAACAGCACTATGGAAATACGAAGTCTGTATCTTGTACATCCTCACCAATGACGCCTCACAACTTTTACTTTTATCCAGTCACCGAATTTGAGGTTGTAAATGTCGTTGATGCACTGGGTAATAAGAAAAGTTCAGGTGTTGACTTGTTGTCTTCTAAGATGTTGAAGGCTATAAAGGTTCATATTGCAAAGCATTTAGCTTATATCATTAACATATCTATCACATCAGGCAGGTTTCCCTCATCTTTGAAACCTTCCATTGTAATTCCCGTATTTAAAAAAAATGATATTCATGATATATTGAATTATCGACCTATTTCTATGTTGAGTGTCTTATCGAAAGTCATAGAAAAAATTGTTATGCGTCGTATGATTGACTATTTGAATAAATTCAAACTTCTCACGTATTCCCAACATGGTTTTAGGTCTGGTCATTCAACGGAAACCGCTGCCATCTCTTTTGTAAAATATGTATATTGCAGCCTAGATAAAGGACTTTTTGTTGCTGGTCTATTCTTCGACCTATCGATGGTTTTTGACGTTCTGTCTTTCGACTTTATGATTAACAAATATTATAATCTCGGATTCCGAGGCGTATTTCTGGATTGGCTCCGCAGCTTTCTCACAGACAGGACTATGAGAGTAAGAATTCAGGATAAATTCTCTAAATCTTACAGTATAAATTCGGGGGTGCCCCAGGGATCTGTTCTTGGCCCCCTCTTATTTATTCTTTTTATTAATGATCTTCCAGATCACATTCTTGGATGTAATGTGACGTTGTTTGCGGATGATACTTCGTTGGCTCTATCCGCTGAGAGCCCGGAGAAGCTTTCTCTGGTATGTTCCAGTTTAGTGCAGTGCTTTACAAATTGGTGTCATAAAAATGCCTTGATTGTAAATATTGAGAAGACTGACTGTATGTTCTTTGGCATTAAAAACTTAAATCGTACAATGACTATACAGTTTGGTAGTACATTGATCACCTCTAAGGATCATGTTAAATTCCTTGGGGTGTACATTGATAGTAATTTGAGATGGTGTCAACATATTGATGCATTGTGCAAAAAACTAAGCAGAGCCTACTTCGCAATAAATCAAATAAAGGATTCTCTTCCTAAAGAATCGGTGTTGAATGTTTACTATGCCTTATGCTACAGTCACTTGTCCTATAATATATTGCTGTGGGGCCTCTCTAGTATAAGTAGAGTATTCGTGTCCCAAAAACGTATTATCCGTATGATATTTGTTTTGAATCCTCGTTCTTCCTGTAGGCCGCTATTCATGGCACATGGGATATTGACGGTACCCTGTATATACATTTACAAGAGTTTATTGTATGTGAAGGAAAACCATAGTAATTTGGTGAAATTATCGAGTTTTCATGATTACAACACAAGAAATTCTCAAGTGTTGCTACTTCCCCATCACAGAACATCTAAATATGAATCTTCACCACTGTATAAAGGAGTTAAGCTCTTCAATCATCTACCATATTCAATAAAATGTTTACCCAAAACTAAATTTAGAAATGTTATTAAGTTGAAGTTGATCAAAAAATGTTACTACTCTGTAGAAGAATATTTCAATGATTGTGATTTCTGATTATCTTGTAATTTGACGTGTCCTATACATATGTTTCTATATGTCTGAAAGGATAAATAAATATATTATTATATATATATATATATATATATATATATATATATATATATATATATATATATATTGTTAACAATGGATATCCTATAACAACTGTTAAGAAGATTCTATGGAGTACTGTCACTAGACCATCGGTTCCATCCTCGGTACAATCTCTGTCGATATAGAGGTACCATCACAAATCGATTCACAGACTCCTACAACCAAATATATGCCCTTATTATATTTACGCTTACTCACTGGTAAACTATCTCACATCCTATCTGAAATAGAACATTTAAAATTGGCCAAATATAATATCATTTCTGGTAAAAGTGCTTTCACACAACTGAAAGACAATGTCCCATCATCTGGCATTTCAGACTGTGTATATGGTATACCATGCTCAGATTGTGGAGGAGTGTACATAGGTCAAACTTCGCAGAACATCAAGCGAAAAATTACTCTCCATAAGAGTGATATAAGACTCCACCCAGACAGATGTGCTTTGGCCCTCCATGCGGCAAAAATGGGACATCACTTTGACTTCAATAATTTTAAAATCCTGGATATAGCTAGTGGCTATCAGAAAAGAATATTTTTGGAAATGTGCCATATTAATGCTAATGGCAGTAGCATTAATAAAAAAACAGACATTGCTAGGCTCAGTTGCATCTATAGTTATCTACTCTCGAAGAAAAGTCGATGAGCCCAGCTACAATTCCTGAGTTCTGTTTGACGTTTTGTGTTCTTTCACTTGTGGTGACAGTTGACAGAGAGTTTTGCACTTGACACACTGTGATCCTTAGTGACGTTTGTCTGCGTTTCCTGACAGTTCGGTATCTTTAACATATGATTGTTGTGACACCTGATTTTATTTTATATATTTTATATTGCGTTTTTAATAAGATTATCTGGTTATGTAAGTTCTAAAATTGTTTTACCATCTATTTTCACTGCTGCGTACAGTCTGGTTACATCTTCAGCCTAGTTAACCGTAAGATGTAATTTTTTGGTTAAAACACTTTGTTTTACACTTATTTATTTTTCAGAGTCCTGATGAAGAATGTAAACATGTTCGAAATATAGACAAGGTTAATATATTGGTTGTGTATCAATTATAGTGGTCCTACTTCTGCCAGTAACTCATCATCTTTTACTCATCTATATATATAAAAGAAAGTCGTGTTAGTTACTCCACTTATAACTCAAGAACGGCTGAACCGATTTAGCTGAAAATTGGCAGGAAGGTAGTTTAGAGCCAGGAGAAGGACATAGGATACTTTTTATCCCGTTCGACCGCATTTCCGTGTGACTTGACATGAAACGTCAGTCACTATGAAAGGTTGAATTAGTCGATTGAATTCGTACTTTTTTAAATCAAAATAGCAAGTGTCAGTAGTTCAGTGCTAGAATGCACGACTCTCACTCGGGCGTCCCGGGTTCGGTTCCGGTTGTTTCTATTTCATCTTTTTTTACTTCAATGACAAAGGTTTTTACTTATTTCATTCAATACATATGTATTGAACATAATTATGAAGCAGTCGACTATTCAAGTCATATAAAGAACAATTACGGTATTGAAAACAAAACACATTATATTCTTTCAAAATATTTTCAATTAATTTTTAAATTCAGGTTAATGACACTTCTGAGGCTGTTCTTTGAAAATTTTCGTGAATTTTATCATTAATATTTTTATATATAAAAGAAAGTCGTGTTAGTTACACATTTATAGTTTAAGAACGGCTGAACTGATTCGGCTGAAAATTGGTGGGAAGGTAGCTTAGAACCAGGAGAAGGACATAGGATACTTTTTATTACGCTCCCGTCGGGCGTGACATAATACGTGGTATAACAAAACGGATTTACCACAACAAGGATAATTAGCACAGTTAGGACAGAACGAGATCATTGGTTCACTGAATTCTTTCAAATCAATTGATTGTTTAACAAATGAAGATGAAGCCACCAACTATCCAATTTTTAAACTCCTTGGATGTGACGGGATTACCACCCCACAATTTACGACTAAAGGTTGGCTCCGTAGTAATCATGCTTCGAAACATAAACCAACCAAAACTGTGCAACGGAACACGTTTGGTGATAAGAAAATTGATGAACGATGTGATTTACGCGACGATACTCAAGGGAAAATTCGAAGGTCAGGAAGTTCTCATTCCAAGGATCCCGATGATCCCAACCGACATGCCGTTTGAGTTTAAACAACTTCAATTTCCGATACGACTTGCATTCGCCATGACATTAAACAAATCACACGAACAATACTTGAAAGTTTGTTGTCTGAATCTAATGAATCTCTGTTTTCCCATGGTCAATTACGAGTATATGTGGCATGTTCACGGGTCGGAGGACCATTTGCGTTTTTTTCTTCCTGCACCTGATAATAAAACGAAAAATGGCGTCTATCACAAGATGCTTCACTAAAGAGTGGAATCCATGCAATAAAATACATGGCCAATCATTAAAATAAAATACTTGCATTTTTAATTTACATTAATTATCCAAATAAACAATTGACCTCGATAAAATCGTAAGTCTTCTCATTTATTGCCTCTTAGGTGGAACAAAGTTCGCCGGGTCAGCTAGTTTTATGTATATATATATATATATATATATATATATATATATATATATATATATATATATATATATATATATATATATATATATATATATATATATATATATATATATATATATATATATATATATATATATATATATATATATATATATATATATATATATATATATATATATATATATATATATATATATATATATATATTAAATATATATAATTCATGAATTGATTGTATATTTGGCGTTATATTAACGAAACATTTATTTTCTTCTCATGCGCAATCATCCATAAAAAATATCTCAATTGAATCCAAAGCAAACAACTTTAAGGTTATTTCACATTTGCCTCATTATATCTGTGTGTTTACTCATATTATGTATTTTCAAAGCGAATAAGTTTTAGGTACTCAAGCTCGGAAATAAACTAAATCACATAATGATAGAAATTAGAGAAAATTGCTTAGAGCAGTACTTACAATCGCATCAAATGGAATGGTATTCATAAATTGTGATGTTATATTGTACTTGAAAAGATTGTAATACAATGTTCCCTGGTAATTGTCCCCAGCATTCAGAACCAAGGAATTCGGTTTTTCCTGCAATATATCATAAATTGTAGTTCTTATCCTACCGAATCCACCGATGCATTTCGTTTTATCGGAGCAGCTCGCACCGACGTTATTAATTTCTTCATATCTGAAAATTTAAGAAAAAATTTGAATTAAAAGTAAAAACAAATTCAAGAATATGTCATCAATTTGTCAGTTATAGTGGAACTGGCTTATCTGTATATAATCTCAATTATTATAAATCAAATTTTTCATGAGAAAAATACACATCCAATCTCATTTTTCAACATAAACGATGTGTTAATTCTGAGAACCGTTTATATTTGATTGCGCTATTTGCTCAATTATTATCTTATATTTCACATATATATATATATATATATATATATATATATATATATATATATATATATATATATATATATATATATATATATATATATATATATATATATATATATATATATATATATATATATATATATATATATATATATATATATATATATATATATATATATATATATATATATATATATATATATATATATATATTTCTGAAAAATAATAATTATATAATATGAAAAACTTTGTTTTTGTTGATGTTTCGTTGAATATCACAACTTTGTCAAAAGTTTTGACAAAGTTGTGATATACAACAAGACGTCAACAAAAACAAATTTTTTCATATTAAAAGAAACCACTCGCTAAAACAGGTAAACTGAAGCAGCTCACCAACACCATGAGAAAGTTCAATCTCAAAATCACCGCTCTCCAGGAGACACGATTCATGGACGAGAATCATTTCAACACCAACAGTTTCAGAATCTACAAGGGGAAACCTGCCGTGAAAGTAATGGGCAAATTACCGCTTTTAGGTACCGGATTCGGGATACACAATTCCATACTAGACTCGGATATTAATTTCACATCGCCCAACGAGAGAGTCTCGTTGCTTTCTATTAAATCAACTAATAAAGCTTACACTTAAATCAACGTGCACGCTCCCATTAATCACCACAACAAAACCGTTCCAGGAAGCGTACAAGATTTCTGGGAAACATTGGAAGAAACAAACAATAAAATATCAAAACGCCACGTGAAAATCTTGCTAGGAGATTTTAGCGCACAGCTAGGTAAGGAGAGGAAATTCAGAGATACTACGGGTCCCCATACTAAACACAAACGTACCAACAAGAACGGTGAAAGGTTAATCGCGTTCTGTAGGAACTTCGAACTCAAAATCATGAGTACTCAATTTCAAAAACCTGCACATAAGCTAACTACTTGGAGATGGCGGAATCCCAAGCAGGGTGAATATCAAATTGATCATGTCGCAATTTCCAAGAACAACGTTAAGGAAATTTGTCAGTACTCGTAAAGGCGTCTTTGATTCGGATCACTATCTCCTCCAAATGAAAACAAAATTTCAACCCAATAGAAATAAAAAATTCACAACCAAAAAAGTTAGGTCAGATCCCAAATATCTGAAACTTCACATGGATACAATCATTGCACAAGTCAATCAGGAAGAATCGACGAATTGGGAAATCTTTACAAAGAATATTCAGAAAGCCATCAGACTAGGGCAACCTCCTCGCACCAGGAAGCACCGCTGGTGGAACTTAATCTACGACCAAGCATTAGACAAGAAAATAACTGCATGGAAAAAATTTAACGGACATAAAAATGAGGAAAACTGGGAGAATTTCCTTACAACTCAAAAACAGGCCTCCAAAGTAATTAAAAGAGAAAAACGGAGATCTGATGATAATAGGTGTCACAAAATACAGAAGGATTTCACCAATAATAATACTAGAGATTTTTACAAAACTTTCAGAGAAAACTTGCGAGGATACCAAGCGCCCACTCTTTGCTTCAAAAAATCCGATGGCGCGTTGGAAACTAACACAAAAAATAATTGCAAAATGTTAGCGGAATATTTCAGCACCCTTCTCAACTGCAATCCACCCCAAGAAAAACTTAAGTTCGACTTTTCGGGGTTTACGCATCCAGACTCGCAAGCTTCTTATATGGAAGAGATTACGGCAATTATCAAGCAACTCAAAAACAACAAAGCAGCAGGAGAAGATGGGATTATTGCGGAACTCTGGAAACTGAACGATACTACTTTCACCCAAAAACTTCATCATTCAATATCAGAAATCTGGAGAACGGAATAGATACCAGAGGATTGGAAATGCGCGTTGATACATCCATTGCACAAAAAGGGAGACAAAATGGATATCAGTAATTCCAGGGGAATTTCCTCACTCCCGGTTGCGTATAAAATACTTTCTAAAGCACTCCTAAAAAGAGTAGAACACCAAGCGGATCGACTAATTGGGGAATAACAAGCTGGATTCAGAAAAGGCAGATCATGTGCTGAACAGATCTGGACTTTGAAGACGATATTACAGAAGAGGAGATGTAGAAATCAGTGATCACATTCATTGACTTCAAGAAAGCATATGATTCGGTAGACCGCGAAATCCTTTTCGAAATCATGAAAGAATTTGGAATCGATCGAAAGACCCGAACAATTATAGAACAGACACTTACAGGTACAACTTCCAAGGTAAAATTTATGGGTGAAATATCAGATCCCTTTGAAATCAAAACCGGTGTGCGGCCGGGGGACGGACTTTCGCCAATTATTTTCAATAATGTTTTAGAAAAGATCATTAGGGAATGGGAACTTCACGTGAAGGGCATACAAGTGGGTATCAAAAAAGAAAATAGAATAAAAGTCAAATGTCTCGCCTTTGCAGACGATATTGCTATCATCACAGATAACAGAACTGAAGCAATTCGCGCCGTAAAAAAACTACATGAAATTGCGCTGATAACCGGGTTACAAATTTCTTATGATAAAACCAAATACATGGAAAGAAAACTGAAAAATTAATCTTCTGTTATGACAAAACATAGTGAAATTCTGCAAGTAGGCCATTTTAAATACCTCGGGGAAGTTATACTGTCCTCAGGTTTAAACCGAATCGCTAATGAACAGAGAATAACCAAGCTCCAAAGGGCCTACAAACTAACATGGCCTCACTATAACAAAAAGTGCATTTCGAGAGGCGCCAAATTGAGGCATTATAACACAACGATTCTTCCAGAAGCAATCTACGCAGCTGAAACAATGGTTATTGGCGGCTATTCAAGAATTAGAGAAATAGAAAAACAAGAACGAAAAATTCTCAGGAAGATTTACGGGCCAATCAAAAGAAACGGTATTTGGATGAAAATACCTCAGAATGAACTGTATCAAAAGACAAATACGATAACGGAAGAAATCAGAAAACGACGAGCAGAGTTCTATGCACATGTCTACAGAATGAAACAGTCCAGAATACCGAAGAAACTACTCAATATAATTATGAATAGTAAATGCGGAACCGAGTGGCTAAAAGAGGTCCAAAAGGATCTACAACAGATAATTATAAAAAATCTCGGAGATCCCACTGAATGTCGCCATAAAATCGCACATGTGAAGTTTGAGCAATAATTAAGTCGTGAACCTGGAGTAAAGTGAACAGATGAACGAAAGAAAGAGCATTCAGAGAGGATGAAGCGTTTTTGAGAGGCAAAAAAGATGAAGCAAAATTCCTAATGATTGCGAATTCAAGTTCAATATATATATATATATATATATATATATATATATATATATATATATATATATATATATTTATAGTTGAATGTTTCACTATGTATGTAGATATGTATTTTATGTCCAGGACAGAAAAATTAGTTACCTCTTTATTATTTTCAAAGCATTCGAAATTGTTTCTTGTTCAGGGCTTGAATAGTACAATATCAACAGTTTATATAACAAGGCACTATTTAAAAATTTTTTTATATAACTAACTTCATAGTAATTGTAAGAAAAATTTTCGATAGTGCCTTGTTATAAAAACTGTTAATATTGTACTATTTCAGCCCTGAAGAACAAAATGAGCATTTTAGAAAGCTTAGAAAATACTAGAGAGGTAACTGATTTTCCTGTCCCGGACTGCAATCCCAATTAAACACTGAATATAAATATATATATATATATATATATATATATATATATATATATATATATATATATATATATATATATATATATGTATGTATATATATATATATATATATATATATATATATATATATATATATATATATATATATATATTTTCTGGTTCTCAAAAATATTTATTAAACATCTATATCACATAACGTTTCAGTCCTTTTCTTGGGCCTTTTTCGAATGAAGTTTCATCAATATATTGTCATCAACACACAAACAAAAACAATACTTATTATTATATTGTGAACCAATATTCAAATGAAGAAAGGTTTTCAAAATTTGTTATATTTCTATATATATTCATCTTAATTTACACACGATGCGCTGTCGTTCACGTTCAGACAAAGACTCTATATATATATATATATATATATTAGGGTGGGTCGAAAAAAATCGATATTTTTTTTTCGGATCGTAATACCGCGGAAAAGTTGCTAAATGGTATGACTAAATAGGGGAAAAAATATAAAAATTATCGGATGTTATCTTCCGTTCGCGCATAAGCTCTAAAGTTTTGAAAAAAATAATTTTTTTTGAAAATTGGTAATAATTTTTTTTTACGATATTTAATATGTAATAGTGAAAAATTTCATCTACGACACACTAATAAAGTAATATAAAAATACCGGTATTGCACTTCAACATCTTCCGTTCGCGCATGGACATCCAAATATAGCCAAAATACAAGAAAATCGGATCGTTAGAAAAGTGATCGTTACGGTGTTTCCGATCGTGCTACAGCAGCAATAGCCTCAAGTGTTTTGCAGGACGTTGGCGTGGTAACTAATAGCGACAATTCACAAGTAGTTGACAAGTGTAAAATAAGAAGAGAAAAACACAATGTTTGGGCTGATTTGTCCAGTTCTATAACAGAAAATAAGCTAATTGGGCTATATTTTGATGGCCGTAAAGACGACACTATTGTGGTACAAGAGGCACATTCAAAACGATTTAAAAGAGTGGTAAAGGAGGAACATTACGTGCTTATACAAGAACCTGGTAATATATTTCTGGGTCACGTGACCCCGAATTCAGGAAGTTCAGAGGATATTGCGACCTCTATTATATCCTATTTGACAAGCAATGACATTTCTTTGGACGAATTAGTCGTTATTGGCTGTGATGGCACCAATGTTAACACCGGATTGAAAAACGGTATAATACGCCGTATTGAAACACACTTAGGTAAGCCTCTGCAATGGGCAGTTTGTCTTCTTCATTTTAATGAACTACCCTTCCGCCATTTATTTCAGTATTTAGATGGTAAGTCGACCGGGCCAAATTCTTTGAAAGGACCGATTGGTGGGAAATTGATCAAATGTGAAACACTTCCAGTAGTGCAGTTTGAAAGTATTGATTGCCAAATCCCTGAGATAGACAAGAAAACTCTTAGTAAGGATCAGAAGTATTTGCTGGAAATATCAGAAGCGATTAAATCAGGTGAATGCCCAAAAGATTTATCAATCAGGGATCCAGGACCTTTGTCTCACTCCAGGTGGCTAACAACAGCTAACCGTGCTTTAAGACTCTACATTAGTCAAGAAAATCCAACTGCTGAGTTCCAGGAAATAGTAATATTCATTCTGAAGTCATATATGCCGATGTGGTTTTGTATTAAGAAGACCAAACTTTTTACTGATGGCCCTAAGCTCGTGCACCAATGTATTGAAACCTCAAGATATCTTAAAGATGAACTCAAAGCTGTAATTGACCCAGTTATAGAGAGAAATGGGTTCTTTGCGCATCCAGAACATGTTATGATTACTATGACTCAAGATCCCAGAAAACATATAAGAGAACTGGGCCTCCGCCGCATCATTAAGGCAAGAGAAAGAGACCAAAAGAGGAAAACAATTCGAACGTACGTGGCACCTAAGCTAAACTTTTCCGCAACAGACTACACGGAATTTTCTTCGCCGCCTCTATTGAAAGATGTCACTGATGATGAACTGAAAACCTACATCAAAACAGAAGAAGTACCGAAGTGGGAAATCCTATCACAGAAGATGCCAGTCCATACTCAAGCAGTGGAGAGAAGCGTCAAGTTGGTGAGCGAGGCTTCTGCTAAGGTTTGCGGATCTGCAGCTCGAGACGGGTACATAAGAACGACACTTAAGTCAAGGTCCACGATGCCAGCCTTTGATAACAAAAGACAGTTCAAACTACCAGACATGTAATCTATTCGTAAGTGAAATATGTACTTTGTAATTATTGGATAATACATCAATAATATGTTGAAGCTTGTATATATTTATTTTTCCTAAGTCCACATTTTTGAGGTTTTCAACACTTTTTTGCTATTTTTACAGCCCATGCGCGAACGGAAGATGTTAAAACTCAATACCAGTATTTTTATATTAATTCATTAGTGTGTCGTAGATGACATTTTTCCCTATTACATATTAAATATCGTAATGAAAAAATTATTAAAAATTTCCAAAAAACTTTAATTTTTTCAAAATTTAATCAAACTTTAGAGCTCATGCGCGAACGGAAGATAACATCCGATAATTTTTATATTTTTTCCCCTATTTAGTCATACCATTTAGCAACTTTTCCGCGGTATTACGATCCGAAAAAAAAATATCGATTTTTTTCGACCCACCCTAACGACATATATATATATATATATATATATATATATATATAAAATATAAAATTTATTTTAATATATAAATATATATTAAAATAAATTAAACTTTTGGCTTAATGTTTCACGATTTATTTAACAATTTATATAGTCAACATGTTTCGAGCTTTAGCTCATTTTCAAGACTGACTCTGAGACAAGACTTTGAGTTTTGAAAATGAGCTAACACTCGAAACATGTTGACTATACAAATTGTTGAATGAATCGTGAAACATGTTGACTATACAAATTGTTGAATGAATCGTGAAACATTAAGCCTAGAGTTTAATTTATTTTAACATTCAATTATGTTTCAGCAAGAGTTAAGCGAGAATTCAATCTCATTCAATAAATATCGCATTCAATTATGTTTCAGCAAGAGTTAAGCGAGAATTCAATCTCATTCAATAAATAATCCCAGTCGAGTTCAAAACTTTTGAAGTGTAATTTCAATTCTCAATTTTCACTGTAAAATATTAATACGATTATATATATATATATATATATATATATATATATATATATATATATATATATATATATATATATATATGCTCTCTGGGAACAGGAACAGAGAGTGCTATTCGACATATTTCGATATATGTTCGATTGAAGATCTCAATTTGTCTCAATAGAATTTTCGTATTAGTTGAATGACCGGTGGCCTAGATAATTGAAAGAATACTCTTTAATCCTTGCCAAGCTTTTGGAATTATTTTTATTCCCTCATCGTGAAACAAACAGTTGTACTTGAGTATCTTCTCTTGGGGTATGCAATCCCCTTTATTCGAATATGAGGTTAAGTACATCAGAATTAACATCAACTACATTCCAATATAATATTTATTTTACTCAGGTCGAAAATTAAGCATTAAAATCTTGGATAGTTGAGACACATATAAAAAGACCCATTCTAGAAATGATATACATTCATCTTCGAAAAAGTGTCATACACTAAAAATGGACCCTCAAAATAAAATACAGCTAATTGTAAACATATCCAACCGAAAAACGATTCTACGTCGGAGTTGAATGTTGAATGAAGCAAGGTGATGGAAAAAAGATTGGTAATAGCGTAGATGAAAAAGAATAGAGTGATAATGCCAAATTTCTCTCTGTGACGTTGGAAAACCTGTAAAACGCAATAATTGGAATTGTAAAATCAATTTAAATATAAGTAATATCGGTTTTTCTACTCTAAAAAAAGTACCACTTCTACATTTTTATAAACTTCATGGTTCAAAATTTTAACTATACGATATGCGGCCACTTTACATCTTAGATACCATTATTTTCAAAATTTCAAATGAAAAATAAGGAATGTTACAAACTGTCATAATATTACCACCAATATTGATTGTTAAAAAATTTTATAATCTCCGTTTCAATATAAACTGCTAAAAGATTATTGATTTCCATATGAGCTTCCTTATATACATTCCATAGAAATAGTATATTTTAAAGTACTCCGGGAATTAGAAGTACCTCTAGATGTGAATTCATATAAATCAAGATATAAAAGTGATTTTGAGAAATTTCAATAAGTATCTACTGCTTTGTGTGAAACTTATTAATCCACATCATTTAAATGCGGCTAATATGAGAATAGATAAGATCGAGTTAATAAATATTTTTACTATCATGTTTTCAATGCAGGATCATTAATTTACTCTCTGTCATTACTACATGAGGTATATATCCTTATTAAAATTTTTATATTTTCATAATTCAATAATGGAAACTCAACAGAAATTAACTCAAGATTCTAAATATGAATACATTACACAATAATTATTCAATATGCCCTGCATAGATTTCGGGCTACTAATCAAGAGTATGAATTGCCTTTTCAACTCGGTAATAGATTCAGTTTTACTTCTTGAATGAAAAAGCCTCGTGAATTATCTGACAGAAATATCGATTTCTGGCAGATTCAAACTTTCATATGCATCATTATCAACTTTAAAAAATACACTCACTGAAATAATAATGTTATTTAAATATCTCAAACGTCTCGACCTAAATCGTAAAAAAACAACGAAATAAATGAATTTATAACGAATTAAGTATATATTTATATATACTAATATATAAATATATATATATATATATATATATATATATATATATATATATATATATATATATACATATATATATATATATATATATATATATATATATATATATATATATATATATATATATATATATATATATATATATATATATATATATATGTATTTATTCGTCCTGTATGACATTACAATATGTATAGGATACGTCAAGAAAATTATTAACAATAACAATTACATTTAAACAATTTCAGCAGAAAAGTATTCTTGCAAGGAATAAAAACAATTAAGTAACAAGACTCTGCAAACTTCCTTCTTAAATTTCGACCGACTCAAGGACTTGATGTGGTTAGGAAGATGGTTGAATAACTTGATGCCCACATATGTTGGAGAGGATTCAAATTTAGAAGTTCTATGAGTCGGAATATAGATGGTGAAATTATGCCTCGTGCTGTAGCTGTGGAAACTAGAAGTTGTATCAAGCTCTAGCAGTTTACTGCGAACAAACAGCAGACACTGTAAAATGTATATACATGGCAGCGTCAGGATCATGTGTTTAATGAAAATCGGCCTGCATGATTCTTGAGGCTTTAGGTTGAAGATCAAGCGCATACACCTTTTTTGCGTCAGAAAAATTCTGGCACTCGCTGCTGAATCGCCCCATAGGACTACATTGTACTTTAAGTGGGTGAAAACTAGAGCATAATAAGCAGTAAGCAACCCATCCAGAGGTAGCGAGTTCTTGAGTCGACTTATACCAAAAAATGAAGAATTCAACTTTTTGCTGAGATATTCAACATGACAATGCCATCTCAAATATCTGTCAACGTGGACACCTAAAATGTTAACGCTGCCAGCTGACTCGAGTTGATGGTCTCTAAACTCAGTAACAAAAGGTGCATGTGAAATAGATTCCCGCAGTTGAAAATAGATAACTTGAGTTTTCCTTAAATTCAGCATTAGAGAGTTTCGATAACACCAATCTGAAAATTGCTTGATAAGTCTCCTGCATTTACTGTCAAGCTCGCTCCTTGTCTTGGCTGATACTCCCATCGTCGTGTCATCAGCGAAAAGAGTGATAGATTCAGCTTTAACATAATCTGGAACATCATTTACAAATAACAAAAATATTAAGGGTCCCAAAACAGAGCTCTGAGGTACTCCCATAGATAGGGGATAGTTTTCAGATTTACGATTTTTAATCTCAACAAATAGATGACGGTCAGACAAAAAACTAGAAATCCAATCCAAGAATACACCCCTGAATCCCATACTATACATTTTACTTTGAATGAATGAAAATTGTAAACAATCAAATGCTCGTGACTGGTCGAAGAACATACCTGCAACGTGCAAACCACTGTCCAAGCCAAGATAAATAAACTCCAAAAATTGACAGCTCGCAGTTTGAGTAGATTTGCCACTACAGAAGCCATGTTGGGAGCTTGATATTATGGAGAATTCATTTGAATGATTCATCATTCTTCTATAAACTATCTTCTCAAAGACATTGAACTAATAGAACTTCAGAGGAAAACAATAGATAAACATGGTATATTTTATGAAATAAGTAAAAATGAAAAGAGGATAGTATTATCAGAGAAATTGAGTTTTGAATTGATAAAAAATACATATGGAGATTGGTGTCATATTTGCCTAAATGAAATGATTAATAGAATATTTCTATATCACACTTCGAAAGAATTAATAGAAAAAATAAAAAATTTGCAAGACATGTGATATTTGTAAAAGAAGTAAATCTAAAGTTCAAGCAGAATATTGACTAATGTCTCAACTAGGACCCGCAACAAAGCCATTCGAGATAGTGTCGATTGATACGATCGCTGGATGTGGAAGATACCCCCACAGGTAATTTTTTCGTTTTCGTTAACCTGTATCAGAAACATGACGAGGAAGAAAATGAATTCTAGTTGTGCTCGTGTGAATGTATATGTTTATATTTATGCAGTTATCAGCATTAATGAAGCTTACTTACTATATGTTAATTATTTTGCAATATTGCTCAAGTTTTAATTAATAATGAAACAATATTCGAAATTTTCTCATAATTTTAATACAAATACGCATGACGACGTTTCGAAGTACTACTTCTTTATCAAATGCTGGATTAATACTAACTGTTGTATTATACTCATATTCATAAAAGAGAAACGCTTTTATACCTAATTATTTGATTAATTTTCATTACAATATGGATGCAAGTTTTTCCATAAAACTGAAGAAATTGCTTTCAATTTTTTTTTTCCTTCGTATATCAATTGAAAACATTCAACCATTATTCGTACAATGAAGGAATCAAAAACATTGAACGAAACGAAATTTTATCCTTATCAGTAAAGCCATTCATTCATGAAATGTGAACGAATGTATCGACAATTGTTTTACTCAAATGTATTAATTCAGAATAGCTTTCCTATCTGAGGATTTTGTTTTCTATTCTCAGATTTTTCATTCTCGATTCGTGTCTTTTGTTCTGTTCCTCGGCAGTGCAGTAATCTAATCAAATATTGGAAAAAATTTTAATTCCCTTGAACTTATTCCGTAAAATGTGATTGGTTAAATTATCATAGCTCATATATATTCATTCAATTGAAAGATAATCTGCATAAGATATTCTGGCATCAAGATATTCTCTTCTCAAGAGATATACTCTCCTTGATCACTATCCTTGAGATAACTACCTGGGAGATTCGATAATAAACGACCGGAGCATTACCACTAGAGATGAGCAGTAACGGATTTTTTGAAAAACGTAATGGAACGGTTTCTTGACTGAAAATAACTGTTCCGAAAAGTGGTTATTTTAGAAACCGTTTTTTTAAAATTTCATATACTATACAGTATGTGAAAAATTAATTCTTCAGAGCATTGTGTTCTAATGTGATAATACTAATATCAGTCTTGTTCGCTGTTTATAGAGTGAAATTATATGAATGAATATATTATATTTACTATGTCGAAGTTTGTGAATGATAATATAGAAATATGCACATTTAATGAAGAAATTAATAATGAAATGGAAGCAAAAAGTAATAAAATTGAAAGAAATTTGCAATCTTATTGAATGAGCTGACATTTAATTGAAATATACATTAAATGTAATGTAAATTCGATTCAATAAAAATATTCATATTTGAAGTGAAGCGATAAAAATATATGTTTATTTCTATAAAATATTTATAAGCATGAAGCGTTTTTTTCTAGAAAATATAAAATATGACCCAAATTTCAGTATGTGCATATACCCACATGAGATACATTTTATTACCATCGAAGAAACGGATTCCTTGCAACGTTATACTTTCCGTTTCGATGGAAACGGTTTTTTTTCACAAAATTTCAAATGTAAATCTTATGTCCACTCACATATGATTTATTTTAGCAATATCGAAGGAAAGGAACCTATTACTTGGAACAATATATTTTTCCACAAAATTTGGCATATAAACCTTATGTCCATATACATCAGATACATTTCCCATCATCGGAGGAACCTGTTCCTCTCAACGTTATGTCTTTCCTTCTGACGGAACCGTTTCTTCCAACAAAATTTGGAATATAATCCTTATGTCAATATACGTTAGGTACATTGTACATTTTTACATTCCTCTCAACATTAAAGCGTTCTCTGTTATTCTGTAAACGTTATTCTGTAAGCATCTGAAGAAGTCGTTTGTAACTTATGTAGTCAATAAAGTGTAAATTAAACTTAGAATTAAACTTAAAATCAAACTTAAATTCAAGTGTTTGAATTTAAGTTTATATTCAATTAAAGCGTTCGTTGAGAGATCAACATTTCGATTAACGTTTTTCATTGCGCACGCGCACTCTACTCGTCATCATATCTCATTCTGCAATGTGGGGATGGACGATCGAAGTAAATAGTTCCTTGAAGTAACTATTTCGGCGGAACACAAAAAAACATTCGTTCATTCCACAGTGAATAACGGTTCCTGAAATTAACGCTCATCACTAGGTACTACCAAATTTGTCACAGCTTCCCCGAAGATTTAACTCTTCATTGATAAACCGGCCCTGAGGCTTATAGTTAAAACTTCTGGCAATCAATATGTATAAATACGTATTCTGAAAATTCACTAAGCAACCAATAAGAAATAAACATTTTTTCACTACTCGGCCTATTTTACAGCTTCTGAATATTCCTGTTTCAGAATAACCTTGCTTTCACACTTTTAGCTCGGAAGTGAGATTTCAATATAAGTATGTTATTGAAGTATGTCATCGGTATAAATAAGCAATATCTTGAGCTGAAAAGAGAGACGCAATAATTCAATTCTTGGATAAAAATGTGTCAAAGTATTTTTGGTATAACATAACTGAAATGAATGGCTTCCACAAGTTGATTATACGTTTGACAGCAAGAGTATTGTTGTAGAAAGACTCTTGAGGAATATGTACATAATCAAAATAAAATTATAATTTAATGAAAAACAGCTTGATTTTTTTCAAATTACAATTTTTACTTAGAATAATATTGAGTTATCAAGATGCGAATATTATGTGCTAATTTTTTTGTAATTTCTCTCCCTTTCCTCTGTGAAATTTCTTGAATAGCATTTTTCTCCGATGTGATACATTTTAATCATTATTAACCATTATTAGTCATTAATCATTAGTAATCATCCATCATAATGACACTCCACCGTCCTTGGTATCGGTTCTCCATCTCTTTTATGTCCTCATGAAACACTTCCCCTCGCTCTTCACTCACATCGCCTAAGTTTTCAAGGAAAAAATCAAGATGTAATGCAACAAGTGGATTTTAAGGCTCATCAGACAACCAAGATTATTAAATTTGTCGATAATGTTAGATACGATAATTTCAGAATCATTTTCTGGAGAACGTTGAAACTCATCGTCACATGCTTCACTTTCATTTTATTCGGAACATGACTCTGAAACGTCATCAATGGACTCAGGTGGCATAGGGACAGGCAGTCCCGGTCCGTGGCCTACTGGCCGATTAACTGAAGTAGGGTAAAGATAGAGAATTACATTCTTAGTTTTAGAATTATCTCCAGAAACATCTATGCTGCAAAATAACAATCGTTTAAATGGTTTTTTTGCTCTCTTCATACCATAAGTACTGCAAATTTAAATGCTTTCCTCTCCTTCTTAAACCACCTCTGAAGATCATCGACATAACAAACAACAAATATAATAATATATAACACATATAACAAACTTTGTGAGGAACCCAACATTTGCCTTGATTACCGATTTCTACGCCAAAATATGCGAAATATACTTATATGTATATGTTCCTTCGATGTTTTTTAATTACAAAGTCACCACATATGTAACAAAAAGCATTTGGAGAATCTTTACACCTACGATTGGCCATATTAGAGTATGAACAAAAATCACTCAGTTTAAACACTGCAATTGGAGGATATGTCAATCGAAAGAACATAAACAGGTGTGCAGTTTATTACAACTAGACACGAAATATCATTTAATTGCATTGCCAACCTTATGACACTAGAATATAGTGTCAACTTAATGTATTTGAATGATTAAGGGTAGTTTGCCTACATTCTGAATTTTTTTGAATTTTTTGATATGAAATATGAGCTGAATGATACAAATTTTTATTATTGTTTTCAGAATCTGTCTTCCAATAATATAAGGATCTTCCTGTTCATCTACATGGAATTGGTTTAAAAGAAGATAATTTGTGTATTTGTGGGGAAATTGGCAACATAGATCACTTACTATTATTCTGTACCAATTACAGAACATGAATACATAACACTGCTACAGAATATACACAAAACGATAAAAGATAATCAGCCTTTCGATGTAGCATTTTCATTACCGCTCCACCGATTCATTAATTCACCGATCTTGAAAACTTCTCATGTTTTGACTATACTTTTTCGCTTTTTTTATGTCCTCGGAAGATTTAGTATTCCAGGGTAGTCAGCAGCATTTTTGCTAGTATTGTACCTTCAAATTAATGGGGAATACCATTTAACAATTGTGTAATAATAATTTCGTAACTTTCCAGCTACACAACACCAATCTTGAAAATTTTTCATGTTTTGCCTATTCTTTTTCGCTTTTTTATGTCCTTGGTGAATTAAGTATTCCTGGGTAGTCAGGATTCAAATTAATGGGGAATACCTTCTTACAATTGTGCATCAATAATTGTGTAACTTTTCAGCTACACAATTCACCGATCTTGAAATGTTTTCATGTTTTGCCTATTCTCTTTCGCTTTTTTTTATGTCCTTGGTAGATTTAGTATTCCAGGATAGTTAGCAGCATTTTTGCAACATTGTACCTTTAAATTAATGAAGAATACCATTTAACAATTTTGCATCAATAATTGTCTAACTTTTCAGCTACACAATTCACCGATCTTGAAAAGTTTTCATGTTTTGCCTATTTTCTTTCACTTTCTTTATGTCCTTGGTGGATTAAACAAAATTAAGGATAGTTTCACGCATAAATATACATCAACATATCATATCCAAGAGATCTGAAGCTCATTTGGAAAAATTAATTTGTCTCCGTTACTGGAACAACTTATCCGGAGAAATTTTCGTTTACAGTTCATCAATTTAGGCCGTAGGAGTCGGCATTGAACTATAGCTCCAATATTCTCACAAGCACAGGGTGCGTCTGAAAGTATAACTAGCATTAATTATTTAAATGAATTTCCATTAACATCACTATAAATATTCTTCATTTGCATCAATCATCAAAAATTTTTCGCTAATTTACATTTGCCAAACCTACAACTAATTCAAAAATCAAACAAAATCCGTTGAGGTGGTTTCATTTTTATTTTAGGGCGCTATGTATATTGTCTTAGTAACGATGAACAATTGATCTGTGCTCTCAAATTGATAATTATTATTTTCCGATATGAGATATTATTTCGCATCATTTTATCATATGCTTCGAGAAAAATCACCATACAATTTTTGGTTGCTGCGGAAAGTATGAATCTTTCTTTGGTTTTTCTAGTTTCCTTCTTATACAATGAAATCTACGGATTTTCGGAGAAAAATGAAGGAGAATTAGTGGCTGTCAATTTGGTGAGTACTAGTGAATTTGAGATTCATGTCATCTTTTTAGCGCTCTCACTTTATTCGTATGAGTGTAACTGAATGTCTGTATATAAAAATTGATTCAACATTTCATTATGTTGATATAATCATTGATATGTATGGTTCTCTAAGTTGATTACCTTAAAGTTTGCTACGCCGTCGTGATGAGAGCCAACAGGCTCGAATCAGGTGTCAACGGATGCTCTCAATTGCGGATTAAACCCTGAACTTTTACTTTCATTCATACTTTCTCCCGCATTGAACTACCTTCATTTGCATAGATCTAAGTGAACTCGATAGATGAACCCGAAAAGTGAGTTTTACTCAATTCTGCTGTTATCTGTGTATATGAAAAATCTATTGTTCATGTTATTTTGAATAACATGAACAATTATCTAAAAACATATATTTTGAATGATATGCACCTATTTGATAGAATTTAATTGGAACACAAACTACCTAATTGTTTTTCGTAATCACACAAATACACAATAAACAGTTTTAATTTGTGAACTACTGTGTTCTCTGTATAATATTATCTACGGAAAGAGAGATATATCATTGGACCATCTTAAGAAGTTCCTACACCTCTCATGAAGAATGATTATTTGTACAATCTGATACAAAAATAATGAGAAACAGAATTCACAAATTGAATTATAATTTACAATCAACAGAAACGAACAGATCCAAGAAAATAACTCGATTTCTCTACCTTATTTTCCATAACTGGGTAACAACATACAAACATTGAGAAAATATTTCAAACACAATTGAATTTTAAATTATATGCTAATCTCAATTTTGTGTTTATTCGTATGAAATTGATACTTGATCATTTTTGAGATAGGTTGTTTGATAAATGTTTCTGTTTTGATTCTACTAGTGATTGATTTTAATTTTATTGAATCGTCTTAGATCGCTTTGTGACGTCTTGTATCTGTTGCTTTATCAACAGATACAAGACGTATCTAGATTTTAACAAATATAAAAATTTCTCTACTTTGTTTTTCTTGGGGGCCAAAATCATTTTGTTGTTGAAACTGAAATCGCTTTGCCGGTCCCCGTAGCTAGTCGGTAAAACACCCTACTATGGCGCGGTAGAACTCGGGTTCCAGCCCCGCTGAAGACATGTGTGTTTGTGTTTGTCTATGATTTAAGTAATTCAAATACTGATATATGCTGGGTAATGTACATTGATTACAAACCCAGTGGTCGTTCGGAAACGACATCAAACTGTAGGCCCACTGAATTAAAAGAGAAATCGTGTTTTTCAGTTATTTCAGATGTGGTCACGTTTTCAAATTGCTCTCATACATTGTTTCCAAGATAACGTTTTTCAACGAAAAGTAATATGATTTTGGTATCAAAGTGAATCTGGGTTTTCCGGCGCTTCAGTTTTTCTTCTGTGCGAGAATACATTTTTCATTTGGTGAATACAATTAATTAATTTCGATTGTGAAATTCGAAAATAACAATATAGTTGCTTACCTGTGCGAGCTTAGGGCGCTCATACAAGTTGCGCTGGAAGGTTGCTGATTTGAAATTGAGACAATGTCAACATATAAGTGTTGCAAATGTAAATATGAGATAAAAAGAAATGCGAAGAAGTTGGTATGTGCAGTATGTGAAAATAAATTCCTTGGACAATGCGTAAACATCAAAGATGAAGATCTGAAACTAATTTCGGAAAATATTCGATACCATTGTGATACATGCAGTAAGGTACCAAATATAAGTGAACTCAAAGAGATGCTGCATACTTGTTTGATAGAGGCGGAGGAACAAAAAGCAACAATTGATGGATGTATGAACTTTATCAAGGAAAATTAATTGGAATTCCAAAGTGTGGCTTCGGCAAAACAACAAAGGAAGAGCTACAGAGATGTTCTACTCATAGAACCGGTAAAGGTTCTGATAAACAGAAGTCTGATGTTACAAGATCGGAGTTGACGGAAAAGAATGATCTGGGAGAGCTGAAGTTGGCTGTATCCGAAATGAAAAGCATTAAAAAAGGTATAGTCATGATTAGTTGTGATCAAAACGAAACGAAAGATGCAATATCTGCGAAGGTAAATCACAAATTTGGAAAAAAATATCATATAGTAGAAGTAACCTTGAAGAATCCCAAATTATCCATCAGAGGAGCCCGGAGAAAATATATGGAAACAAATGATAATGATATCCTAAATTGCATAATTGAACAAAACAATATGAAGACCATTCATGAAAATGCAACATAAAAAATTAAACTGATACATAAATACAAAAATAAGTTAAAAATCAATTCTTGTCATATTGTCCTTGAAATTGATGTTATACCTATATGACGTTATGAAATCGAAAGAAAAATTGAATATAGGATGGAGTAAGTGCTTTGCGACCGATCATTATAATATAGTAAGATGTTATAAATGTGCTGGCTACAACCACTTTTCAAGAGACTGTAGAAATGATAGAGCTTGATTTAAGTGCGCCATGTATCATGTCCTCCACGCTGGAGGACATGATACTGGAGAGTGCAATACTGATTATTATAGGTGTGACAACTGTACCAGAAAACTTGAAAAATTTAATATAAACCTCGACATAGACCATCAAGTGTCGTATCCAAACTGTCCGTTAGGATTATCGAAAGTATTAATAAAAAATTGTATTTAGGTAACGAATAGAAACTACTGACTCAGAGTGTTTTATGTGTCAACTGGCAAGGTTTCCTGAAAAATAAATACAACTTAGAAGTACTTATTTCAGAGTTCAGGCCAAATGTTCTTTGTTTATCAGAAACACATGTAATGGAAGATATAACCATGAATGAATTAAAATTAAGTAGATATAAGACAATAAATTGTATATCCTACAATAAACGTACCGGTGGTGTTTTAATGTTTGTAAAAGAGTCAGTCATACACAAAATTAGATATAATGAATGAATGGTGGCTATTTGTGGGTAATAATAATTTGATTTGAAGTTTGACTAACAAAAGTATCTGGTTTCTACTAAAAACCATCCTCCAGCTGTTCAGGACGCAACTTTTCTAAACGATTTTGCGGAGTTACTCGATGGAGATGAAATGGAAAAATAGAAGTACGGATGTCAATGTTTTGCTTTCTGAATTTTTTGAGCCAATAAAATCTTTAGTTTATGAAATGTGCCCTAAACTAGATATCAAATACAGAAATAATTTATCTGAATTGATCAATGAAGAAATCTTGTAAAATATGAGGGAAAGAGATATTTTGTATGAGAGAGCTGTTTTGATGAGATCTGATCGATTATGGGAGGATTATAAAAAGATGCGAAATAGTGTTACTTATGAAATTAGGGATGCTGAAAGGAGGTACTTTGATAGGGTTGTTCGTCTTTACTCGGGTCATGATATTTGGAGGAAACTCAAAAGTTTATTACCGGGCAAAGATGAGGATGTTGTGGATGAATTAAGTTTGGAAACATAATTCTGACGAATGGATCAGAAATTGCTGAGGAATTCAATTGTTACTTCGTGAGAAGCATTATTGATATAACCAAGACAATAAGGAAGTACTATACTTATGAACGATACCTAGACAACATTGAAACTTATGAAGAATTTTCAATTTGATACACTTGACATGAAAGATATGAAACAGATTGTTGCTTCCTTGAAGAGTACCTGCGGCCAGGATGATGATATTAATACCGCAGTTGTGAAGGATGTCTTCAAAGTGGTGGGAAATAGACTTCCGGAACTGGTGAACACTTCGTTAAAGTACGAGGGGTTCCCTCAACAATGGAAGACAGCTACAGTGGTACCAATAGAAAAAGTTAATGGTACGATTTTGTCTGCAGAGTTCCGTGGTATAAATATTCTACCGGTTTTTGAAAAAGTTCATGAAATCTCAGTAAGAAAACAGTTGTTGAAATTTTGTGGTAAACATAATATTCTGAATAGTGGACAATCGGGATTTCGTGAGTCCCACTCCTGTGAAAGATCCATTTTGAATAATTGTGATACGTGGATGAAGGATATTGACAAAGGTAAAATGATTATGTTGATATTTCTTGACTTTCAAAGGGCATTTGAAACTGTTGATAGAAAAGTATCATCAAAAAAACTAGAAAAGATGGGACTTAAGGGAAATATACTTAGATGGTTTGAATCGTATTTAAACAGTAGAGATCAAAAAATAAAATTTGTAAATTTCTTATCCTCGAGCAAAATAAGTGATTGTATATAAATGATATTTTCAAATATGTGTTGAATTGTGAAATATCCTTATTTGCTGATGATGCAATGATATTTATTTCTGGAGATGATGTAGATCGTATTTATTTGTGTTTGAATTGATCAATGATTTGGATAGACTTTTATTTTGGTTGTGTGATAATAATCGCAAAGTTAATATTAAAAAATCGAAATTTATGTTAATAGGTAGTAAAATTGAATTGTCTAATCACAATTTAAATGGATCATTTGTGAAAATAGAATGTCAGAACATCGAACGAGTTGGTGAAATTAAGTATCTGGGTGTGATAATAGAAGAAAATTCAAGATTTCACAGTCATTTGAATAACATTGCTAGCAAAATGGTAGAAAAAAGGTAAATTCTATTGCTAGAATAAGATATAGAATTGATATGATTATAGCATTATTGTTGTTGAGATCGTTGGTGCTTCCTCATGTGGAATATTTTTCTTCGATCCTGTTCAACTTACAAAAAGGTCATATTGAAAAGTTACAAAATATACAGAATAGAGTTATCAGAGTAGTTTTGAAATGTAAGTGAAGAACACCTGTAAACCAAATACTAGAGGTGTTAAAATTAATGAGTGTTCATCAGAGAATTGCATTCAGAACTCTGCATTTAATTTCGAAATTGAGAAATAATATGTTGCCTGATTACTTGTTTGAGAATATACAATTCGTAACTGAGATTCGTTATTACGATCCGAAACGTCGAAGTGATTTTCGTGTTGAGAAATTCAATTCTACATTTATGAACACGTCCACATTCAGCAGAAGGCTCCGTCTATACAATGACTTGTAAACAAATTTGAAATATTGTGATGATTATACAAAATTCATGAGATGGTTAGTAACATATATTTTTACGAAATATTTTGATTAAAATTGAGTATTGAGTGGATGTAATAACCATGTTTGTTATCAATAGCTTATAGATAAATAGAGTGTTATATGTATTAATATTATTATTATTATTTTGTGTACTTATTGTAGGGTTTAATTTTGCGTTTTTGCATATTTATAGGCTTTGATTCGTTCTCCTAGGCTTCGTGATATTCAACACAAATAGCATTTATTGTAAGGTATATTATAAACTGTATGAGTTTTTATTCAAATAATTTTTTGCTCATCAACTTTTCGTACATTGGTTTGACTCGATTTTTTGGATTGTGGTCTCTCACAAAATTATAATTGTTAATATTATCTTAGTGTTTTTAATTATTCTTGTAATATAAGGTGTGATTAAAGTGACGTGTAAGTACTGAACATTTCACACGCCCTCATCAAATAAGACACTAATTTTGAAGCTACCTTTTGGTTTGTTGGACAATGGCTCAACTGATGAGTACCTTGTTGTACGAAACATAATCTGTTTTGCGATTCAAACAAATGTATATATACCGACTTCTATATCTCCTGACAATTATTCCGTGAAAAATGATAAAAAATTCACTTGGAACTATATATATATATATATATATATATATATATATATATATATATATATATATATATATATATATATATATATATATATATATATATATATATATATATATATATATATATATATATATATATATATATATATATATATTAGATTGAATTCTCGCTTAACTCTTGGTGAAACATAATTGAATATTAAAATAAATTAAACTCTTGGCTTAATGTTTCACGATTTATTTAACAATATGTATAGTCAACATGTTTCGAGCGTTAGCTTCATTTTCAGTCTTGAAAATTTGTCTTGAGTTCCAAAATATGCAATTGAGACTTTCTCATGAAAAACAGCCCTCATTTTCCACAGACTCAACAAATATTCAAAATTATTATTGGTGGATGTAGATTTTCGATTCAAGAAAATAACTTTTTGAAATATTCAGTCCTAGAGGACTTCCGATTTCTCTCAATGAAAACATTAACATTATTTTTTCATTAGCTATTTCGACATGGAGACAGGCCACCTACTGAATTTTATCGAAACGATCCTTACCAAAATCCAGCTTTATGGCCCGTCCCACCTGGTGAATTGACTAATGTAAGTATTAATATGGAAGGAAACATTCCATAGTTATTTATTTTCTATGTCGAACCTATTATTATTACCTATTATTTTGTTTATATTATACATATTTCAAACATCATTCTTAGAGATTCAGAAAAACCTTCGATATTTTGAAGCATTTTATTTTTGACAACACGTTTTCAACATATTGTGGGGAACACCTGATGGTCCCCTGTGATCTTGTAATGACATTTCTGTAGGTTCGACCTTTGGGATGTATGAACGAACTGTGGATAATCATATTTCAATTTTGTCAAAGGAGTTCATTCAGCCATTAGATAAGTGGGGAACTTTGAAAACAATTGAAGTCAAAGTATCTTTGAAAAAAAAATCGACATTGGCTGCGTACAGTGCCATTGTGGAATTTCAAGAAAAATAAACTTTGTGCAGGCAAAATTTTGTTGTTGACATTACGTTTACGAAACTGAAGAATTGTAGTATTCGTTCTGAAAGATTCATCTCAACCTGTCCCCAACGTAAAACTTATAGAGAAAAGGAACCGCCAAAATTAACAATATTTTTGTACTCGAATATACTCACCAGCCTCTATTGAAGATACAAAAACAAATATAATAATAGATGAATCGCCAACTTTGTGGTAGTTCATCCAAAATTTCGAAAATTTTTGGATAATGAATGAAATAAGACTTACAGTGAAAGCACTACAATTATTTCGGGAGCAGAAAAGTACAATTTCTCAGAAGATGTGTATTTAATTATGAATATGATTGCCCTTCCACCAACACTTTGTGAGAGATTGTTGAGAACTAGGTTTATATTATATATGTATATCAAAACAATTAACTAGAAAATTGCATCAATTCTTTACAATGATTTAGCATTCCCAAAAATATTTTGTGAGGATTGAATACTTTCGTAAAAGTGGGGAAATTGATTTTACATATTATGTGTGATCATATAATTCCTCGAAAGTGTTCTTTTAAGACTTGAACGATCATGTACACCAAATTGAGTTACAGCAATATTTTCTCATTGACTCTGTCACCATATTTGAGCAATGATTATACTCAATTTTTCTGTTCATATTCTTCATGGTGTCTGAATGTTGCCTTGCTACATTTGAAGGGCTGAGTTTATTGGTTCGTTCCTCTTAGGCCTGGGTAATAACCCGTTCACATCATAGTACGAATAGAAGTGGTACTATATAGAATAGAAGTTACTTCTTCGACGAATAGAAGTGTTTTCATGAATCACACAAAATCTTTGTTTTCGAAAACAAAAGATTGTTTTCGATGCAATCAGAACACTCATACATAGATGAAGAAACATGTAGAATTTTCATCTTGGTCTATATTCATTGCTAAAAATCTACGGCGAGCGCAGTTTATGGCAATTATTAACGACCTTGACTCCATGCGAATGCATTGATAAATTTATAATTGAAAAATATTTTTTGATTTCCGTACTAATTCAATGTAAAAACAAATAAAATCATATTTTCAACACCTGGGACATACAAACTGAATCGAGCTATCTTTACAGAACAGCATGTAATGGCTGATTTTTCAAGCGTAGTTTTTTAAAACGATTAAAACACTCAATTTGCATCATATGTTTAAAATTTTTTATTCAAATTGATAACTTATCCTTTGCCATTTACATTTTGAATATAACGTCATGTAAATGTCGTCTGCGGCTCTGTATCAAATGGTCCATTCGTTAGGTCCAATTTTAAGTTACTTTTTCGATCATTTCGGCCTGTATCCCACGAATTACGCGTGGTATGTTATCCTGTAAGGCTTCAATCACGTTCGGCTTGTCCACATACACTAACGAGTTTACATAACCCCACAAGAAATAATCCAGAGTCGTCAAATTGCATGATCTTGGCGGCCAATTCACATGGCCTTTTCGAGGGATAAGCTGCTCACCATATTTAGCCTTCAACATGTCCATTGTCTCACAAGCTGTGTAGCATGTGTCACCGTCTTGGTGAAACCACATGTCAACCAAGTTCAACTAGGTCAATTGGGGCAAACAAAGTTGCGGATCATGGCTAGATATCGTTCGCCGTTGACGGTAACGTTTCTTCCACGGTCGTCTTTGAAGAAAAATCGACCGATGATGCCACCAGCCCATAAACCACACCAAACTGTCGTTTTTTTGGGATGCATCGGTAATTCTTGTATGGCATTCCAAATGCGGCAGTTTTGTTCATTTACATATCCGTCAAGCCAGAAATGAGCCTCATCGCTGAACCAATTTTTCGATAAAACAGCGGATTTTCATTAAGCTGTTCTAAGGCCCATTCACGTTGTGGTAGGTCATTCGGCTTCAATTCTTGCAGAAGTTGAATTTTATAAGCTTCAAAACACAAATCAACACGTAAAATTTTCTATGTGGTTGAGTGACACATGCCCAATTGCTGAGAACGGCGACTAATTGACATTTCACGATCCCCATTAACACTGTACGCTACCGCTGCAATATTCTCTTCTGTAAGCACTATACGCATGTGAGACAATGGCTTGATGTCCACCAAAGTAAACTTGTGCAAAATCTGGTGATAACAGCAGGAATTGTTAATTCACCACTTCGATTATGACGACCATAATATGGTCGTAACAAGCGATACAACTTTTTCACAGAGCACGAATTTTGATAGTACATTTCAACAATTTGCAATCGTTGCCCGTTTAAAAGTCTTTCCACGATGAAATGGCAGAGTATACTGAAAAGTTCCAATTTTGACAGATGACGTTTGAATGCCATTACCAACCAGCACCGCCAACCTGGAAAACTTAACTCTTAAAAAATCACCTTTTATAAGCAATAAGTGATAACTGTAAAATGGACACGCAATAGATTTTCGAATGATAATTTTCATTTCTATTAAGAATGAGTTCTTTTTCCACACACATTATTGAAATGGTTCTTGAATTGAGATGTGTACGTTTTATACTTAAAATTTGAATTCATTTGCCGTTGGTTAAAGTAATGAGAGTAAAAAATATGTTTTTCCACTATTCATAAGAGATTAATGAATATTCCTGTACTCGTGAGTATAAAGTGGTTTGAATGCTTGTGGCATTTTTCCTATTGAAGAATAATCATATAAATAGATATACAGGCCCGCCGCTCACTGTTTCGTCGCCCGCGTGCAATACCGATTATGCCGCCCAACTATAAGAGTTTTGTCAAAAAAGGGATAATTATTTCTTGTATTTTTTTATGAAGGTGGGGAAAAAAAAAACAACTAAACGAAGATAAAACATTTTAAATAATCAATTTAATTAACTCGTTATTTTTGTTTACTGCTGTGAAAAATTTTCTATTTCTATTTATCTAGAAAAAAATGTACTCTTCTTGCCTTAAATTTGCTAAATCTTCTATCAACTTTCTTGTATCCAAAATGTCTAAAATTTCACTTTCAATTGAAACTATTGCTAAAAAACTGAGTCTTTGCTGGAGCATTGTTGATCTTAAGAAGTGTTTTATAATTTTTAATATTAAAAAAGATCTTTTGCTAGTAAATTGTAATGTAATTACGCTATTGTAATGTAGTTTGAGGATGATTATACTTTTCTGAAAAATGCAACTTTAATGCAATGATTTCATTAAATAAATCAATACCGTCAATGTTTGATTCTCTATTTAAATCATCCTCAAGTTTTAGATTTAAATATTTACAATGTTTCATTAACTCTAAAATAAAACTCTACTCTATATTTCATGTTGGTGTCTACTGAAACTTCATCACTGTGTTCATAGTTAAATTGTGTTGATTTTCTTAAACGGATTGTATTTATTGGAGGAAAATCTATTTCTGTGTTGGGTTCGTGAGCCACTTTGGAATCTTTTCGCCACCTTTTTGTAGATGATGAAAAGAAAACGTAAATTTCTTGAATTATATTAAAGAAATTCACAGTTTCATATGTAACATTTGCTGCATCGTTCACTACCAAATTAATGACTGAGATTGAATTCTGGCTCAATTCTTGATGAAACATAATTAAATATTTAATTAAATTAAACTCTTGGCTTGATGTTTCACAATTATATTTAACAACACGAATTTGTCAACATATTTCGTGCGTGAACTCATTTTCAAGTCTTGAAATGTCTTGAGTAGACTAGAAATAGATTTCGGTGTTAACGTAATTCGGTCAGATTTTTTACATGCTATGACTTAATATTTATTTTATTAAACAATAGTTACTAGGACAATGACTTGGATTAGGTACGGGAGAAGTCGCTCAATTTGCCGCCCCCTGGGCGTGCCGCCCGCGTGCGGTGCACGCGTTGCACGCCCGCTTACGGCGGCCCTGTAGATATATTTCACACTTGCTCAATTTATTTCGATATTTATTCCTGAAAACGTTGACAATAGTTATTGCTACTCATCAAATTATTTTGTTAGCTTGCAAAGTATATTCAATAAATTTTATCGAGTGGATTCTCAAAAATGATATAATATCTTATCATCTGAATTATGTGATAATACGCCCAACGTCGTACCAGTGACAGGACCTTAAAGCAGAATACATTGAAAATCTGTCATCTCATCTACATAATATTATATCGAACCAACCTAACCTTAACTTACATAAAATAGATATATTTCAAGAATATTACATGAAATTAAGTAAAAAAATAACAATACCGATAAATACTACCAAAATTTCAATAATTTGTTTCAAAACAACTTTGAAAATTGTTTTCCAAAGAAGAAAATCAATAATTCAAATCGTAATTACGTTTCTAGTGAAAAAACAAGAACTTATGAAACAACTAAATGGGCATACATGATCTACAGAGACAAAATGGTTCTAGAAAGCAGCTCAAGCAACAGTTGATAAAGTATTATACAGAATATGTGAAACAAGTAAACATAAGAACTATTGACGAGGTCGAAAACAAATCGAAAACAATCTGGGATGTAATTGAGAGGAAGACAGGAAAAATTAATAATACTAAAAATATCACTGCACTATAGGCTGATAAATTCGATAAATACTTCTTTGGTATAGCAAAATAAATCACAAAATGTTTTCTGTCGTTCTATGTGAAATATTCAACCTATGTCCAGTTAAGCCGACATTTCTTGAGAAATTGAAAGTATCGGGAGTCCTCTAGATACACCAAAATGATTATTATATCAAAATGATTATTATATCAATTTCACTAAAAATATTTCAATCTTGCCGGACTTGCTGAAAACAATGCTGAAGAAAAGACTTCTTACTTTTTCAATGACAAATTTTAAGACACCATGTTTGAAGTCCATCGTGGGTTCATCATTTTTCATAAGCGAATATATACAACGAAAATGAAATTAAAATGAATTGAAATAGTAATGAATAATAACTGAATGCAACAAACCAATACTGAAATATTGTCTATTACAGAGTCACACTCAGGCAATAGAAGTTGTTGAAATATAATTGATGAAATAAACGAAAATCAAATTAAAATCAAATTCAATAGTAACACAAAGTCACAAAATGAAACAAAACAATAATTAAAATATTATATATTACAAATTTATAGATACTGTTCTTAGTGGCAAGTCAAAATTACTGATAGCCGATCAAAATAAATATCACATCGACCGCAACAACCATCAGGAAGATTACATATACAGTTGATACGTAGGAGAAAGTAACATAACAAATTTTCACATTTTTTGCACTCGCCAATACACAAAATAATGTGAAATTTCCAAAATAAAGAAAAAACGTCGTCAAACATAAAATTTTCAATTACAAACGTCAGAAAATGACATCACTTTCAAAACTTAAACTCTGAAATCATAAATGTTTCTGCTCCAATTATAAAATGCTGATTCGATCAGAAATGAATTAATATTTTCAACAAAAAGTGGGCAATCTCCAAATAACAGACAAAGGAAGCTTTGTCTGTTGAAATAATTTTTTTGGCATGTAAAATTGCCCTTTTCGAGTAATACTCAACTTGCGCCGATCTGTTCTCAGATGACCACCATGCCTGGTGGAATATGCACGAGTACTGCCAGTCTCGACGTATCAGAGCCGATTTATATGTGTAAATTTTAGAGCTTCAAGAATATATATACCTACTTGGGAATGTTGAAATTTTGAATTTAATAAATACTTCCCTCCAATCTTCTCGATAACTCAAATCTGCCAATACGACTCTGAATTCTAAAAATTCTAACGTGAGAAGCACAGTTATCCCAGGCTAAAATGGCATATCGAATCAAGGACTCCACCAGTGCAAAATATGCCGCCCGCAATACATAAGGTGAGAATTAATCAGCCGAAGACCTGAGCAGAAAAACACTTTCACACATATTATAGAAAAACGAATTCGTATGGGCACCCCAACGGAGACTCGAATCCAACACAACGCCCAAAAACATTGAAGAATCACTCAGAAAATAATCTTTTCAAGTTGAAAAACATTTCAACCATCTTCCAATCATTGACAACTAACTTGTTTGATGCAAAGCAATTTGAGGTCATTAATCTTGCTTCGTTACCTTCGAGCAGTGCCACACTCTGCTCACCCGACACTGCGGAGACTGTGGTGTCATCAGCAAATAAAATGGTCCGGAATCTTCCCAGAAAACTTGGTAAATCATTAATGTATACTAAAAATAGAAGAGGACCCAACAAGAATCCTTGTGAAACACCTATATTACGTGGTTTGTTGTAAAAAACAATCACAAAAATACAAAATGATCTGCAGTAATTGACATTAAATTGATTATTTCGCCTCATACGCCTCTCGCCTTGGTACGCGAATATTTATTTTGCTGTGAAGAAAAGGCAAACTTATCGAATTGTGCAAAATTCTGAAGAAAAACGTTAGAGCGAACCATTTACGTCTTAACTTCAATAATTCAATTGCCAGACTATCGGCTAGTATGGAATGCTCGTTCTGATTCAACTCGTAGAATGCCAGGCACAAAAATGAATAAGTTGACAAATACCATCCTCTGATAAACAACCAAAACGTCTCTGAATTATTGATGTTTGAAATTTTATTTCAAAATGAAGAGACCTAAAATATCGAAATACCGAATGAAAATGCTTGTTAGAAAAGTGCCACATTTTCTGAAAGCATTTAAGAAGATGCTATTGAGTAAAATCATCTACGATGTCGAATTCCTGGCTGCGACTTCCACCTGAGCTGAATTCTTTTGCTCATATGCATTCTGAGTTCTGAATTCTGAAGCTTTTTATGTGTGAATAGATGTCAAATATGTGTATATAGTCAACATGCCATGAATTAATATTTATATATTGAATTTTCATATTCACTTGATGACCTGTGAAAATTCAATTTTAAGAGAACGAAACAATTATTTTTAATGTCATTTTATCATCGTGATGATATCACGCTATCTAGTATATCATATGATCTCTATTCTAATCTCCCTACTTCGGGAAAAATTTTTTTCAATTGAATATCTATTTGGCCTAACATATTTTGTTGTATGTATAAATATAATTCTTAAACCAAGGCGTATTGAACCTATAGTATTTAATATTCCTTTTGTTTATAGACTGGAAAAATGCAACACTTCAAATTGGGACAATGGTTCAGAAATCGATATGATGCATTTCTATCTTCAGTCTATAATAAAGACGAAATTTATATACGATCTTCAGATGGTGACCGGTGCGTAATGTCCGCTTTAGCAGACATTGCATGACTATATCCTCCGAGTGGAAAAGATATTTGGAACGAAAACCTCGCATGGCAGCCGATACCAGTTCATACAGTACCAAAAAAGCAGGATGATATTGCAGGAGTGTATCAGTTTTGCGCTAAATACAACCACTTGAAAGCAGCAGCTGAGAAAGAGTTGCCATATTTCAGAGATTTCAATGAGAAAAATAAAAACTTATATGACCAACTTTCAGAGAAATCTGGTGAAACCATATCAAATATTGTCCAGGCATATAGCCTCTTCGACACCCTACATATAGAAAAGATTTATAATTTCACACTTCCAAATTGGGCCGATGAGCTGTATTCCTCTTTGAAAGAAATAGGTGATACCGCTCCGCGACTATTGACTGCCACTGCGGAACTAACCAGATTGTTTATGGGACGATACTTTGATAATGTGCTGAAACAGTTTGAGTTTTGTTCTAGTGGAACTGGGCCAATAGCTGAAAAATTCCGAATATTTTCAGGTCACGACGATCAAGTTTTTAGCATATTGAGCGCATTGAACGTTCAGAAATTGGAAGCTGTACCTTATGCAGCAGTCGCCATACTTGAATTGAGAAAATCCACACATGACGATTTATTTGTTCAACTATTCTACAAAACGAAAGAGGACGTAGCAGATCTGATACCGATCCCCAATTGCGGTGACCAGTGTAGCTATGAAAAATTTGTTGAAATTGTCCAGCCTATAGCTTTGAGTGAAGAAGAATTCAATGCAGAGTGCCAAAATGAAATAAATTGAAATATGATATTATAAACGATATCTATTTAATCGGAAAAAATACATCGATATAATTCAAGAACTAATTTTTTTGCACAAGGCACATAAAAATTTAATATCGGAAAATGACTCATCAACTTCAAATGTTCATTTACTGAAGAGATATTTTTTCATTTAGAAGAAATTTTTCCTATTAGTTTATAAAAATTAATGTTGACTTCTAGTACCTATACTTCCACATAGAACTAATTCCTGTCATTTGATGATCCATTAATTCGACAGAAGGTTCAATTCGTTGTCGCATTGGTTTATCATGGAGTCGATTCCGAAATTCTATGAAATAATCTTCATTTCTTGAAGTGAAGACATTTCATCGTACGAACTGATGTTAATGGAATTATAATTACATATGTATATATATATATATATATATATATATATATATATATATATATATATATATATATATATATATATATATATATATATATATATATATATATATATATAAATAATGAGTGATTTGATTTTTTAAGCGTAGTTTTTCAATTGTTTTATCGAATTAAACACTCAATTTGCATACATCGTTATTGAAATTGTTAACTTGGCCTTTTTCGTTTCTATTTTAAATACAACTTCATGTAAACGTTGTCCGCGGCTCCGTATCAAATGGTCCTTTCGGAATGTCCGATTTTGCGTCGCTTTTTCGAGCATTTCGGCCTGTATCCCACGTATTACGCGTGTTATGTTATACTGTTAGGCTTCAACCGTGTTCGGCGTGTCCACATACACTAACGACATTACATAACCCTACAAGAAATGATCAAGAGGCGTCATATCGCATGATCTTGGCGGCCAATTCGCAAGGCCAATTCGAGAGATAACCTGCTCACCGAATTCATCCTTCAACATGTCCATTGTTTCACGAGCTGTGTGGCATGTGCCACCGTCTTGAAGGAACCACATGTCAACCAAGTTCAACTCCACTGTTGATTCACCAGGTCGATTATGACTATCATAATATGGTCGTAACAAAAGATACACATTTTTCACACAGCACGAATTTTGATAGTATATTTCAACAATTTGCAATCGTTGCTCGTTTGTAAGTCTTTCCATAATGAAGAATGCAATCAAGAATAAAGCTGAAATTTTCAGGGAAAAGGCTACAATTGATAGAATCAAAACTAGTCGCACTATTTTAGAGAGAAAGAAAAAGATTTCTGAGTCTATACTGACTCAACCCACGAAAACATATTCAAGCAAAACATTCAAGCTGATTATTTCGCTCATAAATGAACAGGGATCAGAACAAACAAAGCAAGATATTCTTTCGAACATCAGCCCATCAAAAGTATCGATTGGTATAGACAAGCTGACAAGTGTGAAAAATGGATCAATAATTGTACAATCTGAAAGTAAGTCATCATTACAAAAAATGGAGGACGTTATGAAAGGAAGTATGAAGGATTGGTGTAAGCGCGAAGAACCTAAAGGACGAAAACCCAATGTAGTCTTTACTAATATTGATCACGACATGATATTAGAAGACATAATTGAAGCAATTGTGAACCAAAATGAAAATTCTACAAAAGCTGATGAAGAGATGATGAAACTCATGAGAAAAACTGCCAAGGGAAAAAAGTTCTTATTGTGTAATTGAATTGAATGTATTTCAAAAATTAATACATGCTGGTAAGGTAGCTTGAACTTTAATAAGTGCTCTGAAAATGAAAAGTTGTTCCTTCCTCTAGTCTAAGGTGTAGTAAGTGCTCAGCATTTTATTACAGAGATATTGAGTGAAAGCTTCAGAATAAAATTTGTTTCAGATGTACATGAAATCATTTATCTGGTAAATGCAATTCAACACTCTTGAAACGCTCCAACTGTTACACCGATAATGAAAAATATAATTCGGTAATAGATGTTAATCATGATTCATTAGATGAAAATTGCCAACATATCAGAGGTTAATTAAGCAATTGAAAGCTGGAACTGATTACAGCTTCTAATTTATTATTTCATTCATTTTTTGTTTTCTTATCTATTGTTTTTTATTGTTCGATTTATCTGAATTATAGATAGAATAATATTCAATCTGAAGTTCGTTCATTTGAATATAATATCACTTACACCATGTATTATTCAGTTAAGAAATTGGATGTCTGAAAATGATGTTGACATTATTGTGATCACGGAGACTTGGTGTCTGAGGTAATCAAAGATGAAAACATTTTTATTTCTGATTATACACTATTTCGAAAAGATTGGAATCAAGGTGGTGGGGGAGGTTTATGCATATAATGTAGGTTGGACATCGGTTTGTACAGTCTTATATCTATTGAACCAACTCACTCAGAGCAACTGGGGATATCTCTTAAATTGGTAGGTCAAAAATATGGCTTGTGTGCAATCTACAAAACTGGTATGGCTAATGTACAGTTTTTTGAAGAACTTGAAGAGTCACTCGGAATTGTATATACTGATGATGATTATTTGATTTGGACAGGTGATTTTAATATAGATCCTTATGTCGATACATGTCAAAGCAAGTATCTTGATGATATTTTGAAAACGTTAGTTCAGACTTTCAATGAACCTCCGTGTGTAACACAGGTCTCGTTGCGAAAGATTGATTTATTTTCATGTTCGGAAACCTTGGTTATTGGGAGTTGTAAGGTTAAGGATACAAATATTGATATTGATCATCTGATTGTCGAAACAATTTTGATTCTGAATTCTCTTAACGAAGTTTCTATTGTTCATACTTTACGTTGTTTCAAGCACTTCAATCGAGAAATTTTACATGAGAGGTAATAATAAAAACTTGTCTAAAAATCACTGACTGAACAATTCTTTATTCGACTAGTTTCGCCTTTTACAGAATTGTTCAGTCAGTGATTTTTAGACAAGTTTTTATTATTACCTCTCATTTAAATATGAACTATCACAGAGTAGATTCACCGTCCATTGAATTTATTTGAGAAATTTTACTTCAAGATTTGATCAATACAAATTTTATGCCTATGATTCGTGATAACAATGTTTTACGTCAAGCAACAGTCCTTTTCTATACCAGATGAGCTTTGTGACGTTGAAGAAATAAATGACTATTTTGCCTGGGCTTTGACAGAGAAACTTGTACCCTGTCCAAGGTTACTCGAAAATTATGAAAATGATGTTTTTATAATTCATCTTCTCAAATAACAATGATCACTGAAAATGAGATCCTTGACTGCCTTAACTCAATAAACTCAGGTACTGTAGGACCTAACGAAATAAGTGTAAATATATATATATATATATATATATATATATATATATATATATATATATATATATATATATATATATATATATATATATATATATATATATATATATATATATATATATAGGATAAGAATACCATCTTGCTATACCGAGCTGAGTCAGAATATATACGAACATGTCACAGCAACCATCAAAATAGACGAATACTCGGAAAAATTTCCAATAATGAGCGGCGTCAGGCGGGACCCGGTTTCCCCGAAGTTGTTCTCAGCTGCTTTGGAGCGTATGTTCCAGAAGCTGGGCTGCAGCCTGAAGGGAATCAAGATGAATGACCGCCACCTTAGGCACTTGAGGTTTGCTGACGATATAGAGTTGTTCTCCCACGATGCTACCGATCTTCATGAGCGCATTAATGAACTGAACATAGCGAGCAAGAAAATAGGTCTGGAAATAAACAAAGATGATGCTGGACACTTTCTGCACCAGAGAGCAAATGGAGGTGGTTGGATAACCATTAGAAATAGCAGCGTCTTATACATATCTGGGACAGATTGTCACGGAAGACGGGGTTATTACACCGGAGATTGAGCAAAGAACCAGAATAGCCTTGGGTACCGTTGGCCGACTGAAACACATGTTCGAATATTCCTGTCCTGTCCTGAATATTCCAGACAAAAACAAATAAATAACTTAATAGCGATGGATAATATTCCATATTTTGAAGCGCCAAGAAAAGACTACTTGTGCACAAACCAGCACCCTCAATATTTCCCCTTGTTGCCTAATAACTCATAAAAATCTAAAAACTGATCAATTAAGCCTGCGCTAATATCCCAGATAGACGAAATTTATTTGACAATGAACCTAGTACATCATCTTATGTTGGTGTGGCCAAAAGAAGAAAGATTCCTCAAATAGTAACCTCAGGTTATGATAAACAATCACATCAATCTCAAATCATTAACCTTGACCCACATTCACAACACAACCCATCTAAAACTTTAATGAATGAAAGAATCAACCTTGAACATATGATATGATACCTAATAAAAGTATTGAGAGAAACGAAATTGAATTATATTAATGTCTTATAGAAATAATTGATTCTTTACTTAATAATATTGATAACATACCAAACTTGGAAGCTATGGACATACCTTATAGTTCCATAGCAGACACTATACCTTAACAAGGGAATGAAATAATCATATAAATTCAACTGTTTCAGACCTAAAATACATCAATCAAAAATGAATAATATGTTTACAGTTATACAGTGGAACATATAAGATCCATTATATCTAATTTAAATAATTTGAAAATACTCATTAAAGCCACATATAATATTTTTGTCCAATTTCTAAATCCAAATTTCACATTAAAGATTATAATATCCGTAATGAAGCAATATTTATAATTTTCTCATATATCAACAAATATGCATGACGCAAACTGAATTGAATTCAAAAATAACGATCTATTGTTAATTCAGCATTTGATAAAGAAGTAGTGCTTCGAAACGCGTCATGCGATGATCCTGAATCATCTGAACAATATACACTTTCAAATTCAGACTATGGAAAAGGCAGAAAATGGCCAACTTATTGGATACTCTAATAAAAAGACGACGGATCACTAGGAAATACGGTATACAGAAAATCGACACACACGGATAGCTACCTTCATAAAATGTACGATCATCTTCTCAAACAGAAGCGTGCTGTTCTTCAATGTCTTTCAAATAGAGCAACTAGGATTTGTGAATCAAAATCACTCAAAAATGAGAAAGTCATCTATATCAAGCATTTCAGGCCAACGGATATTCTTTTCAAGAAGGCAACACAGCGTTGCAACCCAGAAAAGTCACCAGAGCCCAACCAAGCCAGGAACCCAAACAAGGAGTGGCAATAATGCCTTTTATCAGAGGAGTCACGGATCGAATCGGTATGTTACATCAACGGCACGAAGTGAGGGCTATTTTCCAGCCAACTCATCAAACTCGGAATTTGTTGCGGTCAGCGAAGGATCGACGGGACAAACTATCTTCAGCTGGTGTTTTTTGACTTTGACATAATGTTTATTCGAGTACCATAATACATTTCATACCTCTACGTCTCAATGAAAAAGGAAAAAAGTAGAGTTTAGTGACACTGAAGGTGTCCTAAGTCTTGATGAGACTTTACAGTCAAGGCTTAAGATATAATATAATACATGAATTGAATAATTCGTCTTCTTGTGGATTCAGTCCTGGTCTTCGCGGAGTACCAATTTGGGCCTCTTGTGTTTCCATCTTGCGTCTTCTTCATAGTCCCCTAGATTTGCTACCAGGGGGTTCGGGTTCGTTGGAAGGGCTGCGAACATTTTCGCTGCAGTCGCTCTGATGATCTCAAGCACACTCGGCATTCCGAGGTCTCTGTGAATCTGGGAGGTTCTCACGTACCATGGGGCGTCGATGGCCATCCGTAGAGATTTGTTCTGCACAACCTGCAGCTTGTTGATGTGAGTTTTTGCTGCATAGCCCCAGACTGGTGAGGCGTAGGACATCGTTGGTAGGATGATTGCCTTGTAGATGCGGATCTTCGTAGCAGCACTGAGTTTGCTTCTCCTGTTGATGAGGGGATAGAGCTGGCTCTGTACTGCTTTGGCTCTGGCTGTGCAGTAGTCTATGTGGGATTTCCATGTGAGCCTTCGGTCGACGATTACTCCCAGGTATTTCGCCTTGTCTGTCCAGGGGATTGGTGTACCGTTGAGGTGAATTTCTTCATCTGGCCGGTGTCTTCGTTTGCTGAGAAAAAGCGCCTGGCTCTTCTCGGAGTTTACAGAAATGCACCAAGTTGTGAACCACTCTTGCAAGTTGTCTACTGCCTGCTGCAATCTCTGCGTCGCTATGTGAGGAGACCATGATCTTGTGAAGATGGCGGTGTCGTCAGCGTAGAGGGCGAGGTTGGTATCCTGTGACTTCGGCACATCTCTCGTGAAGAGGTTGTAGAGCATCGGTGAAAGCACCGATCCTTGGGGCAGTCCTGCTTCCATGATACGATCCGTGGAGTGCGAGATGCCTACACGGACTCTGAAGTGTCTCTGTTGTTGGTACGATGCAATGAGTTGAACCATGGCCTTTGGGATTCCTGCTTCAAACAATTTGAATAGTAGTCCCTCATGCCACACTCTGTCGAACGCTTTGGAGACGTCAAACAGGGCGACTCCAGTTGACATGTTCAGGTTGAAGCCTTCGCTGGCATATTCCACCAGGCGTAGAACTTGGTGGACAGATGAAGTTTGTGCTTGGAAGCCGAACTGCTCGTCGGGGATAAGGTGGCTTTCTCTAACGTGCTCCTTGAGCCTTGTCAGGATGATGCCTTCTGCAATCTTGGACAGACTAGGGAGGAGACTGATTGGTCGATAATGCTGTGGAAATGCAGCAGCCTTTCCAGGTTTCTGAAAAACAATTACGTCTGCGCTTTTCCAGTGACTTGGAAAGTAGCGCAGACGTAACATCGCATTAATTATGGAAGTAAGTTGCCCTATGGCTCTCACCGGTAATTGTTTGAGCGCCTTGTTCGAGATACCATCTCGTCCTGGTGCTTTCCTAGTCTTGCTTTTCTTGATCCGGTACTGTACTTCGGCTGATGTAGTCGGTCGGATGCTGCGGTCGACTTCGTGTTGTAGTCTCCTAGTCACCTCGTTTTCTATCGATTCTATGTGGTCTAGATCTGCGTCTTCATAATTTGTTCGGAATTGAGACTCCAGGTGATCTGCAAAAGCCTCAGCCTTCTCTGCTTCTGTGTAAACAAGTCCCCTTTCTCCGTGGATCGGTGGCATCGGTATGTACTTGTTACGAAGAATTTTAGTCATCCTCCAAACGGAATGAGTTTCTTCTTCTAATAAGTCCAATTTGGCGTTCCATTGGGCGTTTCGGTGGTCTATCAGGGCCTGTTTCGATTCGGCAGTCAGGCGTCGGTACTCTTGCAGGTGTTCTGGGTCCCAGGTTCTCTGGTATCGTCTCCTTGCTCTGTTGCGGTTTCTAATCATCTCACGGACGTCTTCTGGCGGGTTGTTGCTGCGCAGTGCTGTGCGGTGTTCGCGGCTGCAAGCCTGGATTGACCTGATGATTGCTTCCTCGAATGCTTCGACTGCAAGCTCAAGTTGATCCTGAGTCTGCAGTGGCTGGAGCGGAGGGAGTGTTTCATTCAGGTGGTCCTTAAATGCTGCCCAGCATGTTGTCTTCCTCTGTGTTTCAAATTCTTCATCGGGGTCTGTACCTAGGGAAAGTAAAACAGGATTATGGTCAGATGACAGATCACTTACCGCAGTTATTCTGAAGGGAAGCGTGACTTCCTTCAGAATAGCTATGTCCAGTACATCTCCTACGCCTTGGTGACTATAGTGAGTTGGCTCCGGTGGTCCTACAACTACCATGTCTCTGTCATCGGCAAACGTTCGGAGAATATTCCCTGATGGGTTAGCCCTCCTGCTCTGCCATGACTGGTGTTTGGCGTTGAGGTCACCTGCTGCAATAGTTGGTAAATTGGCGTTGAGGATTGTATCCAGGTCGGTCTCCAAGAGTCGTCGATTTGGGGGGTTGTACACCGATACGAGCCTAAGGGTTCCTATCGATGCCGTGTTGATCTCTACGGTCGTCGCCTCCATGTTTTCCAGGTCGCCTGTATGGGCAGCGTGGTGGTCAAGGTGCGATTTAACGTAGATGGCAGTGCCGCCTCCTCGTCGGTCTTGTCTGTCGTTCCTGTATGACACGAAATTTCTAATCTTTTCAGTGTCCGCGGCCCTGAGGTGGGTCTCGTTCACTAAAATGACGTCAATTTCGTTCCTCGCAGCGAATTCTTGCAGTTCTAGCCTTTTCTCATGGAGTCCATTGGCGTTCCAGAACGCTATTTGTAGCGATTTTGCCTTTAGTTTTTGTCTACCCATTAACTAAAGATTTCGCAGATGTCAGGCATGCATTGGAAAATTCCAATCATGATTTCAGGCATAGTGGTAGCGTTTGCCATCAGAGTGCTCATCTTCTTGAGTACGGCTTTGAATTTCTCGATGTTGAACTTCGAGAATATGTCGAACATCTTGCCCATGTTGAAGGTGTCGGATTTTTCTGTCCTCTCTGCAGGTTTGGGTGGAGTTTTCGGGGCTGCAGGAGTCGGTTTCGGCGCTGTTTTCCCTTTCAAGGCCTGCGTGTAGTTGAGTCCGGATGTTGTTGGTTTCTGTGGTTGTGGAGTCGGCTTTTCCTGGGGTGCTGTTCGGTTCGCCAGGGGTTTTTCTGTCCTTGTGACTTGAGGTTGACGTGCAACAGGTTTTGCGGTAGGGTATGCCGCGCAACCTTTGTAATTTGCGGGGTGTGGGCCACCGCAATTCGCGCAGACTGCAGGCTCGGTCCTGGGTTTCGTGCATTGCACGCTGTGGTGAGGTCCTCCGCATTTCACGCATCTTGCAGCTGCGTGGCATCTTGATTGTCCGTGGTGGAATTTTTGGCACTTGTGGCATTGGCTGGCTCCAGGTTTCGTCCTTGGGGATTCTACTCGTACTGCAAGTCGGTTCACGAACTTGATATCGAAGATCTTCTTCGCTTCGCTGGTTCTTTCTAATGTCACTAGGAATAGCGGCATAGGTTGTTTGCGAGCATTTGTCATCTTGCTCACAGTCTTGACAGGAAGGTTCTGGTTCCTCAGATCTTCCATGATTTCCTCAGGATTGGATTCGTACGGAAGGTTACGCAGCACTACTTTCAGCGGCTTCTCTTCTGGCAGGGCATATGTATGGTATTCGACCTGCAAGGAATCAAAGAGGCGTGTTATTCCTCTGAAATCATTGATTGAGACAGGATTGATACTTATCCCGTCCCTGGTGTTTTTGGCTTTCGAGAAATTAAGCCTAGAGTTCGATATTTTTCTCGACATGTCGATCCATTTCGACTTCTCTCTGAGAACGATTGGTGGAGGTGATCGTTCCTTCTTTTCTTCTTTCGTAGTCGTGATTTCGGAGGTGCTCGGCTCCGTGGTTTCAAGATTCTGGAGTATTTCGAATCTATTTTGCGTCTCGGTGGGTGCGATTTCGGGTTCTGAAGTTTTTCTCCTTCTTGGAATCTCGGTTGGGTTACCGAGGGGTGGTGTCTTCGCTGCTCTCCTCTTCCTGCTTGTTCTCGGCTGCTGAGTTTCTTCGGAAGCGATCTCCATGTCGCTGCATTCACCCTCGCTGCTGTTTCTTGCCACGGCTTCTTCTCTTTCGAGTGACTTAAGGAATTGGATGGCTTCTCTCGCTTGAGTCATTCGCTCTTCGTTCCATGTCTTGATGACCTCCGATATATGGCTGGTGTAGTTGTCCATGGCTGTGTTTGGAAACACAGCCATAGATTTATCTAAAAAGAGCTTATAAAGTTTTTATTATCGCTTTACCTATTCTGGAATTTCGGAACTGAATGCCTGGAGTTCCGTATTCCGTCAACTTGGCTTCGGATGGTCTGAGGGGGCGTGGCTTAGGCCCGTGCGATCGTTGAGTCAGGTGATAACGCTTCTCTACTCGGGTTTTCTTCTTGTGTTCACAGGACTCTCTTCTCTTGATTTTATAGGACTTTTGACGTGAGATTTACAACTTGTGGTATTGAAATGTTCTGAGGAACTTATCGCAACCACTATATTGTTCTAAAAAGAACAACCAGCTGTAAGAAAATTGGATTAATTTTTATAGCGTCGTTTATAGAAATTGTTCTGAAAAGAACAAAACAGGAACTGGCTTCTATCAGTGGTCACTGGTAAAGTATTCTTGTTTTCTTTCTATTTGAGATCGTCTGGGTAGATGTTACTCGTTCGACTGCTAGCTCTAGAATGGTGTTTGCCAAGCCAAGCCGAAGAACACGGGCAGAGACCACGCCCCCCGGTGAGTCGATTCCTGTTTAAAACTAATTTCTGATTTTATTTCAGGATATTGATTACCGGTATTTACTTATTTCTAATTGTGCTTGACATTCCATTTCACTTCACTTATATTCATTGCATTTATATTTAGTTTATTCACTATAGTGGTTGAAAGGTAACTCATACATAGGTACCTTTCACAGACTATAACTTATACAATTCTTATTACATATATAATTTTTCTATATTATTGTACTATATATAATCGCGTGCATCTAACGTTTTTCTCGAATGCCTAATAGCGCCAAACCGGGTGGCCGTAAAAAGCCACCCGCATCTTCTTCAAAGCCTGTGACTCCGCCGCCACGACGCTCATCGACGCCGATAAGTGATTCATCTGCTTCAGGGCTAACTACCCGAAGCAAAACAACTAAGAAAGCGACCGGCACTGTCTTGCCGAAAAATTCTCCAGGAAAATCCAACAACTCACCCAATTCTAAAATTACTGTACAAGCAGGAATGCCTGGTAACAGTAAACAAATCTCGGCTACAGCCTTCTTCCCTGATAGATCACCACTTAACGAATCATTATCGTCTATTAATTCCGACTCATCGTCCTCATCAAAGGGCGATCAGACCGTTAAAAGGCCTACAATATTTCGTTATGTTATTCGTAACATACCGAACGAAATTAAATCTCAGCGGGAATTCTACAGAATTCTGAAAACAACATCTCTCGACCTCATTAACCTCAAGGTCAATTTCAATCAAGCAGCACTCGTAGAGTGCAAAACTCCTGCTCCAATCACGTTCCAGAGAACGTTACAAACAATAGTTGGTTACACAACTATAATTTTCAGCCCCCTTAACGGGCCCGCCAGGAGAAGTTCTACGGAACATCCCAAAAAAGTTAATTACTCTTGCGTAATTAAATCCGTCCCTGTCGATTATACAATCGACGAAATTTCAGAGTGCCTTAACCAGCAGAACATCGAGTTCTTAAAATGCTGGAGAATCACCTCAATGGCCACAAGCCGCCCTACAATCCTCATCAGAATAATTACGCACTCTAAGACATCAATCGACTGCCTACTTCTGAAGGGCGTCTGTTTATACGGACGGACACACGAAGTAGAGCCTTCCAAAGTCCCTAACCCAATTCAAAAATACTTTTCGACATGCTCAAAATCCGGGCATGGCAGAACAGAATGTAGAGATAAAGCTACATGCCCCACTTGCGGCAATTTACAAAAAAATTCTGTTTGTCCAAATCTTCAAAACCCTGAGTCTCCCAATTGCAAAGGCAACCATCCTGCCTGGGACTTAAAATGCCCCCAACGTCGTGAGCCAATACAGGCAGCGCCAGTGAAAGTTCTCAACGAGACTAGTAGTTCCGACGAACAGAATGTTGAGAACTTCGCAAGAGTCAACGCTATGATAAGGTTCATTATCCAAACCTTATCGAACGTCTTCCCTGAAAAACGGGAACTAATTGCTAAAACAGTCGCGGCTTCATCTCGCGCCTTTCTTAACCGCACAACGGTAGTTAACTACTGTGGCGGTAGTATTTCGATCTCCCTCGAGCCGATCGAGGGACTTTACTAACCGCGTATACGGTAGTCAACGGCATACGGAACGCAATGAACTTTACGTTGGGAGCTATCAACGCTTGCGGCCTTCGTCGCAAACGGCATCTTTTGAGAGCACTTTTAATAGAGCACAATATCTCCATTCTTTCAATAACGGAAACAAAGTTGAAACACGATCTTAAATTCACGAATTATAATACATATCAGCGCAATAGTACGCTAGGAACTATTCGAGGTGCAGCGCTATTAGTACATAATAATAATAATAATAATAATAATAATCTTTATTTCCACTGACTTTTACAAAGTATGGGAAAATGTCAATAAAAAGAGCAAAGGAAAAATTTTGTAAAAAAGTGCCCAAGTAAATCCTGACAACTGAACTACACATAAGTATAAAGACAAATGGATGCGCAACATAGGAATACGACACCCAGTACAGTATAAATAGTTAAAGACAAACAAGCCACAATAAAAATACTAGAAACAATGATTAAAATATTCGTCGACAGAATAAAAAACGTTTTTCAAAAGTATACACCTTACAGCCCGTTTGAACCGGTTCCTGCTTTCCATTTGTCTTATATGATCTGGCAGATGGTTGTATATTCTTGCGCTCAATATAAACGCGCTGTGCTGGATCTGCTTCAGTCTGGTGAATGGTGGACGAATCTTTTTTTTCGAAGCATCACGAGTATCATAACAGTGGACTTCATCAGTCACCAAATAAGAAGACCGATGATCCCAAACATTAAGAGCACAATACAAAAGAAACATCGATGCCAATTGTCCCTGAAGAACAATAATTCATTACATTCAATACAGTTCAAACTTACTGATCAATTTTCAAATTTACAGTGTGTAGCTTCGACAGTAACAATAAACAATATTCTAGTTACAATTATTAGTTTGTACCACCCTCCAGGTGAAACTTTTCGAGATGAGTTATTTGAATTTGTCTCACTCAATCCATACACAATACTTCTAGGCGATTTTAACGCTAGAAATACTCAATTTGGCGACAATTCTACAAACAGAAATGGACAAATTCTTTCAGAGTGTCTCATAGAGAATAATCTATGGCGATGCCCTAATACTAATCCTACTTTCTTCAGTCATACTGGTATGTCCATTATTAATCACATTATCATAACGCCTGACCTTATTCAATATTTCGAATAACCCTGTTTTATAGGTAAAACTATAACTTCTGACCACCTTCCTTTACTGGTTCATCCTAACATTGCACAACCGCCGAAACTTCCTCCTTCTATCATTACTATAAAAGACATTAAAAACACTGATTGGGAACAATTCCGTGTAATGATAATTCAAACGTTCTCACCTCCTCAGATCTTTCGTAACACACATGAAATTGATCAAATTATCGAACATTTCTCAACTTCCGTATCGAAAACTTATAACACTTGCACCCCGGATAGGACAATAAATTTGAATCGAACACCGTTGCCTCCGTTCATAGTAAATTTAATCAAAAGTAAAAGGCGTCTCTACCGTTTATTTCTTAGAAATAGAGACGCCGGCGCCGCTATTAAAACGGAATACAACCGATTATCCGCGATCATACGCCGTGAAATTAACCGTTTCAAGGAAGAAAAGTGGTCAGACGTAACGTCAAATCTTGACTTCAGAAACGGTAAAGAGTATTGGCGCCAATTTCATATACTTACAGGAAACAGAAAAACGAAAACCATCCATTTAAAATCACCGGATAACGACAATATCATATCGGAGCCACAGGAAATTGCGAACATTTTCAGAAACCATCTTTCGAATATTTTTGTAACACCGCGGAATCCGCGATTCGACGCGAATCATTTCGCGATCATAGAACGAAATATCGCAAATTTTAGAGGCATAAATAATAATATAATCGAACTGAACGGAGACAACATTTTCAATACTAGAATAAACGAGGAAATGGTAGCGGAAGCTGTACACTCGGGAAGAAACACGGCACCGGGCCGCGACGGACTAACTCGCGCGGTACTTTGACAACTTCCTCAGGAGTGTTTTGAATTCCTGAGTAACATCTTCAATCGTTGTCCAGAATTGTGCTATTTCCCGAATGTTTGGAAAGAAGCTAACACGATACTTATTCCGAAACCCAACGGGGGCCCTACCAACCCTGATAATTATAGACCAATTTCTTTACTGAATGTAGTCGGTAAAGTTTTTGAGAAAATATTACAGGGTAGGCTTAGGGACTTCGTTGAGTCGAACAATATTTTACCGCGATTTCAACACGTTTTCAGATCCTACCATTCCACTCACGATCCTCTTATTTAATTACACTCAGATTTAACTACAGCTATTAATTCAGGAGAATGCGTTCTCGCGACTTTTCTTGATATTCATAAGGCTTTTGATCAAGTCTGGCACGCTGGACTTGTTCAGAAACTTCTGAATATACGTTCACCCTATTATTCTGTTAAATTGATGAATTCATTCTTAACGGAACGCACCATCAGAGTCAAAATAAGCGGTAGTTACTTTGAGCCCTTTTCTCCCCTAGCTGGCATTCCTCAAGGTTATATCTTCTCACTACTCCTTTATATTGTATATACATATGACATTCCAAATCCTGTCAATATAAATACACATATTTCCCTTTTTGCAGACGACACAGCCCTATGGACTACAGGCCGAATGACAGCAGTGTGCAGCAGAGGACTGCAAAGGCAACTGGATGCGTTCAGTACGTGGGCCGGAAAATGGAGAATTTCACCGAACCCAAGTAAAACGCAATCGATCCTTTTTCATAATTATAAACAGAGTAAATCTCCAAAATTAAAAAAAACGGAAGTTCAACTGACGTTGTGCGGCGAAAACCTACAACTTCAGGATGAAATTGTTTACTTGGGTATCACTTTTTCAAAATATCATTCATGGGAATCGGATATAGAAAAGGTGTTCAGGAAGATTCGTAATAGAGCAAACTTACTTTACGCTCTAAAAGTAGAATTCGAGGATGCAATCCTCAAACTCTACTTCATACTTATAAAACTTTCATAAGGCCAATTGCCTCCTATCGATGTTTGCTATATACGACACTTTCGAAACGCCTAGTGAGGAGAATGGAAAGCTGCGAAAGAGCAATCATTCGTAGTATATTCAGACTCCACAAATTCTATCCTTCGATTCTTGTGCATGAAACCGCGAATATTGCAACGATTTTCAAATTTATGGAAAAACTCCAATCTCGCTATGCCACACGTACGCTACAAGGACCCAACCAGGACGCCCGGAACACTCTGTTGACACCTGGAGTTCAATGGGGACGTTAACTCTGCAGAAAACCTAAAAACAAAGGACATCCCATTAGTACTGCGGTAAAACACGTAGTTAAAAACAATGTTCCGCTAGCCGTTTAGAATAAAATAAAAACCGCGAAAGTTCACGAATATATCGTGGTGCGCGAAAAGCCAACAGTGCGCGAGTTAAGTGCGCGAACACCGCGAAACTTTTCGAAATATATTGAAAGAATTATAAAAATTGTTTTACTTATAGAATGCATCATTTTTTATTGTAATAATTGAAATTGAAAATTAAAATTCTACACAATGAAATAATAATGAGAAAATGTACATTACGTGGGTAAAGTTTTCTGTGGTTTCCTTTACCATCAAATGTCAGATTAATTGAAAATCGGACATTTGACCAAATGGCACGTAATTAATAAAAATAAACAAAAGACGGCCACAGCCGTTTAAATCCCTGAAGTAAATATATAATAATTAAATTTGCTCCTGATCTTTTGCAAAAGACAATAGGAATTTAAATTCATACGGGTTGAAGAAGGTTGCAAAACCTTATAGCCTCCCGCCCTTTTGATATATATTTACAAAACAATGTATCCCCAAAACCAAAAAAGAAACAGACTAAAAATCCATGGATAACTCGACAACTTATCAAGGAGGGCAATTTTATCAGAAACTTGTGCAATTTTAAGTTTAAAATTAGCATTCATAATAAAGAATAAGTTTATTATGAATGCGGAGAATAAGTCACGGGCTGTCTGGCAGGTTATCAACGGAAATGTTTCAATTATAAATAAACATGAGATTCCAGACGTCATGGCTGATATGAAGAATAAATCTTTAAATAAACCGAGTGATATCACAAACTATTTCAATAAATATTTCGTTGAATCTGTAAAATAATTAACAAGTAAGGTATCAATAGCCAGTGAACATTTTTTGAGGATGAATGTTTTTTCGATGATCCTTACGGAAGTGTCTCCAGCCGAAGTATATGGTGCTCTACAAGTATTATGGGTGTCGACAAAGAGTTCATCTGGGGCAGACGAGGTTTGGTGAGAACAGTAGCTGAATATATTGTGGTCCCACTTACAGACCTTATAAATTTATCATTTGAGAAAGGCTACTTTTCTACTGAGCTTAAAACAGCGTTAATAACTACATTACACAAAAAAGAAATATTGGAGAAAATATTTTTGGTGAGATTGTTCTCGTATATTGATCGTTCTCTGATGCTGTCATCGCGTCAGTATGGTTTTCGAGAGCGTAAATGCACTCAGGATGCCATTCTGTCCCTACAGAATAATATACTGAAGAACTTTGAAATGGAGAGGTATTCTATGAGTGTATTTTTTGATCTAAGTAAGGCATTCGATACTGTCAGCATTGCCGTTCTTTTGAGTAAACTTTAATGCTTGGGCATACGAGGCGTACCACTGTGATCACAGAACATACCCTTAATTTATCGAACTAATTTGGTATTTTTTGTTAATGAGATAGATTGAATCCACAGCGTAACTCGACTTACTTACGTAAGTAGAGTTAGGCTGCGATTGAATCATACCTGACGAGACAGGGATAGTCTCCAGGGATGGCGTAAGGTATTTTTCTGATGAAGCATGTGTTAACTTTAGCGTACCTCAGGGTCGTACATTGGGACCTATTCTATTTTTATTGATGCTGAATGACTTAGTTGAATATTTAGCGGATTATGGTGACGTCACCTTGTACGCAGATGACAACTCTGTTCTTGTGTCAGCTGAAGTTGTCAGTACTTTCGATTCGCTCTAATGATTGTCTGTCTAGAATGAGAAGGTATAGCTCTATGAATGGTCTTGTTTTTAATGAAGATAAAACGGGGCTTCTAATGTTTACGCCAAATGGAGTGGTTCCACTGAAGAGACCACTTATGACAGCGGTGGATCGTACCAGCTTGAGGATATCTGACACATTTAAGTTCCTGGGTATTATTTTGGACACTCATCTGAATTGGAAGGTATATTTGTCGACATTGTGTAAAAAACAGGCTGCTCAAAACTTAGCAGTTTATCAGTTTAGACACTGTTGTTACATGTTTGTTATTAAGATGTATTATCACAGTAAAATAAATTCCATAATCAACTACGGAATTCTGAGTTGGGGCGGTAGCACGGAATTGAATTCAGTTTTCAGGGCTCAAAAGAAGATTATAGGCAATATATATATATATATATATATATATAATATACATAATCAACTACGGAATTCTGAGTTGGGGCGGTAGCACGGAATTGAATTCAGTTTTCAGGGCTCAAAAGAAGATTATAGGCAATATATATATATATATATATATATATATATATATATATATATATATATATATATATATATCATCCTGTAGGGACAGAATGGCATCCTGAGTGCATTTACGCTCTCGAAAACCATACTGACGCGATGACAGCAGCAGAGAACGATCAATATACGAGAACAATCTCACCAAAAATATTTTCTTCAATATTTCTTTTTTGTGTAATGTAGTTATCAACGCTGTTTTAAGCTCAGTAGAAAAGTAGCCTTTCTCAAATGATAAATTTATAAGGTCTGTAAGTGGGACCACAATATATTCAGCTACTGTTCTCACCAAACCTCGTCTGCCCAAGATGAACTCTTGGTCGACACCCATAATACTTGTAGAGCACCATATACTTCGGCTGGCGACTCTTTCGTAAGGATCATCGAAAAAACATTCATCCTCAAAAAATGTTCACTGGCTATTGATACCTTACTTGTCAATTATTTTACAGATTCAACGAAATATTTATTGAAATAGTTTGTGATATCACTCGGTTTATTTAAAGATTTATTCTTCATATCAGCCATGACGTCTGGAATATCATGTTTATTTATAATTGAAACATTTCCTTTGATAACCTGCCAGACAGCCCGTGACTTATTCTCCGCATTCATAATAAACTTACTAATGTCATTGTTTTTGGTCTCAATATGTTACGAGTGTTGTGTCATCAATTTATAAAATATGGATTTTACAGCATTGTGTCGTTTACTTAAATTGCACAAGTTTCTGATAAAATTGCCCTTCTTGATAAGTTGTCTAGATATCCATGGATTTTTAGTCTGTTTCTTTTTTGGTTTTGGAGATACATTGCTTTGTAAATATATATCAAAAGGGCGGGAGGCTATAAGGTTTTGCAACCTTCTTCAACGGAAGACAGCAGGGCTATATTGATACAGGATGAAACGGATCTGAATGTAGAATAAAAAAAAAGTGAGTAGACAGATTAACTTTTGGTATATTTTATCATACTTAGTATGTATAATGGACCCATATATGAAAATTTAGGTCCATTATAAATATAAATTTCTCACCTATTGAATCCTTGAACTTGAATTCTCTAGGTAATATCAATGATCTTTACACTAGTTTTAACGGTAATAAAAATTTCAAAATATTCCATCAAAATATACGAAGTATTGCTCGAAATATGCTAGAAATTTTTCTGGCACAGCTAAATCATGACTTTGAAATTATTGTATTGACAGAAACATTCCAAATTGCTCATTCTGGGGTTTTCAAATTAGAAGGATACATATCTTCATATAATGAAGGTAGTATTAATCGTAATGACATGGTTGTTTTCTTTATTGTGGAAAATTTGAAAATCTCAAATAAAATAGTATCAATTGGCGGATGTAGAGCTTCACATACTTAGACTGTGCTTGAGAATCGAGGTAAACTTGTTGTAACATCCGTCTTCAAACCCCCAATCATCGAGGAACAGGAATTAATAAACCAACTCTCTAGTTATCTTGCGCAGGAAAAAAATTTGTTAGGTGAAACAAAACATATGATTGTGGGTGATATTAATATTAATATAAAAGTTAATACAGAATAGGCGTCCAGTTATCTTGATGTGATGGCAGAATACAATTTTTTTTCTCCAATGAATGGATATACTAGAGTACAGGGAAGTTCGAGTAGTTGCATTGACCACATATTCTATAATGATGAAAGTGTTGTAAAGGAAAATTGTGTGAGTGTGATCTATGACACTAAAATTACGGATCATATGGCAACAATGGCATATTTCAATGTGCTCGCAAATAATAAGATAAATAATTTAACTAGAGTTGAATGCAATTATAAAGAATTACTTACTGGTTTGGAGGTTTTACAGTTGGTCAACATTTCATTCCCTAGAAGATATTGATGAAAAGACGAACCATTTGGTCACTACTATTGATGAATTCATATCTGCGCATACCGTTGTAATTACAAGAAAATCAGATGTGCAGGGAAGAAAGAATTGGATAACAATGGGAATCGTTAAATCTATAATTGAGTGAAACAAGTTGTATAAGATTTGTAACAATATCCAAATTCATTTGTAATGAATCCAAACGATCGAATGAAAAAAGAAGAATATGAAAATAATGGAAAAACTCAAGATAAGGTAATAAAGCTAGCGAAACGGAAACACTACGAAGAGAAAATAGTCAATTCCAAAAACGAATTGAAAGCTCTTTGGAAACTAGTGAAAACAAAAGGGTTCACAGATAGCGGCAATGGTATAAAGGAGATACAAAGTGAACATGATCATAGTATTCAAGATCCACAGTCTATCGCTAATGAATTTAATGAATATTTTTCTCAAATAGGGAAAAACTTGGCAGACAAAATGAAGAGAGCTGAGCCTTTATCTTGCAGGAAGGTTACCCCTAAGGACTCATTCTTCTTGACGCCTGTTACTGAGAAGTAATGGAAGAAATATTAAAGAGTCTCAAAGATAAAAAGTCAACTGGGAAGGATGGTATTCAGGTGGAAACGATCAAGGCAATTCATACTGTTGTTACTCCTGTGATGACCCATTTAATAAATCACATTTTCAAAACAGGAGAAGTGCCCAAATTGTTCAAGAAATCGGTAGTTGTACCTATCTTTAAAAAAGTATATTCAAATTATTAACCAACTATCTACCAATCTCCCTAATCTCTACCTTCGCGAAAATGTTTGAAAAAAGTTTAAATGTTAGATTGGTTACCTTTCTCCAAAAAAATTAAGTTCATATCTTGTCGTCAATTTGGATTTCAGAAGGGGCCATCTACTAATGATGCAATTATGGAAATCACATCAGGGATCAACTGTGCAATGAATGAGAGCGTGCCTGTCTTATGTGTTTTAATGGACCTATCAAAGGCCTTCGACACAGTCAGTCACACTCAGTTGCTGAAAGCATAAGAGGATACGGGAATTTGAGGATTACCACTGAACATTTTCAGAAGTTATCTACAGGACCGTGTACAGACTGTGAGGGTGGGTTCTGTATTTAGTCAAGAAAGAACTGTTACATTTGGTATACCCCAAGGTACTGTTCTGGGACCAATTCTGTTCTGTATATTCATTAACGACCTCCTCAAACTGGATACAACGGGAAAGATATTCAGCTTTGCAGATGATACGGCGATTTGTTATGAGGGAACATCTTGGGACAATCTAAGAGAAACTGTTGAAGCAGATTTGACAGGAGTAATTGAATGGTTTCACTCAAAGAACCTAACAGTGAATCTGGAAAAAAGGTTTTTCATACCCTTCTCATTTTACGAAAATAACTTACCAAACTTCGAACATCTTACTATTAAGCAAGAAAATGAGACTGTCAAAATACATAGAAGGGATAAATTAAAGTAATTGGGTATAACGCTTGATTTCCATTTGCGGTGGGATGAGCAAATTAATGATATTACTGGCACACTGAGGTTATTACTGCATAAATTCAACTTCTTCAGGAAAATTCTATCCAGACGTTATCTCAGGGTCATTCATTTTGCACTTGTCCAGAGCAGATTGCAATACTGCATTCTAGCATGGGGTGCCTCTACAAAAAATCATTTGCATAAGCTGGAATTTTTGCAGAAGAGAATACTCAAGATTTTATATAACAAAATTGCCCAGTACTCCTCAAATTTACTGTTTCAGTAAAGTAGAATTTTAGATGTTAGACAACTCTACATGCACAGTTCCCTATTGTATACCTACCATCACAAGAATATACTCAATAGTTTCGAACACAAGTATTCCACACGCAATAGAACCAATTCAGCTTCTTGGGTTCCACACATGACACAAAGCCATTTCAATTATTTGAGCATCAGATTTTACAACTCATTGCCACAAACGTATGGGAATTACCTTAGAAATGTAAACTCGATAGGATTTGTTAAAAACAGAATAAAATATTATGTATTGCTCATGGGTAGAGCGGCGGTGCATGAATTTTTTTGAGAGTATAAAGTTTTTTTTTGTTCAATTGATTTTTCTGTTGATTTCTCTGCTATTTCGTTTTTTCATAGTGAAGTGTATATGATTTTGTTTATAAGGTATTTTTAATCTGTCATCTCGTCTCGTTTGAAAGGCTAGCTTATTTGCATCCTGTTTGGACATATTAAGCTGGCCTCTCACTGTAGACGGGTGTCTTATTGTAAATAATATTTTGTAAATCTTCTTTTGTAACACCATTACTGAATAAAGTTATTATTATAAATATATATAGGTATATATATATATATATATATATATATATATATATATATATATATATATATATATATATATATATATATATATATATATATATATATATATATATATATATATATATATATATATATATATATATATATATATATATATATATATATATATATATATATATATATATATATATATATATATATATATATATATATATATATATGCTTCTGAAGATTTTCGAGTTTGCTTTCGTGTGTTGTTTTGGAGATTTCGTTGGAAATCTCTTAATAGGGCGACGTTTCGACAAAGTGTCATTTGTCATTATCTAGCCGGTCGTTTGTTTACAAATCGTGAACTCAGACTAAGCAATTCACGGGGGTCTGCACTGATTTTTGATGAGAACTGGATTTGTATCCTTTGCCTCTTTGTCCTCGTTTAGCTTCTTTTCTACGATGGAGTTTTGTGATTTCTCACAATTCGCTTCTTAGTGCTTCATTAGCATTTTTCTTCTTGTTGATTTGATAGTTTTTCTCGTTCGACGATCTTTTCCTTTTGTCATTCTTATTTGTGAGAATTGTTCAAGCTCTGTGCCTAAACAATTTTATCAGCTTTTCTTGTTCGCGGATGAAGTCTATTTTTTGTTTTTTTGTGGCATTTGTGTTACAGAATGCGATTAACATTCTTCCTAGAAATGTAGCGAGATCATTTTCCGCCCTTGGTTCAGAGTTTGCTTTTACTTGATTCTCCGTATTCTGTTTCTGCTGTCTTTCAGATTCTACAGTCCTTTTCTGCCAGTAATCTTATTACTACATTACTCAGATCTACAGTAGCTTTGATCTGAGAGTGACCTCTACTGAACCTACTATTTTAAAAATGGAGTAACATCTGTAAGTAAGGTTGCTTATGTAACAACTAATGCTGACAAAAGCCTCATAAATACGGAGGTGATTGAACCTCTGATAGGAGACCATAACGTGCATTTGATTGCCTGGAACCAAAGTATTTAATTGAGAAGTTGTACAATGTTGGTTTTAGAGGAATATTCCTGGAATGGATATATAGCTTCCTCTCCGATCGTGCTATGTTCGTAGAAGTGGACGGTCACAACTCAAGTAAGTACCCTAATAAACTGGGGGTACCTCAGGGCTCTGTACTGGATCCCCTTTTATTTTTGTTATTCATTAATGACCTCCCTGATCACATCAATGCTGGAATGATAACCTTGTTTGCCGATGATACGTCGGTGGCAGTAATGGCTGGAAGCTTGAGTGAGCTTACGTCAGCCTGCGAGCAAATCATGCAGAGTTTCGCTGGTTGGTGCTACAAAAATTCTCTTGTCGTTAACCTTCATAAAACTGAAGTTGTGCTTTTTAGCATCTGTGGCCCAGGACCAAAAGACTCATTTGTTCTCCAGCACCGCAAGGGTCAACTGAAATCTTCTGACAGTGTCAAATTTCTCGGGCTGTATGTTGACTCCAACTTGAAATGGTATCGCCACATTGATTCACTATGTAAACGATTGAACAGTTCCTTTTACGTCGTCATTTACAATATGTCGACTTAAGAACTCCCTACCACAAGATACTTTAGTACGTGTCTATTGCAGTATGGTGTACAGTCATCTCTTCTACAACATCGTCCTGTGGGGTTCCGCACCGGGTGTTGAACGGGCGTTTGGACTCCTGAAAAGGATCATACGCTTAATGTTTGGTGCCGGGCTTCGGGAATCTTGTAGACCTTTGTTCTCGAGATACAGGATTCTCACATTACCGGGTGTATTCATCGTGAATACCTTGATGTTTATACGTCAACGCTTAGGCAGATTGCGGACATGTGCTAGCTTCCATCAATACAGTACGAGACATGATGATATATTGTCCATTTCTGATCACAGGACAACAAAGTTTCAACATTCACCCACATATTGCGGTATCAAATTATACAACCACCTACCATCAAGACTCAAAACCTTGAATGATAGAAGCTTCAAAAGAGAGCTGAAAGAAGTTTCAATTAATATGTGTTGCTACAACTTGAATGAGTATTACTCCACTAAAATTAATTAAGTTTTAATTTGTTCAATTTTGAAGTGCCTTATTACCTTTTGTACTTTGCTTATTCTTATTTTCCTTTTTTGACTTGTCCAATACATGAATGTTATGTCTAAATGGACTAATAAAGTTTATTATTATTATTATTATTATTATTATAGTTTATTAATTGAGCAGAGGTTGTGGTGTATGTTCCAATTTTCTAGTTGTTCGGGTTATTAGGGTTTTTGACACAGTGAACATTTGTGGATAAATGTTCACCGCAGTTGGCACACCTAGGCGTAGTCGTTCTTGATTTTTTACATTCGTATGATTTGTGAGCTCTCCATATTTCATACATTTGGGATCAGCGTGGCAGTTACTCTGCACGTGTCCAAATAGTTGACACTTGTAACATTGAACGATTTCGGATTTTAACCTTAGACTCTCTACCTATACCCCTCACAAGGTCACACCTTGTCGAGTGGGCTTCATGCCCTGGTGTGGGGGCCCTAGTAGCCTTAATATCGAATAGAGACCTGTCAGTGATGAGCCTTTGGTAGTCGGGCAAACAAGCTGGCCAAACAGGAATCTATTGCGGTAGGCGAAGCTAACGTGACCACCCTGGAACAGCAGGGGATCTTTCGAAGGCCCGAGCTCGTCAGAAACCGAACCTCTTATTGCTTAATATGCCTGCTTGTCTATTGGCAGACAAGTCGGCGCCTGGGGTTCATCGGTTCTCAGTCGTAGCCTCCGTCCCTAGAAGGTTCTCTGCCAGGGCGCCCGTACCGTGTGGTGGCCGGCGTATAAGATTAGCCCCACTCCTGTACGTCTGGGTTTCGTAAGAGGCGAAAAATACGTACAACATTGAGTTGGGTGTGTACAACTGACGGGTGCACACCCAACGCCCGTACCGTGTGGTGGCCGGCGTATAAGATTAGCCCCACTCCTGTACGTCTGGGTTTCGTAAGAGGCGAAAAATACGTACAAAGTCGAGTTGGGTGTGTACAATTGTAAGGGTACACACCCAACGCCCGTACCGTGTGGTGGCCGGCGTATAAGATTAGCCCCACTCCTGTACGTCTGGGTTTCGTAAGAGGCGAAAGATACGTACAACGTCGAGTTGGGTGTGTAGTAATGTAAAGATGCACACCCAACGCCCGTACCGTGTGGTGGCCGGCGTATAAGATTAGCCCCACTCCTGTACGTCTGGGTTTCGTAAGAAGCGAAAAATACGTACAACTTCAGACTAACAGTACAACTTCCGAGTTCTTATGAGAAGCGTGTCAATTGAGCTGGTCTGGCAACCATCTGGTAGAAAGGTGGGTGCCAGTCTAGACCAGAGGGCTATGAATTTCTGTGAGCTGTCAGAGAATAGTTAATCCCTGTCTGTCTAAATGACTCGCAGAACCACTGTAGAGCTTCAACGAATATCGTGCCAAATCTTATGCGAAGTGTCTAGCAAAAACACAAGCATCTTTCAGTCGTCCAGTCACAGTTATTTGTGATTGGCATCTCGGGTTATGATATTCTGCGAGTCGTCTCGTGCAATGTTCCAGCCTGTCAAAATCGAGTTGGGTGTGTAGAAAATTTTATGAAAAATAAAAAGTTACTTTTTGATATATCAGCTTGTAAATGCAAAGATTTTAACTGTTGCACGTGTCCAAGAGAAAGGAAGGTCCCTAAACGTGAACAAGCTTTTTAATTGACCAAAGAACGGCTAGTAAAATGATAATTGGCAGAGTTGATGTTATTGTAAGTAAAAAAAATCTAATAAATCAGGAAAGGAAGCTAAAACAACAATATCACTCTGTGTTAGCCCGGCGATTACAAGTACGTCCTCTGTTAATTTAGATATCAGCACCTCTTCTCTTTCTTCCGAAACGGATGAGCCACTGAAAAGCGATGCCTGCGCTGAGAAAATTGAATCCGTTTTTCTTCTAAAAAAAAAGAAAAAAGTGTCGTCCATTGACTTGCCTACGGTATCGAAAACGTGTGATAGATACGGAGTGTCTGACAGGACTGCTGCTGCGATTGTGTCATCAGTATTACATGATATTGGTTCTGAAGTTGAAGTTATAGATAGAAGTAAGCTACGAAGAGAAAGAAACAAGACTAGACAGGAGTTACAGAAACAGGTAAACCTCAGTGATATTTCTGCGTTATATTTTGATGGCAGAAAAGATAAAACTTTAAAAATTATTAAGAAAGCGAACCGAAATTACAGAAAAGTAATTATTGAGGAACATATTTCGCTTGTTGAGGAGCCAGGATCTACCTACTTAGGTTACGTAGTACCTCACATTGGTTCAGCAAAAGGAATAGTATCTTCTATCACAGCATTTTTGAAACAGTTAAATATTTCTCATGACGGTCTTATGGAAATTGGTTGTGACGGTACTAATGTAAACACTGGAAAGTATGGGGGCATTATACGGCTGCTCGAAAAACAGCTTAATAAACCACTTCAGTGGATAATTTGTTTACTGCACATGAATGAGTTACCTTTACGTCATTTATTTTTCCATCTTGATAGTTCAACTTCAGGACCCAAGTCTTACAATGATCCGTTAGGCAAAGCATTAGAAAATTGTGAAGAACTCCCGGTGATAAAATATAGAATAATTGAAGGAGATATGCTACTTGAAATGCCCAACGATCTAAGTACAGACCAGAAGTACTTGCATAGAATTGTTTCAGCAATTATTACAGGCACTTTTTCTGACGATTTAGGACACAAGTCTCCAGGAAAATTATCTCATGCTTACGCGTGCAAATAGACTTTTGCGCCTTTACGTCGCTACCGAAAACCCAACATCTGCCTTGGTTACTTTAACTACATTTATTGTTAAAGTATATGCGCCTTCCTGGTTCGCAATTAAGAGTAAACCTTCTTGTAAAGATGAGTAAACCTTCTTGTATCGAGATGGTAAATTGGCAAAACGAGATAACTGAACCTCCAATTTTTAAAAACTTGTCGACAGAAGAAATTTCCTGTATTGTTCAGTCTGGTGGCGAGGGCCAGCTATCATTTTTGCGTCTTCCGTGCCATACCCAGCCTGTAGAGCGAGCCGTGCATATCTTTCTTTTATATGTTACATTCACTTCTTTTTGCATTTATTACATAATTAATTGTCTGATTATTGTTTTGTATATTATTTCACATCCATTTTTCCGTAATTTCCACTAAATATAGATTTGAACAAAGAAGTCAGTTTTTTCAAGAATTTTGAAATTTTAGAGGCGATTCGGAGGTAAAAAGAAATTTTTAATAATCACTAAAATTGGCATATGTTCATGTTTTTACATAAGGCATAAATCCCCCCCATTTAGAAATCAAAAATTTAAAAAAAAAATTTCGCCATTCATTCGTGCTCCACCCTAGTGCACACCCAACCATCCGTACCGTATGGTGGCCGGCGTATAAGACTAGCCCCACTCCTGTACGTCTGGGTTTCGTAAGAAGCGAAAAATACGTACAACTTCAGACTAACAGTACAACTTCCGAGTTCTTATGAGAAGCGTGTCAATTGAGCTAGTCTGTCAACCATCTAGTAGAAAGGTGGGTGCCAGACTAGACCAGAGGGCTATGAATTTCTGTGAGCTGTCAGAGAATAGTTAATTCCTGTCTGTCTAAATGACTCGCAGAACTACTGTAGAGCTTCAACGAATATCGTGCCAAATCTTATGCGAAGTGTCTAGCGAAAACACAAGCATCTTTCAGTCGACCAGTCACAGTTATTTGTGATTGGCATCTCGGGTTATGATATTCTGCGAGTTGTCTCGTGCAATGTTCCAGCCTGTCAAAATCGAGTTGGTTTCTATGTGTGCAGATGCTTCGTGCTAACGTTCGTGGTTGGCCGGCGGCTATGATGATCTTAGTGCTTATAGATTGCGAATAACAAGCAATCAACATTAATTCAATCACGATCATCAATTATTACGAAAGTCCTCAACTTGAAACAAATACCATAAAATTAGAGAGCTTATTAAATCTTGGAAATAATGTAATTTTTGCAAGAGATTTCAACGAAAAATATCGAATGTTGAACTGCAAAAGAAAGGACAAAAATGGTACAATTCTTCAAAAATTTATCGAACAGCGCAATTATACACTTCACTTTCCTCTGAATTCATACACTTAGATATTTTCCAACAAGAATCGCACAAGCTTCAACTTTAGATTTAGTTATCAATGAGAATGATTCAATATCAGACATAACCGCAATTAACGCCCTAGATTCAGATCATCTTCCAATAATATTCGAAATATTAAACTCCAACACAAATGCCTCAGTTCGTTTGAATGAAACATCCTTCACAAACTGGAATAAATTCAGAGAAAATTTACGTCAATCAATCAAACTTAACAATAGCATGAATTCACGAGACGAAATCGACCATGAAGTGGAGAAATTAACAAAAAATATCCAAACTTCATTCAAAAGAAGTACACAATTAAAGAAATTCAACCTTGAATTACCTAACTATATCCCAGGAATGATAAAAATAAAAAACAAATTTCGCAAAAAGCTTCAAACAAAATAAGATGCAACACTTAATCTAGAACTTAAGCAACTACAAAAGGAAATAAATACATTAATTAACTCAATTAAATCACATTCGTGGGAGAAATATACCAGAAACCTAACCTAACTGTTTTCCGTCTGCATCTTGACACTAAACCTGAAGACTTGAAAAAAAATTTGGTAGATGTTTTTCCTGAATTAAAATGTGAAACTCACCAGTCGAAGCATCCAGATATATATGCCTCTATGAAGGTTACAATTAATCAATCCAATCTTAAAAATGCGTGGCGTAGTGAAATATGGCCTAATGGGGCTTTGGTATCGCGTTATTTTTTAACGAAAAAGATAGTTCCTCAGGCAGTGCAGGGGGAACCTCAAACAAACCGAAATTAGCAAATGGTGTTTCAAGTTTCCATAAAGGATTTCCTCTGTCCATCTATCACCAAAATGTTCGTGGGCTAAGGACAAAATCTGATATACTTTTCTCAAGAGTAATCAGTGAAAATGACGATATCATTGCCTTGTCTGAAACTTGGTTCTGCCAAGGTTGTTGTGATGGTGAGTTTTTCGATAGCCGATAAATTGTTGTGAGATGCGATCGTGACTCTATGAAGACTAGAGGTGGAGGTGTCCTTGCAATCCGCAGAGTGGTAAAATTTGACTTCATTGTTATTCCCAATGTGGAAGAGTGTATTGCTCTAAAGCTTATTTTCAACAAACAATCTGTATAAATAATTGTTGTATATTTTCCACCTAATAGGTGATTTCAATTTGCCCTTTCTTTTTAGTGAAACTTGTTCTAAGAACTTTATAATTCAAGAACTAATAATTTGGCATGTTTTGAAGCAGCTGAACAATATATGTAATGTGATGCACCGTTGTTTAGACGTAGTATATTAGTATATATACATAGTATATTAGTATATTAGTATTAGTATATATTTAGACTGACAATATTGTCAAATATACATGATAATATAAGAGTGATGAGATCGGAATATCGACTCTTAGATGAGAATATGTATCATCCTTCATTGGAATTACTTGTTCACCTGCAAAAGTCTCTTAAAAGTGAATTAAATGTTTTGACTTACACTAATCTGTATAGGTGTGATTTTTCCAGAAGTGATTACCTACAATTGTATGGACTCTTGGAGAATTGTGACTGGGCTGCTGTAATGTCGTGTCAGGTTTCAATAACAGCGTTGATATTTTCTATGTGGCACTGTATAATTTCTCAGATGCATCTGTTTCTAAATTTACCTCTCGGACATGTTATAGTAAAAGCAAATTCCCTAAGTGGTTCTCAAATGATTTGATTCATAAAATCAAAAGAAGAAATAAACTGTATACTAAAATTGTGAAGTGCGAGGCTGCTCAGGCAGAGAGGAAAGAATTTAGAGTCCTTAGATCTATAATAAGTTCTCAAACTGAATCTGAATATTATGATTATAAATCAGATTTAAAACGTAATCTGAATAATGATCCTAATAATTTTTGGTCTTGTATAAGAAGTAAGTCCAACTTGAACGGTATTCTGGATAGAATGATTCATGGAGACATTAGTTTTAATAATCCTGAGTCCATTTCTGATGCTTTCGCTAGTTATTTTGCCTCTGTGTATGTTTCTCATGATTGTGGTGATTTGGGAACCGAGCCTTCTAAATGGGGTTATTTCACTTTTCCTCATTTTACCCGTGATGACGTTGTCGAAGCAATAAAAAAAAATGAAATCGAAGAAAACTGCTGGGGCGGATGCTGTGCCCTGTTATCTATTTAAAGCTTACGCTGATTTTCTGTCTTTACCACTGTCTCACATTTTCAATTTATCAGTGCAGTCGCAATATTTTCCTTAAGTTTTTGAGGGGACTGTGATAATCTCAGTCTTTAAGAGTGGATCTAGGGATAATATATTGAATTATAGACCAATCAGTCTTTTGTATTTTATAGCTAAAATTTTTTAGCGTGTTATGTGTAATTGTAATTATGATCAGGTTTCCAGTAAACTTTCAAGTTTCCAACATGGGTTTATAAGAAATGCGTCTACGTTATCTAATCTCATAATTTTTTCTGAGTATATTTCTGCTGCACTTAAGAACAAACTTCAAGTTGATGTAATTTACGCTGATGGTGCCAAGACTTTTGGTACTGTGTGTCATTTTATTTTACTTAATAAATTAGTGATAAACTTTGATTTCTCTAAGCAAGCATATTCACTCATAAAATCCTATCTCGAGAATAGAAAACAAAGAGTAAGAATCTCAAATGCCTACTCTAACGAATATCTTGTTACATCTGGGGTTCCCACGGTAGCATTTTGGGACCCCTGTTGTTTATTCTCTTTGTTGATAATTTGCCGTCTGCCCTTTCTCATGCTACTGGCTTACTATATGCTGACGATTTTGAGTTTTTTAAAACAATCGAAAGCACCAGTGACTTTTTGAAATTAAAATCTGACCTAGTCTCGGTGTCAAACTGGTTCCATGATAATAAAATGAAACTTAATATAAGTAAATGTTTTGTTGTTTATACAGGTGCGAAAGACTATCTTACTTGCGATTATTTTATTGAGGGTTTTAGGTTGAAGAGGAGATGTAATATTAAGGATCTTGGTGTAAATTTTAGTTTCAATTTGAGATTTAACGATCACTACAACCAAACCGTTAGTAAAGCAGTTAGGGTACTGGGTTTTAAAATCCGAAATAGTAAAAATTTTGAAGTTTCAGCTATCACAAAACTATATTGCTCTTTTGTTCCTCACTTGAGTATGCCTCCAATATTTGGCCATCTAAAGCTTTTAATGAAGACAGAATAGAGAAAGTTTAAGAACGTTTTCTGAGGTTTTTGCATTATAAAAGACACAATAGTTATCCATTCAAAATATCATATAGCTCTATGTTGATTAGCTTTAATCTGCAAAGATTGTCAGTGAGACGACTTAATCAGGCTATTTTTTTCATTTATTATGTTCTGAATTCCAACAAGTACGAAAATTGCAATCTTATAGATTTTATTCATTTGAGAGTTCCAAAAGTTTGGTTGCGTTGCTCCAGTTGGGATCTATTTCTGGTTGTTCTAAATGGTTTGCCTCCTTTAAATTGTATGTTAAGTATCTGTAACAAGCTACTGAACAGTAACAGAAACGTTGATTTTTTTAGTGATGATCCCATAACCTTTAAGGCAGGTGTGGTAAATTCATTATAAATTTGTTTCTTTTTATATAGCAATTTTTACGATTTCTGTATGAGGTATTTGTATGTATGTATATGTTTAGTTTTAGTTCCATTAGTTGATGTTTATGGAAGTGATCTATGTTTTGGTCTACTACTAATCTGTCTTATATGTAAGTACTGTATGGGTGTTTATAAGACTTGCAAAATAAATAAATAAATAAATAAATAAAAATGGTTTGTGGAATGTTTTAAGAAACCGTAAATCAGATCAAAATTAAGGAATTTCAACACTTTATGGTCCAGGAGGCCTCTTATTCGATAACGATCTGAAAGCTGAACACGTAGCTGACACATATCAGAAAATACACCAGTCAACTAAACGCATATCAGACAAACACACTGAAAATATCGTTAAAAAAACAGTCAATCAACTAAAATATCAAAACACACCAAATGAAATAGAATATCTCACAGCACCACACGAAGTGAATAATATAATTCGAAAATCAAAGAACAAAAAAGCGCCAGGTTTCGATGAAATAAATAATGAAATGCTTAATGAGTCACCTCGTAAAGTCAAAATTCAATTAACATACATTTATAATGCATGTATCAAAATGCAATTCTTTCCCAACTCTTGGAAAAATGGTATAGTTCTATCATTCAAGAAATCTAATAAAGATCCAATCTTCGCAGAAAACTACAAGCCAATTGGTTTAGTGCCAACGATGTCGAAAGACCATTCTCACAAGACTGAAAAAACACGAAAAATCACACAACATCCTAATAGATGAACAGTACGGCTTTAGGGACAACCACAGTACTATTTTACAACTTGCAAATATGGCTAATCAAATCACAAATAATTGTAATAAAAACAAAATCACAGCAGTATTAACTTCAGATATCGAGAAAGCCTTTGATACCGTCTGGCACCGCGGACTCATATATAAACTTATACAAATCAACATTCCAATCTTCATAATTAAATTAATAAAATGTTACCTAGCATACCTAACTTACCAGGTAAAAGTTGGAAAGGTTCTTCCAAAAAAACAAAAAAATACCTGCGGGGAGTCCCTCAAGGCGGAATACTTTCGCCGTTATTATTCAATTTCTACATAAATGACATACCTAAAACACCCAAAACCCAACTGGGATTGTTTGCGAATGATACATCTATTATATCTGAATCTTGATCACCAAATTTGGCAAACACACATATTCAAAATCACTCCTTGAGAAATTTATGAAAAATGGAGAATAAAAATTAATGCCAATAAAACTACACTCATACAATTTACAACAAAGAAAAAAGTACCTAATAGGAATGTTATTTCATTTAACGAAATAATTCCTATACATAATGAAATTAAATACTTAGGTCTTACTCTCGATAAAAGATCAACCTTCACTTCCCACATCAATAAAACACTTAATAAGGCGAATATTATCATGAATAAAACTTTTTACCTCATTCCAAAAAAAAGTCACGTTTCTCAGAAATCTAAGTTAATCTTATACAATCAAGGGAACCAGTCCTGACTTATGCAAGCCCCATTTGGAGTAAAAAAAATGAAACGAATTACAACAAACTGCAGTCATTTCAAAACAAAATTCTCCGAATAATTACAAACAAACCCCGTAAAAGCAAAATCACAGAGCTTCACTCTATTACAAACTCAGAAGCAATCAAATCATCAATAATAAAACAAACAAAAAAATCTACTACTCTACAACCAATACTCTGAATGAGACAAAACATCTTAGTCTTAACTCAAACAATAGAATAAGAAGCAAACATAAAACTATTCATCACATTTTAATATAATGAATAAATACACAAAAATTATCTACAATTCTAAGAAATTTATCATCATAAATATCACCATAAATACTTTATTGTCATGAATAATCTCTTAATTCCATACGAGGAATAGTTGTGTTTTATTTCATAAGTTCGATGTACCTCTGTAATAACTACAATAATCTAGCCATAAACAAACTGCTTCAATATAATAATAAAAATAAATAACTTCAGGTAAAACGCTTTAGTTAGGTACTGAAGAGAATTATACTTAAGGATAATCTGTACATTCATATATTTCACCTTGTAAATATTTTGTATTGGGTATTTAGAGAAATAAATATTTTTATTATTAAAAAAAAAATCGTGTTTTATTTCATAAGATTGTCGGTTAGAGTCATCACTTGAAGTGGATTAGGTTTAATTTGCTTCAAAAACGTATTTGTTTGTAGCCAATAAAGAATCAACTTGATTTTTTTTTCTATGGCGAGAATCTAGAGCCATATGCCTGAACTCTTGGATGCCCATTTTGCTGCGACATCTCCCTGAGAGTTCCCATCAATTGCAGTATGTGAGGAAGTGTAAATAAAAATGATTCTTCTACCTGCACTCTAAATTTGTTGATGTAGGTTATTGATCTCAATCACTACGTCATTGTTGGTATACATTCTCTAGAGTGAGTGTAATGCAGATAGAGAATCCGTACACACACAATATATCTTTGCGGGGGTGTTTTCATCCGATAGTCTATATATATAAAAATGAAACCCGTTTTCCGTTGTCACGACATAACATGAAAACGGCTCGACCGATTTGGCTGATTTTTTTTTGTAGTTTTCTAATACTCTGTACAAGGTTCTTACGGAAAAAAATATAGAGAAAATCTCTCAGAAAGATCGAAAAATATACATTCAATTTTGCATATTTTAAAAAACGCGCGTAACGAATGTCAACGTCATTCAATTTAAAACGAAAAATCTGTGGTAATCTGTGACACCACATCGATAACCGCGTTAACAAATGTCAACGTCATTCAATTTAAAACAAAAAATCTTTGGTAATCTGTGACACCACATCGATAACCGCGTTAACAAATGTCAACGTCATTCAATTTAAAACAAAAAATCTTTGGTAATCTGTGACACCACATCGATAACCGCGTTAACAAATGTCAACGTCATTCAATTTAAAACAAAAAAATCTGTGGTAATCTGTGACAACACATCCATAACCGCGCTAACAATAATTTTATTAAGTTTTTGATAAAGTTCGTTTTGTTTTAAAGACTAAGAAGTTTTTTGTTTGCTAATAAGTGTTTGTTAATCACGGTAAGTTCACTTCACTTCATATCGATTTTTGGTAACTTTTGGTGACTACACAATATTACAATTTTACATGGTTATACAGAAAATATATTTTCAGTTGGATTTTCGTTTTTAACAATGCCACCAACCAGACTTACAAACTTAGGCCGCAGAACTCGAAATACGGCAAGTCAAAGAAATATAAGAGCAAATCAAACTGACGAGCAACGCGAAGCGCGAAATGAACTTCAACGGAATCGAAATCAACATAGAAATGTTGTGTTTAATCCCCACAGAGCTGCATTCAGTTATAATGTGGCAATTGATTACAGTTCAGAGCAAATTGTTGCTATTGGACTAATGAATATTGTGTGTCCACATTGCAATGCATTGAAATTCAAAAATGAAGCCCCTGGATTGTGTTGCGCCAGCGGCCAAGTCAAATTGACGCCATTGGTACCACCACCAGAGCCACTACATTCATTGGTTTCCGGAAATGGGCCAGATTCTAATAATTTTTTGACTCATATCCAGCAATACAATAATTGTTTTCAAATGACGTCATTTTGCGTAATTTGAATTCACCGCGACTTTGGAACGGTACTCGACTTTCGGTAAAAAGACTTATGCCGAATTTGATTGAGGCAACCATTATTAACGGAAAGTACGCAGATGAAAATGTATGTATTCCTCGAATACCAATGATTCCGACTGATCTTTCGTTTGACTTCAAACGATTGCAATTTCCAGTTCGCCTTGCGTTCGCAATGACAATTAACAAGTCGCAAGGCCAATCGCTTAGTGTTTGCGGGATAAATTTAGAAAATCATTGTTTTTCACATGGGCAGTTATACGTTGGGTGTTCACAAGTTGGGAAACCATCCGCTTTGTTTGTGTTAACGTCAGACCAAAAAACAAAAAATGTGGTTTACCAAAGAGCACTCCAATGAAACGGATAATTTGCTGACACGTATAACGCTTCTATTCAGTATTTACTTTGGATTTACTTTCTTTCACATAGAGAAGTTCAACTAAATAACACTTCATTTTTGTAATCGCAATGAATTCATTACTGTTGTGAAATGAAATAAAATTTTTCCTCTTCAAATATAAAACAAACAAAAAATTTTTCTTCATCTTTTAATCACGAAACGAAATGTCACATAAAAAGAAGCCATCTGGTGGCGAAACGGAGTTCGCCGGGTTTGCTAGTGCTTGATATATGGCCATCAGTTCACCAGTGAATATAGAGGACTTATCTATGCGGCACATATTAACAAGAGTTGGACTAACTACTGAAAGTCGAATATGATTGTTAGCTTCGTTTTTGGAAGCATCAGTATAAATGAAAATATATTCTCTGTATTTGTCCAAATATCCGGCAAATATCCTCTGTAATATCGGAGGATGAACTTCTTTTTTATTGTACTTTGAAAGTTGTAGTTCGATTTGAGGGTTTACTCTGGTCCAAGGCGCAAATTGTAAACCAGCCTGCATGATGTTCGGAATTTTGTAAGTTATCTTTGCTAAGTTTCTATTGAGTCTTTCATTAAATGGAGGAATTATATTTAAGTTTGTAGCCTGAGATTGAATTCTCGCTTAACTCTTGGTGAAACATAATTAAATATTGAATTAAATGAAATTATTGGCTTAATAGTGCACGATTATATTTAACAACATAAATTAGTCAACATGTTTCGAGCGTGAGCTCATTTTCACGACTGAGTTTTCAAGATAAGGGTCTTGAAAATGAGCTCACGCTCGAAACATGTTGACTAATTCATGTTGTTCAATATGATCGTGGAACATTTAACAAAGAGTTTAATTTGATTTAATTCAAATAAGTATGAAGTGTATATTGAGAAGAAATGAGTTGACTTTACGGTGGACTTGTTACAATGATTTTGGATAGATAATACTTTTCCTGCATATACTAGAGGCTGTTTGTATTCTGTATTCAAGAGGCAGTTCACCAACCAAACCTCGAAGAGAGATGGTTGGAGTGGTTGGAAATGCACCCAACACGATTCTCAGCGCTTTATTTTGAATTGTTTCGAGTGTTTTGAAATAACTTCTTCCGGATGTCGAGTGAGTCAATATACCATATTCAATTTTAGATCGTATCAAGCGTCTGTATATTCGTTAAAAAATTCAAAATTACCTTTTCACAGATTGACACACATATTTTAAACAATTGTGCCGTACCTACATTTCACAAGTACGATGGCTTCGGAGGGCCGCCAGAATATTCGAATAGCACAATTACCTAGATTAAGAAAATCGTAATAGAATCACATTTAATTTGAGTGACCTTTATTGAAAAACCCAATCATATAATTCTTGAATTTTTCACTTGGTATCTTCAGATAAGAAATTTGGAGACCTGTTTACCCCTAATTGATCTTTCAATAAATTTTCGGAATTTTTACACTTAGCCATTCATTTCCGAAACAATGCAGGTTTAGATGATATAATATTAATTTTGAGAAATCTTGAAAATTTTTTGAGAAACTCTCGATTCAGATTATTTTTGAGATGAGTCGAACTAACCACAATGTTTACTTCAGTTCTTCATGACTGAAAAAAACCATAACACTCATTGTAAGACCATCAGGAAAATGTGTGTCTGATTCGGTACTTATTTTCACCGCTTCTGCAGTATCGTTCAGTGCTTCGTTCTGAATCGTCTTGTTTTGATTTCGTCCATTTTCTTTTCATTTCGTTAGTTTGTTCCATATTGTTGTACTGTGTATTCAAGTTATATGTGCTTCAATGTTTTTGATTTGTTTCTGTAAGTTTTGTTATATATTTGACTAATTTCCATTCCTATTAATTAGATACAGTGTAAACAAACAACTTATCTGATTTAGATAAGTTAGATACAGTCTCTGGATAATATCCCTTTTCGAAAAACGAAACTATTCGAGTTATTATACATTAAATAAACTATCACTGTACCGAATATAGTATTCGATTAAATATTCAGTTGACAATTATTAAAAATTTATGACAAAATTGAAATTATATCAGACTAACATGAAACAAGTGATGTATAAAATTGCAGTAGCATAATTCTTTCGTTCAATTTATCCAAAAAAATAAATGAATTTACTCACTATTGTATGCCTAATATGAATTTCTTTATGGAGTAGAATAGTTTTCCTTTCATTATTCCCCATTTAACACTCGTAAAATTTCAAGCTAAGCGATTATTTTTTTGACAAATTTGCTATCAAAATATTCTTCAAAATGAATAATATTTCTTCAAGGAGCATAATAATATTACTCTTTGGTATTCAATAGGCATGATGACAGTTTTTTAAAAACGAGCCTATAATGTCCACAAATGTATACTATTTACAAGAAATAAGATATTTCTGCAGAAATCAAGAGTTTAATAGGAAAAAAATGCAATTTTAAGATAGAAATTTATTTGTTTACCTAAAACGCTTGTCAGTGTCATGGCGGCGCTTGTGACGTCAATAATCGGTAACTCCAACACTAGGTTCTGGGTTCGTGCAACAATTTAATTATTTTATGTTATTAAAAATGAATTCGATAGTGTATAAGTGGTGTGGGGCCCCCCAGTGTGCAAACACATCCATAAAAACTCCTAATAAGTTATTTGTATTCGTTCCTAAAAATAAAACAACACGAAACAAGTGGCTTCAACTTGCAAGGCGAGATTCAAATGCAATATTGTCCAGCACTGTCCTCTATTTTTGTGAAGATCACTTTGATGTAAGTTTTCACATTGTTTTGTAGATTCTAGTATACTATATAATATTTGGTAATAATATTTTGTACGTGGTCTAGATGTAAAAATATAAACAATCTATTTCGAGGTCTAACCTCGAAATTTCATCTCATTGATGTTATATTATGTATTTTATTCAAATTTCAGTTACCAAATGATATGGATAATTATATGGAATATCATCTGATGGGATCGGTGTCAAAGATCCGCATGAAACCGGGGTGTATGCCCACTAAATTTCAATGTCAACCAGATAGAAGGAAACGAACATCAGATGCTACAGAAAGACCTTATATTCTCAAAAAACAAAGAAAGACATTGATAGGAGAATGTCTGAAAGATTTAGAGGAAATAGGTACAAAGCATGTGGAACTTGAAGAGGTGTCATGTGGAAGTTCATGTAGGTACTTATTTGTAATACAAATTTATTCCACTTCTTTGTAAATCTTTGTAAATTCTTTTTAAATGTGTATTTGAAGGTAATATTTTATAAATACTATTTTTTTTGTCTTTTTCAGCTTCACAAGCACCCATAAGCTATACGTCACAAGAAAATGCAAATAAGATGGTGGATAAATCAATCCAATTATATACGACAAATAAGTTTCGAAGTAAAGCCACTCAAACAAAAACTAATTTAGTTAATCAAATGAGTTCTCCTTTGAAACCTTCTACATCATCTGTTTGATTCTACATTCTACATTCGCTGTTTGCCTTGATAAATCCTTGATCCATAACTCGTGTTATTTTAATAACATTCACACTCAAATAGTGAAATTGAATTAATAAATGAAAACACAGTCGTAGTGGAGGTTAACAATACGAAATGTAATTTTGGCGCCGTCTCGTGTTTACTTGACACTGACGTCATGAGCTCTGATTGGTGTTCAAGATATCATGGCGGATTGCCTTATTTTGTAGTTTTATTTTATAAAAATATATATCAATCACACTCTTAATAAGAAAAACAATGCTTGTTTTTTATCCTAAGCTACAAGTTTTATCAGATAAATATAGTATTTTTGTGATTTTTGATTAGTGTCATCATGCCTATTCTATCAATTAAAAATAAAACTAGGTTCATTGAAAAATTCCAAATAATATAAATATATAACATAATATATTATAAATTCGACGAAATTGTTATCTCGGTTAGGAGGAGGCTTCAATAAAAAATCAACAACATGTGATTGAATTTGAATTCCACTGACTTGTACTTTTCTGCAGGATAAAAAAAAACATTTATATATTCTTTTTCAGGTAGAATGAAATACAAACATTTCGTGTGCTATGACTTGAACTTTTTTGAAGAAAGCTATTTCGTATAACTCGACGACTTCAAATCAAATACTGATTTTATATATATATATATATATATATATATATATATATATATATATATATATATATATATATATATATATATATATATATATATATATATATATATATATATCATATATATATATATATATATATATATATATATATATATATATATATATATATATATATATATATATATATATATGACTGGGGTTGAATTCTCGCTTAACTCCTGATGAAACATAATTAGATATTAAATCAAATTAAACTCTTGGCTTAATGTTTCACGATTATATTTAACAATATGAATTTGTCAACATGTTTCGAGCGTGAGCTCATTTTCGTGACAAAAATACAGTAAATAATACTACAATAAAAATCTGTCAAGGACTCATCAAATGACACGCTTAAAATAGTGAGATTACACAAAATTGCTTTCTGGTATATATTATTAAAAAAGGCCCGTTCGAGAAAAATGTCATTAATATATTTTTCGAATATGACACACATGTGAAATAAGACATTTTTAACTAAATCTGTAAGTAATTTAAATAAAACTGAGTAGTTTTTCGATTTTCACTATAATTAATTCAAAACATGACAATATCGTTTCGCCAACACAGTGGCTTCATCAGATGTTGATGATAAACTGATCATTTTTATATTCAACAACTGATGAAGCCACTGTGTTGGTGAAACGATATTATCATGTTTTGAATTAATTATAATGAAAATCGAAAAACTACTTAATTTCATTCAAATTATGTCTTTAGATTTTCATCCAGTATCAGCCCAATCGATTGATGAAATCTGTAGGTATATTCAGTCCTTCCCGTTGTAAATAATTGAAATATTATAAATAAAATCATTGCTTACAAATATTCAGTTTTCAGGATAGTTTGGATTTTGAAAGAATGTGTTATTGTTAGTTAGATTTGTGAATAGCGATCTGTTTATTCGATGGTTATCGGTAATAAATAGGTTAGAAAATATACTCAATAGAAACTCACTTGTTCAAAGCTTGAAACTTACTGAATCATCTACGGAATACCTATCCTCTACATTATATTCCACAAAAGCATTGTTTGTGAGTAATCTGTACTCAAAACACAACACAAATTCGATTCTATCAAATCGGTACACACAAAACACTTCGTTTTTATAATTTGATGTTATGTTATCCACAAATTATTATCACTAGCACCTAAATTACAGTGTAAAAAATTCATGAAGAGAAGATTAGAACTGGAATCGTAACATTTTTCAATTTCAAAATACGAATGTCTTTTGTATTTTGAAATAACACAAAATGGATTTCATTTCACTGAAATCGGCAAACAAATTAAACACTTTGTTTTTTATAGTTTGATGTTGAGATTTCAACAAATTATCAACATCAACACATGTATTACACTGTACACAATTGAAAAATATAGAATTTATACCAAAAGCTCGAATTATTTAACTTCAAACTGCGAAAGTTTTGAGAAGCGTCCTATTTGTGTTAGTATACCAGCTCAACTAATGGCCGGATTTTATAGACCACTAAGTATACCGTGGCAGATACTCATTTCATGGCCTGTAATAATGTTGGCCGTGGCTGTGCTACTAACTACTTGGCAAGCGTGTATGAACAGGCAGTCACTTCAGATAACTTCACCGATACAATAACCAATAAAAATTTGTACCAGAAGATAAATTAATTACAAAAGTAATAGCATATGTTTGGGGAAAATGTCCGTGTGATAGAACAGGACACAACGTAAGGCGAATGCGACCGAGTATGCATTTGTTCATACACGGAACTGTCACGTAAAGTTTTATTTTTGCCGATGAGTGCCATGCGTAATTTATTATAGTGAGAAAATATTGATATTGTAAAAGTAAATTACATTTGTTTGCTCTTTGCAAGAGTGGATGTAAATGTGAATACTTTTCGGCAAGTGCGATGCGTACTAAATAAAATCAACCTACCTTAAAGGTCGCAGAGAGCATGTGTGATTCTTCATGCAAAATTGTGAAAGCCTATGCAAATAGTTTTGATTTGCTCAGCAGGGTTTGCTTAATTTCGCACCTTATTGTATATGGAATTTCCTTTTACCAATAATGATGATTATGGTAAAAAAATTTGAAAAAGAAACAAAAATTTGGTTGAATTTTTCAACCGAAAAAAATTGAAGTTCATCTCCATAATGTCCAAATGAAGCAATGTGGTAGATTCTTTGACAGCGTATGTCGAAATTGGCTTCAAAGGAAAATTTGGACTCGTGTTGATATGAGCATTCATCTCAACATCAATTATTACGCTGTTGCATTTTTCGAAAAATACATCATTGTAGTAACAGATTCTACACAGATAAACGACAACATTGTTCTCTTCCCCACGCTGCGATTTTTCATTTGAAAGATAAATCAGAATTGAAAGTTTGAATTTCGAACTGCAGTCATCCGATTGCTAATCAGTATTATGTCAAAAATATCATTCTAATTCGGAGATGGTGCCGAATTCCATTCCATCGTCCGGTTTCGAGTATATCCGATTGCATCTGTTAGTTTGTAATTTTGTCATACCTAAGATCCAACTAATGATTGCCTAACACCAAAATTCTCATTCAAACATAAAAATTAGGATACGAATCCATAATAATTTCTGTTTGGCTTATATGGCTGTGATTGTATTTAACTTATTTTATAAATATAGTATGTGAAATTATTTTTGTTTTTTACACTTTACACATGCTGTTTGAACGGTTTGAATAAGATGTGATAGAATCTTACATTTAAATGAATTATAGAAAGAGATGAAGCTGTATATAGCATTTACTCTGACACTTCCTGAAAGTTGTTAGAATAAAAGGCTTAAACATATTATTTTCAAATCGTTAATCGTTTACTTAATTCGGTCTGATACTTACTTTTATTTGATTTATAAATTATTTTCACATAACTTCTAAATATATGAAAAATTGAAGAATATTGAGTTATGCATTGCAAATGCATCTAAATAATGATGATAGAATAAACAATATGAAATATACAATGTTATTTCATTCAATTTATTTTTCATTTTATTTTAACAATAATACTAACCTGAAAAGTTATTGCTAAATGGCAACACTGTTTCATATCCACGCTTTTGTTCTTTCCGGTGAAAAGAAATTTCTTATGTTTGGAATCATCTCATCGTAAAGTTTATTGACGAATCATTTGTATTATCACTTTACTGCGCAGACTCTGAATTAGCTATCTGCATTTGTGTAAGAAATTTATTAGATTTTGATTTGTTGAAATGTTCAAATTGTGGATTTGATTCTTAGATTATTAACGTATAATGAAAGATAAAATTATTGCAATACTCACTGATATTGCAATGACCTCATAGTTGTGTATGATGTCTTAATTTCCTTGTAGACTGAATACGTCGGACAGAATCTTAGAAAAGATGGCATGATTATTTTCTATAGTAATATTTAACTAGAAATTAGTAAGTACAATCAGTCATTTTGAAGAGCGGATCAATTTATAAATAGCCTTTTAAATAATTTATACTCACGAAACTATATATAAATAAAATAGATTATTTGAAATTATAATTCAATGGAAACGAAACCTTAAGTCAATTAAAATTAAATACATCAAAATTAGATTTAAATTTTCCAACATGACCACCAAATTTGTTCTCGTAAAATACATATGTTAGCTATCTATATCACAGCGAAGCTGATGCAAGTGAATTAATTTATTCAGCTAATTCAGAGACTTCGTAAAAACGGTAGTTTTAAAAATGTTTGTAAAATATTTACTTTTGTTAAGGGCTTACTGGAATTGATTTCACATTTTGAAGAAGCATATTTTGTCAAATAGGTTCTGTGGGATTAATTTCAATAAAAGTAAGTACTTTTCTGATTTTCACTATAATTAAATAGAAACATAACAATATTGTTTTACCAACACAGTTTATCATCAACATCTGATGAAGCCATTGTGTTGGCGAAACATTATGTTTCAACTTAATTATAGTGAAAATCAGAAAATTACTTACTTTTATTTAAATTATGTATTTAGATTTTCATCAAGTATCGGCCCAATCGATTAATGATTTTATGGGATTCGTTATCAGAATGTGTACGGCCGAGAATATTATTTAAATAAGCAATTTTGACGCCCATGTATGGTATCAAATTTTCATAAATTAGAAAAGATGTTTGATAATTTTGATGAGAACGCTATGCAAGGTGTTTAGTATAATTTTGATACTATAAGGAGCAGGGGCGTAGCTACCGCCGTATCTGCCGTATCAATTATACGGGGCCCCCAGGCCACGGGGCCCCCAAAGTGTGTAAGGAAAAAAAATAAAAACTTTCTAATTTATTTTATTTTACAAATGACAAAATTCTATAAAGCAATTACTTTTTTCCCGCCTTAAGCGTGCGTTCAAATGTTCTTTTCACAATATTTTTTTTCTTATGTGAAAAATCTTTACCCCCATATAAGGGCCTCCAAACAAATTTTTTATACGGGGCCCCGACAAGGCACGCTACGCCACTGATAAGGAAGTGTATATAAAAAGTTGATTTCTACATAACTTTCAAGAGAAGTGAACAACAAAAACGGAAATCTTGCATTTCAGTTATCAGAAGACATTGGCTCATAAATTTTGAGAATAATTTGTATTTGTTTTAGAGGTATCATGTTTTCAAAACTACAATTACGTTACAATTACAAACTACATTATGTTGAAAATAATGAATTAAAATTAACAGAGTATACCGATAACTGAGTAAGGGTATACAATATTACTCAGTAACACTCTAAACATCAGGTTTGGAGTGTTGTATCAATACATATTTAACGAATAAATGTTTTGTAGTAATATTTTGAAGTAAGTAAGTAAAACTATATAATATTATTATAAAAGTTTATTTTTTATTTGACAGACTTTCCTTTACATCCTGGATTTTTACATCTTGTAGCTTCTTTCTTTTGATCATATTCTGGCAAATGGTCGACAGTGCCATACTAGATTTCACTAGGCGGTCTTATTTCAGTTCTGAAACGGTGTCGTTTTGGTGTGACTCGTGAATTTACTGGACTGCTACCAGCACATGCGGGACGTCCTCTTTTTCTGTTAAGAATTGGATGCCCCATTTTTATTAGAGCCTCTGCAACACGCTGCCGAAAGTGCAACAACTCCAAAACGTCTGTACTTGGCATATTACAGGTTTTGCAATCTTCTTGGTATTCCAGCCAGTTATTGGTTAGTGCTTGGTCAAATATCATACGCAATGTCCATTTTTTCGATCTAATGGAGATTCGATACAAACTAATCAGATGATCAGTTTTATCTACACCACCCATACCAGTGTTATATAATTGCACAAGTTCAGGACGCGGTATAGTTAATTTGGATATTTTATTCCATCGTCGAAGTTCATTTTGATTTTCTATTCCATCAAAATTTGAAGCAAGCACTACACCTTTGTTGTCCATCCACTTGATAACAACCACTCATTAGTATTATTCGTAACTTGATCAGAATATCGCCTATCTCTTTGATCCTTCTTTGTCAGTTACGAGTGGCGGTTTCCAAACCGATTTATTCTGATCGTTCTTCATCAAAACGCAATTGGAGAAATAATTATCAAGGAAGAGGTAATGACCAGACTGAGTAATGTAAAGGTCGAACTTTGATAAAACGATCGGTATTATTTTGTGAAAACGAATTGTTATCAATTACATTCAAATTGTTTCTCATCTGAAGTTATCTATCTCTGGCAATGTTTTCTTAAAATATTTTCATATCTAAACTGGAATCCGAACACAAATGAATATGAGGAAACTTTAGGTTACCCATTATAATATGAAGACGGAGAATGTTTTCATTTCTGTTGAAGTACATGGCTTGAAATTGCGGACTTCATTTATCACCACATACAAATTTGTATTCAATGTAAAATCTTCAATTAGAGACTCCGATATATGCTTAGAAAAATAATCAATGGGATAGCGAGGGGAATCTATCTCAGAAGGTGGTGGCGCTGACCGAATGAATTGTGGTGGTTAAGCTTTGAATGTTTTCTCCAAATTATTTCACATTCATCGTCACTCTTTTCGTCGAGATCCGATATTGTTCCGTTTTATAATAAATTGAGTAAATTATCCACATCTTTACTTTTAGATATATCAAAACCTCAAAAAAGGATTTGAAAAACATGAAAAATTCAGTACAAAGTGTTTTTTAAATACGTTTGGATTACAACGATTGTGACCCCATGTCCACTGAAGTGGACATCGACTTTACCTTCAAAATTATGAACAACAGCATATTTAGTATTTTTTGTGAATGTATATCTTAGCAATATGATCACTATGCAGAACAAAAAATATTCAAACAATCGATCAAGTCGTTTTGGAGTAAATAAAATAACACTAAAGACCTATTTGCATTGTCCGTATACATGGCGAACGTCAACGACTAATTATTTCATCCTACCTACAATAAATGTTATATAATAATGTTTTGTTTTTCGTAACGTTTCTAGGTAAGTGGTCGGTACAATCAAATGTTTACACCAGCGTTTTTATTAATCTCCCTCATATTTCACGCAATAATAAATCGTGTCCATGGAAATAGACGCTACGTATGAAGGGGATCATCAAAGCAGTAGCTGAAAGTGCTTCAGATTTCTCATTATTTGTTAGCTGCATGTTACATGTACTCATATCAATAATTTCATCTTCTTCATTCGATGAGTTTGTAAGAATACCCAAATATTTTGTACGCGTGATCTTGTGAAGGTGCGTATTTTGACTATAATTAATTACATTTGATTTTTGTAAAATGTGGTGATGTTTCCGTCCACAATTTTTAAATGATATTGAATTGCTATCTCTACTGAAATGATTAGGAACACTTTAACTGCAGAAATGTAATTCCTTAGCTGTAAGCAAATACACTAATGATATAAAAGAAGATTGGTTTACATCTGAAATAAAATCAAATTGAACAAAGAGATGTTATAAGACTAATGAGAGTTACTGCCTGTTGAGCCTATTTATGAAAATGAAAATTATATTGGTAGGGTTTTGTTGGGATTCGCAAAGATTGTAATAAGTAATAACACTTAACAGTACTTTTATTTATTAGAACAAACGTTGATAAAATTAACAATATCTCTCTGTTTATAACCTACTAGCTGGCCAGGCCAAAGTTGTTTTGCCATATAAACATATATATATATATATATATATATATATATATATATATATATATATATATATATATATATATATATATATATATATATATATATATATGTTTATATGGCAAAACAATATGTATATATATATATATATATATATATATATATATATATATATATAGTTCAAAGATTCAAAGGTCATTCAATACTAGTAAATACTGAGACTCTTAATCGAAATATTTGGAGCGATTAGGCAAGAGATTATTCGTACACATTTCAGACAATTTCCTAATGTGTTCGAATTAAATATCTACAAAGCCTTCCGCTCGCACTCTTGTTGTCATGAGTAGGAATCTTGAATGTCCTTTCGCCGATAGAGGGAGCCTACGTGATTATTTCACTCTGTAGAATGTATTCCAATTTGGTATAGGACCTATGTACGTTTTGAAAGTCATCGATTCTGGATTGATAGATTAAATATGGACTGATGATTCATAATAATGATGAAACAATTGTATCCTATTATCATTCAACAAGATCGATGAATTTTTCGAAACGCTCTCAATATTCACTCTCGAAAGTGATGGGTTTGTTCTCGTTGACAACATTTGTGTAGACAGCTCCCTGAGAGTTTTATTCGAAATATTTCGATATTTCGATTAAGAGTCTCAGTATTTACTATACATATATATATATATATATATATATATATATATATATATATATATATATATATATATATATATATATATATATATATATATTATATATATATATATATATATATATATTATTGTGGGTTATAGGCAAAAATAAGAGGTCACTATGAATAGATTTTATCCAATTTGTCTGCCTGGTCTATATTTCGACTATGTTTACAGTCTTCATCAGGACTCTGAAAAAGATGTTGATACAATTCTACTGATAAAACTTATGATTTACAACTTACGGCTAACTAGGTATAAAAGGTATGGCCAAAAACCATCAAACAGGAATGTCTCTTTTTAAAAATTAAGCTGAATTAAATTATATATGTGAAAATATTCTTATGTACTAACTAAAAACAATGATAGGTGAATATTAGAATAGAAATGACAGGAGCACAGAGAAGACATTGACACTGAAAACCGAACACAGAGGCGAGAGAGTAAAATCACCGTAGTAACAAATGTCATATTGCACACGTAACACATAAAAGTCTATTAAAGTTGCGAGATGTCTGCGAAGTTGCGAAGGTTACCGCAACTTCTATTGAAATCTACAGTAACATAAAATTCAATTATTCATTAGTTTTGACTATTAAGTAGTGAACGAAACGTCAACGGAAATAAAGTTTTTCACACTAAAACAAGCCTGTTATTACTGAAAACATTGAAAATAACTATTTTAAACAGACAATGAATCAATTTCAAATATAGATCTATATTCAATCAACTTAGTATTTAAGGTATTTAATTGGATAAGGATTAATGCTTTATTGGTTAAAATCGCTTCGAAAACTAGCCATTATTTGATTTGTCGTAAAAAGTAAATTACACAAAAAATGTTATTGTGTGATATCCATAAGAGATTGACATATACCATAGCGGAGTTTTCTGTAGACTTTTTCAATGTGTACAATACTTAGTACATTATTTTGATAACTCTCGTAGGGTTCAGCCTGCGTTTGCAATGTAAGCGGAAAAAATGTAATTATTTACCACATCACATTAGAAACCTCAAAATTAACAGTATTTCACCACCATTTAATGGATGTTAATATTCATATAAACCTTCCTCTTCAATCACTCTATTTATTAAAAACAACCGCATCCAAATCCGTTGCGTAGTTTTAAAGATTCGAGCATACATAATGTTATAGGGACAGAGAAAGCGACTTTGTTTTATACTATGTAGTGATATCGAACTTGACTTGTTATCTGTTTACTTCGATTGTCTACTGCTTCTCGAAATTTTCAAATTTTTTTCCTTTCAGTCGAAACCCTTCTTTTCATGGGAGTTAGACGGAAATCAGGATGTTTACTTCGATCATCTTCAACGAGGGACTTTCCGGAACTGATGGAGATAATAAGTAGAGATATTCTTGAAAAAATTGAAGTCAGTTTAAAGGTAACATAGTCATATAAAAAGACTGCAACCACTATGTCGTTACACTTGCAGCAACCACATAAAATAAAATACTTTATTGACATTACAACAATTACAAATAGTGGAGCCAGGTGTCTGATGCACTTCTACGAATAATGAGGTTTTACATAATAATTAGATGTTATTTACAGTTGAGATTTTATACAACGCAATAATTAAATGTCTGTGTAAAGTTTACTATTGATAATACGATTTTGGAAATTCGGAGTTTGTTAGCTTTCGCTATTTGTGTCGTTATCTGGGTTCATAGAATTATTGAATATAAACTTAAACACAAGTGATTGAATTTAAGTTTATATTGAATTATAATGGATTTACATCAAGTAAACGCCAACACTATCAAATATTTCATAGAATTATGATGAATGATAATCGCTTGTTTTAGCTTTTTTCAAATTGATGAAACTGATGAAACTAGTCTCTTGGCCTTGTGGTATTTTGAATAACTACGATAATCGCTGGGTCTATGTGTTGACATCTATAATATAAAAATGAATCATAAAATGTGTTGGTAAGCGCATAACTCAACAACGCTTAGACCAATTTCGCCAATTCTTGTTTTTGAAATGTTCGTTGAAGTCCAAGGATGGTTTTTGCGGCGAGAAAAATTCGAATAATTGCCGGGAAAACCATAAAACCAGACCATTTGTTTTCCTTCCCATACAAACGATTTCTAACTGAAAAGTATAGTCAACGGCTGGACCGATTTCACTATTTATTTTGTTGTTTGTTATTGTCAGGGAAAAAATTCAAAAAATTGAGTGTAAAATCAGAAAATTTAAGAATACCTACTTAATTAATAATATAAATAAGAAATTATTAATTCTCAAAAAGAGGATGTAAGGAAACTAAATATCTTATCACACATCTTGGTTAGTTCAAAGCTATCATAACTAATATTAAAACTTCAATTCAATATTAAATTTTGGTAAGTTTGAATAGACTAACCTACTTGCCCGTTACTATCATAGTACGTGGTATATTCGAATATAAAGAAGAATACATAATTTTCTTTAATTCACAGTTGAAAATTCGTTTTTGAAAACGATAGCTATTCGATGTACAAACTTATTTCGCAAAACTCGCAATTCAACAAGTCAAAGACATGAGCAAGTCAAACTGACGAGAAGCGCGAAGCTCGAAATGAAGTTGAACGAAATAGATGGAATCGAAATTAACAATATGAAAAGGTTGCGTTTAACTCCTATCAACTTGCATTCAATTATAACCTTGAAATAGATTACAGTTCACAGCAAATCGCTGCTATTGCACCAATGAACGTTGTGTGTTCATATTGCAAGGCAAAGTTTAATTGTTATTGATAAGAAAATACTACCAATGATGCGACAAAATATTTCGCGAAGAGTCAATTCAAATAGAACCTATTGGTACAGCCACTAGAGCCTTTATATTCATTGGTTTCCGGGAATGGACTAAATTCTGAACATTTTTTGACTTACATCTAGCAAGTATCTCCTATAATTAATGACGAATTGGGAGAAGTACTTACTACGAAATTAGGAACATGCCGTTCAACTATAGAGCGGACAGGTTAATGACTTTCAATACATCAAACGTGTTAATATAGGAATTATTGGATAATTCGACTGATTCGAAACAACAGGAAGTATTGCAGTTCTTTCGTAAGTGAGTAAGTCCCTGGCTCCACACGGGATAAATATTGAAAACAAGATAGTGTAGCACAAATAATAGAACATGTCTTTCCAGCTTTTTGATAATATAATGATAATATAATCGCCGGGTCAGCTAGTAATTATATATAATTCCTGAATCCCCTCCGAATGACACCTTCGTTTTAACAGTTTCTCGGCGTTTTTGAATATTTTTCCTTATAGCCGCAACCCTTTTCCCCATAGGAGTTAGACGAAAATCAGAATCTTCACTTCAGTCGTCTTCAACAAAGGAAATTTCCGGAACCGATGGTGATAATAAGAGATTTTCTCTGAAAAAACTGAAGTCATTTTGAAGGTAACATAGTGTCTTTAATCAAACACTGCATATAGATATATATATATATATATATATATATATATATATATATATATATATATATATATATATATATATATATATATATATATATATATATATATATATATATATATATATATATATATATATATATTTAAATTTTGAAAATTGATTCATTGCCTGTTTAAGATATCTTATTTTGAATGTTTTTAGCTATAACAGGCTTCTTTTAATATGAAAGTTTTTCAGATTAAAAAAAGCTTTCAATGAAAAACTTAAAAAAAAAATTTTTATATTAAAAGAAGCCTGTTATTGCTAAAAACATTCAAAATAATATATATATATATATATATATATATATATATATATATATATATATATATATATATATATATATATATATAACATAAGTGTGAAGGTTTCTTGGAAATGAGCGCAGTTTAAAAATGATGGAGTAATTATTTATTCGACATATGTTTCGGCTCTAGGCCTTTTTCAAGAATATTATAGGTTCATTGTTGGTTGGAAATTGACTTCAATTTCACAAATCTTTCGTAAAACAGAATAGTGCGAGAATTATGGTCCATGGGTAACATCTGTAGGTTCGTTTGTTTAGGACATGCGCATCTTAAGATGAATTCTTATCTTTGGTTTCATGGGCGTGCATTTCTTGGATTGTTCATTGTTGGATTCCAACCAACAAAGAACCTATAATTATATATATATTCTTGAAAAAGGCCTAGAGCCGAAACATATGTCGAATAAATAATTACTCCATCAATTATTTATTCATTTAAAAAATGGCGGCGAGTGAAGATGAGGTTGAGTTGCGACTCGATAAATGTGGGAAGAAAATTGAATTTAAATGTGCCCATTGTGGGAAAAAAGTGGTCGACAAAGTTCAGTGTGGAAAATGCGATATGTAAACATTTACAATTAGAAAAGATGCCGGTAGAACAGGCAACTCCATATGAAGAATTAATGATACAGTACAAAATTATAAATATCGAGAATGAATACCTGTAGAAATTGTTGGAAGAATGCCAAGGGAATAACCGACTTTTACGAGAAAATAATAAATCTATATATATAAAAATGAATTGCTGTGCGTTAGTCTCGCTAAAACTCGAAAACGGCTGAACGGATTTATCTTATCTTAGTCTTGAAATGTTCGTGGAGTTCCAGGGAAGGTTTAAAAGGTGAGAAAAAATCGAATAATTGCCGGGAAAACTCTGAAAACAGCACTTTTCTATTTCCCATACAAACGTTTCTAAATAAAATGTGGAGTTAATATGAACTTTATCGGACTTAACGGATTTATCTTATCTTAGTCTTGAAATGTTCGTGGAGTTCCAGGAAAGGTTTAAAAGGCGAGAAAAAATCGAATAATTGCCGGGAAAACTCTAAAAACAGCACTTTTCTATTTCCCATACAAACGTTTCTAAATAAAATGTGGAGTCTATTTGAACTTTACTACTATCCGATAAAGTTCATATTAAATTATTCGCGTGCGCTTTGGAGGATTTGATGTCGCGTTCCGAAACTAAACAGCGAACGTGACAGAATCGGATAGTCACAAAATGTAATAAATCATCAGTAGTACTGATTTTTAATCAATTTTCAAATTTGCGTAACTTTATTTTAGCTAACTTCAGCTGTTACCGTATCAGACAATTTTTTTAAGTTTGATAAATCCTTAAGTTTGGTCACAACTTGAGTTTCAGAACGCAACCATAATATTTGACAACCACGGAGCTAACCTCAAAACACGGAAAAAAGTTTTCCTATCAACAAAATTGTGTTACTATCATGGTTGCGATATTTTATGAGTACATCTATGTTTGTAAGTGACGATTACCGCTACGTGCGCGAGAATTCTTTTGCTTTTGTGATGCTTTCTGGTAGTGACATTCCAAGTAGTGTGCTCTTTTTTGTTGATATTTTGGTGATAGTGACACTTTACTGTTAAGTGAGCGCGAATTTTCTTCACTTCAATTCATTATATTACGTTACGATGCCAAGGAGAAGACGACCTGACTTAGGTCGTCGCAGTCAGTCAAATGTACGAAGAGCTACCTCACGTGTTAACCGCACTGATGACCAGAGAGAGACAGATCAAGAAAATAGTCGTATTGCTATGTCAGAATTGCGTTCTTTAGAGAGTGGCAATGAAGTAAATAGGCTCAGAATGCAACAAGTTCGTGCACATCAATCACAACAACAGCAAGCACGACATAATGAAATTGAGCGAATCCGCAGACGCAGTGCTTCTGTGATTCTTGAACGAGCTGCATTCCACTATGATCCGGCAATTGATTATTGTGCCGACAAATCTGTAACAATTCACCTCGGAATTAAATATGTGTCCGCCGTCGTTCAGAAATCAAATTGAGAGAATAGTTTAAATTGAATAGCCAGTTAGAATGTTTATATCTTTGTTCCTACATATTTATTCTAAGGGGGTAAAAAATTAACCAAATATTAGCTAACTACAGTTGTTTAATATCTATCAGATTATTTTCATATATATTGATAAATCCTAAGGTTGTTCACAAATTCAAATTCTGAAAGCTATCATAATATTTGACATTTGACAACCAACTAATGTATCGATCTATCCTCTATGACATAGAGTCTATGTCGATCGATACCTCATACAAAGAGTGCATCCTTCTATATTCGTGACTGGCGATTACCGCTACGTGCGCGAGAACTTTCTTTACTTTGGTGATCTTTTGTGAAAGTGACATTTCAAATTATGTACTCTTTTTTTTTTGACTTTTATGATAGTGACAATTTACCTCTAAGTGCGCGAGATCTTTTCTCACTTATATTGTTTACAATTTACAATGCCGGGGAGAAGACGACCTGACAGGTCGTGGCAGTCAATCAAATGTGCAAAGAGCTACCTAAGGATATAATATATTATATAACATTCAGATTGAGTTTCACTGAGTGAAATTTAACATATTAACTAAACGAGTATGTTCTCGGCGGTTATCCCATTATTAAGAGTGATAACTTAATTTCTAAATCAATTTTGAAATGGACGAAATATCAAAATGCATCATTTCTATTTGGAAATTTCTGACTTCAAGTAAAAATTATGCCTTCTGACATTTCAAAATTATTTCAGAAATTGAGGAAGTTCTGATTTAATTTTGAAATAAATTGAAATCAGGAATTTACAATTAGAAATAATTTATATTGATTTTACGTTAATTCAAAAATTAAATCAGAAATTTAGGTATTATTCATCATAAGGGACTAGCCACCTGAAACTTACGTAGAGTATAGTATTTCAATTTCAATTTATTATTAATATACTGCAACTCAACGGCTGGATCGACTTGAGTGAATTTTTGTATATGCATTAATTCGTTTATCCTGATAGCTTGGAATGTCATGGCAGGACAACGTCTGTCGGGTCCGCTAGTTGTTAAATAATAAGGTTAGTTTCCTAGAACAGAAAAGTGATAAAAAATTGTACAATCAAGCTGTACAAAAAAATATAAACACTGTGCCGATACAAATTGGGCACACAGATAACATGTCATCTGAACTACAACCATCGAAAGCGATACCGACGAAACCGTTTCAAAGTCAAGGCAATGTCAACGTCAAAGATATAAATAACCCCAAAAAACTGTCAACGGTCGTCGAGAATAAACAAACAAACATTCTGGAACTCGACAAAAATAAGGAAGAATCAAACAGTATGGAAGTGCCATGGAGAAAAGTAGTTTCGAGACGAATAAGAACTATTGGCACAGCGCAAACAACAGCAAATAATGAGATAAATACTGCATTCCAAGGCAGAAATAATGGAAACAAAAAAGTATGGCTCTTTCTCTCTAGAATCAAAACTGGAGTGACTGAAGAGATAATCAAAACATATCTGAATGAAAAGTTGGAACTATCTGCACAGGAGACCCCTATAGTAAAAAAAATAAACACATTTCACAAAATGGAAGATAACGAATGCTTCCAAATTGGTCTGGATATTGAATATAGAGACCAGGTTTATGAATGCACGTTTTGGCCTTCAGGAGTTGCCTTTGCAAGGTTTAAATTCAACTATGATAACAATCAGGTAAATAACTCATTAGCAAATACAAATTTTCAAAGGGAACTAACCAATCGCCAACCAAATTGATAACAACAAATATCAAAGTACTAAATCTAAATACACAATATCTGCGTAACAAACTGAACACATTTAATATAACCCTGAATGAAATATGTCCCGACATTGTATGTTTAACTGAACATTGGTTTAGTGATAAAGAAAGCATGATTTTCCCAAATATTATGGTAAATAACTATACCATTGCTGATCACTTCTGCAGAACCAAACATAAGAATGGTGGCTCCTTGATACTGGTCAAAGATAGCTTACATTACAAGGAAATTGAGTATCTTGGGAAATATAAGGAAGAAATTACATCGGAAATATCGGCAGTGGAAATTCCCCAAGAAAAGCTATTGGTATTTAGTGTATATAGATCCCAAAAGGCACATTTAGAACAGTTTTTGGATAAAATAGATGGTATCCTTGAGAACATCTTATTGCTCGATAAATACACGGAATACAAATGGATAGTATGTGGTGATTTCAACGTAGATATACTAAATGAAAACAAGGACAAGAAGAAATTATGCAATTTATTTAGATGCTATAATGGAGAATATAAAATGCATGAACCATCTAGGATAACAAGGGATAGCTCAACTTGTATCGATAATATATTCTGCAACTTTGATCTGAACACCACAAACACTGTCAATCTACATATGGGGGATCATCGCGCCCAAATTATAACCTTCTCATCTGAAAAAGATAATGTATTTATAAACAATACAAATTTTATGTATAGAACAATTACAACATCAGGAATAAATTCTATAAAAAAAAACTAAAGGCTAATAACTGGAATCTTATACTTACCTCTATGTTAGCAGAACAGAGCTATCAGTATTTCTTTGATAAGTTGAGACTCTGGTTTGATCTAGAATTTCCGGAAAAAACAAAACAAAAAATGCAAAACTCAAAAAAAAACGGAATACATAACAATGTGAATATAAGAGAGATTAAGAACAGACTAGAAATATTAGACATCATTTTCAAAGTTACAAAATCCGATAAAGTACTTGAGGAATATAAAAGATGCAAGAAAGAACTGATAGATTATATTAAAAAAACAAAAAGGGAATTCAATGAGGCACTTATAAATAATTCAGAAAATAAGACAAAAACTATATGGTCTATAATCAAAAAAGAAACTGTAAAGAAGAAAATTATAACACCAAATAATGGGAATGCAGAAATCTTCAACAATTATTTCTCATCGGTAGCTCAGCAGATGAGTGGAAATGTGGCTGGCAACAAGGCTGAAGCCCTAAAGCTGCTGAAGCAGATCAATACAAAAAAGTGTGAACTACTCGAATTCCAGCCAACTACCGAATTCGAAGTCATGAGCATCATCAAAGGAATCAAGGGAAAGAAAACACAGGATATATATGGCATGTCAACTACAATTATTAAAACCCTGTCCATTGAAATTGCCCAGCCACTCACGATTATATCCAACAAATGTCTCTCTGAGGGTGTATTCCCAACAGCACTTAAGATTGCAAAAGTATTGCCAATCTACAAAAAAGGAGACGAAAATAACCTGTCTAACTATCGGCCGATATCCATATTGCCAGCAATATCAAAAATTCTCGAAGAAATAATAAAATCTAGGCTCCTGGCATACTTTGAAGGAAATAAATTGCTTGGCAATCAACAGCATGGATTCAGGACCAGCAAATCAACAACAACTCTGCTGATGGAGGTCATGAACGAAATAGTCGAGTCCCTGGAAGGCAAATGGCCATCGGAGATTGTTTCACAGGATTTATCTAAGGCTTTCGATACTGTTGACCACGATATCCAGCAAAGTAAACTACGGTATTACGGATTGGGAGGTACTGCTCCTGATATCATCTGTTCGTTCCTGTCCAATAGGCAACAATATGTACTATGGAATAACCAACTGTCTGGAAGCAGGAACATAACGGCTGGAGTTCCGCAAGGATCGAGGCTGGGGCCCTTACTTTTCGTAATATTTGTAAACGACCTGAATCTGGAGAAGGAAGAGATGAACACGTATCTAAGAACACTTTTATTTGCAGATGATACTTCTTTCTTCCTAAAGGCCTTGGATGAGGTGAATCTGAGGATATTGGAGAAATATGTGCTTTCGACATCTAAGCACTGGTTTAGATGTCTCTTGCCATAAATGAATCAAAAACACAAAACTTAAAAATAAAGAGTAACAAAAATAAGACCATCAAATTGCTTGGAGTTACATTGGATGGGGCGCTTTCATGGGAGCCGCACATTGATTCATTGAAAAGAAAACTTGCAGTGGCAATTTACACCATCTCAATTGTGAAAAGAGTTTCCTCTAAAGAAGCGGCAGTGATCTCCTATTTTGCCAACTTCCATTCACTGGCAACCTATGGAATTCTTCTGTGGGGCACATCGGCTCATGCCATCGACATCCTGATTCTTCAGAAGAAAGCGGTGAGAACAATAGTAGGACTTAAACAGACAGATAGCTGTAGGGATGTGTTTCGGACACTTAACATACTCACCATACCAGCAGTGTATATATTGGAGTGCTCCACATATGTCCACAAGAACTTAGACAGATTTCCAACTAATAGCACATTCCACAATTTTAATACAAGAAGACGAAACAAACTTACCATACCATACCATGAACGGAAATATGCGCAGCAAGGAGTAGACTACTGGGGACCTAAAATCTACAATAGGCTTCCCAATGCCATCAAACAACTGAATGGGAAAAAATTCAAGAAATGTCTCAAAGATATTCTCCTACAGAATACAATATATACCTTGGGGGAATTTCTGAGAGATTGAATGTAACTTTCTTTTGACGAAGCATGTAAACTATTGATGCTGAATAAAAATTTATTTATTATTTATTATTTATTTATTTTAAACTGTGCTCATTCCCAAGAAACCTTCACATTTATGTTATTAAGCAAAGCACAAGAAAACTAAACGAATTATATGTATATATATATATATATATATATATATATATATATATATATTCCGAAGCGAATGCTTATCCAGAAATATTCCTCTGATAATAAAAATCAATGAGTGAAGATACAAAAAAACTAATTTAATTTTGCTAAAAAATAAGTTTGACATTTTGATATTTATAGTAACTCATAAATTCAATTATTCATTAGTTTTGACAAAGTTGTGATATAAAAACGAAACGTCAACAAAAACAAACTTTTTCATATCAAAAGAAGCCTGCTATTGCTAAAAACATTCAAAATAAAATATCTTGAACAGGCAATAAATCAATTTCAAGAAATATACATATAAATATATATATATATATATATTTCTATATATATATATATATATATATATATATATATATATATATATATATATATTATATATATATATATATATATATATATATATATATATATATATATATATATATATATATATATATATATATATATATATCCGCTGCAATTTGTTCTGAATTAACATGATTCCACTCAGATTTCTCTGATAGTTGCTGAATTTCTGTAATGCGGTTACCTACGAATCTTATACGGTCTTATACGGTTTTTTGAGCAGAGTAATTTAGAGTATTTATTATTTTGAGTGGAAACAATATAAACAACGGCGCCATAAGCTAGTATTGAACTGTCAGAAAATCCGTGTAATTCTATCAAAACATAAGTAGCTATAGTAGCTTGGCGTAGTACCGTTATGGAATTGATGGCCATTAATTGTTCACAAAATTCTTTCCATTCAGTGAACAGGTCAAGAGGAACTAACTCACCCGAGTTAATTTTATATTGAGAACATTTCTTGTTTAGTCCCTTACCGCGGACTGTGATTGGGCTCAACAGTCCTAAGACATCAAAAATTTTACTTATTGTGGATAAAATTTCTCTTTTGTTAACTGAGTCGTATTCGGGTAACCTAACCGTGAATTTAAAAAAATCTAATTGGTGATTCCAGTTTAAGCCTAAAGTTTTGCACGTTTCTTTATCACTAATAGTCTAATCAATCGACTGACCACAGTCTATAACCTGTAACAGTTCTTTATGATTTGAGTGAAATTTTCGGAACGGAAAACCAGCACTGTCAAAAATCTCAATTTTTTGATTTCGTAAATCAATTCCGTTTACTGTTGTATCAGTCCCTGTAAGTAAGTCATCAACATAATAGTCTTTCAAAATAGTTTCACTTGCTATGGGTTATTTTTCTTGGGACTCATATGCACTTTGATTCAATGCTCTAGTGGCTAGAAAGCTGGAAGGTCTTAAACCGAAGGTTACACGTAAGATTCTATAATGTTTTATCGGGCGATTTATGTTAGTAGGTACTCCAAAGTATTCTTTGTAAATTAGCGACATGTTTGGAAACTAACACTTGGCTATACATTTTCTGAATATCTCTTTTAGCAAATGATGAAGTCATAAAGCTTGTCATACTGGCAGAATCAAGTAAAGCATGTGCTTGTATTGGTTGGCTTTCATGGTCTAAAACATTTATTAAAACTATGGCTAAAAGTGTTTGAGATTTCTTATTGTTTGTTAGTTGCATGTTACATGTGGTTCTTGCAATATCTGTTACTTCTTCGCTAATTGTCTTTGCGAGAGCATTCGAATCTTGTGGACGCGTAACTTCACAATTGTGTGTATTTTGATTATATTGAACGTTTATTATCATTATCATTAATTTCATTCATTATATGTAATAAGTGGTGATGTTTCCGTCCACAGTACTTGCATGTTTTTGAGTTACAATTATTGCTCAAATGATTAGGACGTAAACAGTTTAGACATAACTTTTTTTTTTTTGATTTCTGAATACAGTTCTGAGTTCTTCATTATTTCAATTTTCTCACAATTATAATTAAAATGATTTTGTTTCCAAAATGCACAGATTAATTTTGCAGCAACTACATGAGAAACGGCTCTGTTCGAATTATTATTGAAAATAACTTGTTTTGATGCACTAAATTTATTATGAAAATGGTCAAAACTTATTTCATTAGGACTAGCAATCGTTTCCAAAAATTTGCAACGTTTTGCAAGAAATTCGTTCAAATCTGTTATCGTGGGACATTGTTTGTCCTTTGAAAAATCTTCCCAATCTCTTCTAGATTTACAATCCAACTTTGAAATTTTTTACAAGTTTTTTGTTGTCGTAACGTTCTTTTAACATATCCCAAGCAATAAAATAATTTCCATTTGTCGCATCGAGGCATTGGATTAGTTCGGCTGCTTCCCCTTTCAAACATGATATAAGTCAAATAAATTTCCGAATATTTTTCAAAGAAGTATTATGGTGTACCATAGATTGAAAAATATCTGAAAACGTTAGCCATTCCTGAAAAGAACCTCGGAATTCTGGCAGATTTATTGGTAGTAATATAATAGAGTCGAAATTATTAACCGTGTTATCATTCGAACTAGGAGATGAATTTTGTAAGTTGAAAATATACTTTTTTGCCTGTGATACAATTTTGAAGTTATTATTTTCAAATTTTTTTATTTCTAATTCATTGTCTGTGCCTGTGATTGAATCTATTTCCATCTGGACGTCGTCAAACACGTGGTTCAAAAGTTCAATTTTTTGTAATCTACTTGTTAATTCCAAAATATCAGAAGTATCAAAGATATCTAAGTAGTTTTTGAATCTTAAGATTACTTTTGATTGTACGACGTTCGATTTCTAACTCTCTCAATCTATTTTCTTTGTTCAGTGCCATTTTAATTTAGTAAGAACTTAAAGGAAAAAAAGATGTGCGTAAGAAGCAGAAATAAATTTAAAAATCAGGATAGTAAGGAGGAAGTATTTGACTTACTTTTATTGGTGGATTGCACTAGTACCTTGTAAGTCGTCGATAAATGTCTCGAGCTGTGGTGAGTTCTCCGTTTGTAGGTGTTCTTTTTTTTTCTTTTCTTGATTATATTCCACACTGGTAGAAAACGTGTTTGTTTTCTTCACTGGTTAGTTCGGTTTGAAGGACCATGTATAAATTTGTGGAACTTTTGGTGTAGAGTAAAGTAATCGAGTGGAATGTATATATTTAATGGTATGTAGTAAGTAATAGTACGTAGTATATTTAAATCTCAACTAACTAAAATACAATTCAAACGGGTATTTATACTATCTGCATCTGTGTTGGACTACCTGGTAACAGGTATAAGATGCAGAGACAAGGGGTTAGAATTCCTAGTCATACAAAACTGAACATCCTCATTGGTGTTTTGGGGAGTCCTATCAATCAAGAATCGGTATATAGTTATTGAAAATTTCATAACCTGGAAGTAATGAGTTAGTAATGATTCATACATTTCTTTGTTCCAAAAGGTCTGTCATCACTTCACTCCCTTCACTAAGGTTTTCTGGCGTAAAATCAATTAATTTAGGTGCAAATCTCTTGGCGCGGTTATCAGCCGGCATTCTAATTTTCTTTAATTTCAGATATTCTGGAAAGAAAATGAACATTTATCATTAGAAAAATGTTAACAACAGAGTTTACTTATCTTTATTATGAATTTTACATATGCAAGTTCCTCTGACATTACAACCTCATACTAACAGCAAGTAAGATGAAATGATCAAGTAATATTTTTTGAGAATATTTCATTTTCAAACTGAACAATAAAACCACAAAACGTCAGAGCAATATTTCTCAATAGCTTTCTGCTACTTCAAATTAAATATTTCAGATGAAAATGAATTCTTGAATATTTCGAATTATATATTATATATAATACGAAAAACATTTTGTATTATATTAAATTTGTCCTTTTGTGGGCATTATTCATAGTTGTAATTCTTGTATCAATTGAATGAATGTAATTTTACAATGTAAGGAATGTTTCTCAATAAATGTTATTATTATATGTCCCATGTGAGACACTCTAGTGTCTCACATAAATCATGAAATTATTCAATACCTCATTGGTGTTTTGGGGGATCCCAACAATAAAGAATCAGTACTAGATGTTTTTTGCAACCTTGTACCACACTGCGTTTGATTCACATAGATAATAGATTTCCAATAAGATGCAGGCGTCGTTAATAAAATTTTCATAACCTGGAAATAATGAATATGTGATGATTCAATTTTTTTCAACGATAAACATACATTTATTTGTTGCATTAAATAAATTTAAGAACGGTGAGTTGTTTGCAAGTATTGCGAGGTCAACCCATCCATAATGTGTCCCCTTAGTTTTTGGTAAATTTTTTTATATCCTGTTGTTCTTTTATTTGAGTAGGTAATTTATTGTAGTAGGGGGTAGACTGGTAGATGGGAAGTGTAATGCTTCGTTAGTTCTCATATTGTTTAGCTGATAGTTAAGGTTGTGTCTCGTATTATGATCATGTATTTCTACTCTTTTTTTGAGCGAAATATTTACTTTCAGTAGTTTGTTATCTATTTGATGAATCATTTTCGAGTCTGCAATTTTTTTCATTTGTTTAATGTTCGGTAGGTTGACAATTTTATGTAGTTCTTTTGAAGAAGTGTTGTAAGGCAAGTTGTATATAGATTTTATGGCCCTGTTCTCAATGCCTTGAACTCTTTTTGTATTCGAGACTGATGTATTTGACCATATAATTAACAAGTAAGTTAATGTGGAGTGTATATAGGAGAAGTATATTGATTTTTTCAATAAAGTGTAAATCATAAGTTCCAGTTGTTGAATTTAAGTTTATATTCAATTAATTTTTTCGTGATAGGATCAATGCGTACTGGAGAGTTTATCTCGTTCCTTCGATGGAGGGAACTCACTTGATTACTTCATATTTAAAATGAATGGAGATATCAAGAAATGAATGATATAATTAATAAACTAATTCACCTCAATCGGTTTCTCTTCACCTGAAGTATTTCTTGGTTCAAGTGTTCAATTTTTTTTTTCATTCTTGAGTTTTTCTCTCATGATACTACTCTGCTCATTCAATTTGGTGTTGTGGTATTTTATTTGCCTCTCCACTTCTTCGGCTTGTAATATGTCGATAGGAGCATTCTTTTCTAGTAGTTGAAAACGATCGCTCCTCTCTTTTTTTTTAATGCTGAAAAACAGAAGTTCGTGAAACATCTATATTTACCACATTATGCTCCATTGTATCAATCATTAAAAGTTATAAACACTTCATATTGTATTGATGAAATATTGAGTTAAATGAAAAGAAATTTGATTCCTTATTATCAACCAAACAAAGTATCTGAAAAATTTGTACTTCATAAATTAAATTAAATGTAATAATATATAATTTAATATGTCAACACATAAAATCGGCCTTTGATTAAATGAACATAAAAAAAACAAACTCTGTGAAATATAACCATTATATACACAAAGATAATGTTGAACTCATTATAATAATTGAGCAAAGGACAAATGTACTGTATGGAAGTTTTTCAAATTCAATAATCTTGTAAATTATCTGATGAAACATTCATGATTTATAACTGTCTCTGGAGCTGAAACTTGTCAGAAATAAATTGTTGCATTTTCAATATCGAATGCTCTTCATATTGGGTAAAAAATCAAAACATATGCTGCGTAAATATAATTTCATTGCTAGACTCAATTGAAGCGCCTAATTCTAACATTTTCTTAATTCTATTATACTGATAATTTCGAAGAATTTCCAATAAATGTTGAGTGAGAAAGATCAATTGACATTGGCATTTGGTTCTTCAAATAAAATTTTAAGTTAGAAATTGTATATTCACTTTACCACTCAGTACGAGTTGTATCAGTTACCACTTATATTAATGTTTCAAGTTCCTAACTTATTTTAACTTTAATTGGATTTACAAACGACGGCTACGGTTATAAAGGGGTTGAATATATCCTTAATAGTGAATTTCTATCAAATGAATGCCAAATTAAATAAGAAAAGTGTGAATAAATAGTTAATAATGATAAGTGACAAATTCAGAATGTATCAAAAAAATATGATGTCTTTGGTTACTCATTATGTAGTCATTTTATATGAAAATTTTGTTCATATACATACTTCTTGAGGATACATTTCGAAACAGAAACAAATATACATTATTATATTTAATTTTTCGGTGAAAAATATCACATAAACCTTTAATTTACGAACCTTCTATTCTCCATTCCTTATACCACAAGTTTTCATAATCAACCATATTCGGCAATTTCTTTGTCATTTCTTGAGCAAGTATTTCCTTCATCGCCAGTTTCTTCATTACATCCTCCAACTCGTCACTGAGCTCTATTTGTCTGGCGGCAAATTTGTCATAAATTTCATTTATTTCTTTTACTTGAGTATCGTTACAATTGCCGTTTTCCATAGAAGTCGTTGTGTCAGCCTCCTGCATTTTTATCTCTTTCTCTGCCTCTTTAGTTTCCAGACCAAGATCCTCAAACATTTTCTCAATATCTTCAAACTTTTCTCTGCATCTTATAATAGTGTCAATACATCCACTATTAACAGCAAAATTCATATCGTCAAAGGCCGAGTTGTATATATCATTAAGTTTTGTAATTTTGTTATTTAGAATTTCATTGGAACTTTGGAGATTTGAGCATTCTCCTAAAATTCCTTCTTTATCAGTCAGGGCAGAGGACAATTGATGAGTCAAGTCCCGAACTTTCAGTTTAAGATCACATATTTCCCTTTTGAATGATAATATCTCTTCAGAGGAAACTGTTGGACCACCTACATAATAAAAAATTGTGATAAACTTATTATTTGTGAACATATTAAGAGAAAATCATAATTCTGTGCACTTAGATAAAATTTTATATATATATATATATATATATATATATATATATATATATATATATATATATATATATATATATATATATATGATGATAGCCAATAAGCTTGAAACATATGTAAACGGCTGTCACAAAAACAAGCAACGTAAATTGCAGGTAAATACCGTAAATTTTTTCACTTCATTTTCATACCTGATAAACCTTGTTCTAAATTTATCTTATTGTCTATTTCTAGAAGGTATAAATATCGCATCGCAGGTAGACATTGATTCAGTCTAAAAATAGAGTCGTAATAACTCATACCCAAGAAACTCAATTCAAACCAAAAATGATGTAGATTCCTCCAATTATAAAAAAAGATTTTAATATGTAAATCGTGGAATATAAAAATTTTTGAACTCAACAGCATTTTTTTACACTCTGGTTTTTCCATCCAACGTAACTGAATGTTCACAATAAACAGTATACAAATCATTAATCTGATTTTAGTAGATTGAGATATGCATGTAAATGTTTTTATCAATAAAAATAAACTGTCTCCTAATAATTTAAAATGGATTTTACAACTGATATTAACTAGATAGTCTCAACTGGAAATTTTGCTTGCTCGTTACAAATATGATATCAAAATCATTCAACCGTCCAAATTATTATACACATCTCAATAAAGAAATTGACGCATTAAACTTACTCTCACCTGAGAATGAAAAATAATGAAATTTATTGCATATTGTTAATCCTAATTGATAAAGTGAACTTGTTAGTGTACATACTAAAAAAACATTTGATTCGCTATAACTCAGACATAGTTCTTCTTAGAAAAAAAGTGTGTTCTTAATTTCTATAGATAATTGTATGATCTACAATTTTTGTTGGAACTATATTTTTATACAAAGTACCGTTTCGCTGAAAAGTTTTCTGAAAATGCAATTATTACATGCAGTAGACCGATGTTCGAAGATCGATCTTCGGTCTACCGGATTGAGCAGATGCGGCGTTGCCAAGTCTATGTTCATGGCTTGTAAGTAGAGTTAGGCTGTGCATCAGCTATAACGAATAAATTGAGATATTTTTGTGGAAACAGTCAAAAACCCTATTGAAGCTGCAGAAATTTTTCAGTTTTTTTAAGCTCGTTGATTTGAGCCATTTGTGGGTCCTGATTTACCATTGGTTTATTCATTATTTTTTCTAGCTCTGTTTCCAAACCTCAATGTTGATAAGGTCTGAATATATATATACATATATATATATATATATATATATATATATATATATATATATATATATATATACATAGATGATAGATTGAATTTCGGTCAACACATGGTATATGTAAAAAAATTTCAAAACAAATAGGAGTACTTAATAGATGTAGTGATTATTTAAGTAAATGGCCAAGAGAGATAGTATATAATTATATCGTCCTTCCGTATTTCCATTATGTTCGAAATATGGAAATAAGAATACAAATAATAATATAATACACGCAATTAAAAAGCATACAAACTACTACATAACATACCGGCTTCAAATATCAAACCTATCCCCAAGAAACACACCAACGCTGTAGCACAGTCTAACTCTACTTACAAGCCATGAACATAGACTTGGCAACGCCGCATCAGCTCATCATCTTCGAACATCGGTCTACTGCGTTTTATAATTGCTTTTTCAGAAAACTTTTCAGCGAAACGGTACTTTGTATAAAAAAATAGTTTTAACAAAAATTGTAGATCATAGCAATTATCTATAGAAATTAATAATGCACTTTTTTTCTAAGAACTGTGTCTGAGTTATAGATAGCGATTAAAGTTATTTTGATTCACTTTATCAATTAGAATTGACAATATGCTATAAATTTCATTATTCATCATTCTCAAGTGAGATAAGTTTAATGCATCTGTCAATTCCTTTAAACCTTTATTGAGATGTGTACAGTAATTTGAGTGGTTGAATGATTCTGATATCATATTTGTTACAAGCAAGCAAATTTTCCATTTGAGACCATCTAGTTAATTTCAGTTGTAAAATCCATTTTAAATCATTAGGAGACAATTTGTTTTTATTGATAAAAACATTTACATGCATATGTGAATCTGCCTTATCTAATTAATTATTTGTATACTGTTTATTCAAGAACATTCAGTTACATTTGATGGAAAATCTAGAGTGTCAAAAAAATGCTGTTATTTTCACTAAATTTTTATATTCCACGATTTACATATTAAAACTTTTTTCTATAATTGGATAGTAAATCAACAAAATTACAAATTGAATCTGAGTTTTCAAAGGCTTCATTCAATTTCTCACAACGTCCTTCATTTCAAGAGAAGGTTTCGTTTTAAAACATGTTACACATTTATGTATAACTTTTTTTGTCGCATTCTTTCCGTTTATTATCCAATATCCAATCTCAATGATGCCAATGTAGCTTGTATACCTGCGTGAAATTGTTTTTTATGTTCGTTCATAATAATGTGAGTTGTTAAATTATGATTAGAAGGCCATAAAATTTGGTGTTTTCTATCCGTAGTAATATCAGCGTATTTTAGACGACCCCTTACCCTCAGAATCCCATCATTATCAATGAAGGGTAATAAAGTGTGTAATTTGCTTCTTTTCGAAACCTGACCCTTGAGTCTTATTTCGTTTAGTTCTTCATGAAAATATTTTGTTTGAACTCCTTCAAGGAGTATTTCGAATGAAAATTCAATTTCTGAGATACTCAAACCGTTGGTGAGTTTTAGTGCGTTTTTTTCTTAGAATTATGTATAAATACGTGAGCAACTACTCTCAATGACTTATTAAGATTAGAATATTTCTCAAAAATTGATTGATCGGCAAAGTACGTTGAAACCGAAGCAATAACTGCTGTTTTTTGTTTTTCTGGTATTTCTAACGGTGAAGAATACAAGATATCTTGCGGTGGCCAAAATTCTTCGTCTTGCGTTAAAAATTTGGGGCCGTGCCACCAAATATCAGAACTCTGTAATGCTTGCCCTGTCGTTCCTCTAGAAAGTAGGTATATCCGCTGCATTTTGTTCTGAATTAACATGATTCCACTCAGATTTCTCTGATAGTTGCTGAATTTCTGTAATGCGGTTACCTACGAATGTTTTCCAAGAAGAAGGCCCTCCTCTTATCCACGATAGTACTATTGTAGAGTCGCACCAATAGTACTTTTTTGAGAAGGTTAATTTCAGGCTTTGAAAGCATTTTTTAACTGAATTGGTTAATGAAAGTGCACCGCATAATTCAAGTTTTTGAAGTGATATAGTTTTCAACGGGTTTATACGGTTTTTTGAGCAAAGTAATTTAGAGTATTCATTATTTTGAGAATCAGTGGAAACAATATAAACAACGGCGCCATAAGCTAGTATTGAACTGTCAGAAAATCCGTGTAATTCTTTCAAAATATAAGTAGCTATAGTAGCTTGGCGTGGTACCGTTATGGAATAGATGGCCATTAATCGTTCCCAACATTTTTTCCATTCAGTGAACAGGTCAAGAGGAACAAACATTTCTTTTTTAGTCCCTTACCGCGGACTGTGATTGGGCTCAACAGTCCTAAGGGATCAAAAATTTTACTTATTGTGGATAAAATTTCTCTATTGTTTAAGCCTAAAGTTTCGCACGTTTCATTATCACTCTTAGTGTAATCAATCGACTGACCACAGTCTATATCCTGTAACAGTTCTTTATGACTTGAGTAAAATTTTCGGAACGGAAAACCAGCACTGTCTAAAATCTCAATCATTTGATTTCGTAAATCAATTCCGTTTTCTGTTGTATCAGTCCCTGTAAGTAAGTCATCATCATAAAAGTCTTTCAAAATAGTTTCACTTGATATGGGTTATTTTTCTTGGGACTCATATGCACTTTGATTCAATGCTCTAGTGGCTAGAAAGCTGGAAGGTCTTAAACCGAAGGTTACAAGTAAGATTCTATAATGATTTATCGGGCGATTTCTGTTAGTACGCCAAAGTATTCTTTGTAAATTAGCGACATGTTTGGAAACTAACACTTGGCTATACATTTTCTCAATATCTTTTTAGCAAATGATGAATTCCTAAAGCTTGTCATACTGGCAGAATCAAGTAAGGCACGTGCTTGTGTTCGTTTGGCATTCATGGTCTAAAACATTTATTAAAACTATGGCTAAAAGTGTTTAAGATTTCTTATTGTTTGTTAGTTGCATGTTGCATGTGGTTCTTGCAATATCTGTTACTTCTTCGCGAATTGTGTTTGCGAGAGCATTCGAATCTTGTGGACGCGTAACTTCCCAATTGTGTGTATTTTGATTATATTGAACGTTTATTATCATTATCATTAATTTCATTCAACATATGTAATAAGTGGTGATGTTTCCGTCCACAGTACTTGCATGTTGTTGAGTTACAATTATTGCTCAAATGATTAGGACGTAAACAGTTTAGACATAACTTATTTTTCTTTGATTTCTGAATACAGTTCTGAGTTCTTCATTTTCTCAATTCTCTCACAATTATAATTAAAATGATTTTGTTTCCAAAGTGCACAGATTAATTTTGCAGCAACTACATGAGAAACGGCTCTGTTCGAATTATTATTGAAAATAACTTGTTTTGATGCACTAAATTTATTATGAAAATGGTCAAAACTTATTTCATTAGGACTAGCAATCGTTTCCAAAAATTTGCAACGTTTTGCAAGAAATTCGTTCAAATCTGTTATCGTGGGACATTGTTTGTCCTTTGAAAAATCTTTCCAAACTCTTCTAGATTTACAATCTAACTTTGAAGCATATATATATATATATATATATATATATATATATATATATATATATATATATATATATACATATATATTATTATTATTATTTCGATTGTTCCCCATGAGGAGAGCGACTGAACTTGAATTCGCAATCATTAGGAATTTTGCTTCATCTTTTCTGCCTCCCAAAAACGCTTCATCCTCTCTGAATGCTCTTTCTTCGGTTCATCTGTCCACTTTACTCCAGGTTGACGATTTACTTTCTGATCAAACTTTATATGTGCGATTTTATAGCGGCATTCAGTGCGATCTTCGAGATTTTTTATATTGATCTGTTGTAGATCCTCTTGGACCTCTTTCAGCCACTCTGTTCCGCATTTACTATTCATAATTATATTGAGTAGTTTCTTCGGCATTCTGGACTGTTTCATTCTGTAGACATGTGCATAGAACTTTGCTCGTCGTTTTCTGATTTCTTCTGTTATCGTATTTGTCTTTTGATACAGTCCATTCTGAGATCTTTTCATCCAAATGCCGTTTCTATTGATTGGCCCGTAAATCTTTCTGAGAATTTTTCGTTCTTGTTTTTCTATTTCTCTAATTCTTGAATGGCCGCCAATAACCATTGTTTCAGCTGCGTAGATTGCTTCTGGAAGAATTGTTGTGTTATAATGCCTCAATTCGGCGCCTCTCGAAATGCACTTTTAGTTATAGTGTACCCATGTTAGTTTGTAGGCCCTTTGGAGCTTGGTTATTCTCTGTTCATTAGCGATTCGGTTTAAACCTGAGGACTGTATAACTTCCCCGAGGTATTTAAAATGGCCTACTCGCAGAATTTCACCATGTTTTGTCATAAGAGAAGATTTATCTTCTGGTTTTCTTTCCATGTATTTGGTTTTATCATAAGAAATTTGTAACCCGGTTTTCTGCGCAATTTCATGTAGTTTTTCCACGGCGCGAATGGCTTCAGTTCTGTTGTCTGTGATGATAGCAATATCGTCTGCAAAGGCGAGATATTTGACATTTATTCTATTTTCTTTTTTGATACCCACTTGTATGCCCTTCACGTGAAGTTCCCATTCCCTTATGATCTTTTCTAAAACAATATTGAAAAGGATTGGCGAAAGTCCGTCCCCCTGCCGCACACCGGTTTTGATTTCAAAGGGATCTGATATTTCGCCCATAAATTTTACCTTGGAAGTTGTACCTGTAAGTGTCTGTTTTATAATTGTTCGGGTCTTTCGATCGATTCCAAATTCTTTCATGATTTCGAAAAAGGTTTCGCGGTCTACCGAATCATATGCTTTTTTGAAGTCAATGAATGCGATCACTGTATTTCTACATTTCCTCATCTGTAATATCGTCTTCAAAGTCCAGATCTGTTCAGCACATGATCGGCCTTTTCTGAATCCAGCTTGGTATTCCCCAATTAGTGGAACCGCTTGGTGTTCTACTCTGTTTAGGAGTGCTTTAGAAAGTATTTTGTACGCAACCGGGAGTAAGGAAATTCCCCTGTAATTATTGATATCCATTTTGTCCCCCTTTTTGTGCAATGGATGTATCAACGCGCATTTCCAATCCTCTGGTATCCGTTCCGTTCTCCATATTTCTGATATTGAATGATGAAGTTTTTGGGTCAAAGTAGTATCGTTCAATTTCCAGAGTTCCGCAATAATCCCATCTTCTCCTGCTGCTTTGTTGTTTTTGAGTTGCTTGATAATTGCCGTAATCTCTTCCCTATCAGGGGCTTGCGAGTCTGGATGCGTAAACCCCGAAAAGTCGAACATAAGTTTTTCTTCGGGTGGACTTCCATTGAGAAGGGTGCTGAAATATTCGGCTAACATTTTGTAGTTATTTTTTGTGTTAGTTTCCAACGCGCCATCGGATTTTCTGAAGCAAAGTGTGGCCGCTTGGTATCCTCGCAAGTTTTCTCTGAAAGTTTTGTAAAAATCTCTAGTATTATTATTGGTGAAATCCTTCTGAATTTCGTGACACCTATTATTATCGTATCTCCGTTTTTCTCTTCTAATTACTTTGGAGGCCTGTTTTTGAGTTGTAAGGAAATTCTCCCAGTTTTCCTCATTTTTATGGCCGATAAATTTTTCCAAGCAGTTATTCTCTTGTCGACTGCTTGGTCGTAGATTAAGTTCCACCAGCGGTGTTTCCTGGTGCGAGGAGGTTGTCCTAGTGTGATGGCTTTCTGAATATTCTTTGTAGGGATTTCCCAATTCGTCGATTCTTCCTGATTGATTTGTGCAATGATTGTATCCTTGTGAAGTTTCAGATATTCTGGATCGGACCTAACTTTTCTGGGTGTAAATTTTTTATTTCTGTTGGGTTGAAATTTTGTTTTTATTTGGAGGAGATAGTGATCCGAATCAAAGACGCCTTTACGAGTTCTAACATTCAAAATTTCCTTTACGTTGTTCTTGGAAATTGCGACATGATCAATTTGATATTCACCCTGCTTGAGACTGGGCGATCTCCAAGTAGTTAGCTTATGTGCAGGTTTTTGAAATTGAGTACTCATGATTTTGAGTTCGAAGTTCCTACAGAACGCGATTAACCTTTCACCGTTCTTGTTGGTACGTTTGTGTTTAGTATGGGGACCCGTAGTGTCTTTGAATTTCCTTTCCTTACCTAGCTGTGCGTTAAAATCTCCTAGCAAAATTTTCACGTGGTGTTTTGGTATTTCATTGGTTGTTTCTTCCAATGTTTCCCAAAAATCTTGTACGCTTTCTGGAACGGTTTTGTTGTGGTGATTAATGGGAGCGTGCACGTTGATTAAAGTGTAAGCTTTATTAGCTGATTTGATAGAAAGCAACGAGACTCTCTCGTTGGGCGATGTGAAATTAATAACCGAGTCTAGTATGGAATTGTGTATCGCGAATCCGGTACCTAGAAGCGGTAATTTGCCCATTACTTTCACGGCAGGTTTCCCTTTGTAGATTCTGAAACTGTCGGTGTCGAAATGATTCTCGTCCATGAATCGTGTTTCTTGGAGAGCGGTGATTTTGAGATTGAACTTTCTCATGGTGTTGGTGAGCTGCTTCAGTTTACCTATTTTAGCGAGTGTATTAACGTTAATTGTACCGATGTGATGTTTTTGTTTGATCTTGAGATAATGGAAGGTTTTTGAGAAGCTCCGATTCTTCTCCGCATGGTGTCCCTGATCCCCCAGAATCCGATGATCAGGTGAAGCCAGTCTTTCGACTGGTGCCTGTGGTAGTGATACTTTGATCTTGTTTTCCATCATGCGTTCAAGCTGAATAGAGCTTAGGGGTGGTCTCAATTGAGACCACAGGGTGTACGACTCGATTTTTGAGTTCGAGAAGATTGAAATACAGCCGCCTCAACTAGAGAAACAGACGCTGACCACTGGCCGTCAGATACTGAACAGACGCCAATGGATTTGTTTAGTTAGTTTTTGGTTCGCCCTGTGTATCAGTGTCTCCTATATAGAGGAGACTTTTCCCTATCCGCCACCTGGGGAGGCGCCCGATGGGGGTACTAACAACCCCACACGAGATATACATATATATATATATATATATATATATATATATATATATATATATATATATATATATATATATATATATATATATATATATATATATATATATATATATATATATATATATATATATATATATATATATATATATATATATATATATATATATATATATATATATATATATATATATATATATATATATATATATATATATATATCATTAATCAGAAGGAGTATTGGCTGGTAATTTAAATGTAACTGTTTGGGTTATAGGAAAATGAAAAGCCACTATGAATAGGTTTTATTCAATTTGGATGCCTGGTCTATATTTCGATTGTGATTACAATCTTCATCAGGACTCTGAAAAACATTAACATACAATTATACTTGTAAAAAATTGTGTTTAACAACTTACGGCAAACTAAGAATAAAAGGTATGGCCAACAACCATCCAACAGGAATATGTTATTTAAAAATAATAATAAACAGTAAATAATAAGCAGAATTTAAAACAATTCAAAACAATAATCAGTAGAAATTAAAATTTTAAAATTGTAGGTATAAAAATGTTCCCATATGCTAACCAAAAATAACGACTTGTTAACGATCGAATGAATTGACAGGAAGCACAGAGAACATTGACACCGAAAAAGGAACACAGAGGTGAGAGAATAGAATACCGTAGTCACAAATGTCATGTCTCCCACTTAACACATAAAAGTCTAACAAGGTTGGAGAATGTCTGCGAAGGGTATATATATATATATATATATATATATATATATATATATATATATATATATATATATATATATATAATAATAATGTATCCCAATGTTCCGTTGGTTGCCCTATGAAGATTAAACATCTTAAATGTTTATTAAAGTTGTCGTGTAATGCTCTTAATTGCGTGAGGGATTCATTTTTGATTACATTGAGATTGAAAATGGATTTTACGTGAGTATTTATTACAAGTTTTTTGTTGTCGTAACGTTCTTTAACATATCCCAAGCAATAAAATAATTTTCATTTGTCGTATCGAGGCATTGGATCAGTTCGGCTGCTTTCCCTTTCAAACATGATATAAGTTAAATAAATTTCCGAATATTATTCAAAGAAGTATTATGGTGTACCATAGACTGAAAAATATCTGAAAACGTTAGCCATTCCTGAAAAGAACCTCGGAATTCTGGCAGATTTATTGGTGGTAATTTAATAAATTCAAAATTATTAACCGTGTTATCATTCGAACTAGGGGATGAATATGGTAAGTTGAAAATATACTTTTTTGCCTGTGATACAATTTTGAAGTAATTATTCTCAAATGATTCTATTTCTAATTCATTGTCTGTGCCTGTGATTGAATCTATTTCCATCTGGACGTCGTCAAACACGTGGTTCAAAAGTTCAATTTTTTGTAATCTACTTGTTAATTCCAAAATGTCAGAAGTATCAAAGTTATCTAAGTAGTTTTTAAATCTACGGAGCTTACTTTTGATTGTACGACGTTTGATTTGTAACTCTCCCAATCTATTTTCTTTTTTCGTGCCATTTTAATTTTGTAAGAACCTAAAGGAAAAAAGATGTGCGTAAGAAGCAAAAATAAATTTAAAAATCAGGATAGTAGGGAGGAAGTATTTGACTTAATCTTCATTGGTGGATTGCACTAGTACCTTGTAAGTCGTCGATAAATGTCACGAGCTGTGGTGAGTTCTCCGTTTGTAGGTGTTCTTTTTTTTTTCTTTTCTTGATTATATTTCACACTGGTAGAAAACGTGTTTGTTTTCTTCACTGGTTATTTCGGTTTGAAGGACCATGTAAGCACAAATATGTGGAACTTTTTGTGTAGAGTAAAGTAATAGAGTGGACTGTATATATTTAATGGTATGTAGTAAGTAATAGTACGTAGTATATTTAAATCTTTACTAACTGAAAATACAATTCAAACGGGTATTTATACTATCTGCATCTATGGTGGACTACATGGTAACATGTATAAGATGCAGAAACAAGGGAATGGAATTCCTAGTCATACAAAACTGCACATCCTCATTGGTGTTTTGGGGGGTCCTATCAATAAAGAATCGGTACTAGGTAATGTGGTACTAGTTGTTTGTTGCAACCTAGTACCACACTGCGTCTGATTGACATCGATAATAGCTTCCCAATACGATGCAGTCGTAATAAAAATTTCTTTACCTGGAAATAATGAATTAGTGATGATTCAAATTTTTTTAAAGATAAACATACATTCATTGTCACTTCATTCGTATATTTGTTTGATGTAAAACCAATCAATGCGGAAGCAAATATTTTGGCGAGAGTACTGACAACTGTCGCAAGAGATCAGCGCAAGAAATATCGAAATAAAACTCTAAGGGAGCTGCCTACACAAATGTTGTCAACGGAGAAGTAGTGTAGACAGCTTCTGATAGTTTTTATTTGAAATATTTGGATTTAAAGTTTAGTATCTAAAATCTAAATAAATGTCAACTGAATTTTTGTGAAAAAACACTACCTATATCAGCATAAAGATTATTGCAGATCGCTCTCAAATCCTTTCGTTCGGGTAGTTTTCAAAAAGACAAAAATATAATAGTTTTAATGTTACTTTAATGCAATTTTCTTGATTGGGACATTGAACTCAAAGAATTTGAGAGATAATTGATCAAGAAATATTGGGTTATCCTTTGATGCTATTATCGTGCAGTCATTCAAATATTATTCAAGGACAACTATATGCCACTTAAAAGCGGCTTACCAGCGGTTTTGTATTGAGTAGTACATTTCTCAATTTTCTCATACATTTAGTTATCAGAAATAGTGAGCAGATCTACTTCACCTGATGTAGTTATATGAATGTTGAACTGGGCATCCCGGTAACTCGATACCCGGCTTTAAGACGCTTCCGAACTCGATCTATCTAAGTAAAACGATTTCTGCGTACCGCCCAAAAAAGTTATGTTCAGTTATATAGAAATGTTGACCGTTGTATGTTCAAAAATATTCCTTATAATTACCCAAGTACTAACTTTTTCTTTTCTTCAAGAAAATTGGAGTTCTTGCTTCTGAATTTTTTTGTTTGCTTTATTTTCCTCCTTTACTTCTTTCTTCAATTCTTTCTCCTTTTGCGAATTCCAAGTTTTGAAACGCACCACTTCTTCTTTCATACTTAACATTAACCTATAAAGTTTATTGAAAAGTTTTTAAAAAAAGCTCATGCCATTTAAGGCTTGCATACAAAATGTTTGTATTTCATTCTAACTTAAAGAAAAATTTATAAATGTTTCTTTTTCGTGTCTGCTTCAACGTTCTTGACAATTTGTTCTCAATGAAATACTATATTAAGTCATATTATACAGTATAATGAAAAATTGTCAATACACCTTCATTGAAATTATCTAAGATTTCTAACTCTCAATCTATTTTCTTTGTTCAGTGCCATTTTAATTTAGTAAGAACGTAAAGAAAAAAAGGATGTGCGTAAGAAGCAAAAATAAATTAAAAAAACAGGATAGTAAGGAGGAAGTATTTGAGTTACTCTTTATTATTGGATTGCACTAGTACCTTGTATGTCGTCGATAAATGTCTCGAGCTGTGGTGAGTTCTCCGTTTGTAGGTGTTCTTTTTATTTCTTTTCTTTTCTTGATTATATTCCTCACTGGTAGAGAAGGTGCTTGTTTTCTTCACTGGTTAGTTCGGTTCGAAGGAGCATGTATAAATTTGTGGAACTTTTTGTGTGGAGTAAAGTCGAAATCGAGTGAACTGTATATATTTAATTGTATGTAGTAAGTAATAGTACGTATTATATTTGAATCTTAACTAACTAAAATACAATTCTAACGGGTATTTATACTATCTGCATCTATGGTGAACTACCTGGTAACAGGTATAAGATGCAGAAACACGGGAATGGAATTCCTAGTCATACAAAACTGAACATCCTCGTTGGTGTTTTGGGGGGTCCTATAAATAAAGAATCGGTATATAGTTATTGAAAATTTCATAACCTGGAAGTAATGAGTTAGTAATGATTCATACATTTCTTTGTTCCAAAAGGTCTGTCATCACTTCACTCCCTTCACTAAGGTTTTCTGGCGTAAAATCAATTAATTTAGGTGCAAATCTCTTGGCGCGGTTATCAGCCGGCATTCTAATTTCCTTAATTTCAGATATTCAGGAAAGAAAATGAACATTTCTCATTAGAAAAATGTTAACAACAGAGCTTACTTATCTTCATTATGAATTTTACATATGCAAGTTTCTGTGACATTACAACCTCATTGCTCACCACTCACAGCAAATAAGATAAAATGCTCAAGTGATATTTTATGAGAATATTTCATTTTCACACTGAACAACAAAACCACAAAACGTCAGAGCAATATTTCTCAATAGCTTTCTGCTACTTCAAATTATATATTTCAGCTGAAAATGAATTCTTGAATATTTTGTATTATATATTATATATAATACAAAAAAAATTTTGTATGATACTAAATTTGTCCTTTTGTGGGCATTATTCATAGTTGTAATTCTTGTATCAATTGAATGAATGTAATTTTACAATGTAAGGAATATTTCTCAATAAATGTTATTATTATATGTCCCATGTGATACACTCTAGTGTCTCACATAAATCATAAAATTATTCAATACCTCATTGGTGTTTTGGGGGATCCCAACAATAAAGAATCAGTACTAGGTGTTTTTTGCAACCTTGTACCACACTGCGTTTGATTCACATCGATAATAGATTTCCAATAAGATGCAGGCGTCGTTAATAAAAATTTCATAACCTGGAAATAATGAATGAATAAGTGATGATTCAATTTTTTTTAACGATAAACATACATCTATTTGTTGCATTAAATAAATTTAAGAACGGTGAGTTGTTTTCAAGTATTGCGAGGTCAACCCATCCATAATGTGTTCCCTAAGTTTTTGATAATTTTTCTTATATCCTGTTGTTCTTTTATTTGAGTAGTACTCTTTTTTTGAGCGAAATATTTACTTTCAGTAGTTTGTTATCTATTTGATGAATCATTTTCGAGTCTGCAATTTTTTCATTTGTTTAATGTTCGGTAGGTTGATAATTTTATGTAGTTATTTTGAAGAAGTGTTGTAAGACAGGTTCTATATAGATTTTATGGCCCTCTTCTGCATGCCTTGAACTCTTTTTATATTCGAGACTGATGTATTTGACCATATACTTAACAAGTAAGTTAATGTGGAGTGTATATAGGAGAAGTATATTGATTTTTTGGCTCTAAGATTTGAATATGGGTCTACTTTTCTGAGTGCTCCTATCAGTGGTATTAATTATTTAGTTATGTTATCTATGTGTTCTGTACATTCTAGTTTTGTATATATCGTTAGTCCCAGGTAGCTGAATTCATTCGATTCGTTGATATTTGCTCCATTTATTTTTATGTTGATTGTTGTTCTTTTCATATTTTTTTTGATGAAATAGTGGAGCAACTGTTTTATCCAGATTTATAATTAATTTATTGTTTTGTAGCCAACTTTGAAATTGCATTACATCTTGGTTTATATCACTTTGTAGAGTTTTTAAATTTGACCTTTCATAATAAAGTGCTATGTCATCAGCGATCATGTAGTGTTGCCACACATTCCTGATGTTTTCAGGTCTTCTACATATAGAAGATATAGTAGAGGGCCCAACACTGAACCATGAGGAACTCCTTCATTTACCCTTTTCTTCGGGACTTTTTGTCTGATTTATTTGTGTATATTACTTCCTATCTTTCAGAAATATTCCAATGAATTTGTGCGTTTTTCCGAAAATGCCCATGCTTTCGATTTTTTGCAGCAGAATTTCATGATCAACAAGGTCGAACGCCTTCTTTAGATTTATGAAGATAATGATCACATACTTTCTTGAATCTAGACTGTAGCATATGTTCTGTATTAAATCTACCGCTGCACCTAAGGTCGAGCTTTTTTTTTGGAAGCCATATTGATGTTTTGAAAATTTTATGGAGGAGCATATTCTGTCTTTTAAGTAAGTAAGTTAGTAAGTAAGTAAGTAAGAATTTATTTTCCTCCGATCATAAAGATATGGAACACGTCAGATATTACAAAAGCACATACACAATTAGACATGATTGAAAATTATTCAAAAATGACATCACATTATCACAATTCAATTCTATCACAGTAGAAATACCAGTCAAAACCGAAAATATCCACTTAAATATTAGAACCTAAAATATTCCTCCAAATTGTAGAACGAATAATCTATAAAAAAAATTATTTAATTTCCTTCTAAAAACACAGAAAGAATTCATATTTTTGATGTTATATGGCAGCTTGTTGAAGATTTTTATTCTCATAATCAAAAAAGATTTATGAGTTTTTTTTGAATGATATGTTGGAATCCTGAGTAAGTCTCGTCTTCTAGTATTCATTAATTGTATGTCACCATTTGTCTCAAATTTTTGTTTGTTCTTATACACATATGAATTTTATATTATAAACACATTTCTAAGATATATAAGACAAAAAGTGTGTGAACTCTCAGATCTCTAAAATATGGCTTACATGAGACAAAATTAGAAAGTCCACAAATTGTTCTCAGAATTTTCTTTTGCGCCCTGAACACATTCAAAGAGCCCGATGAATTTCCCCAAAAACAAATTCCATATCTCAATCGGGATGAGACAACTGCCGAATATACCGTCAGTAACAAAGGTAGAGACAAAACAGATATTAGATTTCTAAAGAGGAAACAAAAGGAACTCAAACCCCAGGTCAAGGATACGCAATACTGGGTCCAGTTTACATTTTCATCCAAACCGATGCCAAGAAATTTGAGACTAGGTTTTCGCTCAATATGTATATCATCAAACTCAATTCCGATATGCATGTCTCCTCTGTTTTGCACCTTGTGAAAACGGATGTAGTTTGTCTTTTTGAGGTTTTAGTATAGGGAATTCCCGCTAAACCAATCCACCAGAACCTGCAATTTTCGATTTCCATCCACCGCAGTCCGAGTCCCATTCTCATCAGATACTATGGAAGCTAAATCATCAGCAAACATGGCGAAGTCTGTCCCGAGATTCCTAGAGATATCATTCACATATATAATAAACAAGAATGGTCCCAAGACCGACCCATGTGGTACCCCGATGTTATTGATACGAGAATTGGATGACATGGTTTTTCTTTCATTTCCTTCTATATATGTGATCAAAGTATACTGTCGCCTATCTCTTAAATAGCTACGCAGCAACTCCAAGACAATTCCCCTCACCCCGTAAGCATTCAGCTTCTCAAAGAGCAACCTATGTGAGATACAGTCGAATGCCCTACTGAGGTCACAAAAGACCCCAGCAGGGCACTCACCGTTCTCCAACTTAAGGTATATTGCTTCCATCAAATGGAACAAAGCATCGGATGTTGAACGACGTGGCACAAACCCATACTGATTCCACATGATTAAATTAGTTTTCAAGAAAAATTCAGTCAATTCAGGAAAGCATACTCAAATAATTTGGAAAAACTGGATGACAAAGCAATAGGTCTGTAATTATCCAAAACGGATTCATCCCCTTTCTTATGGAGTGGAATTATTTTACTTATTTTTTGTACCTTTGGAAAGACACCAGACTCAAAAGATGCATTCAGAACGCAAGTTAGAGGAGATATAATTAGATGTAAAGATTGTTTCAAAATAAAAGTCGGAACCTCATCATAACGACTAGAATATTTTTATATTCTAGTGGTTATTATTTTTTCCTTCAACAAAGCCTCCAGTTCAATTTCCGTATATGGTCTAAGATACATCGAGCTACAATTCTGCGGCACTACCTCACTACTAGAATTTTTAGAAATACAATCAACAACACTGTGAGGTGCATCGATAAAAAAATCATTGAAAGAATCAACAACAGTCCTAGGGTCATCATGACATACACCATTCACAGAGCTTTTAATTTTGCGATTATTAAATTCAAGATTTTTTTTTTTAGTTAAGTCAGATAATACGTTCTATGCACTTTTTGAAATGTTATTGGATGCATATATTTTATTTTCATAAAACATTTTTTTGTCGTGTAAGACCAGTTGAAAATGCTCTTTTTTCATAGAATTATATAAGATTGCTAAATTTGGAAATTTATTTCTTAAATGGAACATATCATTGAGCCTCTGACTAGAAATTTTAAGACTCTTTCAATGATTTTGGAAAATGTTGAAGTCACAGCTATTGTTCTATAATTACCTGGATCTGTTTTAGTCCCTTTTTTGAAAATTGGTATTACTTTTGAGATTAGGCATTGTGGTGGTATGTCTCCAGTCTTGAGTATTTCATTTATGAAGTTGAGAAGTTGTGTTTTGATTTTTGGTAGTAGTAGTTTTATATCATGTGTTGAGATGCCGTCATTTCCTGGAGCAGTCCTTGATTTTAATGATTCCAATATTTGGTTTATTCTTTTTCGGAGCATTTCTTTATGTAAATTGATTTATCACTTTTGTCAGTTTTATCGCGGCTGTAATTCGATTGGTCCTTTTGTTGCTTCTCTATATTTATGAAGTATTCATTCATTTTGTTGCATATGTCTTCTTTTCTTGTTTACTCTTTTCCATCAACAATTGCATTTTTATTTGGCCCTTGAATATAAATCAGTACCTTATTACAGTCCCAAATTTTTGTTGTGTTTTTATTTGCATTCAGGAATTTGTTACTGTATAATTTTTTTTTAGCATTTCTTATCTTCTTGATGGAAAAATGGAAAAGGAATTCCGTATTTTCGTCAAGTACCTCTGTGAATGAAGACTGATATATGCCAAGGTATCTCTATTCGATTGAGGTAGATCGAACATTGCCTGGAAAAGCATCTGTGTATCGTTTTCTTTTGCGGCTCTAACGAAATCTTTCCGGAGATGGTTTCTAATTAGTGGTTCCAGAGCCCTCAAAAAGTCTAAATTTGAAATTCTAATCAGGTAAATTTCTTTTGAATTGACCTCAATCACTTGGCAACGCATGTAATGTAATGATTTATAGATATAGTTTCAAAACCATGGAATATCACATTTTGGGGTGGTCCACCCCAAAAAAAATTTAGGGGTGCACCACCCTTAACCGAAAATCGGCACCCGAAAATCGGTTGAGCCGTTTCAGAGGAGTTCAATAACGTACACCGTGACACAGAATATTATATATTAGACATATAATTATTCGCTTTAAATTGAGCTACAGATAGTCTTGAGATTTGCGCAATGCTTCGTTTACAGGATCCGTCTTTTGTTTTTATGGTTACCACTCGAACAACATTGTCTTTTCCGCCGTGTAGTTCTGTTATTCTACCAAGTTTCCACTGCTGTGGGGGAGTGTCTTCATGGATTATAACTAGATCACCAATTTTTGCATCTGCATTCTTATTAGTGGAACTCCACTCAGTTCGTGGTTGTAGCGAACTTAAGTATTCTATTGACCATCGATTCCCAAAATGTTGCTTAATTTTCTGTAGTCTCTCGAAGTATATCAGTCTATTATCAAGTACATCAATGAGTTTCTTCTCTGATAAGGCAGTGAGTATATCACCTATTAAAAAGTGGCCAGAAGTAAGGGCAATGAGGACATTAGGATCGTTGGACAGAGGAGTAATAGGACGTGAATTTAGAATTGCTTCAACTTGGCATAAAACTGTATAAAGTTTTTCGAATCTCAAATGAGCATGTTTCAAAACTCTAACTAAATGATATTTGGCGGATTTAACAGCCGCTTCCCATAATCCACCCATATGAGGGTTGTATGGTGGTATAAAGTGCCAATTTATTTCATTATCTAACAAGTGATTTCGTAACCCACCTGACTTTACAGATGTTCTCAATTCTTTAAAAATGTTTTTCAATTCGTAGTTTGCACCTGCGAAGTTTGTACCGTTGTCTGTATAAATGTTTTTAGGGGTTGATGGCCTAGCGATGAATCTTTCGAGAGTGTTGATAAAACCAAAGGTGGTTAGATCACTAACAAGCTCAATATGTACGGCTTTCGTTATAAAACAGACGAATATGAAAATATAACTTTTGACTAGTTTTCTGTTCCTTAGTTCACCATTTTTGACTAGAATTGGACCAGCATAATCAATATCGAAAATGGTCGCGTGGTATTGAAGAGTGACTCAGGTAGATTTCCCATAAGTGGCATTTTAAGAGAAGGTTTCGTTTTAAAACATGTTACACATTTATGTATAACTTTTTTTGTCGCATTCTTTCCGTTTATTATCCAATATTTCAATCTCAATGATGCCAATGTAGCTTGTATACCTGCGTGAAATTGTTTTTTATGTTAGTTCATAATAATGAGAGTTGGTAAATTATGATTAGAAGGCCATAAAATTTGGTGTTTTCTTTCCGTAGTAATACCAGCGTATTTTAGACGACCCCTTACCCTCAGAATCCCATCATTATCAATGAAGGGTGATAAACTGTGTAATGTGCTTCTTTTTGAAACCTAACCCTTGAACCTTATTTCGTTCAGTTCTTCATAAAAATATTTTGTTTGAACTCCTTCAAGGAGTATTTCGAATGACAATTCAATTTCTGAGATACTCAAACCGTTGGTGAGTTTCAGTGCGTTTTTTTTAGAATTATGTATAAATACGTAAGCAACTACTCTCAATGCCTTATTAAGATTAGAATATTTCTCAAAAATAGATTGATCGGTAAAGTACGTCGAAACCGAAGCAATAACTGCTGTTTTTTGTTTTTCTGGTATTTCTAACAGTGAGGAATACAAGATATCTTGCGTTGGCCAAAATTCTTCGTCTTGCGTTAAAAATTTGGGGCCTTGCCACCAAATATCAGAATTCTGTAATACTTGCGCTGTCGTTCCTCTAGAAAGTATATCCGCTGCATTTTGTTCTGAATTACCATGATTCCACTCAGATTTCTCTGATAGTTGCTGAATTTCTGTAATGCGGTTACCTACGAATGTTTTCCAAGGAGAAGGCCCTCCTCTTATCGACGATAGTACTATTCTAGAGTCGCACCAATAGTACTCTTTCGAGAAGGTTAACTTTAGGCTTTGAAAGCATTTTTTAACTAAATTGGTTAATAAAAGTGCACCGCATAATTCAAGTTTTTGAAGTGATATAGTTTTCAACGGGCTTGTACGGTTTTTTGAGCAAAGTAATTCAGAGTATTTATTATTTTGAGAATCAGTGGAAGCAATATAAATAACGGCGCCATAAGCTAGTATTGAACTGTCAGAAAATCCGTGTAATTCTATCAAAATATAAGTAGCTATATTAGCTTGGCGTGGTACCGTGGAATTGATGGCCAGTAATTGTTCACAAAATTTTTTCCATTCAGTGAACAGGTCAAGAGGAACAAACATTTCTTTTTTAGTCCCTTACCGCGGACTGTGATTGGGCTTAACAGTCCTAAGGGATCAAAAATTTTACTTATTGTGGATAAAATTTCTCTATTGTTTACTGAGTCGTATTCGGGTAACCTAACCGTGAATTTAAAAATATCTAATTGGTGATTCTAGTTTAAGCCTAAAGTTTTGGACGTTTCTTTATCACTTATAGTGTAATCAATCGACTCACCACAGTCTATATCCTGTAACAGTTCTTTATGATTTGAGTAAAATTTTCGGAACGCAAAACGAGCACTGCCTTTAAAATCTCAATTATTTGATTTCGTAAATCAATTCCGTTTTCTGTTGTATCAGTCCGTGTAAGTAAGTCATCAACATAAAAGATTTTCAGAATAGCTTCACTTGCTATGGGTTATTTTTCTTGAGACTCATATGCACTTTGATTCAATGCTCTAGTGGCAAGAAAACTGAAAGGTCTTAAACCGAAGGTTACACGTAAGATTCTATAATGATTTATCGGGTGATTTCTGTTAGTACGTCGAAGTATTCTTTGTAAATTAGCGATTTGTTTGGAAACTAACACTTGTCTATACATTTTCTCAATATCTCTTTTAGCAAATGATGAAGTCATAAAGCTTGTCATACTGGCAGAATCAAGTAAAGCACGTGCTTGTATTGGTTGGCATTCATGGTCTAAAACATTTATTAAAACTATGGCTAAAAGTGTTTAAGATTTCTTATTGTTTGTTAGTTGCATGTTACATGTGGTTCTTGCAATATCTGTTACTTCTTCGCTAATTGTGTCTGCGAGAGCATTCGAATCTTATGGACGCGTAACTTCTCAATTGTGGGTATTTTCATTATATTGAACGTTTATTATCATTATCATTAATTTCATTTAACATATGTAATAAGTGGTGATGTTTCCGTCCACAGTACTTGCATGTTGTTGAGTTACAATTATTGCTCAAATGATTAGGAAGTAAACGGTTTAGACATAACTTATTTTTTTTTTTAATTCTGAATACAGTTCTGAGTTCTTAATTTTTTCGATTTTCTCACAATTATAATTAAAATGATTTTGTTTCCAAAATGCACAGATTAATTTTGCAGCAACTACATGAGAAACGGCTCTGTTCGAATTATTATTGAAAATTACTTGTTTTGATGCACTAAATTTATTATGAAAATGGTCAAAACTTATTTCATTATGACTAGCAATCGTTTCCAAAAATTTGCAACGTTTTGCAAGAAATTCGTTGAAATCTGTTATCGTGGGACATTGTCCTTTGAAAAATCTTACTAATCTTTTCTAGATTTGCAATCTAACTTCGAAGCAAATATATATATATATATATATATATATATATATATATATATATATATATATATATATATATATATATATATATATATATATATATATATGTATATATATATACATATATATATATAATAATGTATCCCAATGTTCCGTTGGTTGCCCTAAGGAGCTTAAACATCTTAAATGTTCATTAAAGTTGTCGTGTAATGCTCTTAATTGCGTGAGGGATTCATGTTTGATTACATTGAGATTGAAAATGGATTTTACGTGAGTATTTATTACAACGTTCTTCTTCAACGTATTTATTACAGTCGTAACGTTCTTTTAACATATCCCAAGCAATAAAATAATTTTCATTTGTCGCATCGAGGCATTGGATTAGTTCGGCTGCTTCCCCTTTCAAAGTTTCATGATATAAGTTAATTAAATTTCCGAATATTATTCAAAGAAGTATTATGGTGTACCATAGATTGAAAAATATCTGAAAACGTTAGCCATTCCTGAAAAGAACCTCGAAATTCTGGCAGATTTATTGGTGTTAATTCAATAGAGTCAAAATTATTAACCGTGTTATCATTCGAACTAGGGGATGAATTTTGTAAGTTGAAAATATACTTTTTTGCCTGTGACACAATTTTGAAGTAATTATTTTCAAATGTTTCCATTTCTAATTCATTGTCTGTGCCTGTGATTGAATCTATTTCCATCTAGACGTCGTCAAACACGTGGTTCAAAAGTTCAATTTGTTGAATTCTACTTGTTAATTCCAAAATATCAGAAGTATCATATATATATATATATATATATATATATATATATATATATATATATATATATATATATATATATATATATATATATATATATATATATATATATATATATATATATATATATATATATATATATATATATATATATATATATATATATATATATATATATATATATATATATATATATATATATATATATATATATATATATATATATATATATATATATATATATATATATATATATATATATATATATATATATATATATATATATATATATATATATATATATATATATATATATATATATATATATATATATATATATATATATATATATATATATATATATATATATATATATATATATATATATATATATATATATATATATATATATATCTTACCTATAAAAGAGGCAAATTAGCCGAAATACAATCTTTACTCAAAAACAAATACAAATACAAATACAAATCTTATGGAAAATTCAAATTCACTACCCTACGTACTATCAGTTTAAATGACCTCGGTGAACCAGAAAAAAAGTCAATGTCATAGGATACCTGGTTCCTAAGCCACAGAATATACATTTATTATATAATTCATTCGTGGGCTGCAATAGTGGCACAACGGTGGAGATAACCAGTCGGTAATTTCTTTCATACAAAACGCACTCATCAACACATTTGGTTTCTTGGGACAATCTAAACTTGCAGCAAATTTCAGACTGTCTGAATTTGTTCAGAATTTTCTCTTTGTGTTCGCTACGTTGAGGACCAAACTGTCAGAATCGTAGATGATTTTTTAACATTTGTTCCTGTTTATGACGTTAATGATGCAGGTTTGGCTAACACAATATAAGAAACATTGTCAACTTTAGGGCTTGACTTGAACAAAACGAGAGGACAGGGATACAATGGTGCTGCCACGATGATTGGGTAATTTAGAGGACACCAAGCTTCAATCAAAGGAAATTTATAGTTGGTTCTATATCTTCACACATTCTAAACTTTCGTTTGTCTGATGCAAGCAAAATACTCTCAGTAAGAAGTGGGTGTAATAAAATAAGTCTGTGGGTTTTTTCATAGGTCAGAAAAAAAACAGATATATTGAAATCGACAATAACTGAATCTATCATGTCATGAACAAAAGAAGAAAAAAATTATTAAACTCGGCTCACACGTACTAGCACACTAAAGTTTGGCCCACAACAAGCCAAAGGTTGACCATACCTGCTCTAGAGCATGACAATTAACTTTTTCGTGACAGGATCAATGCGTACTGGAAAGTTCATCTCGTTCCTTCGATAGAGAAAACTCAGTTGATTACTTCATATTCAAAATGAATTGAGATATCAAGAAATGAATGATATAATTAATGAATTCATTCACCATAATCGGTTTCGCTTCATCTGAAGTATTTCTTGCGTTAACTGTTTAATTTTTATTTCATTTCTTAGTTTTTGTTTGACAATACGACTTTGCTCATTCAATTTGTTTCTATTGTATTTTATTTGCCTCTCCACTTCTTTAGCCTGCTTTCGTCGCTCTTGAAATATTTCGATAGGAGCATTCTGCTCCACATTTTCCAGTTCTTGAAGATCGCTTTTCCCTTCTTCTAATGCTGTAAAACAGAAGTTCGTGAAGCATCCATATTTACCACATTATACTCCATTATATCAATAATTAAAAGTTATAAAACCTTCATATTGTATCGATAAAATATTGAGTTAAATTAAAAGGAATTTGATTCCTTATTATCAACTAAACAAAGTATCTGAAAAATTTGTACTTTATAAATTGAATTAAATGTAATTATATATAATTTAATATGTCAACACATAAAATCGGCCTTTGATTAAATGAACATAAAAAAAACAAACTCTGTGAAATATAACAACTGTGGCACAACTCAAAAAATTCAAAACAAAAGAATACGAGTTCTGCAATGCGGTCCCCAGCATTGCAGATTAATATTTTTTCCTGTAGAAACATCAGCGAAGCTTGTAGTTCAGTACTTCACCAACAGATTGCAGAAACGCCACTGTTGTGTTCATTGTATTTCAATACAAGGCGGAACTTCAAACCTTTTAATCACAAAACCTGACTTTTTGTGTTGTGCCACTATTGCAGTTCACGAGAGATATATTGATCTATAATATATATGTGCTTAAACTACCACGAAATCGGATTATTATTGGTTGTCAGTATCAAGTTCATTGCAAAATTTTAACTTCATCTTCAGTTAAATTTTTAATCATGCAAAGTTTTAAGAGCTTTTAGAGGTGCTTCTGATTTTACAATTTATTGATGTGTTGGTAAATTAATAGATCATTCCACAGTATTAGACTAGTTTTCATTTTTTGGTTCCTAATGTTATGTGAAATTCATTGCATTATTTTAGAGAAGTAACAGAAACAATATGTATATGTAACATATATATGAATAAATTTATTTACCACAACAGAATCGTTCCTATTTTCACAAAAAGAGTCTTCGGGTGCAGTTGTGCTTCTTGCAAACACATCCGTTATATTTTTACCATTTGCTACTGCACCTAGAAATATCTCTTATATATAGATAGATAGATAGATAAAAACTATATATATATATATATATATATATATATATATATATATATATATATTATTCCAAAAACCAAATCAACATTGACCAAGTTTTTTGTTCCGCACTCTTTATTTAGTAGACAATTTATGGTATTGGGAACAAATATGCTGACAAACTCAGTTTAAATGCCGACGTTTCGTCTTATTCAATGACATCTTCAAAGGCTACAATCGAACAAGATGACAAACAAATTAATACATAAAAAGGTGAAACATCAAAAGTACGTACCTAAATTGATTAAACACTTTCACAATTACTCAGCATCATGAAATTTAGAAATCTCACAAAATTACATTTAATTTGCATTGGTAGATTATCAAACATCATACATCCACACTGCGAGGATGCAAACAGACTGGCTCAAGACCTGGATGCCTATATGTAAATGAATAAACAAATAACGAACGACGACGGTGAACATACAAGCGCGATAATTCACAAACAATATGGTCAGAAATTTTAACATAGAAAACGAGAGGCTAACAAAAATTGATACAGTTAGTCTCAGTTATATCAAAACTGCTAAAATGGACACAAAACAAAAACGAAATATTCAAAATATGGAACAGAGCATCGAATAATCTGCAGTCATTAAACACAATGATATTGATCATGTAGAAATGCAATTACGCTTATTAAATCGAGTTTTTATTTTGTCAATCAAATCACTATAGATATTAGAGAGATTTTTGGAATCAGTCTTGTTATTAACTGTATTAGCTTTAATTTTGATGAAAATCATTTCTTTGAAGAGACGTTTTGAGAGGTTGCTCTCAATATTTAAAACAGTTGGGTTCAGGAAATTAAACTCATGATTCTCTTGGACAGAGTGAATTGTAAGACCTGTGCTGTCTTTTTTACCCCTGTCTTTCTTTGCCAAGTTGCAATCAGATTTGTGTCCCCTAATTCTACCGATCAAATTCTGATTTGTCTGACCAATATACCGACTTTCACAATTATTGCATTTGTAATACTATAAATGCAATTTGAAGTCTCCAATGTAGCTGTTTTATCCTTCAAGCGGGAAAACAAACTTCTCCCTGTTTTCAGGTAATATGAAACACCAATTTCCGTATCGGAGTTCAAAATTAGTGATAACTGTTTCGTTACTTCAGGGATGAAAGGTATTTTATATCTAGAAATATTAGGACTATGGTCGATTTCATTGTCTGAGAGTGAAGATCTCAAATTAGGATCGTTGCATTGCATATGCCAAAGTCTGTTTAGAAGGTTTTTGGGGTAACCATTCTTTCGGAAAAAAATTAATATACCAATTATAATTTGACTTACGGGAAGTTTCATCACAGAGCCTGATGATCTTACTAATTGTGGATCTTACAGATGATATTTTATGGAAGTAATTATGTATCGTAATCGTAAAGCCCAGATGCTGTGGGCTTTGAATATAAATCCGTAATAAGACTATCGTCTCTACGAATAATCAATAAATCCAGAAATGGTAATTTAGAATCCATTTCTACTTCTTTAGTGAATTTAATATTAGCATCATAGGCATTGAAACTTTGTAAAACAAACTCTATTTTGTCATCTGGTGAAAGTAACAACAAATCTAATATATATATAGGCCACAATAAAAATTTTCTTGTGGTGAAAAGTATGAATGACAAAAAACACAATTATCGGTATAGCCCGCAACTCAATTGGAAGCAGCCGTTGACACGTGTTTCGAGCTTATTGGCTTTCCTCAGAACGATGTAGCCAAGTTCAAGGTGTACGAACCTGGAGATGGCATCAAAAACAAAAGAACACACCTGCAAAGGAAGTCTCCACTGCTAGGCCTCCACGTGAACTCTACGGGTTTGGAGATTCGGTCAACGTATCGCCAATGTGGCGACTATTTATCCTTTACGGAGTCTTCAACCGACTAAGTAAATAAGGAATGAAGAATTTTCTTGCGGTGGAAAGTATAAATGACAAAAAACACAATTATTGGTATAGCCCGCAACTATCTATCTATCCTTTACGGATAAATAGTCGCCACATTGGCGATACGTTGACCAAATCTCCAAACCCGGAGAGTTCACGTGGAGGCCTACCAGTGGAGACTTCCTTTGCAGTTGTGTTCTTTTGTTGTTGATTCCATTTCCAGGTTCGTACACCTTGAACTTGGCTATGCCGTTCTGAGGAGAGCCAATAAGCTCGAAACGCGTGTCAACGGCTGCTTCCAATTGAGTTGCGGGCTATACCGATAATTGTGTTTTTTGTCATTTATACTTTTTACCGCTAGAAAATTCTTCATTCCTTATATACGTTTATATGCGTTTACGTTTACAGTATAGTTCAGGTGTGTGGCGGCATATGGTTTTTTCGTTCAAACCGCATAATATGTGAGTCATTTTCCTAGGGACATTCAAAATAGATTTTGATGAGGTAGAGATATTGAAAAAAGAACTAAATTATCATAAAAGAACCATGCACGAAATGATACAAATAAAAAAATGCGAAGCCACAATCAATAAAAAAACTGATATAAACAAACTAAGCAATATATACTCATACCTTCTCAATAAAATTTAAGATGATGGCAGTTGGATGATTCGAGATATAACTGAGGCTGATTCCATGACAAATCAACTAAATTGACGAATGACATGTGTCTAATATATGTTATATTGATAATTCATACTTAACTGGTTACAGTGTTGAGAAAATTCTAATGAATTGTTTATTTTTAAAAATTTCTTTTACATAATTTACGTACTTCTTGTACATGTTATCATTATCATAGTTACTGTTGTAGATGTGTCATGTTTATATTTTAACCTCAAATTCGGTAAGGTTATTATAATTTTACCATTTTAACATGTTCTGTTCGACACTTTTGTTAATTGTAGAAGTCCTGAAGATGCAATAAAATATTGCGAAAGCTTGGCTAAGAAAAAAGAGTACAAACAATATTTGCTCAATTGAGTCGAAAACACCTTAACCTCGCTTAATATATATATATATATATATATATATATATATATATATATATATATATATATATATATATATATATATATATACGTATAAGTCACACTTATTATAATCACCTGGCTTACCATGAGTTTTTCAGAGGTTTTCTCATGGTGAAGAAGAAAAAACTTCCGAAGCGAATGCTAAAACAAAAATATTCCTCTGATAATGAAAATCAATGAGTGAAGATACAAAAAAACTAATTTGATTTTTCTAAAAAATAAGTTTGACATTTGGTATCTATAGTAATTCATAAATTCAATTATTCATTAGTTTTGACAAAGTTGTGATATACAACGAAACGTCAACAAAAATAAAGTTTTTCATATTAAAAGAAGCCTGTTATTGCTAAAAATATTCAAAATAAAATAATATTATATATATACAAGTATATATGGCTTTTTGTTTGTTTATTCACGGTGTGTAAAATACAATACTTTAAAATATTCCAAGATTTCAGAGCGATCTGACCACTTATTTTCACATAAATAAATTCTTAGGTTTTCAGTAGCGTCTCATGTGCTCTGAATACCTGCGTGCTTTTTGAGCTCGCTTTGTGACACATGGGCAAGTACTAGGTGAGAAACGTAACTGAAAATAAGAGTAACTTAACATAAATTTGTATGGCTTTTTTATATATGTTTTGCAGAGTATCTTTCAGAAGTAATATCCATCTAGCTTCAAACCTCTACAAGAAATAAATGAACTCCACTCATTTTATGTCAGATTTTTCAATATGTTATTAGGCTAACTATTACGAAGTTATATTCCATTAACCAAACAAATAGTAGTGACCACTCGTCTCGTAAACACAAATTATTCAGCCGAGATTATGAGTAGTGTTGCAACGGAACTGGCATAACGGAAGCAGAAACGGAAACAGATGTCAAAAGTAAATCTTAACAGAAGCGGAAGCGGAAGCGGAAACGGAAACGGAAGCGTTAACACTATGAAAAAAATCACAATTTCGCATTTTAATTTTTTTTTATTAAATTTGTACTTACTTAGTTTAATAATATTCAATATTCAAAATTAAAAAGTGGCAAGTTATATTTTATGAAGAGTAACTTGGCCGCTTTTTCGCCATTAAGCCTATTTCTTGGCAGCATCATTTAACTTCTCAAACTCTGCAAACCGTTCGGCATGAATTGCTTTTAGGTGACTCTTCAAAGCTGTAGTTGTGCGGCCTTTTCGCGAATACACTTTTTCACAAAGTTTGCATTTGGCATTCGAGTCGTCGATTTCATCAAAATAGTTCCAAATGGGACTTGATTTTGGTTTCATGATTGCACTCTTATTGCACTAAATACAACTAGGTATCATGCAAACAATAACAGAAGAAAAAACAACTGAAAATGTCACTACTCAAAGTCACGGGGCGCGGAGATGCGCATAGTGAAATAAAAACAATAACTAAGTAAACGAACTCGTTGTGATATGTTTGTCGTTTGTTTACCGCGCGCGCCCCTCCCCGGAAGGGATTCGGCAATTATCGGCAGCATGCGCGCCTGGCCGATCGTGTATTCGTATTTCGTCCACGCGTGACCTTGCAACCGCCCCCGCGCGCCGTGCCGCCGTCGCATCTGCTGCACCGCTCGTCATCGCTCTCTTCCCGCTTCCGTTCTGAGTTCTGTTATAAAGTTTGCGGAACCAGAAGCAGAAACGGAAGTGAAAAATCATGCGAAACTTCCGCAGTTGCGGAAACGGAAACAGAGTTCTGTTGCAACACTAATTATGAGCGCGTTTAGTTCGAGTGTGTGGCGGCATATGGTTTTTTCGTTCAAACCGCATATTGTGTGAGTCATTTTCCTAGGAACATTCAAAAAGTGTGAAAAATATTAAAACAGCGAATAAAACATGAAAATTAAATTAAATTGTGTCAATTTTTCAATAAAATGAAAATAATTCTTCATAAAACGGAACTGCACCGAATAAATTCATTTTCCCGTATATATGCAATAAATTAATTTACTTAAAACATTGATTAATGATTACTTTCATGTTGAAATTCGTCTTATTTAAATAGAGGTGTGAATATATTGAATAGAAAGTAGGTAATTTTAAATATTTCACTTTGACGCATGCGCATTGCGTTCTCGCTCCCAGTTCTCTACTCCCGGCTTAATAATTTTTTCATTTAGGATCACTGCTATTTGTCTGACTGATGGATTATAACTTCGTTAACTGAATAACATATCCAAAAATTTGACATGTCAAAATAAGTGAATACATTTTCTGTAGAGGTTAAAAGCGCCTGAGAATAGTTCTCATCCATGGAAAGTGCCCGACACTGATGAATACTACTTCAGAAAAATATTCTACAAAACCTATATAAATATAATCCATACACATTTAAGTATAGTTACACTTATTTTTAGTTACCTTTTTCACCCAAGTCTCACAAGGCAAGCTCCACAAGCACGCAGGAATTCAGACCACACGAGACGCTACTGAGAATCTGAGGTCTCGTATATGTGAAGGTAAGTTATATCATATCGCTCTGGGATCTTACTCCAAAAGAGAAACTCTTTTATTAAACGTTTCAAAAGCGATGCGTCTTTTCTTCAGTAATATTGAACTAGAACAGAAAAATATCTTAATAGATAGCATTGAATAGAAATATATACATTACAAATCCTCACCTCTTTATTAGATATTGAATTATAATCTGAAGTAACATACTATGTTACTTCAGATCAAGTTAAAAGTAAAATGTAGCTATTATAAAATTTTTTGTTCAACATATTTTCGTATTATTTTTTCTATTTATGATGAATTGTGTGTTGGTTTAGATGTTCATATAATGTAATATTTATGAAGTTGCTGTAATTTATTGAGACATTTTTCTGGTGTAGATGAATATAATATAACTGACGGACAAAGTAACACTTTTGAAACCAATGTATTTTGCACACATCTAGAATAAGCAAACAAAAAGTAGATTATATATATATATATATATATATATATATATATATATATATATATATATATATATATATATATATATATATATATATATATATATATATATATATATATATATATATATATATATATATACATATATATATATATATATATATATATATATATATATATATATATATATATAATATATCGATTCTTTACAGTAGAGAGCAGAACCCCCATGAGAACCTTTTCCCCTGCTAAAAGCTGATGCTAGTCTATAGCCATTAAAATTATATGATTCGCAGTTTTTCAAGTGATTGCCAATGTTCTGTCAAACCAAAAATTTCAGGATTTTCTGACTCTATGAACCTACACAACTCAACAAAAGAAGTGGCAATACACTGAATATTTTGATGCACTAATGTAATATATGAGTTTACCTTTTTTGTTGTACAATTGAATTTTTGTGAAAAAAATTTTCAAAACTGAAATCTCGAATCAGTACTCCATTTCGCCAGAATTCCTCATTCATTATCTTCTGATACATATCCTCAGATGGTACACCTACACTGAACGACGAATTAATGCCCTTTGAAACCAATTTCTTCACCTCAACAAGATCTGAGTCCAAACCAACACGGACGTATTCCTTGATTACACTTTCTTCAACATTCTTTCCGGAGATTCTACCCACATAGATCCACCTTTTCTGAGGAACTCCAGAGAAAGACGATGTAGTGCCCTTGCATATAATTCCTTTGGATAGGAGAGATTTATTTCTCCTAGACTTGATTTCGGTCCATTCATTTTGTAACAAATTTTCTCGTTTTTCTTGGGACATTATCATTTCATCATTTTCGGTTAAATCTGAGGGTTTCAGTTCGTGTATACGTTCTGGATCTCCCGCTCTTTTGTTGAGGTTATGAATGTTTATGTTTTCACTAGAAATGTCACGTACGTTCTGTCTCGGACGCATCGGCAATGCAGAAACCACCGAATCGGAAACAGTAGCTAACTTCACGGTGTTTGACTTTGATGCTTGTACTCTATTGCTGTTTACATTTTTTCTATCATTTCTATCTCCGTTATTTCCATTCAGGGACAATTTATCAATAAGTAAGCATTGTTTTGTATTAAGATTTCATTCTTACTTTTCAAATCCTCAACTAAAGTTTTCAGGTATGAATTTTCCATCCTCAACATCCTCAAATCCATTTCACTAGCTTCAGTTTCACTCCTTTTCTCCATAGGCACATGAAGAAAAGCTGGAGTCTTTCCACTTGATGACTTAGACATGCAAGACGGATGAAATATACCGTCACATCTTGTGCAAGAAATATAGTCCAACCCTTTCCGACAACAATATCCACAAATATTATCTTCCTTTAAGTCTTATTAATCTCTAATTAAATTTTTCGAAGAGCGATCAACTTCCACAACTTCACTATCCGCCAGTTTTAATTCGATTTATATTTATATTCGATATATATATATATATATATATATATATATATATATATATATATATATATATATATATATATATATATATATATATATATATATAGATACATATAGTTTTTTTACTTATCCAGAATATGTATATTATTGGTTTATGTGTGTGAAACTGAAGGTAGATCTGGAAAAAATGAGTTTTGAGATGTGGTGTTTGGTGATTGTTGTGTGTTTATTTTATGAGTGATATTTGTGAGGTTTATTTAATTGTTGTAAATAGAATCATGTTATGCATCATGCAGTTAAACATCTTATGTTTAATGTATGTCCTTTCATTTACTGTGTTTTCTGAATTTTTACGAATGTGTAACATTTCTGAAATTTCCCCACATTTTTTGTCTTTTTCTGTTATATATATATATATATATATATATATATATATATATATATATATATATATATATATATATATATATATATATATATCAGGCTTTCAGGAAAAACACCGCTTTGCAGCATAACATTTGCTATAAGACTCAAGGGAAGAGCTATTAAGTCTGCTGTATGTTTCAAAATTTTTGTTGGTATTTCGTCATCATCAACAGCTCCTGTGTCTTTTAAGGACATTACAATGTTATAAATTTGTTATATGGTGAAGATACATCTGTATTACCAAGTGAATTGAAAATGAAGAAGAATAATAATCAAATAGAACATGATAGAACAATTGCATTAGAAAATAGTATAAAATATCAAGAATATAATAAGAAATTATATGACCGAAATAGAAAGATATTCGACTTAAACGTGGGAGATTTGGTATATATCGAAATTGGTAATAGAATGAATAGAAAAAAGTTGGATGTATTAAGAATCGGGCCATACAAAATTTTAAAGAAAATATCAAACTCCATGTATGAAGTCGACATAGGACATAGAAAGTTAGAATCAAATTAATTTTATATCTCGAAGCTCATCCCATTTCCTAGTACCTCGGTGGTGCAAACCTCACCCTAAACATAGTGTTATAGCCATAGTTTCATTGCGAAAAAAAAATTTTGAATGAAATTTTTTTACTTTTAAGGGGGGAGATGTAAGGAATGACCATTACGTAGTGTAGTGCATTGATCAGCGTATTATTATATACTAGCTGACCTGGCCAACGTTGTTTTGCCATATAAATTATTATAATTATATATATATATATATATATATATTAAATTAAAAAAATTAAAATTATATATATTAAATTATTATAATTATATATATATATATATATATATATATATATATATATATATATAATTTATATTCTTATATATATATATATATATATATATATATATATATATATATATATATATATATATAAGAACTTATTATATAAGATTTATATAATATATATAAGTCGCTTTCTCTGTAAATCTGTAATATCTTCGAAAATATTCATTTAAATCATATGCTGTTAAGCGTCATATAAATCTATATAAAATCTACAATGTATTTAAGGTATTTAATTGGATAAGAATTAATGTTGTATTGGTTAAATTCGTAATGTTAAATTCGCTTCGAAAATTAGCCATTATTTGTAAAAAGTAAATCAGAAAAAATTTTGACTGTGGTATATCCATAAGAGATAGGCATATACCATAGCGGAGTTCTCTGTAGACCTTTTCGATAATAATAATAATAATTTTTTAATAATAATTAACTTTATTTAGCACGGCTAATACACTTTACAAAATAGAAATTATATATGCAACATCAGATAACATATTTCAACTTTATATATTATTTTTTTTTTTACAAAATTGTTCAATGTGTATAATACTTAGTACATTATTTTGATAAATCTCGTAGGGTTCAGCCTTCGTTTGCAATGTTAGCGAAAAAATGTAATTATTTACGACATCACATTAGAAACCTCAAAAATAACATTATTTGTCCACTATTTCATGGATGCTCTTATACATATAAACCTTCCTCTTCAATCACTGTATCTACTAAAGAACACCACATCAAAATCCTTTGCGTAGTTTTAAAGATTCAAGCATACATGGGGATATAGGGACAGAGAAAGCAACTTTGTTTTATACTATGTAGTGAAGTATTGCTATTCCTCGCTGGAGAGCTCCGATATAATAAACGCGTCCGTTCGCTGCTAAATTCAAAGTGCTATAGGGAAAACCGCGGCCTCAGACGCGCTATTTATAAGCACGCACGCTTTTGCCGCACCGGGCGGCCGGCCGGTACTGCCGCAAACGCTACGCCCCGCAATTTTTAAATCTGTAATATCTTCGAAAATATTCACTCAAATCATACGGTGTAAAGGGCCATATATATCTATATTAAATGAACAATGTATTCAAGGTATTTAATTGGTTAAGGATTGATGCTGTATGGGTTAAAATCGCTTCGAAAATTAGCCATTATTTGTCGCAAAAAGTAAATGACAAAAAAAAGTTATTGTGGGTTACCCATAAGAGATAGACATATACCATCACGGACTTTTCTGTAGACCTTTTCAATGTGTACAATACTTAGTACATTATTTCGATAAAACTCGTAGGGTTCAGCCTGCGTTTGCAATGTAAGCGGAAAAAATGTAATTATTTACGACATCACATTAGAAACCTCAAAAATAACAGTACTTCTCCACTATTTAGATATATATATATATATATATATATATATATATATATATATATATATATATATATATATATATATATAGTCAATATGGACGACAGTGAATGTGGTGTTACAAGCAAGCTCTGCAAATATTGCAAGAAAAGTATTGGAATTAACAATCCTAAAAACGCGAAGTGTGTGAATTGTGAAAGTTTATATCATGCTTCGTGCGCACTAAGGGTCAAAACCCTAATAATGGTTAATGAACAAGAGAATTCGGTTAAATGCTGTAACTCTGAAAACACTAATGTATCTGTTGTTGATATGAAAGACTTACCTGAGGAAAGTTTGAGAATTGAAATTACTTATCTAAAAATGCTTTTAATCGAGAAAAATGCTAGGATAAATGAACTCATCAAAATCAATCAGTTATTAGAAGAAAATAATGCCCTTGTTAGTGGGGAAAATGAGAAATTTAAAAATTCTAAATTTACTAAGGTTGATAACAATAATGTTGCACAGATGGTAGCAGAAAAAAAGCAGCCTCCAGTCTCAGATAATTCATATAAAAATATCGTTGTGCAAAAACATGATTTACCTGTGAGATTAACAAGGGCAAAAAACGCCGAAGCATTGATGAACAAACAGCTGAATCTCATGAATGAAATAATAAATGTTAATCACGACCAAACAGATGTTAATGCTGACAAACCGCCCACGACAAACAATATACAGGATGGTTTTACTGAAGTTGAACATAAGAGGCAGAATAATGCAAAGAATGTGGCTGATTTCTTTAAAAATTCGGACACTGAGAATAAAAATACCTCACGAACCCAATCTTCAAATACTGAATGGAAGACTGTATCTCGGAAAAAAACAATTGTCAATCGAGCTAAGTTTATAACTTCTTCTGGGCCAAAAACATCAACTAGGACTGCAAAGTTCTCAGGTGCCTTAAAGAAGAAGTGGCTTTACGTAGGACGGATTGCTGGAAAGGACGTTCCCGTTGAATCTATCAGAGAATATCTTACAGAAATAAATGGTTATGAGGAAATTGAAATAAAAAAACTTGAGAGTAAAGGTAGGAACTCTTCCTTCAGCATCGGTGTTCTCTCGAATGAAATCTTTGAGCGGCTAAATAGCGAGGACTTTTGGCCTAATGGTGTTATAGTGAGAGAGTTTTCTTTTCGGAATTTCTTTCTGAAAACCAGTCCCAGCTAGAATTGGTGAATAAGATAACCAGACGAAGTGTTAAGATAGTTCATCTGAACATCCAATGCATTTCTACCTCTTTTAATGGCTTACAGCGATTTGTTGCCCATGAGGACTGCGATTTTTTGGCGGTTACCGAACATTGGCAAAATCCAGAGCAACTGCGTAATTATGTAATTCCAGGATACTCCCAATTAACAAGTTTTTGTCGGCCTTTATATTGTCATGGAGGCACCGTAATATATGGTCGAAATAATTTTAAGAATTGTATTGTCAGGTCAGATATTAATAGTTTGAGTTTACAATATGCCTTTGAATGTAGTTCTATTCAGTGTTTTGTAAATTGTAATTTTAAATTTGTTTTAATTTGTATTTATAGATCAGGCGAGCCCACTCTTGGTAATGTAGATATATTTTTTGAAAGACTGGCGTTGTTGCTTGAGCTTCTTACTAAAGAAAAATCAACAAAATATGTGATAGTAGGCGATTTTAATATTGACTTTCTGAAGCCTGGAGATAGAAACAACAAAGCTTTGATGGCTATCTTACAGTCATATGGAGTGCAGGTAATGATTAGTGAACCAACTCGTGTAACCTTCCATTCTTCTTCGTGCTTGGATAATATCTTGACAAATGTTCAGGGTGGTCAGGTGAGAATTCTGCAGCCACACTTGTCAGATCATAACGCTGTTTCTGTTGGGTTTGATACTTACGCTCTGAATATTTCTAATCTAGAAAAAAGGATCAAATATCGTGTTTTTAGTCAAAATAACATAGATATGTTTGTCGAAGCCCTTTCAGAAGTAGATTGGTCCCCATTGTATGCTGTCGGTGAGGTTGAGGGTATGTGGTCTCATTTTTCCAGTCGTTTCAAGTATTTATTTGAAAACTCATTTCCTGTTAAAGTTGGAACAAAAAATTCAAAGAGAAATTTCAATTCTAACCCACAATTACTCAGAATAAAAAATGATCTTGATATTTTGTATACAATGTCTAGAGTTGATTCACAATTTCTGGGGAAATATAAATCTAAAAAAATGGAGTTTGACAGATTTATTTCTAAACTTAAACAGGAGCACTATGGTCACATAATAGCCAATTCTACCAATAAATCTAAAGCAACATGGACATTGATAAGAGAACTGAGAGGCAAACAAGATAGACGGTCTGGGATACCCACTGGGGACCTTGTTGCGGTGGCGAACAGGTTTAATGAGTTTTTCATTAATACGGGTGAAGGTACGCCTTCATCACTCTGCAATTTTACCAAAGAATCAAAAGTCCATAAATCTTTTTTTATGTTTAAACTTTTACCATCTGAATTAATATCAATTGTTGCTAAAATGAAAAATTCAACATCATACGGTCATGATGGAATTCCTATGAAGGTGCTGAAGAAATGTATTCATGTAATTGCAAAACCCTTGAGTTTCATCATTAATAGGTCATTTATTGAAGGAATATTTCCGGAATCTCTAAAAATAGCAGTTGTTAAGCCCCTTTTTAAAAAGGGTTCCTATGAGGAAATGGAAAATTATCGCCCAATTAGTCTCTTGTCATCTTTTTCTAAAATTTTTGAAAGAGTTCTCTCTATCCGTTTAATTTCTTTCTTCAGAAAGTTTAATGTTTTCAGCAAATATCAACATGGTTTTATAGCACAAAAATCCACCGAAACCGCTATATTTCAACTCTTGAGTAAGATTTTGGGGGCCTTGGAGGATGGAAGCATTGCACTTGGTATGTTTCTAGACTTGTCTAAGGCGTTTGACAGTGTAAATCATGAAAAATTGTTGGAAAAATTGTGGACATATGGCATTAGAGATAATCAACTTATATTAATTAGAAGTTATCTCAGTAATCGCAAACAAAGAGTTGAATTGGTTCGAGACGGAGCGACTTGTATATCCGATGATGTTACTGTTGTCAGAGGTGTCCCTCAGGGGAGTGTCCTTGGGCCACTTTTGTTCCTGATTTACATTAACGATTTGCCGGAGGTGATTGGTGATCTGGCTTGTGGGTTCTCTATGTACGCTGACGATACTAATATCATAATTTCCGACGATAATTTGGCCACCGTTATCAATAGGGCCGAAGATGCTTTTGAGTCTATAACTTCCTGGTGTGGCGTTAACAGTTTAAGGTTAAACATTGCCAAGACTGACTTTGTCTTTTTCCATACTGATCGCTCTCGTCGTTCATTTCCATTGTCAGTAAATATTATTGATAATGATATAACATCTAGTGAGTCTATCAAGTTTTTGGGTATCCATGTTGATGCTACCTTGAAGTGGCCTCAGCATGTTGATTACTTGAATGGGAGACTGCTGTCTGTCTTATATTCGATTAACGTTTTGAAGCATCAAGTTAGCATAAATGTATTGAAGACAATTTACTCTGCAAATTTTGAGTCGTTGTTGTCATATGGAATAATATTCTGGGGCAACAGCCCACATACTAATACCCTATTTGTTACTCAGAAAATGACGTTGAGGTCGATGTTAGGACTACCTTTTCGGGAATCGTGTAGAGGTTTATTCAGAAAGCATAATATTTTAACTGTACCTGGCTTGTTTGTTTTTAGATCGTTGCTATTCATTTATAAACACAAAGAACTGTTTTCTGGCTTCAAAAATCTAAATAATACACGTAAAATGATTCCTTATCAACTACCAAAGCTATCACTCACACTTGCTCAAAAAAGCACAATGTACACTTGTATGAAACTATATAACGCTCTCCCAAAACATTTCTGGGCTATTGATGGTGTGAGTCTCTATGTGGCAGGAGTTCGTAAGTTTATCCTGGATGCGGAGCCTTATCATCTAAATGATTATTATAATTACTGTTCTGGCCAGCATTGAGATGTGGTTTCGTCTGACATATTTCAACTTTATCATTTGTACCTGATCTGTGATAATCTTTGAAATAAATGTTATTATTATTATTATTATTATTATTATATATATATATATATATATATATATATATAAACGTTCATTGGTCCAATAGCAACGATTTGCTGTGAACTGTAATCTATTTCAACGCTATAATTGAATGCAAGTCGATAGGAGTTAAACGCAACATTTTCATATTGCTAATTTTGATTCCATCGATTCCGTTCAACTTCATTCCGACCTTCGAGTTGCTCTTCAGTTTGACTTGCTCTTTTATATCTTTGACTTGCTGCATTGCGAGTTCTGCGACTTAAGTTTGTACATCTAATAGCTAGCATTTTTAAAATCGAAATTTCAACTCTAAATTGAAGAAAACTATGTATTCTTCTTAATAATCAAATATACCACGTGCTATGTTAGTAACGTGTTATATTAGTCTATTTAAACTTATCAAAATTTTATATTTTATGGAGGTCTCGAAATTAGTCGTGGTAGCTCTGAAATAACCGAAATGTGTGATAAGATATTCAGTTTTCTTACATCCCCTTTTTGGCAATTAATAATTATTTCTTACTTATATTATTGAGTATTCTTGTATTTTTTAATTTTACACGCAGTTGTTCGAATTTTTTTCCTGACTAAAACACAAGAAAAAAAATAGTGAAATTGGCCCAGCCAATGATTCTATATTTTAGTTAGAAAACGTTTATATGGGAAAAAGAAATTATTCGAATTTTTCTCTTTCTCGCCTATATCGCCTATATATATATATATATATATATATATATATATATATAATATATATATATATATATATATATATATATATATATATATATATATATATATATGTATATATATATATATATATATATGCTTTATGAAGATTTTCGGGTTTGCTTTCGTTGTTGTTTTGCAGATTTCGTTGGAAATCTTTGATAGGGCGACGTTTCGACAAAGTGTCATTTGTCATTATCTAACCGGTCGTTTGTTTACAAATCGTGAACTCAGACTGAGCAATACACGGGGGTCTGCACTGATTTTTGATGAGGACTGAATTTGTATCTTTTGCCTCTTTGTCCTCGTTCAGCTTCTTTTCTACGATGGAGTTTTTGTCATTTCTCACAATTCGCTTCTTAGTGCTTCATTAGCATTCTTCTTCTCCTTGATTTGATAGTTTTTCTCGTTCGATGATCTTTTCCTTTTGACATTCTTGTTTGTGAGAATTGTTAAAGCTCTGTGCCTGAACAATTCTATTAGGTTTTCTTGTTCGTCGATGAAGTCTATTTTTTGTTTTTTTGTAGCATTTGTGTTACAGAATGCGATTAACATTCTTTCAAGAAATGCAGCGAGATCACTTCCGCCGTTCGTTTAGCTTTTGCTTTTTCTTGATACTCCGTATTCCCTTTCTGCTGTCTTTCAGCTTCTTCAGTCCTCTTCTGCCAGTACTTTGACCGGAGGTGGTGGTGTATGTTCCAATTTTCTAGTTGTTCGGGTTCTTAGGGTTTTTGGCAGAGTGAACATTTCAACGCAGTTGGCACACCTAGTCTTGGCGTACTCGTTCTTGATTTTTTACATTGGTATGGTTTGTGGGCTTCTCCACATTTGGAATCAGCGTGGCAGTTACTCTGCACGTGTCCAAATAGTTGACACTTGTAACATTGAACGATTTCGGATTTTAAACTTAGACTCTCTACCTATACAGATAGTCCGCAGCAGAATCTCAGGTCGTTGTACATTGTCTTGAATTCTTTCGGTAATTCGACAAATACTGGTGGGGTAGGAAACCCTTTTTTGGCCTTCATCCTGACAGCCTTTCAGGTCTTCAGCGATTTCTTCCACGGTATTTTCAGTCATAATACCCCTTATTACCACTTCCAACTGTGTTTGACCTTTCAGTTGATAAGTGTAAAATTGGATGTTTCGTTCCTTCAGTAAATGAAACATTTTCCTATGATATTCTAAAGTGGTTGGCTCAACTTGTATACCTTGGTAAACGAGTATCTCCTTTTTGTAGTTTATCTTCATATTTTTCGTGATTCTTGATATCTCGTTCCACTTATCCTTTTCTCCAATAATAAGTGGAACCATTCGTTCCTTTCGTGGTTTCTAAGTTGTTATATGTCTTGATTCTTCTTTTTTCAATTCTGCGTTTTCTTCTGGGATAGTTTCTATGTCCATCTTTTGTTCGGTGGTCAGTGTCTCGAATTTATTGCTAGTTGGTATAGTCGTTGCGTCTTGATTCGTCCGATTGCATTTACGTGATGTCTTTTTGGGAACTTTGAATTCATCGTCTTCTACCGTTCGTTTTGTAGTCACTTTTTCGTTGTTTTTGTGTTGCGTCATATACTTTGTGCTGAGTCAGAGGAATAACGAATAAAATAAATGAACTGCAGATACTATGTGAAAAATATAACTATGACATAATCTGCATTCTATAATCCATGAGAAATAAAAAACTAAAAAAGAAATAAAAGCCTCCTAAAATTGCTATTTATTACTATATCAATAAACCTAAAACAACTTGAAGAAGCTTAATAACTTATTATAAAAAGCATCATCAGCCAATAGAAGTAAAAACAAACACAATCGATTGCGAATAACAAGCAATCAACATTAATTCAATCACGATCATCAATTATTAAAAAGTCCTCAACTTGAAACAAATACCATAAAATTAGAGAGCTTATTAAATCTTGGAAATAATGTAATTATTGCAAGAGATTTCAACGCAAAACATCAAATGTGGAACTGCAAAAGAAAGGTCAAAAATGGTAAAACTCTTCAAAAATTTATCGAACAGCGCATTTATACACTTCACTTTCCTGTAAAATCATACAAGTGTTTTCCAACTAAAATCGCACAAGCTTCTACTTTAGATTTAGTTATCAATAAGAATAATTCAATATCAGACATAACCGCAATTAACGACCTAGATTCAGATCATCTTCCAATAATATTCGAAATATTAAACTGCAACACAAATGCCTCAGTTCAAACTTAACAATAGCATAAATTCACGAGACGAAATCGACCATGAAGTAGAGAAATTGATAAAAAAGATCCAAACTTCATTCAAAAAAAGTACAAAACTCACACAGTCAAAGAAATTCAAACTTGAATTACCAAACTGCATCCTCAAAAATAAATTTCGCAAAAAGCTTGAAAAAATACGATGCAATACTTAATCTAGAACTTAAGCTCTAGAAACTGCAAAATGAAATGAATACATTAATAAACTCAATTAAATCACATTCCTGGGAAAAATATATCATCAACCTAAGCAATAAAAATGGTTTGAGGAAATTTTAAGAAACAGTAAATTAGGTCAAACTTATTTGACCTTTCTCTTATTTGATAACGAGCTAAAAGCCTGTTCGGCATAGCTGACACATATCAGAAAATCAAACAAATCAAATATCGTTCAACCAAACGCATGTCAGATAAAAACACCAAAAATATAGTTGAAAGTACAGTCAAACAACTAAAACATCAAAACACATCAATTGAAATAGAATATCTTACAACACTGCACGAAGTGAATAATATAATACGAAAATCAAACAACAAAAAAGCGCTAGCTTTCGATAAAATAAATGATAAAATGCTCAAGGAATCACCTCATAAAGTCAAAATTCAATTAACATACATTTATAATGCATGTATCAGAATGCAATACTTTCCCAGTTCTTGGAAAAATGGTATAGTCCTATCATTCAAAACCTAATAAAGATCCATCCTTCGCAGAAGACTACAGACCAATTAGTTTACTGCCAATGACGTCAAAAGTTCTAGAAAAAATTATTCTCTCAAGACTAAAAACACCCAAAACCAAACTGGGATTGTTTGCGGATTATATATCTATTATATCTGAATCTTGGTCGCCAAATTTGGCAAACAAACATATTCAAAATCATATAACACGCCTGGAGAAATATTATAAAAAATAGAGAATAAAAATTAACGCCACTAAAACAACACTTAACAATTTACAACAAAGAGAAAAGTACCCAATAGGAATGTCAGTTTATATAACGAAATAATTTCTATACACAACGAAATTGAATACTTAGGTCTTACTCTCGATAAAAGATTAACTTTCACTTCCCACATCAATAAAACACTTAAAAAGGCAAATATTATCATGAATAAAACATTTTATCTCATCTCCAAAAAAAGTCACGTTTCTCGGAAATCAAAGTTAATCTTATACAATCAAGGTATCAAACCAGTCCTGACTTATGCCAGTCCCATTTGGAGTAAAACAAATGAAACGAATTACAAAAAACTGCAGTCATTTCAAAACAAAATTCTCCGAATTACAAACAAACCCCATCAAACCAAAATCACAGAGCTTCACTCTGTTTCAAACTCAGAAACAATAAACTCATCAATTATAAAATAAACAGAAAAATTGTACTACTCTACAACCAATACTTTGAGTAAAACAAAACATCTTAGTCCTAACTCAAGCAATGGAATAAAAAGCAAACATACAACAATTCAACACATTTTAACAAAAATTATATCATCATAAATACTTTATTGTTACGAACAATCTCTTAATTTGTGGCGCTCTTTCTCTCTCTTTACGGACTTGCTCAGGCTCCTGAATATTTTCCCCTGACTAGTCGTCATCCTTTTCGAGCCTTCGGGTAGTAAAGGAAAGGCTCGAGCCCTGGTAGATACAGATGGAGATAAAGGGGTTCGATATGATTATATTTGTTGAGATTGTACATTTATTTTCTTTATTTTGAATAGTTGGTAGTTGACAAAACGAAGTGGGACTGATATATAATATGGCGTGTTAGCAAGATAAGTTGATATAGAAGCTTTTTATTCATTTTTCATTTATAAATTAAATATAATATTGTGTATTCAAGAAAGTGTTTCATTAGAAGAGGGGAAAACGTTTTTAATTTACAATATTAGGATGCTTTTAACTATTCTACCAGAAAAAAAGTTAAAACACAATAACTGGTATACTTCTATATTATTCAATTATTTACAACAGCGATATAAGGTGATAGATACATGCAAAATGGTAGACAAGCGGTACCTATGAATGATGAGGGAGGGAACGAGAAGGTGAGAAGGTGACAAGAAGAGTGGAAGCGTGTGGTACGAGTACATACTATATACTAAGTAGCGATTACATAAGCGGGTTTGTGCATAAATACATACATAGATAACGTTTATATAGCGGAATTGAAATAATCAGAGCGGATAGTACATATATCAAGTAGTGAGACTAAATAAGCCTTTTTGTACATACATGCATACTTAAATAACGGTAATATAGCGAGTTTAAAATGATAAGAGCAGATAATACGGTGTCACAGGTCCCCTAGCAGCCTTAGTCATTCTGAGGGAATTTCAGCGTGTTCCAACAAAGATGCAATCACTACCCCAGCATCCGCTGCAAGCATTTATTGCACCGAACGCAGCTATGCGGAGCTCTGTACCCAGTGTCCACTGCAACACAGAACACCACCGAGCTGGTCGTCAGACTACGCCGTGCCCCTCGTTGGACGCTAGAAAAGTCTGACGGTAGTACAGGCACTACAAATCAAATCAAGCAAATAAAAAAACGTTTATTGAATTAAAGTATTATTACATTTCATTTGATTAATAAATAATTACAAATGGGAATTTGTAGAGTCTCGCGACTCTCTTCAACCCCTTTATTTTATAGTATAATGTGATACAAAAAAAAAAACAGAATTTATTTTCACATTAACAAGTATGAAAAAAAAAAAACAAAAAAAATATTTATTTTTCAACATATACTCATTTCGAGTATTCATGAATATTTATGATATAATTTTGCGTCTGTGGCCGGCTTATACATTATGTGCCATTTGGTCAAATGTCCGATTTTCAATTCATCAGACATTTGATGGTAAAGGAAACCACAGAAAACTTTACCCACGTAAGATGGTGTTGTGTAAGACATGCTTTATAAAAATTAACAGATATCTTAATGCTAATCGGAGGTATGGTCTGTTTTTCACGCTTATCCACTCGCGCACATTTGACTCTTAGCGCACTGCACATATTCGCGCACTACGCCATTTATCACGCACGCTAGCGGATACGGAGAGGCACGTTCTCCAGATGGTCGAGAACTTCGTTGTTAGGCTCCTGTAAAGTTCGCAGGATACGAGCTGGCGGGAAAGGAAATTTATTTTTGGGTTTCCTGCAGAGAACACGTCGGCGCCTGTACCATGGGGCCATCAGCGTCGCTCGGGCTTCCAGATTAGGTCCTTGTAAAGTACGCTGGGCATATCGAGCTTGGAGTTTATTCATGTGCACGAAAATAGGGGGCATTTTGATATATTCATGTAGAAGACGAGAGGGAAAACGATAGTGTAGACGGAAGATACTGCGACAGATAGATCTTTCGCAGCTTTCTATTTGTTTAATGAAACGGTTCTGGAGAGTCGCGTAAAGCAAACATCTATAAGAAATAACAGGACGAAGGAATGTCTTGTATGTATTAAGCAGAGTTCGAGGATTACATCCCCGGATTCTGCCTCGGAGAGCGTATAGTAAGTTTGCTCTATTACGGACTTTTTGAGAGTTTTCTCCAGGTCGGATTTCCACGAATTGAATTTAGAAAATGTTACACCCAAATAAGTGATTTCATCCTGAAGTCTGAGATTTTCACTCCAGAGCGTCAGGCGAATATCATCACTTCGGAATTTAGGGGAAGAAGTATAATTGTAATGATGAAATAGAATTTTTTGGGTTTTACTAGGGTTGGGTGTAACTCTCCAATTGCTCGCCCACGTACTGAAGACATCCAGGAGCCTCTGCATATTGCGGCTGCAACACGCTGCTGTCTTCGCCGTGGTCCAGATCGCTGTATCATCTGCAAAAAGGGAGACTTGTGAGAGTAAATTGTCGGGCTGAGGAAAATCATAGGTATATATTAGATAAAGAAGAGGAGCTATTGTGGAGCCTTGAGAAATGCCAGCACGGGGAGTGAAGTATTCGGAAAATGAGTTATTAACTTTAATTCGGATGGATCGGTCAGAAAGATAGGAAATTATGAGCTTGACGAAGTGAATAGGCAATTGGATAGTCATAAGCTTTCGAACGAGTCCAGCATGCCTAACCTGATCGAAAGCTCTTTGAACATCCAGAAATATGCCTAGTACACATTCGCCAGAGTTCAGGGCAGTGGAAATATCGGTATGAAGTTTAAACAGAGGATCGTAGGTAGAGTGGTGGGCTCTGAAACCATGTTGAAATGTCGGAAAAATGTTTCGGGATTCGGCGTATTCCCTGAGACGATCATCAAGAATTTTTTCAAAAATTTTTTCTACAACACTCAGCAAAGATATATGCCTGTAGCTGTTAGGAGAGGTGGAATCTTTATTTGGCTTACGAATCATAATAGTTGTGGCTTCTTTCCAGGCTGACGGAAAGTAGCACAATTCAAGGCAACGATTAAAGACATTTTTGTTGAAGTCAATCGCGTTAGGTGGAAGTTGACGGAATACGGAACGAGGTAGGCCATCGGTGCCTGGCGCCGTATTCTTGCCGGTTTTGATGACATCGGAAACCAAATCGGAGTCAATTGGGGTGTTAAAGGGGTTTGTACCGTTCATTTCAGTCATAACCGCTGTATTTTTGAGATTAAGGAATTGCCGTTCTAATGTAAGAAATAGCTGATCGTTGAATCTAGGACTTTGAGGGATTTTGAAGATGTTTTGGAGATGCTGTTTGAAAATCTCAGCCTTCTCCTGGGGGTCAGATGTGATACGACCTTCTGGGGACTTTAGATGTGAAATTTGCCTAGATCGAGAACCAGTAAGCATTCTAAACTTACGCCAGTACTCTTTACCATTTCTGAAGTCAAGTTTAGACGTTAAGTCGGACCACTTTTCTTCTTTGAAACGGTTAATTTCTCGACGTATCGTGGCAGATAGGCGGTTATATTCAGTTTTCAAGGCATCGTTTCTCGTACGCAAATACGTATGATAGAGACGCCTTTTAGACTTAATTAGACTGACTATGAACGGAGGAAGTGGAGGACGATTGATATCAATTGTTTTTTCAGGGACAAAGGCATTATATGTTTGCGAAATGAATGTTGAAAAACTATTGATAGATTGATCGATTTGAAGTTGGTTGTTAAGAGGTAGTAGCGGAGGAAGATTTAAAGCCACATTATTTTGAAATTCTTCCCAGTCGGCGTGTTTGTGATCTTTAAAAGAGATTATAGACGGCGCCGGAGGCGGAGGATTGGAAATGTTTGAATGTATAAGTAAAGGAAGGTGGTCAGAAGAAATTGTTTGACCGATGAAACAAGGTTCTTCGAAAAAATGTATCAAGTCCGGCGTAGTGATAATATGATCGGTAATTGACATACCGGTGTGACTAAAAAAAGTGGGATATGTATTGTAGCAACGCCATAAATTATTATGAATGAGACATTCAGACAGAACTCGGCCATTTCTGTTTGTTATTGTGTCACCGAATTGAATATGACGAGCGTTAAGATCGCCGAGTAATATAAATTTGGAATTGTGGCTATGTATTCGAGAAAGTCGGCTGAAAGTATGTCGCCTGGAGGATGATAGTAACTGAAAATGGCTACATTTAAATTATTAATTTGAACTTTCGCAGCTGCACATTCTAAATCGGAAAATTGGTCCGGAAGTTTGAATTCGGTCGAGTATAAAGAATTGTGTATGCAAAGTGCTGTGCCGCGAATAGCGCCGAGAGTGCTATTCCTTTGAAAAACTTTATAATTTGATATTTTTAGGTCAAATTTCAACTTGGTTTCAGTGATTGAGAGAATTGAAATATTATGATTCAAAAGGAGAGCTTTAAGGAGGTGAAGCTTGCGGCGTAAACCGCAAGCGTTTATAGTACCTAGCGTGAATTCCATACACTAATCAGGCGAGGATGATATCCGGTGAACTTTGATCCCTAAAGTAGTTAATAGGGGCCAGGGTGATAGAAATTCTACCGCCGACGGTAGAACGATTGAGGAAATCGGCGGAAGCTCGCTCGATTGTTTTAGCGATGAGTGATCGCTTCTCGGGGAAGATGTTGGATAAAGTTTGTGTAATAAACTTTATCAGGGAGTTCACCTTGGTGAAGTGTTCATAATTGGGGTCGTCAGATGGATCGTTCTCGTCGAGAACTTTGACTGGGGCGGTATTTTCGGGAGCTTTAGGGGGCTCAAGACGTATGGGGCACTTCATGTCCCAGGCAGGATGGTTGCCCTGACAGTTGGGGCATTTAGGGTTCTTAAGATTGGGACAGACGTTGTTGCGGTGTTGATTACCGCAGGAAGGACAAGACGATTTATCTGTACTCTCGGTACGATCGTGTCCAGATTTAGTACAGGTAGAACAGTACTTCTGGATAGGTTGTGGAGCTCTAGACGGCTCTACTGTATGTATACGTCCGTATATACGGACGCCCTTCAACAGTAGTTGGTCTATTGAAGTTTTGGAATTTGTAACAACTCGTATCAGGGTTGTAGGTTTGTTGGTGGATTTGGAAATAATCCGCCAACATTTCGTAAAAGAGATCTGCTGATTGAGGATAGCAGAGATTTCTTGAATTTCGTAGTCAAGATCGACAGAGGTGACTACGCAGGAATAAGATACTGATTTTTTCTGATCAGCCGCGCTTTTGTGGGCGTGGCTATTCAGAGGGGCGAAAGAAATGATTGGAAATCCGACAATTTCTTGGAGAGTTTTCTCGAAATTAATCGGAGATGGCGTCTTGCACTCGACCAGTGCAGTTTTATTGTAGTTAACTTTCAAGTTAACTAAGGACAGTTTCGTAGTACACAGAATTTTGAAAAATTCCCGCTGTGTACGGATATGAGTTGGGATGTTGCGGATTACATAGCGGTACAACTTAGGTTTGGGCTGTACGCTACTTTGAGATGGGGAGGACGATGTGCAGGACTTTTCAGACCTGGCCGGAGAGTTGGAGGACCTAGAAACGCTCCGAGGAGCGTTGGATGGTTTCGCGATCACCCGCGAAAGAAGTGGTGGTATTTCCGCGTTGGAAGAAGCGGATTTGAGAGTCCGGCTCCTCGTAGAGGTGCCGGAAGTAATGCTCGAAGAGCTTCTCGGAGTAGAAGAGCGACGAGTCGGTACTTCTTCAGGATTGTGCGACTTTGAAGAAGTCGCGGGAGGCGTGGCCTTGAATTTGTTCGCGGATTTTGAGTCCGCAGATGAATTTTGGGTTTGGGGTGGCTTTTTACGGCCACCCGGTTTGGCCGAATTAGTTGGCATGGAACTCAGCGCTTTTCTAGAAAGCTGTAAAAAAAAATTTGTCGAAATTAGTACTTCTCACCGGGTTAAAAACGCTGCTTTCCGGGCGAAGATTCTCGAGTGGGCGTGGTCACCAGCCGGGCTCACACACAATCTAGGCACTTGTACATTGTCAGCAACGATTTATAGTGAACGATTCGTAAGATGTAACTGCAGGACTTGAAAAAGTCCTGTGGAAAGGAAAAGGCTTGAAGACAGGGGCTATTTCCTCAATTCCTTGCAGTTACTTGACACAACACAACGTTTTTCCCTACAGGCACTACCCCAGCATCCGCTGCAAGTATTTCCTGCGCTAACTACAACTGCGAGTATATACGTACCCAGTTTCCACTGCAATACAGATACCCTACCCAATTGATCGCCAGATGGCCTTTTATACGCTTTGTCTCTTCAGCCAGCGATCCCAGCGTCCGCTGCAAGATAACTGTTGTAAGAGAAAAGCGCACTTACGGTCAACCGGTATTAGATACAGTGATTCCCCCACGTTGGACGCAAGAAAGGTCTGACGGTAGTACAGAGACTACTCCAGCATCCCCTGCAAGTATTTCCTGCGCTAACTTCAACTTACCCAGTTTCCACTGCAATACAGATACCCTACCCAATTGATCGCCAGATGGCCTTTTATACGCTTTGTCTCTTCAGCCAGCGATCCCCAGCGTCCGCTGCAAGATAACTGTCGCAAAAGAACAGCGCTAGAAATATCGAAATAAAACTCTGAGGGAGCTGCCTACACAAATGTTGTCAACCGAGAAGTAGTGTAGACAGCTTCTTACAGTTTTATTTGAAATATTTCGGTTTAAATTCTAGGATCTAAAATCTAAATAAATGTTATCTAAATTTTTGTGAAAAAACACTACCTATATCAGCATAAAGATTATTGCAGATCGTTCTCAAATCCTTTCGTTCGTGTAGTCTTCAAAAAGACAAAAATATAATAGTTTTAATGTTACTTTAATGCAATTTTCTTGATTGGGACATTGAACTCAAAGAATTTGAGAGATAATTGATCAAGAAATATTGGGTTATCCTTTGATGCTATTATCGTGCAGTCATTCAAACCTTATTCAAGGACAACTATATGCGACTTAAAAGCGGCTTACCAGCGGTTTTGTATTGAGTAGTACATTTCTTAATTTTCTCATACATTCAGTTATCAGAAATAGTGAGCTACTTCACCTGATGTAGTTATATGAATGTTGAACTGGGTATCCCGGTAACTCGAAACCCTGCCTTAATACGCTTCCGAACTCGATCTATCTAAGTAAAACGATTTCTGCGTACCGCCCAAAAAGTTATGTTTAGTTATATAGAAATGTTAACCGTTGTATGTTCAAAAATATTCCTTATAATTACCCAAGTACTAACTTTTTCTTTTCTTCCAGGAAATTGGAATTCCTGCTCCTGGTTTTTTTCGTTTGCTTCTTTCTCCTTTCCTTCTTTCTCCTTTTTCGAATGCAAAGTTTTGAAACGCAACGCTTCTCGTTTCATACTCAACATTAACAAATAGAAATGAATAAAATGATAAATAGAAGTGGAATACTTCCAAAAGAAATATGTAGAAAGAAATTTAAATATAACACTGAGTGATGAATATCCGATTTTAGAGAAACGAATTAAAATTGACTAGCGACCCGCCCCGGCTTCGCACGCCGCAAACGCTACGCCCCGCAATTTTTAAATCTGTAATATCTTCGAAAATATTCACTTAAATCATACGGTGTAAAGGGCCATATATATCTATATTAAATGAACAATGTATTCAAGGTATTTAATTGGTTAAGGATTAATGCTGTATGGGTTAAAATCGCTTCGAAAATTAGCCATTATTTGTCGCAAAAAGTAAATGACAAAACAAAGTTATTGTGGGTTATCCATAAGAGATAGACATATACCATCAAGGACTTTTCTGTAGACGTTTTCAATGTGTACAATGCTTAGTACATTATTTTGATAAAACTCGTAGGGTTCAGCCTGCGTTTGCAATGTAAGCGGAAAAAATGTAATTATTTACGACATCACATTAGAAACCTCAAAAATAACAGTACTTCTCCACTATTTAGTGGATGTTACTATACATATAAACCTTCCTCTTGAATCACTCTATCTACCAAAAAAAACCGCATCAAAATCCGTTGCGTAGTTTCAAAGATTAAAACGTACAAAGGGACAAAGGGACAGAAAAAGCGACTTTGCTTTATACTATGTATAGTAGTGATGTGCTAATTACAATTAGTCAATTGAGACTGAATTGAATTCATTAAAATTTATACAACAGTATATAACTCTATTACTCAAGGATGTATTGTAAATCTTTGGGATTTATGTTACAACTTTAAATTCATAACCTAAGTCCCTTAATGTCCTAAGTTGACAATTTAAGATAAAAAACCGGCATTGAGTTGGATCAATGCACAGCAAAAGTTCAATAATCAATCTCTCATATATGGAAAATCAGTATGTGAATTTCACACAAATGGTGAGTCCTAACTTGACTATATAAGGTAAAAAACTAGCATGAAAATATTAGTAATGCTCAATATGCTGAAGAACTCAAGTTACTGTCGAAGCAATTTTTGAACAGATTCAGTGATTTCAAGAACATGTAAGACTGTTTAAATTTATATGCTACTCCAACAAAAAGTAATGTACAAAATGCTAAAATACACTTGCAAATGGATTTGAGCGAGATTCGAGAAAACTCACACCTAAAATCTAAATTTGAAGCTGTGGATTTTGTGCCTTTGGTACAACATATATATGCGAACAGTTCTCTTCATTGATGAAAGTTAAATTCAAGCCCAAGTGTCTCACTGATTTCGGTGTCGCTATATTCAACTATCGTATTTCGTAATAATTCCAAATTTAACGATTTAAATATAATGTTTTACCTATTTTTTCATCCCATTTTTTTAATTTCAATAAATTGTATTCAAATAACATCGTCGTATTATTCCATGTCTGATACATATCGCTGAAAATTATGAACACTACTTTAAAATGCAATACTTTCAAACGCGGCTCGCGAACGTATTTGCACAATAAAGTTTGGCCCGCAAACATGTCAATGATTTATTACATAATAAAATTTCTACTGGACTTTCAACACATTGTATTCATAATAACCCTTTCATTAATTCCTACCAGGTACGAATATAAGGGAGCAATATAATTCTATATTGCAATATAGAATTTCATATCGTTATTAAGATACTGCGATAACGGTGGAGATAATAAGACCAGTCGGTATAAGTTCTTTTATACAAAACGCACTGCACTCATCAACACATTCGGTTTCTTGGGACAATCTAATATTGTAGCAAATTTCAAACAGTCTGTTTTCTATCACATTTTAAGCTACGAAACCACTGATATCAACCAAATCGAACAATTTTCTCTTTGTGTTCGCTACGTTGAGGACCAAACTTTCAGAATCGTAGAAGATTTTTTAACAAATTCAATGGACGATGAATCTACTCTGTGATAGTTCATATTTAAATGAGAGGTAATACTTTTATTATTACCTCTCATTTAGATTTTTTAACATATGTTCCTGTCTATGACGTTAATGGTGCAGGTTTCGCTAACACAATATAAGAAACCTTGTCAACTTTAGGGCTTGACTTGAACAAAACGAGAGGACAGGGATACAATGGTGCTACCTCGATGATTGTGTAATTTACAGGACACCAAGTTTCGATCAAAGAAAATTTACAGTTGGCTCTTCACACATTTTAAACTTTCGTTTGTCTGATGCAAGCAAAATACTCTCGATAAGGAATGGGTGTAATAAAATAAGTCTGTGGGTTTTTCCATAAGTCAGAAAAAAAAACAGATATATTGAAATCGACAATAACTGAATCTGTCTTGTCCTGAACAAAAGAAGAAAAGAATTATTGAACTCGGCTCACACGTACTTGCACACAAAAGTTTGGCCCACAACAAGCCAAAGGTTGACCATACCTGCTCTAGAGCATGACATTTAACTTTTTAAATATTTAATAGTGTTGGCGTTTACTTAATGTAAATCCATTATAATTGAATATAAACTTAAATTCGAACACCTGAACTTATGATTTACACTTTATTGACTACATAGCATGACGCGTTTCGTCGTTACAAACGACTTATTCAGATGCTTACAGAATAATAACAACATTTTGAAAAACACAGGTATAAATATCAGGCAATTTTGGGATTCTATGGTTTTGGTTTTACCTAAGATATTCCATTCTGAAAAATAATTTCTGTTACCTGAAAAGGTTTAACAAGGGTGAATTGTTTAATTCTATCTGTTCATTAAGCAAATTTCCAGAATTTTTGAGCCGATTTATTTCCACTATTTCCCAATAATCTAATTGGCTATTTCTCTCTATATTGTGTAAAATTTTGAAATTCGTATCAAAAGTATGGTTTTCTGTTAATGCTTAGCATAATTTGAATTACTTTTATTATCTTAGGAATATCTTAGGTAAAATCAAAACCATAGAATCCCAAAATTCCCTGATATTTATACCTGTGTTTTTCAAAATGTTGTTATTATTCTGTAAGCATCTGAAGAAGTCGTTTGTAACGACGAAACGCGTCATGCTATGTAGTCAATAAAGTGTAAATCATAAGTTCCAGTTGTTGAATTTAAGTTTATATTCAATTAATTTTTTCATTTTCAATTAATTTAAGGATCAATGCGTACTGGAGAGTTTATCTCGTTCCTTCGATGGAGGGAACTCACTTGATTACTTCATATTCAAAATACTTACATGTTTTGAATACATTACTTCATATTTAAATGAACGAAGATATTATTATTATTATTACATATAATTAAAGGCAGGGGTCTGAAGACCCATAAGCCCATTAACACTTTTTACAGAATAATGCAATGTGAGGATAATACATTTAATAAACATTTGAGAAAAGAAATAAAATAATAACAACAACAGGAAAAAAAATAGTGACCAGTAGGTACACATTGACAATGAAAATATATGACAAAAACAATTTCTCAAAATGGAAACAAAAATTCATCTACCGCCCTCTTGAACACGTTAACTGACTGAGAGTTCACAACTTCAGCTGCTAAACTGTTCCATACACTGAATACACGATTAGGTAAAAAATTCTGCCGCCTAGATGTATGAAATGATTCCTTCTTTAGCTTTAAATTGTGACCACGAAGTCCGTTGCCATCAAGAATAAATAAATGTCCAAAATCTCCAAAATTATATTTCAAAATTCGAAAAGTAATGATCAAGTCACTACGTAGTCGAAGAGCTTCAAATGTTGGTAATCCAGCTGAAGCAAGCCTTAGAGGGTAATTCGGTCTTTTAAGCTTGAATGATAGTCTAGTAGCCCTACGCTGAATGTTTTCAAGTAGATCTCTGTCCCGCACCAACTCCGGACACCACTCAGCACCACAATACTCCATAGTAGGACGTATGAATGTTTTATATAATCGAATTGATGCCCGAAAGGATATTTTCGCAAACGCTCTTTTCAAAAGGTAAAGTTTACTACTCGCTTTTCTAGTTATGCAAGAAATATGTTCCGACCAACTCAAATTATCAGTTATTGTGACTCCGAGATCGTTACAAGAATCAACTTTGATTAATTTTTGTCCGTCTATGGAATAATCAAAACGTGGATTGTCTTTACCCATATGCATAACTACACACTTGCCTTTATTGAGAGGCAATAACCATTCCACGCACCATTCGAAAATTGAGTTTAAATCGTCCTGAATTTGGGCACCGCTTGAAACTGGATTGGCGAAAATTTTCGTGTCGTCTGCATAAAAGGCGTTCTCACTTTGAACATGTAAATGAAGATCACTGGCGTATAAAACAAATAACAATGGACCCGAAACGGATCCCTGAGGTACTCCACTTAAAACTGGCTTTGGTGTAGAAAAAGAATCTCCAGCCCTAACACAAAAATGTCTGTCCGATAAAAAGCCCTAATCCACTCCAAAAGACATCCACGTATACCGAAATATTCCAATTTATGCAGAAGCCGTCGTTTGGCACCCTATCAAATGCCTTTGCAAAATCTAAATAAACAACATCCATAGGCTGTTTTCTATCAAGCGCAATTGTCCATTTATTTACACACCAAAACAAATTAGTCATTGTTGATCGACCTTTAACAAAGCCGTGTTGTTGTCTAGGTATAATTTTTTCAAAGAGAAGAAACTGAGACACAGATTCCGTAATAATAGATTCCATAACCTCACAAATTACAGGTGTGAGACTAATAGGTCTATAATTGTTGGGGTCTAACTTGTCTCCCTTTTTGAAAATAGGGGTTACTGATGCCGTCTTCCAAATATGTGGTAGGACATGAGCATTAAAAGAAGTTACCATTAAACGGCACAAAGGAAACGCAAGTGCTTCGGAACATTTTTTAAGAAACCGGGAAGAAATATCATCTGGTCCCGGCGACGAGTTATTTTTCAACCTTTGAAGATGTCGTTTGACAACTGTTGGTGTGAAGTAGATATTCTGTAGTGTGGATTCAACCCGCGGATGACGAATCTCTGGAAAGTGTCCTTCAGATGGCTCAACCGAGAAAACCGATGAGAATGTATTGGCAAGCGTTTCAGAAACCTCTGAAGTATCTGGACAGAGTAATCCATCATCCTTTTTCAATAATGGTATTGAAACTTTTGACGATAAGGAAGCCCGAATATGCCTATAAAATCTCTTAGAATCGCCACATTCTGCTATGGAATTTTCATAAGCTACTCTTGACTCGTGTATAGACTTCCTCAACTCCCTTGCGTACTCTCTGTGAATTTGTAAATCCCGCAGATTCTTTGAGCGTGTATACTTACGCCACAATTTTCTTTTGTGCCTTATAAGGGAGATCAGTTCACCGTTAATCCATGGTTTGATTTTGTTTTTATAGAAAGTTTTTTTGGATGTATTCTCTTTCTTGCAGTTATCAATAATCCTCTTGAAATTGCACCACATTTCCTCCGGGTTCCCCGGGTTGCCCAACTCTGTAGTCCAATCCATAGCACCCAACTGGTGATTAAGCCCCTCGAAATCAGTTATTTCATGGACAACGGTGTGTTCAATAAAATTAACATTTTCCATGTTAAACTGAATATTGGTGGTGTTAACAGCGTGATCGAAACTCCCAACAGGTGAGCAGATAGCAGGCTCCGTTACCAACTGAACATCATTTGCAAACACCAAGTCCAGCGTCGATGGCAGATTATTTATTCTGAAGCGGGTGGGCTCAGTTATGAATTGGTGCAGACCAGAGCTCTGAACAAAGTCCATAAATACATTTTTAGCATTCGACAAATCATAAGGTGCCACAGACAACGGCCAACAAATATCTCTGAGATTAAAGTCTCCCATCAGTAAAAGATTTTCCAGACCAGAGAGATATTCCATTTTCTCAACCAATCAAGAAATGAATGATATAATTGATAAACTAATTCACCTCAATCAGTTTCTCTTCATCTGAAGTATTTCTTGGTTCAAGTGTTCAATTTTTCTTTCATTCTTGATTTTTCTTTCATGATACTACTCTGCTCATTAAATTTGGTGTTGTGGTATTTTATTTGCCTCTCCACTTCTTCGGATTGTAATATGTCGATAGGAGCATTTTTTTCTAGTAGTTGAAAAAAATCGCTCCTCTCTTTTTTTTGATGCTGAAAAACAGAAGTTCGTGAAACATCTATATTTACCACATAATGCTCCATTATATCAATCATTAACATGTCATTAAGTTATAAACACTTCATATTGTATTGATGAAATATTGAGTTAAATGAAAAGAAATTTGATTCCTTATTATCAACCAAACAAAGTATCTGAAAAATTTGTACTTTATAAATTAAATTAAATGTAATAATATATAATTTAATATGTCAACACATAAAATCGGCCTTTGATTAAATGAACATAAGAAAAACAAACTCTGTGAAATATAACCATTATATACACAAAGATAATGTTGAACTCATTATAATAATTGAGCAAAGGACAAATGTACTGTATGGAAGTTTTTCAAATTCAATAATCTTGTAAATTATCTGATGAAAAATTCATGATTTATAACTCTCTCTGGAGCTAAAACTTGTCAGAAATAAATTGTTTCATTTTCAATATCGAATGCTCTTCATATTGGGTAAAAATCAAAACATATGATGCGTAAATATAATTTCATCGCTAGACTCAATTGAAGCGCCTAATTCTATCATTTTCTTAATTCTATCATACTGATCATTTTGAAGAATTTCCAATAAATGTTGAGTGAGAAAGATCAATTGACATTGGCATTTGGTACTTTAAATAAAATTTCGAGTTAGAAATTGTATATTCCCTATACCACTTAGTACCAGTTGTATCAGTTACCACTTATATTAATGTTTCAAGTTCCTAACTTATTTTAACTTTAGTTGGATTTACAAACGACGGCTACGGTTATAAAGGGGTTGAATATATCCTTAATAATAAATTTCCATCAAACGAATGCCAAATTAAATAAGAAAAGTGTGAATAAATAGTTAATAATGATAAGTGACAAATTCAGAATGTATTAAAAAATATGATGTGTTTGGTTACTCATTATGTAGTCATTTTATATGAAAATTTTGTTCATATACATACTTCTTGAGGATACATTTCGAAACAGAAACAAATATACATTATTATATTTGATTGTTCAGTGAAAAATATCAGATAAACCTTTAATTTACGAACCTTCTATTCTCCATTCCTTATACCACAAGTTTTCATAATCAACCATATTCGGCAATTTCTTTGTCATTTCTTGAGCAAGTATTTCCTTCATCGCCAGTTTCTTCATTACATCCTCCAACTTGTCACCGAGCTCTATTTGTCTGGCGGCAAAATTGTCATAAATTTCATTTATTTCTTTTACTTGAGTATCGTTACAATTGCCGTTTTCCATAGAAGTCGTTGTATCAGCCTCCTGCATTTTTATCTCTTTCTCTGCCTCTTTAGTTTCCAGACCAAGATCCTTAAACATTTTTTTAATATCTTCAAACTTTTCTCTGCATCTTATAATAGTGTCAATACATCCACTATTAACAGCAAAATTCATATCGTCAAAGGCCGAGTTGTATATCATTAAGTTTTGTAATTTTGTTATTTAGAATTTCATTGCAACTTTGGAGATTTAAGCATTTTCCTAAAATTCCTTCTCTATCAGTCAGGGCAGAGGACAATATATGAGTCAAGTCCCGAACTTCTAGTTTAAGATCACATATTTCCCTTTTGAATGATAATATCTCTTCAGAGGAAACTGTTGGACAACCTACATAATAAAAAATTGTGATAAACTTATTATTTGTGAACATATTAAGAGAAAATCATTATTCTGTGCACTGATTTTTAAAATTTAGATAACATTATATATATATATATAAATATATATATATATATATATATATATATATATATATATATATATATATATATATATATATATATACATATATGATGATAGCCAATTAGCTTGAAACATATGTAAACGGCTGTCACAAAAACAAGCAACGTAAATTGCAGGTAAATACCGTGAATTTTTTCACTTCATTTTCATACCTGATAAACCTTGTTCTAAATTTATCTTATTGTCTATTTCTAGAAGGTATAAATATCGCATCGCAGGTAGACATTGATTCAGTCCAAAAATAGAGTCGTAATAACTCATACTCAATTCAAACCAAAAATGATGTAGGTTCCTCCAATTATAAGAAAAGATTTTAATATGTAAATCGTGGAATATAAAAATTTTTGAAACTAACAGCATTTTTTTACACTCTGGTTTTTCCATTCAACGTAACTGAATGTTCACAATAAACAGTATACAAATCATTAATCTGATATTAGTAGATTGACATATGCATATAAATGTTTTTATCAATAAAAATAATCTGTCTCCTAATGATTTAAAATGGATTTTACAACTGAAATTAACTAGATAGTCTCAACTGGAAAATTTGCTTGCTCGTTACAAATATGATATCAAAATCATTCAACCGTCCAAATTACTATACACATCTCAATAAAGAAATTGACGCATTAAACTTACTCTCACTTGAGAATGAAAAATAATGGAATTTATAGCATATTGTCAATCCTAATTGATAAAGTGAACTTGTTAGTGTACATACTAGAAAAACATTTGAATCGCTATAACTCAGACATAGTTCTTCTTAGAAAAAAAGTGTATAATTAATTTCTATAGATAATTGTTAATTTTCGTTGAAACTATTTTTTTATACAAAGTACAGTTTCGCTGAAAAGTTTTCTGAAAATGCAATTATAACATGCAGTAGACCGATGTTCGAAGATCGATCGGTCTACCGGATTGAGCAGATTCGGCGTTGCCAAGTCTATGTTCATGGCTTGTAAGTAGAGTTAGGCTGTGCATCAGCTATAACGAATAAATTGAGATATTTTTGTGGAAACAGTCAAAAACCCTATTGAAGCTGCAGAAATTTTTCAGTTTTTTTAAGCTCGTTGATTTGAGGCATTTGTGGGTCCTGATTTACCATTGGTTTATTCATTTTTTTCTAGCTCTGTCTGCATAACTCGATGTTGATAAGGTCTGAATATATATATATATATATATATATATATATATATATATATATATATATATATATATATATATATACTTTCCATAAACGTTCCAATACTTTCACCCAAGAAAAGTCAAAGCAGTGACCAGTTTGTTGATGATGTTCTACCACTGCACAAGTATTCTTTCCAAGCCTACAGTCACTCTTATGCTGCACTAATCTTTGTTTAAGCCACTGGGATGTCTGTCCCACATAACATTTGTGACATTCTTTGCACAGAAGTTCGTAAACGACATTACTGTTGTCTACTAGGGGTGTTTTGTCTTTAATTTTGGAAAAAAGATCAAAATTACTCAGAATATTGTACTTCGCGAATTTCAAATGTGGAAAATTTTTGAAAGTGGAAATTATTTGTTGAGACAATTTATCTGTTGGAATTGTATATCAATTTCTTGAGAATATATTTCGGATATCCGTTGTTCACAAATATATCAAATAGTTTCTTCAACTTTTGTTTTAAAAAGGATTCATAACTAATATGTGTAATCCTATTATTCATGTTTATCGCTGTGTTGTATTTCTGGTTGGTTTGGTGATATGAGTAATAATTGATGAATCTACCAGATACTGTCCCTTTTTGGTGCCAGTCCAAAATTATTTTATTGCTCTCAGCTCTGTTAACCTTTGTATCCAAGAATGGAACACTCCTATTCTTTTCACAATCAACAGTAAATTGTAAATTTTGATGGAAAGAGTTGAAAATATCCAATGTAACCTGGACACTGTCTGCTGGCACCGAACAAATTACATCATCCACATATTTGTATATAAAGGGAATACTAAAAGGCAGTTGAGGAACTATCACATCCAGTAGATGGTCTAAGACTATTTGTGCTATTATAGGGCTGATAGGAGAGCCCATTGGTGTTCCAAATATTTGTTTATAAAATTTTTTTATTGAAATCATCACATTATGCAAATCATTTGATTAATGAAAATCATATATTCAATTCCGATTTTGAAATTTTGAATACCGCAAACAAGGGAATGAAGCTTAATTTGTTAAAATCCCTTCAAATTAATAAATACAAATATTCTGGCAACCTTTTGAACAGCCAAATCGATCATACCTCAAGCCCCCTTCTCAATCTTTTCAAAATAACTTAGTTTACTATATAATAGTTCAGTATGAATTGATCCCTTCTACCTGTTATCTAACCTGTTTTCTCTGTATTCATAATTTAAGTTTATATATTGTATGTATTCGAGAAATTGTCATTAGTCTACACGTAGCATTTGAAAAAGGTGAATCTCATCGAAACGTACGTCATGCAGTATTCTTTTTGATATATTTGTAAATCAGTTTAACAATTGTTTTATTATGTTTTTATGGTCTTGCGAGCAACTCAATTATTTCATTCTGAATTGGATCTCCCAATTAGTGAATCATTCGACTTGAATCTGATTTCGGGCATTGAATTTTGTGAATGTCTTCCCGCATGACTGTATCAAAGGATGCTTTCATTTCGAATGTTCTTAAAAAATTACCATCATCAGGATCATATAATGTTTTTTAAGATTCTCTGAATGCCAGACACTGATGAGATAAATACTTGATTACGCCTATAATTCTTTCTTATACATCACACCATTGTTTTTTTCCGATCCTAATAGTCTCAGTTGCATCTGATTTACAGTAGTTTCATTTCTCAACATATGAATTGATTATACCCACCATTTCACATTTTCGCTGTAAGAAACACTTGTTTCATGTCTTTTCGATGTTAATGACAAATGTTGCCCATCAGAAAAACCGTTCAAAGCAGACAAACTACTAGCAGATTTACCAAATATTTCACAACAAAAACAATATTTACTGAATCTTTCGAAATACAGTAAATAAGCCATTCTCTGTTCTTCTTTTATACAAAATATCAATAAGATCATTAATCGTACTTGCAGGCCACAAACCGGGATCATCACCACAATCTAAAAAGCTGCATGATATTGATGAAAATAATCTGCTTACAGGTTCCTCAGTAGTACCTTCTCTTGTTTTACTTGACGCTTCTTCATATATCTTTCTCTTCAGTTACATCCATAGCCCTTAGATTTAAGGGTGTGCTACTGCAAGCTAACTCGATAAATTCGTTGCATTCCGTTTCCTTATTACCTGGTTTGCCAAAATATTGTAGAAAAGCACCCGCGAGCAAGGAAATAGGTCTGGAAATGAACACCGCAAAAACAAAGATTATTCTGAACCCTTTCTGCACCAGAGAGCAAATGGAGGTGGACGGTTCCCAATTGGAAATAGCAGCGTCTCACACATATCTGGAACAGATTGTCACGGGAGACGGGTATATTACACCGGAGATCACGCAAAGAACCAGAGCAGCTTGGGTACAGTTGGCCAACTGAAACACATCTTCAAATCAGATATATCAGTATAGAAAAATACATCATTGGCCTAACCATACGAGATAGGATACGCTTCAACTGGATAAGAGGTTAAACAAAGGTGAAGGATGTCGTGAAGTATGTAAAAAGGTCAAAGTGGAAATGGGCAGGCCATCTAGCATGAACAAGACATGAGCGTTGATCATCTTGGTGATTGGGAGTGCAGAGGCAGGGTAAGACCAAGAAAGCGTCCTCGCCATCGATGGGATAAGGTGCTTGTGGATTGGCTGGGCGTTGCCTGGAAGGATAGACTGCGGATAGGGAATCTTGGCAAAGACAGGGGGAGGCCTTCGTTCTGCATTGTACGGACAGAGGGTGATGATGATGATGATGGTAATGATATATTTGAATAATATTTACAAACTGAAATAACCATAATATTGTATCTTTCTATTAGGTTTTAGGACGGAATAGTTTAAAGTTTCTTGTGGACATTCTACAGGTTTTCATGGTTTTCATCGGGATATTTAACTGTGCTATCTTTCCCACTACTACAAGGTGCAGTGAAGGAAGGAGGTTCATAACTATTGGGTTTAGGCAAACATGACAATAATCAATTTGAAGCTCTTCTGGTGGACTAAAATGTGTAATTTCTGATTCTACTGCCTTGATTTACCTTAGGAATAAGGAAGGGTTACTTCAATAAAGTATGTATAAAATATTATGAAGCCACAAATTATGTATTTAGAATAAAGTGAATTCCTTCAAATTTTTCTGTAATCAAATGAATGTCCTGGAGAGTCAATTTTATGAAAATGAACTGAGCTTTTATGAACAGGTATTGAAGTAGAATTTTAATTAAATTTACACCATTTGTAATTGAAGTAGCTCCATTCAAAAAGCAAATTTATATATGAATATATATCAGAATTAGAATATCCTAGATCATCAAATTATAATATAGAAAAATATATCACAGAAACCTGCAATTTTATTCTGGCCCTAGATTCATAGATTTCAAATGAATATTCTCTGATATGCAAGTCATTAAATCCACAGGACCTCAACTCTGTCCAAACATTCAATAAGCAGTAACTCCTATTGCTGATAAGCAGTGTGAACCGCCGCGCCGTAAACATATTGAGCAGCAAATAAATCTGGATTTTTAATTTTACTGACTCTGTATAATTAGATATACAGGCGTGATATTTTAAATGAGTCAAATTATTATTATTTGAGGTGACAAATCCAATGCATGAAATTAGTTCAATTTATTGCAATTATAAACAATTTATCGTCTACATTAGTTCAATTTCCTCATATTTATAAATATCTGTAACATATTTCAATAATATTGATTCCCTTCAGATCCTATTATTTAGTATGTGATTTTTAGACAAGTATTTCTTATTACCTCACATTGAAATATGAACTATCACAAAGTTGATTCGTCATCGTCCATTGATTTTAGTAATTGTTTCTATTCTAATAACATACATTTATGGTATGTTTGAGAAAAAATGGACTAAGATTTCCAATGAGTGTTTCAGGGGATCCATCCAGGCCATACTATTCTCTCACTTTTTCAAGATGCAGGGACAAGAAGTAGCAGATATTGTCAAAATCCAGTTCAATCAACAATGAATGTGCTGCAGCAGTTCAGATGTTGAAGCTATGAAATTATAACATTTAAATGCTCTATACTTGATGATTTGAATTTGTATGTGAGGATTACAACATCAAGGTTTGTACAATTTAAGCTTTATTAGTTGTCCTCAGTTTCTTGAAACCCATAAACACTTTCATAATTATTGAATGTCTCACATACGTCAAAATTAAATTATCTATATATATTATATATATATATATATATATATATATATATATATATATATAATAATATATATATATATATATATATATATATATAATATATATATATATATATATATATATATATATATATATATATATATATATATATATATATATATATATATATATATATGTATAATATTGTCATAACAATTGGCGCACGCAACGTGGGGCAATTTAAACACAGGTACTGAACAGGTATAATTAAAATATATCAATAATAATAATATTATTAATATCAATAATATATAAAATTAAAAATGTCGTATCAAAGGCAAACTCGTTCAAAAATTAGTAATAGAACTGAAGAGGAACCTGAAATTGCACAAAAACAGACAGTAAACGTAAAACAAGAAAGGAAAGAAGAAATTGTGAAGAAAGAGGTGGAACAGTCTAAAGAAAGACTTATATGAATTGTTGTTTGAGATGAAAAGAAGTATGTATGAAATGAAAAATGAAATAAAAGATGAAATGAAAGTAAGTATGGACGAAATGGAAAATGAAATGAAAGAAGAAATGAAAGTAAGTATGGACGAAATGGAAAATGAAATGAAAGTAAGTTTGGACGAAATGGAAAATGAAATGAAAGAAGAAATGAAATTAAGTATGGACGAAATGGAAAATGAAATTAAAGAAGAAATGAAAGTAAGTTTAGACGAAATGAAAGAAGAAAATAAAAACATGAAAGAAAGTATGGATTATATATTCGAAAACTTTGCGAATAATGTGAAAGTTGGATTGGAGAATTTTAAAGCAGAAATAAAAGGTATAAATAAAACATTTGAAGATAGATATATGATATCTGATGAAGTAGATGTGAGTGTGAAAAATTTGAGAAAGCCTTTGGAAGAAATTAGGGAAGTGGATGAGGGAATGAAACATTTGGAAAACAAAGTTGAAAACGAAATTGAACCTGAATCAGAAATTGAAGATCAAATTGAAGAAATGAAAAAGGAGCAAAGTGTGCAAAATTATATGATCCATGAAATGAATGTGAACGAAGTACAAACTACTCCTACGAACGTCATGAATGATAGTTCACAAAAACTTGATATATATATATATATATATATATATATATATATATATATATATATATATATATATATATATAAATATATACTAGAAACGTCAATCAAAGAAATTTATCAGTGATTTTAATATAAAAATTGAAAATATACTGAATTTGGAAGACGAAATATTAATGAAAACAACACGATTGAATTCATGTGCATATTAATTGTTTAATAGTAGGTAAGAATTTGAGAAAAAATTAATATATTATAAAGGGGAAAAATAAAATCAAAACATTAACAGTCATGAATTACTATGGGAAAAATTTTATTATAATAAAAATAAAAATGTATGTGATTTAGCAATGAATGTTAGTTTTAGTAATGCTGTCATAAAATTAAGGGAGGATGAACGGGGTAAATAAGTCTTTGAATTATAAATGACAGGAATAATGGTTCGAAAACTGGCAATTGAAAAAGGCTGAACAAATTGAAATATTCATTAAAAATAGAATTGAAGTGAAATTAAATCAAATTTCAATATTCATTAGAAATAGAAGAATTGAGTACTGAATAATCCATCATAACAGAATATAAGTAAAATTAATGGAAAACTATAGATATAGAATTGCTATAATTAAGAATGGAAACATAAGTTATATTATGATAATTAGAGAAAAGACATTTAAATACAATTGAAAAAAATAATAGACAGTAATCGATATAATGGGTGATTTTTTGAGCATAGTTTCTTCTAATCGAATAAAACACTCAATTTGCATCATATATTTAAAATTTTCATCAAAATTTATAACTTGGTCTTTGCCATTTACATTTTAAAGATAACTTCTTGTGAATGTTGTCCGCGGTATATCAAATGGTCCATTCGGAAGGTCCAATTTTGCGTCACTTTTTTGAGCATTTCGGCCTGTATCCCACGAATTACGCGTGTTATGTTATCCTGTAAGGCTTCAATCGTGTTCGGCTTGTCCACATACACTAAAGACTTTACATAACCACACAAGAAATAATCCAGAGGCGTATAGAGGAATTTATAGGGCCATTTCGAGAGATAAGCTGTTCACCAAATTCATCCTTCAACATGTCCATTGTTTCACGAGCTGTGTGGCATGAGACACCGTCTTGATGGAGCCACACGTGAACTAAGTTGAACTCGGCCAACTTGGGCGGAAAAAAGTAACGTATCATGGCTCGATATCGTTCGCCGTTGACGGTAACGTTTCTTCCGTCTGAAGAAAAATGGAGCGATGATGCCATCAGCCCATAAACCACACATAACTGTCGTTTTTTCGGGATGCATCGGTAATTCTTGTATGGCATGTGGCTGTTCATCACTCCAGATGCGACAGGTTTGTTTATTTACATATCCGTTAAGCCATAAATGAGCCTCAACACAATTTTTCGATAAAAGAGCGGATTTTCATTAAGCTGTTCTGAGGCTCATTCACCAAAAATTGGACGTTGCGGTTGGTCATTCGGCTTCAATTCTTGCAGAAGTTGAATTTTATAGGCTTTCAAACCCAAATCAACACGTAAGATTTTCCATGTGGTTGAGTAACACATTCCCAAATGCTGAGAACGGCGACGAATTGACATTTCACGATCTTCATTAACACTGTACGCTACGTCTGCAATATTCTCTTCAGTACGCACTGTACGCATGCGAAACAATGGTTAAATGTCGAACGAAGTAAACTTGGTGCTAAATTTGGTGATAACAGCACGAATTGTTGATTCACCAGGTCGATTATAACGACCATAACATGGTCGTAACAAACGATAGACATTTTTCACAGAGCACGAATTTCGATAGTAAATTTCAACAAATTGCAAACGTTGATCGTTTGTAAGTCTTTCCATGATGAAATGGCACATTTAACTGGAATTTATAATGACGGGAGTAGAAAAAGAGATTGTAATAATGATATAAATAAACTGAAATATGAAAAATAAATGATACATAAAAAGTCTATCAAAATATGGGGACAAGCGGTTTAGTAATTCTGTCTACCGAGAGATCGGGACAAGAATAAAAAAAAATATATATGTCTACCGAAGTAGGAGACAAGCGGCAATGAATAAATAATAAATAGAATATGATAATGAAAAATATAAATAAGAAAGTAATTGAATAAAAATTGAGACTGAGGAAATCTATTCTATCAGATCATGTAGATATAAATTGAAGATAAGAGGAACGGAATCTGTAGATTGAATGAGAATGAAAATTGAAATAATAATAAAATACTGAGTTCCATATATACACATATGTATCAGAAGTACAGTTTGCTTTCACATACAAAATAAATAAAAAGAACAGGATAGAATGTGCAGAAGATGAAATGCCGTTCTTTATAACAACAGGTTAGAAGGTATACAATGCAAATATAAATAGAATTTCTCTTATAAAGTTTTATCAATAATTCAATACTTAACATCTAAAAGAAGATAACTGATGCAAAATATATAAAGAATAAATATATGGATAATTTGGTAACTTAATAATTTAAATAGATAATACATTATAGAAGAGAATGTATAAAGACAAAAATGTATGGAATGATTCATGGTTAAGAAATATATATGAATGTACTATTTAATTCATGTTTCAGAATTTATGTAAAGTATGGTGATGAAAATGTACTTATGAATGATAAGAGAAAATGATTATGTAAGATGAAAAAAAAATATTCGAAGATGTTGTTTGAAAGATAAATATAATTACAATAGAGAATATTTTCAAATTCAGAAGATGTAAATTTTGTTTTTCTTTTCTAGAAAAATTTAGAGGAATTGTTATGGTACCATTAAATGCAATCTTTATAATGATATAGAAATAAATAAAGTTCAATTTAATGATTGATGAGGCCGATACTTGGAGAAAATTATTATCCATAATGAAACAATATTTAGAATTTTCTCATAATTTAATACAAACACGCATGACGACGTTTCGAAGTACTACTTCTTTATCAAATGCTGGATTAACACTATGATATTACACATATTATCAATTCAGCATTTGATAAAGAAGTAGTCCTTCGAAACGTCGTCTTGCGTATTTGTGTTCAATTATGAGAAAATTCTGAATATTGTTTCATTAATTTCAATTTTTCTCAAGGTGATGCTTCTAAGTATCCAAACTGATTGTTTCGACAAAGTCATATTTCATGCATTTTACTTTATTATGTAAGATTTCAAACATATATACAGTTTTGTAAAACATAAATAAAAATCAAATAACTGCTAACTGCTACTGCTAATATACTAAATACTATGATATTACACATATTATCAATCCAGCATTTGATAAAGAAGTAGTACTTCGAAACGTCGTCATGCGTATTTTATATTAAATTATGAGAAAATTTTAAATATTGTTGTATTATTATTTATTCATGGCTTTTGTCATATCACACACGTTTTGTCAATTTTTGGGATATGACATATGCAAGAATCTGAAGAATGTTAGTGTGAAGTCAATAATATGTCTAATTAATGTCAGAAAATTCATATAATCTAATATCACTTTCGATGAACAAGAGTTCTTTTTACACCTAAACATAAGATCATCTAATTAAGATTAAAATTAATACAAATTTTTTTTTCAAGATAGCGCCAATTGAAGTGGACGGTGAAGAATCCGACAACGATGAATTTGTTAGAAACAATCTTAGAAGAGAAGTTTTTCATAAATGTTGTATAAAAAACAGTGTAAAACGTTTATTTGTCAAGTGTGCAAAGGAGCATATCATGATTCCTGTCTAATCAGGAAAAAATTGAGGGTAACTGGCAAAACTACAGTTCTATGTGCTGAATGCGCGGAATCAACTGAAACCAATCCAGGTAATAAAGAATTTTACAATAAAAATCAATTATTCGAATTCAATATTTGAGAAATCTAGTAGCTGAAATGGATGTTGAAAATAATCTTCTGAAAAAAAATAATCAGTTAATGATTCAAAAAATCGAACATCTCGAGGATCAATTATTGAACTATGGATTCGCAGAAGAACCGATAAAACACACGAATGTAAAAATGCAAACAAACAATAATAATAATGAAAAAACGATGAAATTATCAATATCGACAAAAAATTCTGACAACGACTCTGCGTTAAAAGATCAATCTAGGAAATGCAAGGACAATCAGCTGAAAATCAGAACTGACAGCAGACATGGAAATGTGCAAGGAAATACAACTCAGGATAGAGATCAAAAACAATGAAATAAACAGAACGAATTCAGGTCAACGAACTGTGATGTTTAATAACGAACAAGTAAAGAAAGCAATAAAGACGGCTACAAAAAGTATTTCAAATAATCAAATTGTAGATAATGATGGGTATACCGAAGTTGTAAGGAAGAAGAAGAGAAAAGAACAAAAGATAGATAAAGCTATCAAACAATGATCAAATGGGCTACTGATCGGTGTCGTTCAAGAGAATATGGCTTGGTTCTATCTGGGTAAAATAAGGAATAAAGACACCACAGTTGAAATGATTCGAGATTATTTGATAGAAGAGGATAAACTGGCTCTTTCATTATTGGAAAGCTGCAAACAAATGGAGATTATTCATCTTTTGAGTAAGCGGTTCTTTTTGTACTGAAAGACATGTTGGATGATGATAATTAATGGCCAGCTGGAATTTGCATTCGGAGATTCAATATTCTATACAGTCAGCATTGAAGTAATCTTCAATGGCCCGAAGAGTTATCGTCCGATTGCCCTCTTGAGCTCAATGTACAAGCTTCATGAAAGGCTTCTATACATCAGAATCGGCGCTGTAATACTGGAGACAACACCGATCGAACAAGCTGGCTTTCGCCCAGGAAGAAGCTGCACCGACCAAATAATATCACTGACAACCTAACATGAAAGCAGGCTTCCAAAAGAAACTGAAAACATCAGCTGCATTCAAAGATCAATCAGAGGATTACGACACGGTATGGAGACACTTATATAGATACGGCCTCCTTAATAAACTTATTCAAGTAATCCCTAGCAGTAATACTATTGAACTCATCGATACTATGCTATCTATATATAGGTCTCTCAGAGTCATACAGGGTAATAGGATAAGCTCCTCAAGACAGCTAAACGATGAACTACCTCAGGGCTCTGTCCTTGCCACGATGTTGTTCAGCCTCTACATCTGCGATATGCCGCTAACTACATGCCGGGACGTCGATCTTTCGAGGAAACGGAAACCATTTCAACATCTGATCTAGCTATAATGGAACCATAATTTCGGACATGGAGATTGAAACCAAATCCAACTAAACCTGAAACAGCTTGCTTCTATCTGTGCAATATGGAGGCGAATGGACATCTTAGGGTATACTTTGGCGACAAACTGCTACTCCACAACCATTATCCAAAATACTTGGGGTCATATTGGACCGTACGCTGTCATTCAAGCAACACCTAGAAAAACTTTCTGCAAAAATAAAAACCAGAAACACTATCATCCATAGGCTGTGTGGAACGACGTGCGGTTCTTCTGCTGATAATCTACGCACTTCAGCACTTGTTTTAGTCTACTCCACTGCGGAATATGGTGCTCCGGTGTAGCGCACATGAGATGGATGTAAAGCTGAAACACAGCATGAGAATTATTAGCGGCACTCTTCGATCGACCCCTACAGAATGGCTATCCATTCTGAGCCACATTCCGCCTCCGGACCTTCGTCGAAAAGCGGCTCTCCTCCGGGAGTATAAACGCATCCAATATAACACTCAACTCCCCATTCATCAGGACGCAGTTATACTGTGGAGAAATAGGTTAGGATCTAGAGAACCACTCAGGAAAACTGCCGTAGAACTGTCCCATTTCAACCTGACAAACTTATGAGAACTGAACTAGATCCAGAACTGCCCATCACACTGTCGAAACCTGCCCTGCATAAGAAATGAACCCCCGCCTTCGACCAACCTCGCAGAATAGGGACGATCCTAAATAGAATACGCACCAACCATGGCAGAAGCGTGGATTCGCTACAAAGGTGGGGGCAAGGCCCTGTCCCCAAACTGCGACTGTGGAATAGTCAAACAGACCGTTCGTCATATCGTTGGAGACTGTCCCAATAGAGCATATGGTGGGCTTTTGATGATTTCCTAAACGCAACGAATGCTGCTATTGATTATGTGAAAAACCTTGATGTTTGTTTGTTAATGAATTGTGCTATCATTACCATACGATAAATAGAATAAAATCTGCTGAGTAGTGAGGACGATGTTGATATACTTTGTGTGATCGAACATTGGAAGTCATTGGATCAACTAGAAATCAAAATTTTAAGCTTGTAAGTAGTTTCTGTAGATTGGAGGGTCAACATGGAGGAAGTGCACTCAATGTCAAGAACCATATTGAAGCAAGAACTCGTGAAGACATCGTGAATATATCTCTTTCAAATATTATAGAATGTGCAGCTGCTGAACTGAAAATTCATAATAATAATATAATAATATTAAGTCTTTATAGACCAAAAAAAAGTTTTAAAATGTGTTTCAGTACCCTTTAGAACATTTTAAGATATGTGACTATAGATGATTTCAGAATATTTTTACAAAGGATTCAAACATTGGTATTAAAAGCGGGGACAGAAATGCAATGAAGTTTTTGAGCTTGTTGAGTTCTTATAACTTAAAACCTTTTGTGCTGGGCTATACAAGAGTAACGGCTGGCTAAAGAAGTTGAATAGACAATATATACACTAACTGTGATAATTATAAGGAAACAACATTACTTCTTAGATCAATGCAGGGGTACATCAAGGGAGTGTACAGATGCCATTTGTGAGAAAGTTCATTGGGTAAACGCTGCACATGATACAAATATTATTATTAAGGGGAATGATAATAATATTTTCTGAAAAATTGTCGTAGTTATAATTGATTCCAAGACTTACTTTACGTTGTTTCATAATGGACATCAAGTTTGGAGGGAATTGTGTGAGGGACTTTGATGAGTTAGACGAATTATTACCCAATATCGTTATGCCGCTACAAAATAAAAAACGTGATAATATTTTATTAGACGTCAATAACCTAATAAATCAAATCCACATTTTGAACTGTTCAACAGTTAACAATCTAACAAACGTTTCCCATAAATTCAGACAGCTAATTCCGACCGAAAGTCGGAATCCGATCGATTTTTTAGTGTTGTGGACGTTTTGAGTGAGATCTGTGACTGTAGATGATTTCAAAATATTTTTTGAAGAGGATTTTAACATTGATATTGAGAATGGTGACCGAAATGCAATGCAGTTTTTGAGCTTGTTGAGTTCTTATAACTTAAAACCTTCTGTGCTGGGCTATATGAGAGTTACGAATAGCTTAAGGAGTTGCATGGACAATATATACACTGACTGTGATAATTATGAAGCAACAACTATTAATACACATATCTCAGATCACAATGCACAACAAATAGCTTTCAAAATTCACAGAAATGAACTGAATGAGAAATTTTTCAGAAGGGATTTCTCAGAATCTAGAAAATTATACTTTCGAGAATTTCTAGAATATACTGAATGGCAGGAAGTATATAACTGTCGTCCTTGCGATATTATTAAACAATGGCCGACCTTTACGAACATTTACAAACCAATTTTCAATGAATCATTTTCTGAAGAATATTACAAGCCAAGTTTGAATAAGAATACATTTTGAATCAAAACCCAGACGTAAAGTTTTTTCAAAAATGAGTTGGATATTTTATTAACACTGAAACATCAGAATGCTGATTATACTGATATATATATATATATATATATATATATATATATATATATATATATATATATATATATATATATATATATATATATATATATATATATATATATATATATATATATATATATATATATATATATATATATATATATATATATATATATACATATTTTATGGATCTATATAATGGATATATATATAAATAATAAATCTGGAGAACGGAACAGATACCACAGGATTGGAAATGCACGCTGATACATCCATTGCACAAAAAGGGGGACAAAATGGATATCAATAATTACAGGGGAATTTCCTTACTTCCTAACTTTCCGGTTGCGTACTAAAATCTACAGAACTGAAGTCATTCTCGCCGTAGAAAAACTACATGAAATTGCGCAGAATACCGGGTTACAAATTTCTAATCATAAAATCAAATACATGGAAAGAAAACTAAAAAATAAATCATCTCTTATCACAAAACATGCTCAAATTCTGCATGACGGCCATTTTAAATATCTCGGGAAAGTTATACATTCCTCAGGTTTAAACCGATTCGCTAATGAACACAGAATTACCAAGCTCCAAAGGACCTAGAAACTAACATGGCTCACTATAACAAAAAGAGTATTTCGAGAGGCGCCAAATTGGGCCGTTATAACACAACGATTCTTCCAGAAGCAATCTACGCATCTGAAACAATGATTATTGACGGCCATTCAAGAATTTGAGAAATGGAAAAACAAGAACGAAAAATTCTCAGAAAGATTTAAGGGCCAGTCAATAGAAACGACATTTGGATGAAAAGACCTCAGAGTTAACTGTATCAAAACACAAATACGATAACGGAAGAAATCAGAAAACGACGGGCAAAGTTCTATGCACATGTCTACAGAATGAAACATTCCAGAATACCGAAGAAACTACTCGATATAATTATGAATAGTAAATGCCGAACAGAGTGGCTAAAAGATGCCCAAAAGGATCTACAACAGATCAATATAAAAAATCTCGAAGATCGCACTGAATGTCGCAATAAAATCGCACATGTGAAGTTTGAGCAAAAATTAAATCGTCAACCTGGAGTAAAATGGACAGATGAACGGAAGAAAGAGCATTCAGAGAGGATGAAGCGTTTTTGGGACGCAAAAAAGATGAAACGAAAGTCCTAATAATTGCGAATTCAGGTTCAGTCGCTCTCCTCATGGGGAACAATCGTAATAATAATAATAATAATAATAATAATATATATATATATATATATATATATATATATATATATATATATATATATATATATATATATATATATATATATATATATATATATATATATATATATATATATATATATATATTTTGAAAGTTTTTAGCATTAACAGGCTTTTTTAATATGAAAAAGTTTATTTCTGTTGACGTTTCGTTGTTATATTACAACTTTGTCAAAACTAATGAATAATTGAATTTGAGTTACTATGGATATCAAATGTCAAACTTAATTTTTGAAAAATCAAATTAGTTTTTTTTGTATATTCACTTATTGATTTTCATTATCAGAGGAATATTTCTGGCTCAGCATTCGCTTCGGAAGTTTTAGTCTTCTTCACCATGAGGAAACCTCTGAAAAACTCATGGTAAGCCAGGTGATTCTTAAGTGTGATTATATTTACATATATACAATTACATATAGTTTTTTATATACTTATCCAGAATGTGTATATTGTTCGTTTATGTGTGTGAAATTGAAGGTAGATCTGGAAAGAATGAATTGTGAGATGTGATGTTTTGTGATTGTTGTGTGTTTATTTTGCGAGTGTTATTTGTGAGGTTTATTAAGTTGTTGTAGATAGAATTTAGATGTTTAACGTCCGTTCTTTCATTGACTGTGTTTTCCAAATTTTTACGAATGTGTAACATTTCTAAAATTTCTCTACATTTTTTGTCTCTTTCAGTTGCCAAAATTTTCGTATTTTTGTAATCAAAATCATGTTTTTCTGTTATTTTATGTTTATTTAAGGCTGTGATTTGAGTTTTCGCATATTTATGTGCTTTGATTCTTTCTTCGAGATTTTGTGCTGTTTGACCGATATAGCTTTTATTGCAATTGTTACACGGAATATTATAAACTGTATGAGTTTTTCTCTGAATTACAGTTTTACTTTTTAATTTTGTATATATTTCTTTGATTTGATTTTTGGCAGTATGTGCTATTCTTAAATTATAAGGTTTTAATATTTTAGCAATATTCGTACTTAGTTTTGGAATATATGGTAAGGGAATGTAATTATTTTCGTTAGATTCATTTCTTTTTGAATTTAAAGTATTATATAATTTATGAATTCTGCTTTTCATGATTTTGTTGATTAAATTTGATGGGTAATTATTTTTCATGAGAAGAGTACGAACTTCTTCAAGTGTTTCATGTCGTAAACATGGTGATGTTAATTTTAGTGATCTATCTATAAAATTAATTATTATACCCTTTTTCTGGGAATAATGATGATTACTTATATAATTTATGGTTCGTTGCGAATTTATTTCTTTTCTGTACCATCTCGTAAAAATTTTGTTATCTTTTCTTATAATTGTTATATCAAGAAAATTCAATTTTTCATCTTTTTCTTCTTCAAGTGTGAATTGTAATTTATTATGAAAACTATTGAAACGTTCTAGTATATTATCAATTCGATCTTTATCTGCTATTATTAAACAATCATCAACATATCTTTTATATAATAAGATATTTTCTTCTAAATTTTTTATTATATCTTCTTCTAAAAATTCCATTACTAATTGTGCAATGACACTTGAAATTGGACTGCCCATTGCTACACCATCTAGTTGTTGATAAAATTCATTTTTATATTGAAAAAAATTTGTTTCTAAAGTGAATTTTACTGCTTCAATGAATTCATTTTTTGAAAAATGAATATTTTTAAAAAAAAATAATTACCCATCAAATTTAATCAACAAAATCATGAAAAGCAGAATTCATAAATTATATAATACTTTAAATTCAAAAAGAAATGAATCTAACGAAAATAATTACATTCCCTTACCATATATTCCAAAACTAAGTACGAATATTGCTAAAATATTAAAACCTTATAATTTAAGAATAGCACATACTGCCAAAAATCAAATCAAAGAAATATATACAAAATTAAAAAGTAAAACTGTAATTCAGAGAAAAACTCATACAGTTTATAATATTCCGTGTAACAATTGCAATAAAAGCTATATCGGTCAAACAGCACAAAATCTCGAAGAAAGAATCAAAGCACATAAATATGCGAAAACTCAAATCACAGCCTTAAATAAACATAAAATAACAGAAAAACATGATTTTGATTACAAAAATACGAAAATTTTGGCAACTGAAAGAGACAAAAAATGTAGAGAAATTTTAGAAATGTTACACATTCGTAAAAATTTGGAAAACACAGTCAATGAAAGAACGGACGTTAAACATCTAAATTCTATCTACAACAACTTAATAAACCTCACAAATAACACTCGCAAAATAAACACACAACAATCACAAAACATCACATCTCACAATTCATTCTTTCCAGATCTACCTTCAATTTCACACACATAAACGAACAATATACACATTCTGGATAAGTATATAAAAAACTATATGTAATTGTATATATGTAAATATAATCACACTTAAGAATCACCTGGCTTACCATGAGTTTGTCAGAGGTTTCCTCATGGTGAAGAAGACTAAAACTTCCGAAGCGAATGCTGAGCCAGAAATATTCCTCTGATAATGAAAATCAATAAGTGAATATACAAAAAAACTAATTTGATTTTTCAAAAAATTAAGTTTGACATTTGATATCCATAGTAACTCAAATTCAATTATTCATTAGTTTTGACAAAGTTGTAATATAACAACGAAACGTCAACAGAAATAAACTTTTTCATATTAAAAAGCCTGTTAATGCTAAAAACTTTCAAAATAAATACCTCAAACAGGCAATAAATCAATTTCAAGATATATATATATATATATATATATATATATATATATATATATATATATATATTTACTTAGTAGATATTTGTTGTGGTTCCTATCATAAAGCTGAACATTGCCAAAATAAATCAGCATGTGGTAAATGTGCAGATGAACATTCAACAAAATATTGTGAAGGTATAAATTGAAGGTATATACACTAAATGTATAAATTGTGTTATGGCTTGTGAAAAACTCAATCTAGAACTTGATGTTAGACACAAAGGTAATGATATAAATTGGAATGTGTATAAAAAGAAGATTGAACAGGAACGTAAAAAAAATCAGTTTGAAAACAGTGAATAGCAATTAAAGAAGAAAAAGGGGGTAGAGTATATTCATGTTCAAAATGCTCAGAGTATACTAGCACACGATGATGAACATGAACATTTTATTAACATGAATAGGCCAGCAGTGATGTGTTTTACTGAAACTCATTTACATAGACATACACGATAATGAAGTTGAAATAAATGGCTATAATACAGTGAGATTAGATTCCACGAGCCGTTCAACAAGCTTGAGTGCAGTTTTACTTACGAAGTGACATTAGCTATTGTGTAGTGGAAGAATTTGTTGAACAAATGAATTATTGGTGTGTTTTTGTGAAATTCAATATCTCTAAAGAAACTTTTGTATTAGGCTGTCTCTACCACTCACCCAACAGCTCAGATGCAGTTTTTCTTGATTTTTTTGGGAAATTATGTGAAGAATTTATAACTAGACAAAAAAATAATGTTATTGTTGTAGGTAATTTAAATATAAATTTAAAAAAGTGTGATACATACCCTAATCGGCTAAAAAAATTTATAAACCATCCTGGATTGAAACAGCATGTTTTAGAAGCGACACATATGTCATATAATGGACAGGAATCGCTCATAGACCTAGAAATCAGCAACTACAGTAAAATAAGTTGTAATGTAATAAAACAACAAGTATTTAATAATCATTCGTTGATTAGGATCGGCACTAATGCTGAACATAATGAACGTATGTAACGTTATAATTGTCGCTAAAAGATTTGTGATGTGAAGCATTTCAGATATTTAGTTAATTATATGGAATATAATTATAGACTATGATTTAGACAGTGGATATATGTTTTATGAAAATACGCTTGGGATAATAGACATTGTCTCACCAAAAATTAATATTAGTGTACGTGGAAAGTGCAAACCATGGTTTACAAATGATGTCTTAGATAAGATAGAGATTCGTGACAAAAAATATGAGATATTTACTTTTACAAGAGCAAATGAAGACTAAATGGAATATAAGAACTATGGAAATGCAACAGTAAACGACATCAAAAGTGCAAAGACTTTATACTATCAGCAAGCTATAGACCTTAATTAGAATGACTATAAGGCTATGTGGAAAGCACTAAAGAATATAATTTCAAAAAAACAAACGAAAGCTTATGATCAAGTTGAATTTAATGGTATTGGTTATGCATTGTAAGATATTAATAATATAACACAAAAATTCAATAACTACTTTGTTGATAGTATAAAAGAAATTATGCAGAGCATACCATTGAGAGACAATGACTTGGAGATCGGAAACGTAAGTATTGAATTTCAGGAATTGAAATTGATTACCAAGGAAGAATTGAGAAACAAAATTTTCAATCTTCCTAACAAAGGAAGCCCAGATGAAATAACAGTAGAAATCATTAAAATAGTATTTCACGAATTAGCAGATCCCCTATTAAATTTAATTAACAGTTAAAGAAGATACCACGTACTCAAAAAGCAGAATACTTTCGACCAGTAAATATACTCTCAGCTACAGCAAAAATAATGGAAAAAATTGTTTATAAACTATTATTAGACTATGTAGACCAGACTAACATCTTAACAAAGTATCAATCAGGTTTTCGACAAAATCATAGTTGTGAAGCTGCATTCCGGTAGTTATTGAACAGCTGGATAGATAATAATGATAACGACTTGGTAACTATAATTGTATTTTGGATTTCGAACGAGCCTTTGAGACAGTAGATTGATTAAAAAACTGAAAATAAATGGAATCGGAGGAACAGCATTGTGCTAATTTGTAATCTATCTTCTGAATAGAAAACAAATTGTTCAGTGGAGAGAAGTGCAGTCAGAGGAAATTCAAATTAATTGTGGTGTGCCCCAAGGAAGCATCTTAGGACCACTGCTATTCATATTGTATATAAATGACATAGTAAAGGTGATAATATATTGCAGGTCCCACATATTTGCAGACGATATAATGTTGTACATAGCGGGTACAAATGTGGAGGATGTGCAAATGAAACTATGTGAGGACTTGGAAAACATAAGTAGATGGCTGGAAGAAAACAAACTGAAACACAATATTGCTAAAACCGAAGTAATGATGTTCGGGAAAGAAAAACGGAGAGAAGAGTGGATGAATGAAGGTTCTGGTGTACAAATTGAAGATGTAACTATTAAAATAGTTAATTCTTTTAAATATCTTGGTATAATAATAGATGATAGGTTGAATTTCGGTGAACACATCGAATATATATGTGAAAAAATTTCAAAACAAATAGTACTTGATAGATGTAGTGATTATTCAAGTAAATGGTCAAGAGAGACAGTATATAATTGAATCATCATTCCGTATTTCCATTACGCTGGTACGGTTCTGTATCTAGCAAATAAAAGTGTCACAAAAAGATTGCAGTTATTAGAAAATCGTGCATTCGGGTGATATTGAAGTGCAGTAGATATACAAGCATCGATGCCATGTTAAGAAAATTAAACTGGATTAAGATTGAGGAGAGATTTGTTAAATGAAAGCTCTTATATTTATTCACAAAATTAAATGTGGTTTAATGCCACAATATTTTAACGAAATGGTTATGCACTTTGATCAGGTACAATAGTATGACACTAAAAATAGACAGAATTTTATACTTTATCATACGAAGTACAAAAAAAGTCAAAATTCATTATTTTGTAAGGCTTTAAAAAACATATGTTACCAAATGAAATTAAAGTATTTCAAATATAAATAGATTTAAGTTTAAATTAAGAGACATGTATATTGGAAATGGTATGTCAGATTATTTGTACAGCAATTTCAGCTAAATAAAGTTTATATTATTATTATTACGTATTATTGCTAAAACTTCGAATTTAAATCAAAACAAATATAACTCATTTGATTGCAACTTTAAATAACACGAAAAATCACTATTTTTCAGATCATTGTTGAGAATGATATCAATATGGTGAGAAATATGAAAAATAAAACACGTAGTAAGAATTATTCTTTCACCCATAAATTTTTAAAGTAACAAGTAGAACGAATCGATCACGAATCACAGAACGTAGGTTTCCTTTTTCAAAGAATTGTGGCAATACTCCCAAATATATAGGTATAGTACCTATGGACGTTTTGAAAGTCATCAATACTAGATTGATAGATTAAACATGGGCTGATGATTCATAATGATGATGAAACAATTGTATCCTATTATCATTCAACAAGATCGATGAATTTTCCGAAACGCTCTCAATATTCACTCTCGAAAGTGATGGGTTCGTTCTCGTTGACAACATTTGTGTAGAGAGCGCCCCGAGAATTTTTTTTGAGATATTTCGATTAAGAACCTCAGTATTTACTATATATATATATATATATATATATATATATATATATATATATATATATATATATATATATATATACCTATATATGTTTATAATAATAACTTCATTCAGTAATGGTGTTACAAAAGAAGATTTACAAAATATTATTAACAATAAGACACCCGTCTACAGTGAGAGGCCAGCTTAATATGTCCAAACAGGATGCGAATAAGCTAGCCTTTCAAACGAGACGAGATGACAGAGATTAAAAATACCTTATAAACAAAATCATATACACTACACTTTAAAAAAACGAAATAGCAGAGAAATCAACAGAAAAATCAATTGAACAAAAAAAAACTTTATACTCTCAAAAAAATTCATGCACCGCCGCTCTACCCATGAGCAATACATAATATTTTATTCTGTTTTCAACAAATCCTATCGAGTTTACATTTCTAAGGTAATTCCTATACATTTGTGGCAATGAGTTGTAAAATCTGATGCTCAAATAATTAAAATGTCTGTGTGGAACCCAAGAAGCTGAATTGATTCTATTACGTGTGGAATACTTGTGTTCGAAACTATCGAGTATATTCTTGTGTTGGTAGGTATACAATAGGGAACTGTACATGTAGAGTTGTCTAACATCTAAAATTCTACTTTCCTGAACAGTAAATTTTAGGAGTACTGGGCACTTTTGCTATATATAATCTTGAGTATTCTCTTCTGCACAAATTCCAGCTTATGCAAATGATTTTTTGTAGAGGCACCCCATGCTAGAATGCAGTATTGCAATCTGCTCTGGACAAGTGCAAAATAAATGACCCTGAGATAACGTCTGGATAGAATTTTCCTGAAGAAGTTGAATTTATGCAGTAATAACCTCAATGTTCTAGTAATATCATTAATTTGCTCATCCCACCGCAAATGGCAATCAAGCGTTATAACCAAATACTTTAATTTATCCCTTCTATGTATTTAGACAGTCTCATTTTCTTGCTTAATAGTAAGATGTTCGAAGTTTGGTAAGTTATTTTTCTATAATGAGAAGGCTATGAAAAACGGTTTCTTCCAGATTCACTGTTAGGTTCTTTGAGTGAAACCATTCAATTACTCCTGCCAAATCTGCTTCAACAGTTTCTCTGAGATTGTCCCAAGATGTTCCCTCGTAACAAATCGCCGTATCATCTGCAAAGCTGAATATCTTTCCCGTTGTTATCCAGTTTGAGGAGGTCGTTAATGAATATACAGAACAGAGTTGGTCCCAGAACAGTATCTTGTTGAGTATTCAACAGTATTCCCAGTTGACTTTTTATTTTTGAGACTCTTTAATATTTCTTCCATTTCCTTCTCAGTAACAGGCGTCAAGAAGAATGAGTCCTTAGGGATAACCTTCCTGGAAGATAAAGGCTCAGCTCTCTTTATTTTGTCTGCCAAGTTTTTCCCTATTTGGGACAAATATTCATTAAATTCATTAGCGATAGACTATGGATCTTGAATACTATGACCATGTTCACTTTGTATCTCCTTTTTACCATTGTCGCTATCTGTGAACCCTTTTGTTTTCACTAGTTTCCAAAGAGCTTTCAATTCGTTTTTGGAATTGACTATTTTCTTTTCATAGTGTATCCGTTTCGCTAGTTTTATTACCTTATCTTGAGGTTTTCCATAATTTTGATATTCTTCTTTTTTCATTCGATCGTTTGGATTCATTACAAATGAATTTGGATATTGTTACAAATCGTATACAACTTGTTTCACTCAATTATAGATTTAACGATTCCCATTGTTATCCAATTCTTTCTTCCCTGAACATCTGATTTTTTTGTAATTACAACGGTATGCGCAGATTCATGAATTCATCAATAGTAGTGACCAAATGGTTCTTCTTTTCATCAATTTCTTCTAGGGAATAAAATGTTGACCAATTGTAAAACCTCCAAACCAGTAAGTAATTCTTTATAATTGCATTTAACTGCAGTTAACTCATTTATCTTATTATTCGCGAGCACATTGAAATATGCTATTGTTGCCATATGATCCGTAATTTTAGTGTCATAGATCACACTCACACAATTTTCTTTATAACACTTTCATCATTATTCAATTCATTGAGTTCTCTCGTGATCGTGAGTTGCAACAAGTGTTATATGCTGCTCCTGTAGCTTTGTGTTTAGTGAGTGAACTAACGGACTAAAATTTGTAATTTTTGCTGTGATTGATCGGAAAATATCGGACATTTCTCATATACTGTTGATTTTTTTTTAAGGACTCGTCGTATTCAACGAGGAACAATTCAGTAACATGTGAGTTTTGTAAAAAAGGTTATCATCACAAGTGCGTCAATATCGATAAAAGTAAACTAGATATTCTGAAGTCAACACCTGGTGCATTGTGGAAGTGTTCTTCATGTATTGCTAAACCGGCAGACGTTATTCGCCCGGATTATGAATCACTGGTCGGAATTATCAATGATTTAAAACAAGTTATCACAAATTTGCGGAATGACATTGACACTCTTAGGAACCGGGCAGCTGGTGATATGGAGGTTGTTATTGCTGAAGTCAATGAGCGCCGTAAAAAAGAGAACAATATTATGATATATCGCATCGAAGAACGAGAGGGAAATGGCGACTTGGAACAGGTAAAAGAACTTATTGGTAACATTGCTCCAGTAGTGAATATACATGATATAAAAACTCAGCGCATTGGACGCAAGTTGCCTGGATCGGATCGTCCTCTACGCATTATTATGAATTCCCCACAGGACGTTTACACTGTCCTGAAAAATAGGAAGAAGCTCAGAGAATTGAATTCAAATGTTACAATTTCCACGGATCAAACTAAAATGCAGCGAGATTATTATAAACAACTAAAAACCGAATTAGACGATAGGAAATCCAAGGGTGAAAGGGAGTTATACATCGGGTACAGAAATGGCAAACCAACAATTCTTAAATCAAAAAACTGAAATTCGGAGTTGGCCATGTAAATATAAGATCTTTAGTTAAAGTTTTCAACTCATTCTCTGATATTGTCGAGTTTCATGATCTGGATGTCATTGGGGTGACCGAAACATGGCTGACTGACTCTCACTCCACTGACGATTTTAGTTTGTCTGATTTTAATTTTGTTCGATTGGATCGTTGTGGTGTTGGGGGTGGAGTTGGACTTTATATAAGAAAAAATGTCAAATATGATGTACTCGAAATGAATTGTCAACGTGAATCGGAAATTATACTTGTAAATACCTATATCAAACACATCTCACTGAAGGTTGGCATAATCGTTGTTTATAGGCCGCCATCGTCTAACATTGAAGGCTTTTTGGATCAATTGTATACTGCGTTGGAAACTTTGTATATGAAATGTGATAGAATTATTCTGCTGGGAGATTTGAATGTTGACTTCTTGAATGTGGATTCAAAAAATATTTTAAAATTAAGAGAATTATTTCACACGTTCTCTCTCATCCAGTCCGTAAAGCAGCCTACTAGAATAACTGCAACTAGTGCAAGCCTGATTGATGTTATCGCCCTTAGTGAGGGATTCGGGATCCACGACTGTAATACAGTGGATATGAACACCTTGACAGATCACATGATGGTTACGTGTGCGCTTTTCCTTGGCTTTGATGGCGAGGCCACGAAAACGGTAAGGGTGGGAAGGCTCGATTCGATTTCGGTTGAGGATTTCAATTACAGTGCTTCTAGAATTCCATGGAGGTCTGTCTACGATGCTGATGATATTCATAAAAAGGTAGATATACTTAATGATTGTATAACAAAATTGTTTGATGTATATGCTCCTATTGTACAAGTAAAAAAAACTCATAGTAAACCTCATAAATTTAAACCATATATAAAAGATAGGATTAAGCATATGATAAAATTGAAAAGTAGAGCTCATAGAAAATATATTAGAACTAAAAGTGAAACTGATAGGCTGTATTTTGTGCAATTGCGAAATGAAGTAGGAAGGGCTATTACGGCAGAAAAAAGGGCTTATCTGAGCTACGAGCGGAATAAAAAAACCAATTCCTCGAAAAAAGTTCGGAATAAGTTGGAAAAACTTGGAGTTTGCAGGACGAAAAAAATTATTGAAGTGCCAGAGGCCTTGAAAAATGTAGATGAAATCAATAGATATTTTATCGAAAAAGTGGGAAATCCAAGATCTGACCATGAAGTTACGAATTATTATTATTCAAATAAGCTGCACGACAATTCGTTTTCGTTCGGGAATATTACTGAAATTGATGTCATGAAGAAGGCTAATATGATCAAATCTGGGCCACCTGGCGTGAACGGGATAAGTCTGAAAATGATTAAGATGGCACTGCCTTATTGTTGTGATATTCTGTGTCACATATTCAATTATTCGCTTTCTACCGGTACTTACCCCGACATCTGGAAGTCGGCCATGGTTTTGCCGCTACCTAAAAAAACTGTTCCAGAATTTTATTCTGACTTAAGACCAATAAGTCTTCTACCCATATTTTCTAAGATTTTTGAAAAAATTATAGTCGCTCAGCTCAGAGAATATTTAGACTTTTATAACATACTTCCACAGGTACAGTCGGGATTCAGACCAAACCATTCTACAAGTACAGCAACACAACTTGTGTGTTGCCAATGATATAGCATATGCCTTAGACAATGGATTATTGGTTTTTTTGATACTTTTGGATCAGAGCCAGGCATTTGATCTGGTGGAATTACTTCAAGCTAAGATGAAATATTTAGGGTTTGATGTTACGGCTCTGAAGTGGTTTAATAGTTACTTGAGTAATAGAAAGCAGATGGTTAAATTAGATGAAAGTGTATCTGAATTGAGTCATGTTGAGTATGTTGAGTATGGTGTTCCCCAGGGAAGTAATCTGGGGCCACTGCTTTTTGCAATTTACACTTTTGATCTTCCTGGTATTTTCAGGAGTTGCTCCAATCATCTTTATGCTGATGACCTGCAAATCTATATGTCTTGCCAACCCTCTGAGCTTCAGCAAACTGTTAAGGTAATCAATAGTGAGTTGGAAAATCTAACTCTTTGGTGTGCTAAAAATGCTTTAAAACTTAATCCAGGCAAATCAAAGGCTCTACTTATTCGTGGTGGAGCACATACTCGCACTGTTGACATAGAAAACTTGCGGTTATCAGTTGGGGGTGAACAGATACCGTGGGTTACCGAAGCTAAGAATCTCGGTGTATGGTTCGATAATGAGCTTAGCTTCAGGAGACATACTTCAGAAGTGAGACGTGGGTGCTTTGTGAGGTTGAGAGGTTTGCAAAAGTACAAGTATGAGCTGGATGAATCAATTAAGCTACAGCTAACCAAATCTCTTATTTATCCAATTTTCGACTACTGTAGTGCAGTATATTACAACTTTTTAACTAAAATGGATAAGGAGAGGTTACATAAAATTCAAAACTCTTGCCTCAGATTTGTTTGTTGTTGCCAGTATGGAAATTCTATCACGCCCTTCAGGAGAAAACTTAATGAGCTCAGTTTTGGAGAAAGAGTGGAATATCTATATGTTGTTTTTTTGTATAAACTTTTGCGAAGGAAATCTCCATTTTATCTTTACGGAAGACTGGAATCACGAAGTGAAGCACATAGTGTCAACATCAGATCTAAGAATCAGTACAGTATTCCGAAGCATAGGACTGTGAAATACGAGGGTTGTTTTGATTATGTGTCGCAGAAGTTACTGAACAAATACATTTATTTAGTAGAGGATAACAGTTCTGTTGGTTCATTTAAAACGAAACTAAAAGGTTTAATTTTTGGATGTTCAGATCCTTTTTGATGAAACAATATGTATAACATTTTCTTTTCTTCGTTTAAAAATTTTTATGTTTTCTTTTTTTTATTCATCATCTATCCATATTTTGAGTTTAAATAATTTGTATTGTATCAGAAATTTTATATGTATAGTATACTATGTTGCCAATGACTATTTGGTGGAGTGGAAGATTGGCATGCCAAACTCTTACCATTTGTATAATGAAGATTATGCAATGAATGCTATTATTATTATTATTATTATTATTATTATTATTATTATTATTATTATAGAATATGTGGTCAATGCAACAACTCGAACTTCCCCGTGCTCTAGTATATCCATGTATTGAAGAGAACAAATTGTACTCTGCCATCACAACAAGCTAACTGGACGCCAATTCTGTATTAACTTTTTTATTAATATTAATATCACCCACAATCATATGTTTTTTTCACCTAACAAATTATTTTCCTGCGCAAGATAACTGGAGAGATGGTTTATGAATTCCTGTTCCTCCATGATTGGGGGCTTGAAGACGGATGTTACAACAAAATTACCTCGATTCTGAAGCACAATCTCGGTATGTGAAGCTCTACATCCGCCAATTGATACTATTTTATCTGAGATTTTCAAATTTTCCTCAATAAAGACAACAACCCCCTCATTACGATTAATACTACCTTCATTATATGAAGGTATGTAGCCTTCTAATTTGAAAAACCCAGAATAAGCAATTGGGAATGTTTCTGTCGATACAATAATTTCAAACTCATGATTTAGCTGTGCCAGAAAAATTTCTAGCATGTCCATATTTCGAGCAATACTCCGTAAATTTTGATGGAATATTTTGAAATTTTTATTACCCTTAAAACTAGTGTAAATATCATTGATATTACCTAGAGAATACCTTTTCAAGGTTTCAATAGGTGAGAAATTTATATTTATAATGCACTCATATTTTTATATATGGGTTCATTATACTAAGTATGATAAAATATACCAAAAGTTAATCTGTCTACTCACTTTGTTTTTATTCCACAATCATATCCGTTTCATCCTGTATCAATATAGCCCTGTTGTCTTCCGTCTTTTTCATATAGATACTTCCATTTTTTACCAATGCATACTTACTCCATAGCCGCAGTTCGACAACCTTATCTCTCCCCTGGTCCTTCTCTTCTCCAGAATAAGATTTCTTGTATCACTATCCCTCAATTCAACTAATATGTGTGCCAATTCTTTCTTCGATAATCTCTTCACCTTAATGTCCTCCGGTTGCAGTCGACAGTCGATATGTTCCAATATTGAACTAACAACGTTTAAAGTGTTTTCATTCTTCTGTACCGAAACATTATTCAGAATCACATTTTTATTTCGTTTCTGTTGTTCAAGATATATATATATATATATATATATATATATATATATATATATATATATATATATATATATATATATATATATATATATATATATATATATATATATATATATATATATATATATATATATATATATATATATATATATATATATATATATATATATATATATATATATATATATATATATATATATATATATATATATAAGGAAATAAAATTTGTTGTGCTTATGGCACTGAATGTAATATTTAAGAAAACGAACATCTATGTTCTAGTCTTTAAGAAAGACTAGAACATTCATTCGAAAAATTCAAATTAATCAAGAGAATGTTATAGTAGAGCTAGATATGTGAACGTGTACGATGTGATGTCTCCATTATCCTTCAAGGGATAAATGTTAGAGAAATATTGAAATCGATGCCACACTTGATAGAAGTGCGAGACATATATGTTTCGTTCTGCAAGGAACTCGTCAGTCGCACTACGTCCATCGAAGTGAGGCAACGATTTCAACTCCCAAGCATCTTCTTGTGACTCTAAGTGGAAGACCGTAGAGTTATGAATACTCCACAATTCCATCTATGGGTATCAGTAGAAAATACCTCTCTATCGCTAGAAGGATAATGGAGACATCACATCGTAAACGTTCACATATCTAGCTCTACTATAACATTCTCTTGATTAATTTGAACTCGAATGAATGTTCTTTTGTTCATTTTCTTATATATGTATATATATATATATATATGTATATATATATATATATATATATATATATATATATATATATATATATATATATATATATATATATATATTTGAACGTAGAGATTCACGGATGGAAAACTATAATGGTATATTGTTCCGGGAATACATCCGTTGGTTTGTTGAGTGCCTGTTGGGAACTGGCAGACGTTTCGTCAAGGTCTCACTTGACATTATCAATGCTTCAAATGATGGTTATCGATTGCTCGGAGTCTGGTGACTGAAAGGTCTGAACCTTTCAGTATATATATATATATATATATATATATATATATATATATATATATATATATATATATGTGAAATGAATGGGTACGTATTCTTTAATCCTTATTTCATTTACATTGCAAAATAGTGCGATATTACATCTACATCTACGGTTAATATATATTTCATTATATGGAGGAGGGGGTCGTTTAAAATTTCCTAAGCTTGAAGGGGGTCGCTATATAAAAAAGTTTGAGAAGCCCTGATCTAGAGCATTGAATCACAATACGATTATTTCAACAATACAAAATCAAAGAAATATATAATATCCTTCATGAAATCGGGCATCTGAAAGAACCTACCTATAAGTAGATACTTCAAATGTAGTGTGAGATTTTTGTTCCTATGTCTGGTTGCTGAGCAACAACGAATTCAAGTGTTGCCATGTACCATGATGTAACGTCATGAAGAGCAGCTTCAGTTTCTTAGATTAATGCAACAGCGCAATTCCCTTCAACGCGGCGATATTTACACATCTAAAAATTATACGACAGAAACGAAAAGACTTCAATTTTAATATTGAATTGAGCATATAAAAAGCGATCGGCTCAGGTTCGGGAGTATACGTTTCAGTTCGGAATTGTCGGATTTGTTAGAACTGGAGTTCCTATGGGGAATAAATGTATATTTTTTCACTTAGCACATGTAGAGTATGACTTTTATTCAATGAAAAGAATAATACAAAGATAAGGTACAACGTGTAACCTGATAACCAAAAGATTACAGTAGATGTTTATCATATCGAAAAACTATCTTGTGAAAAAGTCACGTGTCAACATAAGACTAAATATCTATTCTATGTATGTATGTTAATGGTCTGCAATAAGAATTGTTACAACCAACACCCCCTCAATACTTCTATTCTAACAACTTTGACTTTATATTAATTGTCATTGGCAATTACACCTAGTATTTCTCTAAAAAATTTAAATTTAGGTGTTGCCAATGGCTTAGTAAAAATACCTGCTACTTGTTGTGAAGTTGAAATATAATGCAATTTGATTTTATTATCAAAAACACATTGTCTGACAAAGTGATGCTTAACATCTATGTGTTCGCTACGCTTCGTCTCCAATGTGTTTGACATTTTCATACAGCACTGATTATCTTCATAAATATTGACAGAAAAAACATCTTCCTTGAGAATTTCTGAAAGTTATTGTCCTACAAAAATACATCCAACTGTACAATTCGATGAACCTATATATTCAGCTTCTGAACTGCAAGGAGAAACAGTTGCCTCTTCGCGATAACAGATCTGGTGAAATGGAAGAGCTATCTTACAAATTAGTTGTTGTATCGGAAATCTGATTAGGAATTTGTGTTTTTTGACCTTAAATAAGTCGGAAATAACTTTTTCATCGAGATCGGAAGAAAAAACTTTTCGACTTTTTTCCGACGAAAATGATGGAAATTTTTCGGAAATTTTTTGAGGATTTTTTATCCTGAAAATTAACATTTTCTCATTGAATCGGGCGCGCAGATCACGAATTTATCATCAGTTTCTACATGAACCTCATAGTTTCCTCGAAAATTCGAGCAGAAATTTCAATAAAATTTCAAAATCTCGTGAAATGAAAGGTATCTTCCAAATTAGTTGTTGTATCGGAAATCTGATGAGGAATTTGTGTTTTTCGACCTCAAATTAGTCAAAAACTACATTTTCATCGAGATCGGAAGAAAAAATTTTCGACTTTTTTTCCGACGAAAATGATGGAAATTTTTTGAGAATTTTTTATCCTGTAAATTAACATTTTCTCATTGAATCGGGCGCGGAGATCAGGAATTCATCATCAGTTTCTACATAAACCTCAAAGTTTCCTCGAAAACTCGATCAGAAATTTCACTTAAATTTCAAAATCTGTTGAAATGACAGCTATCTTGCAAATTAGTTGTTTTATCGGAGATCTGATGAAGAAAGATTTTTCGAAGAATTTTTGAGAATTCTTTATCCAGGAAATTAACATTTTCTCATTGAATCGGGCGCGCAGATCACGAATTTATCATCAGTTTCTACAAAAACCTCATAGTTTCCTCGAAAATTCGATCAGAAATTTCACTAGAATTTCAAAATCTGCTGAAATGAAAGCTATTTTCCAAATTAGTTGTATCGAAAATCAGATAAGGAATTTGTGTGTTTCGACCTCAAATTAGTCAGAAACTACATTTTCATCGAGAGCGGAAGAAAAAATTCTTCGAATTTTCTTCCGACGAAAATGATGGAAATTTTTCGAAAATTTTTTATCCTAGAAATTAACATTTTCTCATTGAATCGGGCGCGCAGATCATGAATTTATCATCAGTTTCTACATGAACCTCAAAGTTTCCTCGAAAATTCGATCAGAAATTTCACTAAAATTTCAAAATCTGGTGAAATGAAACCTATCTTCCAAATTAGTTGTTGTATCGAAAATCTGATAAGGAATTTGTGTTTATAGATCCCAATTTAGTCAGAAACTACATTTTCATCGAGATCGGAAGAAAAAAAATTTCGACTTTTTTCCGACAAAAATGACGGAATTTTTTCGAAAAATTTTTGAGAATTCTTTATCCTGGAAATTAACATTTTCTCATTGAATCGGGCGCGCAGATCACGAATTTATCATCAGTTGCTACATAAACCCCATAGTTTCCTCGAAAATTCGATCAGAAATTTCACTAAAATTTCAAAATCGGCTGAAATGAAAGCTATTTTCCAAATTAGTTGTTGTATCGAAAATCAGATTAGAAATTCGATTCGGTTATGACATTTCACCAAAATTTCAAAATCTGGTGAAATGAAAGCAATCTTCCAAATTAGTTGTTGTATGGAAAATCTGATGAGGCTTTGGTTATTTAGACCTCAAATTAGTCAGAAACTACATTTTCATCGAGATCGGAAGAAAAAAATTTTCGGCTTTTTTCCGACGAAAATGATGGAAATTTTACGAAAATTTTGTTGAGAATTTTTTATCCTGGAAATTAAAATTTTCTGATTAAATCGGGCGCGCAGATCACGAATTTATCGTCAGTTTCTACATAAACCCCATAGTTTCCTCGAAAATTCGATCAGAAATTTCACTAAAATTTCAAAATCAGGTGAAATGAATGCTATCTGCCAAATTAGCTGTTGTATCGGAAATCTGATTAGGAATTTGTGTTTTTCGACCTCGAATTAATCAGAAACTACATTTTCATCGAGATCGAAAGAAAAAAGTTTTCGACTTTTTTTCCGACAAAAATAATAATAATTAACTTTATTTAGCACGGCTAATACACTTTACAAAATAGAAATTATATATGCAACATCAGATAACATATTTCAACTTCATATATTATTTTTTACAAAATTATACAATAATTTTTTAAACTCATAATAATTCTCACATAATTTTAATTTGGGATCTAGACCATTAAATAAAATCATTCCTTTCGCCATTAAATTATTTAGGCATTTAGATGTACTACACTTATCAATATAGAAATCATTTTGTTTGCTAGACCTTGTTTGGTAACCATGTACATCTTCAACGTATTTAACACGATCGAAGATATACATAGGAACCTTGCCATATTTTATTTTATGAACAAGGTCTAGAGTTTTAAATACTATGTGCTGCCTAATATTTAAACAACTCAGTGTTTCTAACATAAGTGATACAGGTGTGTACCTATTGCACTTCAATATAATCCTAAATGCTCTATTTTGGAGTTTCTGCAAGTTTTGAATATCATTTTGAGGCAAGGTGTATAATACTGTTGAACAAAAGTTTATATGTGGCAATATTATGTATTTGTACAATAAATACTTTGAAAAGACACTAACATAATTACTTATTCTTGATAAAAAATTTACTTTTCTCGAAATTTTACTCATAACATATCTAAAATGATTTTTGAAGCTCAAATTTTCATCTATAATGACACCTAAATACTTAATTTCACTGACTTGTTCCAATGGTACATTATTAACATTGATTTGTATTTCATACTCTAATCTAGATAATTTAGTTTTGATTGCGACAATAATATATTTAGATTTATCAGTATTCAATGAAAGACTGTTATCACACAACCATGAATGCAAATTATCAAGGTCACTATTAATTTTATCACCTAATTCTTGTAAATTGTTGCCCGCAGTATACAACATCATGTCGTCAGCGAATATGGAAATTTCACAATTCTTTACATATTTAACTACATCGTTTATATATAAATTGAACATTAAAGGCCCCAAAACTGTTCCTTGTGGCACTCCATGATCACAAATTATGGGTTTGGACACATAGTTTCCGTATTTAACACGTTGTATTCTATTATGTAAATAAGAATTGAACCATTTTAAAACTGTCCCAGAAAAACCAAACTTGGCAAATTTTTTCAACAATAACGACCTATTAACAGTTTCGAAAGCTCTTCGTAAATCCAAAAATACTGCTTTGACTATTTCGTTTTTATCTAATACTCTAGACCATTTATCACAGAGGAATGTGATTACGGTTTCACAAGAGTGCTGCACTCGGAAACCCGATTGACACTCCACAATAACTTTGTTCTTATCACAAAACTCGCTTACTTGGTCTTTGACTACTAATTCCAAAATTTTCTCATACACAGTCACTGTATTTATAGGTCTAAATTCATCGCATTTCTTAGTTTTCGGTTTTTTTGGCACTGGTATAACGGTAGTCATTTTCCATTCTTCAGGAAATTCGCCGTAACATAATGAAACGTTCACAATGTCCAAAATCCTATTTGCTGCAACCATGATGAAATCCCTGAATATATCTGTTGTAATTCCATTTTCCCCTTCACCAACCTTCTTTAATTTCTTCACATACTTTTTCAGGGTAGACATATCGATCTCTTTGAAATTAGACCAATCTTCATACTTGTTGATATTACTCAGCACATATTCATGACCATTTACCATACTGACACCATCTACAATATCCCTTATACTGTTTACAAAATAAATATTAAAATTTTCAGCAATGCCTTCTTCTCCTTCTATCAATAGGTTTTGGAAAAATATAGCTTTCGCTACATTCTGATTTTTATTATTTTCAGGTAGCAAAGTTTTTAAATTTCTCCATAATTCTTTACTATTATATTTATTATCATCAATGATCTTGTGAAAGTATCGCTCTTTTTCATTTTTTATTAGCATATTCACTTCATTCCTCATTTTTTTGTATTCTTCCCATTGTACACTTTCCCCACCAAAGATGGCCGACTTGTATTTTAAGTCTTTATTCTTTATTTTTTCTAATATCAAACTGTTAATCCACTTATGATTTTTATATTTTAATGTTATTGTTCTTTCTAGGACGGGGCACATATCATTTATAATTTCAGTTACACCTTGAATCAGTTTATTTGCCATTATATTAACATTTACGCATGAGTTATTCCATTCCATTTTTATCACCTCTTCTTGAAAAATCGTGCTATTGTATTGTTTATAGTTTCTACATTTAGTGATTTCACGTTCATTTAAATTTTCACTTTCTAACACAAAGGATAAAATGTTGTGGTCACTTATTTTAGGAGTTAAATAATTTTTGTGTTCAGCGTGTTTAATATTCGTAATGATATAGTCTATCAACGTCGCACTAGTGTTAGTAATCCTTGTAGGTTCGGTTACTATTTGGTACAGTCCATATTGTCTGATGATTTCCTTTATCCTGTTAGTATAAAAACTATTTTTTAGCAAATCATAGTTGAAGTCTCCCATAATCACATGAATTGCATTTATTTCCAGAAGCACATCAATGTATTCTTCAAGCTTCTCGATAAATACTATATCACTTGTACTAGGGGACCTATATATCACAGTGATAATATATTTAACTTTTTTAACTTCAATTTCGATTGATGTTAGCCACAATATATCCTCAACGTTAATATTCAGTGTAAGCTTATATTTATGAAATTTTTGAATATATACCATTGTACCGCCTGTTCTCATATTTTTTGTATAGGAACATTCATGATTATAACCAATAATATCTAGCTCTGAACTACCAATCTCTTCACCTACATGTGTTTCAGATGCACAAAAGACAATAGGTTTAACTTCATTCACAAAAATCTCTATTAGAAAAAATGATGAAAATTTTTCAAAAATTTTTTGTCCTGGAAATTTATATTCTCTCATTATATCGGGCGCGCAGATCACGAATTTATCATCAGTTTCAACATAAACCTCATAGTTTCCTAGAAAATTCGATCAGAAATTTCACTTAAATTTCAAAATCTGTTGAAATGACAGCTATCTTGCAAATTAGTTGTTGTATCGGAGATCTGATGAAGAATTTGTGTTTTTTGACCTCAAATTAGTCAGAAACTCCATTTTCATCGAGATCGGAAGAAAAAAATTTTCGACTTTATTTCCGACAAAAATGACGGCAATTTTTCGAAAAATTTTTGAGAATTCTTTATCCAGGAAATTAACATTTTCTCATTGAATCGGGCGCGCAGATCACGAATTCATCATCAGTTTCTACAAAAACCTCATAGTTTCCTCGAAAATTCGATCAGAAATTTCACTAAAATTTCAAAATCTGCTAAAATGAAAGCTATTTTCCAAATTAGTTGTATCGAAAATCAGATGAGGAATTTGTGTGTTTCGACCTCAAATTAGCCAGAAACTACATTTTCATCGAGAGCGGAAGAAAAAATTCTTCGAATTTTCTTCCGACGAAAATGATGGAAATTTTTCGAAAATTTTTTGAGAATTTTTTATCCTAGAAATTAACATTTTCTCATTAAATCGGGCGCGCAGATCATGAATTTATCATCAGTTTCTACATGAACCTCAAAGTTTCCTCGAAAATTCGATCAGAAATTTCACAAAAATTTCAAAATTTGGTGAAATGAAACCTATCTTCCAAATTAGTTGTTGTATCGAAAATCTGATAAGGAATTTGTGTTTTTAGATCCCAAGTTAGTCAGAAACTACATTTTCATCGGGATCGGAAGAAAAAAAATTTCGACTTTTTTTCCGACAAAAATGACGGAATTTTTTCGAAAAATTTTTGAGAATTCTTTATCCTGGAAATTAACATTTTCTCATTGAATCGGGCGCGCAGATCACGAATTTATCATCAGTTGCTACATAAACCTCATAGTTTCCTCGAAAATTCGATCAGAAATTTCACTAAAATTTCAAAATCTGCTGAAATGAAAGCTATTTTCCAAATTAGTTGTTGTATCGAAAATCAGATTAGAAATTCGATTCGGTTATGACATTTCACCAAAATTTCAAAATCTGGTGAAATGAAAGCAATCTTCCAAATTAGTTGTTGTGTGGAAAATCTGATAAGGCTTTTGTTATTTAGACCTCAAATTAGTCAGAAACTACATTTTCATCGAGATCGGAAGAAAAAAATTTTCGGCTTTTTTCCGACGAAAATGATGGAAATTTTACGAAAATTTTGTTGAGAATTTTTTATCCTGGAAATTAAAATTTTCTGATTAAATCGGGCGCGCAGATCACGAATTTATCGTCAGTTTCTACATAAACCCCATAGTTTCCTCAAAAATTCGATCAGAAATTTCACTAAAATTTCAAAATCAGGTGATATGAAAGCTATCTGCCAAATTAGCTGTTGTATCGGAAATCTGATGAGGAATTTGTGTTTTTCGACCTCGAATTAGTCAGAAGCTACATTTTCATCGAGATCGGAAGAAAAAAGTTTTCGACTTTTTTTCCGACAAAAATGATGAAAATTTTTCGAAAATTTTTTGTCCTGGAAATTGACATTCTCTCATTATATCGGGAGCGCAGATCACGAATTTATCATCAGTTTCAACATAAACCCCATAGTTTCCTCGAAAGTTCGATCAGAAATTTCAATAAAATTTCAATATCTGGTGGAATGAAAGCTATCTTCCAAATTAGTTGTTGTATTGGAAATCTGATTAGGAATTTGTGTTTTTCGACTTCGAATTAGTCAGAAACTACATTTTCATCGAGATCGGAAGAAAAAAATTTACGACTGTATTTTCATACGAATACTTAATGGAAATTTTCCCAAAATTTATTGAGAATTTTTTTTCCTAGAAATTAACATTTTCTGATTAAATTAGGCGCGCAGATCACGAATTTATCATCACTTTCTACATAAACCTCATAGTTTGAATGATCCAAATTAGTTGTTGTATCGGAAATCTGATAAGGATTTTGTTATTTAGACCTCAAATTAGTCAGAAACTACATTTTCATCGACATCGGAAAAAAAAAATTCTCGACTTTTTCCGACGAAAATGATGAAAATTTTTCGAAAAATTTATGAGAATTTTTTATCCTGGAAATTAGCATTTTCTCATTATATCGGGCACGCAGATCACGAATTTATCATCAGTTTCTACATTAACCTCATAGTTTCCTCGAAAATTCGATCAGAAATTTCACTAAAATTTCAAAATCTGGTGAAATGAATGTTATCTTCCAAATTAGTTATTGTATCGGAGATATGATCAGGAATTTGTGTTTTTCGACCACAAATTAGTCAGAAAATACATTTTCATTTAGATCGGAAAAAAAAATTCTCGACTTTTTCTCCGACGAAAATGATGAAAATTTTTCCAAAATTTTTTGGGAATTTTTTATTCTGGAAATTAACATTTCCTCATTAAATCTGGCGCGCAGATCACGAATTTTTCATCAGTTTCTACATTAACCTCTTGGTTTCCTCGAAAATTCGATCAGAAATTTCACTAAAGTTTCATATTCTGGTGCAATGAAAGCTTTCTTCCAATTTAGTTGTTGTATCGGAAATCTGATTAGGAATTTGTGTTTTTCGACCTCAAAGTAGTCAGAAACTACATTTTCGTCAAGATCTGAAGATACAAATTTTCGACTTTTTTTCCGACGAAAATGATGGAAATTTTTCGAAGAATTTTTGAGAAATTGTTTTCCTAGAAATTAACATTTTCTCATTAAATCGGGCGCACAGATCACGAATTTATCCATTCATAAACCTCACAGTTTCCTTGAAAATTCGATCAGAAATTTCACTAAATTTCAAAATCTGGTGAAGTGAAACCTATCTTTCAAATTATTTGTTGTATCGGAAATCTGATTTCGGATACAACATCGGACCAGAGATCGGAAGAAAAAACTTTTCGACTTTTTTCCGACGAAAATGATGGAAATTTTTCGAAAAATTTATGAGAATTTTTTATCCTGGAAATTAACATTTTCTCATTATATCAAGCGCGCAGATCAAGAATTTATCATCAGTTTCTACATAAACCTCATAGTTTCCTCGAAAATTCGATCAGAAATTTCACTAAAATTTCAAAATCTGGTGAAATGAAAGTTATCTTCCAAATCAGTTGTTGTATCGGAAATATGATCAGGAATTTGTGTCTTTCGACCTCAAATTAGCCAGAAAATACATTTTCATCGAGATCGGAAAAAAAAAAATTTTCGACTTTTTCTCCGACGAAAATGATGGAAATGTTCACAAAATTTTTGGAGTATTTTCACTCTGGAAATTAACATTTTCTTATTAAATTGTGCGCGCAGATCACGAATTCATCATCAGTTTCCACATAAACCTCATAGTTTCCTCGAAAATTCGATCAGAAATTTCACTGAAATTTCAAAATCTGGTGAAATGAAAGCTATCTTCCAAATTAGTTGTTGTATCGGAAATCTGATTAGGAATTTGTGATTTTCGACCTCAAATTAGTCAGAAATTACATTTTCATCTAGATCGGAAAAAAAAATTTCGACTTTTTCTCCGACAAATATGAAGAAAATTTTTCTAAAATTTTTGAGAATTTTTCATTCTGGTAATTAAGATTCTCTCATTAAATCGGGCGCACAGATCACGAATTCATCATTTTCCAAATTAGTTGTTGTATCGGTAATTTGAATGGGAATTTGTCTTTTTAGGCCTCAAATTAGTCAGAAACTACATTTTCATCGAGATCGGAGGAAAAAAATTTACGACTGTTTTTTCATACGAATGATGGAAATTTTCCCGAAATTTATTGAGAATTTTTTATGCTGGAAATGAACATTTTCTGATTGAATTAGGCGCGCAGATCACGAATTTATCATCACTTTCTACATAAACCTCATAGTTTGAATGATCCAAATTAGTTGTTGTATCGGAAATCTGATAAGGATTTTGTTATTTAGACCTCAAATTAGTCAGAAACTACATTTACATCGACATCAGAAGAAAAAATTTTTCGACTTTTTTTCCGACGAAAATGATGAAAATTTCTCGAAAAATTTCTGAGAATTTTTTATCCTAGAAATTAACATTTTCTCATTGAATCTGAAGCGCAGATCACGAATTTATCATCAGTTTCTACATAAACCCCATAGTTTCCTCGAAAGTTCGATCAGAAATTTCAATAAAATTTCAATATCTGGTGGAATGAAAGCTATCTTCCAAATTAGTTGTTGTATTGGAAATCTGATTAGGAATTTGTGTTTTTCGACTTCGAATTAGTCAGAAACTACATTTTCATCGAGATCGGAAGAAAAAAATTTACGACTGTTTTTTCATACGAATGATGGAAATTTTCCCAAAATTTATTGAGAATTTTTCATCCTGGAAATTAACATTTTCTGATTAAATTAGGCGCGCAGATCACGAATTTATCATCACTTTCTACATAAACCTCATAGTTTGAGTGATCCAAATTAGTTGTTGTATGGGAAATCTGATAAGGATTTTGTTATTTAGACCTCAAATTCGTCAGAAACTACATATTCATCGACATCGGAAGAAAAAAATTCTCAACTTTTTCCGACGAAAATGATGAAAATTTTTCGAAAAATTTATGAGAATTTTTTATCCTGGAAATTAACATTTTCTCATTATATCGGGCGCGTAGATCACGAATTTTTCATCAGTTTCTACATTAACCTCTTGGTTTCCTCGGAAATTCGATCAGAAATTTCACTAAAATTTCATATTCTGGTGAAATGATAGCTTTCTTCCAATTTAGTTGTTGTATCGGAAATATGATTAGGAATTTGTGTTTTTCGACCTCAAAGTAGTCAGAAACTACATTTTCGTCAAGATCTGAAGATACAAATTTTCGACTTTTTTTCCGACGAAAATGATGGAAATTTTTGAGAATTTTTGAGAATTTTTTATCCTAGAAATTAACATTTTCTCATTAAATCGGGCGCGCAGATCACGAATTTATCCATTCATAAACCTCACAGTTTCCTTGAAAATTCGATCAGAAATTTCACTAAATTTCAAAATCTGGTGAAGTGAAACCTATCTTCCAAATTAGTTGTTGTATCGGAAATCTGATTTCGGATACAACATCGGATCAGAGATCGGAAGAAAAAACTTTTCGACTTTTTTCCGACAAAAATGATGTAAATTTTTCGAAAAATTTATGAGAATTTTTTATCCTGGAAATTAACATTTTCTCATTACATCAAGCGCGCAGATCAAGAATTTATCATCAGTTTCTACATAAACCTCATATTTTCCTCGAAAATTCGATCAGAAATTTCACTAAAATTTCAAAATCTGGTGAAATGAAAGTTATCTTCCAAATCAGTTGTTGTATCGGAAATATGATCCGGAATTTGTGTCTTTCGACGTCGAATAAGTCAGAAAATACATTTTCATCGAGATCGGAAAAAAAAATTTTCGACTTTTTCTCCGACGAGAATGATGGAAATGTTCACAAAATTTTTGTAGTATTTTCACTCTGGAAATTAACATTTTCTGATTAAATTGTGCGCGCAGATCACGAATTCATCATCAGTTTCTACATAAACCTCATAGTTTCCTCGAAAATTCGATCAGAAATTTCACTGAAATTTCAAAATCTGGTGAAATGAAAGCTATCTTCCAAATTAGTTGTTGTTTCGGAAATCTGATTAGGAATTTGTGTTTTTCGACCTCAAATTAGTCAGAAACTACATTTTCATCTAGATCGGAAAAAAAAAATTTCGACTTTTTCTCCGACAAAAATGAAGAAAATTCTTCTAAAATTTTTGAGAATTTTTCATTCTGGAAATTAACATTTTCTCATTAAATCGGGCGCACAGATCACGAATTTATCATCAGTTTCTACATAAACCTCATAGTTTCCACTTAAATTTCAAAATCTGGTGAAATGAAAGCTATCTTCCAAATAAGTAGTTGTATCCGAAATCTGATTTGGAATTTGTGTTTTTCGACCTCAAATTAGTCACAAACTTCATTTTCATCGAGATCGGAAGATAAAAATTTTCGACTTTTTTTCCAACAAAAATGATGGAAATTTTTCGGAAAATTTTTGAGTATTTTTTATCCTAGAAATTAACATTTTCTCATTGAATCGTGTGCGCAGGTCACGAATTTATCATCAGTTTCTACATTAACCTCATAGTTTCCTCGAAAATTCGATCAGAAATTTCACTGAAATTTCAATATCTGCTGACATGAAAGCTATCTTCCAAAATAGCTGTTTTATCGGAAATCTGATTAGGAATTTGTGTTTTTCGACGGCAAATTTAACAGAAACTACATTTTCATCGAGATCGAAAGAGAAAAATTTTCAATTTTTCTTCCGACGAGAATGATGGAAATTTTTCGAAAAATTTTTGAGACTTTTTTAACGTAGAAATTAACATTTTCTCATCGAATCTAGCGCGCAGATTACGAATTTATCATCAGTTTCCACATAAACCCCATAGTTTCCTCGAAAATTCGATCAGAAATTTCACTAAAATTTAAAATCTGCTGACATGAAAGCTATCTTCCAAACTAGCTGTTTTATCGGCAATCTGGTTAGGAATCTGGGTTTTTCGACTTCAAATTAGCCAGAAACTACATTTTCATCGAGATAAGAAGAAAAACATTTTCGACTTTTTTCCAACGAATATGATGGAAATTTTTCGAAAATTTTTTGAGAATTTTTCATACTGGAAATTAACATTTTCTCATTAAATCGGGCGCGCAGATCACGAATTTATCATCAGTTCCTACAGTAACCTCATAGTTTCCTCGAAAAATCGATTCGGTTATGACATTTCACTAAAATTTCAAAATCTGGTGAAAAGAAAGCTATCTTCCGAATAAGTTGTTGTATCGGAAATCTGATTAGGAATTTGTGTTTTTCGGCCTCAAATTAGTCAGAAACAACATTTTCATCTAGATCGGGAGAATAAAATTTTCGACTTTTCTCCAACAAATATGATGGGAATCTTTCGAAAAAATTTTGAGAATTTTTTATCCTAGAAATCAACATTTTCTCATTAAATCGGGTGCGCAGGTCACGAATTTTTCATCAGTTTCTACATTAACCTCATAGTTTCTTCGAAAATTCGATCAGAAATTTCACTGAAATTTCAATATCTGCTGAAGGAGTGCTATCTGCCAAATTAGCTGTTGTATCGGGAATCTGATTAGGAACTTGTGTTTTTCGACTTCAAATTAGTCAGAAACTGCATTTTCATCGAGACCGGAAGAAGACAATTTTCGACTTTTTTTCTGACGAAAATGATGGAAATTTTTCGAAAATTTTTTGAGAATTTTTCAAACTGGAAATTAACATTTTCTCATTAAATCGGGCGCGCAGATCACGAATTTATCATCAGTTTCTACATAAACCTCATAGTTTCCTCGGAAATTCGATCAGAAATTTCAGTAAAATTTCAAAATCTGGTGAAATGAAAGCTATCTTCCAAATAAGTTGTTGTATCGGAAATCTGATTAGGAATTTGTGTTTTTCGAACTCAAATGAGTCTGAAACTACATTTTTTCATCGAGATCGAAAGAAAAAAATTCTCGACTTTTTTTCCGACAAAAACGATGTAAAATTTTCAAAAATTTGTTGATATTTTTTTACTTTGGAAATAAATATTTTCTCAATGAATCGAGCGCGCAGATCACGAATTTATCATCAGTTTCTACATAAACCTCATAGTTTCCTCGAAAATTCGATCAGAAATTTCACTAGAATTTCATAATCTGGTGACATGAAAGTTATCTTCCAAATTAGGTGTTGTATCGGAAATCTGATTAGGAATTTGTGTTTTTCGACCTCAAATTAGTCAGAAACTACATTTTCATCGAGATCGGAAGAAAAAAATTCTCGACGTTTTTTCCGACGAAATGATGGAAATTTTTCGATCATTTTCTGAGAATTTTTTATCCTGGAAATTAACATTTTCTCATTAAATCGGACGCGCATATCACGAATTTATCACCAGTTTCTACATGAACCTCATAGTTTCCTTTAAAATTCGATCAGAAATTTCACTAAAATTTCAAAATCTGGTGAAATGAAAGCTATCTTCCAAATTAGTTGTATTATAAATCTGATTAGGAACTTGTGTTTTTCGACCTCAAATTAGTCAGAAACTAAATTTTCTTCAAGATCGGAAGTAAAAAATATTCGACTTTTTTTCCCACGAAAATTATGGAAATTTTCCCAACATTTTTTGAGAATTTTTTATTCTGGAAATTAACATTCTCTCATTAAATCGGGCGCGCAGATCACGAATTTATCATCAGTTTCTACATTAACCTCATAGTTACATCGAAAATTCTATCAGAAATTTCACTAAAATTTCAAAATCTGGTGAAATGAAAGTTATCTTCCAAATTAGTTGTTGTATAGGAAATCTGTTTAGGAATTTGTGTTTTTCGACCTCAAATTAGTCAGAAAATACATTTTCATCGATATCGAAAAAAAAAATTTTCGAATTTGTTTCCGACGAAAATGATGGAAATTTTCCCAAAATTTTTTGAGAACTTTTTATCCTGGAAATTAACATTATCTGATTAAATTGGGCGCGCAGATCACGAATTTATCATCAGTTTCCACATAAACCTCATAGTTTACTCGAAAATTCGATCAGAAATTTCACTGAAATTTCAAAAACTGGTGAAATGAATGCTATCTTCCAAATTAGTAGTTGTATCGGAAATCTGATTAGGAATTTGTGTTTTCGACCTCGAATTTGTCAGAAACTACATTTTCATATAGATCGAAAAAAAAAATTTCGACTTTTTCTCCGACGAAAATGATTAAAATATTTCCAAAATTTTTTATTCTGGAAATCAACATTTTCTCGATCATAGATGCCTCGAAAATTCAATCAGAAATTTCAATAAATTTAAAAATCTGGTGAAATGAATATTGTCTTCCAAATTAGTTGTTGTATCGGAAATCTCATTAGGAATTTGTGTTTTTCGACCTCAAATTAGTCAGACACTACATTTTCACCGAGATCGAAAGAAAAAAATTTTCGACTTTTTTTCCAACAAAAATGATGGAAATTCTTCTGAAGATTTTTGAGAATATTTTATCCTTAAAATTAACATTTTCTCATTAAATCTGGCGCGCAGATCACGAATTCATCATCAGTTTCTTAATTAACCTCATAGTTTCCTCGAAAAGGAAATGTGGTCAGACACCACATTTTCACCGAGATCGGAAGAAAAAAAATTTCGACATTTTTCCCAACAAAAATGATGGAAATTTTTCTGAAAATTCATGAGAATTTTTTATCCTGGAAATTAACATTTTCTCATTGAATCTGGCGCGCAGATCACGAATTCATCATCAGTTTCTACATAAAATTCCTAGGTTCCTCGAAAATTCGATCAGAAATTTCACTATAATTTCAAAATCTGGTGAAATGAAAGCTATCTTCCAAATTAGTTGTTGTATAGGAAATCTGAATGGAAATTTGTGTTTTTAGATCTCTAATTAGTCAGAAACTACATTTTCATCGAGATCGGAAGAAAAAAAGATTCGACTTTTTTCCGACGAAAATGATGGAAATTTTTCGAAAAATTTCAGAGAATTTTTTATCCTGGAAATTAAAATTTTCTTATTGAATCGGGCGCGCAGGTCACGAATTTCTCATCAGTTTCTAGATAAACCTCAAAATTTCCTCAAAAATTCGATCAGAAATTTCACTAAAATTTCAAAATCTGCTGAAATAAAAGCTATCTTCCAAATTAGCTGTTGTATCAGTTATCTGATTAGGAATTTGTGTTATTCGACCTCAAATTAGTCAGAAACCACATTTTCATCGAGATCGGAAGAAAAAATTTTCGACTTTTTTTCCAACAAAAATGATGGAAATTTTTTGAAAAATTTTTGAGAATTTTTATCCTAGAAATTAACATTTTCTCATTAAATCGGGTGCGCAGGTCACGAATTTCTGATCAGTTTCTACATAAACCTCGAAATTTCATCGAAAATTCGATCAGAAATTACTAAATCACTAAATTTTCAAAATCTGCTGAATGAAAGCTATCTTCCAAATTTGCTGTTGTATCGGGAATCTGATTAGGAATTTGTGTTTTTCGACCTTAAATTAGTCAGACACTACATTTTCATCGAGATCGGAAGGAGAAAATTTTCGACTTTTTTTCCGACGAAAATTATGGAAATTTTCCTGAAAATTTACGAAAATTTTTTATCCTGGAGATTGAGACTTTCTCAATGAATCGGGCGCACAGATCACGAATTTATAATCAGTTTCTACATAAACCTCATAGTTTCCTCGAAAATTCGATCAGAAATTTTGAGAATTTTTATCCTAGAAATTAACATTTTCTCATTGAATCGGGTGCGCAGGTCACGAATTTCTCATCAGTTTCTACATAAACCTCGAAATTTCATCGAAAATTCGATAAGAAATTCCACTAAAATTTCAAAATCTGCTGAAATGAGAGTTATCTTCCAAATTAGCTGTTGTATCGGCTCTCTGGTCAGGAATCTGTGTTTTTCGACTTCGAGTTAGTCAGAAACTACATTCTCATCGTGATCGGAAGAAAAAAAATTTTCGATTTTTTTTCCGACAAAAATGATGGAAATTTTTCGAAAAATGTTCGAGAATTTTTTAACGTAGAAATTAACATTTTCTCATCGAATCTGGCACGCAGATCACGAATTTATCATCAGTTTCTACATAAACCTCATAGTTGCCTCGAAAATTCGATCAGAAATTTCAATAAATTTCAAAATCTGGTGAAATGAAAGCTATCTTCCAAATTAGTTGTTGTATCGGAAAAATGATAAGGAATATGTGTTTCGACCTCAAATTAGTCAGAAAATACATTTCCATCGAGATCGGAAAAAAAAAATTTCGACTTTGTTTCCGACGAAAATGATGGAAATTTTCCCAAAATTTTTTGAGAATTTTTTATCCTGGAAATTAACATTTTCTGATTAAATTGGGCGCGCAGATCACGAAGTTATCATCAGTTTCTACATAAACCTCATAGTTTCCCCGAAAATTCGATCAGAAATTTCACTGAAATTTCAAAATCTGATGAAATGAAAGCTATCTTCCAAATTAGTTGTTGTATCGGAAATCTGATTAGGAATTTGTGTTTTTCGACCTCAAATTAGTCTGACACCACATTTTCACCGAGATCGGAAGAAGAAAAATTTCGACATTTTTCCCAACAAAAATGATCGAAATTTTTCTAAAAATTCATGAGAATTTTTCATCCTGGAAATTAACATTTTCTCATTGAATCGGGCGCGCAGATCACGAATTCATCATCAGTTTCTACATAAAATTCCTAGCTTCCTCGAAAATTCGATCAGAAATTTCACTATAATTTCAAAATCTGGTGAAATGAAAGCTATCTTCCAAATTAGTTGTTGTATAGGAAATCTGATTGGAAATTTGTGTTTTTTGACCTCAAATTAGTCAGAAACTACATTTTCATCGAGATCGGAAGAAAAAAAGATTCGACTTTTTTTCCGACGAATAAGATGGAAATTTTTCGAAAAAATGTTGAGAATTTTTCATCCTAGAAATTAACATTTTCTCATTGAATCTGGCGCGCAGATCACTAATTTATCATCAGTTTCAACATAAAGCTCGTAGTTTCCTCGAAAATTGGATCAGAAATTTCACTAGAATTTCAAAATCTGGTGAAATGAAAGTTATCTTCAAAATTAGTTGTTGTATCGGAAATCTGATTAGTAATGTGTGTTTTTCGACCTCAAATTAGTCTGAACTACATTTTCATCGAGATCGGAAGAAGAAATTTTCCGACTTTTTTTCCGACGAAAATGATGGAAATTTTTCGAAAAATTTTTGAGAATTATTTATCCTAGAAATTAACATTTTTTCATTGAATCTGGCGCGCCGATCACGATTCAATTAATCATCGGTTTCTACATAAACCTCATAGTTTCCTCGAAAATTTGACAAGAATTTTCACTAAAATTTCAAAATCTGGTGAAATGAAAGATATCTTCCAAATTAGTTAATTTTTTATCCTAGAAATTAACATTTTCTTATTGAATCTGGCGCGCAGATCACGAATTTATCATCAGTGTCTATATAAACCTCATAGTTTCCTCGAAAATTCGATCAGAAATTTCACTCAAATTTCAAAATCTGCTGAAATGAAAGCTATCTTCCATATTAGCTGTTGTATCGGAAATCTGATTAGGAATTTGTGTTTTTCGCCCTCTAATTAGCCAGAAACTACATTTTCATCGAGATCGGAAGAAAAAAGTTTTCGACTTTTTTTCCGATAAATATGATGGAAATTTTTCGAAAATTTTTTATCCTGGAAATTTACATTCTTTCATTGAATCGGACAAGCAGATCACGAATTTATCATCAGTTTCTACATAAACCTCAAAGTTTCCTCGAAAATTCGATCAGAAATTTCACTAAAGTTTCAAGATCTGGTGAAATGAAAGCTATTTTCCAAATTAGTTGTTGTATCGGAAATCTGATTATGAATTTGTGTTTTTCGACCTCAAATTAGTCAGAAACTACATTTTCATCGAGATCGGAAGTAAAAAATTTTCTACTTTTTTTCTGACGAAAATGATGGAAATTTTTTGAAAAATTTTTGAGAATTTCTTTTTATTCATCAATTATTTTTTTATAGAACAAATCATATTTCGATCTTGTATTGTAGTACTTTGAAACACCAACTCAAAAATCAAATCGAAAAATCAATTTTCTGTAAATCGATTATTGAGACTCGAATTTTTACGTTCACTGATTCAATATTTGGATTTGAATCTAAGTGAAAATCGATTACGAATAAATCGCCATTCCCAAACTTGAAACACATTCACGCCTATATTGGTTTTCGTATCTGAGTTCAGATTTGTTTTTCATAACGTCATAAACGTCATCATAACGTTTCTGAGGTAATGAACTGAAGAACTAGAGCAGTGATTCTTAACCACTTTGCTGCAGTACAGTTAAATGACGCGAGATTTTTTAAGTGTACCTCCAAATCAACCTGATACTCCCACGATGGAATTTCTAGATTTTCAAGTTGAGCACCTTAGAATTTATAGACCTTTAAATCGTACAGAAGACAAAATATCGATGAACAACAACAATTCGTCCCAAAACAAATTCGTTACATTTGAATTTTTAGAAAAAATAAAATGAGTTTCACCCAGAATTCAATTACCCACCCTTCTAATTATCTTTCATATTTTTCGAGCTTCCTGACGTTTGTTCTCTGTTATTAGCTTCACGGCTCTGCGCGTATAAAGAATGAATATTGTTGTTTACGGTTCACTAGCGTGACCCTGATTAAGTTATATAAACAAATATCCTAAAACAACGGCAAAGTGCTATAATGATCCCAAGACCTTGACAGCAGTCAACGGTTTTGTTGCATATATAATTTTCAACTCAGATTTCAGTTGGATGAATTCCCAACAATGATAAAAATTAACAGTTTCGTTCGCAATAGTTAATATTCATTCGGAGCCCTTATATTTGCGATTTTCAATTGGAAACGAGTATCTGAAACTATAGACATTTTCACATTTTGAACGACAAAGAATCGGATTAATACATGAGTAAAAATAAACATTCAAATAAGACTTTACAATAGGTACACCTAAAAAATTACAGAAAAACTATTTTATGGAATAGGAGCATAATTAAAGTTTTGAATACTCGAAAATTATATTATTTCTGTGCTCTGTAGCAAATTTTTTTGCCCGCAATCTTAAGTCAGATTTTTCGAACAGAAAATTGTCGAAAAATATGGGGCTGTTATAACTTATTTCACCGGCACCTGATGAACAAGACAAAACACCCGGACATTTAGGCGAGATATGTTTTTTTCACGACATATCTGAAAAAATATTTTCTGCAAACAAAATAAAAACATCGTTATAAATTTTCAATTTTCATTCATTCATACAGTGTGTAAGGAATTTGTTTGGATTCTACCATTTCGAAGTATTGATGACGAATCAATGACCTCATCGTTGGAATATCACGCCATAGATGACGTACATATTATTTCGGCCGAACTGCTGCGTCTACAAAATTCATGAGACGGCTGCTGCGTCTCCAAAATTCATAAGACGGTAGATTCATTCTGTTTTGTAGTTTCGTATTAGACAGTACTACTTGAATTGTATATTTCATCAATATAGTGTTTAAATGTAAAATGACGTGTTTAATTAATTATATTCACTACAAGTGTGCCATTGAATTCGACTTCATTTTATGTAACCCCAACAAATAATAGACATTTTAATAGAAACACTACTTCTGTTGTGTTATGGTAACAAAAATAACTAAAAGCCCTTTTTTCAAGTGCCAATCAAATTATTATATGATACTTATAATGACTTATACTTGATAATTTCGAGAAAAAACTACCTACACCAATGATAATCTCATACATCTAGTTAGATAGCCAAATTCTTATAATATTTTTTTAATTGTAAATTTAAATTATTTCAAGTAAGTTCTAAAAGTTTGAATTTTAAGGAGATCAAGTTTTTTCAAACTATTTTGATTTATGTTAGCCTTCCCAATTTTCGATGAAATATCTTTCTGTTCTAACAAGAATTTGTAAAAGATTTTGATCATAGACCGAAAATGAGCTGTTAAGCGAGTTTGTTTATTCCGTCCATTGATACGTGACTACCGAAAACACTTTCTGTCGACGCATTGTGTGCAGATATACACAAAATAATACTATACGATTTTAAGCATTTCTGACTATAAAGAGTGTTTCGAAAAAAAATAAGCCATAGATGAATTGCGCTATGAAACCTTATCGCCGTCAATAAGGTTCATGCTATGAGCGTTTGTATATTCGTCAATCATCTTCGTGTAATCGATTTCGATGTTAATTTGCTTGAGAAAAGGGACTGTTCTTTTCGACATCAGGCTATGGAGTACTTTCAATGATGTTTAGCAACATCATCCAGTTAGATTGGTCAAAGTGTTCAATTGGTTTTTAAAAATTTTCTATGTGGGATTTCATTGCTATGTAAAAACCTGTAAAATTTTTTGAAATGGTTTTTAGTGTTTTCATCTTGTTTGTTCGAAATATTTTGTGCCTATAGAGACAAAAAATTTTCTTTCATTCTGTCTTCTAACGTTTTATTCAGCGACGCAAATACGAATCTGTTTTCGATTTTTCACTTTTTTTCCAACTTTTCGATATTCGAGATTAGGAAACGTACATCACTGAATACATTGGAAATATATATGCCTCTGACAGTGGGTCTTCAAAAAATTATTTGATCAGAACGGGTAATCTATCCAAGCTATTAAAATAAATTTCCAAGGCCTCGAACATTTTCTAAAACCTTCCGATTGCAGGAAAATTTGTCGCTTAACTAAAACAAAATTTGATTTCCCTGACAAAAAAAAATTGTACGGTTTACACACGGTCACTTATTAAAAGCCGCTGCTGGACAGCCCCTGGACTCCGTCCGAAGAAGACAAATCTGGGAAATCCCGGACGGATAGCAACCGTAATAATCAAAGATGACCGAACAGTAGAGGATTCGATAATATTAGAATTTCAATTAGCCACCCATTTTCAATCATCACTATCATTATAACTATTCAGTTGTGATTCAAATCTTCAGAGATATATTAGAATTAGGTAATAAAATAAAAAATACTCGAGAATCTTTACACATCTCTATTAATATGAGTGAGTTGTAATACATATTGAAGTGAACAATACATATTGAAGTGAGTTCAAATACAGTTCAGTATAATTTCGAATTAATTGAATATAATATTCTCGGTCACTTCCGAAAAATCTTTTTGTGAGGGCAAAATTTCATAGGTATTTAAAAATCCTTGTCTCTTATAACCTGATAGGACAGGAATGATAAGAAATAAAGGCCTGTTATTGCCAATATAAAACAGTGTCAAAACAATAGGAGTCATCTATAATGTATACTGAATTCCAAAATGTTGATATTTGAGATATCTTCAATCAGAATTAAAATTTTAAACAGAGTTTTACAAATGGTTCCATTTTTGGAAACGCATCTATCCTTTATCGAAATAGTCGTCGACTTCATGATAATAATCGGTTCACCAAATAGATGCTAAATGCTAGAATATTCATGTTCTTGCATGTTGCTCCTGTATTGAGAACTGCATCTCATGCAACATTTTACAAATTGAACTCTTACTTATGAACTTTAAATTGATCAAATGAATGAATCAACAGCTTTTGACTCACAGAAACAATATTTTCATCCAATTATTTATGTTAAGTCAAAAAATTTGCGAGAGAACCCAGAAATAGAAGCAGAAATAATGACATGAAAAAATTTTACGTTCCTTGACATGAATTCTTTTGAATTTATATTACATTCCTCAAAATATAGTGATTTTGTTCATTTTATCACTTTTCAAAACGAAAATGACCTACAGTATTGCAGATATTGCTACTTTAGTATATATGGTATGTTGAATAATTTGTGTAATGCTAATCTTTTGCATGTGAAGAATTTCAGAAGAAAAACCTATGGAAACCTTCAACTGTTAAGAAATTTGAATAGAAGGTGAAGAAAACCTTTTGTTGTAAGATTAAATTTTGACCTTCATTCACACTAATATTATTCTCTTATTATAATTTTGTCTTTTTTTTGTTATGTAATGAAAGACAAAAATCTCGCTTGTACCAAGATTGGAAGACAATGCAAAATGGTCCTCCGATAATTTTGTCTATTTGAAAAAAAATTCTGGAATATAATTTGGTTTTTACTATGAATTGGAAGAAGTGAACTTGGGCTAGAAGAAGTATAACTACACTGGTTCATTAAAAGTAATCAATATTTCAAATAATATGTCGAAATTTCTAACGAAATATTTTCGTTAGTGAATTGTATACTTTTTATATACACTTTCTCTAGATTTATATTATACTTTATTTATAATATAAAAATAATTGATATTTTTATAATATAAATAATGTTTTATATACATTATTTCTGAAGTCCTATAAATTCATAATCTTTTGAATGTGACACCTACCTAATTTGAGTAAGGTACATTTCTTTTCTGTTCTTGAAGATAAGAGAAAATGAGATTTTTGTGGACTCATTGATGAAGATCAGGTGACTATGAACTATTTCTGCGCATTTTTGATTTTCAACATGTTGTTACATCTAGTCGTACACGTAGGTTATTTCGAAATGAGCATATTCGTGATATAAGGAATAAATAATACCAACATAGGTATTGCCTATCTCATACCATTTTCAGTTATTCAGATTTTTTTAGTGTATTTCTGCTTAAATTAAACGTATGCAATTAATATTCGTGAAAAATATTAGAAAAGCTTCCTTCACAATTTGAATTATTTTTGCTTTCTTAATGTTTTCAACGATTTTCTGCACCTAGGTATTCCGACTATTCTATGAATAAGGAATGTTTTTTTCGGTTCACTCACGTATCCCTGATTAATTTATATAAACAGATACTCTTATAAGCGGTACAGTGCTACGATAATCAAACCGCTGGTATCAGTCAATAGTTTTTTGCAATTTATACGCTCGAATTCAAGTATTTCGAAAAGATTGTGGTTAAATCATGTTTCACATTCGAACCCCCTATATAATTTAAAATAATCCCCATGATTATTCCAAACATTTCTGAATTATTTTAATTGATCAAACAATTTATACCTAACTTGATCAGAGGTAATAAGCTAGATGTGTTTTCATTGGATATACTATAACCTATATGAAGCTATGAAATCATATCTAAAGAACTATAAGAGACATCTATAATTTATTCTCAATTAGCAAACATTTTCATTTTTGAAATATTTCATAATTATATGAAATAGTCATTTGCAGTCAAATATTCATTCTACAACATTGCATTCAACAGTATTGTACAACTTAATCATGTTGTAATTAATAGGTATATCAAACAATGAATATGAATATGTTGAAATTATATGACATTTCTACTTGATCTTTATTGAAAAATTATGAGTGAAGTAAAATACTAACTTCAGACATAATATAACACTTTCATCTTCAGCTGAAATAATCAAATAGCTGTTGATTGCTCATCTCATTATGCATTCATTCAATTACCTATAAAACGAACTATCGATATGCTCCTCTGTGTCGAAAAACTCTCATAAAACTCACGATTAGGTATGTCGTACACAATCCTGTCGAGAATTCATTATTATATTATAAGATACAGTAGGTATAGTTGCGATAAATAAATAAAAAACTTTGATCAAAGAAGCTACTTCGTAATCGAGTAGAATCTCCTCAATCATTTGGTGATTTCTGACATTAATGTTATTGTTGAGCGATATTTTCAACATTTTCAAAAGTTTTTGTGTCTATTTACCTTGTCATAAAAACGAGAGACAGGCTATCTTTGTTAATAAAATGCCTTGTGAAATCAGATGTGACTACAAGAGACATCTAGAACATCACGAAATACATGTTCTGAATTAGCCAAAAATTTGATAATCAAAATAGCTATTTTATAATCACGGCAAAAAAATTTTCAGTCAAAATTCATTTTCAAAACTTTTTAACGTTAGATAATTGACGTCCATATGATGACCGTTAATTTCTTATTTCTTCTTATTTCTTCTTTCGCAAATAAAAATTATAATATGTCTTTTAACATCTGTTAAGAATTCGGGGTCTACATGGTCGACAGCTCGACAATGTCATTCGAATATGTTATAGTTACGTGTATGTTATAGAGTAATTATAATTTGTTATTATTTGACTTATTATTTCGGAAATTATGTAAATGAAGACAGAGATGATTGAAGTGATCTTAACCAAAAAACTCGGCTTTTTCTATAAATTCTCGTTAATTGCAGGAATTTCGGAAGTAAACAATAAATTAAAGCAGTTTTTTTTAAGGAAATATGAGGAAGACTACATTCAAAGTATATAGGTTATATAATGTCAATAAGTTCTGAATATATCTGGATCAGTTATATTTATATCATGAATAAAAAGAGCATATGTTAAATTGAACAATATATAATGAAAAATAGTCAGCTAACATCTGTTACTTCAAAACGTCATGTGTGTAGTTTAGTTTGGATGTAGGATGTTAGGATGTAGAATGTTAGGATTCTCTTTTCATTCTTTTTCATTCAGAAATATAGAGGGCACAACAGAAAACTGTTTGATAGAATTTTTATTACTTTACTGATTTTCCGGAATTTCTTTCAGATGCAGTTTCAGTGTTTTTACTAGTTCAGTTTTTATATAGGGATACATGAACTCAATATTTGTTATACTTTGTTCGATACATTCGATGATGAACATACATTTCATCGAATTTCCGCTGATTGACATATCTGCATACATATTTCGTACGCGTTCTAGTAGGTATGTTCATTATTACTTTCTTGGTTCGTTGAAGTGGTAGAAAGAAATGAATTATATTAATAACTTCGAAACATTAATCTAAAAATTCTACAGTCTGTTATTAGAGATGCATAAAAAATCGAATATCTTTCATGCATAGATTTATTATCCGCAGATGGATTTTTTATGAATCTCGAATATTCGATATGCATAAAAAATCTATCTGCGGATTGAGAGGAACCGCTGTTTGTATTGATGAGTAAAATTCATTCTATCTATAGCGAACAAATCACCTAATCAGAAGTATTATGTTTAATATATCATTATTTCAAATGAAACTTTATTATTGAATGTTTTATCCAATTAAAAAATTAATCATTAATTTGTTAAATGAAATATCGTATCATTCAAGATTTAATTATATTCAAGATTTATGCTGAATGATTAGCAAGAAGTTTTATCATTTCTCTATTTATTTAGTTTTCTTCAGGTTCGACAGAAAATTATTTTTGAATAATTTCGTTTAATCTGAATCATAGAATCAAAATAGAATAGATATAATCAAAATGGATAGACTTTCTCTTGAAGAACTGAAAAATATTCTGAAAGTTGCCAAACACTATGATTTGATAAGCGACTAACATTCGCATCATTTACTCATCATGAAAGTGAAGTACGGAAGTCTCGACTCTTGTTATTGTATATACGATAATTTTTTTTAATTCATTGGACCCACAGTTTAACGCCGGTTACGAACGGCCAATGGGTTTGTAATCAACGTACATTGCTCAGCATTTATCATTATTTAAACTTCAATCATAGACACACAAACACCCATGCGTTCAGCGGGGCACGAACCGGAGTTCTACCACACCATAGTCGGGTGTTCTACCGACCGTTCTACGAAGACCGGCATTTTCTCTTTGAGAATTTGAAAAATAAAATAGGTCATCCTAACATATTGTTAATAAATTGCAAATTTGAGGAGAAAGTGTATGCAATTTGATAATATTTTTGTATCAAAACTATACGATGAGTTGCAGGATGTGTTTTTTATTTCGACAGGGGATAATAACCTTCTACATTCATCAGAAAAATATGAATTATTGTACATTCTGTAATTATTTTTGGTATTCCATAATTTATCAATATATACGACAAAACATTTTTCTTCTTGAATTCTTAAATTCGATTATTCTGCATAAATAATTGAAATTTCAAACAGGAATAAGTGTTAAACCACTGAATCCATTTTAATAATGACTAATTTCTCCTATAACGGCATACTCAAGTGATAAAGACTTGATAAAACTATAATAGTACTAGTTTAACTAGTTGTATTTTTCAATAAACTCATTGGTTATAAGATTTGTACTTTATACATGTTTTATTTAAAATTAATGTTCACACAGTTAACTTCATTCCATCGATTCATAATATTCTTCATAAAGATTTACTACCTTTTGAAGAGGAGTTCCGTTGGCATCTGGTCAATATCACTACGCACAGTATAACCAGTTCCACCAGTGGCGGATATACATACTATTTTTGGAGATGGGGGGGCAAGAAGATGGTAATAATATGTAATTTGGGTAATAAAGTAGTTATGTTTCACCTTTGTTTTTGAGGTCAATTTCAGTGGACAAATTACAATTAAATTTCAATTTTGTTTCGAAAAGGCGAAACAAAGTACATTCAAGTGAAGGAAAAAACCGGTCAAAAAAATTATATGTTATAAAGACTTAGTGAGGTTAACAATATTCACATAGTACAGAACAAAAATCAAGATTCTCAATGTACTTGAGAATTCATCCATAACTTCCTGGTAAGTATCAAGAGGGTATAAATGATAGGATAAAAAGTCCTATGACAATTTGCGGAAGATCCAATATCACTACGGCCTCTTTTTTCTTGCAAAAATACAAGTTCCCTCACACCAATTCACATATGTTTATTCGTCAAAATTCCACATTTACAAAATGTACGTTTGCATCAGCATATGTTAAATATCTAGAACATATTATACAGAACAATTCCGTCAAACAAGTGAAGAACAACCTAGTTTCGATAAGAAATTTCCCAGTACCAAAGAATCAGAAGGATGTTCGGCAGTTTTTGGGTAAAATAAATTTTTACCAAGAATACATTCCAAGAAGTGCAATAATACTAGACCCACTTCATAATTTATTGAGAAAAGACCGGAAATTAATTAAATTCTATGGATACAATACTAGGTTAATTCCTTGGTAGGTTCAGGGACATGTCGAGCTGTCGACCATGTAGACCTCGAATTCTTAACATATGTTAAAAGACATATTATAATTTTTATTTGCGAAAGAAGAAATAAGAAGGAATAAGAAATTAATGGTCATCATATGGACGTCAATTATCTAACGTTAAAAAGTTTTGAAAATGAATTTTGACTGAAAATTTTTTTGCCGTGATTATAAAATAGCTATTTTGATTATCAAAATTTTGGCTAATTCAGAACATGTATTTCGTGATGTTCTAGATGTCTCTTGTAGTCGCATCTAATTTCACAAGGCATTTTATTAACAAAGATAGCCTGTCTCTCGTTTTTATGACAAGGTAAATAGACACAAAAACTTTTGAAAATGTTGAAAATTGAGTTTAGCACTTGACACTCTGTGATCCTCAGTGACGTTTGTCTGTGTTTCCTGACAGTTCGGTATCTTTAACATATGATTGTTGTGACACCTGATTTTATTTTATATTGCGTTTTCAATGAGATTATCTGGTTGTGTGAGTTCTAAAATTTATTTTACCATCTATTTTCACTGCTGCGTACAGTCTGGCTACATCTTCAGCCTACTTAACCGTAAGATGTAATTTTTTGGTTAAAACACTTATTTATTTTTCAGAGTCCTGATGAAGAATATAAACATGTTCGAAATATAGACAAGGTTAATATGTTGGTTGTGTATCAATCACAGTGGCCCTACTTTTGCCGAGAACTCATCATCTTTTACTAATTAATATATATATATATATATATATATATATATATATATATATATATATATATATATATATATATATATATATATATATATATATATATATATATATAACATCTATCCTTCAATTTTAGGTTGAAAAATAAACTCATGCGTTGCTTCTGAAAACGAAGGTCTTTTTTCGTTAGTTTCTTACAAATACGATAACATATTTAACTACACTATTATTGCAACTTTACCTGAAAACGAAGAAACGACAATTGAAGTCTATTCTTCCACCAATTATTCTTATTTATCTATTTTAATTAACAAATCTATCACAATAAATCTCTTTTACAATGCTATTTTTTTATAACCTCTCAACTGACCATAGACCTCAGACCAAGGATGCCATAGACTCTAGCGCTTGTCAGTTGTCAATGTCATTGGTAATGTAGTAAGCGCGGCAAAATTCAAAATTAAAGAAATATTATTTCTTTACATCTCCCCCCATGGGGAAGAAAATTCACCCGTGGATTTTCTCTAGGTCTCTTCTATGTCTTCTCTTATGTCTTCATTACCCGTTTCTTCCTCTTCTTTTATCTGTACTGGAATAAATTTTGGAACATGAAATAGATTTGACTCCGTTTTTCTATGTCCTGTATCAATCTCGTAAATGGTATTTGTTCTTTTATTTATTATTTTATATGGTCCTATTCTTAGTTCATCTAGTTTCTTTCTATTGAGCTTATTCCCGTTTTCAACATAAACCATATCTCCTTCATTGAATTCTCTATCTTTTCTATTTTTATCATAACGCATTTTGTTATAGTCATGTGATTTCAAAGTATTATTAAACGCTGTTTCTTTATCTCTCATCCAGACACTTTTTCCGCGTTCTTGACGTAGTTCCTTTGGTAAGATTGTAACATCTGTTCCATATAACAAGTAGGCTGGTGAGAAGCCAGTTACCGAGTGATTGGTCTGATTGTATATCTCTGCACATTCATGTGCAATTGTTGTCCATTCTCTTTTTTGTTCATCTTCATTACTTATGCATCTTATCTTGTTTACAAGTGTTTGATTTAGTCTTTCATTTAGACCGTTAGAAAAAGGTGCATTAACTGCTGTAAATATTATTTTTATTTGTTTGTCATTAAGAAATTCCTTAAATTCTGTGGAGTTTATACCCGGGTACTGGTCGGTGAGGAGTATCCCAATTTCATCTGGTTCGGTAACCTTGTTTACCAGCTTTATAAAATCATGTGCCCTCTGGGTTTTAGATGTAATAATAAATGCATATCTAGTGAAGTGATCGATTAAAAGATGTAGATATTTCTTCGTTATTCTTGATCCATCAAAACCACCAATTGTGTCTATTGATACTATTTCGAAAGGTTTTCTCGCCGGTCCTAAGTGTGACATTAATCCATATTTGTGCTGTCCTCTTGTTTTATTCTTTATGCAAACTTCACAGTTTCTACAAACCTCTTTTATATTCTTCGTTAAATTGTTTGTCACATACAGAGAACTAATACTCTTTAGCATTTGTCCAACTCCAATATGACACAGGTCTTTATGTACTTGTTGTATAAGTTTAATACTGAATCTTTCTGTTATTTTTATTTTTTCTTTGTTCCTTACTTTTTTGTAATATACATTGTGTTTTTGTATTATTTCGTCTTTGTTGGTTTGTATATCTTTATTTTTATTCTGATCCATTATAATATCTTCCAATGTAATTAAGTTCACTATTTTCAGTTGTTCTCCTTTATTTTCCTCAGGTTCTAATACAGGGTTTTTACTCAAACTGTCTGCTTCTACATTTTCCTTTCCTGGAGAATATTTGATTATAAGGTCATATTGTGAAAGGTAATAAGTCAAATCACCTAACTCTTCATCCGTCCTTGCTTTTAGGTTCATATTCTCTAATGGTTTGTGGTCTGAGTAAACTGTAAATGACTTGCCAATCAACCAGTACTGCCAATATCTCAGAGCTTCTTTGATAGCCAAACATTCAATATAAATAGATTTTCTTTTCTTTTGCGCTGCATTTAGTTTCTTTGAAAAGTATGCAACTGGTTTTTCTTTACCATCTGGTTGTACTTGCTTCAAAATTGGTCCAACGTATTGGTTGTGAACTTATACAGTTTATAAGTATATAAGTTTATAAAGTTTATATTTTCTGAGTATATTACTCAATATTCTTTGGAATATCGCCGAAGATGTCTTCAAACCAAATGGTAGACAAGTCCACTGACAGTGTCCTTCTTGTGTGACCAAGCCTGTCTTTTTCCTATCTTCTATTCGTAGCGGTATTGACCAAAATGCGGAATTTATGTCTAGGCTTGTGAAATAATTACAATTTCTTGTTCTTATCATCAGGTCTTCAATTAATGGAAAGGGTTGTGCCTGTGGTACTACTATCTTATTTAAATCTCTGAAATCTATGCATAGTCATGATTTTTTATTTTCCTCCTTTTTAAATGCTAGAGTTACTGGTGCTGCAAATGGGCTGTAAGACTCTTCTATAAGCTCATTATCCAATAATTTTGCTATCTGTTCCGCAATCTCTTTTTTGTCTTCCATTGTGCATCTGTATGGCCTTTTGCAACAATCTTTATCCATCAATAAATCTATTCTTGCTTCATATCCCTTAACTGTTCCAACATCATACTTGTCTTTGGCAAATACTGATTTATATTGTTGTATAAGTTTATTTATTTTGTTCCTTTTATTTTCATCTAAGTGGTCAACTTTTATTTTAAAGTCTTCTTTCTTGATATGTTCATTGAAATTAATTTCATATACTTTTCCTAATCTGGTATCCTCGTTTTTGTCTTCATTTATCTCTTCCTCTTTTTCCCCAGTTGACCTTATATTGTTTTGTAGTAAGTATTGTTTTTGACTTATTTTTAAGTTCTCATTTTGTACAAGCTTGTATTTCTTTATTATATCCAGTCCTATTAGGAAATCATATCTAAAATTTGGTTCATCCATGATATATACATCTACATTTTCTTCTATATCAAAAATCTTAATCTTTAGGTTTGTCGAACCACTTGTCTTTTTAACACCATTAATTGTTACTAAATTCTTTTCGTTTTGACCATTTCTTTTTGATCTTATTTTTAGTAATTTTGAATTGATGAGAGAAACATTGGAACCTGAGTCATATACTCCATCAATTTCCATTTCATTATTTAATAGTAGTTTGATCTTAATTAATGGTGTCTCTATTAGTTTTTTTGTTCCGTTTCATTTAACTCTGCCTCAATCACTGAGTTATTCACATGTTTGATAAATTTTCTATTCAACCCGTCATTCTCCTTAAGCTTGAACCAGCATGCAGATTCCGGATGATAGCGGACGCCTTTATTCAATTTTTCACACGTTTTGCATGGAGTCCGCTCTTCAATTCTGGTATTTATCTTCTGATTGCCATATTTTCTATAGGGTCCATTTCTATATTTTTTTACCAACTGTTCATACTTTCACACCTCATTGAATAAGTCAACTGCATCCTTCATCTCTTCTCTATTTATCTTCTCTAGTACAGACGCTGGCAATCCTGCCGCAAAAAGATCCACTAGTGTACCTGTGTCTATTGTTCTCCTCATATCCAATATAAGTTTCTCCTTTATTATGGCATAGTCCACTAATGAACCTTCCCGATGTTTAAACGACAGTGAATAACTCACTTGATTCCAGCCTTGGTTGACAAATGTGTCACAAAACTTTCCCTTCCATTCTGTCCAGTCTGAATCGAGGGTCAATCTGATAATCATTGAACTGTACCAATCAACACAGCTTTTGTCCATGAATAGTCGGAGGATCTCAATTTTTTTCCCATCTTCTGTAATGTCAAAACGAGCACACTCCTTTTCAAACATTTCAATCCATTGACTTGCGTTCGAGTTTTTACTTGTAAATTTGTCAATCACAAACTTCTCTGCAATATATTTTAAATTTTGTTTCTTTATTTCTTGTGTGCTTTCAATTAGTTTCGAAATTAATTTTTCCAATGACTGTGTATCAGTTACTTGTCCTCCAGATGTTACTTTTTGTTCAATTTCTTCAAGATATTGCTCTCCGAATTGTAAATTACCATCTTCGTCCACATAGATTTTACTCAGTTCATCTGACATTTTAATCCAAACTTTTCGTGTCTGGTATCTTTTCTTTGAACTATTTTTTACTTTATTATATGCAGAGGTCTTTATCAATTCCTTGTGAAGGCCAACCGACTGTATTTCTTCTGGTATAGCAAACATTTTCTGTTCCTTTGTTGTAATTGACGTTACACAATATATGTTTAATTTCCCATCACTCGTCGGTAATAATGCAAATTCGAAGCGTAGTTGTTCCATCGTTTCTGCTTTCTTGGTATTTCAACAAACAAAATTGTCGTTTTATAACATCTATCCTTCAATTTTAGGTTAAAAAATAAACTCATGCGTTGCTTCTGAAAACGAAGGTTTTTTTTCGTTAGTTTCGTACAAATACGATCACATATTTAACTACACTATTATTGCAACTTTACCTGAAAACGAAGAAACGACAATTAAAGTCTATTCTTCCACCAATTATTCTCATTTATCTACTTTAATTAACAGATCTATCACAATAAATTTCTTTTACAATGCTATTTTTGTATAACCTCTCAACTGACCATAGACCTCAGACCAAGGATGCCACAGACTCTAGCGCTTGTCAGTTATCAATGTCATTGGTAATATAGTGAGCGCAGCAAAATTCAAAATTAAAGAAATATTATTTCTTTACATATATATATATATATATATATATATATATATATATATATATATATATATATATATATAATATATGAAGATGAAGATGGAGAAAAAGATGAAGATGAGGATGGAGATGGAGATGGGGATGGGGATAAGGATGGGGGTGGTGGTGGAGGTGGAGATGGAGAAGAAGATGAAGATGAAGAATAAGAATAAGACGAAGACGAAGACTAAGACGAAGACGAAGACGGAGAAGAAGATGGAGATGGGGATGGAGATGAAGACGAAGAAGAAGACGAAGATGAAGATGAAGATGGAGACGAAGACGAGATAACCAACATTGAAGTATACGAAGATACGGGAGTGGAAAAAATAATGGACATTATGAAAGATAATAAGATAACTCGAAGTATATGGCGCTCACAAGCGATACGGTATTTGTCAATAGCGACAATACTTTGTTTTTCAAGAAAGGGGACATTTGCTTGTTTCTGACACGGTACAAGAGAGTGTTTGGAAACCTCCATCAAAGATAGATGAAAGGTATTCAGTCATACCTGATACAAGACCAGAGCGATGAAGATTTCACCAAGTGGAAGATATAATAAAATAGAATAGAATAGATGTGAAGAATAGAAATGGGAGGAATATGGGAGCTCTGCCTACAACCCTACTTGTAATACTGATTCTCTCATCAGTTCCTGCAGCGCTCTGTCTTACAGAAATAAACCCAGTGCTTTCGATACTTTCACACACTGATTTCTCTCAATTTCACTTTCCCGAAAAAATTACTGTACCTACTTTCAACACATTGTATTCATAATAACCATTTCATAGATATAAATGCATTGATAAGGCTGCACCCACAGATCTTAGGTAGAAGTCTGGACATTCTAGACCAATATTGAATGATCAACTTACCTTCAGTTTATCACCATTGTTACTTTCCTCAATTTCTTAATTTGAGACTATTTTTGTTTTTGAATACTTCTTAGATTCAATTTAATACTTCTTCATATTTATAAGTTAATCTGAATGATTTGTAATACATATGTCTTATCTGTATAATGACCTGAACCTCTACTAAGGAGACATCGATATCCGCCTTTGTTGTTCGATAATTCTCAGATTCAATTCGAATCTACTTTCTTTATATTTATATGTAGAACTAAACGATCTGTAATAAAAATGCCTTATCTGTATAATGACCGGATTTTCTACTTCGGAGACATCGATATCAGCATTACGTTTATTTCAGGTAACATAAGATAGAAGGCCGAAAAATGTGTTCAGTTTAACTCTTGAAAATTGAGTAAACCCTGAAACAATTGTCAAGTATTCATTTCTGTGAAAGCAAGCCGAGTGTTTTTATTTATTATAGCTGAGATTTTGTTGTTATTGTTTATTGTTCAGTTATTGAGAACCAAATACTAGAATCGATCCAGGCTGTGCCGAATAACCGAATTGAATCATTATAATTGGAAAACATGGAGCGAAAATGGAATATGTATAACTATGCACGCAGCTAGCTGAAATGGAAATGTGAAAATATTCTTGAATTTAAGAAATTACAATTGTGAATGAAAAATTGTCATTTGAAGGCTGTATTCGTGTCAGAACGACAAGTCAACTCAGAAGTAATCGAGCTGAACGGTCCACCAATTCCATAGGTAAACAAGGCAAAATATCTGGGAGTATTATTCGACCAGTTACTTCAAGAAAATCCTACTTCGCTAGTGACTGCGCTAAACTCATAACAAGAGAAAATTATGAAGAGAACATCCAATAAAAACACAAGTAACCCAGGATGTTGCTTTGTGAAGATCACGATTAAACTCTCGATAAAACTTTCATGACGAATTATTTTCATATATGGTTACCTATATCTTATGTTCCGATGTAAAGTGAGACATAACAAGGGACATCTTCAGTTTCTCTTTACATTCTCATTATTCATTCATAGATAAAAAGAGGTGAAATATATTTTCGTACTCGATTTATTCAAAGTCGAAAGAAGTCAGAATCCCAACTCCTTTGACACACATTCACAAACAGGTACAACAGCAGAAACAAGTTGTGCGTAGATTACACCTAGCTTGAGGTTGAGATCAGCTTATTTGAGTAATTATATCATTCGAATATTGTCACTTTTATATTTAGACGACGAAATGCGAAACTATCGAACGATAGGCGTAAACGAATTCAATTTCTGTGAGGCGAAACGATTCAATCACGTATTCACATTCCACGACAACTAGTGAAAACAAGTGCACCAAGCCAAAGTTGTTCCAGTAGCACGTAAGGATAGAGGAAAAGATCGCTGATTCAAATCTTTTTTTATCCATTGGTCTTTTTCAAGGCCTACCGCCAATAGCAGCCCGAACGTTGAGCTTCGGATTCGACTTCCAGTCTTCATAGTGACAAGACGTCTCCTCTCTGCGCATATAGAAATGTCAATAATGCCGCCATATTATTGGGCGCCATCTTGAATGAAAATATTCATAGGAATAAAACCTATAAAATATCATCAAATTCTACAACAAATGCAAAAATACGTACTAGGTCACGAAAATAAGAAGCTCAGTGATCTAAAAAAATACAAATAACCCAACGATGACCAAAAATCGCAAAAAAAAGATCTTTCGGACAACATGACAACAGGGATAGATCCAGATCTAATTCACCAAGACGTTCAGAATCAAATTATTTCAGCGACTTAGGAAACTCGAATGACAGCCTGAACACAAAAAAGGGAGAAAATTTCCAAAAAATGGAAACAGAAAAATTTGCTGTAGTACGAAACACTACAAAATTCGAAAAGAAATTCCACAAACTCGACAACAGAAATCCCAATACAAAACAGATTCGGAATTTTGCAAGAAAAAGAAGAACCAGTCGAAATAAACATCGAAATATGTACCAGAAAAAAATGAAGTTAACGAAAAGAAGAAAGAAGACCAGAAAAAACTCCCACCAATTATTATAAAAAGCAAAATAGACGACTACCAGACTTTTTACGACCAGGTGAAAAAAATTCGGAATTTTTCATGTATTTCGCGGAACATAAATTCTCCGCGAAATACATGACGAACGGAGAAATTGAAATCTATCCACATAATGAAGAAACAGCTAAGAAATTAATTGATGAACTAACCAAAGACAAAATTGAATTCTTCACATATACATTACGAGAAGACAAAGAGAAAAAATAGTACTCATAGCAGCACCAGGAATGAATAAAAATTCGTTATAACTTAACCTCGAAGACATAATCCCAAATGTCAACGAAGTCATAAAACTAAAAGGAAAAGCCAAACAGTCGACATCATACCTCATAAAATATGACAAAAAATAAACACAGGAGAAAACAAATCAATAAAAGAAATCAATAGCATCAAACTTCCGTGGGAACCATTTGACAGAAAAAAAAATGTTTTTCAGTGCTACAGATGTCAGAGGTTCGGCCACGGAAGTGCCAACTGCAACTTGCAACCAAGATGCGTCAAATGCACCGGAAGTCACTGAACCAGGGAATGCAAGAATGTGAAGGGAGAATGCCCACCACAATGTGTAAATTGCCAAGGTCCCCATCCAGCCAACTATTCGAGATTTATATTTCCCTTTATATATCCAATATATAGAGAAAAATCAAACTAAAATTGGTGTAAGTACACAGTTAGAAGCTAACAGTCAAATATGCTCATCCATAAAAACATTCATATCAACATTCAGAATCGAAAAACAAATTCAAATCCTCAATCTTTTACAAACAATATTCCACATTTTCTAAAACTCAAACATAATTCATACGTAGGCGCTTTGAAAAATAAACCTCAAATACCTTATTTCGAAAACCAGAATAAGAAAGCAGATTTCGGTTCAAATGATTTTAGTAGGTACACTATTATCCGAACTAAATGGATGAAATATGTGATCTCAAAAAAATGTTAGGAATAATCAGAGAATTGAAATTTTGATTATCTACAGCTTCGTCTCCTCTAGACAAGCTGATTATTCTACAAGAGGTGAGCACAAAATTCAATTTTTAAATGGACAACAAAAATCACAAAGAATATTTAAATATTATTTCATGGAACGCCAATAGCCTCCGCCATATATTTAACGAACTGGAAAACTTTACAGAAGAACATGACGTAGATTTGATTTTAATTCAAGATACAAAATGAAACAATAGTCAACTCAGGTCAATACTTCAAATCAGGTTTGAATATTTCAGAAATAAATGAATATATAAATAATGCGGAAACTCAATTCTTACAGGTCGATGGTTATTGTGATATATGTATATTAATATATATTAGTTTGGCACATGTGCAAAGGCCACGTGTGGAGGTTTAATGAATCCAGATGTACCAGAGAGAATTCACCAGTTCAGTTATTAAATGTGTATCAAATTATACGCTTATTATTTACATCTCTCCCAGCATACATTACAGTTATATTATTTGCAATACATACATACCACCTAACTCCACAAAATTCAACATAATAGTTTTCAGAAAGACATTGAATAAAAATAACAAAGTGGTTTTAGTTGGAGACTTCAATGCCAAACATCGTAACTGGAACTGCAGATGCTCTAATTCATCAGGTACGAAGATTCATTATACTCTGAAGAATCATATGAAAGAAAATTCACACACTCATTTTCCATACAATTATTCGCACATATCATCAACCATAGATTTTGTAATTGCCAAAAATATAAATATTACTGAAATTTCAACAATTAATGAGCTTGATTCGGACCATTTACCTATTCAAATACAAACAATTAAAGAAATTCAAATAATTCAAAAAAATTCACATGAAAGTTTCAGATACAAAACAAATTGCCAAAAATTCCAAAAATCAATCAATCACCAATTAGAGAATAGAAATTAAAATTTAACTTCAATAAATAACATTGATTATGAAATTAAATCCTTCACAAAAACTATACAGAACACATTCAATTGTCACACAGAAAAAAGAAAAAATTCCAACAAAACAAAATTTCAATATTCCAGAAGAAGAAGAATATTCAAAATTCTAATTAAAATAAAGAACAAGCTCAGAAAAAGGTTGAGAATTCAATATTATTTCAATTCAAAAAATACGATCACAGAATTAACAAATTCCATAAATCAGACAATAAGTTCTTTAAAAAGCAAGCGATGGAAGGAAACTCTCAGAGAATCCTCCAAAATAAAAATAAGATGTTAGATTAGCAAAATCTTTAAAAAAGAAATCAAATAATAACTTAATTCCACCAATTCATAATGTTGATGGTATAAAAACTTCTCAAAATGACAAAGCGAATGCAATTGCGGACTCATTTGAGAAAACACACACACTAACACAAAATATGTCAAATCATAACACAGAAAAAACAGTCAAAAAAATACTTCACGAAAAATCAAACACACCACACTCGGAACGCACAAATTCATATGAACTTTATAGAATTATTAAGAATCTGTCTAATAATAAGGCACCTGGTCCAGATAGAATAAGTAATGGGGCCCTCAAAAAGATAGAAAAATTCTTCGATAAATGGAAAATTAAAATCAACGCAGAAAAAACTAATATCACACATTTCACCACCAAAATCAAAGAAGAACCACATATGAAACTAAAATTATTTGGTGAAACAATTACAAACACCAACGAAACTAAATATCTAGGAGTCACCTCAGACAAAAAGCTCACTTTCACAAAGCATATAAACAATCAAATCAGTAAAGCAACCATGGCAGCAAAATCATCGAACCCATTACTAAAAAGAACACCAGCATTATCAAAAAAATAAAAATTATTAATTTACAAAGCAGCAATAGGACCAATTACCTATATTATATGCCTGTCCTTCATGGGAAATAACATATAAATATAATTACAATAAAATGCAAAAATTTCAAAACAGAAGGTTAAGACTGATTCTAAGAGCTCCTAGATACACACCAATAGTAGAATAATAATAATAATAACAATAATAATAATAATAATAATAGTAATAATAATAATAATAATAATAATAATAATAATAATAATAATAATAATTGTAATAATTGTACAAAATAGCAATACATATAAAATTGTCAACGAGTATCTTCGTGACCTGTGCTATAGATGTCGCCAGAAAAAACAAAAATAATTAGAGGAAATTCGATTTGAAATAGAATTTCCTGTTGAAATTACCAATGTTCAACCTAGAACATCAAATCACAAGCGCCTCAGCACAATACAGAATATAAGTGCAGTATTATCACATACATATTACTTTTAAATCTATGATAATGTCACAAAACTATAGGCAGAATCAGGCAATTCGGGCTATAAAGTCAAAAAGATCGGCTAAAAAAGTCATAAATCGGGTAAGTCAGCAAAACGGGATATTGTCACTTCCGGGAACTAAGGTCAATATTGGTTCTTGAATGTATGAAAGAATGTTCTTTCCATATCAATTATCCATGCTCTGTATTTGTATTTAAAAGTTTTAAAACTCCGCACAGTTTTTAGTTCTTCAGGCATGCTGTTGAACAATCTTGGGCCCAGGTATTCCCAATTTTTTTGTCCGATGCTTTCTTCCGCTGTACTTTTTTGTAGTCTATGGAAGTTATTTCTAGTGATATATGGGTGATTTACGATGTTGAAATTGTTAACGTTATTGAACATATCCAACTCAAGCCTGTATATATAGAACTGATGTATGTCCATGATACGTTCCTCTCTAAACAGTCCTTCACTATGGTAAGTCTTCTTTTTATTATAAATTAATTTCAGGAACCATTTTTGTATGATGTCTATTCGTTTCAGGTAGCAGTCTCGAGTACCTCCCCATCCCAATATTCCATACGATAGATGCGTGTGTACTAATGCATAGTACATCATCCTGACGTGATAAATATCCAAGCATCCGCGGAAATATCTGAATCTGTTTAACAAAGGTCTAACCTTATTTACAATATTTTGTGTCTGCAGATTCAATCTCAGGTGTCGATCGAGGATCACACCAAGATATTTGATAGAAGAAACTTCCAAGATAGCATTACCGGGCTCAATTTCTAGAGGCCCCATCCTAGGTAAGTTAGATACATACGAAGTTAAAGGTAAGTACTTTGTTATATGTGTATTCAAGGTCAATTTGTTTGAAATAAATCTCTTCTGCATCTCCTTCCGGTCCTGCTGTGCCGTTGATTTTATCTCTTCCCATGACGATCCTCCAACGATGGCTGTATCATCAGCGTAACTGATAACTTTACCATGAAGATTTACTTTAAATAATGAATCAATATACAATGTAAATAAAAGAGGCCCCAGGACAGTGCCCTGAGGCACACCATATGATGATACTAAGTCATGCCCAACAGAATTCTTAATAGCAGCCCAGAAGTTGTCCCGGCAAGAAGCCACGCCCACCCGGTGAATATAAGTGTTACTAACCATACCCTATTTTCAGATCATTATTTTCATTATTCCTGACGTCCTAGAGTAAACATCGACGACTTCAGTAGATGCTTACTTATACGAGCAGGTATAAAAACCATTCGAAAACGATAAACAGTTGAGAAAACTCTAATCCGAAATATAGTGAAATAACGTAAACTTATATTATTTAATATAACTGAGTGCTTTTCAAATTCAAAAATAAAAAAGAAGTTTCGCCAATATATTCATTTACCGTAATGGGAAGAAACAGCAAAAAGAAGCCGAGATCTCGATCTCTTCGTGAAGACGAGGATCATATCTGTTCATTCAGCTCCAGCGAGGACAGCGAAAGCGATAGGAAGATGATGCGTAAAGTGGCAAAACAAACACAACAGGAAGATAATAAACAAACGATAATCAAACTGAACGTCCCAACACCAAATAGATTTGACATTTTGACCGAGCAAGAACTTAGAGATATCGAAATGACCACCCAAATTCAACAAGAGCAGACTCCGAAAAAAGAAACCAAAAAATTACCTCCAACAGTAATTACGTCGATAATTAAGAGCTTCAAACAATTCCATGAAGAAATTCGGAAATTCACCAGAAATCAGTTCCACGCCAAATACCTGAACAATGGAACAGCTAAAATATATCCACACACTACCGAAGCTGAAAATAACCTCATTAGTAAACTGAACAAAGAAAAAATACAGTTTTACACTTATACCTTACGAGAGGAGAAAACAAATAAAATTGTTATTAAAGCAGCCCCGAATATTAACGAAGAAACTTCACTACAAGCTTTGAAAGAAGAAAATCCGGGTATTACTGAAGTGACCCGACTTCTTGGGAAGAGTGATTTCTTCCATTCTTTTCTAGTTAAATATAGGAAAACGACAAAGAAGCAAGAAATCTGAAACTGAAACAAGTGGATATTATAAGGGTTAACTGGCACCCCTTTAACTAGAAAACAAAAAATTACACAAAGCAAAGATGCCAGCGGTTTAGACATGATAGTTCAAATTGCCATTCAACCCCAAGATGTGTTAGTGCATCGAAAACCATCTAACGAGGCTAACGAGGGAATGCAAGAACAAAAGAGGAGAAATTCCGGCCCAGTGTACAAACTGCAAGGGACCTCACCCAGCTAATTACAGTGGATGCCCGACGTACCTGGAGTACATGGAAAAAAATAAACCAAGTGAGTAAGTTAAAACTAAAGTAAATAATCCTCTTGACGGCTCAACTAAGCCTTGTACAAAATTATCCTCAATTAACTCGTAACACAGGTAGTTTAAATCATTTACCACTAAATTAAAGTCAAGCAGTTAAAAGAGATCTAGGATTTGATACTAATCCGACTCAAATTAATACACCTCAGATTATCACACCAGAAAATAATAGAATTTCAAATTCAGAAACCTTTCAAGATTTTCAATCCCATCTCAGGGAATTGAACAATTTAAATTCAATTTGCGATTTGAAAAGCCTTTCGACTATTGTAAAAGAATTAAATCAACAAATTTTCCCAGTTTAGAATCTGGTTCCTGAAGGAGAGAAAAATTCTAACCTAAGCAAAATGGAAGCAAAACGAGCTTACACTGCTCAGGAAATAAAACAAATCGCTCCTGGATATAGAGGAAAACCTGAGAATTTCGATCCAACTAGAAAAGGTAGAAAATCGCTCCTGGATATATAGAGGAAAACCTGAGAATTTCGATCCAACTAGAAAAGGTAGAAAGAATCAGCCTTTATTATCAAAAGAAGCGAAACAAAATGTGTCAAAGAAAAGTGGTACAAGTTCATCAGAACTACCGCCTCATACACATTTACAAAATAAATCGACAGCGCAACGAAACGAGAGCATCATTGCTGAGCATATTCGGAATTGACGTAAGTGTTACTCCAATATCACCAAGAGAACAGTTTTCTGCAAATTACCTTAAAGTAATCAATTTATCACAAGAGACTCTCTCAACCTATCAAGCCGACGAGACACAATTAGACTATGCTTCAAATGCAAAATACCTTCTATGCACCTGCTGTTAGCCTCCGAGCAGGCAACATGGAGAGGTGAATCGCGGTTCTTTTGTTGAGAGACACGCTGCCTTTGAGAAGTTGGAGGCAAGTTTCCTCTAGACGACACTCGCTTTCAGCAGTCCAGTTCGTCTGATCCATGGCTGAAGGAGACAAATACTGCCCCGACATAAGGAGTCCTCAAATCTTAGCAAATAAACGCCTGGCCGCGGTGAACTTCCAGATTTCGAAACTGAAAAATTAATTTGAAATTCTTGAATTTCTTAAAAGTTTACAATTATTTATATTATATTATTATCAATCGCTTTGGTCTGAATTCCACAAAATCTATACACTGGATATCTGTTTCCAGTTACGAAACGATTATCAAGAGTTACAATTCTTGAATAAAGAAAAATATATTGAGTATTAAACAAGTTTTTAGAATTCAGCTGAATATTTCGAAATAGTTTTCGAACTTCCCACAATGTGTTGGGCGGGAAATCGTTCAATATTTCCAACTATTTGAAAGATTGAATTGCAAAACTTCATTTTTTCTATTATCGATTGAATGCAAAAAATATGAATTGATTGAAGCTATAAGCTTAGTCTCTTCTGTACAGAAGTCTGTTTTGTTCGTGAAAAACTTTTATTGATTTCAATACAAATGATGTGTCTATCATAAATGAATTCCAAGGTCTGGAATATTGGAAAATAAAAACGAGCAATCAAATTTACGTAAAATTTGTGAAAATCCATTCAGCAAATAAAAGTGAACAGTTTTTAAAATAAAATTTCATTATATGCATTTCAATAGGAAATTGAGTGGAAAAATATTGAATAATAAGAATATGAACGCTTAAATCTATTATTTGAAATAATTGATTTTTGAATTGAATCAAAATGGAGTCGGAATAATTTTCAACCTCAGAATCTAAATTTCGAGACTGTATTCTCGCAATTATCTAATACTAGATAATAATGGATCGAAGGAAAGTTTTCATGAGAATTTATTCTTTATGTAGCTAATATTATATATATATATATATATATATATATATATATATATATATATATATATATATATATATATATATATATATATATATATATATTTATCGGCAACCACGAGTATCGGGACATTTTTTATCTGCAACCATAACTTTCGGGACATTTGGCACGTTTGAGGTCTGACCCCAAACATCTCCTGATCGCCAACCATGACTTTGGGTACACACTTATATTAAGACATTTTTCTGAAGGTTGGGGACATTCGTTCCAACTTTGGAGACATTTTGAAATAGAATAAGAACATGATCATTCGACAGAAGAACCTACAGAAATATGTGTTATTAACCGAATAACTGAAAATATTGCAAACATGCACAAATAATACGAGAAAAATCGTCATTTTTAACGGTATTGAACATTTCAAATCTTCAATCCCTAATTCAATTCGCACAGTTTTGAGTCCAAATCTCATTTGATCTGAATAACTGTTTGAAATGAAAATTCCAAATAACAGTACGATATCGTTTAGTTATATTGATGACTCCGACTCAGGTATTAAAACCTTCATTTGATGTCATGCGACAACTTGTGAATTGAAATTGTCAGAAAAATTAGAATGTTGCCATTTTGAGGCTTGGAGAATTTATATCGCCTGAAGATGTAAGTACTTGATTTGTTGCGTTTGATTTAAAATATTAAAACATCCAAATATGATTAATATTAATTAATCTTCTCTATAAACAATAATTTTCATCGAATTGAAAAGAAGTACAGCAAATCGATCTTCTCCCATATCAGCGTGTACATCAAATACCTTCTACTGATATCGACTTCGGAATTATATAATTGAGACACTGATAAATTCACGAATGCTTATTTGTTTTCTGTTTCAACTTAATAGAGTATTGAGGAGAAACATATAGAAAAAACGAACTGTCTCAATTGATATTTAGAATAACTGAAAATTTAAAAGTCAACACATCTAACTGTTATCCATAAAAATGGCATTCTTAAACGTGCTACTAATTTCAGAATTTGAACAAATATTTGGATGACTTTTTCTCTGCTAAGATCTCTATTATCTATAGAAAATTAGGTTTTTTAAGGTTTTCGTATTGAAATATATGTTTTGTCTGTATTCAATATTTTTAAAGTGCATGTATTAAATTATCATAGATATGTAGGAGGTAAGCGAATTATTTCGTGGAATAAATTTTCAAAAATGTTAGCGTCTCGATAGACATGTCTTTTAGAACGAATGCTTCATAATCCATAGTCACGTACTTGCTGTTTAATTCCCAAAAAACAACAAATAATTTTCCGAATTGATGATTGAAGATCGAGATACTGGTCGAAATATTAGTTAACAAAAGTAATATGATAAGAATGAAATAAAACGATATAACATAAACTATGTACTTATGCATTGATAAAACACTTTGATTCACTAATCATTCATGAATCTTAATTTTAATTTTTGTTCAATTTGTATTTTTCTGACGAAAGTGTGACAAAAAAACTTTCAAATCCCTGTGTTGAACTGTTACAAATCGTGAAATATGAGATGTAATTTAGATGTTATTAACCGAATTCCGAGAAAAATCGTCATTCCTAAATGCAAAATAACGGTATTAAATATTTAAAATCTTCAATTCCTCATTCAATTCGCGCAGTATTGAGTCCAAATCTCATGTGATTTGAATGAATGTTAGAATTAAAATCCTCAGTAACAGTACAATATTATTAAGTTATTACGATTCAGATATTAAAACCTTCATTTGATGTCATACGCAATTTATCAATTGAAATTGTCAGAAAAATTAGAATCTTGCCATTTTGAGACATGGAGTATTCATATCGCCTGAAGATGTACATACCAGGTTTACGTTGCGTTTGATATGAAATATTTGTAGATAATTTGGTTTTCGAATAATGATAGTATAATAATAAATAAAAAAACATTGATATACTATAATAATTACTTCACGTAAATCAACTCCTCTTGAAGATTTCTACCTGAGGGACTACGGCTACGGGTCTGATTACTGTCAATCTGATATATGATATCTGTGATAAGTGGAAGTCCACTTATGAGTACTAGTGGAAATTTTAACACTAAAAATGGGAAATAATACTGGCTTTCATTAGCGAAGTTATTAACGTTACAAAATCAATATATGGATAAAAAATACATGGATCGAGTAGGTGACTATTATACTCTAATTATATTGACTCCCAAATAATATTACAGAAGTTGAATTCTATTCAAGAATTGCATAGACATAAACTTTAGATGGAATAGATAGAAAATTTATTGGTAGAAAAGACGAACCAAATGCGTTCTTGGCCTTTGTGTCAAAATAAAAGGGCAGTATGTACAACACATAGGTAGCCCACTTCCGGCCTACTGGGTAGAGGGTACCATGAATAATCGAAAGCATAAATCAATTGAAAGTGACTAAGATTACAATACTGGTCAATATTTTCACTGAATATTGCTTTTCTCTCATTTTTTCTATAAATAGATCAATTTGGTGAAATATGAAATGAAAAGATTTTTATAAACTATCATACATGCGAGATGTTTTTTCTGTGTCTTGATTTAATAGAACTGAAAAACTTCAATACGCTAGAGATATTTTTTATTTCATATGATCTTAATGAATGTTGAAATCAAGTCTGCAATAACAGTACTATATGAATAATTCGGTAACATGTACTATTATATACTCAATACTCAAAAATGGCATTCTTAAACGTGCTACTAATTTCAGAATTTGAAAAAATATTTGGATGACTTTTTCTCCGCTAAGATGTCTATTATTTATAGAAAATTAGGTTTTTTAAGGTTTTCGTATTGAAATATATGTTTTGTCTGTATTCAATATTTTTAAAGTGCATGTATTGAATTATCATAGATATGTACGAGGTAAGCGAATTATTTCGTGGAATAAATTTTCAAAAATGTTAGCATCTCGATAGACAAGTCTTTTAGAACGAATGGTTCATAATCCATAGTCACGTACTTGCTGTTTAATTCCCAAAAAAACAACGAATAATTTTCCGAATTGATGATTGAAGATCGAGATACTGGTCGAAATATTAGTTACAAAAGTAATATGATAAGAATGAAATAAAACGATATAACATAAACTATGTACTTATGCATTGATGAAACACTTTGATTCACTAATCATTATTCAATCATTCATGAATCTTAATTTTAATTTTTGTTCAATTTGTATTTTTCTGCCGAAAGTGTGACGAAAAACTTTCAAACCCCTATGTTGAACTGTTACAAATCGTGAAATATGAGATGTAATCTACAGGGCTGTACCTAAGAAAGCTGGCGCTAGACTTAATAAACAATGTCTAAATAGTTTTGAATGGGGCAAATGAAATTCGCTGCTACGAAACCTACAGATGAAAATGGTATTAGAAACCATTTTTTTGTTCTGGTTTTGTATTTTTGTAAAATATATGTCTTCAATCCAAACTAAAATCTGTATCAATCAAAAATATATACATTCTTCTTATCACACAACGTTATTTTAAACATTCAAAAACCTATAACATTCAATGTTCCCATTTTATTATTTCAGTCATTTGTGACTTAAACAATTCATTTTATTAGAATTCTTATATTTAACGTGCAGACTCATTGTTGTGTCTGTTCGGCACTGCTTTCTGAAATTATGTCTATATACTCGTAAATCTTTCACTGCAAGCAAGGAATTTCGGGTATCAGGTAGTTGGGGCCACATCTGTTTCAACAGATTGTACGTTCGTACTTTCGTATTTTCAACAGATCGTGTTTGCAAAAGTTGTCAGATAATTTCAAAATATGTAATATGTTTCCAATTTCCAATTAATAATAAATGAATAAATAAACAAATGAATTTTATACAATAGATGAGCGAAAAATTCAATTGATATTTTTCAATTAGCTTCACTTAAGAAGTGCAACGCAATAGAACTTCAATTTCCTGAATAAGGTTTTCAATTGCAATTTACAGAGGTTGCAAATTATTGAATCGTATTCAAGAAAAAGCAATTCTCTGTAGTATACAATTGTTTATCATTATATTGTTAATTGTCCATCCAATCAAATGCGTGTGAAACGAATAATCTAGCGAATATAATCTGGAATACAATTCCACAACATTTTTGAAAAATATTCAATCATTAATTATTGAATGTATTGTAGGACATTCATAGCATAACTCTGATTTTGGAAATCATTTTTAAGTGTAATGTGTATGTTTGTCGATTATGCCGAATATCATTTACGGATGACAGAAAATTTTGTGACTTTCGTGATATTTTCATTTGAAAATACTATCTCGATTATGAAATAACGGACAAATTGGTAATAGAAATACATGATCATGAAAAACCGGATCAGTAGAGAAACTAACACTTCAGTTCATGAATTCCATAAATTGAACACTTCGAATGATAAAATCAAGATTAAAACTGATTTAACAATATTATCGACAAATAATTCGCCAACAAATGATTTCTCGAATTGTTGTTTGAATTAAGACATACTTCCTGAAATATTGTTGGCTAATTAGTAGTATATTAAAATAAATTAAACTCTTGGCTTAATGTTTCACGATTTATTTAACAATATGTATAGTCAACATGTTTCGACCTTTAGCTCATTTTCAAGACTAAACTACTATAAGAAACGTACAACAAATTTATATCTACAAAATGGATGTGAGTAAGGAGGATAGTTGAAAATCTACTTGTTCATTTACAATTTCTTCTTTTCTCTTCCAAGAACTGCTAATTTCAATTGCCTCCAGAAGGTCTAAACGTTTACCTTTATTACCTGAGTGTAGGCATTTAGTTTTATCAAAATATATGAAGTGATTAGAGCTAATACAATGTTCTGAGAATCCAGTTTTATTAACATTGTACAAAATCGACCTTTTATGTTCATCAACCCGAGTTTTTATTTTTCTACCTGTTTGGCCGATATAAAATGCTGGACATTCATTACAAAAAATCTTATAAATACCGCTTTTGTCTTCAACATTTGTCTTTTCTTTATTATTTACTAAAAGTGACTTAATATTCCTTTTGTTGGTACAAATGGTTTTTATTTCTCTCTTCTTTAATCTTTCGCAAATTTTTTCACTCAGATGAGGTATGAAATTAATAAAATGATATTTTTGTTTGTTTTTAATAATTTGAGATGGATAAATTGAATTTACGAGAATTTTTCGTTGCTTTTTTCTTATGAGATTATCTATTATATTTTCGTCATAACCGTTATTTTTCGCTAAAAGTTTCAAAGTTTTCACTTCTTTGTTGAAATTTTCTTCGGAAAGCGGGATAGTCGTGAGTCTATGTATAAAAGAATAAAAAGAGCTGAGTTTAATGTTAAGCGGTTGACTGCTATCTTTAGGAATTAGGGTATCTGTGCATGTAGGTTTTCTGTATATATCAAATGTTAGAGAATCATCTTTCCTAGTAATGGTCAAATCTAAAAAGTTTAATGTTTTTTGGTCATTTTCTATTTCTTTTGTGAATTTAATGGATGTATAAAATGAGTTGATATATTTTAAAAAGTTGTCTAATTGTCTGTCGGACCCACTCCAGATACAGAAAACATCATCCATATACCGTCTCCAAAGAAAAACGTTTTTTGTTAGCGTGATGTTAGAGCTGAAAATTTTTTCTCTAAACTATTCATAAAAATTTCACTTAGTAGGGGTGATAAAGGTGAACCCATAGGTAGCCCGTCTAACTGTTGATAAACCGTGTTATTGAATTTGAAATAACTTTGCTTCAAACACAAGGACAATGCTGACATTGTTTCTTTTTTAATTACTTGTGAAATATCATTGTTGAGATCTAAAGTGCTATTAATAATATTTTTTATTTCTGCATTGGGTATAGAAGGAAACAAATTTGTTACGTCAAAAGAGATCAATTTTGCTTTAATGGGAATTTTTAAAGTTTTCAATTGATTGATAAGTTCGATGGAGTTTTTATACTGTGAACCGGGTTGAATTTAATTAATGATGGTAATTTTGAGTTGAGATATTTACAAATTTTATAAGCTGGTGCGTTGATATATGAAGCAATTGGTCGCATTGGGCAATCGATTTTGTGTATTTTAGGTAGAGTGTATAAGCTGGGTATGTGCGGATTCATAATTGACAAAAATGATTTGTTAGTGTCTTGGAAAATACTATTGCAGTTATTGATAAGTGATTTTACTTCTACCTGAAATTTATTTGTGGGTTCAGTTTTGAGTATTTCAAAATTAGAGGAATCAAACAAATTTTTCGATTTTTCTATATATAACTGTTTGTTCATAATGGTTACAGTGTTTCCTTTGTCCGCTTTACATATTATTAACTCTTTATCTGAAATTTTCGATTTAAGTTTTTTGATGGTATTAATTCATTAAATTGTTTTTCAGTTAGAGGTTTTGATATGATATTAGCACAAATAGTTTTTTCTAAGTTTAAATTGTTCATAGATGTTGTAGATCCATTTTGTAGATATAAATTTGTTGTACGTTTCTTATAGTAGTTTAGTCTTGAAAATAAGCTAACGCTCGAAACATGTTGACTATACATATTGTTAAATAAATCGTGAAACATTAAGCCAAGAGTTTAATTTATTGTAATATTCAATTATGTTTCACCAAGAGTTAAGCGAGAATTCAATCTCATTAATTAGTAGTATTCATTATAACATATATAAATAGTATAAAATAATATTATAACAACTACAAAGGTTTAACAAATCAATCTTCCGAATACATATTTTGGTTCAAATGTTTCAAAAAAAATTTCAAAACCCCATAACGGAATTTGCTCAAAAAGTTTTAGAACTCTAACCTAGACAATGTATTAATGCAGAAATGAAACTTTTTCTGAGTTTCTATCTAAGAACGGATATTTTCCTTCTCTAGACTCTCGATATGAAGACCGAACTCCATTGATCTCCTACAGTTTTAAAAAATTTTAGAAAGTGTGAAATGAGTTGTCAATTACAATTCCAAACCTTGGATATATGTGTACTTAAATATGTGAAAATGTATATAAATATGTATTAAATGTGTACTCGAAAATGTACATTTAGTTCATAAGGGCCTAAATGGGTTTCGCTTCCACAAAACGTACATATGAAAATTGTATTTACCAATAATTCTTTGTTTCTGAGTTCTATATTTTTGAAGTCAATACTGATGAGGTTAATAATTTACATAACATTGAAAATTGTGAGATAATTCTGAGAAATACATTCAAGGTGGTTGAATATTCGTCTACCTAGTAGTGAAACATGCTGAAATACTAATTGAATGAAAACACTTCTTGATAATTGTATCGAAATGCCACCACATTTGCAAAGGTTAAACTTTACAAATTGAATCAATTTAATTTTTGGAACTCAGCTAGCAGCCCTCACAACATCGGCCAAAATTATCATGCCTTCATGAAACTGTAATAATTTGTTACATTCAATTCATGATAAAATCTTTTTCAATATTTCAAAAATGTTTCAATGCGTACTAGTTACTCCCAAACTTGGAATAAACTTTTAATGTTTGGCTCTGAAAAGAAAATTTCTCTCATGGTTAACGAAATCGTGTAACTTGCGAAGTAGAATGAACTCGAATCTACAGTCATTCTGTGGCTTTGTTCTAAAAGGGCTTAAGTCAAAATAGTTGAGATATTTGAGATTTTTGAGAATGACTTAGAATAGATCTTTCTTATATTAAGATTCCCATTATTATTTTTTGTATTTGTTTATTAATAGTATGAAGAAACATTATTTTATCATATGAATTTTTTCAACTTGTTTTAACTTGAGAAAAATTGACATCAACTCTTATTATTATAACCAAGCCACAGAATTTAAAATATAATATATAAGTGATATAAAACAATTGCATATATTTGTACCGCCCGATTTTTACAATCAGTGACTTTTAATGTTTTGCACCTATAACCATCAATGTTTTACCATTCTTGTCATATTGAATTTTACCATCTATTTTATTGTCAATTTTTAAACTTAACTTGCACCCCATTTGTAGTTGTATTTCGGCGCTGGCTCAACAAATCATAAATCTTTCACTTTAAGGGATTTCAGTATTCAGGTACTTGGGACATCTGTTTTGTCAGATTCTTTACTCGTATGCACCAAGAACAACTTTTTCACGAGTAATTAGATTAGCAAGTAATTCAGTTTATATTTCCATTATGTTTCACTTAATAAATTCGACACGATAGATCTTTACTTTACTAAATTGATCAGGCTGAAAATTATTCAATCATATTTAGGAAATAATACTTCGCAATTGTATACAATTCTTTGTACAATTTTAATTTATTACTGTCTAATTGAATGAATGTGAAACGAAGATTAATCCAGCGAACACAATCTGGAATCAATACAATTTCCCAAAACACTTGAAATAAATTTGATAATTTTTATATATTATAAGACATTCATAGGAGAACTCTGATTTCGGAAATTTTTTTTGTGTTTTATTCGCATGTTCGTCGATTATACCGAAATATTCATTGTGTACTAATAACAATAAATCTTTGTGCCGTGAACTATAAAATACCAAATATAGTTAGCTTAGCATAAATATATTTAGCATATTTTTGATATTTGAAATTTTTTAACTCGATTATGAAAGAACGAGACAAATTGATAAATGAAATCAATGAAAAACCTGATCTGTAGAGAGAACTAACACAGTAGATGGTAATGACAAAATCAAGATATCAATGGATTGAAAAATATCTTGTGATAAAAACAGCAAGATTGTTTCTACCTATTGAAATATACCAATAGAAGAAGTTTTCAGACAATAAAAGTGAAACAAGTGGACAAGAAGTATAAAAATCGTAACCATTTTCAACATTTTCTCTAATGAAGAATTAATATCTGATATTAAAAATTAAAGTCCAAGCAATATTATCAATATTGCTGAAATATATAATTGTGAAAAGTGTAGTTTTCACAATTAAAGTCAGGCGTTGGATGTGGCTGATTTACACAAATTTTTATTACATCTACAAAGAGTCATCGTAAGAAATTTTTTCGTTATTAATGATTTCTCAAGCAACAACTACAAAAATATAAATTTTTAAATCAGACCGTGCGCCTTTTTTACAAGTAGAAAGCTAGCAACCACTGAGTCTCCGTAAACGATTATCATACTCATTCATACTGGTATTAGTCTGGTTCCATTTTTTCCATAGAAATAGATTATTCTTCATACATTTTACTCATAAGTTCTTCATTTATATTTATCCTATTTAGTGATAACTATTGATCTCAAAATTTGTGCCTACATTGTCCACTGTACACTGCATTTGTCCAGTCTGCATTCCAATGAAATCCAATTTTCTCTTTTATTATAATAAACTTTCTTAGGTCTCTACACATAGGTATCTTTACAGATGTTATAAAAAATTGATCCTTTCAAAGCAATTGGAAGCTTAATAACAGATTTTCAATCATGAATGCTTTTCATATGATTTCACTCTAACTGATATCACCAACATTTATGTAATATATTCAACTAAAAATTCAATAGCATAATATATAATGGAAACTTTATCATTATTGAAGAATAAAACTTTTTCACTTCTTGATGCTCTTCTTATATACCCACATGTAGCAAAGGTCAATAAATTTCAAAATACCATTCATTCAATTTCATTCAACTTGACCTGATTATGTATAAATATTCTTTCTAAATGTATATGAGTGCATAAGCTCTGAAATGCGTCCATGAGACTTAATGTTGATTAAGTGAGCCGAAATTATTTATTTAAATGAACTGAATTCATTTATCAAAGTATCTAATATTAGTTTATATAGAAAAAAATAAAAAAATTTCTACAATCTGCAATAAAAATCATTTCTTAGGTATCAGATCATAATTGATGTTCTATTTTGATATTTACTATGTATCTCTGAATATCATTATGGTATGTAATACTATTCAACGTTTGAATACGCATGTATATATTCTCAGAGAACCACATGCGGTATATAGATATACCACCATGCAGATATCTTTGGAGACAGTATAAACTCAAAAATACGTATCTACAACTATGACTTTCAGGACAGTATATAATATACTCGGTATATCATATACTGTTCCCAAACTTGCAGTTGCCGATAAATATATATATATATATATATATATTTAAGGTAGATTAGGCAACAATAATTCGCCACTGTCACGTGTATTTTATCAACTAATCATGAAAGACAATGACCCCCGCGGTCCGCGAACTTGTGCGAAGTGAGGCGCCGCAGTCTCGTAGCGTTCTTGAATTGCATCTCATGTTGCATTTTTGGTCTATTTTAGTAATTTTTTTCTTCGAATATTCTTTTGTTATTGTGCCTATTGAACAGTTTGAAACACTTTCATTGTTATGCCAAATATAAATATGATAGTTTTATTCTATATAATACAGTATAGCTTCCATGTTAGTGCCAGAGTTTGCAAACGCTACTGATTTAAAATTCAAAATGACGTCAGGGGTTAGATGACAAATTTTTTTCGAAGTAGTTAAACTAATTAGTCAACCAACTTCTTTAAAATAACTATAACATTTTTTATTCATTTTGAAGGATTGTGTGGGATACCTAATTGTTTATTGTTGTAAAATAGAAATTTGTTGATACAAACAAATTTCCATTTTAAAATTGCATTTTTTCCTACTGAACTCTTTATTTCTGCAAAAATATCTTATTTATTGTAAATAGTATATATTTGTGGACATTATGAGTTCGTTTTTCAAAAACTGCCATAATGCCCATTATCTGCAGGTGCCCTGTATTTCGACATAGAGTAGTGAAATTCTTATGCCTCTTTCTATTGTTTTATAAATTTCAGCAAACTAGAATTTTTCAGAATCTACAGAGATTTATGAACAAAGTACGAATTTCAACGTCATCTCATTAAACGATCAAATAAATAATAAGATGTCACTACTCTATAAAGAAGAAGAATACAACGCATTCTTCGAATTGAGTAGGAAATAAAATGAGAATATGAAGAATGCGAAATATACGAGTGCTGGTCAAATCTGTACTTATTCCTATTCAAACAATTTCAATTGATTAATGTGCTTGAAAACGTAGTAATAGTACAAAACTGCAGTCGCATTATAATAAATAAATTGTGAAAAACAAAGTTAATTTTTCTCTATAATTCTATCCCTTTATTTTTGTTTTTCAATGTTCCGGCACTCTTGAATATTTATAAAGAATTTTATTTCTAAAACTTCACGAGTGTAAATTTAGCATCTCGAAAGGAAGTTGTAGGTAGGACCGCCCGTCATGGTTATTATTTAATTCAAGAATATATCTAAATTAGAATATCATTATTAAATAATTTCGACAGATAAAAAAGGTAAATAATCTCTTCAAAGTAAATTAAACAACTTTTTGAGAACAAATAAATACTGATTCTCATATTTCGTTATTTCCAATGCGTACATTGAACAATTTCTGATTCGCAGACAAATGAAGTAAAAACGGCAATTCAACCATTGAGGTGAAATTTTCGATATCTCTGATATGAGAGATTGTCTGGAAAATTTATTGTTAAATTTATGTTATCACTGCTCAGAAAATCAACAACAAGAGAAATTGCTCAGAAATGAAGTCATTGATTTAAAGAGAAATTAAATTTTCATTAAAATCGAAACGAATACAGTTTTTTTCGAATATTGTCCATGACCAAATTGCTTGAAATTATTCAAAATTTTTTCATCCTGAAAATTGACTTTTTTCATTGAATCAAGATCACAATCACGAATCTATAACTAGTCTCCCTATATTTTCATTTCCCCATAACAAACATCAAAGTTAAAATAAGTAATAGTTGCTCTTTTTAGTCTTATAGTTGAGTCTTTGTCCCTTCAAGCTGGCCATTCCTCAAAAATCCAAAATATTGATAATATTCATTTGACGCCAGAAACACTGTTGACACTTGAATTTGAGATTTATTTAATTGGAAAATGAGATAATGTAAGGTCCATTTCAACCAAATTTTATATCAGAATAAGTATGAAGATTGAAAATATTGAGTATTTACAATGGGAACGTTCAGTTCGATCAACTCAAGTATTTGCTCATTAAATTGAATGATAAATCCAAATGAATTCTAAATAATATTGCAATTTCAGACTAGCAATGTCGAAAGTGCAATTGAAAAATGATATACACCTACTAACCTTATAGAGTTCAATGAACCTAATATTCATATTATTTCAATATAAATAGTATATAATATAATAGGCAAGGCGAAAGATTTTGAAATCCTCTAATAATAATATTTATTAATCCTTCAAGACATTTGGCAAATGTATAGTATAAGTCGATTCAAAAAAATTGTGAATACAACAAAATACATAAAATATAAAATTATTAAAAAACACAACATACAAATATACATTAAATATAAAATTAGTATAAAATACAAAATACAAATGAAATGAGTATAAAATGAAATATTTACAGGCCACACAAGTTATAGCAATGTATCATCCATCATAAACTCTTGAACGCCATAATAATCCATGGATAATAACACTTTTTTGAGGCATCTTTTTAATCAGATATCAGATTAAGATGACGGAGGGTCACAGGTAAATGATTGTATAATTCAATTCCCTGATATATGACCCTGTTGAAATTTAGCAGTTTTGTGTTTAGGGAGAGCCAGTAAGTCGTTATTTCTCGTTGGGTAACTATGAACCGCACTATGAGTTTTAAATGAATTGATGTTGTCCTTAATGTACAAAATACAGTTTAAAATATAAATACATGGGAATGTCAAAATTTTATGTCTAATGAAATATTGTCTACAAGATTCCCTAAGATGTAAATTCAACACAGTACGGATAATTCTTTTTTGCATAAAAAAAATTCTAAAACTTTCAGTAGAGTTCCCTCAGAAAATAACATTATAAGACATATGGCAATAAACATAACTATAATACACAGTTAACAAAGATTAGAGTGGCATGGTATGCCTTATGCGTGACAAGTCATATCTCGATTTGTTAGGTATTTTACTCACATAATCAACATGGTCAGACCAGCGCAGGTTCTGGTCAACATAAATTCCTAAGAACTTAACACAATTGGCAGAAGTAAAGCCTGTTCCACTATAACTGAACCGCATATTGACCATATTATTCCGTGAGAAGAAATGCACATACTGCGTTTTGGAAGCATTACTTACAAGGAGGTTCTTGCTGCACCAGTTATTGAAACATTTCATTATTTCCCCTGTCTTGTTAATAAGCTCGTCATGAGTGAGCGCTGTGACAATTATTGAGGTGTCGTCAGCAAACAGAGTCAACAATTCAGCATTTATGTGCTGAGGTGAGTCGTTGAGAAGAAGCAAAAAAATTAATTGTCCCAGAACGGAGCCCTGATGAACACAAGAAGACAATTCATGTACTTCAGAGAAGACGCCATCAACACTGGCTGTCATACGCCTGTCAACAAGATAATCGCATATCCACTCCAAAATTACACCCCTAAATCCGAGTTGTAGAGTTTGCACCTTCCGAAACCGAAGTCAATAGTATCAAAAGCGCGGGATAAATCGAAGAAAATGCTCATTACATACTTTCCCTCATCCAGATTTGTGCAAACAAACTCAACCAGACTACTGGCAGCGGACTGGGTAGATTTACCCAAACGGAAACCATGCTGACTTTCAGAGAGCATATTGTGCTTTGACAAAAAGTCACATAGTCTGTTATACACAATCTTTTCGAAGATTTTAGAAAAGACACTCAAACTAGATATTGGCCTGTAATTGACCATGTCTTCCGGATTACTTTTTTTGAGTATAGGTACGATCGTTGCTGTTTTTAATGAAGTCGGAAACTTTCCAGCATTAATAGAGAGATTGATTAAATGTGCGAAAAGTTCAGCGTTGCTAGCAATTATAGGCTTTATCAACTTAATCGACATGCCATCAAGACCCACCGTAGGCTTATTCTTCAAGGCAGCCACCGTAGAGATGACTTCATATGAAGTAACAGGCTGAAGTAGTTCCTCTGTCACGTTGGCAAAATATACACAGTAGGTAAAGAATGGGGGTGCACCGTGCCGAGTGACCTTGACCTTGAAAAGGTAGGCGTGGTGGGGGTAATGGGCGGAGTCGACCTTGAATCAGTGGTGGGGTTTGACCTTCGGCCTTGAATCAGTGGGGGGGTTAATGGCGGGGATTGACCTTGAATTCGATTGGTCTGGTACGGCCTTGAGAATTTCCGGCACTACCGATCTTATATATTTCCGCGAATTAATGCTGAAGTAACTCATTCAAACAAAATGTGGTTATATTTCAATCTGTTATGTATTTTAGAGTGCAAAGTTCAGGTGGAATAAGTTTTTCTGAAATCATATATAGTAATCAATTAGGCCATTACTGTGATCATTCTGGCGAGTTGATAAGATTCGTGACACACAAAGTTTTGTGTACATGGTGTTTTGAATCCAAGAAACATGAATCTACCACTGGCGAGCACACAATTGTGAGTACGCATAAAATTGACACGATCGTTCACAAATCCAACCTACATCACTATATCAAGCTTTTTGGACAAAATTGTGGACTCTGTGAAAAATCGCTGTTGTCAGTGAGTGAAATCGAACCTAGGGACTGTTTCGAATATCGTTGCAATACTTTATAGATGGATAATATTGAAATTATCTATAGAATAAAAAATTTGAAGGAAATGATGGAATGTCAACTTAATAAATTGGATGGTAAGATTAAAAAGTACAATCGGAGTATGGATTTGGAAATAACTGATAGAAGAATAACAAACGAAGCTAAAATCATTTGTGATGCATTTCTGAGTGAAAAAACAACATTGTGTGTTTGTTGTGAAGATTTAGTACGTTTAAGTGAAGAATTTAGGAAATGGTTAATCAATAATATAACTCTACCTGAGAAAATAATGTTTAGATTATTTCCAAAATCTAAACTTGTTGTTTTAGAAACCGCATATATGGGTAAAAATATCACCGATTTCAGTGCTGAAGAATTGAAATATTTTCCTGTGGACTATTTAGTGAAGAAATTGAGATGGTATGAGATTCTCGAAATTTATCATAAGCTTTCTAAACCAATGATGGAAACATTCAAACTGCAGACACTCTTACCATGCTTCATTCATTATATATTTCGAACGAGAATTCGACAACGTAGACGTGTTTTAAGCGGCTCTCGTTGTTTCGTTAATTTTATCATGCAATTAGTAGTGCTTTGTTCTTGAATTTGGTGTCACCCTGTAGCTTTGAAGTCGTGGATTGGGAGTGTTGTGCCGGTTTGATCTGATCAAAATGCCTAATTGCGTAATTTGTACGAATTCCTCAAACAAGAAATCTCCGGGCTTACAGTGTAATAAGTGACATGCCTTTCTTCATGCAAACGGCAGATGTTCTGATGTGACAAAAAACATAATCTCAACGATAACAAATATGCCTGGAGGTAGATGGGAGTGCGTCGATTGCCGTGGTAATGATCGCTCCGGTGTTGCTTCTTCGTCGGCGATTCGTACTTCGCCGTCGCCTGCATCGTCGCCTAACCGCGGATTCTCTGCGGCCGGGGACACTGGGGACGGAGTTATCGCAGTGACGGATGACATTGACGTTTCCCGACTTATGTTATCTGTAAAAACCGAAGTCGCGGCTATGAGAAATGATATTAAAGAGCTAAGGAACTCCGTATCATTTTGTTCCAATAAAATAACGGACTTTGAACAGAAGATAAGTAAGCTTCATGAAGTCCTGAAGCTTGCAAATCAAATTAAGATGGAAAATGAGCTTCTAAAAAAGAAGTGTCAATCTTGCAGGTTAGATTGGATAATGTAGAACAAAATTCCAGGTTAAATAATATCGAAATCACTGATGTACCCGAAAAGAAAAATGAGAATTTGATCGAAATTGTTAGAAAGGTTGGTGAATGTGTAGGTGTAGAGGTTGAGTCCTCTTGTATTTCATCCGTTTCTCGAGTGCCGACAAAAATTGTCAATAAACCCAAAAATATTGTAGTGACATTTACTTCCAAAGCCAAAAAGGATGAAATTATGTCCGCAGTTAAAGTAAAGCGAAATCAGCTGGAAAGAAAGAACGGCTTTAAATTGGATGGACTTGCAGACAGATTTTATATTAATGAACACCTCACTATCAAAAATAAAATTATTTTCAAAGCGGCTCGAGCTGGCGCAAAGGAAAAGGGATTCAAATATGTATGGGCCCAGAACGGAAATATACTAATGAGAAAAAATGAAACATTTAGAATCCTGCACATTCAAAGCGAGGCTGACTTGGCTAAGCTATCCTGAGTAAAAAAAAAAAAAAAAAAAAAAAAACTAGTTTTCTAAATGGCTCTACACGCTCTATATCAGAATGTGCGCGGGTTACGTACTAAACTGTCCACTTTTAAAATCAATTCATTAATTAATACCTTTGACGTGATATTGGTTACAGAATCGTGGTTAAATGATAATATATTCGATCATGAGTTAGTAGATATTAGTCATAGTATTTTTAGGAGAGATAGAGACTTGACAAAATCTTCTAAAAAAGATGGTGGAGGAGTATTTATAATCGCTCGCAACGAATTAAATGCAAGTCCTGTTCCTGAGTTCAATAGTGAAGCCGAAGATATCTGGGTAGTGATTAAGGGTAACAATCGGAATATTTACATTTGCTGTGTATACATAGCACCAGGAAACGAAATGGCTTACTTGTCTTTCGCGGAGAAGCTGGAGTCAAACAGGGAGAAAATCCGAGATCAGGACTTGATATTGATCTGTGGTGATCTTAATTGCGCAACTTTAAAATGGGTGAGTCAATCAACGTCCGTTGTGTTGAACCCATCTGAGGTGGAAAACAAATATGCATGCATTGTTGACACTTTAAATTTTCTTGAATTAAAACAGTTTAATAACATAGTTAATAGAAGTAACAAAATATTAGACTTAATTTTTTGTAACAAGATGAGAGTGAACAGTGTATGTCGTTGTGATACTCCACTAGTAAGTGAGGATGACCACCATCCAGCTATAGAATTTTTATTCGATATTAATAATCACTTTTATTTAAGGGAGACCCCTATGTATAATTTTAGCTTTAGGAAGGGTAATTATGATGCCTTGAACTCAGATCTGTCGAAGATAAATTGGAATTTATTATTGGAGAACTTAAATGTTGATGCTGGTGTTGATGTTCTTTATGGTATCTTAGACAAATTAATCGTAGAGTATATACCTAAAACTAAGAATAATAAGAAATTTCCTCCATTTTATTCGAAAGAGACAATACGAATAATTCAACAAAAATATAAATTCCATAGCAAATATAAAATATATATGGACAAATATGATCTTGACCGTTTCAGACATTTTAGGAGTCTTTCAAAAAGACTTATTTCAAGAGATTATCGTCGCTATTTAGATACCATTGAACAGGAACTTTCAAATAACTCAAATAGTTTTTTTAAGTATATTTCTCATAAAAGATGTCATAGTAGGTTTCCCTCAGTTATGAGATACGATGACGTGGAAGCCACATCATCAAAAGATATTTCAGATCTTTTCGCAAATTTTTTGGTTCCGTCTTTGAGCCTTGCGATGATACTGTTGAAAATCTGGATGACGTGGAGAACATCTACAGCAGTAATTATTTGTTAAATATTTCCCTGTCTCGAGCGGATGTAGAAGAAGCTTTGAAATCATTAAATTGTAACAAGGGTTCGGGTCCGGATGGAATTCCGCCTGTATTCCTGAAATATTGTCATAAGTCCATTGCATTGCCACTGACTATTATCTTTAATCGGTCGCTCGATAGCGGTGTTTTTCCCACTCGTTGGAAGCTGTCTAAGATTGTACCTCTTCACAAGGGTGACCGAAAGGATTTTATTCAGAATTACAGACCGATAACTATTTTATCAACTATTCCCAAGATGTTTGAATCTTTAGTATACAAATTCATTGCGTATCATGTTAAAACCTTAATAATAGAGAATCAACACGGTTTTATTAAGGGTCGTAATTTGGAAACCAACCTCCTAAGTTTTCTCGATTATCTCGGTGAAGGGTTTGAATGCCAGAGTCAGATCGACGCAGTTTATACGGATTTTAAAAAGGCTTTCGACAAAATTAATCATTCAGTGTTGCTGCGTAGACTTGCTGAGATTGGCATATGTGGTAATTTACTTAGATGGATGAATTCCTACATATTGAATAGATCTCAATTTGTTAGTATAAATGATCAGAGATCTGGACTGTTTCCTAATACGTCAGGTGTGCCTCAGGGTTCTCATCTTGGGCCCCTCCTTTTCATTATTTATATCAATAATATTTCTTCCTGTTTTCGTTACACTCAGTTTTTAATTTATGCTGATGATCTTAAAATATATATGAAAATAAATAACATTGAAGACTGTATTCTATTTCAGGAAGATATTGATAGACTTTGTGATTTTTGTAAGAAAAATTTTCTTTTTTGAATTTGAATAAATGTTTCAAAATTACATTTACAAGAAACATAAACACAATTAATTTTCTCTATTCCATTGATCAGACTCAGCTGCAACGGGTTGGAAGCATCCGCGATTTAGGAATAACGCTTGATAGTAAATTAAGTTTTAATGAACATACGGAAAACGTCATCTCATCATCGAATAAAATGCTTGGCTTTACCCTTCGGCATGGTAGAATGTTTAGAAGGAATAATTCCATTCTGACGTTATATTATTCTTTTGTATTCAGTAGACTTAATTTTGCTTCACCTATATGGAATCCTCAATACAAGTGTCATATAAAACGGTTGGAAAGCGTACAGCATAAATTTTTGAGATATATAGCTTTTCGAAACAACTTTCAAATTGTCAACCATAATTATTCAGAAGCTCAACATAATTTTGGTTTGCTCAGCTTAGAAGATCGTAGGAAGCTAAACGATATGTGCTTATTATATAAAATTGTGAATGATGTCCTCTCGGTCCCAAGTATTCTTAAGCTAATATCTCTTAGGGTACCTGAGAAAAGATTGAGATCTGAAGAAGTGTTTGCCATACCCTTTCGTAGAATGAATATTACTCGGAATTCACCTATATGTAGAGTTTTAACAATATTCAATTTTGAGTGTATAGATGTCGATATTTTTAATATTTCTCTCGCTCAATTCAAAATTTTTTTAAAGAATAAGTTTTTTGGTTATACCGATTAACCTATATATTAATTAATTTTTAATTTAAATTTAGTATTAATGTTTTTTTTTTGGTTATTTATATATTATACCAGGGTTAGATTATATATTTTTTTCTCCTACTGTGATTGTATGATGATATTCTATTTAGTATAAATTGTGAATACTGTGTTGGGTTGAAATACCTGTTTGTATTCTTTGTTGGAAATAAATAAATAAATAAAAAAAATAAATAAATTTCCACACCTTTATGCATTCTCAAGGTTAGATTGTCCCTTTCTCTCTATAATTTCTCAAGGCCAGTATGTGAAACACCCACCTTTATAACTTCTCAAGGTCAGATCGTCCCCACCCATTCTATAATTTCTCAAGGTCAGCTTATTAAACCCCCCACCATTAATATTCAAGGACATTATACAGTATATAATGAGAGGACAGCATTCATTCCTTCAGTTCAGAAGTTGGTTTGAATAATATCGATAAATATGAGTTCGGAAGCAATACCCAATGTATTCGAACCATACATGTTGTGTTCAAAAGTATTTTTCATCAATAAATCGAAAACAAAGTATGTGTCTGTGGGTCTGTCGCACCAATTCAAAGCAGTTGTGAGAATCAGTGGTTCATCATTGAAAGGGCATCACATTGATTTCACTACCGAAGATTTTCGTGAACTATTGAAGAGTGAAGAATTTATTTTGAGGAATTTATCTAAAGTTTCGTCGCAGGAATTCAAGAAAATTAATAACGTTACCCTTTTCTTCATAACTATCAATAACAAATGTATTCTCGGTGTGAGAAATGAAAGAAGTCAAATTTACATAGGAAGAGAAACTCTATGTGAATTACTATCTTTACAGGAGTTGATTAATGATTATATCGAGTTCCTGGAATATCATGGATTTGAAGATATTTACGCAATGATAACGCGTACAGTGACGAAGATGAATAGGGATGTGTTAGTGAACATAAAAAATTTATTAGAACAATCGTATAAACATTTATTCAACACAGCCATATTTAAAGAGTTAATCAAGGCCGATCCATATACTGTAGTGAATGATGTGATGGAGATAGCTTTTTAATATGAATAAGAAAGTACATTTCAGTGATAGTTGTGAAATTCATAACATGTATGCTTGGAATTTCGCTTATCGAGAATCACGTAAATACTATTGGGAAATGTTTGTAATAGATAGAATAAGATTCAACAATAGAGTAACTAATTTAGAGAAAATTTTGAGTCCTATTTTAGATGTTAAACATAGACAAAAGGTCTATATCGATAGATTTTGTTGAATGTAACAACACTTTGTATTAATGCGTTCAAATAAAAAATTGTAAAAAAATAAAAAACAATTTTATTTCTCAATATCTTTACATAATAATATATATTCAGAATTGAATCATTTCAAATCATTTTTGTGGATCCAAGAATTATGCTCCTTTCCCATTCCTAAATATTTTACGAATAGTTTATTTCCTTTTCTTCTTAGCACTTTCTCAATCAGATAAATTTGAGGATGCTTTACTTTCTGTAATTCGAATTCGTAAAACCTACCCATGATATCCTCATTGGAAGAATCGCGTAAAAGGTAAGGAAAAATATAATACCTCCTTGAGGAGGTATTATATTTTTCGGCAAAAATGGTAGATCATTATGTAAAACATGAAGCGTCTCAGGATAAGTAATATCTACCTCAAATATATATCCTTCGGGTGCGTTATTACACAGATTTTCGATATTCAAATTCATGATTTCTTGCTCATTCAACCAATAAAAACCGCCAGTTGGTAAGAATTGACTCATTGAGTAACCATACAAATTAGTAGCATCCAAATACATTATGTATGATGATTCTTTTGTAGGATTATAATTTGGCAAAAATTTATTATTAGCTTCAGCGAATCTTTTAACACATATACTAACACCTCCACGTATACCCTTCTTAATGAAATGTATCATATATACATCGGTAAGCAATTCTAATGAGATGTCTGTCTTTTTCAACATAGCATCCCAACTCAACGATGGAGCTGTTAAATACTGTGCAGGATCTAAAGAGTAGTGAGTTAAACATGTATTCCGAAAATTCTCGAAAATATCTGATAATAATAAAACATCTGACTTTAAATATAAATCTGAATATTCTCCTAAAGTTTGACAATCAAAGGTGAGTGAATTTTGAGTCCTATTTTAGATGTTAAACATAGACAAAAGGTCTATATCGATAGATTTTGTTGAATGTAACAACACTTTGTATTAATGCGTTCAAATAAAAAATTGTAAAAAAATAAAAAACAATTTTATTTCTCAATATCTTTACATAATAATATATATTCAGAATTGAATCATTTCAAATCATTTTTGTGGATCCAAGAATTATGCTCCTTTCCCATTCCTAAATATTTTACGAATAGTTTATTTCCTTTTCTTCTTAGCACTTTCTCAATCAGATAAATGTGAGGATGCTTTACTTTCTGTAATTCGAATTCGTAAAACCTACCCATGATATCCTCATTGGAAGAATCGCGTAAAAGGTAAGTTCTTGGGTATGTGGATTTTATCTTTCTAATTGTGAAAATTTCATTAGACCAATTGGGTGTGTAGCCTTTCACAAATGCTTGTCTAGTTTTACTAACTCGTACGAAATCTCCAATTTCATACTTTTGTTTTCTTGGATCTATAATCTTAATGTGTGAATAAGCGGAATTGAGAATTTTTTTTTCATTTTCATTATTGACATCCATTGGCTTATAACCAGTAGTTGAGTGTTTCCTAGCATTATATTTCGAAACTATGTTATCGAGTATATCTATCCACTTATAATTTCCACGAACGCTGAACTCTTTCCACATAATTGACTTGAGTGTTCTATTCACTCTTTCTACAACACTGCATTTTAAGTTGGAATACGAGCTATAATGATTTATGTTGGACGTATTCATTAATTCCTTGAAATATTTATTGTAAAATTCCTTGCCAAAATCAGTTTGTAAATTTTTAGGGGGATGTGACAATTGTTTCAGAATTCCACGCATTGCATCTCTCACATGTGTTGCAGTTTTATTCTTCAGAGGAATCGCCCAAACATATTCAGAGAAAACGTCTATTACTATGAGAATATATTTGAAACCTTTATTGAAGCGAGCATATGGTATCATCTCTACAAGGTCGGCCTGAAAAAGATCTAAAAGTCCTTTAACGATTACTCGTCGCCGTGGGAAATTAATTCGAACTGGCTTGTGCAGTTCATTAACCACATCTCGTTTCACAGTCTGCATTTTAGATCAAGTTCAACTTGAGTATCAATTCTGCGAATAGATAAGCTTGACCTTTTATTGTACGGGAGTTCTTGAATGATATCTTATCTCCCTTTTTTAAAAAAATCTTATCCCCTTTTTTCATAACGTAATCAGCATCAATTGTTTTGATTTTTATATGGAAACCGCTAGATGGATTAGCGGTGAAAGATATAACTTCAGCACTTCCATAAGGAAATATGTATTCACTTGTATTTGTATTCAACTTATATATATTCGTTTCATAATCCAACACCCCTGTGAGTTGCAGATGAAGCAAGTAATGCTGCTTAGATTTATCAGTTTGAGAAAGTGTTCTGTGTTGAGAAATATGGTTATAAAACTTATCGATGGTCATGTCGATGCTAGAACTTCACTGTTTGTATCGATAATGATCTATTTGATATTTGCTTGAATACTTATAGTATTATTCTCGAATTTTTAAACTCGTTTACAATATGACTCATCTCATTGGAGTGACTATTATTACCAGCAGTCTGAGAGGACATTAATAATTTCGATCTATCCACCAGTTGGTTTGGATTTTTCCAAGGTACGAATTCTAAGTCCTTATTTGTAATCTCTAGGAAGTTGAAGTTGTTTCTTTTATTCGTATTCGATTTCCTTGGAAAACTTTTAAGTAACCCACCTCGCGACTGTTTTTGTATGGGTGATATTGTAGTAGTCTTAAGGGATGTGTGAGTTTTTAATGAACTAGGATATGAGGGGATTGTTCTACTAGTTCTACCCCTAACTATCGGATTCTGAATTTTCTTTATAATTGTTGTATACTTTTTACCGACATTGCCTGATATTTGCTTATTTATATTATAATCTTTCCGATCAGCATTCGTTCTCTTCACAATATCCCTATAATTTCTCAAATCCGTTGTATTATATCGATCAGGATCTTTCTTGAATAATAATTCAAGGAGTCCTTTACTGATGGGAAAATCGATTGGACTATCACCTTTAGGGTCTATTAAAACTTTATCGTTCTTAAAATCTATTTCAGAATTACCTATATAAAATTTGGATTCTTCAGGCTGGAATCTTACACCGTATCTATGATCAAACAAATCAGGAAATGGTGTAGTTATCATTTCCTCAATATAGTCCCTACCCATCCCCGACCACTGGTCTAACCATTCACGGAAAACATCGGTATTTTTCAATGCTTCAATATTTTCTAACTCAACTTCTGATAGGGGTTCTTGATATTCATCAGGTTCTCCTTCAATTGGCTCAACATTTTCAGGAATAAATTCAATACTATCTTCACCACTCGATGTTTTAGGAGTATCGCGCAATTTTGATGAGAATACTTTCAAAGTACCTTTCTTAGGCGTAATAACTCGTTCTGGTGTTATAATATCCCTTTTTATTTCTGGTTTGGTTTCAGATTTCGTAATCAGTGGTTGCTCTTTCTTTATTTCTGTTTTCACATCTAATGGTTGAGCTTCTTTAATTTCACTCAACAGTTTTTCGATTGGATGAGTAATAGGTTGCATTGATAGAGAAAACCTCAATTGTGATGTTATCAAATCATGTTTCAAATCTAGTAGTTTTTTCTAACATTTTTCTTGCTTTCACTAATTCTAAAGCCAAACGTTTATCCATAATGATTATATGAGACTAAGATTGAGATTATCAATAATCAATATTTATAAGATAAAGTAGTCGTGGAAACCCCTTCTATAGCGACCATTATTAATATCACTCTCTTTATCAATAACTAAAAATCCATATGGTACTTTCCAGCATTCAGAACACAACTTAACAAACTCATCGAATGACATATCAACATTTACATGATCATTATATATATGCTTGAGATTTGTTTTATCTTGAGAAAATAAAACAATTAAATTAGCATTATCTCTTATGAGTTGCTTTGGGATTGCTGAATAAGTTTGACACAGATAGAAACAGTCAATATTATAATGTCTTCCAAAAGCAAAATAATCTCTGATTATATTTTGATTGCTACAAACAACATCATCGAATATAACTACTGAATATGGGGATATATCTTTCGGTGGTGTTATGAATTCACCATTTTCATATTCAAAATAGTTTATATCATCTATTGGTTGTAGTACATTCTTCAAAAATTGGTATTTGGGTTGGTGGATCGAATTTGAATACAAATAAATATTAATGAAACGTAAACCGTTTGGATGTAATAGAATACTAATTAAAGTATTAGTTTTTCCTTTCCCTGATCCACCTACAAAAAGACCTCTTTTACATTCAGCACCTAACAAATCGCTATGTCGTATGAATTTCTCTTCAGTTTGACAATAATCATGATTGGTTATAGGTAATGTATTATGTTGTTTTATCAATTGCATTGTCAAAATACTATTCTAAACTGAGCATTGGTGCTCATGTGAATATCTTTTATATGGGGAAAAAATAAAATTCAGTAATTTTGATATTGTATATTCATAAAACATAAAAAATTCGGACAATAAAATGGCGATTTAACAAACGTATAAACATAAAAATTCAAACAATAAAATGGTGACTTAACAATAAAATGATTATTTAACAAATGTACATATGGTTAGCTTATTGACTTTTTCAAAATATATAAAAAATGTGTTATGAAAACAAATACAGAAGTTCAAATATAAATTTATAACAAAATGTTCATACATATCAATCAGCAATATTTCAGTAGTTCATCCAAAAGTGTGTCGATGTTCTCATGCCAACCTACATCATAGTGACCCCATGCTAAAGTTCTAAAAGAATTTTTCAACAAAAAACGCTTATCGTCAAAAGAAGATAATGCAATTTTATTTCTCATTTCGGTAAACATATCATGTAAACAAGATCTGAAAATTGACATTACGCACAAAAGTGATTCATTTTTGGTAATAACATTCTTATAATCGGATAGATGAATATTTTTTTCAACTATATGCTTACTGATACCCTTCGCTTTCTTATCAACCTTATCCAATAATTCTACACAATAAGCTTTGGCTCCCGTACCGTAGAAACTCTTAATAACTTGACCAGCATATTCGTCTTTCATTTTACCTATTTGTGACACGTTTGGAATAATGTTGTGCATATTTTGAGGTGAGTAATTGGAAAGATCGAAATGTTGTGAATTTTGCTTAATATCTTCATATATATTTTCTGTGAATACTTCAACCAGAAGTGAGTCTGTATCACTTTAAAGTAATGAAACTTTTTTACCATATTTTTGCTTCAAAAAATTATAAAAAAAAATTATATATTACAGTTTTCGAATTATCTAAAACACAAAATCCCACATAAATAGGCTTATCATATATCACACGCGTTTTATTCATTTCAATTGCTATTAAGTTCTCAGAAAATATTTCTCTATCTTTAAAGTGGGGTTTAGCAATCCAAATTTCAGCTCCAAATTTTTTCCCCTGCTTTTCCCAATGACTAACTAATTTTATATCCCGTCGATTTTCAACATTTTCCATTGTTTTGCCGAAAATACTATTAATTAATAATTTGAATAAATTTTTTTCGAAGGCATTTTTTGAATTGTTTCGCAATTCTGTATTAAGGTCTATGTACGGTTTCAACCAAGGGGATTGTTGAAATTTCAAAACTCTATGGATTTTTGTAAGAATTAATCCTTCTTCCAAACATTGTTTCAAAGATTCGAAGTGAATTACATAGTTCGTTTTATTAAATAAATTTGGTATTTGTATTGTAAACGTATAAGTATTAAGTAGAAAGTGGACTGTATTTGTAATTTGAAGGAGAAGCTAATTCGTAAACCAACGTACTGAGAATATATATGTTTTAATGTAAAGTAATATAATGAATAAAACAAAGTAAAGTTATCAAACAATGTAATGCATATACATACGCAACTCCACTTACCCCGGGGTAGTCCAGGAAAGGGATAGAGACTTGCAAGGCAACTAGGACGATGTGGAATTGTCCTTCAGAGTCACTTGCCGTAATAAGTCTGTAAGGCACTAAGTATTTTGTAGTAAAAAATGTACGTATTGAATTAAAAGTATTCACAATCAAATATCCGTCACTTACGACGTCGTGTACCAGAATGTCTCTCTTATTTTCGGTTTCATCACATCTGGTCAAAAGGAGGTATTCAGGATGGTCGTATGGTAAACAATGGAACGGTTTAAGTATAATGCGTATGCATGATTTAATGTAATAAATGAAAATGAAGTAAAATAAGATATTATATTCCGTCCATCATCAACTAGCATTCATATTAATTTAGTGAAGACGAACCATACCCCCGACGCTGAGAATGCTGAGCATTCTCTGAAAGCAAATGAGTAGTGGAGAAACAGAGTGGAACCGAAAATTATTGACTTAAATTTAAGAAAATAAAGTGAACAAATATATAAGTAAAATAGAAAATATAGTAAAAATATAGTAAATATTAAAATTATTATGAGTGGAAAATTGATTCTGAGTATATGATTGTAAATTGAAGTATTTTAAGTAACCGAAAACTAAGTAAAATTAATGTAATATAAATATTTCCAATATGAAATTGTAGATACGTAAGTAAAGCAATTAATGATGTAAGTATGTATGTATGTCATGTATGACATTCTAAGTGTAGAATTATTTCCAAAAAAATAAATTAAATTAAACGAATCATAAATAGAAATTAACAGAGAGGAAGAGTCTCAGTCCATTCATTGATGAAACAGGTTTACTACGAGTCGGGGGAAGACTTTCGCATTCAAATTTACCTTACGATGGGAAACATCCTATTTTATTACCAAGAAAACATGTTTTTACTGAATTACTCATTTTGTATATTCATAATAATTTTCTTCATGCAGGAATTAATAGCACCCTATTTCATTTAATGCAAATGTTTTGGATATATTCTGCTAAAAGAACAATACGTTCTGTAATTTCAAAATGCCATCAGTGTTTCAAAACAAGTCCAAAATCGTTCCAACCTATCATGGGTGATCTTCCGAAATTTCGAGTATCCGGTCTTAAACCTTTTGTAAATACGGGGGTTGATTTAGCAGGGCCAATTAGTATAACGATGAATAGAACTCGTGGAGCAAAAATACTGAAAGCCTATTTAGCTTTGTTTGTCTGTTGTGCTACTAAAGCTGTGCATCTCGAATTGCTTTCTGATCTTTCGGCAGAATGTTTTTTGATGGGATTTCGTCGATTTTTATCTCGAAGAGGAAGATGTACCAACGTATATTCTGACTGCGGTACCAATTTTATTGCTGCATCCAAATACGTAAAGCAGATAATGCAACATGCTTCTACTGAAGAAAATATTTGTTGGCATTTTAATCCTCCTTCCTCTCCCCATATGGGCGGAATATGGGAGGCTAATATTAAGAGTGCCAAGTCTCATATAATAAGAGTTATTGGATGTCAAATTCTTACCTACGAAGAGTTGAATACGTTGGTCGCGAGAGTTGAAGCTGTTTTAAATTCAAGCCCACTATGTCCCATTAGCACTGATCCAAATGATCTGAGTGCGTTAACACCGGGACATTTTCTAACGTTGGAACCATTAGTTACATTGCCAGATCCCGACTATACTAATATTAACCTAAATCGCTTGAGTAGATGGCAATTAATTGTGAAATTGCACCGGGATTTTTGGAATAGGTGGAGTAGAGAATACCTACATACACTACAACAATGGTCAAAAGGAGGTATTCAGGATGGTCGTATGGTAAACAATGGAACGGTTTAAGTATAATGCGTATGCATGATTTAATGTAATAAATGAAAATGAAGTAAAATAAGATATTATATTCCGTCCATCATCAACTAGCATTCATATTAATTTAGTGAAGACGAACCATACCCCCGACGCTGAGAATGCTGAGCATTCTCTGAAAGCAAATGAGTAGTGGAGAAACAGAGTGGAACCGAAAATTATTGACTTAAATTTAAGAAAATAAAGTGAACAAATATATAAGTAAAATAGAAAATATAGTAAAAATATAGTAAATATTAAAATTATTATGAGTGGAAAATTGATTCTGAGTATATGATTGTAAATTGAAGTATTTTAAGTAACCGAAAACTAAGTAAAATTAATGTAACATAAATATTTCCAATATGAAATTGTAGATACGTAAGTAAAGCAATTAATGATGTAAGTATGTATGTATTTCATGTATGACATTCTAAGTGTAGAATTATTTCCAAAAAAATAAATTAAATTAAACGAATCATAAATAGAAATTAACAGAGAGGAAGAGGGCAAAGTTTGACTAGAGGTCTTTTAAAAAGACTATTGGATGTTTTGACTGATGCAACTCGTGCGACACCGTCCTTTCCTTGAAATAATTGCACAATTCGCCCTAATGTCCATGTAAGAGGTGGAGAATTCTCCTTTTTTATCAAAACCATGTCACCGATTTTTGCACTTTCGTTTATAACTTCATATTCTATGGAATTATATTCGTAATTGTTCTCTGAATCAATAAATTGAGATGAGGGACCATCCAACCAGAGGCTACAACTCACGAGAGCTGCTGGAGAAATTCCTCGAGTACCAACATCAGCAGGATTATGTTCAGATGCAACATAAAACCATCGTTCGGGAGGGATAATATCCTGAATGTAAGAAGTACGATTAGATACAAAATTCTTCCATTTATGAGGTGAAGATTTAATCCAAGTTAGAGCGACCGTAGAATCAGATAAAGCATACGTTTTAGAAAATTTTATAATGTTTTCATATGAATTCGTAACAAATAAAATCAATTTCGAAAGAAGAACAGCAGCACATAATTCTAAACGCGGTATAGAAAGTTTTTTAATAGGCGCAACTTTTGATTTTGCACATACGAAAAAAGTTTTGGAAGCATTTTCATAATAGATACGTACATATACCACGGCACAATAAGCCGATTCGGAAGAATCACAGAAGCCAATCAAATCGCACCTATGATTTAATATGGAGTCAAAATAACGTGGGATTCTCAACTCAGAAAAATAATGAATTTCTTTTCGAAATTTCGAAAATTTATCACAAATATCATCACCCGGATTACTATCCCATGATTTTCCTTGACACCAAAGCGTTTGAATGAGTATTTTCAAACTTATTATACAGGGTGTCAAATATCCAAGAGGATCAAATATACGAGCGACACAAGATAATATACTTCTCTTAGTGCATGTGGGTGTGATATCTAAATTAGAAAAAGAGAAACAATCAAACGAAGAATTCCAATTTAAACCCAGAATTTTTTGAAACGTACTGTCCAAATTCAAGTTCAAAACCGGAACATTATTAACAGCATGAGTAGCTGGTAGATTCTCCAGAAGTCTCTTATCATTACTCAACCATTTTCGCAATTCAAAACCTCCTTTGCGACATAAAGTAATAATTTCATCGATTTTTGAAAGAGCACCTTCCATGGAATCATCACCACCGGAAATGTCATCCACGTATGTATTATTGAATATTAATTCTCGTGCCATACACAGTTCAGGATGATCGTTAGATAATTGCTGTAAAGTACGTATAGCCAAATAAGGACTACAATTCAAACCAAAAGGAAGAGTTTTGAGTCTGTACTCTTGTAGTTTTTCATGGGGCGAAAATCGCCATAAAATTCGAAGGTAATCCCTATGGTCAGAATTAATTTCAATCATTCTATACATTTGTCGTATATCTGCACAAAACACAAATCTATAAATTCGAAAATGAAGTAGTATCGAAATGAGGTTTGATTGCAATTTTGGTCCAGTAAATAAGGCATCGTTAAGTGATATTTTATTGGGATAACAACTACTTCCATCAAACACTATCCGAACAGGAGTAGAAGGTGATTCTTTTCGTAATACGTAAGAATGTGGTAAATAGAATGTATTATTAGTACTGTGTAATTTCGAATCATGAATGCTTTCCAAATGATCATTTTTTAAATAGTCTCTAATCGCAGAAACGTATTTTGAGTACAGATCAGGGTTTTTTCTAAGTTTTGATTCTAAACTATGAAAACGTTTCAACGCTAAATACCTACTGTCCCCAAAATCCGGACAATTGACTTTAAAAGGCAAGGAAACTGAATAGCGACCCGACGAGTTTCTGAATGTAGATTCTTTGTAATAAGTTTCACAGAATTTATTTTCCGGAGATTAACATATGACTGAGGGCACTTCCTCAATCTCCCAAAATTTCCGTAAGTAGTCATTGATATCAGAAATTTCCTTTTCTGCAGAAATCATTAAAAAAGTCTTTATAGAATGAGGTCTGTGAATATTTGTTTTTCCCATTAGTATCCAACCTAGTATAGTATTTATGGCAACAGGTTCACCAGGTGAAGAACCAATTTTACCATTTTGTAATATATATGGAAAAACATCTGCCCCTAATAACAAATCTACAGACCCGGATTTGAAATACTCCGGATCTGCCAATAACAATTGATCGAAAAGTTTCTTAGTATCCTCAGATAATGTAATTCTGGGCACCGAATCGCAAATTTTATCTATTATGATGGCTTCAATTGGAATGACGGTATCTGCATTATGTATAGAATGCACTTGACATTGAACCGCCGTATTAGCAGAAGTGCGCATATGGTCTAAACCTTGTACAATAATGGACGCATTAAACGGTTTCAAATTAAGGCTTTTAGCTAAGGTTTTAGAAATGAAAGATACCTGAGATCCAGAGTCCAGTATAGCCCTGACTATATGAAATTTCCCGAAACTGTCTTGAATTTTCAGTTTAAGGGTAGAAAGTAACACCTGTGCAAACGGAGAATTATTTTTCGAAATTGAACCACTGAAAGATTTAACTTCATTGGACGAGTTACTAGGTAAAGACTCTACGACTTCCGTACGAGGCTCAATTATTTGTTGCTTCGAAACGAAATGTAACAATGTATGATGAGATTTCTTACAGGTACGACATCTCTTATCTGACTTACAATTGATGACTGAATGAGAATCAGCTAGACAATTGATGCATGCATTAAGATTTTTTATAATTTCATAACGTTTATGAGGATCTTTCGAAATGAAAGCAGGACAATTAAAAATAATATGATCACTTTTACAAAATATGCAACAGTATATCTTATTTTTACTTTTATTAGCAGTATTCGTTAAAAATGATGCTTTGTGTATGAACATGTTAGGTTTAGAATTGTAAATAGTTTTATCTTTCGTTTTTGAATTGAGTAGAACAGATTCCACCACTGTACAATGTTTAAGTAATATATCTCGTAATTCTTTATACGTGGGTATTTCTGAAGAAGCATATTCTCTCTCAAAAACTTTCAATGTATCATAGTCTAAACGCTCCATCAACATTTGCATAAGTATAAAATCCCAATTATCTACAGGTAACGTTAACATTTTCAAAGCTGACAAATTTTCATGAAAACAATCCAAAAGATTTCTTAATGATCTATCATTAGTTATTGGACGAAAATGATTGATTTCCTTCCAGTAGGCATTAGCTAACAATCGTTTATTTTCGTATCTAGAAACTAATGAATTATAAGCAATAGGATAATTATCGTCAATGATTGGTAGATTTTTTAGAATATTTGATGGAGGACCTCTTAATACTGAAGTAAGATAATTAAATTTTTCTACATTTGATAAGTTACCATTTTCATGTATCAATGAATTGAAATTTGAAATGAAACTTGGAAATTTTTTAATATCTCCATCGAAAGTAAGTAAATTGATTTTTGGTAGTTTAACATTAACATTCGATTTATCAGGGTTTGTAGACAACACAGTGAGTCGATTTTCTTCTGGTAATTCAAATAATTCATAATATATTGTCTCTATATATTGACATTTTTCTTCGAAAAGAGTATAAATATCTAACTCCGCAGCCAAAGTCATTTCGGTTCCCCCTGTACAGCCAGTATTGAAATTATGGCCGTATGGTGTTTCTCGAAGGAATTTTTCCACTTTTCTAAATTACGGCATCGTATTTTAAAATTGGAAAATAATTCTGGATTTTCTTTAATTATTTCAGCTTGCTGATATAATAAATTGACGCTTGTTATAACCAGTTCGCGCAGAGCTCGTAATCTCAAAACTTTTTCATCGTCACCAGGCATTTCGAAAATTAAACAATATTGCTGATCTATAAATAAATGTAAATAATTCAATGAAACTAAAAAACCAAAGAATTCAACTTTTCTAGCTTTTTCTAATCCTCGTAGTAATAATACGCCAGATGTTTCGATTCAATGTACTTGTATTTAGCAATATATCGTAAGTAATCAGATTCGTATAGAACTTCAAGGTCGATGATGGAGGGAATATATTTTAAATATACACATATGTATTCTCAGTATAGTAAATATTGAAAAAAAGAAAAACAGTATTTGAATCCGGCCCCGAAGGTCCAAAAAAAATGTATTGTAAACGTATAAGTAATAAGTAGAAAGTGGACTGTATTTGTAATTTGAAGGAGAAGCTAATTCGTAAACCAACGTACTGAGAATATATATGTTTTAATGTAAAGTAATATAATGAATAAAACAAAGTAAAGTTATCAAACAATGTAATGCATATACATACGCAACTCCACTTACCCCGGGGTAGTCCAGGAAAGGGATAGAGACTTGCAAGGCAACTAGGACGATGTGGAATTGTCCTTCAGAGTCACTTGCCGTAATAAGTCTGTAAGGCACTAAGTATTTTGTAGTAAAAAATGTACGTATTGAATTAATAGTATTCACAATCAAATATCCGTCACTTACGACGTCGTGTACCAGAATGTCTCTCTTATTTTCGGTTTCATCACATCTGGTCAAAAGGAGGTATTCAGGATGGTCGTATGGTAAACAATGGAACGGTTTAAGTATAATGCGTATGCATGATTTAATGTAATAAATGAAAATGAAGTAAAATAAGATATTATATTCCGTCCATCATCAACTAGCATTCATATTAATTTAGTGAAGACGAACCAGTATTAGTTCAGGGGTTTTTCCTTGAGGAGGTATTATATTTTCCGGCAAAAATGGTAGATCATTATGTAAAACATGAAGCGTCTCAGGATAAGTAATATCTACCTCAAATATATATCCTTCGGGTGCGTTATTACACAGATTTTCGATATTCAAATTCATGATTTCTTGCTCATTCAACCAATAAAAACCGCCAGTTGGTAAGAATTGACTCATTGAGTAACCATACAAATTAGTAGCATCTAAATACATTATGTATGATGATTCTTTTGTAGGATTATAATTTGGCAAAAATTTATTATTAGCTTCAGCGAATCTTTCAACACATATACTAACACCTCCACGTATACCCTTCTTAATGAAATGTATCATATCTACATCGGTAAGCAATTCTAATGAGATGTCTGTCTTTTTCAACATAGCATCCCAACTCAACGATGGAGCTGTTAAATACTGTGCAGGATCTAAAGAGTAGTGAGTTAAACATGTATTCCGAAAATTCTCGAAAATATCTGATAATAATAAAACATCTGACTTTAAATATAAATCTGAATATTCTCCTAAAGTTTGACAATCAAAGGTGCTCTAAACATGCTGAGCTCGCAAATATTTTTCTAAAGAAATATGCTCGTCCCTCAATTTATCAAAAAAATTTTCTTTACTTGGTAATTTTGGATCATCTAGTTTGGACCAGTTATCTACATATGAGTAAGGAAATACGCCTTTCTCTCTTATCAAACTGAATTTCACATTGTTCATCACTTAATGTACTGGATAATTCATCTAAAGATGAAGCTAAAAATTTAAATGAGTCTATAAACCTAAGTTCTACAAATTTCTGTTTACAGTCTCCTTCAACAGGGATGTATTTTGAAAAGGTTATGTACTTCTCTTTAGTTTGACCTACAACTTTTACCTCCTCACCATTAATCGAAAGTTTCTTTATGAATAAATGTGAATCATAATTAGTAAGGTTGTGAATTATAACTGGTACAAATTTCGATGTTTTATAAAACAAATTACAATTTTGATGAGCAGCGCCTCTATAAAAACCGGTTAAGTGATCGTGGTCCCTAACTTTGATCGAATCGGGTATAAATTCTTTCTTACAAATATGACAAACGGAGCAAATTTGAAATTCATGCTCTTGAATATCAGTAAGCGGATCCATAGTAACTACGCGACTCAGATATCTCGAGTGAATGTACCTCACATCATTTTCTAACGAAGTAATAAACCTTACGCAGCAGTCATTCCCCCGAAAGAATACATATTTAGATAATGAATCATCGAAAGCACACTTCATGTAATAGCCGCAAGAATATGGTTCATGTAAAAAAGTTTTCATTGTGAAAGATTTATCGGGATTTGGTTGAGCATTATCTAACGGTTTCAGTAAGCATTCAAAATCAGCATAAAAAACAAATGGAACTTTAATTTGTTTCTGATAATTTTTGAACTTTAAAATATTTTCTGGAAGAAATTGCTTCAATTCATTTTGGATTATATTAGTTGATGGAATTTTAGCGTAAAGTTGTCCACAATCTTTCTCACAATGCTTGGATAATCTTTCCGCAGATGAAAAATATTGCAGACAACCATCACAAAAATGTTTTTTAGACTTATGCCGACTTATTTGTGAAGAAACCAGGCCAGATAAATTTTTTATAGTGCAATAATGTAAATTTCCGTCGTCGTCGTCTAAAATTAAAAGATTGATGTGATAAGCTTTTTTGATACTACTGAAATATAGCGGACCAACTATTTCATATTTTCGTTTACCATTATCTATTATTGATTCTAATCCATAAACATTGATTGAAATATTATCATTCAAGTTCAAAAAAGTTGAAATATTATCTAATTTGACTGGGAACTCAATACCGTTAAAATTAAAATACTGTGAAAAATGAGGATATGACTGTGGTAAATAATTAGGTCCTTCGGGTGTGAAAATACCTGCCATGAGTGCCCATCCAAAGCAGTGGTAATCGGTGTTCCTCACGTTGATTACAGCGTTCTTCTTATTTATACATTTCGGCAATTCAATGTAGGACGATGCTCTCAACGGATTGTAACGATTGATATTCACTTCCAAATTCAATATTTTGACTAATGCCCAACCTAAACAAAAGGAGCGTATTAATAAATATCAATATAATCAATAATATTTCGAACGAGAATTCGACAACGTAGACGTGTTTTAAGCGGCTCTCGTTGTTTCGTTAATTTTATCATGCAATTAGTAGTGCTTTGTTCTTGAATTTGGTGTCACCCTGTAGCTTTGAAGTCGTGGATTGGGAGTGTTGTGCCGGTTTGATCTGATCAAAATGCCTAATTGCGTAATTTGTACGAATTCCTCAAACAAGAAATCTCCGGGCTTACAGTGTAATAAGTGTCATGCCTTTCTTCATGCAAACGGCAGATGTTCTGATGTGACAAAAAACATAATCTCAACGATAACAAATATGCCTGGAGGTAGATGGGAGTGCGTCGATTGCCGTGGTAATGATCGCTCCGGTGTTGCTTCTTCGTCGGCGATTCGTACTTCGCCGTCGCCTGCATCGTCGCCTAACCGCGGATTCTCTGCGGCCGGGGACACTGGGGACGGAGTTATCGCAGTGACGGATGACATTGACGTTTCCCGACTTATGTTATCTGTAAAAACCGAAGTCGCGGCTATGAGAAATGATATTAAAGAGCTAAGGAACTCCGTATCATTTTGTTCCAATAAAATAACGGACTTTGAACAGAAGATAAGTAAGCTTCATGAAGTCCTGAAGCTTGCAAATCAAATTAAGATGGAAAATGAGCTTCTAAAAAAGAAGTGTCAATCTTGCAGGTTAGATTGGATAATGTAGAACAAAATTCCAGGTTAAATAATATCGAAATCACTGATGTACCCGAAAAGAAAAATGAGAATTTGATCGAAATTGTTAGAAAGGTTGGTGAATGTGTAGGTGTAGAGGTTGAGTCCTCTTGTATTTCATCCGTTTCTCGAGTGCCGACAAAAATTGTCAATAAACCCAAAAATATTGTAGTGACATTTACTTCCAAAGCCAAAAAGGATGAAATTATGTCCGCAGTTAAAGTAAAGCGAAATCAGCTGGAAAGAAAGAACGGCTTTAAATTGGATGGACTTGCAGACAGATTTTATATTAATGAACACCTCACTATCAAAAATAAAATTATTTTCAAAGCGGCTCGAGCTGGCGCAAAGGAAAAGGGATTCAAATATGTATGGGCCCAGAACGGAAATATACTAATGAGAAAAAATGAAACATCTAGAATCCTGCACATTCAAAGCGAGGCTGACTTGGCTAAGCTATCCTGAGTAAAAAAAAAAAAAAAAAAAAAAAAAAAAAAAAAAACTAGTTTTCTAAATGGCTCTACACGCTCTATATCAGAATGTGCGCGGGTTACGTACTAAACTGTCCACTTTTAAAATCAATTCATTAATTAATACCTTTGACGTGATATTGGTTACAGAATCGTGGTTAAATGATAATATATTCGATCATGAGTTAGTAGATATTAGTCATAGTATTTTTAGGAGAGATAGAGACTTGACAAAATCTTCTAAAAAAGATGGTGGAGGAGTATTTATAATCGCTCGCAACGAATTAAATGCAAGTCCTGTTCCTGAGTTCAATAGTGAAGCCGAAGATATCTGGGTAGTGATTAAGGGTAACAATCGGAATATTTACATTTGCTGTGTATACAGAGCACCAGGAAACGAAATGGCTTACTTGTCTTTCGCGGAGAAGCTGGAGTCAAACAGGGAGAAAATCCGAGATCAGGACTTGATATTGATCTGTGGTGATCTTAATTGCGCAACTTTAAAATGGGTGAGTCAATCAACGTCCGTTGTGTTGAACCCATCTGAGGTGGAAAACAAATATGCATGCATTGTTGACACTTTAAATTTTCTTGAATTAAAACAGTTTAATAACATAGTTAATAGAAGTAACAAAATATTAGACTTAATTTTTTGTAACAAGATGAGAGTGAACAGTGTATGTCGTTGTGATACTCCACTAGTAAGTGAGGATGACCACCATCCAGCTATAGAATTTTTATTCGATATTAATAATCACTTTTATTTAAGGGAGACCCCTATGTATAATTTTAGCTTTAGGAAGGGTAATTATGATGCCTTGAACTCAGAACTGTCGAAGATAAATTGGAATTTATTATTGGAGAACTTAAATGTTGATGCTGGTGTTGATGTTCTTTATGGTATCTTAGACAAATTAATCGTAGAGTATATACCTAAAACTAAGAATAATAAGAAATTTCCTCCATTTTATTCGAAAGAGACAATACGAATAATTCAACAAAAATATAAATTCCATAGCAAATATAAAATATATATGGACAAATATGATCTTGACCGTTTCAGACATTTTAGGAGTCTTTCAAAAGACTTATTTCAAGAGATTATCGTCGCTATTTAGATACCATTGAACAGGAACTTTCAAATAACTCAAATAGTTTTTTTAAGTATATTTCTCATAAAAGATGTCATAGTAGGTTTCCCTCAGTTATGAGATACGATGACGTGGAAGCCACATCATCAAAAGATATTTCAGATCTTTTCGCAAATTTTTTGGTTCCGTCTTTGAGCCTTGCGATGATACTGTTGAAAATCTGGATGACGTGGAGAACATCTACAGCAGTAATTATTTGTCAAATATTTCCCTGTCTCGAGCGGATGTAGAAGAAGCTTTGAAATCATTAAATTGTAACAAGGGTTCGGGTCCGGATGGAATTCCGCCTGTATTCCTGAAATATTGTCATAAGTCCATTGCATTGCCACTGACTATTATCTTTAATCGGTCGCTCGATAGCGGTGTTTTTCCCACTCGTTGGAAGCTGTCTAAGATTGTACCTCTTCACAAGGGTGACCGAAAGGATTTTATTCAGAATTACAGACCGATAACTATTTTATCAACTATTCCCAAGATGTTTGAATCTTTAGTATACAAATTCATTGCGTATCATGTTAAAACCTTAATAATAGAGAATCAACACGGTTTTATTAAGGGTCGTAATTTGGAAACCAACCTCCTAAGTTTTCTCGATTATCTCGGTGAAGGGTTTGAATGCCAGAGTCAGATCGACGCAGTTTATACGGATTTTAAAAAGGCTTTCGACAAAATTAATCATTCAGTGTTGCTGCGTAGACTTGCTGAGATTGGCATATGTGGTAATTTACTTAGATGGATGAATTCCTACATATTGAATAGATCTCAATTTGTTAGTATAAATGATCAGAGATCTGGACTGTTTCCTAATACGTCAGGTGTGCCTCAGGGTTCTCATCTTGGGCCCCTCCTTTTCATTATTTATATCAATAATATTTCTTCCTGTTTTCGTTACACTCAGTTTTTAATTTATGCTGATGATCTTAAAATATATATGAAAATAAATAACATTGAAGACTGTATTCTATTTCAGGAAGATATTGATAGACTTTGTGATTTTTGTAAGAAAAATTTTCTTTTTTTGAATTTGAATAAATGTTTCAAAATTACATTTACAAGAAACATAAACACAATTAATTTTCTCTATTCCATTGATCAGACTCAGCTGCAACGGGTTGGAAGCATCCGCGATTTAGGAATAACGCTTGATAGTAAATTAAGTTTTAATGAACATACGGAAAACGTCATCTCATCATCGAATAAAATGCTTGGCTTTACCCTTCGGCATGGTAGAATGTTTAGAAGGAATAATTCCATTCTGACGTTATATTATTCTTTTGTATTCAGTAGACTTAATTTTGCTTCACCTATATGGAATCCTCAATACAAGTGTCATATAAAACGGTTGGAAAGCGTACAGCATAAATTTTTGAGATATATAGCTTTTCGAAACAACTTTCAAATTGTCAACCATAATTATTCAGAAGCTCAACATAAGTTTGGTTTGCTCAGCTTAGAAGATCGTAGGAAGCTAAACGATATGTGCTTATTATATAAAATTGTGAATGGTCCTCTCGGTCCCAAGTATTCTTAAGCTAATATCTCTTAGGGTACCTGAGAAAAGATTGAGATCTAAAGAAGTGTTTGCCATACCCTTTCGTAGAATGAATATTACTCGGAATTCACCTATATGTAGAGTTTTAACAACATTCAATTTTGAGTGTATAGATGTCGATATTTTTAATATTTCTCTCGCTCAATTCAAAATTTTTTTAAAGAATAAGTTTTTTGGTTATACCGATTAACCTATATATTAATTAATTTTTAATTTAAATTCAGTATTAATGTTTTTTTTTGGTTATTTATATATTATACCAGGGTTAGATTATATATTTTTTTCTCCTACTGTGATTGTATGATGATATTCTATTTAGTATAAATTGTGAATACTGTGTTGGGTTGAAATACCTGTTTGTATTCTTTGTTGGAAATAAATAAAATAAATAAATAAATAAATATAATAATTGAAAGTTCAACTTACCAGAATCTCTTTCCTGAAAATCGGCCATCTTCTGCGTAATTATGTTCTGAAATTTGTGGATGATGTCTGTCAAATTAGTCCCCAAAGTGATTATGACATTTTCGGTATTGAATGATTTTATATCAAGCAATTCTTTGTTCTCAATTACGTAAAATCCAAACAACTCAAAGTTGAGTTTGAGTGTTGTCATTTGCGTGAGACTACTCCGAATAATGTCAATAATTTTGCTGGTATTTTTGTCGAAAAATTCTATTATATCAATAATGTGGCCATCAGCATCAATACGATAAGAGACAACCCTATTCTTGAATGCTGAGGCAATTTTGGAAACTCCATTACCAACGGGGATGATGACGTTATTCTTATGTCCTTTAGACTTCAGATGGGCGTTGAAAAGATTGGAAGTTATATCAACATCACACTGATGGCAATGTACCATACTTGGAGTCTGAGTCTTCTGCTTTTTCTTTTCATGGCAGTTGAATTTCAGATGTCTATTCAGTGATGAAGATGTGTTAAACTTAGCTCTACATGATGGACATTCGAATGGTTTCTTAAAAAAAAAAAATAAAATTTGAAAAAGTCAATAAGCTAAAACAAGTCGCCTTCAGTTACCATAAGTGTTTCATATAAATCATAAAAATTGATAATTTGGGAAATAAAGCAAAAAAAATTGATAATTTGGAAATAATATTTATAATTTGAAACGAAACAGTTATATATATGAATTAAACACTTATGGATATCCGACAAGACCACTAGGAGGAGCGACACGCTTGTCAAAAGTTGTTGTATTAAATGACGAATAGTGAATTTGAAAAAAAAAAACCTCAAGTAAGTTTGAAACGCTGAACGTAAAGAAAAAATCATAAATGTGTGAATTAGGTTTTTTCTTTCAAAGAGAATGTAGAATTTCTCCTATTATATGTCAAAATAGGACTCAGAGGCCGATCAAACAAATCACTTGAAGAGTGATGTGTCGAGTCTATTAATTCTTCACTGATTACCCTACTGCTTTTTTCTAATTTGGAAAGAAAAATCGGCCTATTTTTTCTAGGACCTTTTATCAAAATAGGACTCGATGATTCACACTCATCATCACTTGAAGAAAACTGTGGCGAGTCTATAATTTCGCCGTTTATTAAAATAGGACTCAATACTTCACAATCATCTTCACTTGATGAGTACTGTGTCGAGTCTATAATTTTTTTACCGATTACCGAACTACTTTTTCTAATTTAGAAAAAAAATTTGGTCCAATAGGACTCAATGATTCGCAATCATCATCACTTGAAGAGTGATGAGTTGAGTCCATAAAATCTTCGTTTGTCCTATGACTTTTTGAATTTGGAAAAAAATTCGGATTTCTACCATTATTTAAAATAGGACATAGTATTGGGGCCGGTGTACAAAAATCTGCATCTTCTCGCATAGGTGTTATTGTTTCCATATCAAAACATAATTTACTTTTTTTGATAGGTTTTTCAATAACCCTCCCATGTCTGAATCCACAGTAGTATACCGTCTTTTCATCAATACTAGCTACATCAACAGGTGGTAGTTGAGTAGCAGTAATATTGAAATCGTTACCACTCAGAGGTGCGAGCCCTCCATTATTGATTATCTCATTAATTTCGGGATAGTTTCTTTCACTTGAAGCTTTTAACGATTCAAAATTGTGTATAACAGTATCTCTATGGTACATACTTGATTGCGTAGAAGATGCAGATTTTTGTATACAGGACTCATAAACATTAGAAATATTAAAATCGGAATGAAAAGCAGATTTTGTCATACTTAGAGGAGAATAATTAATCGAAATATTGGCCCTTGGAGATTCTAAATAACCTTCACACATATTATCAATTTGTGTTGCTCCTAGCCCACCATCTTGTGAATTTTCTAACAAGGGCACTTCATTCAAATACATAGAAACATTTAAATTTTCATAATCAAAATTTTGAATGGATCTGTCAGAACACTTTAAAAGGTCATCTGTAAAATTCATAGATGAATCAATATTGTAATTAGTCATCTGTATTGGAGACTTAACACTATCAACTCGTCTATTCGAATCTACAGATGTAATTTTAGAAGCACTCAGACAGTCATCCATATTATCAATATCAATATAATCAGAAAATGGTCTAGATAATACATCGAGATCGACATCGGTTATAGTATTTAATAAAATTTGACGAAGTGTTGAGCTTTCAGCATCATTATTATTCAATTTGTCTGAAGATATTAAACTCCAAGAAGATTTCTGAGAGTTCATTATCTTAGAAGAACTGAATAAATCATCATGATCTTCTTTCTCAACCTCAGAAAATGGCCTAGATAAAAAATCGAGATCGAAATCGGTTATATTATTTAATATAATTTCACGAAGTGATGAGCTTTCAGAATCATTATTATTCAGTTTGCCTGAAGATATTAAACTCCAAGAAGCTGAGAGTTTATTATTTTAGAAGAACTGAATAAATCATCATGATCTTCTTTCTCAGCCAACAATTTCGACTCACCTTCAGAAATAGAAGGTGAATCGATATTAGCCGGTTTGAGCAACACATTAGATAAAATTTTCACTTTTTTATATGGATTCATACCTAATAATGCGTTTCTAAGTAAACTTACTTGAGGTTCAGAAACATTATCCTGTATCGAACTTAGCACAGGTTGGCACCACTTGGCTCACCAACTAAACCCGACGCAGAACATTGGCTTTCACAATATTCACTAAAAAATTTCGCGGCCATTTCAATAATTAGCTTGTAAATTAGCAAGACGTAATTAATAATCGCGACGTATACAACAACTAATGATAATCAGCATGTGTTGCATGTATATATGTATGGGAGGGGGGATAATGGTGGGAGTGCTCAAGGTCAACAACAGTGGGGGTGCTCAAGGTCATGAACTTACCTGAACCGAGTCAATGACTTATCTAATTCAAAGTCACGATGTTTTCGGTTTAATGAACTTTTCAAGGTCGAATTTTTTTTTTCAAGGTCAATGACCTTCCGATTTCGTGATTTATCTATTTTAATACTGTTTATGAAACTTAGGTTACGTTATAGTTTCAAGGTCATATTTTTGATAACTTCAAGGTCACGATGTTTTCGGTTTAATGAATTTTTCAAGGTCGAAATTTTTTCAAGGTCAATGAACTTCCGATTTCGTGATTTATCTATATCAATACTGTTTAGAAAACTTAGGTTACGTTATAGTTTCAAGGTCATATTTTTGAGAATTTGTGAATTTTAAACGCATTTTCTGGCCATCTAGAACCTAATTTTTCAAAATTTTCCCCTTCTGCGGGGACTTTTAATTTTTCGCGGTGGACCGCGCGGAGGGGCCCCCTTTGGGGTCCCGCGGACGTCTGTCTATATCAGTAGATATGTGAATATAAAAAAAAAATACATTTCTTATTGAAATATTTATTAGAGAAAAAATATATATAATTCTTCATTATAGAACAATGCTTTCTTCATCGCTATAGTCCATATCGAGCTGTGTAGGGTTATCGATGACATGTTGAAATGTTTTTTGGAGAAACTTTACATTTTTCAATGAACAATAACATTTGTTGATCTCGTGAAACATACAGTCAGGTTCAGCAGGTATTAATGCTGGATGTTCTGGAAATCCAATAATTTTACTAGGTCTGATGTATTTCCCAATTATTTTTGCTTTTTCTCCTCCTTTCACATATATTTTCTCAATATCATTAGTGAGTGTAGTTAATATTGATTTCAGTTTCCATGGCTGTACGAATCCGGTTTCCCATTTAATACAATGATGATTGTGTATGAGCCACATCACTTGTTTTTTATATTCTTCAGGAAGATGTTTTAATTGAAACGGTTGTTTGAAGATGAAATGTGCAATTCCATCATTTTTCAGGATTGCAAGTTCCTTCGTGAAGAAATGTTTTTTATTCATAATAAATCCTTGAATGTCTATTATAGCATATGACATTATTTCACCGACTTCGTTAGTGGATTATACGTAAATACTCTATCACTAATAATCAATATATGCGCAGTAGTATTAGCAAGTATTGCCGTGTTAGTTTCAAACTCAACTCTAAGAACCACTGATTGTGTTTGAAACCCAGTCTTTTGTTTAGAACAATCCACAATGATGAGTGGAAATGCTTTTGCGAACTGAGATTATATCAGTTGGCGTTATATCAGTTTCGGATTTATAGTCATAATAGTATGCGGATCTAAATTGTGTAAACATTTCATACAATGTTGCAAACTGATTATTCGCAAATGATATATTCAAGTTTTCATATGGGTATCGTTCATTATTGAGAAATAGTCTTATATGTATTACTGAAATCACACGTATCAAATTCACTACTATCAGCTTCTAATCGTTCTCTATCTGTCTGAAATCCCATAATAATATATCTCGGAGATTCCAATTTTGTGGATGTCTTCACATTCCAAGTATGTCTTGTTGTATTTGGCAATGATGGGAAACTATGTAGTTCCCAAGTTCTGTATGGAACTATGATGTCTTTTCCCTTTTCAATGAATTTAGTTAAATTTACTTCTTCATGTAATCCGGGTATTATATGCGGTACTTTCCACATTATTTTATCTATTACAACTTTAGCCTTGTCGTCTGCGGAACATTTCTTTGTACCCGAAGCATCTGTGGTAACTACACATTTCATTGCAGATTTATCACTGTTGCTACGTATCAATATAAGTTCTTGGAAAATGTTGACCATTACTTTTTTATAATCTTCAGCGAAACCTAGTAACATTTTCAAAGGAATGCAAACACTAAATCTACCATTTTTGACTATAGTACTTTCCTTCCCCGGGAACCATCCAGCATATTCATATTTCACTGCTTCTCTCTTGTTGAATGATGCTAATCCTTTCATTGTGGATGTTAAACCTGGTTTCGTATTAACATCAACGACGAAACCATTCACCTCATACCTTATTTCACTAAACAAGAATGCAATTCCATTATTCACAAATTTTGTATTTATTCCTGAAGCTGTTCCATCTGATTTCAGCAACTGACCTTCGATATATAAGTAGCTTTCACTTGGTAATGTACACAAATCTTCTTGTAGCGGTATTCTTATTTCATCATTATTATTATATCGTGAAGTATATGATTCGTGAATATGATATTTATATGATACTACAGATTCATCAGTGGGTATTCCTTCGTGTATACTAAACATTTTAGTTTTTCACTTCAAAACCTATGGATTTTAAGAATTGCTTGTTCTCAGACGTTAATAGTTTAACGAGCTTCTTCCTACTGTTAATTTTTCGACACTTCTGTTCATTTTTATACTTGCGACGGGTATACGTATTCTTGAAATCTAAACTCATATTTCTTTTCGAAGATGTAGACCTACTGTAATGGTTTCTTGTTGGAAATTAACCAGTTTATCATTCTGATCCACTATTTTAATAACTATGCTTCTTATGGTATCAACACTGATAGGTAGATAAATAACATGTTCTGGGGACTCTACTATTTTGAATCCTGGTGGAGCTGTCGGTGAAAACTGATGTATTATATGCTGAGGTACACCATTTCTATAACTGTTTACCACAATATTACATTCAACAGATATTGAATTTACAGTAATTATATCGGCAATATTGTCTGATTTAGCTTTAGAGTCTTTAGCTAATATTTTTCTATTGAATCCAATTAATGGTGCTATACTATTTGAACTTGTTATATCTACTTCTTCTGTACACTTAATATGTGTATGAAGTGTATTACGATTTTCCGATAACTCGAAAAATATATGGTCATATTTTGAATCACTTTTGAGCTCATGGGTAATAAAATTGTTTAAATCCTGAAGTTGATAGCATCCAGTTGGAATTGTTATTTCTTTAGATCCTATTTTTATTGAATTACAATCATCATCAATGTTCGGGATTGAATTGTACACTGCGAAATCTGTTAGACCTAACACGTATCGACCATCTTTAACTTCAATGGGTGGGTTGAATTCGGAAACTAATATTGATGATTTACCACTTAGCACAAAGAACATTTCTGCAGTAGAGATATACTTCAACTGGTATTTTATAAGTGTGACCAATTATATAAGAATTTCAGAACTAAATGCCCGCAGTTATATGTATTAATTTTTTGATACCTCTGTCTGTTATACAATATTCTGTTCCTTCTATTATCGCTCTTGAAATAAGACTTTGCTTCTATTGGAGGACTCAAATTTCCAATACTATCGAAATAACAGATTACCTTACCATGTTTCACATAACCTGTCCAATTAGTTCCATTTCCACTACTTTCATCTAAATTAATTATTCCACTCTCATAATTCCGTATTTTTCGCGGTAATTGATTTCGCATAAAAACCCCTCTGAAATATGGAATCTTCAATTTCTTCACTATTTCTACAAGTTCTACATTACTCAACGCGTGTCTTGGTAGCTTTATTGGTAATTTTTTTGATACCATTGGTACGGACCTATATATAAACCTTTTCCCTTACGTTTCTTTCTTCGTACTAATCCTTTACCTTTAGTGGCTTCCATTTGCTTGTTATGTCTAATAGTCTCCTTCAATATTGTTTTATTTGTTCTCGCTTTATCAATCGCTGCTGCTATGGATGCTGCACCACCTCCTAAAGCTCCTATAGCTCCAAGAAGAGGTAATAATATCGGTAAAAAACCACCTCGTTTGGGTGTTACCGAAATTCTAGTTTTGCGTGATTTCTTTCTTGATACTAGTTTTGCCCCCATACCTATTTTTGTTTTCGCCTTCATGAGTACTAATACAAGAAGAGCTGCTGCTTTCTCTTTTCGACTTGCTTCTTTGGATTTCAAAATATCACTGGCTTTTTGTATCAAGATATTATCAGCTTGCCTCCTTTTCTCAAAATCTTTCGAATCACTATATGCAAGATCGTGTTCTTTACATGCCTTATCTAATTCATTTATTCCTATATCTCCTCGAGCTAGTCTTTTCTCTAGATTCGTACCGGGTCCACAAAATTGATACGTTGGTATATGTAACTCAAATGGTAATTTATCTATCAAACTATTTATGAAGGAACCACCTTTCTTCATGGAGTTCATTGATTTTCTGATATCTATCATTTCATTTTTCATTATATATATGATATGTATGGTACGAGTATAACGTGAGAACTGAAAGATTTTCTATTTATTCTCTAATAATATATTTATATCTACAATTAAATACATATTTACAAATAACATTATATATATATAATGTACATTTGTTAAATAATCATTTTATTGTTAAGTCACCATTTTATTGTTTGAATTTTTATGTTTATACATTTATATATATATATATATATATATATATATATATATATATATATATATATATATATATATATATATTCACGAATAACATATAATTTACAAACCTAATATACAATTCTAATATTTAATGTTCAGAGTCCATGCCCTCAGCGCCACTATCACTATCCGTGTCATCTATCTCCCCAACCATCACCTTTCTCATTGGGTCATGACAATTGTTGAATACCAGATGAAATGCCTTGAACCTGCATCCGCGTTCCAACGTTTCTACGAAGTACACCGCCTGCGTACCACAATGGCTGCAAAGCATCTCATCTGGTGCTGGTCGAGGCTGGTGGAGATGTTTCACCGTGAACGCTTGATTGAAACTCCTCACACACAAAATACATAACAATGGCCCCTCTTCCCCATTGCTGTATCGGCGAAAAATTTCCAAACATATATTCTCTGGAAATGTAAAAAAACATAAAAAAGTATGAATTGATTGAAGCATTGTGTTGAAAAAAATACATGAACAAAATATGAAATAATTAAAGCATTGACACTTACCCATTATTCAAAAAACTATTTCGAAACTATTTCTCAACAAAATGACAAGTCGTTCTTTACAACTCTGAATTAATTTCAGACTGACTCTCTATTAGCGCATTGCGCGATAAATGGAAAAGTAGTGCCGGAAATTCTCAAGGCCGTACCTGACCAATCGAATTCAAGGTCAATCCCCACCATTAACCCCCCCACTGATTCAAGGCCGAAGGTCAAACCCCACCACTGACTCAAGGTCGACTCCGCCCATTACCCCCACCACGCCTACCTTTTCAAGGTCACTCGGCACGGTGCACCCCCATTCTTTACCTACTATACACCAAAAATATTTGTTACATTTTTGGGAACTGTGTGCACTCTACCTTCTACAACAAGCTTCCTTAGGCGATGAATAGTACACCTGCCAAGATCACGATTAACAGTATTCCAAACAGTTTTCATTCTGTTCAAGCATAACCTTATAATTTATTTTAGTCACTCTGTAAGTATGCCGAGATTCTACAGTGTTCAAACATTTACACAACCAATATAAATTTTTTAGATCCTGGCTGGCTTTTCTTATATCAGGTGAAATCCAACCCGGTGGTCTACGAGTTCACATCTCCGGGTGATCTGTATATACTCAAAACACAAGCAGACCCACCATTGAAGGGCAACTTCACAGCAATTTAACATATTAATTCCTTCACGCAATCACACGTTATATATATATATATATATATATATATATATATATATATATATAGATATATATATATATATATATATATATATATATATATATATATATATATATATATATATATATATATACATATATATGTATATATATATATAAATAAAACCCGTTTTCCGTTGCCACGACATAACATGAAAACGGCTTGACCGTTTCGGCTGATTTTTTTTTGTAGTTTTCTAATACTCTGTACAAGGTTCTTACGGAAAAAAATATAACGAAAATCTCTCAGAAAGATTGAAAACTATACATTTAATTTTGCATATTTTGAAAAACGTGCGTAACAAATGTCAACGTCATTCAATTTAAAACAAAAAAAACTGTGGTAATCTGTGACAACACATCCATAACCGGGCTAACAATAATTTTATTAAGTTTTTGATAAAGTTCGTTTTGTTTTAAAGACTAAAAAGTTTTTTGTTTGCTAATAAGTGTTTGTTAATCACGGTAAGTTCACTTCACTTCATATCGATTTTTGGTAACTTTTGGTGACTACACAATATTACAATTATACATGGTTATACAGAAAATATATTTTCAGTTGGATTTTCGTTTTTAACAATGCCACCAACCAGACGTACAAATTTAGGCCGCAGAACTCGAAATACGGCATAATATAAAAATGAATCACAAAATGTGTAAGCGCATAACTCAACAACGCCTGGACGAATGTAGCTAATTCTTTTTTCTAAATGTTCGTTGATGTCCAAGGATGGTTTTTACGACGAGAAAAATTCGAATAATTGCCGGAAAACCCCTTAAAACAACCCACTTTTTTTCCCATACAAACGTTTTCTAACTGAAATGTAGAATCAATTTGAACTTTACTGCTATTCAATGGAGTTCATGCTAAATTACAAGAATTCACTGTAATCTAAGCAATGTAGGTGTGTCTCTAATGTCAAAGAGTCAATTTTCACTTTATTACCGCTGCACAAAGTTCAAATTCAATCATATCTATCAAAACAGTGTGCGCGTGAGCGAATGTCGAGTTCCGAAACTCAACGAAAGTGATAATATCGCGAATAACACCAAATTGAATAGTCACAAAATGTAAGAGCTATAGATCATTAGTATTGATTTTTAATTTGGTCAGCTTCGGGATATAATTTCTTTTGTTTTGGTTTTGGCACGCTACAGAAAATGCATCAGTTTTCACATCATTACATCAGTCAAACACAAACCGTGTTACAAAAAATGTTTTATTATTTTAATTAATAATTTAATGTCCCTATCTGTGCAAAATTATTCAAATACGTACTAATATTATGTAAATGAGATGAACACCGAACAAACTAATAAATATAGAAAAATGAAAACTTTACACACATACAACATTGGTATGTCTTCAAGGACTTGATTCTAAGCCATATCAAATCAAAAAGAAGTTGAAAATTGAAACAACAAAAACCTGTCCATTTCAGGTGTACAGCTGTTGTGTACCGTCCTATCGTCAGGGTGACGGTTATGTTCAGGAGAATTTTCTGCGCCGACTATAAAAAAAGGTAGGAACAAAAACTGCCTCATTCCATATCTTTTTGACGGAACGAAGTCTGTCGGGTCCGCTAGTATATATATATATATATATATATATATATATATATATATATATATATATATATATATATATATATATATATATATATATATATATATATATATATATATATATATATATATATATATATATATATATATATAATATATATATATATATATATATATATATATATATATATATATATATATATATATATATATATATATATATATATATATATATATATATATATATATATATATATATATATATATATATATATATATATATATATATATATATAATATATATATATATATATATATATATATATCCATATATATATATATATATATATATATATATATATATATATATATATATATATATAATATATATATATATATATATATATATATATATATATATATATATATATATATATATATATATATATATATATATATATATATATATATATATTTCATTTTGAAATTTTTAGCAATGACAGGCTTCTTTTGGTGAGAAAAAGTTTATTTTTGTTAACGTTTCGTTGTTATATTACACATTTGTCAAAACTAATGAATAATTGAATTTATTAGTTACTATAGATATCAAATGTCAAACTCATTCTTTAGAAAAACCAAATTAGTGTTCTTGTATACTCATTGATTTTCATCATCAGAAGAATATTTCTGGCTTAGCATTCGCTTCGGAAGTTTTAGTCTTCTTCACCATGAGGAATCCTCTGAAAAACTCATGGTAAGCCAGGTGATTCTAATAAGTGTGATTTATATTTATATATATATATATCTATATATATATATATATATATATATATATATATATATATATATATATATATATATATATATATATATATATATAATTACATATAGTTTTTTATACTTATCCAGAATATGTATATTGTTGGTTTCTGTGTGTAAAACTGAAGGTAGATCTGGAAAAAATGAGTTTTGAGATGTGATGTTTGGTGATTGTTGTCTGTTTATTTCATGAGTGTTATTTGTGAGATTTATTGATTTGTTGTGAATAGAATTAAGATGTTTAATGTCTGTTCTTTCATTTACTGTGTTTTCTAAATTTTTACGAATGTGTAACATCTCTAGAATTTCTCTACTTTTTTTTGTCCCTTTCAGTTGCCAAAATCTTCGTATTTTTGTAATCAAAATCGTGTTTTTCTGTTATTTTATGTTTATGTAAGGCTGTTATTTGAGTTTTTGCGTATTTATGTGCTTTGATTTTCTCTTCGAGATTTTGTGCTGTTTGTCCGATATAGCTTTTATTGCAATTGTTACACGGAATATTATGAACTGTATGAGTTTTTCTCTGAGTTACTTTTTGTAACTGTTTTTACTCTCTGTAAAATGTTTTACTTTTTAATTTTGTATATATTTCTTCGATTTGATTTTTGGCAGTATGTGCTAATCTTAAATTATAAGGTTTTAATATTTTAGCAATGTTTGTACTTAATTTTGGAATATATGGTAAGAGAAGTAATTATTTTCGTGAGATTTATTTCTTTTTGAATGTAAAGTATTATATAATTTATGAATTCTGTTTTTCATGATTTTGTGGATTAAATTTAATAGGTAATTATTTTTCATGAGAAGAGTACGAACTTCTTCAAGTGTTTCATGTCGTAAACATGATGATGTGATCTATCTATAAAACTTATTATTATACCTTTTTTCTGGGAATAAGATGATTACTTATATAATTTATGGTTCGTTGTGAATTTATTTCTTTTTTGTACCATCTTGTAAAAATTTTGTTCATTCCTTATAATTGTTATATCAAGAAAATTTGATTTTTCATCTTTTTCTTCTTCAAGTGTGAATTGTAACTTATTATGAAAACTATTGAAACGTTCTAGTATATTATTGATATGATCTTCATCTGCTATTATTAAACGATCATCAACATATCTTTTATATACTAAAATATTTTCTTCCAAATTTTTCATTACATCTTCTTCTAAAAATTCCATTACTAATTGTGCAATAACACTTGATATTATACTGCCCATTGCGACACCATCTAGTTGTTGATAAAATTCATTCTTATATTGAAGAAAATTTGTTCCTAAATTGAATTTCACTGCTTCAATGAATTCATTTTCTGGAATACAAGTGAAATTTTTTGAAATATTCCATTTTAGATCTATTATGTTTGGAACGATTGCATTAGGTATATTAGTATATAGTGAGATTACATCTAAAGAATATAATTTATGATTATCATTAAGTTGTAATTTTTTTACATTATCAACTAAATGATGAGAGTTCTTGATATAAAATTGTTTTTGATTTATTACATTTTTTAAAATTGAAGAAAGAAATTTAGAAAGATTATATAGAGGAGATTGAATATATGAAACAATTGGTCTTAATGGAATATTATTTTTATGTATTTTAGGTAGACCATAAAATTTGGGTGGTAAAATATTATGTTGTATTAACACTTTAGATGTTTCTGGTGATATAAAACTATTTGCTTCCCTTTTTTTTATTAGTTTGTTAGTTTCGTTCTGTAATGTTTTTTTTAGATCTCTCTTAATTTTTTTATACGTAATTGTACCACTAAGCATTTCGTTAATTTTTTGTTCATATTCATTAGTTTCTAGAATGACTGTTTTATTTCCTTTATCGGATTTCGTTATAGTTAATTCTGGATTAGATTTTATGAATGATTTTGTTTTATTTAAATTTTTCATCAGAAGTTCATTTTCAGATGTATTTTTTATATTTTGAAAATTGTTATGGTATGATTCAAGTGTATTAATTACCTTCAGTCGAATAGAGTTTTGATTTTTAGTAGGTAATTTGGAAATTCCTTTTTCTATTTTTGTAATAACATTGAAAATTTGAATTTGATCTACGTTATTTATTTGTATCGCGTGTTTTGGATCTAAATTGAGTATATTGTTGACATACTCTGGTATTTCTGTTCTTGTTGTATTTATTACATTATCATAAGATGATGATTTTGAAAATTCTATATTTATTTGTTCAGCGTAAAGTTTGTTGAATTTTCTTATTTTCTTGAGTTTATTTTTTCCAGTGAGAATATTAATTTTTCTAGTTTCATTCTGTTGAAAATTTTCGAATATATGAGTTGGGCGAGTATTTTTTAATGATTGTGTTAGATTTTGTATTATTTTTGTGGGTGTTTTTATTTCATTTGTTGTATATGTGATAATAAGGTTGATAGTTTTTTGTATATATTTTTTGTTAAGATCTTTAAATTTTCTGATGAGTACTTACAATTTAGGTTGATATGGTTTCTGTTCAATTTCAGGAATGTGGGGCATATTTCATTATGCTTGCATCTAAGTAGGAATATTCTTCTTGATTGTAGGTTTATTTGGTTTTTATTCAAATTGGAGAGGCGTTCAAGTTTGATTTTGGCTTGATATCCATATTTTTTTTTTTTATTTAAAGTTTAGTGTGCTTCGATAACATTGATCATTAGCACTACGGTACATTTTTACAATTTTTATATTATATCACAATCAGATTAATTTGAGAAGGTCAATGTTCTTCAGAAATCCGATGGTAGACTCCAGCTTTTCGGACTCCTGTCCTAGGGCCTGTTGTAGGGTAGTCGTCAAACCAGCCCGTTCCCGTTGAAGTTGATACTTTGGACAGTTCAGAAGGATGTGATTGACATTCATACTTTGATGGCATTCCGTACACATTGGAGCATTTTCTTTTCTGAGCAAATAAGTGTGAGTGAATCTGGTACAGCCCAGTCGAAGTCGAGATATTTTGACTTGGTGTAGCCGATTGCTCGGTAGAGTCATGACTTGAATTGGATTTGGTTTTATTTGCTTCAAAAACGTATTTGTTAGTAACCAATCTCTTTTCCATAAACATTCAACTTTGTATGATGTATAAATTTTTATATCTTCTATTGTATGAATCTGGAGCCATTTGTTTACGTTTTTGGATGCCCATTTTGCTGCAACATCTGCCTGGCAGTTCCCATCAATTCCGGTATGTGACGGTGTGTAAATGAAGATGATTCTACTACCAGCATTTTCAATTTGTTGCCGTAGGTTGTTAATCTTATTCACAATGTCATTGTTGTCATATATTCTCTGGAGTGACTGTATTGCAGACAGAGAATCTGTGCAGAGACAATATTTCTTCGCTGAGGTGTTGTCGTCCGAAATGTAAACCAGTGCTTCATATATGGCCATCAGTTCACCAGTGAATATGGAAGACTTATCTATGCGGTACATATTTATAATAGTTGGAGTAACCACTGATAATCCAATATGATTATTAGCTTCATTTTTGGAAGCATCCGTATATACAAAAATGTATTCTCTATATTTGTCCAAATATCCGGCAAATATCCTTCGTATTGTTGAAAGATGGACTTCTTTCTTATTGTACTCTGTAAGTTGTAGTTCAATTTGTGGGTTTATTCTGGTCCAAGGTGCAAAGAGTAAATCAGCGTGCATGATGTTCGGTATTTCATAAGTAATCTTTGCTAAGTGTCTATTGAGTCTTTCATGAAATGGAGGAGTTATATTTAAGTTCGAAGCGTATATTGATGAAAAACGAGTTGACTTTACGATGGATTTGTTACAATGATTTTGGATAGATAATATTTTAGCTGCATATACTATAGAGGCTGTTTGTATTCTATATTCAAGAGGAATTTCACCAACCAAAGCTCGGAGGGAGATCGTAGGAGTGGTTGGAAATGCACCCACCACAATTCTCAGCGCTTTATTTTGGATTGTTTCGAGTGTTTTAAAATAACTTCTTCTTGATGTCGAATGAGCCAATATACCATATTCAATTTTGGATCTTATCAAGCATCTGTATATTCGTAGAAGACAGTTCAGATCTGCTCCCCATTGTTGTTTTCCCAGGATTCGGAGTAAGTTAAGGTCTTTATTACAACGTTTCTTGATATTTTCGATGTGTTTCTTCCAATTCAGCTTTCTATCCATATGAATACCCAGATACTCGATACTGTCTGTAAACTGTAGTCGCTTCCCGCTCATAGTAAGAACTGGATAGGAGATGTTCTTCTTAGTAAAAATCATGCACTTAGTTTTCTCTGCAGAAAACTGGAAACCGCTTGATCCAGACCAAGAAACCAGCGAGTCTAAACCGTCTTGAATGAGTTTCGTTAGAAGTGTTATGTCAGATCCTTTCGAAAAAAACGTAAGCTCATCTGCAAAAATTAATGCTTTAACAGGTAACTTGAAACAGGTCATCACGTCATTGACTGCTATAAGAAAAAGTATCGTGCTGAGGACACTCCCTTGTGGGACGCCATTTTCTTGAACCCTTAGAGTTGACTTGTGACCGCCAAAAGACACCCTGAATATGCGGTTTTTCAAAAAATTTTCCACGAAGTTTAAAATGTTTCCAGTTATTTTCCATTTACGAAGTGTCAGTGCTATTTTATGTTTCCAAACCATCTCAAAAGCCCGATGTATATCCAAGAAGACAGCAAGCAATATATGTTTACTTGCAAATGTTTCATGTATCAAGGACTCTAAGTGAACAATATTATCCAATGTTGATCTTTTTTTTCTGAATCCGTTCTGAAATAAGGATAACAAATAATTTTTCTCTATATACCACTGTAGGCGTTTGTTTATTATTTTTTCTAATATTTTGCACATAGTGCAGGTTAGAGAAATCGGTCTATATGATTTGGGATCGTTTTTGCTCTTATTCGGTTTGAGAATTGGAATTATAGTTGCTTCTCTCCAAGTTTCTGGGAAAACGTTTTCGCTCAAAATTCTATTATATATATCAAGTAATAATAACTTCCCTGAATTTGGCAGATTTCTTATAAAAGCATATGGTAAATTATCATGACCAGGACTGGAATCAGGAGTTTGTCGAAGAGTTTCTACTAATTCCTCGTATGTGATTTTCAAGTTCAATGGATTCTCTTCATCATTTTCTTCTATGTGTGGTTTGAGTTCTTCGCTTATTTTGTAATTTAGAAATTCTCTTTCATAGTTGTTGTTGCTAGAGTTACTTTCGTAGATGTCTGCGAATTTTTCTACAATCTCTTTCCTATTCGTTAAAATATTGTTGTCACTCTTTAAATAGGATATTTCGTGAGCTACAGACTGTCCCCTCAACAGTCTCATTTTGGTCCATACCTCAGAAGCGCTAGTATTAGTATTGATAGACGACACATAGCTTCTCCAAGAATTTGTTTTGCTTTCCTTCATTATGTATCGAGCTTTCGCTCGTAATTTCTTATACTCTACAAGATTCTCTACAGTAAAACAATTCTTTAATCTATTGTAAGCGTGTTTTCGGTTCCTGTTAGATAATTCACATCTTTCATTCCACCAAGGAACTTTTCGACGACTGTTTCCCACCCAAAATATTTTTTTAGTTGACTCGGTTCCTGCTTGATTTAAGATCTCTGTAAATTGAGCAATAATATCATCGATGTTCAGATATATATCAACGGAAGTTATATGTGTTTCGACGAAGGTGGCATATTTTTTCCAATCGGCAGAAGTTAAATTCCACCTATCAGAGTTTTGTGGTTGTGCATAAGGAATATTCCTTTGAATACTGATTTCCAGCGGTAGGTGATCACTTCCATATAAGTCATCGAGGGGTTTCCAACTAAGCAGGTGTTCTACCGTAGGATCACACATCGTGAGGTCTATTGCAGAAAACTCCGCTGTGATAGGATTGAATCTTGTCCCCGTTCCATTATTTAATAGAATCAAATTATTATTGTCCATGAAAGATTCCAGAACTTCACCTCTCCGGTCTGTTGTAGTACTACCCCAAATGGTATTATGTGCATTGAAATCGCCGAGAATAATATGGGGCTTTCTGTTCTTCATCAGGTTCTGTAACTCATCAGACGAGAAATCCTGACTGTTTGGCATATACAAATTCAGTATTCTGAGTTTCTTCTCGTAGTATTGTATTTCAACAGAGACAGCTTCTAACCTGGTAGAGATATCAACAGTTGTTGTTTCGAAGGAATCCTTAACATATATGGCTACTCCTCCACTAGCACGATTTGATATTCTATTTTTATGGAAACATTGATATCCTCTGATACTGAAATGGAAGTCATTCTTGAAATTGGTCTCTTGAAGACAAATTATATCGGGGGATAGATTTTTCACAATTATTTGTAATTGTTCATATTGGGTTTTAAACCCATTAATATTCCATTGAAGAATGAATTTAACTAATAGGTGGTTTCATAGTCTGACTGATTATTGTCACTCTCTGAAGTTGAAGTCTGTAGTGTTTGTGGGATATTTAGCTGTGTTCTGATTTTCTTTTGTATTCTTGTGATTCGATTTTTCAGACTTCTTTGTTTGCAATGAGGATATAATAATGATAACATATTCAGTAATCCAGGTATGTCATTTGTGTAATCTTGTGCTATGCTAACTGGGTCACTGGATCCGAAGGAATTCCGTAGAAAACTGGATATCTGATTGAAATTCAAAACACACTGAGTGGCATTGTCTTGTAGGTACTCTTTAATAGGTTCCATTTGATCCTCGAAGCTTGTTGTTTCCTTAGAGACTTTATTTTTCTTATGTTTGTTTGCTTTTTCAAAATCTATTTGGTCCATAGTCTGTTCTGGTGTATTGGGTGTGCCTGGTGTGGTTGGGGAAGGGGCTCTTTTACGGCTTTTAGAGTTGTGGGGTTGTTCCTTATGTTGTACGATATCCAGCGTCATTTCTGTAGAAACTTCATCTGAGGAATGTGGTGCAACGATTGGTGATGTTGTATCTGTTATTTCGTCAATTATCTGTTGATTTGATGTCTCAATATGGTTCTCCTTCAGATTATTTATGTTTGGTTGGTTTACATTTGAACAATTCTTAGCTATATGTCCAGGTTTTTTGCAAACGAAGCATGTAACAGCATCGAAACTCAGAAAAATACGTTGCGAAATATGTTCATGTATAATATCTATAAAATTGGGAAGTTCAATCTCTTCATTAGGAAAGACATATAGTTGGCGACGGAAGCTAAGAATGTGAGAAAATTCGTCCCCTTGAATACCTGCTCTTAAAAAATTCATGGGTGAAGCGAGTTTATATCAGATTTTTTGTATTTCCGTTTCTAGTATATCATGCGGAATACATAAGTTAACATTGGATAGTATAATACGTTTTGCTGGCGTTACCAATCTTCTCACTCCTACTTCATTGCCTTGGATTTGTATTGTATCGTTTGCTATTATTTTATCAACTAATTCACTGCTGCTTAGGTAAACGCATATTCGGTTGTTAGAAATTTTGGATATAGCTATAATGTTTTTTGCCTCAACTATATCTGCTATAGCTCGCACATAGTCAACTTTATTCAACTCATTGATATGATTTAGTATAATTGCTGGATCTTTTTTTGGAAACTGAGAGTTCTTTAATACTTGTGAAAATTTTTTACTTTTATCTGAATTTGATGCACCCCTGTACTCAGAAGTGGACATCATATTATCTGATGTAGAATGATTCATCAGGTTGATAAGATTGATCGCATCAGGTGTTGGCGGAAAAAATTATCGCAATTATCATCTTAGAGATAACAGATATACGGTTTTCAAAATTCTCAGTTGTTTTGATGATGAAAGGAAGATAGAAAATTTGATTACCTTTCAAAAATATTCTCCTAGGAGACGGTAGTATACCTAGTTTCTATAATAATCAATCTTTCAATTGAAATAATAGGATTTCCCAATTTTGGCACTTGAAACTCCGAATAAACGATTAATATGTTTACAACTTCAACACACGTCCGTTGACCATGAAAACTCAAAAGTGAATCATATCCATATTGTTCTTCTATATTCTTGAAGAAATTGAAAAGTCCAGACATAATGTTCGTAAGTTATGAAAATTGCTTTATTTCAGCTAGCATTATATTTCTTGAAACTGATTTATTGCCTGTTTAAGATATTTGATTTTGAAAGTTTTTAGCAATAACAGGCTTCTCTTGATATGAAAAAGTTGATTTTTGTTAACGTTTCGTTGTTATATTAGAACTTTGTCAAAACTAATGAATAATTGAATTTATGAGTGAGTAGGTATAGATATCAAATGTCAAACTTATTTTTTAGAAAAATCAAATTAGTTTTTTTGTGTCAAAAATTGCTAAAAACTTTAGAAATAAAATATCTTGAACAGGCAATAAATCAATTTCATATATATATATATATATATATATATATATATATATATATATATATATATATATATATATATATATATATATATATATGTTCATACCGCTCCCAAAATCTACTCGTTACCAGATTTATATTTTTATGGTGGAAGTGAGGCAAGAGGGGAAGGCAGTTGGTAGTTACCAACTGTGTCGAAGTGTCAATGGCTAGTTTGTCTTTTAGGTTATCGCTCATCCAAACAAATGAAGGTTTTGTTTGAATATTATGGAATTTGTGAATTGTATGGTCGAAATATTGATAATGATATTGTATATTGTGAATATATTTCGTTATAAATATATGTCGAGGTGTTAAGATCCATTAAATCTGGATGTAATAACTACTAGATGAATAATAATCTGCTACTTCATGAAATGATTTTCTGAACTAAAGTAGTGATTAAAATATTTCATTGAATTTATTATATTTCAGGATACACAATTAAGAGCTTATATTGAATTGAATATGTTACTATTGAGTAAATATTTCAGAATCCTCTAGGTTAAAATTGCTTCGGCTTATGAATATTGTATTGTGCTACATTCTACCATGGAGTTAATTCATAGATGCAAGATACCTCATAATTGTCTATTATATAATTATCATACTTCGACTAGAAAAGAGAAACAATATATATTTCAAAAAATAAATTAAGTATCAAGACAGAGAGAATAGTGAGAAAAGATAAAATTCGTTGGAAAGGTTTGTATTTATATAGTTTGTTCTTATGTTACCAGAAATATTCATTGTAGTTTAAATTGGCTTACTACATAATTTCCATTTGATAAATTGACTACACACTATCCCAGATAATCAAATACTAGAGTACTTATATGAAAAATAAATTGAAGTGGTTTAAAATATATTATTGGGTCCAAGCAGTTTCACACATGATACAAAATACGATATTGCAAATTGAATACCATTATGTTGTTAACCTTTCAGCAAAGAGTAGTTGTACTCATTATCTCATTTGTTTTGTGGTAATTCATTGTTCTAGGTCATATAGAAAGAATGCATTGTTTTGAAACAAATCTACAGTAGTTTCTACATCTAGCTATATAGCAACTGAATTGAATGTTCAGAGCTAAAGCGTCTATTTCTATGTTTGATATGGTCAATAAGTGTATTTGATAGAATAGTACTGATTATAATAGGTGTTTTGTAGAATTACTTGACAGAATATTGTGATGAAACATGCAATGTTCAACATTAAGTCAGGATCAATATACACACAACAGTTGTTTTCATTATTTTATTCATTTTGTGGTAACTAATTGTTCTAGGTCATATAGAAAGAATGCACTGAAGAAAACACATCTATATTTGTTTATACATCTAGGTATATAGAAGCTGAATTGAATGTTCAGAGCTAAAGCTGCTATTTGTATGTTTAATATCATCAATAAGTGTATTTGATAGAATACTACTTATTATTATAGGTGTTTCGTAGAAATACTTGCCAGAATAATGAATGGAACATGCAATGTTCAACATTAAGTCAGTACCAATATACTACACAATTGAGATTGAACTTTTACTTACCTCTTGGTGAAACATGATTGAATAAAAATTCAAATCAAACTATTGGCTTTATGCGTCATTAATTTGTGAAACATTAAGTCAAGAGTTTGATTTGAATTCTTACTACACAATTCATTAATCAAAAAATTGTGTTAGTTACGAGCTTCATTCTATTATAAATAATTTAATCTCAATTTAGTATAAACAATTTAACAATAAAATATCTAAAACACAATACTTCGATCATAAAGATAAAAAGATGTTAGAACAATTCTTGCTGAATTGAAAATTCAATACAGTAGTGAGAGATGATTCAAAACAGTTTTAACTGTAGTAAAATATTGTTATTGAGACTAGTAGAATAGATACATGATAACTGAACAGAATGATAATTGTATATTATAAGGAAAAAGAACAAGAAAACTTCTATTCATTGATGTTGCATTATGTATTTTTTTAAAAATTATGGCAGACTTGAATAAGCAGATATGACCTGAGTAAAAGTTGAAAATGTTTTCCATAAAACATAAAATTCAGTGGAATATATACCAATGGGTGAAATATTTATGTTCTATTGATGTATTTTATATATTTATTCGTTTAGAAAATGGAATACCAACAATAGCATCCACACATTGAAAAATAAAGAAATGATAATGCATATATAACTAATACTTCACACATGCATATATAATTAATCTCTAACTAAATCAATGATGAATACTTAAATAAGCATTTGTGATCTGAGTGAAAGTTGGAAATATTTAACATAATCCATCATAAAATTCAGTGATATATGACCATTGGGTGAAATATTCATGTTCTATTGATGTATCTTATATATTTATTCGTTTAGAAAATGTAATACCGACAATTATGAAACCAACAATAGAATTCACATTGAAAATTAAAGAAATGATAAAGCATTTATCACTAACACATCTTACATTGCATATATAATTATGCTCTAACTAAATCAATGATCAATATATATTATATCCATATATATTATTTTCAATATTTAATACAATAAGAAATGATAAATTTTTCAATTATATTCAAAACTGAGTTAGATAACTGCAACCACCTTATATTATTGCATTGAGATGATAAGTGTAGCTAAATTACTGAGTTAGTGTTGAAATTTATCATTATTTATGTCTTTTCCTATACCCTTGTTCTGTATACCTTGTATTCTGTATATATTTTTTCATGAAAATGTTGGAAAAAAATTCAGCACAAATATCGTTCAGGTAAAACGAAATGATTGCATTTTAATATTTTAGATGAAAATATATACAATCTGAAAAACAAATTGTATAATTAACGTTTTTGAACAACAATTCCGAAAATTTTTATGTGTTCTCCTGGGACTAAACTAAAACAGCAAGTTCATATAATCATACCAACATCCCAAGAAGTTGTATAAATGATTTTCTAAAACTTACACCTGACAATAATTTTCTGCCAAGCCACTTAATGCTAGATAAGTAGCTAAATCGTAACATATGTCATAAGATGAAATAAGTTGATTAGAGCTCAATTGAAGTTGCAAAAACTCAATCAGCACTTCATAATACATTTTTACATATATTGAATAACTTACAGCAAACAAACAAACCAAATAAAGGAGTGAACTTGTTGGTGATTTTCAAATGAAATAAAACATGATAAGAAAACTTCATGTTCATTCGCAATTAATTCAGTATTTTTTGAAATGCAATTGATAACTGCAACAATTCGAAAACGAAAGCTTGACAATGAAACAATTGGGTTTACAAAATCAGCTTCAGTCAAAAATTTATATCTTAAGGAGGAAGAAGCTGCAAGAAAACCTCCTTGGGGTTTTGAACCATTGTTACAAGTCTTAAAATTTAGTGATTTTGGTTAGCTGACTGACCTTTTCTGTCTCAAATCAAAATGCTATATTTATTGCATGTTCAGAAATATAAGGGCGAGGTGAAAAATTTCCTCTGTTGTTAGAGTCAATTCTGATTTTTATTCAAACTTCCACATTTCTCCTAATGAGATCATTTTTTTCTTTTTACTATGCAGTGAGACAAAAAAGCTTAACTTGACTACCACAGGATCGGAGGAAAATTCAATGTAGTAATGAACAAAACTTCTAAAAGATATTCAGTCTACACTATCGAATGTGAAGAAATATAGAACTTTATAATTTGAGAAAAATTGATTTAAGTAAATTTTAAAGTTTATAATCGTTAAAATCTGTCAACGAAAGTCCAACTAAAGTACATTCATCTTTGAAGATAAATATATTATATATAAATGTATAATATATGTGAAGTATTGATACTTCTAGAGAAAAGGAAGTTAAAATTCCTGGTGACTCATTTATACTTTGCTTACAAAATTACCCAGCATGAAGAAGTAAATAAATATGTATAAAAGAAATCAATCGTGAAGTGTTATTTTTTACACATTTCGAGTATATAATGCAATATATAATAACTACCTAATACTTTAGAAAATTTTCGAACCATTTTATAGAAAAGGTTCGAAAATGAACAGCTATGAAAAACCAAATTTGTTTTTAACCCTTAAAAACTAAAAATAGACGTTAGCCACCAAATTTGAACGGACAATGAAGCTCCAGGTGCCAATAAGATTGTGTTTAGATTTTTGATGTGGAACATGTTCAGGTAATCAGGTTCTTGGTGTAGGTATCATCTGCAATCAGAAAAATATGTGTATGAAAAATAATCGATGAGGACAGTAATACCATAACAATTACAATCAGTATTCTGATTTTATGTAGGTTATAATGCTATTCCTGTATTAAGTCCAACTAGTAGTAAATTTTCAAATTACATAATTTCTCCACAAAACTACTCGAGATTGCTTCAATAATTAAATTAGATTACTTCAGTTATTAAATTATCTGGCTGTCGTTCGAAAGTCAAACCTGATGAAGTTATAAAATCATCAAAATTTGCAGAAATTCCTTGCGCATTTTTTTCATCGAGCAAATTTATAGGAGCGAATATCTTTCACCAATATTTTTGCACTAGTCTTTTTGCATCTGTTATTTTGGATCTCTATACCATGATCTATGTGTCCTACAATCTAACGACTTACTAATTTTTTTTTCACGAATATTCCACATCCAGGGGCATATTTCTTTTGTTTTTTTGTAACTTATTCACATCATTTCATTCATGATCTCTGTCAAGAATTCCCTTGTTATTATTTGCCATTTTATTGTTGATATATTGGCATCAAGAGAATGAAATTATGCAGATGTTTTCATCCGTCATTTTTTCTCAATTTTTTTATGAATTTTTTGCATCTGAACAAAATTCATCATGGTCCACAAGAACAGAAACACAAGCATTTATATTTCAACAGTAAAAACTAAATATTAGGAACGGTTCCAATTGAAAATATTTAATTTATTCGTCATGCCTATTGATTGTTGAGTGTTAGAGGCATAAAGCCGTATTGAATAATATAGGTTGAAAAAGTGATTTTATTGAGTAATAAGTTATAATTGAACTAAATTTTTCGAGTCGATGAAATGAAGAACAAAATCACTAAATAACGAAAAATACCTGATGAATTGATTACTTACCTGCTTCCAAATTTTCTTTCACCAAAGGTTCAGTACTTAATAGAGTTGTTAATCAATGTCTTTCAAATTTTTTCTGCAACCAATTGCAAAAAAGGAACAAAATTTTTTCCTCCATAATATTTCCATGATAATAATTGAAGGTGAAACTTGCGTCACCTAAAAATACATTGAATAACAAAAATAGTATACCATAGACTTAGTTATTTAATTAGTGAATAATTTAATTAAAAGTAATAGATAGCAAAGATCATTCATTTTACGTATCAATCAGACATGAGAAACATTCTTGATGGAAAATTATCAATGTCGTTACTTGAACATAAATTACTAGGGTGTACTTTCAGAAGGGATATAAATCGGAAAGGCACTTAACTAAAACGAATACAACGAAAAGTACTAATTTGTTGAAGTTATTCATTTTTTCCGGTCACCCGAGACATTATTTCTCAGCATTGCTGGAGAATATACTTTTTTGGCTTGTCAAATAACATGAAATAATGACCCTTAATGGAATAAATGCGATTTCAATTGTAAGCTCTGTTAGGATATTCATTACACGTTCGAATGTAGGGCTGAATCGATTCGAAAAAAATGATTGAGAAATAAGCAATAAGAATAATTTTTTATGAAATGAATTCAAACATTTCCCATAAAGTCATGAAATAAATGGAGCTCGTATAACAAACATTCGTATTGCTATTAATTATTGGAAGGCACATAATAATCTAATAGTGAGAAAAATCTAAAAGTTCAACTGTTTGAAAAATAGAAGGGTTAATAAAAACGGAAATAAAAGTTGGTAAATGAAATATTATCCAGAAGAAACTGATTTATAAACAATAGTTTGGGTTATATGATTTATCATTTTTTGACCAATTTTTTTCAACGCTAAAATTCTGAATTGTATTATTAATACAATTACAAACATTTACAAAAATGTAAATGTTTCATAGATATCCGAAAATTCATCAATGAAAGAAAATATTTGATATAATTAATGTCGTGCAAGTACTTACCCGTTTTTTTCTGTAGAATTTCACGATAAATTTTCATCGGTTCATAACTCAACTTTCACAAAACTGCTAAACAATGGTATGTTATATTTGACTGAAAGAGAATGAATTTCACAAACATTCACGAAAAATACAATTAAATTATTTCACAAGAGTTTCGTGTAACACGCTTAAAGTTAGACTGGCTCGGTAAAATATACCTACACATATTTGTACGAGGTCACTTATCTCCAGATGTTCTCAAGTGCCCTACGAGTGAAAATACTAATATGGATCTCGGACCGTATGGTTGTTGACATTATACGTAATAAATAATGTCAACAAGTATCGATTACCTACTAATGTAATCAATACAACAATTAGTTCAGTTCGTTGGATATTTTCTGAATTCAAATTTTTCGTGAAAGAATAATTTAAAAAATCTCGAGAAATCTTTGCGTCTTAATAGATCGTTAGGGGTCGTACGAGACAAGGTCTGTTTCGGCAAATATAAAGCAATGGGAAATCATGATGAAAAATAAGAGAAATCTGTAATTTATTCCAAATTAGCTAGTATTTTGATGCCTAAACCATTTCGCACTCATAGTGTGAATAAGTCAAAATTTCATTTAAACAGACTTGCACAAATTATTTGATTGAAATGCAAATCTCATATCAAAGTAATGAAGCAGAATCCCTTCAATTTTTTCGGGTATTTCTGAAATGGAAGTTTTGAAGAGGAATAATTCGAGAAAATATGGTGTATTTATTTCTTTATTTCCGGTCAATATTTAATTTTTGAAAGAGCTTAATAAAAATACTTTTAATTTTGAATTATTGATCTAATAAACAGTAGGGGATTCAAACGATAGTTTTACTTGATCTACATTGTCAAGAAATGAAAATGTGTAATAAAATGTTAAATTTATACACAATAAAAGAGCCTTGCTTCAATCGAATAATCAAATATCGGTTAACTGCTCATTATATTGTGAATTCATGCAACCAATCCCTTATAAAACAAAACTTTCGATCTGCTTCAGCATTACGAAGTACAGTTCATACTCGTCAAACTCATGGGGAAACGAACTATATAAGTGCATCGTTCGAACGTAAAATGTTTCATAAAATATAGAATATAATATCGATTATTTTCCATAGTACCTACCAATGAAATCCTGTCGAAAAAATTCTATGAAGATATAATTTTATTCGATATTCATTGTTGTGTTAATTAATACATTTTGAATAAAAGTGATGAATTGCCATGTGTCCGTACTCTAGAAATACATTTTTTTCAAGTATATTTCCACTGAATTTGAATGGAATACAAAGTTCGTTCGAAAAAAAAGGTGAATTTCGAATTTTTTTTAAAAGTATTCAATTATTTATAAATATCCATTTTATTTCCTTCAAAGTAACCCCCTTCAGGTATAGTGCTCTTATGGCAGCGCTTCTTCTAATCCTTGAAGCTCTGAAATGCGCTATTCCGATTTTATGTCATCAATTGTGACTTTCCTTTCATTGATTGCTTCAGTCATTGGGAAAAGGAAAAGAGCAAATCTGGTCAATACGGTGGTTGTTTTTGTCCAAACAATCACTAACAAGCATTGATATGTGAGCTGGTGCATTATCATTCTGATTCCTATCGTTTGAGCCGTACTGCTTTACGCAAACGTTGAACAACTTCCTTGTAGTAATCCGTATTAACCGCATGAGATATTAGGAAGAACTCATGGTGCATCACGCCGTTGTAATCGAAGAAAACAGTGAGCAAAACCTTCATATTGGATCGAACTTGGCGTGCCTTTTTCGATCTAGGCTCTTCTGACCGATTCAATTGGGATTATTGGGCCTTTGTTCCGACGGCCTAACCATGTATTCACGTTATGTCACCAGATATGCCCTTTTTGAGCAAATCTGATGCAATACGAAAGCGACCTCGCTTTTGCTCAACATTTTGCAATTTCTTAACAAACTTCGCTACCTCACGTTCCATGTCCAAAACATCCGAGAAAAGTGCATGGCACGAGCCGATTGATATGCCAACGTTCTGTGCAACATTCCTACTAGGGATTTGACGGTTTCCAGAATCATTTTCGTGATTGGTTCGTTGTTTTCTTCGTTTTTTGAGGTGGTTGCAATTCCAGGATATTCTTCATCATCATCTCCTTCTCGAATATGCTTGTACCACTTATAAACAATTTTTTGTGACGAAGTAGATTCTCCGTATGCCACAATCAATATTTTAAATGCGTTGGAGCACTTTATTTCATTTTAACGTAAAATTTAATACAGATTATTTGAGCAATTTTTTTGAAAAGTAAAAAATCGAAATAACATATGAAGATCGTGACTAACCTTTTCAGTTGTCGCAAACAAACTTCTCATCTAAAAGGGCTGATAATTGCAACATATTTGAAATACCACCTTAACAAAAAAAATTTTGATAATCGAATGTGTACAGCCTGCAAAAATTCGAAATTCACCTTTTCTTTTGAACAGTCCTATTATGCAGTTGGAAAAAATTCTTACGACAGTATGATATGTTTTGAAAAATTGCAATTTGTATATCTAGAAAAAAATAACGTTTGTCTTTCAAAGAATTTTAGTCTAAGGAGTTACTGTGAAAAGTCCACTGTGAAAAAGATGTAGCAGATGAAGATACGATAAAGTCCTATTTTGATAAAGCAGTTGAAAGCAGCAAACTTAGTTTTTTTTTGTTTTCTGCGATAAACATTTGCAGTTATTGTATTAATGAGAATATTTGAACATTAGTCGTTTCAAATTCGAATTCTAATACTTTCGATTGATATCATGTAAGGAATCGATCTAGTGAGCAGACATTTCTTCCTAAAAAATTTGGATTAGAATTTTTCTGTTTGATAACAACAATGAAATAATTTACAATTAGCTGAACTTTCAAATCACATTTAGAGAAATTGCAGTTTTCCATCTAATATGTAATTGAATTAAGGGTAATCATTTATTATATTCACTCAAATGCTATATTTTTTTGTTGGTTATGTTGTTTTTCATTACTTGAACCACAGATAATTCAGAACGTTTATATTAGTCATTATATGAATATAAAAGATATCTTTACCGGCAGATGTTTATATAGTTTATACAGCATATTTATCATAATAAGAATAAGTACAGTGTAATATGCTATTTCACAACTAAAAATTCAATGAACTTAAAATCATATACCTAACTTTTTCGAATTTCAAGACAAATACCCCTATTCAACCTTGTAGCTTCTGGCGGAAAACAAATCATATGAATATAAAGCAAACGGGCATCTGAAAAATACGAGTACCTAGTTCACTTCTTTTTATACATCAATTATTTTTTGATAAAACGAATCATATTTCGATCTTGTATTGTAATACTTTGAAACACCAACTCAAAAATCAAATCGAAAAATCAATTTTCTGTAAATCGATCATTGAGACTCGAATTTTTACGTTTATCGATTCAATATTTGGATTTGAATCTAAGTGAAAATCGATAACGAATAAATCGCCCTTCCCAAACTTGAAACACATCCACGCCTATATTGGTTTTCGTATCTGAGTTCAGATTTTTTTTTCATTTCGTCATATACGTCATCATAACGTTTCTGAGGTAATGAACTGAAGAACTAGAGCAGTGATTCTCAACCACTTTGCTGCGGTACAGTTAAATGACGCGAGATTCTTCAAGTGTACCTCCAAATTAACCTGATACTCCCACGATGCAATTTCTAGATTTTCAAGTTGAGCACCTTAGAATTTATAGACCTTAAAATCGTACAGAAGACAAAATGTCGATGAACATCAACAATTCGTCCCAAAACAAATTCGTTACATTTGAATTTTTAGAAAAAATAAAATGAGTTTCACCCAGAATTCAGTTACCTTCTAATTATCTTTCATATTTTTCGAGCTTCCTGACGTTTGTCTCTGTTATTAGCTTCCCGGCTCTGCGCGTATAAAGAATGAATATTTTTGTTTACGGTTCACTAGCCTGATTAAGTTATGTAAACAAATATCCTAAAACAACGATAAAGTGCTATAATGATCCCAAGACCTTGACAGCAGTCAACAGAATTGTTGCATATATAATTTTCAACTCAGATTTCAGTTTGATGAATTCCCAACAATGATAAAAATTAACAGTTTCGTTCGCAATAGTTAATATTCATTCGGAGCCCTTATATTTGCGATTTTCAATTGGAAACGAGCATCTGAAACTATAGACATTCTCACATTTTAAACGAAAAAGAATCGGATTAATACATGAGTAGAAATAAACATTCAAATAAAACTTCACAAAGGTACACCTAAAAAATTATAGAAAAGCTATTTTATGGAATAGGAGCATAATTAAAGTTTTGAATACTCGAAAATTATATTATTTCTCTGCTCTGTTGCAACTTTTTTTGCCCGCAATCTCAAGTCAGATTTTTCGTACTGAAAATTCTCGAAAAATATGGGGCTGTTATAACTTAAGTCACCAACACCTGATGAACAAGACAAAAAACCCGGACATTCAAGCGAAATATGTTTTTTTCACGACATATCTGAAAAAATATTTTTTGCAAACAAAATAAAAACATCGTTATAAATTTTCAATTTTCATTCATTCATACAGTGTGCCATTGAAATCGACTTCATTTTATGTAACCCCAACAAATAATAGACATTTTTAAAGAAGCACTCCTTCTGTTGTATTATGGTAACAAAAATAACTAAAGCGCTTTTTTCAGGTACCAATCAAATTATTATATGATACTTCTAATGACTAATACTTGATAATTTTGAAAAAAAAAACTACTACACCAATGATACATCTAGTTCTAGTTCTCATACATCTAGTAAGATAGCCAAATCCCTATAATATTGTTTCAATTGTAAATATAAATTATTTCAAGTAAGTTCTAAAACTTTGAATTTTAGGGAGATCAAGTTTTTTCAAACTATTTTGATTTATGTTAGTTCTCCCAATTTTCAATGAAATATCTTTCTGTTCTAACAAGAATTTGTAAAAGATCGAAATTTTTTCAAAGAGATCAAATAAAAGATTTGATCATAGACCTAAAATGAGCCGTTAAGCGAGTTTCTTTATTCCGTCCATTGATACGTGACTAGTGAAAACACTTTCTGTCGACGCATTGTGTGCAGATATACACAAAATAATACTATACGATTTTAAGCATTTCTGACTATAATGAGTGTTTCGAAAAAAAATAAGCCATAGATGAATTGCGCTATGAAATCTTATCGCCGTCAATAAGGTCCATGCTATGAGCGTTTGTATATTCGTCAATCAGCTTCGTGTCATCGATTTCGATGTTAATTTCCTTGAGAAAAGGGACTGTTCTTTTCGACATCAGACCATGGGGTACTTGCAATGATGTTAAGTAACATCATCCAGTTAAATTGGTCAAAGTGTTCAATTGGTTTTTCAAACTTTTCTATGTGGGAATTCATTGCTATGTAAAAAATGTAAAATACTTTGAAATGGTTTTTGGTGTTTTCATCTTGTTCGTTCGAAATATTTTGTGCCTTTGGAAACAAAAAATTTTCTTTCATTCTGTCTTCTAACGTTTTATTCAGATACGCAAATACGATTCTGTTTTCGATTTTTCACTTTTTTCCAACTTTTCGATATTCGAGATTAGAGAACGTACATCACTGAATACATTGGAAATATATATGCCTCTGACAGTGGGTCTTCAAAAAATTATTTGATCGGAATGGGTAGTCTATCCAAGCTTTTAAAATAAATTTCCAAGGCCTCGAACATTTTCTAAAACCTTCCGATTGCAGAAAAATTTGTCGCTCAACTAAAAAAAAATTGGATTTCCCTGACAAAAAAAAATTGTACGGTTTAGACACGGTCACTTATTAAAAGCCGCTGCTGGACAGCCCCTGGACTCCCTTCGAAAAAGACAAATCTGGGAAATCCCGGACGGATAGCAACCGTAATAATTAAAGATGACCGAACAGTAGAGGATTTGATAATATTAGAATTTCAATTAGCCACCCATTTTCAATCATCACTATTCATTTGTGATTCAAATCTTCAAAGATAGATTAGAATTATGTAATAATATAAAAAATACTCGAGAATCTTTGCACATCTCTATTAATATGAGTGAGTTGAAATACATATTGAAGTGAGTTGAAATACAGTTCAGTATAATTTCGAATTAATTGAATATAATAATTCTCGGTCACTTCCGAAAAATCTTTTTGTCAGGGCAAAATTTCAAAAGTATTTAAAAATCCTTGTCTCTTATAACCTGATAGGACAGGAATGATAAGAAATAAAGGCCTGTTATTGCCAATATAAAACAGTGTCAAAACAATAGGACTCATCTATAATGTATTCTGAATTCCAAAATTTCGATATTTGAGATATTTTGCACATTGGAATAAATATCTTCAATCAGAATTCAAATTTTAAACAGAGTTTTACAAATTGTTCCATTTTTGGAAACGCATCTATCCTCAATCAAAATAGTCGCCGACTTCATGATAAACATCGGTTTACCAAATAGATATTAAATGCTAGAATATTCATGTTCTTACATGTTACTCCTGTATTGAGAACTGCATCTCATGCAACATTTTACAAATTGAACTTGCTTACTTATGAACTTTAAATTGATAAAATGAATGAATCAACAACTGTTGATTCATAGAAACAATATCTTGATCCAATCATTTGTGTTAAGTCAAAAAAATTGCGAGAAAACATAGAAATAGAAGCAGAAATAATGGACATGAAAAAATTTTACGTTCCTTGACCTGAATTCTATTGAAGTTATATTACATTCCTCAAAATATAGTGATTTAGTTCATTTTATCACTTTTCAAAATGGGAATCACCTACAGTATTACAGATATTGCTACTTGAATAACGGCAAGTTGAAGAATTTGTTTAATGCTAATCTTTTGCATGTGAAGAATTTCAGTTGAAAAACCTATGAAAACCTTCAACTGTTTACAAATTTGAATAGAAGATGAAGAAAACCTTTTGCTGTAAGATTAAATTTTGACCTTCATTCTAACTAATATTATTCTCTTATTATGGTAATGTCTTTTTTTATTATGTAATGAAAGACAAAAATCTCGCATGCAACTAGATTGGAGGACAATGCAAAATTGTCCTCCAACAATTTTGTTTATTTAAAATTCTGGAATATAATTTGGTTTTTACTATGTATTGGAAGAAGTGAACTTGGGCTAGAACAGGTACAAAGTATAACTACACTGATTCATTAAAAGTAATCAATATTTCAAATGATATGTGGAAATTCCTAAGGAAAAATTTTCCTGAATTGTATGCTTTTGATATACACTTTCTATAGATTTATATTATACATTATTTATAATATAAAAATAATTGATATTTTCAAAACATGAATGATGTTATATATACATTATTTCTGGAGTCCTATAAATTCATAATCTTTTGAATCGGACACCTATCTCATTTGAGTAACGTACATTCCTTTTCTAATCTTCAAAAACGAAACGAAAAAAAATGAAATTTTTTGACTCATTCATGAAGATCTAGGTGACTATGAATTATTTCTGCGCATTTTTGATTTGCAACATGTTGTTACATCTAGTCGTACACGTAGGGTATTTCGAAATGAGCATATTCGTGATATAAGTAATGAATGATACTACATAGGTACTATTGACTATCTTATACCGTTTTCAGTTATTCAGATTTTTTTAGTGTATTTCTGCTCAAAATAAACGTAGGTATGCAATTCATATTCGTAAAAAATATTAGAAAAGCTTCCTTCACAATTTGAATTATTTTTGCTTCATTAATGTTTTCAACGATTTTCTGCACCTAGGTATTCCGACTCTTCTATGAATAAGGAATGTTGTTTACGATTCACTCACGTATCCCTGATTAATTTATATAAACAGATACTCTCATAAGCGGTACAGTGCTACGATAATCAAACCGCTGATATCAGTCAATAGTTTTTTGCAATTTTTACGCTCAAATTCAAGTATTTCGAAAATATTGTGGTTTAAAACGTGTTTCACATTCGAACCCTCTATATAATCTAAAATAATCCCCACGATTTTTTCAAACATTTCTGAATTATTTCAATTGACCGAACAATTTATAACTTGATCAGAGGTAATAAGCTAGATGTGTTTTCATTGAATATACTATAACCTTTATGAAGCTATGAAATCATACCTAAATAACTATAAGAGACATCTATAATTCATTCTCAATTAGTAAACATTTTCATTTTTGAAATATTTCATAATTATATGAAAAAGTACTTTGCAGTCAAATATTCATTCTACAACATTGCATTCAACAGTATTGTACAACTTATTCATGTTGTAATTAATAGGTATATCAAACAATGAATATGAATATATTGAATTTAAATGACATTTTTACTTGATCTTTATTGAAAAATTATAAGTAAAGTAAAATATTAACTTGAGATATAATATAACACTTTCATCTTCAGCTGAAATAATCAAATAGCTGTAGATTGCTCATCTCATTATGCATTCATTCAATTACCTATAAAACGAACTATCGATATGCTCCTCTTTGTCGAAAAACACTCATAAAAGTCACGATTAGGTACCTATGTTGTACACAATCCTCTCGATAATTCATTATTATATTATAAGATACAGTAGATATAGTTGCGATAAATAAATGAAAAAACTGGTCAAAGAAGCTACTTCGTAATCGAGTAGAATCCCCTCAATTATTTGGTGATTTCTGACATTAATGTTAACTGTTCATGACGATGAACAGTTAAATGTCTGTTATTGTTGAACGATATTTTCAACATCTTCATACGTTTTTGTGTTACCTTGTCATAAAAACGAGAGACTTTATTTAGTCTTTGTTAATAAAATGCCTTGTGAAATCAGATGTTAACAAGAGACATCTAGAACATCTCGAAACACATGTTCTGAATTAGCCAAAATTTTGATAATCAAAATGGCTATTTTATAATCACGGAAAAAAAATTTCAGTCAAAATTCATTTTCGAAACCTCTTAACGTTAAATAATTGACGTCCATATGATGACCGTTAATTTCTTATTCTTTTTCCGCAGTTATAAATTACAATATGTCTTTTAACATCTGTTAAGAATTCGAGATCTACATGGTCGACAGTTCGACATGTCCCTGAACCTTCCAAGAAATTAACCTAATATTGAATCCATAAAACGATTGAAATGACGACGCAAGGGCGTATATAAAAGGGGGCCTAGGGGACCGAACCCTCCTCCTCGAAATCAGACAGTGTAATACAAAATTAACACATTTGCGAAAATGATGAGTCCAGCATAATGTTGAATTTTGACGAATAAACATATGTGAATTAGTGTGAGGGAACTTGTATTTTTGCAAGAAGAAAGAGGCCATAGTGATATTGGATCTCCCGCAAATTGTCATAGGACTTTTTATCCTATCATTTATATCCTCTTGATAATTACCAGGAAGTTATTGATGAATTCTGAAATACACTGAGAATCTTGAACTTTGTTCTGTACTATGTGAATATTGTTAACCTCACTAAGTCTTTATAACATAAAATATTTTTGAACGGTTTTTTTCCTTCACTTGTATGTACTTTGTTTCGCCTTTTTAAAACGAAATTGAAATTTAATTGTAATTTGTCCACTGAAATCGACCTCAAAAGCTAACGTGAAACAAAACTACTTTATTACCCCAATTACATATTATTACCTTGTTCTTGCCCCCCATCTCCAAAAATATTATGTATATCCGCCACTGGTGGGACTGGATATACTGTGCGTAGTGATATTAACCAGATGCCAACGAAACTCCTCTTCAAAAGGTGGTAAATCTTTATGAAGAATAATATGAATCGATGAAATGAAATTAACTGTGTGGACTTTAATTTTAAATGAAACTTCAATGAAGTACAAATCTTATAATCACTGAGTTTATTGCAAAAACAACTAATTTGACTTGTACTATTACAGTTTTATCAAATCTTTATCTCTTGATTTTGCCGTTATGGTTGAAAGTAGTTGTTTTAAAAATGGATTCAGTGTTTTTAACAATTATAACTGAAGTTTCAATTATTTATGCAGAATAGTCGAATTCAACCCTTCACGAAGAAAAATGTTATGAAATCTATGTTAATAAATTATGGCATACCAAAATTAATTATAGTCATGTACATAAGTTCAAATTTTTCTGATGAATGTACACGGTATTATCCCGTGTCGAAATGAAAAACACATCTCGCAACTCATAGTATAGTTTTGATACAAAAATATCATCAAACAGAATACCTACTTTTTTCTTCTCAAATTGGCAATTTATTAACTTATTTATTATTTATTTTTTAGAGCTCTTTGGATGATCTATTACACCTTTAAAATTCTTCAAAGAGTAAATATAATCGTATATCAGTAACAACAATCGAGGCCTTCGCACTGAATACTCCACTTTCATCACGCGAAATTGATGCGAATGTTATTTGCTTATTAAAACATAGTGTTTGGCAACTTTCAGAATTTTTTCAGTTTTTCAAGAGAAAGTGTTTCTATCTATTTTGATTATATGACTCAGATTAAAAGTCATAATTCAAAAATAATTTTCTGTTGAAACTGAAGAAAACTAAATAAATAGAAAAATAATAAATCTTGTTGGTATTCATTCAGCATGAATCTTGAATATACTGAAATCTTGAATCATATATTTTACTTAACAAATGAATTATTTTAATAAATAAAACATTCAATAATAGTGATCCATTTGAAATAATGATATATTAAATATAATACTTCTGATTAGGCGATTAGTCCGCTATAGGCAGATTGAATTTTATTTATCAACACAAATAGAGGTTCCAGTCATTTCGCAGTCAGATTTTTTTGCATCTCGAATATTGATAGACTCTAGAATTTTTTAGATTAATTATTCAAAGTCATAAGTATAATTCATTTCTTACTACCACTTCAACGAACCAAGAAAGTAATAATGAACATAACGACTAATACACGTATTAACTAGAAATATGTATGCAGACATGTCTATCAGCGGAAACTTGATGAAATGTATGTTCATCCAATGTATCAAACGAAGTAAAACAAATATTGAGTTCATGTATACCTATATGAAAAATAAGCTATTAAAAATAGTTTCAAACACTGAAACTGCATCTGACAATAATTCCGTATAATCTCAATCAGAAATACATTTTACAATCAGTAAAGTAATAAAAATTCTATCAAAGAGTTGTCTGTTGTGCCCTCTATAGAATAATTTCTGAACAAGTAAGAATGAGCAGAGAAATCTACACCCTAACATCCTACATCCTAAGTCAACAGTCTAGGCTACACACATGACGCTTTGAAGTAATAGATGTTAACTGACTATTTTTCGTTATATATTGTTCAATTTAACATATGCACTTTATATTTATGATATAAGTATAACTGATCCAGATATATTCAAAACTTTGTGACATTATATTACCTATATTCTTTATATGCAAGTATTCTTCCTTATATTTCATTAAAAAAAGAACTTCTTTCATTAATTGAATATTTCTGTCATTCCTGCAATTGACGAGAATTTATATAAAAAGCCGAGTTTTTTCATTAAGATCACTTTTATCATCTCTGTTTTAATTTACATCATTTCCAAAATAAAAATTCAAATAATAACAAATTATTATTACACTATAACATCCGTAACTAAAACGTATTCGAATGATCTTGTTGAATTATTTATGGATATGAGGAATGCCTTATATTAATGGTTCCTATACATGGAATCATTGAATATAAAATTCCGAAATATACTTATCAGGTCGAATCACTCAAAATGCTGTTTGGAAAAAAATACATATTATGAAACATTTGCTTAAATTCATATTTTCCATTCGTTCCGTCGAAATCATATTTCTGACATCTAATTTCATTTATATGTAGATTAAATAGCCGAACGATATAATAATAACTAAGCGAATGTCAAATTAAATTCTCGTATATTACCAACATTCTTCTCTAAATAAACTAGGATCGATAAATATAAACCATCCGAGTAGATTCTGTACGGACGAGTAGATTTGGGCCCAGCCGAGTAGATAGTGTGGGATGTACGTAAAATTTCGAGTAGATTTTGGGAGCGGTATGAACATATATATATATATATATATATATATATATATATATATATATATATATATATATATATATATATATATAAATATATATTTCCCGCTTCCTCTTGAAAGATATATATATTCTTATATAACTATATATATATATAACTATATATGATATAAGAGTATCTTATCATTTTACATCTCCCCCCCTCAGAGCTGTTCTTGTCGATCCTTGACTTATTTGTATTATGGTTCCTTTTTGAATTTTGATATGCTAATTCCCTATCTTTCGCCAAACTAGATTTAGTATACAGATTCTCCGGAATTATATGTGATTGAACACCATGCAGTAAATAGTTTGGAGAGAATTTTGTTACACTATGAGTAGTATTGTTATACTCATCAGTGCATTACTTAGCATTATCTGGCCATGAACAATTCGACTGTTCATTTATTTTACATCGTATTCTATTGACTAACGTTTGAATTGAACGTTCATTCAACCCATTCGATGCTGGACAATCCACAGCAGTTAATACCATGTTGATGTTATATTTTTTTAAGAAATTTTTGAATTCTTTTGAATTTATTGAAGGATATTGATCCGCCAACAAAATTTTAATACGATTTCTTTTTACAATTGGCTCTAAAAATTTTATGATATCTTTAGTTTTTTGTCCCCATGAACTGTATGTAAAAGCAAATCTAGTAAAGTGATCCACTAATAAATGCAAATACTTTTTTGAAGATCCATAACCGGAAAAACCACTGATTGTATCTAAAGACATGATTTCATAAGGCTCTTCAGCTGGACCTAGCTGAGATAACAAGCCCAAAGTTCGGCATTTCCGTGTTTTATTCTTTTTGCATATTTCACAGCTATTACAGAACTTTTTTATAATGTTATCTAGGTTATAACAATAGTAAAAAGGCCTCATTTTAGATGAAATATGTGTTGGTCCAATATGACCATATCGTAAATGATTTTTTTTTATTATATTGTCTGCGAAAACTTTTGAAATGAATAATCTTTCCCTACTACGCAATTTTTTGTAAATAAGACCATTCTTCTCCTTCAATGTGTTATCGCTTTTATCAATTTCCATACTATCTTGATCTGACTTAATATCTTCCAGTGTTACTAAATTGACTACTTGAAGTATATCATCTGAATTTTCAAAGGATTCTAATACTGGATTACGCGATAATGCATCCGCTTCTTGATTTGTTTTTCCTGGCGAATAATTAATTGTAAAGTTATATTGAGAGAGATAATATATTAGATCACCCAACTCTTCATCTGTCCTAGCTTTAACCCTCAAATTTTCCAAAGGTTTGTGGTCTGTTATAACTTTGAAAAAGATACCTAGCAACCAATGTTGCCAGAACTTAATAGCTTCTTTAAAAGCTAAACATTCTAAGTATATGGCTTTTTTCTTAGCTTGAAATGGAGTCAACTTTTTTTGAGAAGTAAGCTATCGGTTTTAGTTCCCCTGAATCTTGTTTCTGTTTTAAAACTGCCCCCACCCCTAAGGCACTTGCATCCGTAAATATATACGTATCTCTATTTTGATCAAAAATTCCTAAGACTGGCGCTTTGCATAAATAATCTTTTAAACAATCAAACGTATTTTGACATATATCATCCCACTTGAAACTCACATCTTTTCTCAACAAATTGTGAAATGGTTCCAACTGTCTAGTATGATCGTTTATATATTTATGATAAAAATTAATTTTTCCTAAAAATTGCCTTATATTTTTCTTATTTTTAGGATGTGGAAATTCACGAATCGACTTTAAGTTATCATTGCAAGGTTGAACTGTATTATAACTTATAATATGTCCTAAATATTTGACAAATGGTTGCACAAAATTACATTTATTTAAACTTAATTTGAAACCCTCCTGTTTTAATGCTTGCAATACTTTTCCTAAATGTTCTAAATGTTCTTCGAAAGATTTTGAGAATACTATTATATCATCAATATAATTTATGCAACATTCGTTCAGATCATATCGACGTATTATATTCGATAACACACGTTGAAAAATGGCCGGTGATATTTTTAAACCAAAAGGTAATCTTTTTCATTGAAAATGCCCTGATTGCGTTACAAATGCCGTTTTATAACGATCTTTGTCACGAACAGCAATTGTCCAGAAAGCCGAACTGATATCTAAAACTGAGTAAAATCTACAATTCCCTGCTTTTACTACGATATCCCCAATTCTAGGAAATGGTTGGGACTCTGGTACTAAAATTGAATTTAAATCCCTAAAATCGATTACAAAGCGGGCACGTTCCTTATCTTCTTTTTTATAAGCTAAAGTTACAGGGGCTGCATATGGAGAAGAAGATTCTTCTATTGAACCATTAACTAATAACTGATTTACCTGCTTTTCAATTTCTTGTTGATCAGGTAATGAACATCTATATGGCTTTTTTGACATAAACTTATTTTCCGTCAATTTTATATGTGCTTCATAATCCTTAACTAATCCTACATCGAACTTATGTTTAGCAAAGGCCTGTCCATGAAGTTTAATTATTTCTAAAATTTTTATTTTCTCATTTTCATTCAAATGTTCAAGACTTTTTTCTTCTATTTCTTTTATACATTCATCAAAATTTATGTTCAAATTTATAACTTTATGACCGGAGTCATTAATACAATTGCTTTCCGGAGATACTTGTTTCTTATCTAACTGAGAAATTAATTCGTTTTGTTTATAACTTGTTACACATTCAATCTTATCATTTTCAGGATTTCTCTGTAAAATATTTAATTTATCATCTTGAATCAAGTTGAATTCTTTAATAAAATCTAATCCTAGCAAAATATCGTAAGAAAAATTATCATTCTTTAATACATGAGCATCTATCGTCTTTTCTATATTATGAATTTTTAAAGGTAATTTTACTATATTATCCACACAAGTTACACCACTAATTGTTCGAAAAATCTGTTTATTCTGAAATATATTTTCTTTGAATTCTTCTATAATTCTGGAATTAACTAGAGTAGCATTTGAACCACTATCATAGATTCCAGTCACTCTTTTATTATTGATTTTGACATTCAAACGGATTAGTGGTGTTCTTCCAGGTTTTTTTGAACTAGTGTTACCAGTAAAATGAACCTTTTTCTTATCTTTATTCCAGCACATTTCCATTGGGTGAAAACGCCCTGAAAACCCTAATTTCTCACAAACTGTACAAGGTTTTTTTTCTTGAAAACTACTTAATTTCATTCTTAAATTACTCTCATTCTTTTTTGATATATTATTGTAAGTTCCCAAAATATTCATCAACTTTACCGTTGAACTTACTTCTTTAATATTGAATTTATTATACACATAACTAGGCAAACCACAAACAATAAGATTAATTCTAGTAGTTTCTGTCATTTTTGCATCTGTTTCCAATAGAAGTCTTTCTTTCTTAAATGCATAATCTAATAAACTTCCACTTATATACCGATAATTAAAAGCGTAAAATACCTGACTCCAATTTTTTCCAGCATACGTATCTAAAAAGTGTTGTGACCATTGATTCCATGTTCCATTAATTGAGAATTTACTTAGTGTTGCCTTATACAATTCCACTGCATTCTCTTCCAGGAATAGCCTTAGTATCTGTATTTTGCTTACATCTAAATCCACTCTCAAACGATCACATTCCTTCTCAAATATGTTTATCCATTCCTCCGCATTCTGGCTACCATTATATTTATCCAAGACAAAATGTTTAACCTTAGAAAAGATATCCAGTTCCTCAGATTTCATGGTTTTGTTTTCATTTGTAGTTGCTGTTTTATTACATTCAGCTAGAAGATAGTCCTGAAACACAAAATTTTCTTCTTCGTCGAAATATAATCCTACTATATCTTCTGGTAACGTGGCCACAACGTCTCTATAGTCTCCACGGTTTGAAATAACCTCCACAGCTCTTCTCACACTGGGGATGTTTAATGAACTCTTATGTTCCTCTGCATTCTGTGTTGATTTGAAAACATATAAACTTTATTTTCCCCAAATCTTTTGATAGTTTTCACTTTGATTTGTGGTCACCTTTCTTCACTGAGTCACATGTTAATGAAATTTCGATACGAACCATCTTGTATCAAATTAGTTGACAAAAATTGATTTATAAGGTTGTACTCAGGTATATCTCAAACGATTGATTTATACTAAAAGAAATATAACTTTTATCAACAATATTCATTAACATTATAAAGTTTAACTCACCTAAAAGAAAAATCAATTTAATGTCCTTATATCCTATACAATCTTAACACTCTATATTTCTATTATTTTACATATACGTCTTATGTATATCTCTCCTAGTTTGAAAAGGGAGTCTATTCAATTCTGTCTGTTGGAATGAAGTTTCCCCCTTCCTCTTGAAAGATACCCATTCCCAGATATAATTCTTATTCTTCTTTACAGTAACTATATACAACTATAATATAACTATATACAAATGATATGAAGAGTACCTTATCATTTTACATATATATATATATATATATATATATATATATATATATATATATATATATATAAAAGAATTATTCTAAGAATTATATTTAATGCAGGTAAACTAAAATTAAGTAAAAGAAACTTACGTTGAAAACCTACACATTTTTCTATATAACAGCCGTTAACATATGTTTCAAGGTTATTGCCTATCGTCAGAACGGCGTAGTTCAAGTTAAAGATGATAGTACTTGAAGAGATATATAAAAAATTAATATATAAAACACGAAACACTGTTTCGTACACGTTTTATACACCCAAAATATATTGGGAAGAGTCAACACAACGTTGCAGACGACAATGAAATACCGTCCGGCTTTTGTGAGACTTTTATAGCTTCTGAAATCCCAGACAATCTTAACGATAAAAGAATTATTCTAAGAATTATATTTAATGCAGGTAAACTAAAATTAAGTAAAAGAAACTCACGTTGAAAACCTACACATTTTTCTATATAACAGCCGTTTACATATGTTTCAAGGTTATTGCCTATCGTCAGAACGGCGTAGTTCAAGTTAAAGATGATAGTACTTGAAGAGATATATAAAAAATTAATATATAAAACACGAAACACTGTTTCGTACACGTTTTATACACCCAAAATATATTGGGAAGAGTCAACACAACGTTGCAGACGACAATGAAATACCGTCCGGCTTTTGTGAGACTTTTATAGCTTCTGGAAATCCCAGACAATCTTAACGATAAAAGAATTATTCTAAGAATTATATTTAATGCAGGTAAACTAAAATTAAGTAAAAGAAACTTACGTTGAAAACCTACACATTTTTCTATATAACAGCCGTTTACATATGTTTCAAGGTTATTGCCTATCGTCAGAACGGCGTAGTTCAAGTTAAAGATGATAGTACTTGAAGAGATATATAAAAAATTAATATATAAAACACGAAACACTGTTTCGTACACGTTTTATACACCCAAAATATATTGGGAAGAGTCTATATATATATATATATATATATATATATATATATATATATATATATATATATATATATATATATATATATATATATATATATATAAGGTATATATATATATATATATATATATATATATATATATATATATATATATATATATATATATATATATATATATATATTAGGGTGTCCCTTTAAATTCAATGTCAATATATTTTTACGCATACCTTCTAAAAAGTTTCGTATTGACCTAATATAGTACAGAAATAAATATTAGCCCGATTCATCAACGATAACCCGTGCCGACTTGAGTTTTTAACATGTCCATATAAGTTGCGCGGGTGCAGCGCTGCGACCTGTTACTGCAAGTTTCAATTGTCATTTCATACGTGATTTCTAACTTTATAAGTGCGTTGTTGTTTATTGTGTGAAGATGTCTGTGGAATTACGAAGTGATAAACAAAATATTTACCTTATCGTACTTCCAAGCCACCAGATAAATGGTGCAAAATTACCATCTAATCGACAAGTTCGACCGTTATATTTTACAATATACGTGAAGTCAAGCTGACAGTGAAAGTGCAAATCTTGTTATAAGAAAGTGCATTATATTTTGAGAAAAAGCCAGAATTCCTACGAAAGCCAATTATTGCTTCATTTGACGATAGATAACAGCTTTTTGCAGTGCCTAAATTAAAGAGTTCTTCTGGAAAACATCAAGCTAAAGCCATTTCAATTCACTGTTTGACTGGAACCTCGATGATAAAGTACAGATAATGTGCTGCGATACAACAGCTTCAAATACTGGCCGTTTCAGTGAAGCTTGTGCTATTTTGGAGCAGACTTCAGAAAGGGAATTACTGCTTTTCGCTTGTCGTCATCATATTTATGATTTGGTCCTTAAAGCTGTTTTCGAAACCAAGGTGAAGCAAATTGCAAGTAGTCCAGATATTACAATTTCCAAAAAGTTAAGAGATAATCGGAAAAATATTAACACTGATAATATTGAGCCATCTCTGAATTTCGTTAAAGCAAATATTGCTGGGACAAAAATTACATCTTTGTTAACTTTTTATAAGACTGAACTGGAAAAACATTTTGTTGGATACGATTACCATGAATTGGTGGAACTATGCGTTGTGTTCTTAGGAGGAGATACAGATAATAAACTGAAACTCAGGCCCCCTGGAGCTTTGCATCAAGCGCGATGGATAGCGAGAGCGATTCATTCTATAAAAATATGTTTGCTTCAATCGCAACTTAAAATTACTGCAAAAGACCAAAACGCTCTACAAGATGTTTGCTCATTTATCATCATCTTGTATACTAAACCTTGGCTCGAATGCACATTGGCAATTAAAGCACCTTACCAAGACTTATGCTTTTTGAAAGCTCTAAAAGAATATGAAAACGTAGACGCGACAAGTTCCAAGGCATCCATAAGCAAGTTTGTTCATCATTTATGGTATTTGTGTGAAGAACCAGTCATGTTATCACTCTTTGATGAAGAAGTTGATTTCAAAACAAAGATAAAAATAATTAATAATTTAAACAGAGATGAAAGTTCAGATTCCGCCAAACGCTATATCCCATCGAAGGAAGGAATCACGCAAAATTTCTTCAGTAAGCTTAATATTTTCTTGTATCTTTTTTCAAAGTTTCGTGGATTAGTTTTTGTTTTTTGGAATTGTTTTTCTCCCTTTCAGATATGACGCTGGATGATTTTGTGTCACAAAGAAGCAAAGAATTTCTATCTCGACTGCAAATCGACGACAGTTTTCTTCGAGAGGATGTATCTTCTTGGGGTGACAATCCTATTTTTTTGGAAGCTAAAAGACGAATAAGTCGTTTGAAGGGCGTAAATGACCCTGCTGAAAGAGCTGTTGAATTGATGAAAGATTTTAGTGGACTTACCACGGCTGAAGAAGAGCAAAAACAGGTTTTTTTTGCGATGTGTTCAGGAACATAGAAATCTGTATCCACACTGCAAAAAACTACACTAAAGAGAAGTTACCCTAATTAATTATTATTATAATTTGTATTTTAATAAAATTTTATGTTGATCTTATTTTATTTCTACTCATATTTACTTTATTTGTTGCATTTCAATTAGTTTTGGATCAAACCAAAACGTCAGGCGAAAACACCATTTTTTATTAAACTTCAGAGCTCAGTCGGCACGGGTTGCAGTCATGCTACAAATATGAAATTTCATATTTAAGTACATTTGAGCACTTATAAAAAAGTAGAGGGTATGCGTTTCGAAATTCTAAAAAAAAATTCTTTTTGCCATATAAGGGACACCCTAATATATATATATATATATATATATATATATATATATATATATATATATATATATATATATATATATATATATATATATATATATATATATATATATATATATATATATATATATATATATGTTTTCGCTATTCGAGGATGTGTCTGACAAATGCGAAATCAACATTGACTCATTTGCATTCATTTTTCGGGTTTACTTAGAATCTCTTGATTCATTTATATCATTATTATCTATTATCCATTATTATTACTTCTTTCACTGATTATCTATATCCCTCTAACCTACAAAGGACGTGGTTTCATAATGGTAGAAGAATTTTCAAAATCAGTATCTATATCCAAAGATTATCCCCTACGTCACAAACATTACCTATTCATAATATTATTATGGATACAATTGAATATTGTATACACAGATAGATATGACTACGTTATCTGATCGCTTTGATAAAGAGGGAGGCATACCTTCCACTAGTGAAAAGATTTCTACGACTTTCGAGGCAGTTTCAGACAAATAAATACAAAAAGACTCTGATATGCAAATTCAAGATGAAGTTGCTAAGTGTTTTGAATATAATAAATGAAATAAGATTTCAATCCATAACAATGTTTTCAAAAGGAAAGATTTTATGTTTGGGGAATATTTTATACAGGATATACAAAATGACAGAACGAGTTTATAATTTTCAAAATGTATTGTTAACATGATATTATAGTTTTTTACAATTATAACAATGTGTTTCATTCAACATATAACAATTTAAAATATTATTCAACATATAACAATTCCAAATTGTATTCTGAAGGTATTTACACATATATACAATATAGTACACATATAACAGTTTTATATTATACATTTTTTCACTCAAAAAATTTTATGCAATTAATTTCACTCATGCAGAATTTGAAGAAACAAATAAAGTTCGACGTATTTCAATATGAAAATGGGAATTACAAATATATGAAAAATCTATGTATAATTCTTTCGTCTCGTTATGCTGCAACGTAATTTCATTATAATTATTTCTTCATCCAAAATAAATTCAATATATTTCAATTTACTAGTTTGAAATATTTCATTATGTATGCAGCTTGAACAAAGCTACTACTATTAGATAATAAAACATTGGTTGATTGATTTAAACATTCGACATAATGAAATTTGTTGTTGCAAAAGTTAGAATTGTTTTCTATAAAAAGAATTTAATTATTGCACTGAGTTTCTCTCAATAAATGTGTCACAGATAGATTTCGAAATTTATCATTTGAAAAAAAATTATAACACAGAAATATGAAAATAACTTACAGAAGAGACATTTCAAAATTACGGTGAGAAATAGTATCAATCTATGTATAACTTTCATCCATCATCAGCTTATTCGTTTTCATTGTCGAAAAGAAATCGTCAAAGAGTAATATTAACATATATTGTTGAGAATCATTATTATATTTGACTTCGAGAAGAAAAACACTCATGCAATTTAATAAAATCATCAATATCAAGATATTCTACCAATTTATAAATACAAATATCTGGTAAAAACGGAAATATTTTCCTAGCGGCAACAATCCCTATCTGAAGAACATGGAATCGTTTTAAGGCTTCGTTGAATTTTTTATTCAGGACAGGACCGAAAATACTTTTCCTTCCGTCAAACGCTTGCAACGAAACCAAAACATTTAAGTTGAACAAAAATCTCGCTACTGCATGAGTAGACGATACCAAAACATCATAGAAAGAAACAGTAGAATCTCCTACACGAGTGCTTTTCAACTGCTGTATCTCCTCTTTACATTTTTTTCCGAAAGTTCGAGACGTTTCACTATTGAACAGTTCCTCCAAATGACCCATGTTCACCGGAAATCCACAGTAATAACGAAGAATCAGATGTTTGGACATAGTTTCGAAAACTCTTGGATGACGAGATCTTTTGGCAAGAGCTATATCCATCGGTGTGCTTCCGGACACATCTGGGAAATTGATAGATGCTCCACTTTCCAACAAAATATCCACCAAACCTTCATTGCCCTCTTCTATGGCCATGAAGAGGGGTGTTTCCTTGAAGTTATTGGTCGAATTAACATTTGCCTTATACTCAACTAATAAACGAGCAAATATTCTCGTTTTATCGGTTTCAGGCTGTAAGGCTAAAGTATGAAGGGGAGAATAGCCATCTGCATCGGCAATATTAGGATTAGCGCCTGCGTCAAGCAGTTTCCTCAATATAGATTCATTTTGCGGTGGTCTATCAATGAACACGTTCAATGGCGTATACAGCATCTGATTTTGTATATTCGTGTTCGACTTCAAATGCAAAATACCTTCTATGCACCTGCTGTTAGCCTCCGAGCAGGCAATATGGAGAGGTGTATCGCCCCACGCGGTTCTTTTTTTGAGAGCCACGCTGCATTTGAGAAGTTGGAGGCAAGTTTCCTCTAGACGACACTCGCTTTCAGCAGTCCAGTTCGTCTGATCCATGACCGAAGGAGACAAATACTGCCCCGACATAAAGAGTCCTTCAATCTTGGCAAATAAACGCCTGGCCGCGGTGAACTTCCAGATTTCGAAACTGAAAAATTAATATGAAATTCTTGAATTTCCTTAAAATTTACAATTATTCAAATTATATTAAGTTTTTAGAATTCAGTTGAATATTTCGAAATAGTTTTCAAACTTCTCACAATGTGTTGGGCGGGAAATCGTTTAATATTTCCAACTAAGTGAAAGATTGAATTGCAAAACTTCATTTTTTCTATTATCGATTGAATGCAAAAAATATGAATTGATTGAAGCTATAAGCTTAGTCTCTTCTGCACAGAAGTCTGTTTTGTTCGTGAAAAATTTTTGTTGATTTCAGTACAAATGATATGTCTATCATAAATGAGTTCCAAGGACTGGAATATTGGAAAATAAAAACAAGCAATCAAATTAACGTAAAATTTGCAAAAATCCATTCAGCAAACAAGAATGAATAGTGTTTGAAATAAAATGTTATTATATGCATTTCAATTGAAAATTAAGTTGAAAAATATTGAATAATTAGAATATGAACGTTTAATTCTATTATTTGAAATAATTGGTTTTTGAATTGAATCAAAATGGAACCGGAATAATTTTTCAACCTCAGAATCCAAATTTCAAGACTGTTTTTTCGCAATTATCTAATACTAAATAATAATGGATGGAAGGAAACTTTTCATGAGCATTTATTCTTTTATGTAGCTTATATTTCAACTAGTTTTAAAGCCAATTTTGACATGATGAAATACTCATAAAATTTAATTTGATTTCAAGTTGAAGATTAAGTTCAACTGCAATTCATACAATGAACTTCAAGTTTTGGTTCAGTAAAATCTATTAATTTTTTTGTATCATCACAAATTGATTTCCAATATAGTTGTTATTCATTGAAAACAATATTTCGTTCCTGAATATCTACAGTATTACAATATCTAATAAAAAGCAATATTAGAAAGAATATAGAATATTTTGAAAACGTTTGTAAAAAGTAATGTATTTCTACAGCGAAAAATTTAATTTGGCAGTAAAATAGGTGAATGTAAAATAATAGTTTGGAAACAAACAAACTTACCTAGACATGATATTAGCTAGAACACTTCACAACAGCAAATAAATATTAATATTAAAATATATATACTCAAGATTTAACTCAAGAAGTCTCTCTAACGTGGTTACACTTGTTCATATATCTACTGAAAAACTTAGACTGACCTATCTACGATTTGTGAATTTATATACCTACTTTCATAGAATACCTACCCCCTCCACTATTCAAAAAATAAAATCTTCTTCTACTGAATGTAGGGGAGACGGGAGATGGTTGGCTATAGGGGTAGGTAGATTAGGCAACAATAACTCGCCACTGTCACGTGTATTTTATCAACTAATCATGAAAGACAATGCCCCCGCGGTCCAAGAACTTGTGCGAAGTGAGGCGCCGCAGTCTCGTAGCGTTCTTGAATTGGATCTCATGTTGTATTTTTGGTCTCTTTAAATAATTTTTTTGTTCGAATATTTTTTTGTTATTGCTCCTATTGAACAGTTTGAAACACTTTCATTGTTATGCCAAATATAAATATGATAATTTCATTCTATATAATACAGTATAGCTTCCGTGTTAGTTGACAAATTTTTTTCGGGGTAGGTAGACTAATTAAACAACCAACTTCTTCAGAATAAGTATTACATTTTTTATTTATTTTAAAGAATTGTGTGGGATACCTATTTGTTTATGTGCATTAGCTATGTAAACACTATTATGGTCTTCTCTCACATACTAAATCACAGTTTTGTATTTTTACAGAAAATGAGGAAGTACAAAAAAAGATCTGAAAGGGGTGATGTATCAGAAGATATCCTAGAAAAAGCTTGTAAGAAAGTAATCTCCGATAATATCATAAACGCCACATCAAAACAATGCCAAATTGCCTACAAAACGTTGCATCGATATGTTAGTAAACTTAAAAAAAAACTAGAAAGTAATCCCATTTTAATTATTATTTCTATTATCTTATTTTTAATCCAGAGTCAATTTGACTCACAATTCAATGTCGGTAGAACATGAAATATAATTCCGAGAAATGTTCATTTTAGAACAAAATTTTATTTTTCATCTGTCCATGCTTCTGAAATTTATTAATTCCTATTATGATGTTTATTCATAGTTTTCCATTGTATATTTCACGTTCGTTTGTACAGAATTTGATTTCAAACTGAAACTCAAGCTCTGTATTACAGTTATTCAATTGAATAAATCTGAAATATATATGCAGTATGAATTGTAGCTAGATAGAATCTTATTATCTTGACGTATAATTCACAAGAGATCTGGGATTGAATTCCGAACTGTAGACAGTATAACGCAGTACTCGATAATCCGACAATGTCTTGCAAAACAATAGGCATGATCACAGTAATTAATAATCTCTGAAATAGGTACTGTATTGATTGAATGAAACTAGAAGCTTAGGATATAGAACACGCATTGTTTTTTTTTATCAAGAATGTGATCAATATTTATTTTTTTTGAATAAAATCACAAAATAAGGTAATCCGACATTATATCTCGAACACCAATCAGAGCGCATGACGTCACCTTCGAGTAAACACGCACCAACGTCACATCTCGTATAGTTAACTTGAACTACGGCTCTGTTTTCATTTATTAATTCCACTATTTGAGTGTCAATGTTATTACAATCGAATATAAAACAACATGAGTCATGAATCAAGGATTTACTGAGGCAAACAGCGTTAATTTACGTACAATCGACATAATAATGTTGACAGAGTTTTTGGCATCAAATAAAGACTTATGTTCTGCAGAATTAAGAAATGTTAAAACTTCCAGGTAAGTATTTCAATATTAATTGAAAACATTATAATTTCAGTAAAAGAATAATTCTCCAAAATATACTTTTGACAATGTATTTGGTATGTAATGTAATGTATCAGGCTATTTTAAGGATTATATCGATGAAATATATTTTTAGAATGCTTCTACTCTTCATTTAAAAATTGATTTTTTTTACGTCCTCAAAGCCATCTCATGGCAAGGACGCTATATTCTTATATTCCATATAATTATCCATGACATTTGGTAAATGAAATAAGAATAAAATACGAAATATAACAGCAATGAGATGAAATTTCGAAGTTAGATCTCGCAACAGATTGTTTATTTTTACATTCAGACCACGTACAAAATAGCAATTTCGAAAGTGCAATTGATGAATAATATATACCTACTAATCTTATAGAGTTCAATGAACCTAATATTCATATTATTATAATATAAATAGTATATAATATAATTATTATATACCATTATTATATTACTATACTATATTATAAGATATATATATATATATATATATATATATATATATATATATATATATATATGTGTGTGTGTGTGTGTGTTCGCTACTCGAGGATGTGTCTGACAAATGCGAAATCAACATTGACTCATTTGCATTCATTGGTCGGGTTTACTTAGAATGTCTTGATTCATTTATATCATTATTATATATTATCCATTATTATTACTTCTCTAACTGATTATCTATATCCCTCTAACCTACAAAGGACATGGTCTCATAATGGTAGAAGAATTTTCAAAATCAGTATCTATATCCAAAGATTATCCCCTACGTCACAAACATTACCTTTTCATAATATTAGTATGGATACAATTGAATATTGTATACACAGATAGATATGACTACGTTATCTGATCGCTTTGATAAAGAGGGAGGCATACCTTCCACTAGTCAATAGATTTCTACGGCTTTCGAGGCAGTTTCAGACAAATAAATACAGAAAGACTGATAAGCAAATTCAAGATGACGTTGCTAGGTGTTTTGAATATAATAAATAAAATAAGATTTCAATCTTATTTTATTGGAATATATTATAAAGGATATACAAAAAGACACAATGAGTTTATAATTTTTTTAAATGTATTGTGAACATAATATATCAGTATTTTACAATTAAAACAATCACTTTTATTCAACATATAACAATTTAAAATATTATTCAACATATAACAATTCAAAATTGTATTCTAAATGTATTTACACATATATACAATATAGTACACATATAACAGTTTTATATATTACATTTTTTCATTCAAAAAATTTTATGCAATCAATTTCACTCATGCAGAATTCGAAAAAACAAATAAAGTTCGACGTATTTTAATATGAAAATGGGAATTACAATTATATGAAAAATCTATGTATAATTCTTTGGTCCCGTTATACTGCAACGTAATTTCATTATAATTATTTCTTCATCCAAAAGAAATTCAATATATTTCAATTAGTGAATTTCAAGAAGTGCCGAGAGAAACGAGTCAACATCGAAAACCTGAGATTCAAATCCGACGAATTCGAACAGGGAAATCTTAAAAAATCTTAAACTTTCGCGCCACCGTATATTGTTGTTCTTCAGTCGAGGAAAACATAACATATCACTCTCGGGAGTGAAAAATAAGTGCGTTCCGAAAACTCATTGAATAGAAATACCATACAATTGTTTCATCCTTATAAGTAACCTTCAGTGATAAACATCTTAGCGATCAAGTTTCAATGACTTTTCGATGAGCCAAGAGGTTCCGTTTTCATCTTAACAGGTTAATCATCACAAATAATATCACAGAAATGTTAAAATGACATACTAGGAAGGCATTTCAATTGTCCGAGTCACCCAAAATTATTATCAGAGATATCTTATCTATCCAAGACTTTCATATGAGAATCAGAAAATACGTTTTTATCGCGAAAATGTAATCTTCAAAAAGTTATATAATAATAATAATAAAACTTATTGAGAAACATTGCTTCCATTGTAAAATTACTTTCATTAAATTGATACAATGATTACAACTAAGAAGAATGTTCTCAAAAGGGCTGACTTCACTTTCGAGTCAGATCCTCCAATCAGCCCTTGAACAACATTATTGGTTCAATTTATATTCTCAATAATATACAACTATATTTGAAAAGATAAGAAAAAAATTACCTCAGAAATATTAAACATTTGAGAAAATTTCACTTAGTGAGGGATATTCGTGTTGAAAAAATAAACATATGGCACAAAAAATTTATTCATACATTATTGCCAACATTCGAATCATCGAAGTACATACTATAATATGCCTTCGTTAATATCAATAACTCTCTTCTTAAACAAATGAGCTTTCAGTTAATCCAAACTTGAGATAAATGGTCGAAGATTTTAATACTCTGATAAGAGTAATAGAGAGAGTGATCAAATTCAGCTGTTTTCTTGCGTAGGAATAAGTATTCCTTGTTGAAATAATCATGATTACTATTCAGTCTAATAAACCTATCTTCAATACCTTCAAAATATAGTAAACATCATTGAATATATATAAACAAGGTAGTGCGAGTAAGTAATTGTTAATGAAGATAGGTTTACAAGATGTTCGTAAATGAATATTAATCGAAATATTCGCATTGCTGCAGAATATTATAATCGAATATAAACATAAATTCAAACACTTGAACTTACGATTTACACTTCATTGACTACATAGCATGACTCATTCCGTCGTTACAAACGAATTCTTCAGACGTTAACAAAATAATTTTCGTTTGTAACGACGAAACGCGTCATGCTATGTAGTCATTAAAGTGTGAATCATAAGTTGAAAGTGTTTGAATTTGAGTTTATATTAAATTATAATGTATTTACATCAAGTAAACGCCAACATCTTTAAATATAGAATATCATAATTTAGATGACTATATACAAGACTGTAATATACATTCATAAAACAGTTTCTAGGTACAATGTTCAAAGAAAATATCCTCAATGCACCTCTGGTGGGGGCCAGAACCACGACTTTTCGAATGGACGTCCAACAAACTGTTCACTGTGCTCCGATTTCTCAAAAATTATTCCAATATTTGAGTTCGGAAAGAACAAGCTTTATCCAATTAATACAATCATCAATATCAAGATATTCAATCAATTTATCGATACAAAGATCTGGTAAACACGGAATTATTTTTGCAGCTGCAGCAATCCCTATCTTGATTTCATGATGATGTTTTGATGCTGTCTCCAACTTTTTCATCAAAAAGAGCCAAAAATAGATTGCCCGATATCGAACTCTGATAACGAAGCCAAAATACTTGTATTGAACAAATATCTCGCAACAACAGGGGTGGAAGATACCAATATATCATAAAAAGTAAAAGTAGAATCTCCTACAAGAGTTGCTTTCAATTTCCGTATTTCGTCTTCACAACTTTTTTTGAATTTTGAAAATCTTTCATTTTTTCAAACTTCCTCCAAATGTTCTAAATTGACTGAAAATCCACAGCAATATTGCATAATAAAGTGTGTAGAAAGGCGTGCAAGAATCCTTGGATATCGAAATCTACCCAGAAGAGCTTTATCTATTGCAGTTCTTCGAGACAGATCAGGGATATTGATGGATGCTCCGCTTTTCAACAAAACTTCCACCAAATATTCTTTGCCTTCGTATACAGCTATGTGAAGCGGCGTATCTTTGTTGTTATTTTGCGAATCAACATTTGCCTTATACTCGACTAATATACGAGCAAACATTTACGTTTTATTGGTTTCGATTTGTAAATCTAAAGTGTGAAGGGGTGAATTTCCATTTTCATTCTAAATTTTAGGATCAGCTCCTGCTTCAAGAAATTTTGTCAATATTACTTAATTTTTAGGTGGTCCTCTAATAAATTCGTTCAGTGATGTACACAGGTTCTGATTTCGTATATTTAAGTTCGGTTTCAGACTTAAAATACTTTCTATGCACCAGTAGTTAGCAATCGAACAGGCAATGTGAAGAGATGTATCCCCGTTTACATTCATTGTGTTAACAGAAGACCTGCATCTGCGCATTTTGCGGTAAGTTTCCTTTAACTGAAGGACAAAGTTTGCATCTGAAAAATAAATTCGAAACTCTTGAGTTTCTCAAACATTTAAGAGAACAATAAATCAACATTAACACACTTTGCTCAAATTTCACTAAATAAATGAAAACTCCATATATGTTTCGAGTGGTTAACCCGTTATAAAGACTATGATTTATTAATTGAAGTCTATAATATTGATTATTAATGAGTAACATTGTATAATCTTGATAATGGGTTAAACGCATGGTTTCCAAAATATTTAGTGAAACTTAAGTCAAATTTGTTAATTTTAGATTTGTTTTTAGCATAATGTTTCACCAAGAGATAAGCGAAACCTCCGTTTCATTCATTCAAAAGAATTGAATATTAGATAAAATTCAAACACTGCAACGTTTTATATGCACTGTTATTGAAAACATAGCATGACGCGATGTTTACGTCGAGTCATTATAAACGACTTTTTCGGATGCTAATAGAATAATGACTTTCTAGAGATCTGACTTTTTAGAGTCAGTATTCTATTAGCATCTGGAGAAGTCGTTTATATATTCAGTAGAAGTGTAAATCAAAAATTCGAGTGTTTGAATTTCATCTTAGTGCTTGAATTTCATAAAAAACACTTAGCTAGGTGTCACAAAATTTATAATAAATAAATACTAGACAATTGTTTCGGTGTGTTACCCCATTTTCTAAAGTTAGAATGAAAAACAGTTTACCTGAAATTGACTTAAAGCTGATATCGATGTCTCGGAAGTAGAGAGACAGGTCAATATACAGGTAGAAGTATTAAATTGAATCTATTAATTACCCAATAACAAGGAAGGTCTTAAATTAGGAAATTGAGGAAATTAACAATGGTGATAGACTAAAGGTATATCGATTCTGAGTAACCGTTCGATCTATGAATGATATATTGATAATTATAAAGCGCCATACGCGACTAATGAAATGCATTTTTCAGGTTTTAGGAAATGTTCATAGAATTCAGATGAATATTTTCCAATTTTAAATACTTTTCCAACTTTCCACTAGTGCAAGGAATCGTTTCTGATTTTCCAACAATTAATTCAAAACGTTCTCTCTCTTCTATAATGGATTGATTGAAAATATATGAAAAAATTAAAGTATAAACTTGATTTTCTTCTCTGCAGAGGTCTGTTTTTACTGTGACAATTTCAATTTATTTCAATTTTCATATGTTGTCAATTCATATATCAAGGAGAATTGAATTTCAGTGTCTACATTATCGAAATGATCAATTAACAATCATATGAACCTAGAGTTTCAGAAAAATCATTCAGTAAACAAGAATTCAAAGCTCTATTCGAAAAAAAATGGATTTTATGAATGCTGAGATGTACCTCAATTATATAATGTGCAGTGCATCTCGCGCAAAACGGACATCAAATAAAGAATGCCGCTGAAAAAAATTCAATACTGGCGTTCAGAATAGCTCAGTTTAATTATTCCAAATATTTATTTTCCAACATGTAGCGTTCAATCTATTTGGTTTCTGAATAATATCTCAATTTCAGAATATGAATTTTGCATGTGTTTTACTCCAATTAAGAATTATATATAATTATGTATCGAATGAAAATATTTTAAATAGCAAATTTATAGTCAAATAACACTTTTGAAATAATGAAATACTCTCGACATATAATTTTCGCGAAATTGAATTGAACCCAAAAATTTGGGTTGAACTGTAATTCATCCTCTGAAGTTCAAATATGGGTTGAGTAAAATCAATTTAACTTTTTGTTTTAACAAATCGAATTGGTTAAATCTGTGGTTGTTACCTGGTTATTGATTCAGTTTTAGTTGATATCCGTTGGTTAAAAGTTCAATCCTGAATCGAAAAAACCATATCTAAATAAGAGCATCATGCAAAAGGATTTGAAATATTTCAAAAAAAATTATATATTTCTACTGTGAAAAATATAATTAGTTAGTAAAAAACGTGAATATATAATAAAAATACTGCAACAAATATTCTTACCTTGACATGATGATAGGTGAAACCCTCAAATGAATATTAATATTAAGATATATTCACTCAAAATTTAATTCCAGGACGCTTTCTTTCTCTGGCTCCGTTTCACTTTTTCCTAAATGCACTTAAAACCTTCGACTGAATTATCTAGTATCTACTACCTAATATCTAATAGTTGTAAATTTACTACCTCCTACTACCAGCCATCTGTAGGATTTTTTCATTGTCAGTCGATGGAAGAAAACATATCACAGAATAGTATCACTTTTCTGTGATCACAATGGGACGTCCCACCATCAACTGTCAACATATCAAAAAGGGCAACCAACATACAATCTCTCTCTCAACTCAGGCTCTTGTCTGACTGTCATTGTTTCTCTGATTGTCTCTATGTTCAACAATCTGTCGTTCTCACTTCCATCGAGTAACAACAAACAACCACGTGTTCAATAGTTCGTTCCCTGTAAATAATCATAAATATATATTCTCAACAGAAGTGTGGTTCAATATTTCCACGCATAGAATAATATAGCACAACCACTATACATCCAAATAATACCTTCTTGTAAATTTCATGCTCAGAGTAGATATGGTCAATATTAGAAAAACATCGATGTAAGCATCGATGTCATAATCGAAAGCTCAACATCTCTATGTTCGATATTTATCTATGTTGGATAACATCGATGATTTTTTACATTTTTATTTGACAAAGAAATAAAATACAGTGAAATGGTTCAAAATTTATTCAGAAACAGAACAAATTATTACATAATACAATATTTTTCATGAGGAAAAACCAAAATTAAAACTTCGTGACATTTTTTGGAAATGAGGTATTATGTTTTATTCGTGATAATATTCGCCTTATTAAGTGTTTTTATTGACTTGGGAAGTGAAAGTTAATCTTTTGTCAAGAGTAAGACCTAAGTATTTAATTTCATTATGTATAGGAATTATTTCGTTAAATAAAATAACATTCCTATTAGGTACTTTTTTATTTGTTGTAATTTGTATGAGTGTAGATTTATTGGCATTAATTCTCCATTTTTTATAATATTTCTCAAGGAGAGTTATATGATTTTGAATATGTATGTTTGCCAAATTTGGTGACCAAGATTCAGTTATAATAGATGTATCATCCGCAAACAATCCCAATTTGGTTTTGGGTGTTTTAGATATGTCATTTATGTAGAAATTGAATATAACAGCGAAAATATTCCACCTTGAGGGACCCCGCTGGTATTTCTTGTTTTCTTGAAAGGGCCTTACCAACTTTCACGTGGTAAGTTCGGTTTGCTAGGTAAGATTTTATTAATTTAATTATGGAGATTGGAATGTTGTTTTGTATAGGTGAGTTTATGTATGAGTACGCGGTGCCAGACCGTATCAAAGGCTTTCTCGATATCTAAACTTAATACTGCTGTGATTTTGTTTTTATTCAAATTATTTGAGATTTGGTTAGTCATATTTGCAAGTTGTAAACTAGTACTGTGGTTGTCCCTAAAGTCGTACTGTTCATCTATAAGATGTTGTATGATTTTTCGTGTTTTTTCAGTCTTGTGAGAATGAGTTTTTCTAGAACTTTCGACATCATTGGCAGTAAACTAATTGGCCTGTAGTTTTCTGCGAAGATTGGATCTTTATTAGGTTTCTTGAATGATAGAAATATACCATTTCTACAAGAATTGGGAAAGTATTCCATTTTGATACATGCGTTATAAATGTATGTTAATTGAATTTTGACTTTACGAGATGACCCCTTGAGCATTTTATTATTTATTTCATCGAAACCCTGCGCTTTTTTGTTGTTTAATTATCGAATTATATTATTCACTTCGTGTGTTGTTGTGAGATATTCTATTTAATTTGGTGTGTTTTGATATTTCAGTTGTTTGACTATTCTCTTAACTATATTTTTAGTGTGTTTGTCTGACAATCGTTTGGTTGACTGGTGTATTTTCTGATATGTGTCAGCTAGGTGTTCAGCTATTAGATCGTTAACAAATAATAGGCCTCATGGACCATGAAGTGTTGAAATTCCGTAATTTTGACCTGATTTACTGTTTCTAAAAATATTCCACAAACCATTTTTATTGGTTAGGGTTTTGGTATATTTCTCCCAGAAATGTGATTCATTTGAGTTGCTTAATGTATTTATTTTCTTTTATAGTTGCTTAAGTTATAGATTAAGTGTTGCATTTATTTCGTTTGAAGCTTTTTGCGAAATTTGTTTTATATTTTTATCATTCCTAGGATGTAGTTAGGTAATTCAAGTTTGAATTTCTTTAATTGTGTAAATTGTGTATTTCTTTTGAATGAAGTTTGGATATTTTTTGTTAATTTCTCTACTTCGTGGTCGATTTCGTCTCGTGAATTTATGCTATTGTTAAGTTTGACTGATTGTTGTAATTTTTCTCTGAATTTATTCCAGTTTTTGAATGATTTTTTATTCAAATGAACTGTGTCATTTGTGCTGAAGTTTAATATTTCGAATGTTATTGGAAGATGATCTGAATCTAGAGCGTTAATTGCAGTAATGTCTGATATTGAATTTTTCTTATTGATAACTAAATCTAAAGTTGAAGCTTGTGCTACTCTAGTTGGAAAATAAGTGTATGAATTTAGAGAAAAGTGAAGTGCATGATTGTTCGATAAATTTTTGAAGAATTGTAGCATTTTTGTCCTTTCTTTTGGAATTCCACATTTGATGTTTTGCATTAAAATCTCCTGCAATAATTACATTATTTCGAAAATTTAGTAAGCTTTCTAATTCTATGGTATTCGTTTATACATATTTTTCACTAATTTCACTTATAATCATTATTTTATCGAAAACCGTAGAAGCGGTTTTTAATTCAACTTTGAGCTCTTTCACAATATTAATCATTTGACGTATATTACAAATTTTATTGAGTTCTTTGATTTCATTGAATAATGATGATATATTTGCGTAATTAGTTGAATTTTTCGTTCTGATATTTTGGTTGCGAGTTACTTAACATGTGGCTATATGAAATATTTGGTGTTTGGGGCGTTATGGGATTATTTTGAATCTTTTTTAGTTGAGGAAACTATTTTTGTGTAATAATTTGATTGATTGTTTCCTTATTGGGGATATGTTGTGTTTTATTAATGTTTTCGACGTACCTTATTAGTTCTGGGCACTGTGAGTAATTGGCTGTGTGAGGTCTCGCACAATTCGCGCTTTTCACATTGAAATTGGGTTTTTTTCACAGTTTTGGCAGTTGCTGGTTAAATGTCCACCCGCGCACTTCACGCATTTTGGTTGGCGGTTGCAGTTCCTGGAACCATGGCCGTTGAGTTTGCATATGTGGCACTGCGTTGTTTTTGATTTTTTATTAGATGTCTCCCAGGTCACTTTTATGTGGTCCACTTCGGATATCCTTTTCATTTTTTCTTAGTCCACGTTTTTGTTTGTAGTGATAAGAAATGATTGCGATTTTTTTGCTCTGCTCTTCATTTTAATTATATCGACTTCGTCAGGTTTAATGATTCCGTTGTCTGTTAGTTGCCGCAAAACATCCTCTTGAGACACAAAGCAGGCAGTTTTTAGCACTATCTTCTTGTTTTTTTTTGCTCTTTAAAGCGAATGTATAGTGTTTGATTTTAAATTATCCACCGCTGCGTTATAATCTTCTCTTTGGTTTATACTCAGTTTAATTTCGCCAGGGCTATAATTAATGTGGTATTCGCCCTTTATTATTTGTTCCATTTCCTTGTGGAAAGTGTTGAGATTTGCAAATTTTTGTGTTATTATGATAGGTGGTAGTTTTTCATTTTTGGTTGTTGTTTTCGTATGGTTTGAAGTTTTTATTTGGGTTGGCGAGTGGTCCATTTCGTCTTCTGATACCTCGTTAAGGGCGCCGAATCTGTTGTTCGTCGGGATATTGGAGATAATAACTTGTTCGTTGTTCAGATGGACATTCACGCCTGAACTGTTATGTGATTTGTAGGTTTCTCTTTGGTATTGTTGCTTTTTTTGTTGATGTAATAATTGTTTCTTCATTTCTTGTATTTGCATTAATTGGTTTCTGTTTGTTTTGTATTCAGCATCTAATTTGACCTGAGACAGGCAGTTCTTTCCCAGGTATTTGTAATTTTAGTAGTTCACTTTGGTAATCTTCTTTTATTACCTTTTCCCAGGTCAAAATTGTTGGAAATATGGTTTAAGAATAATTCTTTGTGATTTGTACAGGTGTAGAATAATATACTTTAGATCTCTCGTAGCGTTTTTGTAAACGATGTTTACTCTCGGAAGGACTAAACGTAATTTTCCGCGTGTTCCGCAGTTCGCGTAGCTGTTTCGCGGTGTCGCTATTCGGCGTCGAAAAGCGCCCTGAAAAAAGAAAATATGTTTAGCACACAATAGTCTCACCGGGTGGATGTCTGGTCTGTTGTTGGCGGATAACTGTCTGCACTATCACACTAGCTACTTAGCTCGTGAGTTAATTTAATTTAATTTTTTAAACCCCACACATTTGATTTTCATTAATTTTTGATTTATTATTTTTGATTATTTTACCAATGTTATGAGTGGTCCGATAAGAAATATTGATCTTATAGCTTGCTAAAAGTGATTTTAATTTCAAACTAGGTGTCCCCTTATATGTTAAAACACTATATATTGACTTTTCATTAATAAGAGGATAAACTTCTGAAACCGCTCACTTGAAAAGTTTTTCGTTTATTAAGTTGTTTATTATTTCGGGTTGGTATTCATTGTTTTAGGCTATTTGCATAATTAAGCTTTTTTCTTTGTTGAAATCAACGTTCGAAAGCGGAAGGTTAACAAGTCTATTAACAAAACTATTAAATGATGACATTTTTTGTTGTATTGGGTGAACCGAACTATTATTATGAATTACTGTATCCGTGTGTGATGGTTTGTGATAAATAGAGAACGAATGTTTATTATCTAATATTTTAATTGTTAGGTCTAAGAAATTAATTGAGTTATCAAGTGCTTCTTCTAATGTAAATTTTATTTTGGGGTGTATTGAGTTAATGAGATTTTGAAAAGAATGAAGTTGTCTTTTCGAATCTGTAAAGCAACAAATAATATCGTTAACATTTCTGAACCGATACAGAAAACGTTGGCTCAACGGACGGTCGTGGATAGTATGCTCTAAATTGTCCATGAATATCTCAGCACATAAGGGGATATTAGCGGATATAGCGGATCTTAGACCTTTAGTATTGCTAGAAAACTGACTGTTAAAATTAAAATAGTTTTGTTCTAGACATAATTCCAAAAGCGAAAGAATGTCTGACTTCATTTTTGGATCTACAAAGTTATCAAGGAGTGACTTCTCTATCAATTTTAATACATCGTTCGGTGGCACACTTGGGAACAGATTAGCGACATCCCAAGGCAATAATTTTGTATTTGCTGGTGAAATTACATCTTTAATATTGCAAACCAATTCATCCAAATTTTTAATAGCGTATTTAGGTAAAAAATTACAATGTTTTTTAATAACATCAATTAAAATATGTGACAAAAAATATGTTGGGGCGGTTGTGAACGAAACAACTGGACGAATAGGTTATCCTGGTTTATGCAATTTAACTAACGAACACAATTGTGGGATTAACGAATAGATACCGTTTAAACCGTCAGTTTAAACTTTTCGTTATTTTTAATTAAAATATTGGCATTTTCTAAAGCTAATAATACGTTTTTCTGAAATTTATTTGTCGGGTCGCTTTTTAATATATTGTAACTACCTGTATTCAAAAAATCTAATTTATTTAGATACACTCATCCACAATAAACCACAGTACCAACACCCAATTAACGCAAATAAGAATAATAAAAAGTTTTCAGATCATCAATTTTTTGAACGTTTTACTAATTTGTCGAACACCAATTTGTCTGTTGATGAAATAAAATTTGTTAAGTGAAGGTTTCAAACACAATATTCGACCATCTAGATCAACTCATGAATTCGAACAACCTGGCGTTGAAACAAAATTAGCAGTAAGGCATCTACCGGATAACAATATCATCAAACACCAAGCCTCAAAAATGATGAAAAAAGAGTTTTTGAATTACAAAATTAATATATCTGATAAATTAATTCTGAAGTCAATCAAACAAAAATCCATAATTAATGAAGTAATCTTCATTAAAGCTGACAAAGGTAATACAGTTTTAGCTTTAAATCGTAAGGATTATGTTCAGAAGACATTAGATTTTTTGAATACAGGTAGTTACTATATATTGAGAAGTGATCCGACAAATGAATTTCAGGAAAACGTAATATTAGATTTCGAAAATTCCAATATTTTTATAAAAAATAACGAAAAATTTAAACTTGAGGTATCTAATCCGTTAATCTCACAATTGTATTCGTTAGTTAAATTGCATAAACCAGGATACCCTATTCGTTCAGTTGTTTCGTTCACAACCGCCCCAACATATTTTTTGTCATATTTTTCAATTGATGTTATTAAAAAACATTGTAATTTTATACCTAAATACGCTATTAAAAATTCGTATGAATTGGTTCGCAATATTAAAGATGTAATTCTACCAGCAAATTCAAAATTATTGTCTTGGGATGTCGTTAATCTGTTCCCAAGTGTGCCACCGAACGATGTATTAAAATTGATAGAAAAGTCACTCAATAATAACTTTGTAGATCCAATAATGAAGTCAGACATTCTTTCGCTTTTGGAATTACGTCTCGAACAAAACTATGTTAGTTTTAACGATCAGTTTTTTAGCAATACTGAAGGTCTGATAATGGGAAATCCGCTTAGTCCCTTATGTGCTGAGATATTCATGGACAATTTGGAGCATACTATCCACGACCACCCGTTGAGCCAACGTTTTCTATATTGGTTCAGATATGTTAACGATATTATTTGTTGCTTTACAGATTCGAAAAAACAACTTAATTTTTTTCAAAATCTCATTAACTCGATACACCCCAAAATAAAATTTACGTTAGAAGAAGAACTTGACAACTCAATTAATTTCTTAGACCCAACAATTAAAAAATTAGATAATAAACACATTCGTTCTCTATTTATCACAAACCATCACACACGGAAACAGTTAATTCAAAATAGTTCGGTTCACCCAATACAACAAAAAATGTCATCATTTAATAGTATGGTTAATAGACTTGTTATCCTTCAGCTTTCGAACGTTGATTTCAACAAAGAAAAAAGCTTAATTATGCAAATAGCCTCAAGCAATGAATACCAACCCGAAATAATAATTTAAAAACTTAATAAACAAAAAACTTTCAAAAGAGCGGTTTCTGAAGTTTATCTTCTTATTAAAGAAAAGTCAATAAATGGTGTTTCAACATATATGGGGACACCTAGTTTGAAATTAAAATCACTTAAAGCAAGCTATAAGATCAATATTTCTTTTCCGACCACTCATAACATTGGTAAAATAATCGAAAATAATGAATCAGAAATTAATAAAAATGTGTGGGGTTTACAAAAATAAATGTGGCAGTTGTGAAAAATTTTATATAGGAAGAACTTTCAGAAATTTCCAAATTAAATTATCGGAACATAAACGTAGTTTTGAGAAACAGAAAACAGATTCCCATTATGCTAACCATTTATTAGAAGAAAGTCATATTTTTGTTCAGAGTTTGAAATATCGAATAGAGAGAATAAAGCTTCCAAGCTAAATTCTCTAGAATCATTACATATTAATAAATTCAAAAATTCGGGACTTTTACTCAATGACCAGTTAGATGTTAACACTAGCCCTCTACTTAATATGTTCAATAAAAATATTCCAGTCAGCAGATCAGATTGATTACCTAAGTTTTTGTTAATTTATATTCAATTTTATGTTTTATGTTCAGAAATTTTGAATTTCCTTAATTTTTTCTCAGAAATCTCAGTTGTATATTTGTATCTTTCCTATATTTAGTTGGAATACCTGACTTAAGAAATTGATTTTCTGTGTTCATCTCCAGGTATACGACCCTTTTGTTGAATATTTGTGTTTTCTATGGTCCTCATTCCAAGTTAGACATAGAACATACCTGGTATGTTCCGTGAAAATAGCTATGACATTAGTACATATATGTAAAATTAGACATAGTATTAATCCAGCCTTTGATAAAGAAGGCTGAAGTACTTCGAAACGTCGTCATGCGTATTCTATATTAAATTATGAGAAAATTTTAAATATTGTTTTGCAATGGATTTTATACCTTCAATTTTACATAATTCTTTCTTGAATTGAGTAATATTTTAGAGAGATAAAATAGAATTCGAGCTGAATAGTGCTAATTGGTAGAAAATTTGGATTAGCCGCTATCAAAATTATTAAAATATGTAACCTCTTCAGAATATAAAATGTGATTTACTCCTAATATTTCAATCTATATATATATACAATCTAAATATGCATATAGTACTTACAACATTGCATAAACTGATGTAACTAATCCATATTGTTCCATCTCTTCCACGGTAGCAATAGCAACTTATATTTCTATCCATTTTTGAAATGGCCGTGTAGTGCTTTCAGTTGAATCCAACTATTGATCACGTTTCTCTTGTTTCAGTGAGATTGAAAGGACAGTTTTTGTGGCAAGGGCGCTCGTGTTTATTTTCTGAATTATTATCAATGAATCTCTATCAATATATTAAAAGCAGAATGGTCGATTAACATTTGAGACGATTACAAAAATTGGTCTTTAGATCTGTGAGGCACTGATGTTTTTTCCAAACCCCGAAATCAACATCATACATTGCTATCTGAAACCAGAAAATATACTCTTGTGTAACTCTGGGGTGAAAATAGCAGATTCGGATCTTCCCAAAAGATGGAATGGACGGTGCTTGAATTTATTAAGGTGAATAAATTGTGCAATATATTGCATTATTTATCTATATAAATGAATTATTGAGATAAAAGAAGTTTTGAGTTGTCTGTAGATGGACCTGTGTATTCAATCTCGCTTCTATAGAGCACCTGAAGTAGTTTTAGGACTTCCATATGATTCAGCAATAGACATGTGGTCATTCGGATGTATATTGGTTGAATTACACATTGGAACACCGCCTTTCGCTGGTCACGACGAGGAAGACCAAATGAACAAAACTGTAGAAGTAATGGGAATACCTCCTCAGCATCTTTTAGATCAAGGAACAAGTACCAAAACATTCTTTCAAAAGATGATGCCTAGCAAACGGTATGTGCAATTGAATAATATTCCTTCTTCTGATATTTCATTGATAAGGCTGAAAATTTAAGTGAATTAGTAACAGTATTGAAATCATTTCCTCATGGATCATTTTATTGAGTAATAGCATTACAAACAACATTTACGTTTCGGTGAAACTTCACCTTCGTCGGATACTAAATGTTTATTGATATGCGACTGAAATATAACTTACGAAGCAGTAATGAAACCGATTACTGAAATTAAATATAACTATAATATAAAAATGAATCGCATAATGTGATGGTAAGCGCATAACTCAACAACTCCTGGACCAATTTTGCCAATTCTCTTCCGAAACTCAACAAAAGTGAAAACATCGCGAAATCGACCAAATTGAATAGTCACAAAATGTAAGAGCTATAGATCATTAGTATTGATTTTCAATTTGGTCTACTTCGAGATATTATTTCTTTTGTTTTAGTTTCGGCACTAAAATGTATCAGTATTCACGTCATTACATCAGTCAAACACAAACCGCAAATTAGGGATTTCATCATTATTATGCATTTATTCCAATTTGATTGACTTCATTTGTTCAATAAAAACAATTAGCAACAGTGCCTGTGGAATGAGATTTGGCATGAGTCATTAAATTTTTGCTGATATAACATTTAGAATTGCTGAAGATTAGTCGTTTGAATCAAGTTCTGCCCACCTTTTGCCGATAACCCAAAAAAAAATCTATATATATATATATATATATATATATATATATATATATATATATATATATATATATATAAATATTTATAATGATGGTTAAATGAAACACAATTCTCACAACTCCAAAATTTGGTTTAATTAGCTACCGGTTTCGCGAAGTATTATTCGCATCATCAGGCTTCAGAGGGAGTAGACCACATTGGTCAAGTATGAGGACATGTCAATTACACGTATGTTGTTGAATAACAATGTACTAGTACAAATACTTAATAAATTTTCTAAATGAATAACTATATTATTGACTCAATAAATATTCTAAATAAATAACTATAAATTTTCACTGTAGACTTCTCAAATTCACATGTCAGACATGATGGAAATTGAATGACAAGTGTGAATATATATATATATATATATATATATATATATATATATATATATATTTTATTTCGAAAGTTTTTAGCAATAACAGGCTTTTTTTGATATGAAAAAGTTTATTTTTGTTGACGTTTCGTTGTTATATTACAACTTTGTCAAAACGAATTTAATTTAATTAATTTACGAAACGTCAACAAAAATAAACTTTTTCATATCAAAAAAAGCCTGTTATTGCTAAAAACTTTCGAAATAAAATATCTTAAACAGGCAATAAATCAATTTTAAGAAATATATATATATATATATATATATATATATATATATATATATATATATATATATATATATATATATATATATATATATATATATATATATATATATATATATATATATATATATATATATATATATATATATATATATATATATATATATATATATATATATATATATATATATATATATATTATATATATATATATATATATATATATATATATATATATATATATATATATATATATATATATATATATATATATATATATATAATTATTTTAATATTTTATTTATTGGTAGCTTTCAATTTCCTGTTCATAACACTCGTAGAAAATTTGATTTCACAAATTGTGGAAATACCAAATTGTTGTCGAAGACCATCATGAACTTGGCAACCGTCGAAGGTGAAATGGTTTTTTCACTAGAAGTAGTGCTATTCAACAAACCTCAGTCATAACATCTGCAATTTGTAGAAAGATACAAGTTTTCTCAAAAGTTTATATGAAGATCCGTCATCAGAATATACAAACACTAAGAACTAGGCTTTGGTGGAATTTGGGACCTATATTTGCTTTTAGATCTCATAAAAATTTTAGCACAATCAATTCTTGTCACTACTATGTGTAACTGAAAGTTTTATTGTCGGAAAAGCAGAACTAAACAAATGCTATTGAATGAAATTTTACAAATATACTTTCGTTCCACATGGTGAATTGATACTTTAAATCTCTTTTAGTGTTCATAAATATCATTGTTATGGAAAGAAGTATTCCATCACATGTATTTATTAATAAAATGTTTTATTTAAGTGTAAAGTTGTTATGGATATAAAACGATTGATCTGGCTCTTCGAGTTCAGCAACTCATAATTTTTAAAATTCACATTCGTATTTTGATATTTCGAATGGATATATCAGAATTGGCTGACTTTGATTTACGGATTATATTCGTATACTACTCAAATGGTAGTTCCATTGCGCTCTAGGATGCGAAACGGGCCATAAGTTAGAGGAACAAATTGTACCATAGTACAGAAATCTCTGAGTTGTTTCGATTCGATGGAATGTACACATAGCTTGCCATATTTTTATGAAAGTTCGCACTAAAGTTATATCACCGAATGACCGAATTCTATCACCGAATTCAACACCGCACTGATAGTATCATTTCAATTTTTTCAATATTTCGAATGAAAATCTCAGAATAGACTAACTATGAACTCCGAATCCAGGAATCCTTCACAGTTAGTCAATCCTGAGACTATTAATCGAAATATCGAAATATTTCTCCCGAAATATCGCACAATTGTTTTCTCCTTGTTAGTAATCTCCAGTGGCATATATCCAAACAATAAAGTTTCGATGGTTTTCCAAACGAACTAATCATGTGAGCTCCCTCTATCAACTGAAAGATATAACTATATCGAGCATTGCAGATCGCGTTCCCGCGACAAGATCTGAGAAATTAAAGAACGTAGAGACTAGGCGTATCATTCAAATATTCAATTTTCCTCATCTACATTTTCCACTTCAATAACACGTAATTTGAATATTGTCCCATCCGGGCTGGAATACTTGATTATACAAACATCTAATTGTGTTAATGTTGGTAACTCTTGGTTTGCTTTCTTTATACCAGTCAAATACATTGAATGATGATGATTTTCAGCACGCATTCACCAATAATGACGCTAAAATATTCTATTATAATACTGAGAAATTTTTCCATTTCGTTATCAATTTAATATAAAGTTTTCAGTTTTTTGTCGCGTTGATATGAAATGCGAGTATATCAACCAATATTCAAATCTGAAAAACAAAGATCCTACCAGAAATAAATTTTTCCCTCATTAAACAAAATTGTTCATGTAATTAATCTGTAACATAATGTATTAGGAAGGATCTCCTGTGTTAAGGCACTGTTGTAAATATTTCAGGTCATTCGAAAAGTTTTATGGATATGAAAAATTTTGAATGAAAAAGTTTTTCGTGTAGTTAGTGTTCTCAAATAATATTTCAAATATTGATCAAAACAACTTAACTAAGAATGATACTCAGTATTTCACTCACCTGAGTAGATATTTACATATCTTTAAATGAAGTTCATGATTCTGGGAAAGAGTAGTGTTCCATAAATTGAACTGCTGAAATATAACTATGCACACTCATTGTGAACAAATCGACCTTGATATTATTTCATCTGTCCCATGGATTGATTTCTCGCTGTTGTGATGTTATTCCATATGTGCTGCAAAAAATATCCATATGAATATGAACAGAATTGGAGGAATAAAAAAATATATCAACTGATATTTGACATGAACAACTTCAGTCTTAATGCTAAAATTGATGGAAATAGGAAATCAGTTGAACAATATTCGATAATAGGAATTCTGTTTTCCTTCACCTGAAAAAAAACCGTATTTTTAAATTTACGTTCAAATCCTCAATATTGTAACGGTTGTTGTTGAAAATCAATTTTTATATTTCCATCTTTTTGAGAAAATAATATTTGAAGAACTCATCTCAATATGGTGAAAAGAATGAGTACTTTAGACCACGGCCACCTTTGATACAGGCCATGAAGAGCGTAGTCCCTCGGTTTTGCCAAATTGTGCACAGTGATCTACTCCCTAGTCGGTTGTTCCCAAAGTTTCGAGCATTATTTCAACTCTTTTTGTATATTGCGAACGAATGAAAAATTTTATTCGTATTTATAACATATAGAATATTATTTTGGGTATTGTGAGCACATATTTCTGTAACAGACAAATGTAAAACATTTATTATTTCAAGAAAACAACGATGTTTTCAATAAAGCCCAACTGCGTAAAAAATACTTCTATTAGTCAGTGGGATTTATTTACATGAAAAGTTGCCTAACCAATTCTATTGAATTATTTGACAGAATAGGAATCTTGAAAAAAACGCTGTAGGAATTACTCGAATTGAATTATTTACCTAAGTATAAAAAAATACTATATTTGAAAAGTATTATCTAAATTCTTTAAATTTCTCCAGTTATTAATAATATTTTTGAATAAATATACAAAATCATAGCTTACAAATATACGGTTTTGAGGAAAGTTTGGGTTTTGAAAGAATGTGTTATTGTTAGTTAGATTTGTGAATTGCGATCTGTTTATTCGATGGTTATCGCTTATAACATCCAAAACAATGAAACCAGCATTTTGTACCGAAGTAATAAAATTTTTTGTGATTGGTGTCATTTCTGAACCTTTTATATTATGAAATGGTATTAATTTTACCACGTCTGAGAAATTACCAAAACCTGAAGAAATCATGTACCCCAAAATTGTTGTGGCTAACGAATTGTCATTACAAGCGACACCAATCAAACTATTCCCTCTATAATCTAGCCTTTTATTAATGTATACTTCATCTATTAATAAAACAACAACTTTTTCATGAGGTTTAAAATACTCAGACACATAATGTAAATAGTTTTTTGTATTTTGTCGCGAGCTGAAGCACTTGGGGCAACATTTATATTTGTAGGCAAATATTGAAGATATCTTTTTGTCGGAAAATTGAAGTAATTCCGCATTAAATCACAAGCACAAGGAGAAAGAGTGTAAACATGAATGACATAATTATTGTATCAGACGAGTATAATAATAATAATAATATAATTTTATTGAGAAACATTCCTTACATAGTAAAATTACATTCATTTCAATTGATAAATAATTACAACTAAGAGAAATGCTCTCAAAAGGACCGAATTCAGTTTGGAGTCTGATCTTCCATTCAGCCCTCGAGCAAAAATATTGGTTCAAACAAAGATCTTGGTTAAATTCATATTTACAATAATATACAATTTTGATTGAAAAGAAAAGAAAATAAAAATTTCCTCAGAGATATTAAACATTTGAGACAATTTCACATGGTGAAGAACATTAGTGTTAAAAAAATATACAAATATATGATACAAAAAATTGATTCAAACATTATTGCCTACATCCGAATCATCGAAGTACTCTGACACACTATAGTATGCCTTTGTTAAGAGCAGAGATTTAACTCTCCTCTTAAACAAATGAGCTTTCAGTACTTTCAAATTCGATGGTGAATGGTTGAAAATTTTAATGCTCTGACAATAGAGAGAGTGCTCAAATTTAGCTGTTTTATGCATAGGAATAAGTAGCACATCCCTGTTTCTTGTTGAATACTCATGATTACTATTCAATTTAATAAGCCTATCTTCATTTTCTTTAACATATAACAAACATCTATAAATATATAAACACGGTAAGGTGAGTATGTAATTATTAATGAAGATAGGTTTTCAAGATGTTCGCTGATGAATATTGAATATTAATCGAAGTATTCGCTTCTGTGTAATAAACACCCTATTTATTTCTGTAGAGCAACCCCACAGCAGAATATTATAATTTAGATGACTATATACAAGACTGTAATACACATTCATAACACAGTTTCTAGGTACGATGTTCTTGATTCTAGAGATTGCAAAAAATGAGTTACTCAATTTTTTACATAAGACCTCAATGTATGATGTCCATCTCAAATTTCTGTCTACATATATTCCAAGAAACTTCGTTGATTGGGATGATGATATAGTGTTGTCCCCATATTTAACATCCAAGGTACTGATTCCATTGCCCTTCAGACAAAACTGAACACATACAGTTTTGTCAACGTTCACCATCAGATTGTTTATTTGACACCAACTTACAAACTCCCTCACAATGCATTCACATGCCTCCAGAAGTTCTTCAGGAGTCCTGCCAGAAACAACCACCGATGAATCATCGGCAAATAGTGTCACCAAAAACCGGGACAACTTCGCAGGCAGATCGTTTATGAACAATATGAATAGAAAAGGTCCGAGTACAGAGCCTTGAGGCACCCCAAGAGCAATATCATGTCTCTCAGAATAACTCTCGCCTATTTTCACTACCATTCTTCTTTCTTCAAGATAACTACGTAACCAGTTCAGAAACACACCTCTGAAATCTGAATTGTAGCATTTATCAAGTAAAAATTCAGAGGATAGTGAATCAAATGCGGAAGATAAATCAAAAAATAACCCCGCCACAAACAAGTGTTTATCCAAACACTCGTAAACGGATTCAAAAAACTTAAACGCAGCTGACTGAGTTGAGTGGCCGCTCCTGAATCCATGTTGCGCGGAGTCAATTATTTTGAATCTCTTGACATAACTCATCATTCTGGCGAAAACAATTTTCTCTATTACCTTGAAAAACACGCTCAGAATGGATATTGGGCGATAATTAGTAATTTCACTCACGGTTCCATTCTTAAATACTGGAATTACTATGGATTGCTTAAGGATATTGGGGAACTTTGCAGTAGTGATGGAAACATTTATAAGATATGCAAAGTGCTCGCCAATAATTCCACTAATTCCTTTCAAAACTTTGGCTGATATGGAATCAACACCGACGCTTTTTTTATTTTTTAAGGCTCTAATGGTATCCTCAACTTCAATTTTAGTGACAGGGTAGAAGTGAAAATTGGTGTTCACCATGGGTGATAATGTGCAAATCCGAGATAGATTATTGCCATATCGAGATGTTAATTTGGTACTAGCCATTGTGGAAAAATGTTCGGCGAAAACATCAGCTAACTGATTCGGATCGTCAAACACCTCCCCCTCAAAGTTTGAGGTCACATCACTTCGCCTACCGCCACTTTTCCCAGAAAGATCGTTAACAATATTCCAAATTGTTTTATTTCTGTTCGATGAACCATAAATAGCTGAACTATAAAACGTATATTTCGTATTTTTGATGAGCATATTGTGTTGATTTCTGGCATTTTTATAGTTTTGTAGGGCACATTCCGAACGGGTATTTTTATGTAGTCGATGAAGGTAAGATAGGTTACGTTTACTTTGAAATATCTCAGTTGTTACCCATCTTTTCTTTCGATCTACCGAAAATACTTCACGCATAGGACAGCATTGTTCAAAATGATATCGAATAACATCAATGAATGAATCAAAACATGTATCAGCATCAAAATTATAAGTCAGGTCAGAAAAATTGTATTCAGATAAAGAAAACAAAAAATTATTCATATTTTCCTGACTAATATTTCTGAAAGAGTAAGTTGTTTCTTTTTCATTGAGTGCTTGTTTGTGAACTGTCTCAAATAGAATGCATTTGTGGTCACTGATATGGGGTTCAAAAACACTAACTTTGTAATTTTCGGAATCAATATTTGTAATGATATAGTCTACTTTAGAGATACTGGTATGTCCTTTTATATTGGTGAATTCTCTAGTAGTATACTGGGACGTAACGTTCAATCCGAAACAATCTAATAGATCACTGAACAATTTAAAATATTTACAGTCATTTTTCAAATAATCAATGTTCAAATCGCCACATAAAACAATATAATTTACCGTTTGGAAACAATGCTGTAATGCACAAAATAGCTGATCAAGAAAAAGATCATAGTTACATAAACATGGTCTATAAACACTGAGGATGCCAAATCGAATACCTCGATCCGAAATAATAACACCACAGATTTCAAAATGCATCTCTTCTGAGAATTTGGAAACCATTAAGTTTTTCTCCTTCAAGTTTTGCTTGGTGTACAAGATGGATCCACCGTGTTTTCTGTGGGTACGACAAAAACAATCAGCTCGAACATAACCCGCAATCACCATGGAATTAACACTATCTGCACTACACCAATGTTCCGACACACTCTGAATATCCGTATTTGTTTCCATAAGTAACACCTCCAGATTATCGAGTTTGTTTGAGATACATTGGGATTTCAGCTGTATGATTCTCAAACATTCATTGGCGGCAGGAACAATCAGTCCACTCGATTTTGTTTCGTTTTTTTGTGGAAAAAATGATTCACGATTACTTTATTTGGCCAACTTGAAGCATCGAGAGCTTTGCTATATTCAGAACTGGGTATAAGCACCTTGAACGATGCGTAGGAATCTGGGTAGCGTGAGGTTTATTATTCACATTTGACCTTGGAAAATTTGTTCTTCAGGAAATTCTGTAGACTTTCGACATTTGTTTCAGGTTTGAGATTTGAAACATGGAAAGCTTTGAATTTGTCTAAGCCCTCCACGTCAGCAGCTCCAGAATCAGTTCCCACAACCAGAGTTTTCCTAGGCTTGCTTCTTTTTTTCTCACAATTTTCCATTCAGAATCCAATGCTTTATCAAGTTTGGGAGGAGATCCATTATTTTCATTGAGATTTCCTACTATTTGTGCTGATTCAACCGCCTGATTTACCTCAGTCAGAGTAAACTTTTTGAATGATTTCTGTTTTTTATTTTTTTTAGGAAGATCGATAGTTGTAACTTTTCCTTTAACCAGACTAGTTTGCCGGTGAGCTTCGGGTGAACAAACGGATAATGTGGACATAGGGGAGTCACCGGAATTTCTTTGAGTATCAGCACCTGGTATATGCTTCTCATCATCTTTAATAGTGACAAGTTCTTTATCCAGTTGCTTCATTATATGCCCTTTTCCTTTGATTTGATCTTCTAGTGATCGTAGTGATCTTCTAGTGAGTAGGTATCGTTTCTTCTTTGGAAGTAATAATTTTATTTGATCAATTAAAATTCGAAGGTTATTTGAACAAGTAGCCCTGTTTTCTGAAAAATCTTCAACTGAATCACAACTAATTTTAATCGATGCCTCATTCGAATAACATAAACTTTTCTCGATTAAATAAGTGAAAGATTAATCCACACTGTCTGGAATATCTTTGTATCTTATCAACAAATTTTTTTTTTGAAACCACTTATCCAATTTGAAGTCAATATGCAAAATCTAACTTGAATCAGTGTACAACAACTTTTTTTCTTTCGAAAATACTCTTACTAACTAGTCTTCATTCACTGTAATTACTTATGGTAATAATTTATTCACTTAAATTAAGAAAATAAAAATGGATTTTCTCGTTAACTGAATCCATTTTAACATTCCAACAATCAGTAATATTTATTTTACTGGAGTAAAGAAGAACTTAATCTTGAAAATTGACAATTAAATATGACTTTTCAAACATGTAATTCAAATTATCATTGCGAGCTAAATAATTTGTCCGCCTTTCCTCTGGGTTTTTTCTAGGTAAGAGCATAATTTTTGACAAATAATGCAATAAATTTGTAAAAATTGAAGGAACCGCGTGAGAGACTAAACTTGTTTTTGTAGGTATGCATTCAATCCCACTAGCTGAAACGAATTTCTTTTCCCTGATTATATATATATCAGTTTCAGGAAAATGCAAGGCACAAACAACTGAATATTTTGTTGGATCCCAATTATCTCGTGGTATAGATTTCATCCATTTACTCATTAAAAATTCATTTTTAGGGAAACTAAAAGTCGATACTAGTTGCCCACCCGCTCGCAGGGTGCTGTTATAATTTGATTCACAACCAGGAATGCAATAAGTTTTCGTCATTTTAAGGAAATATTCTTACTGGAAACTCACCTATTCCAAGCTTGAAACCTACTCAATCATCTACGGAATACCTATCCTCTACACTATATTTCACAAAAAAATTATTAGTAAGTAATCCGTACTCAAAACACAACACAAATTCGATTCGATTAAATCGGTTCACACAAAACACTTCGCTTTTATAATTTGATGTTATGTTATCCACAAACTATCAACACTAGCACCTAAATAACACTATAGAAAATTGATGAATAAAGGATTAGAACTGAAATCGTGAAATATTCAACTTCAAACTACGAAAGTCTTAAACAACACAAAATTGATTTTGTTTCACTGAAATTTGTAAACAAACTGAACACTTCGTTTTTTATAGTTTGATGTTGAGATTTCAACAAATTATCAACATGAAACTTTTATTACACTGTACACAATTGAAAAATATTGAATTTATACCAAAAGCTCAAATTATTCAACTTCAAACTGCGAAAGTTTTGGGAAGCGTCCTATTTGCATTAGTATACCAGGTCAACTAATGGCAGGGTGTTGGACCACTATCTTCTTTTGACAGATGTTCATTTCATGGCCTGAATTTTAGGTGGCCGTGTGTAGACAATTAATAAAATTCAGAAATGAATCAAGTAGACAGATTTTTTTGATGTACTAATCGAAGAAAAATGAAGAAATGTTCAATATTTTTCCATCGAAATAGAAATCGACACTTTCATCAACTACATTCAGAAATTGAAGATGAAAGGAGCTTCTGTTTTTAACAGAAGTTTCTGAAGTTTTGAGTTCAAATTGAGAGTCAGACATCTCCTATATATATATATATATATATATATATATATATATATATATATATATATATATATATATATATATATATATATATATATATATATATATATATATATATATATATATATATATATATATATATATATATATATATATATATATATTTTAAATATATATATATATATAATATATATATATATTTATATATATATATATATATATATATATATATTTATATATATATATATATATAAAGTTTCAAGATTCACGAATCATTCAATACTAGTAAATACTGATACTTCTAATCGAAATATCGAAATATTTCAAATAAAGCTCTCAGGGAGCTGTCTACACAAATGTTGTCAACGAAAACGAACCCATCACTCTCGAGAGTGAATATAAAGAGCGTTTCGAAAAATTCATCGATCTTGTTGAATAATAATAGGATACAATTGTTTCATCATTATTATGAATCATCAGTCCATATTTAATATATCAATCAAGAATCGATGACTCTCAAAACGAACACAGGTCCTTTACCAAATTGAGGGGAATTTTACCTAGTGAAATATTCACGTAGGCTCCCTCTATCGGAGAAAAGACATATAAACTCTCCCTAGCGTTCAATTCCTAGATTCCTACTCATGACAACAGTAACGCGAGTGAAAGGCTTTGAAGATATTTCATTCGAACACTACAGAAAATTGTCCGCAATGTGTTCGAAGAGTCCCATGCCTAATCGCTCCAGATTACATAACATAACATAACATAAGTTATATAACATATGTTATTGTTATTATATATTGAACTATTCGTAATATGCACGTTATCCGTCTTCTTGCCGTTAGAAACATTAAATGACCGTGGCCAGATGGATGTTATTTACACAGATATCCAGAATGCCTTCGACCAGATCGATCATAGAATACTGTTGTCAAAATTGAAGGATATAGGTTTTTCATCACAGATTTTAAATTTGATGCAGTAATATTTTTCGTATAGTTTTCAATATGTTGAACATGGTGGTAATGAGTCTGCATTATATTCTGCCTTGTCTGGTGTGCCACAGGGGTCCAACTTGGGTTCATTGTAGTTTATTATATATATAAATGATCTTTCTTCGCAGCTTAACTGCATGCATCTGCTTTTTGCAGATGATTTGTGATATTATATATAATAATTTGAGAGTTGAATTATTGAAGTTGAGGCGTGAACGGTTCGGCCTAACGTTTCTCTTCAAAATTTTGCACAATTCGATTGACTCACCATTTCTTCTCAGCAAAATAAATATTGGCGTACCAACGCCTGGTCTGAGGCGGAATAATACATTTTATGTCACTTACAGAAGATCAAATCTTATGTCACGTTCTCCTATCAACTATATGTAATCTTTCTGATGGTTGTTGTGGTCGATGTGATATCTATTTTGATCGGCTATCAGTTATCTTGGCATGCCACTCAGAACAGCGCAATGGGTTGTCGTGATATTTTCCTGAACTTCTGTTGTCTACATATGAATTAGTTATAAATATTTTTTTAATATTAGTTGTTTCATTTGTTTACTAGATAGTACTATTGCAATCGATTTTAATTTTATTTAAATTCATCAAACATATTTCGTTACTATATGGTCAATTGTTCAATACTATTTCAATTTATTTTGAATTCGTTTTTTCGCTGTATATATTCGCTTATACCCTTTATTTTTGTATTTTTCTCGTTCATTTTCTCTTATTTATTATTTATTATTTGTGTCCAATTTGTAATTTTTACTCTCTTTTTATTTGCACACATTCAACAGCATCATTACCATACGATTTTCATAAAGTTCTGAAACAACCAACCAAATTGACTATTATAACTTATCATTTCTGTTCATCTTACCTAACTTTGTTAAGGGTGATTTGAAAGATCTAAACACAGTGAAATCTATATAAAAGGTTCAAAATCATTTTTCACTCGACTGTTATACAAGTATTGCCTGACAGTTGTATAGTAGGTCTTATTTGAACATAGTTGATAGTTACATAATAAGTCTTAGTGAACATTAAATTACATCTTAGAGATGATTTTACGTTTTTGAACTGTGAAGCACAAAAATCACTTCTTACAAAAATATTTCACTATCCAAGAATCTATCTTTGATAAGTTGGAACAAGTTCCTTTGATGAATTTAGTTTCCAGCGTGGTATTAATACTGAGTATTTCACAGTCATTTCGTCGGTACAAACCCATGCAAAGAAATAACTGAGAAATAAACAACATTTTTTGTTTGTTTCCTTGTTAGCGATTGATGAGCTTATGTGATCTTATTGCTGTTTGCGTTTACTGATATTGGTAATAGGTGATATGTTTTTAATATTAACTTTGTTGAACTGAATATGGTAAATTGATTTTTCAAAACGTGATTTTCGATATTCTCACACAAATACGTTATGAGAAATAAAAATAACACCAAACATGAATTTGTGATTAGTGTCAAAATTCCTATTGTAAAAAGTGGCAACGCTGTTTACTCAGAAGGCATGCGCTAGGAGCGCACGTGAGGCTGTCCAATTATGCAAGGTTGGCTTATATTTGAAATATGGTCGGTACGGTTGCAATTTATTCTGCGATAATTTCATCGATCCGGTCGGGATTTCGTGTTTTAACCTCAAATAGTGCGTTTGTGAATTTCAGAATGCGTTTTTTGAAGTAATATTATTGTGAGAATTCTAGAAATATTTCGTGATGTGTTGAAATCCGAGAATTCAATGTAGTTATGGATAATATCTCTCTCTCTAAAATGCAGTGATAGTTAGTGGATCCAATCTCGATATGAAAAACTGCCTAAGGAAATTTCCACGAATCAGTAAGTTTTTTGTATGTTTGATTACATTTGCACTATATACTTATAACCATATTCAGATATTATATAGGTTGCTTCCTGGCGTTATAGGCTGCTGATTTAACTGATTACTTAAATTTTTTTTTTTTAAATTACCATTATTTAATTCCTTTGTCACGTACTTTTCAGAAATCTTTCTCCCTTGTTCAAGTGAATAACAATTATTTGTATTGTACAACACGACGATATGATCGTGAAAATCTAAAGTGAAAAATTGCAGCCTGTGTATGAATTAAAATCTTCGATTAGGTCCGTTATGAATACAGACCAGACTCGTTACTTATATGCATGCAAATATGAATAAAAAAAAAAACGGAAACACAAAAAAGACGAAAGATGAGTCTTCTATTTTTTATTCCAAAATCAGCATATAAGTAATCAGTAGTGAATATGGTGATTTATGAACTTTAACATATGAAATATGTTATATATAATAATTGATAATTAGAGGAAAAATACCCATTTTCACAGACTAACTTAGTCAGAACAATCCTAGTTATTCAACTTTTCGTTTAATGGTTTTCGTATGTTTCTCAACATATATTATAATTGATCTTATCAATTGATTCGAATGAAGTTAATTGATAATTTATAATATTTGTTTCAAATGAGTGGGACCATGCTTGCTTGCATGTAATATTTAATATTTTTGTACCTACATCCAAAATCTCAATAAAAAGCCTCATCTCCATCAAAATAGCCTTTTATACATTTATCGATAGCGTATTAATTCTATGAATTTTATTGATAGTACTATCGTTTTTGGGTAATTTGAGTTTTTATAGCTAGTTTGTTTCAAATAACAACAATAAACTTTAAGTTGATGTATTTTTGAGGGTAACCGTTTATCAATTCAAAACGCAATTTTCTGAAAATATGTCAATCATTTTTATGAACCAAAAAGTTTGCAGAAACTTGACCTCTATTAAAATCTATTCCATGGTCATCTATTAAAATCTATCCATGGTCATCTTTATTTTCACAAAATTTTTCTGATTAAGATATAGGTATTTTTTCACTGAATTTAGGCAAATTAGGCTTACTTACTATAGGTATAGGGTCTCTTAAACCATTTAGGAATTGTTTCATTAGGTCTTTCAATACTCTTTTCTTTCACATACTTTATTACCATAAACATCTGGGGAAACATCATTCTAAGAAACAAGCTTTCTTTGATACCATTTCTGAACGAAAACGAATTTCGTGAATCTAAAAACTGTTTTCGAATCTTCAACATTTTCTTCAGGGGGTAACATAATTTTAAAAGTTGAAGAATTGCATCAGTAGTTTGAAAAATACAAGTTTCAAATTGCTCCTTTTTTCACGCATAAGTTGTCCACATTTAGGAATTAATTAAAAATATTCACTCTCATATTGGGCAATTTTAAAATATCTGACCCCCTAGAGAATTTATTCAACTTAATCGAAAATTCTGAAATAAATCCGTTACTATGCAACTCCATCATAGTTCACACGTTTTCCGCGACCAGACAAAGCGCTAATATAGAGCCGTGAAATTACAGATGATATTTATGTATTTGCTAAGGAACCGTTAGGTGTCGTGGATGCAAGATTTATTATGTTATGATGATCGAGTGATAACATTAACATCATTGACACTCCAGAAAGAGGGAGAAGGCTGTTATATTTTCTCTTTCCATTTATATTTCATGTTTCCAAATTATAAAACATTCCTTGATTCTGGGCGAAAGTATCGTCTCGCAGACGGAAGACAAATCAAGGTCATGTCCAGCAAGGTTTACGACTTTGGTAGAGAGTGGGAGAAATATTCAACTTGGAATAAATGCAGATCTACCTACTCACTCATATAGAGTTAGTATATATTTATGAATTTATAAATTATTATCAGTTTATTATCGGATTGTAACGCTGTATCAAAATTGGACGATATAAAAATTTTCTTGAAATAAATTAATTTTAATTAAATCCGATTTATGAAATGATGACATTATTTATATATTATGTACTAATTATTACTACTTATCACTGAAACGTATAACGAATGGGAATTTAGATACAAATAAATGTATGATTTTACAAATCGGGATCCAACCTAGATTTTAGATAGATGTTTGTTGGCTTTTAGCACACGCTAATAAATTTATTGCTATATTTGAACGTTTACATTTTGAGAATGTAAATGGAAACAAACAATTCGTTTTTAATTAAATTTATTGACGATCTAATTCTCGCTGTGTCACATTGATTATTGAAAAACTAGAAGAGTTCTAGAAAAACGGAATGTAGTTATCGATAAACAAAATACAAAACTAAACGCTGTGAAAAACGGTTTCCTTCACTTCCATTTTTGGAGGTAAAATATGTTACATATATGCATATGGATCTTATATTGGTATATAATAATAATACAGTGTCAAACAAATTAGTATTCATACATTTCCTTATTTCATATAATCAATGCTTAAAATTAATAACCCATCGAAATTCTTCATTGCCGCCCAATGTATTTATTGATGTAGAAAATAATTTTTAATTCTGTTGAAATCACATGCTCAAAAAAATAATTAATAATAACACTATACCTACGGCTTCATAATAACCTGTTTTCACAAGCGTTAATAATAAAAAAAGAATTGAATGAAATTAAATTACTTCGAGAATTGAAAATTAAACAAACTTCTTTTAGGTATGACACACTGCACTATTTACTTAAAATCAATTTAAACTCTATTGTTCCACAGACATGCCATAATATTAGAAGTTTTCAGTCCCACTGCATTAAATTCTTAGAATTACGAGTTTTATAAGAATTGAAAACAACATTGCATTGAAAATGCAATGTTGACATTCAATTTATATTATAGGCAATATTCCTCTTGTTCTGAATAATGCAACACTGTATTAAATTCTCAACTTTTCATCTTCGAGCAATGTTTATCTGAAATTTCAAAATTTTCTCCGAGTACATTTAATTTTTAATGAAATGAAATAGTAGTAATTCTTCGTTTGAAATGAGTCTGGTTATTTGATTTATCTATAATATTAGTTTATCTATAATAATTAAAAAAAATCATTAATTATGATAAATTTCAATTGATAACATCGAGAAATTGGATTGCTGTTCCTAAAGGAGCAGCGGAAAGATATTGGTTGCTAATCAAAATGCTGAACTCATAATAATGCTGAAGTTCATTTAAATAATTAAATCTATGATTTAATCATGGACTGTCACGAAGACACAATGTTGGGCGTTACGAAGTTCTCCAATATTATTATTATATTCTATATATATAGGTATAAAGAAATTCACTATATAAATGCAGGAATTATATATATATATATATATATATATATATATATATATATATATATATATATATATATATATATATATATATATATATATATATATATATATATATATATATATATATATATATATATATATATATATATATACCGGGTATTACATATCAAAAAAGTAATAATTTTCAAAAATATTCATTCAATTAACCCAAATACCTAAAAAAATGACAATATTAGAATTTAATTCCACAGGCTGAAAATAAAAATATAGAAAAATTTTCGTTGAAAGAGCGACTGCGTTATTCTCTTGATTGTTAGTGGCTCTTTTTTAGACACATAATTGAAAAAAACTAATTCAAGTATATTTCAGGTAATTTCAGGTGCCAAACATTCTCTGTAATGATTTTGATTTATCATTAATCTCATTAATCATTCAGAGAATGATTGATGAGCAACAGAATGATAATAATAATTTGGATTATGAGTAGATACATGTAAAAAGTAGTCAATTTCGGCACCGTGATTTCCTCCCAAAATGAATTATGGGAATTAATCATTTCAATGAAAATATCATTTGAGTCTCCCGTATACACTACGAAATAACAGATTAATCGTTGAGAGATTGCCAATTGTCCTTGAATCTAAAAATACAAAAAACTTAACATAATAAACAAAAAAAAATAACATAACTATAAAAGCATAAAAAAACTATATTTAAATTATACTATTGGCTACTATCTCATTTTTCTTCCCATATTCGATAGATGCTGAGTGAATTCCATTTATATCTGAAATACCCGATGATTTATTAGACTTCTAAGATTTTCTTACTTCCAAACACTCACCTAATATTTGTTTCACTAATACATCACAAGAAGTTGTTGGTCTTTTTTTTTTAACTACTTTCCCAAAATTTGAAGCTGTTAACCTGTTGATCCTTTCGGTACAATATCCAGATAATATACAGATTGTTGAATTGCCCAATAGTTTCAGTTGGAATTTTGTTATACTGCTCGTGTGTTACCTTCAATATATAGAGAATTCACAAAAAATTTTAATTTACAACAGAAAATACTACTATATTACCTGTAATCTACCAATCGAATTTTCGACCTCCTCTTCCAAATCCGTAGCTCAAAGTTCAATTTCGGCGATATTAGGACCATAATCATTTTTTTGTGTGAAATTCAATTTTCGTGAGACTTTAGGCTTTGACCGAGAAACTTGAATGTGCTTTCTTTTAGATGTTTCCTTAGATGTTTCCTTACTTTTCATGTAAAACTTTAAATTCTTTCCTGGACTTCTATCAAAATACTTCTTCCATGAAGTTTGATGCCAGAGTGGTTCTTGATTGTAAGTGAGACCAGTTAACGTAGCTCTATCGCTGAAGCCATCTCTTTGTATTGAATTTAGTCTCTTTCCCATGTTGAAATTTGCTAGAATACTCACGAATAATTCCTCTCTGTTATCGATCTCATTATCTATCAACATATTACTCTTCGTAAGAATCAAGTTCAGTGCTCCATATTATATATGATGGTGTACTCCAGAATTTAGAAACTCTTTATATTTTTCAGGATCTTCGGTATTATTGTCACACATATATGCTTTGCAATTACTGTGCAACCCAAAAACATGTGGTACTGTATTTCTTATATCTTCCTTCAATATCCGAATGTCACCGAGAGCATTTGCATATATCGCTCTTTGTACCATCTTCGTTAGTTCCTTGATAACGTTAGACTTCAAAATTGTTCTCGCTGGTAAAGCTACATTTGTTGTATATTTTGATATGCTATACAAATGCTTACTATAATTTTTAATGCAATGATTTGTGCATTCTATTTTCGTGACCTGAAATATATATATATATATATATATATATATATATATATATATATATATATATATATACAAATAACAAATATATTTTGACTGGTTTGATAATATAATAATAGAAAATATATATTTGGGATAGCAGTCTTCAGGTTGAAATAAGTGTACTCTTTTCTTTGTATCTCAAGCTTTCGAGAATTATATTTATCTCTTCATCAGGAGCAACTAGAATATTGAAAGTGAGAAAATGTCAAATATACATAGATATGTGGTAACTTACGAATTGAGGTTGTATCAAAAAGATGCTGAAATTTACTGAAAATTCATATAAAAGATACTCAAAATGAAAACAAACGCATAACATGTAGGGATGGAGTATCAAAAATGATCTAGACAAGGTTATAGTTGAATCCGAAAACAAAGAATGACACTTATAGGTTAACGTTCCATCATAGAAAAATCGCGAATTACGCGATGTCTCCATCATTCACAGAACTACTACACATCGCCAGTACCAACCCACACACACATCCACAAACACAACAAATCAAACCGAGTGACATGTTTAACCCCGAGTGACATGTGTTGAGATACAAAGAAAAGAGTACACTTATTTCAACCTGAAGACTGCTATCCCAAATATATATTTTCTATTATTATATATATATATATATATATATATATATATATATATATATATATATATATATATATATATATATATATATATATATATATATATATATATATATATATATATATATATATATATATATATATATACATATCCTTGTATTTATTTTACGTCCTTCCAAAAACGGGTGTATTATGCGTCCCGAGAAATATCCCGAATTTCATTATTATAATTGTGTATACTGGTTCTTTTATACAGGAGGAATTTGCGTTGCATTTTTATCTCCAATTTTCCAATTCTTTTCTCGTGTATACTTTTTTTCCATTTAGAGTTGTATTTTGAGTCATTACATGTTTGTGAGTAGGTTGCGCCCAGTGTATATAAATGACCATCTGTAGAGTGATTTGCTTCCGAAAGTATATATAATTTCAATTATTATGTATAATAATTGGTGGAATTTGCTTTTAGACATCAGTTTGTGTAAAAATTTTTCAAAGATTTCAGAAACAAAATTTGAACCTTAATAATACAAATAACTTGGTGAATGCTGTTTCGTATTTTATCAAAAACAGAATATGTGATAATTTCAATTAATTCCACCAGCAAATAATATTTTGATACATGAAGTGAATACATCTTCACCATTAAGAATTCGAGTGTTACTTGAAATCAGTATTCCATATTGAGTCAAGGGCTCAAAAACCCTTAGTATGAGGTTTCGGACTTTCCAAGAGATGAAGCTAGTATGTGGAACTCATGAAATGTGCGATAACCATTCTTCAAAGCAAAAATAACTAACTAAAAATTAGTGCAGCTTAGTATCACATTTATTGTCGTCAACCCAATCAAGTCGCATTTCTATTAACTTCAGAAATACAGCAGTGTTTAGGTTTAGCAATAGCTTAACGTAGTATTTGATAGTACGCTTCACGCTATATATACCTTGATACGCTTTTATCAAGGACTTGCGAAACTAAATAGCAAATTGAACATAGCCCTTTGAGTCGGAAATTCATCGTGCTGATGCAACGATATATATGAAAACTCGAAAACAACAGTGAAAGTAAAGTGTGAGCGAATAATATTCAGTGATATATAAATAAAATCTCAATTATACGTTTCAAATCGTTAATAATTCTTATCTAGTTTTCAAATATAGAAATATCTTACGCGGTGGTCAGAGTTATCGGAAATACTTGTGTAAAATTATAGAATAAAATAAAAACACAAAGCTAAGCGGAAATTTATTTTTCATTTCTCTCTTGAATTTGAAACTCTGTCGTATGTCTTTTTTAAACATTAACTTGAAAAATTATTACACTTGAAGTACAAAACGTCACAAGCGGCATTAAATTCAATGAAAACGCAAAGGAAGGGTTTCAAAACAAAACTAACAATATGCATTAATTACACAGGCCAACACAAATTTTGGTGCCTGCGATTTTTTAACTGTTCCTGAGTAATTTTTGGATGCAGAAAGTAAAAAAGTTCTCAGATTTTGTCTATCAGATCTAGTTTTTGAGATTTTTTTAAAAAATTGTGTATATAATTCACGTTATAACTGTTATAATATATAATATTACTATTGACAGTTAAAAAAAACAAAGACACATGGATTTAAGTATTTATTGCAAAAACTTAATTTACATAATTACATTAGTCACTAATCACATAAAAATTTTCTTTTATACGATTTTCTAGAATGGAGTTTACTAGGGCAGTCTCGCTGAAGGCTCCAGCAGTAGTCCGCCATTATATGGCTATCCCATCGTCCTTGATAACGATCTTCCATAGTTTTAATATCCTGGTGGAATCTTTCCCCCTGTTCTTAGCAGATACTTATCTCTTTTACGATAAAATGTAATATTAGTACCTCGACAAAGTAGATTTTTTTCTTTTAATCTGGATGCAAGTAATTCAGCGGATTCCTTTGAGAGATTCAGGTCTCTTATAAGATCGTTTAGTTCTTCTTGATTGAAACACTGCGGAGTTGCTAAATCTGCTTCAAAATCGCTGTCGTTTTCTGATTGAATTCTTTTAACTTCGTCAGACGTTGATGTTTCTGTATCATCTTCTGTCAGTTCAGGTAGACTGCTGAACGATGGAGCGGGTATTTCTTCCGAATGCACTACAGGCCTTCTTGCAGAATCTAGATCAGGATATGTCCATTTGTGTCTATTGTTTCTTTTTATGCCTTTAATATTAATGAGACAAAAATAGCAGTCGTCATGATGGTTCCGCGGTTCTCTCCAAACCATTGGTACACCAAACTTTAGGCACTTCCTCTTTCCAGTTGTCCACTGTCGCAAATGTTCAACACATGTTTCACATATGAAATGTGGGGCCCAAGATTTATCTTGATCTCCTAAATGAACGCCAAAATAGGCAAGATAAGCTCTTTTCACAAAGTCAGAAATCGTTTTTCTGCTCTCTTTCAAAGTGTATTCACCACACACATAACAAAAAACATCGGGATGATTAACACAGGTACGTCTGCTTGTGGATGCCATTGTTTCAGTTTAGTGTCTTGATACTACAAAACGACCAAAATTTACACAAAATGATTGCACAACTTTACTTGGGAAAACTCAGTAATATACTAAATCAAGTACAGCCAAGCAGGTATAGAAGGATCGGGTCATAGGCAATTACAGGTATAAAAGTAATTGAGAGCATTGTATTGAGTAGTTCCTAGTATAGGAACATTGGGTCAGGGACAATTCCAGGTATCCATTTGGCTAATTACATTCTGGGAAATTTCTATTTTGACGATTAAGTACATATTTATCTCTTTATTTGTTGTCCTTTATCAGAAAAAAATATATCATTTAACCTGTAACGTGTATCTCAAAAACTAGAGCTGATAGAAAAAACCTGGTGGCATTGTTGGAATCGGGACATTAAAAACACCTAAAATCAGATGTTAGATTTCTGGCACCAAATTTTGTTTCATTTTGTTGGCCTGTGTTATCCAAACGCGCAACGAAATCACAAGGTTAAAAACATTAAATTACGATTAAACAATATTGAACTTGTTAGATACATTTGAAAATATTCATGTACGGATTGTGGATGTTGATTGTGAGACATCGAATGATTTGGACGAATTTGAAATTTTATATTATAAGACAATGAGCGAGCGCATGATTTAATTTCACATGGTAGCATCCAATCCATTTAGTAAAACATATGCGATTTATCTGAAGAATCAGAAATCAAGAAATTAATATAAGCTTGCCTAAAAGAGAGTACCTAAGTCACATTAGAGAGTTGATAGGATAATTGCCCTGATTCTTATAATTCCTTCATATGGACATTAATGAACAGATTTCTGATACAGCATTATGCATTATGACCTTGGAATCTTTATTGAAAGATGAAGTTTTTTTGTTAGTAAACGAGTAAAACGATTTCGAGTGAAATTACTTTGCCGCTTGATCGTTAAAAAATGGTTTTCATAATAAAAGAATCGTAGTACAAAATAACGTGAAAATGCATTCCTAGTTGCCGAACATTCTAGAAAAATTTGGAGGGGCATTTAGAAAAGTTAAAGATATACCTAATACTCATTCTCGTGCCTTTAAATTGTTGGGCGAATCTGTAGATTCATGGCATTCGTTGCTTATTTAAGTGTGAAATAAATAGAATTGCGCATAGAGCGTGGTAAAGGTTAGTACACTGCCTTATCGTTGTTATTAATGTCTCACAGAACTAATAGCGAATTAAACATTACAATAAAATGACAAAAGGAATCCAAATTTCGAACTATTTCAGATTAGATATAAGCAGAAATTTTTACTATTTGTTTCTAAATTATTTCGACTATGACATCAAGTGTTGAAACTATTGATTCAGTTGATGTGATTATAGAGGATATCGTATTTCATCAATATCGTTCGGAAATGAGAATCCGTTACAGAATATTTTCCGCTATTAATTATTAATTTATTGATGAATTTGTGGCAAAGGTGTTTTTCGCAATTTCAATGTATATGCTTCTAAAATACAGAAATATAAGCTTGATATTCTTATTGTTTTTCTATTTCAAAATCTTGAGTGTGTTGATTCGACACTTTCTCTACTATAGGTAGGTACTTCACCTACTACTTTAACGTCATGATATTCCTACGTTGAGAATAAAAAGTATAACACACATATAGTAATGGGTCAATCAACTTTTAAGTGTACATCAATGATAAATTTTATTTTTTTTTATTTGAATTTTTTTTATATTTTAACATTTTTTCTTTAGATATTTATTTATATTTTAAGAATTCACATAGAGCAGGACGATTTATTCAAATGAAATAGTAAATTTGACTCCGAAATCCACATGACTCTAGTTAAGATAGTCCCTTGAACAACTAACTAAATAGACTTCTGAACCATTTAAAATTCAGTCAAATTGTGAACCGTCACTTTATTCTCACTTAATATAGCATGGATTTCAATTTGTCTTCCATAAATAAAAGACGTGACTTTTAATTGATAAGTTATTTCCAATTATATTGTCTCCCGGACAACGACAAACTTCAAATGTAACGAACTTTTCATTTAACTTGTAAAATAATAATTAATACGTGACATTTAAAACTCTTTGTTTCACTTTTGATTGTTACATCCATATTTGAAAATTTTGTAAACCTCACTGTTTTTTTCAAGTAAAATTGACGATAATGTGTCTTTAGGAGACAGGAACAAAATGGTTGTCCAGTGGACATATACGGTTGTCCATAGGACATACTCGGGAGTTCGAAGGAGATGATACTAGGATTGAAATCGCCTGTATTTGTTATTTTTATGTTAAAAAAACAACTGTATGACAATCATTTTCAGTTTTATTATAATTTTTTACGAAAGAATCAACATTACAATAAATGAATAAATAATTAACAGACCTATAAACGTGACAACTCTTACTAATTAACTTACAAACATTAACAGCCTCTTTAATCAGCTTAAATACTTTTTTGACTCTAACTTGTATTTAGCTGTCTCAATAAATGACTAATACCTCTGTGTATCACGTAAGGGTTCAGTAAGATACAAAACTTAAAAATTAATCTACATAAACCAAATTTCTTAATCATAGCAGAGATCCATAGGTGTTACACTAAAATACATGAACTATTTTCTAAAAACATTAATATCACATGAAAATTTATAATACTCAGTGCCTCTTTCGTGTTCAATGTCCGGGGTTGGAAGTTTTTTAATTATATCATTGAATGCTACATAGGATTTATCTTTATTATTCAATATGAAAAGTTTTCCATTTTTCACACATTTTAGGAATGTGACTTTGACCAGCAAAAAGTCACCTACACCAGGCAATAAATTCTTTTGTCCTGACGTAGATGGCTGTGGTTCCTCTGTAGTGTCATTTTCATTGTCAGAGCTATCAGACGGTCCATATACACTCTTGTAGATGCTCTTGCGTAAACCTTCGTGTATTTCAGCGAATGTAATGTTGTCTTTATTCGAGGATAGCAAATTATTTAAAGGTACGTCGTCAACATCGCTGAATGTGTCGTTGTAAATATTTTCCAGTGGTGCTAGTATAGGACTTGATGACATCTCTTGAGGTATGTCTTCGTCAGGGTCGACAGGGGTTGGAATGTTTCTTGGAGCTGGTATCGGCGAGTATAACTTGGGACGCAAGCATTCGCATAATCCTCTAGAACAGAAGCAAGTCAAATTTCTGGACATTAGATGGCCATGGCTCTTTGAAAATATTTGGTGCACTTCTTTTGTACCGGGCAAAGGCAAAAGATTCTTTGGTATGTCCCTCTGAATCCCGTGTATCTCTTCTTTTGTTACATAAAATAACGTACGTTCCTGTTGCCACTTTCTTATCAGCTGCTCTTTTCGAGAATCCCCCAATACCGTCTGCAGGGCCTTTGCCATGCCCGGCTTCAAAGAATGACCAGCTAAAAGCTTGGAAGCCGTAGCTAATTGCTTTCGTGCAGGCCAAATAAAAATTTGCTTTTTGACGATACTGCGAAAATGGGCCATCGGAGAAATAATGAATAGTGTCAATTCCAGGGTAATTTTCAATAATCTTTATCAAAATGGAATGCAAATGGGCCCATATTGCAGCTGGTTGATGAATATTGCGTGGAGATATAGTACAAAACGATAAAGCTTCATATTTTTTATCTCTATCATATACGTAAACCACATCTGTGTGAAGAGTGACTTGGTTACGAGAGCCACCAAATTGATGCTCCTGAATTTCTTCTGTACATTTACAATTATAATTTCCGCCGAAATCGACTAATATCACAGCTTCGTTTCTCTGATCTCATCAACACATTGGTGAAAATTTTTGAACTGAGTTTTCATATTGAAAATATGTTTCTTTATACTCTTCAGTTCTTCTTGAAAGTTCTTGACCATGTTTTCTATAGTATCTTCTTTGAGTCTCTTCACGTTCTCTACAGCTTCAAATTTCTTGTCGTTTTTCAGATAGATTTCCTGTCCCCTCACCCATTCAAACCACTGTATTTTGCCTCGAACACTGTCACTATTTATCTTGAATTCCTTATTCCGACACTGATTACAAGTACCAAACATGCACTCTATTTTAGTGCTGTCACAGACTGTCTCTGATATCAGTGTGCTTAGATCTAAAGCACTAATAACTCTTTTTTGTTTCAGAGCCTTTATCTTAGCTGCTGAATTAGTATGTACTTTACAAAGGCACATATCCCTTCCATCAACTGTTGGTGTAACTACGTAGAAAGGGCGATTTTCAGTAAAATAGAAACATGAGCATTTAGCATTTGGATTCTCTGATTTGAAGGCTTTGAACAAGTTTCTCATTGAGTCCAATAGGAACCGTTTTTGCACATTTTCTTTGCCTTTAGTGATGGTTTCTTTTTTGCCGGCAGTATTTCTAGATACATCATCTCTTAAGAAAAAGCTATTAATTTTTTTTGTCAGCTCTGTATCTGAATTACGCGTGTTACTTGTTCTGAGTCTTCCTTGTAAGCCCAAACAGTCTTTTACTATTTTATGCTTTTGCGCACAAAGTTTCGCGAAAATGTTTTTCAGCATTTTTTTGCCGTTTCTGGCTTTAATTTTCCTGTAATTATCTTTGATAGCGTTTGTTAATATGCCGTACTTTTTGTTTCTTCAATATTCTCTTCCCTTTTCTCTTTTACTTCAATTAATTCTTTTTCTCTCCGATGAGCTCTCTTTTTATATTTTTCAAACTTTTTCTTCCACTTCTTGCTTTCAGATTGCAATTTTACATTTTCTCTATATAATTTAGACCTGTCTCGTCGAACTTTTTTCTGCCTCTAATCTTCTCATTTTTCGAAGACATGGCACGACTGGGACGTGGTGTCGTCGGTTGAAAATGATCTTCGAGATTTATTTCTTGCAGAATAGACGGAGAGCTTGGAGGCGTATTCTCAATTATATTCCTAACAGCTTTTTGGCGATTTCTCTGTGACTGTTTTCGCAGCTTCCATATAATTCTGCAGTTTTCTTTATCTTCTGACGGCATATTTGAAATAAGTTTTTTATTCTTATGGTAGCTTTCCCTTTTTTTTCTATTTCGCTCAGCTAATTCCTCCGGGTCTGCTTTAAGTCTTTCTCTATAGCGTCTTGATTTTTCTTTTTCCGTCAAACCCGTTATCTAAAAATAATAACAAAAATAATTTAGAATATAGAACTATTAGATATAGCAAAAATGTGTTAAGTAAGTAAGCTAACTGCCTCCGTGGTATAGTGATTTGAGCGTTTGTCTTAGAGTCCGGAGTTCCCTGTTTCGATTCTCGGGAAAGGAACACGTAGAGTTAATATTTGTCAATTTATCACCTTCACTCACAAGGTTGTGCCCAGTTTGGTTAGGACATAGCAAGCTAAACCACCTGATTGTTCATAACAAAGATGGTTTGGTGCTTCGGAGGCCATGTTAAGCCGTTGGTTCCGGTTGCTATGATTAATTAGATGGCAGTCGTTACACAAACATGTCAGAGGCCTACTGCTAGTAGTAGGTGGTTTGAAAACTCTGACACCAGAGATCATCGGATCGTTCATCGACTGGGTGTTCCACACGTCAAGAAGTAAAAAGTTGAAATTGGTCAAAATATCAATCTAATTTATATTAAGCAATAATAAATGCTCTAGCCTTTGTAAGAGGCTCTTCAGTGACTAATTATTGAAAGAAAAAGTATTGCTTTATGCTGATTCTATCATTAATTGTCTTATGGGCAACCAAAATATCCCACGGACAACGGTTTTGGTTGTCCAAGTGACTGGTTGTCCGAGTGACATTTATCAGTCTTTGCGCTTCCTGATAATAAATAATGATATTTTGAATTATGTCTTACGCGCAGTGAAAAATATAGATAGAATAGAATATATTTCACTTTTATTTACTACGATATATCAAATACTTACGTTTTTGTGCTGGTTGTCCGGTAGACACACAAAAAAGCCACCCACTTTTTCAAAACGCGCGCGACCGACTGACACCGCGGCAATGATGAAATCAAAATGGCGGTTGGATGAGTGTTGTCACCAAATCGACCGACTTATTGTCAAGGCACTGATCACTCCATCTAAGTTTTGGTTTCGGAACTTTTTTACCGTTGTCCGGTGGAAGTCGGAATGATAAAATATAATAGGGACCAAAACAAACAAAAATCTATATGCTAGCATCTTGTGAACATTGTAAGGAATAATTATGTACAAGCGTAATTAATTGCCATATAGTATTTTTTTGTATAAAGTAATGTTTCATTGTAATTAGCTACTGGGGGACAAATAAAGAAACAATACATCCAGATGTTTTGTCACCTGGACAACCATTGAAATTCCAGTTTAATAGTGATTTATTTGAAATAATTTACTCGTATGTTTGCTTAATAATAAGATCAATGCGACATATGCCAAAAAACCACTCAATTTTCTTTAGAACTGCGATTATTGGTCAGGAACAAAACATAGTACTTACAGGACAAATAAAAGTTGATTGACCCTAATACACACCAAGGACTTATTCTCAAATATTCATATTGAAATTTGTGAAACTACAAATAATTGCTACTTAAAATCAATGAATTCAAATAAAACGTATGAATCATTAGATAACCAATATAGTTAAAATTCATTTAATACCTTATATTATGTTGGAATAACTGAGTTGTCGAATGACTTCTGAAGGATTCTTGGAAATGAATAATAAATTTATGAAAAAAATAAGATTAGACCTTCAATTAAAATGAGCTGTAAGTATCAATTGAAAATTTTTATTTATCCAAGTACAATGTAAAACATAAATAATGAGTGAAACTTAAAAATATTTCGAATAAAATATAGAAAATAGAGAAATCATTTCCTATAAAATAGAGAACAATTTCTATTTATGTAAAATAGAAAAAATAGAATATGTAGAAAATAGAGTAGGTACACTCACTTTTATTTAAATATGATTTTATTCAAAAAAAAAATTGAGAAATGAAACTCGAAATTCGAAGAAAACACAAATATTCACATATATCTGCCTATGCAGTCATGAAGTAGTCGATGAAAATATCTTTGATAATATTCCAAAACATTACCCATTTTTGATGAAATCGAAGAAATTATATATTTTTATGTAACAGATGCCAAATTTTTCCTATTTTTCTAAAATTAAACCATTTCGTCTGCTTATTTTTGGTGTACAAATTTTGCACAAAAAACTTAAATTTTTTTCCAATCTCGATTGGATAGGAGGTTGGGGTATTTTTTTTTCAAATCGGCACAATCCTTCTCTTTCGGAGGTATCGCTCTTTTGATATTATCGTCGAAATATTTTTCAACTACTTTTCTTCTCATCGTCACTCCATTTGACGCAAACTCTAGTGTTTTTGATGGTATTTGAAATTTCTGTTTTAGAAATACCCACGTCTGGTGTAATATTTGTGTTATTTTTGCTTGTTGATGCCGTATTGATCTCATTATCACTGTCACTGAGATCAAAGTTAGTGTCAAAGATTTTGCTTTCATTATCGTCAGTCAAGAGGTTTTCTTCTTACGACAGATCAATGTCATCTAAGAATTTTCCTTTAAAATGGCCAACATTTCTTCCCTCCATCAGTGAGAGAAGTTTGGAAATCTTGGCTGTTTGGTATATGTCATCCGGTAAGCGATAACTATTTTTATGGACGTTCAACGTATACCCCATAAACGTTGCTAACTGTTCAAGCTCATCGTCTTTCATATTTAGAACTTGGGATAAAAATGCCAAATGCTTTCTCAGTCTTGTGGAAGTTAATGTATTAGGGTTTTTAGAACCACACTGCTTACTATATTTCTGTAAAACTTTGTATCCGTAAATAGTGGACTCTGTTCCTGTATTGGGGGTACCAAACAAAAAAGGATTATCTGAATTAACGAATTTTGATCTGTGTTGTATCATAAGTTCAACATGATCATAAACATCTTGACTTATTGGCACAGGAACGCCCCTACCACGTTTTCCTTGTATAACAAGTCTTTTGAACTTTCTTAGCAGAATTATCTCTGTTGGTGATAGGGCATTATCAAATTCTTCATATGATTCCTTTTTCAAGTTTATATTCTTTTTGTACATGTGGAGCTTCATTCGCTGTAACTCGCCAGGTCTTTTTCTATTTAATAAAATTAATCTGCTATAAATTGTTTCTAGCAGTGTGATATAGGATGATATATTAGGGTCACTTCCAGCAAGATCAACCGATGCTTTCATAGCCCTTTCATCTAAATGATTTTTAAGCAACTTCAGATCAGAGGCCAATGGAATGATTGTAACTTTATTCCAAGTTTTTGTATTCAGATGTTTACCTACTTGTGAGGGAACATCGAATCTCCAATTGCTTTCAAATATGAATTTCATTGTTTTCGAATTGTTTTCGATATTTTCATCGGCATATTCACTGTATTTCTTAAGGGCACAAGTTATTCCTATGTCACAATATCGCTCAGTGATTTTGAAATGTTCATCGCGAATGTCAACGATTCATAAGTCTCAGTTATTTTATTGAATTTTCCTATGATTTCAGTGGCATCTATAAAAAGATCAAAGTTCTCTGGTTACAAGGCTTGTAAAAGATTCCTGATAGAAGGTTTGTTGTTTTTTATTTCAATAAGTATTTTTGCTATTTCTCTCATTCTTCTAGAAACCAAATTAATTTTGTAGTTTTCCTTATGCAATTTCAAGATTTCGGCTCCAAACGCACAAATCAAATTATGAGACTGGGCGATTAGAGAAACGCGATCCGCCTGCATCCAATGAAAAACTTTCTGCTTCAGTAGCTCATCTATCCTCATATGCATAGAAAGGCTGGCCTGTGAGTCTCGTACAGAATATTTCAATTTCTGTGGATATTCTGGGCATATTCTTTTATGATTTCTTTTATATTTCGAAGAATAGAAACCCAGGCAATGGATGCAAAGGAGTGACTTGTTACCTAGTTGGCTTTGTTTCCTTGGCTTGAAGCATGCTTCGGACGATTGAACATTTTTCAAATAGTTCTTTTTTTTTTCAACGCTGTGAGGAGTTTTCTCCTTTCTTCACATTTCTTTGATTTAGATAATATCCTTTGAACCTCCACTTCCATGCTATGATTCCTAGTTACGTGACGTGCAAAATTCAAAACTTCGGACTCGCAAAAAAAAACAAAAGCGGGTTTTCTCTTTGTTTTCGAAGCTTTGGTGTTTTTACTGTTTTGCGTATTTTTGCCTGATTCTGATGAATTTCGCGAATTTTCTTCGGATATTTGAGATCGAACTTCATCATCCTGAAATGGAGAAAATATTCAGTTATTTTCAAATTGATCTGATAACGCAAGTAATACCTTCAAACCAATAATTCCAGGTGTAAATTCTGGATCTGTGCCACTGTCGTAGCCATCGGTGAATTGAGAGTCTTGTAAAGGATACTGAAATCACAGGTTTCATATGAATAAACATATATTCAATAGCAGTATCGAATCCAGACATTTGTTACAACAGGTGTAATTTCACTTTCAATGGAAATGAAAGTATCGCAACTCTATGTATCGCATTGAAACTTTCCGAACCAATATAGCTTTTATGGCTACGAGAACATTTTATATTATCATAATGTTTGTCGAATTTCGTGTATGTTCGAGAATTTAAAAGTAAAAAAAAATTGTTTTTCATGAACAGTTTTTCATCACAACATGAAACGAAATATATACAATTAGTTGTCATCGAACCAATAGGAGCATGAGCTTTTCACATTGACATGGCGAGCATGAAAAAAATTAATTTTAATGAATTATAAGAACTCTCACATTGAGACAATAATTTTCAGATTATTTTATCGCAATTTGTACCTACTTTCACGAAAAAGTAAGAAAATTTCATATCCAAAATGTAGGTTTTTTGAAACTCACACTATTGATCGACATGTTATTTTCAGCATTCATGGAAATTTCTCCTTCTTCTTTTGGCACATTGGGCTCTGAGTCTAGTAATTCGATCGTATTTGCCATAATCCCACTTGATATCCCATATTGCATTGTGTTTAACTTTTTTCAATGTCTGTGTCGCAATAAAAAAAAAATTAATTTAGTAACATTTAAAATAATGGCTTACGCTACATAATGTATCCGCCCCATGAGCTTTTCCCATCCTTTTTCCATAAGTCACAGTCTAGTTATTGGCACTTCGCCAGGAACAGCTAGGCAGAGGAGATATGGGGGATAGAGGTCTTTACCAGAACTATTGTCCTTTCATTTTATTTTTTGTGGTATCCATAGTTTCAACAATGACGAGATTAATTTGATATCGAAAATCTATAATTATATGGTATATTATTGAATATTTTAGGGATTGTCAAATAACGACGGGCATTTGTTATTTCTATTGAGAAATCAACAATCTATGACAATCAACAATAGTCGTTACGTGAACATAACTAAGTCCAGCTTTTTTTCTGTTAAAGTTAGAAATTGAACCAAAAGAACTCTTTTAACAAAAACTCTAGCTCACTACGACGTTTCCAATAATTTCTTCGATAATAGACTTCGACTTAGATTTTGCCATTTTACTTATAATACAAGGAGTGAATGGGCAAATACTTGGGTGATAGTAGTTCAGCCCGAGTAGTATGCCCTATAGAGTATAGACCATCTTTATCATAACACCAGTACTATTCACTTATTAGATAATTAAAATATAGTGAAGCTATACTTATTCAGATATCTACGGCAGATATCTTCTGTTTAAACAGAATTGCTATACGCTAACTGAATCTTGTTGTACTTCATTCGAGTTTTTTAATGGAAAAACATTTTCGAAGTGAAACTTATACTTTCCATATATTTTCAACACTTTCCGTTAGTGTTTTTTCAGAACAGAGAATATTCTAAAATATAATGTTTTTTTAGTATGTTGGTGAGAAATCAATTCCAGAAATTGTGAATACATTGTTTCACTGATAAAAACGTCTGAACTACTAAGACTATATATACCACCTGAAAAAATTGCTTTTTGTGATGAACACATCATATTTATGCTCATTCACCTATTTATTAGAAGCCTACTAAACGTAAATGTCCCCCACGTAAATGTATCTGGCTCCGTTCTTCTTGATTAAGATTTGTCCTAACTAGCAAATATGTAACCTTTCATAAGTAATATTATACTATCTGATGTTTACTGAGATAAATTGTCCCAATTTCTGATTTAGGATATTTCGTCTTCGAATTGATATGCAAAATGATGATACAGATTATTATATTCCGAAGAGTCATTTACCTTCTCGAATAAAGAAAATTGTTATGTGTATTTTCAGCTTGAATATTGAAAGCCCAAATAAATAACGGAAAATATATTTTCTTGAAAAAGCCATCCGAATCATTATTATTCGTTAATATATAGTATGTACTATTGTTACTGATATGAATGCTGTATGTGTTTCTATGATATGATAAAAAATACAATAGATCATTTGATGCTGAAATGTATGAATAACAGCATGAGAGAACGTATCGCCAGCACGAAAAAAGAAAGAAAATATTGCGCGTGCAGAAGATTATTTTCTGGTGTATTTTATAAATGTTCATTGGAATACTTCACAAGGATAAACTCCCAGTAGTTATATATAGGCTATATTTTTCTGTTCAGATTTGCAGAATACTTGGAGGAGTCTAAAGAAACAAGTTCTCCGATAGGTGTTTTTCCCGATCGTAAAACAAATTTAATTAAATGTCTGTAAAATCATATTTCTCTAGACAGCCTATTATTCTAGAAGACCTATTTCTGCTTCTCATAACAATCGCGACCCCACATAAAATTCTCTTTTTCCAAGATATCTGTGTTCATTTGCTTTTTTATATTTGATATGATTAATATTATTATTTCCTAAAAATGTTCGATAACATCATTTTACAGGCTGTGTTGTTGATTTACTTGTAGCTTAGGAACAATAAATCAATAGGAATCAAAAAATTAATGGCTCAATGAATTAGGAGCTTTCACTGAAATATTTCTTCAATAGCAGGAGAGAATGTGCCATATACAAAAATTCGGCGAAATAACATATTTTCAGTGAGGACAGATAGTCTTTGTGAGGCAAAATTTATCAATTACGTTAGTTCAATTAATCTGAACGTTTTATGGATATCAAGATTGTCTTTTTCAAACTTGACTTGAAGTAATTATAAACGTCATGTGCTAAATCCTCACATGTTACGAGGAAGCTCTTTACAACCTTCTCTTGCACTCAAATGTATTGAGTGGCATATGCATTTCATTATTGATATACCAGGACATTTTTCCCGAAATCTACTAGCTACAGAATTGTTTACTCCCATCATAGTATTACAGCCATCAGAAGCAAACCCTATCACATTTGTAAAACTTATATTTCACTTATCAAATGAATTTTCAACACATTTGAATAAATGTTTAGCAGTAGCTGCTTGCGCAACTATTTCATGACTAGAAGATACATCAGAAGAAGAACTTATTCCAGGTTTTTCTGCCTCTCTTTCAAAAATTTGATGTAATTTCCAAAATATACATTACAAAATAAACATTATTATAGTATTTCATTTTAAACAATTCATCGATCACTCTAATTAGAATCAATAAACTTGAGTTGAATTATTTATTTCCAGCAGCTTTTTCTTTCAGTCGTACATTTAGAATATAGCGTAAGGTTAGGTAAAAATGGTTGAAAACCAAAATCTATTTTCTAGACTGGGGCCCCTGAATTAATGCGTACATACTGATAATTGTAAAACTAACCAATCATATCAGAAAGTAAACTTATTATTGGTTGATGTTATTGGCACAAGGTGTTGGAAGGTATGGTGGATCTAAGTGAAACACGGTGATCGTCTCTTTATGAAATCATTTATTTAACTGCCGTAATATGGTGTGTTGTTCAGTCGAAGAATCTAATAAGACTAAATATGAAGAATATAATATCAACAGTCTCAAGTTCCGAAATTCAAGTGTTTCTGTGGTACATACTAAAAACTGCTGATGACATATTTACTAAAACATTAACAAAATTTATGGAGAGTATAATAAATATCACTGAGTCATTTCTCGGAATGTTGAACATAAACAATTATAACGAGTATAGTTTTTGCTTAATTTCCAACACACCCCCTCAAAAACTATATGAGTATATTTCTTTATTCACGGCTTATGGGGAGTAGACAACTGATGATCCAACATTTGTTGCATGGGTTAGGGAAAAACCCCATAAAAACCTAACCAGATCAAGGACACCTTCAATCTTCTTATTATGCTTGCAATCCCATCTTCTCTCTTAATTCATGGAATTGTGGTGGTGGGAATGATATTGTCAAGAAGTTGGCTTCTTGTTCACCTGTGGGCAAATATTTCAAGCAGACAATTTTGTTCTCAATTTGCACTAGAGTAAAATAGTATTTAATGTCGATATGTTTGGAACTCTCATGATATAATGGGTTATTTGGCAATGCTGTACAACTTTGTTTATCCTCATAAAAAAATGTTGGTTCAAACATATCCACATCAATACTAACCAACAAGGGTCTAAACCACAAAGCTTATTCTATACCTTTGAATACAGCAATATATATTCAGCCTCAGTTGATGGCCAAGCAACTGAATTTTGTCGCCATGTAGATACAGTACAATGTTCAGAATAATTAATAATAAACTTCTGTTCTACATCGGCGTTCTATTCAATTATTCGCCCAATCGCATCTATATACCTATTTAATATATACATATATATACATACACACATATACAGACATACATACACATATATGTACAGTCATATATACACATATACACATATATATCACCATTTCCAAAAACGTTTGTATATCAATTTCATATTCATTGTTCCCCCTTACACACCTCGATACATCACGAATACACTTTCCCGTCTTATTCATTATAACCACAGTTCCGTATCAGATTTACTTGATACCTACTCAATAGATTTACTGCCGCAAATAATCTGGTCCTGTATACTTGACAACCTCCGACAAGATCCTTCTTCATATGTTTCTGATTTTAAGACTAAATAGTTCACGTTTACAAACAATTGGATACTGACAAGATAATATTTAGTCATATTAAACTTTAGTAAGATGAACTTCAAATGTGCAGTTTGATCAAGTATAGTTTCAAAATTTATTCCATCCATTCTTATCCATTTCAATGCTATATCTACGTAACATACATAATTCAATACGTTATTATCACTTTCGTATACAACTAATACTCCAAATAAAATTGTGTCTTCTTTCTCTCTTGAACATAAATTATCCAGTGGGGTAAAATATTATAAACAAATGTAAATCTTGACATTCCTGCTAAAGAAATCACCATAACTTCGAGTACTGGACGTGCAGCAATACGTAGCTCTGAATCCTAGACTAAACAAAATATCGTTGATCATGAACGCCTCGTAATATTGCCCCAAAAAAAAAATAATTCTTTTCATTCATATCTTCGAAATCATCCACATCAAATTGTTTCATCAAGAACAATTTGAATTCATTCACTATATCTTTATAAGTTGTAATTATTAAGTCATCCATATATCAAAATAACATCTATATTTTTCCGCCTCTGCTTAAAAATAGAAATAGTCATCAGGTGGTGAATTTATGAAGTCCTTCTCGATGAATATTTTATGTAAACAATTATTCCGTCGTAATGCTGACTCTTTTAAACCATATCAAGATTTATCCAAGTAACAAAACAACGATTTCCATTTCTTTGAAATTCAACTCCTTCCGATATAATTATGTTAAAATTCTCTTCCAAAATCCCATTAATAAATGCTGTTTTGACATCCATTTGATGAATTATTATTAGATCGCGCTGAGTTGCTGCTAATGCGAGAAACAGCAAGAAATGCTGATTCTTGCAACTGGCGCACATGTCTCACTATTCCTCATCTAAACGACTTCTTCTAGCTAATCTCAAAACTTTTTCTTTGAATCGATCGTCATTGATCGTGCCTAATAATTATCTAAATTTCTGTTACTATCGTATTTCATTGTAAACATCTATTTGCTTACAGTCGATAATATTTTCATTATTTAGCTTTTGAATTAAAGAGCACGTTTTGATTTGTTAAAATGAAAATAACTCCTTCACTTAAATAATCCTTCACTTATATTTTATTTCGTTACCACTTCATAATTATTTCAGGAACACGCAAAAATCACTATCACTTTCGAACTAATACCTTCTCGTTCAAGGATCCCTTAACAGAGAACACTTTACAAATAATTTCCAAATTTATATTGATTTGTTCAGTGACATCCTTCATAGAGCACGTTTAACAAATTATTCTCTAATTTTATATTAATTTGTTCAGTGACATTCTTCATAGAGAACATTTAACAAATAATTTTCAAAGTTATATTAATATGTTCAGTGACATTCTTGATAGAGAATGTTTAACAAATTATTCTCAAATTTATATTAATTTGTTCAGTGACATTCTTCATAGAGAATGTTTAACAAATTATTCTCAAATTCCTACAAATTTTTTCATTGACATCCTTTATAGAGGATGTTTGACTATTTTTCATTTATTTATGGTTCATTTGTTTCATTAAATGTTTCGATTATACATTTCAACAATGTTCGAACTTATACTCAAATGTACAGGGACATCCATTATTCAGCATGTTTGAATATTTCCAAATTTACCATCAGCAGCACCCCCTGCTGATTTATATTCTGTACAATGTAGTATATTTACCTCCGTTTAACTTCATTATCAATTTTTTGTTAACTGACTCATCAAGTTCTATTCTTGATATTTTCAAACTAATTTCAATAACAATTACATTTCTCTGGCCATTATACATTTATTCGATTTCGCATCAAATATTTTGAATCCGTTGTATATATATAACCAACGAATATTCCCATGATGTAATATCGAATTTATTACTTTTCGTTTCATTTAGCACGTAGGCTGTACATTCATTTAAGTTACCTAATTTTTTGCTTTTCATTTCACATATACCTTTTCATTTTACTTCTAGGTATATTACCTTTTCCATTTTACCTCCACATATTCATATTTATATTATGAGCACCGCTTAAACCTAGTTTCACTTCCGCCTCTTCACAAAACAACTTCAAAACAACACATGAATAATATTCCCTACCATTGTCACATATCATATTCATTAATTTTCAACGTAATTGGGTCTCACATTTTACAACGCAATATTTGAAATATATAAAAATCTTATTTATTTGACATCAGATATGTTACTCTATGATGAGAAAAATCATCAATAAAATTTACGAACTGATTTTATTTTCTAATATACTTATAATGTGTTATTGGCCACACATCATAATCTACCATCAATAATGCTTTCTGTATATGCATTTTATCTTTTCATTTATTCATTGAAATAAAGGCAGAAATACTTGTTTCATCTCATACAAGTTTCTCATACCTAATTACAATGATTAATATCTTTCAAGCTATTAATCAATTGTTAAATCATTCAATTACAATTCAACAAACTTTTCCCTACTTATACGACCTAATCACTAATGTTAAGTATAATCTCAGTCTTGATGGACCAAGATGTTCGATATAAATAGTGGACTGTATATTTCTCACTTTGTTTAAGTGTATTGACTTTTTGTCTTAATGAAAGAACTGTGTGTTCCTTATAATTTTATTTAATCAATGCTCTCTGCCGGAGCTTTACAAATATATACAAGACTGATATGAAAACGTTGGAAGATAGAAAATTTTGAGATAATATTTTTTCTTTATATAGGAATCACCCTGGTCATGTCATTGAGGGGGATACTAACCCCACTCTGTACAGCAGAGCGTGACCAGACTAATTCTTGGTATCCTAATTACTTTAGGATATTTTGTTATATTCATTTTATTTCTACTCATTTTTATTACTAGTCATTTGGGGTATTACGGGTAAATCCAAATCCGTACTACCCAAAGCATCAGGTATACGACATTTACTTAAGATTAAGATCATAAATTATAATATTAATATTTCTACGGAATTTGCCGTAACATACCGCCGGGCTTGAAAGACCTGGCTTTCAAGAAAGATAATAAGGTTCATTAATTAATTGGCAGTATTGCTATTCTGTTCGTCGCGCGTCGTGTAACGCTATTACCAACACGTAGACTAACAACTCGAACCCTATTGTCCGGCCCTGGATGAGTATCTATCACTCTTCCCAGTGACCATTTTAATGGAGGCAAATTATCTTCTTTGATTAGTACTAACGCCCCAGGCTCTATGTCTTGTGCCTTCAATTGTTGCCATTTATTTCTTGGGTTTAAACTGGGTAGGTACTCCTTAGACCACCTTCTCCAAAAATGTTGTAGCATCTTAGTCAGATGTTGATATCTATCAAGGCGATTGATTTGTACATCTTCGTAATTACGTTGAGGTAAGGCAATTAATGGCTCACCAATGAGGAAGTGGGATGGAGTTAAAGGGGTTAGGTCGTTAGGATCATTGGATAAAGGGCATAGGGGACGAGAGTTAAGACAAGCTTCTATCTGCACTATCAACGTATTCAACTCCTCAAAGGTGAGAGCTGTGTCATTAATGACTCTTTTGAGATGATATTTTAACGATTTTACGCATGCTTCCCAAAGACCGCCGAAATGCGGTGATCTGGATGGTATAAAACACCATTCAATTTCATCTTGAGCTAAGTAATTTACTATATCATCATTGTTTTCCCTTAAATTGTCAACGATATTTTTTAATTCCCTGCATGCACCAACAAAATTTGTACCGTTATCTGAATATAATTTTCTACATTTTCCCCGTCTAGAAATAAACCTTTTCAAGCAATTCAAAAACGCATTGGTGGTTAGTTCTGATACTAATTCTAAGTGGTAAGCCTTTGTTGACATACAAACAAATACACGAATATAACATTTCAAATGCTTTGCGTTTCGTAAAGGTGATGATTTGATAAAAAACGGTCCTGCATAATCGACTCCCGAGTACAAAAATGGTCTAGCAGGTGTGATGCGAACTTCTGGTAATTCGCCCATTATTTGATTGAAAAATTTTGGTTTGTTCCGAAAACATATGATACACTTATTCAGAACATCCTTTATGGACCTTTTGGCTGACGTGATCCAAAAATGATTTCTCAAACTTGCCAAGAGTGATTGCGTGCCTAAATGTAAATTTTTCAGGTGAGTCTTTCTTATAATTAATTTTGTCAATATATGACTTCCGTTAAGTATTATAGGAAACCTTGCATCATAATGTAGATGGGATTGACTTATTCTGCCGCCAAGTCTGAGAATATTATTTTTGTCGAGGAACGGATTGAGTTTGACTAGACTGCTCGATGATGAAATTTGTCTTTTAGATTTCAATATTGAAATTTCCTGATTGAAAGACTCGAGCTGAGAGAGTCTTATAAGATATGCCAATGCTTCATGCATTTCACCAGCCGAAGGTGTTACAATTTTCGCATTTAACTTGGTATCCCTTCCAATTGTTTCGGACTTTGCTGGGATATTGTTTGTCTTGCGAATATGCCGAAAATTTCCAAAAAACGTTATTTTGTTTCCTCACATCGATTAGGGCAACTGTTTTTTGGCGCATTTCAGGTATCTCTTTCGATTCTGGAATTGGCGTGCTTCTTGTATACACCAAATTAGAAAGCCAACTTGGGCCATTCCACCACAATTCAGAGGAGGATAATTCTTGAGCAGAACAACCTCGTGTTATTATCAGATGAGCCGACGTGATACCAATTTTCTATCTCCGTCGATGTTTGTATCTTTGAGACTCTGTTAGCAACATACGTTAGTAAGTATGACGGTTCCTTATGTAGCCATTGTAGAACTATTGTAGAATCAGTCCAGAAATACATATCAAGTCTCAAATGAGAATTGAGGGCATGAGAAACTTTATTCATTAACTCAGAGAGTAGAAGTGCCCCACATAATTCCAATCTAGGTATGGATATAGTTTTTAAGGGTGCTACCTTAGATTTTGCGCAAATCAATCGAACTACTATGTTTTCACACGCATCCTTTAACCTTACATATACGCAAGCTCCATAGGCCTTTTCTGATGCGTCGCAGAACCCGTGTAACTCTAAGAGTACAGGGGCCACGGTAGCTATATGACGAGGTACTGCTAATTCTTCCAATGACTTACGCTTATCACAGAAATCATTCCACGAAGAAATTAAATTTTTTGAAATTCTTTCATCCCAACCAATTTTTTCTAACCACAATTTTTGCATAATAAGTTTAGCAATTATCGTTACTGGACCTATAAGTCCCAAAGGATCAAAAATTTGACTGATTAATGACAGAACATTTCTTTTAGTGGGTTGTTTATTATGCTGAAAATCAACGGAATATTTAAATGAATCATTTTGACTATCCCACAAAATTCCTAATGTTTTGAACGTGTCCTCTTTATTGAAATGATGTTCAATTACTTCACTACCAGTATCCAATCCTTTTAATGAGTCCGTATGATTGGAAGCCCACTTTCGAAGCTGAGGCCCATAACTTCCCAAAATGTGTGATATGTCCTTTATAGTTTCTCTAACTTTATCAATGCTTTCTATACTAGTTAGCAAATCATCGACATAGAAATCGTTCATGATTATATGACACGTATCAGGATATTTATTTTTATTTTCTAGAGCTATTTGCTGAAGGCAGCGTATGGATAAAAAACTGGCAGAAGAAGTGCCATAGGTAACAGTATTTAACCAAAAATGACTTAATGGTTTACTTGGATCTTCGCGCCATAAAATTCGTTGTAGATTCCTTTGACTTGGCTCTATCCAAACCTGTCGATACATTTTAGCGATATCTGCGCTTATTACGTACTGATTTCTTCTGAATCGCAATAAGATTGAAAATATATCGTCCTGAAGAACAGGACCGACCTTTAAGTTATCATTTAAGCTGTAGTTTGATGACGTCTTGCAACTACCATCAAAAACAACTCTCAATTTGGTAGTGGAGCTGGACCTTTTAAAAACTGGATGATGGGGTAAATAGTAAACTGGATTTACGCATTCAATTTGGTTATCAGGAATTTTAGACATATGACCTAATTCTTGGTAACCGGTCATAAATGACTGATATTGTTGTTTTAAATCTTGATTCCTCTCCAATTTAGTTTCGAGAGAATAAAATCGTCTCAATGCGATATCCACGTTATTGGGTAATTCGTTAATATTACTTCTCGTAGGAAGTGTGACTATAAATTTACCGTCATTATGGCGGGTAACGGTATTACAAAAAAGATTTTCACAATCCTGTTCCTCCCTTGTATATTTAGGTTCAGGTAATAATTCTTCCAATTTCCAAAAACGTTCTATGCTATTGTGCAATTGATTATCGTTGTACGCAATATTTACGTATGTTGAATTTGAATCGTTACAGTTATTAAAAACTGCAAGCTGCCCGGAGACAATCCAACCTAACTTAGTTTTTATTAAGAAAGGGTGATTATCAGATACCTTAACTACTTCAGAGCATAGAATTTCGTAAAATGTATGAACTCCTAACAATATATCTACCGGATGGGGTTCATTAAATTTTGCATCGGCTAGAATAATATTTTTAGGAATCTTGATCTGGTCTTTAGGTACATAAGATACGGGCAACGAATTTGTGATTTTATTAATATATAATATATATATTATAATATTATAATATATTATTATAATTATAAATTATAATAATAGAAATGTTAATTTTGAAGTGAAATCACTGCTTTCTGATTCAATTTCCGCATGTGTTCGCTTGTTCAAGTGAATTTCAGATTTCCCAATTCCTAAGGCTGAAACATTGATGTCTTCTAACCTTAAGTTGAGTCGATTACATAACGAAGTACTAATGAAATTGGACATAGATCCAGAATCTAATAGCGCTCGCGCTTTATGCGCGATTCCTTGATTATCATAAATTCTAATAATTGCAGTTGAAAGAAATATTTGTGGTTGTGGGGAATCATAGTTTATTGCGTTAGTAGAAACAATTGAATCATTTGATTGATTGCTGTGTAAGGTGTCATTCGAATTATTTTCTGAATTTGAAGAAGTAGAATTGACTGATAGTTCATTGTTGAATGCCTTTTCGGTTGATTGCGTCTTCTCAAATTTTCTACGAGCAAAAAGGTTATTAACATGTAATAGTGTATTGTGTTTACGCCCGCATTTTCTGCATTTACATTTTGAAAGACAGTTTTCAGTTTTGTGATTATTTTTTGAACAAGAACTACATAATTTCATTTTTCTTGCCTGCTCTAATCTCTGAATATCACCCAAACTCAAGAATGCTGTACAGTAGGGTGGGTCGGTTTTGTATGGAAAAAAATAAAATTGTCTAATATGTTTTGTAATAGTAAAAAAAACGTGACCCACATGCTTTTATGAAAAAATAACGAAAAAAAAAATTTTTAGTTTAACCCCTTCTACCCGCGCATTGAGTTTGAAAAACTGATTTTTTGTTTTTTTTTGAGAATTATTTGAAAATCCATTTCTCGTGGCTCATAGGAAAAACAACTACGTAAACTAATAAAACAAAGTGCTTTTGGACTATTTTTTTTTATTGAGAAAGAAAAATAAACAAATACTAAGACAAACTAAAAATAAAATATCTTCAAAGCACGTTTAAATCTTTTTTACTTTCGAACTTAGGCATAAGCGTTCGTGAAATAATTTTATTCTTAATTGAAGCTTCTCTTGCTGTTTTGTGTCATAGCTGCATTGATGCCTCTGTTACTGTTTTTACAGCCCGCTCCACAGCTTGAGTATGACATGGTAGCCGCAGAAAAAGGACTTCATCATCACAATCATCTAATAACCTTCCGATAGCACCCGAATAAGTATTAGGTCCTGTTGTGGTGCCATCAAGTTTTACAAATAAATGTCCTAAGGGCAGTTCATTTAAGTGCAAAAGGCATATGATCCATTGAAGTGGTCGGTGTAAACGCTTTTCTAAGAGCCTTATGACTCCGCCGTATTTGCCCGTATTGGTTACCGTCCCATCACAACCTATGGCAAGAGTATCCTCTAGAGACATATTGAGTTGACCTGTTACTGTTTGAAAGATAGCAGACTCCAGCCCTTTTGCAGTTCCATGGATTGGGACGGCATATCCGACATAAACTGATCCCGGTTCTTTAATTATTGAAATATGTTCTTCCACGGATGTTGAGCGGTATTTTCCCCCCTTTCATAACAATTTTCAGGGTCTTTTCTTTTCGTCCATCAAAAAATAAGGCAGGAAAAATATCTAGTTGGCCGTGAGATAAGGTTTCTTTCCGTAATTTTTGTCTCGCTCGTCGCAATTTCGACTTATGGATTACTTCGTTGTTGATTTTCACATCTTGCAAGACAACAGAAGCGACAGCAGCAGCTGCTCTGTCGGATATCCCGTATCGGTCACAGATAGTTGACAAATTCTTGAGACATGCTGTTTTACGTTTTTTTGATGCTAGTTTTGATGAACTTGAGGGCAAAAATTGTTCTTCATCGCTACTTTCAGACGTTATTGAGGTATTTGAATTTTCATGAGAAGGGCCCGGTTCATAAACGCTAGAATCGTAATAGGATTTAAGCTTAATGTTTCTAACACTCAGTTTTCTTTTCCTTTTACTTGTCAATAAATCAACAGTTCCTATAATCATTTTTCTCACTGTTCTCTGATCTATTAAAAGAGCTCGTTCTTCCTAAGGAATCTTTTGGTGTTTGGAATATTTGCATAACTCTAAATCTTTACACTTACATGAACTTAAAACAAACACTCTTTCGGAATTTCTATGAAAATCTTGAATCTTTTCTTCTGACAAACGCTTCAAAGATTTCAATAAATTTTTACACTTCGCGTGGTAACTTTTAATCAATTGTAGGTATCACACGATTATGAGATACAGTAGGAATAGACGCTTTGCTCCATAAATATTCAACTTTAGATGACACTTTTTCAGATATCTCATTAATGGATGGCTCTTTTTTTGAATTGTTCTCAAATTTAAGCTGATGTCTTACTAAATTGTAATATTTCATAACTTGTTTGTAAGTGGGTAATTGATTTTCGTTAATTTCTTCCGGAGCTACAAAAATGGGACAACTTGTGGATTTTCGGGTATTATTTGAAATCTCCATGATGCACAACGTCACAAAACTAACAAAATCTTATTAAAATAGCGAATAAAATAGATAAATGTGTGCGACCTTTCTCCCGGAACTAATTAGGCGTACTGAGACAATGACGCGTGATCGACAGGTTACGCCCTTTTTTCCCACTTCTCCCCCCGCACTATAGGCACGATTATTCTAATATTTTGGTTTGATTATTACTTATATTACGTGTATCTCTGTTTATAAAAATGCTTCATTATTTTACGCCTTGTAGTTTATACAATAAACTCTGATAAAATAAATCAAATTTTAACATTTTTTCGGATTTTCAAACGTCATGCGCGGGTAATTAATGTTAATACTAATAAAAAATGAATATATACGTTTTTATGTCTCTACCCAGGTCATGTTTTTCCCGCTATTACAAATCAAAATTCGGAAAAAAAAGTTTTTCGACCCACCCTACTGTACAGGCATATAATTTATGATTACCTTTGCAGAATACACAGGGATTTTCCGTAGATTTCACAAATGAATGGAATGATCTGTTAGGTTTGTGTACCTGCTTGTTTGAGAAAGGTTTTGCCTTATCTACACAAATCGGCCTTATGGAATCCGTATTCTTTCGTTCGAAGGTTTCTAATATCTGGCAACGTTCTTCTAAGAAATCTAAGAAGTCGTCGATACCACTTTGATTTGATTTTATGTTTCGAAATTCCCATTCTTTATAAGTAATATCGTTTAATTTTGAACTCAATAGGTAAATTAGAATTGTACTCCATTGTTTAACGGGTTCTTTAAGAATTTCAAGAGCGCTTAAATCTGATTTAATGGAATCTATGAACTGACGCAAACTCGAAAAAGATTCTATTGTGAGTATCGGTACATTGAAAATATTTTTAACATGATTGTGAATCAGTAATTTTTCATTATTGTATCTTTTATAAAGTAGATTCAATGCTGCGTCGTAATTTGTTTCCGAAATTTCTATATTCTGAATTATTTTTTTTGCATCGCCTGACAGAGCTGACTGTAAGTAATAATATTTTTGAAAATTAGTCAACTCTGTATTATTATGAACTAACAATTTGAATGATTCATAAAACGGAAACCAATCTGAGTAATTGGCACCTGAAAATGTTGGAAGTGTTATATTTGGCATTTGTATATTTTTATAACTTGAGCTTGGCTTATTTCTAGTCGTCTGATCAATTGAATTGTCGATTTTTCGTTTAACATCCGCAACTAGTTGATAATATTGATCTTCTATTTCATATCCTTCATTCTGCCGAGATTCACTATCATCAATCTCTTCAATTTCATATTGAATCTCACGAAATCTAGTAAATGATTTCTGAATATTTGTAAGTCTATCATTTAATTGAACTTTATCAGTTTGTTGAGGAGAATTTAAGATTGTTCTAAGACGTGTGAGCTCGGCCTTAAATTTACCTCTTTGTTTAATTAAATTGGTGATTATATCTTTATTCATTTTGATGAGTTGAAATACTTCAATAAGTGCAAAGATATAGCTTGAATTTCAAATGATTTATCGGAAAATGTAAGGAAGTGAACCAAAAAATGATTACCTTGTAAATAATGGTTAGTAGCAGCCTGATAATATTCACGCTGGTCCTCTGCTATGTGTGGTTGAAGCTGTGGTTTTTCACTTGACTGCTATTTGAATTGTAATATTTCCGCACAGAATGTTACACTAATGCGACGACACTTTAAACACTGCACAATTTAACTTACAATGCTATGTGATTGTATTTCACTGTTTTTTCTTCTCCCAAATTTTCTATATGTCCGGCACTAAGAGGGAATTACAATTCTCTATCTTCCTTCATACAGGTTGGCTGTATATTCGACCCAAGTGGAATTACAATTATGTGTAATTGCAATTCGCTGTTCACATTGAGTCCCGCTTCTGGTATATCCGGTGTATCCAGTACTGTATCCGGTTCGTTGGACCAAAATGTTGAGTATAATCTCAGTCTTGATGGACCAAGATGTTCGATATAAATAGTGGACTGTATATTTCTCACTTTGTTTAAGTGTATTGACTTTTTGTCTTAATGAAAGAACTGTGTGTTCCTTATAATTTTATTTAATCAATGCTCTCTGCCGGAGCTTTACAAATATATACAAGACTGATATGAAAACGTTGGAAGATAGACAATTTTGAGATAATATTTTTTCTTTATATAGGAATCACCCTGGTCATGTCATTGAGGGGGATACTAACCCCACTCTGTACAGCAGAGCGTGACCAGACTAATTCTTGGTATCCTAATTACTTTAGGATATTTTGTTATATACATTTTATTGCTACTTATTTTTATTACTAGTCATTTGGGGTATTACGGGTAAATCCAAATCCGTACTACCCAAAGCATCAGGTATACGACATTTACTTAAGATTAAGATCATAAATTATAATATTAATATTTCTACGGAATTTGCCGTAACAACTAAAGCCAAATTATGTTTTCATTAAAAGTAACTTTCTGATATCAAGTAATACATGTAGCCAAGTGCTCATGTTTTATTATGCGCATTTCGTTATTACCAATTGTAAAATATACAAATTGTGTATGCGCTTACCTTTAATCAGGACAGTCTTCCCCTCTTTGATTTCCATACAGCCAAGCTCGGCGAAAACAATTGACCAGCGAGCTTCTTGGATACACCTCACCAAGATGACGTTCTCAGGTACATTGAAAAACTCTCATCACTCTCCGGTAAAACGAAGGGTAGTAGTCACCTTTGTTGTCCTTATTTGGTTGCCTCGATGTTTCTATCCTTGATCGAAACAGATGTGTCAAATGGTCCCACTAATCATTCATGAGATGTGAATAACTTAGAAATCATTTTCGTATTCCTAATTATCAGTACATATCATGAATTTTCACAATAAAAAAAAATATTGGCTTCCGCTTATTTCTATTCTTCTCCCTCAAATTTCCTATCTATTACTATTATGAAAATGAAGCACTTTCAAGCTCGTAAAATCATATTCTCGAACGACAAGTTCCTCAGGTAAGTTTATTATCACACTTTGATTGCCTCTTTCACTTCAATGTCAGATGTAATTAAATCATGTATCATTTCTTCTATTTCCAATATATGTTGCTTCATTGATATTCCAGGTTTCATTTTTAGATTTAAAAAAAAAATAAAGATTCCATCCACGTATCTCTCGCAAATCTTTCATCTAATCCATTTTTCATTCCAAAAGAGTTGGTCGATATCCATAGTCGGTATAACACTTTATTGGCACCCCCTTGTTCACATAATTTAAATTTTCCATTAGATAATTTTCAGCATAGAACAGTTTCGAATTCCGCTTCATCACATTTGTCGAGGTACCTGCTATTCTTTATATTTTCACGAATTCCATAATCAATCACAATCACTCGCGATCACATACGGTGCCTGGGCCCATAACCTGTTGGAAGGTATGGTGGATCTAAGTGAAACACGGTGATCGTCTCTTTATGAAATCATTTATTTAACTGCCGTAATATGGTGTGTTGTTCAGTCGAAGAATCTAATAAGACTAAATATGAAGAATATAATATCAACAGTCTCAAGTTCCGAAATTCAAGTGTTTCTGTGGTACATACTAAAAACTGCTGATGACATATTTACTAAAACATTAACAAAATTTATGGAGAGTATAATAAATATCACTGAGTCATTTCTCGGAATGTTGAACATAAACAATTATAACGAGTATAGTTTTTGCTTAATTTCCAACACAAGGCTATCGTGACGTCGTCTACTAGGCATTATAGAAAACATTTAGGGACCTAGGGATTTTCTGGCGGGACAATACATTACATTTAAAAACTTGTTTTATAAATTTTTTTATGCGGAAAATTGTTGTATTTTTATCAAGATTTTACGCATAGGATTGAGGATTGAAAAATCCATGAAATTATGGTACTTGTACAATAATTATTGTACTTCTGCTGACACTGTCTGAGGATAACGTGAATAAACTGAGATAACTGAAATTCGTTATCTCAGGATAACGAAACTCAGCTTAGTTGCCGGTCCTCATATTTTGCGAACTCAACTCCTTTTGGCGCCTGCACTCGTAAATCGGCAATATAAAACGTAAACAATCGTTTTATATTGCCGACACTTCTGCTTCTCGATGGTGCCATACTCGGCTTGGTATGTAAAATAAATGTGCCTGATATAGATTTTGATACAATGAAATTGTTTATCTCCAAAAAAAAATTTCTTGTAACTGATTAATATTATTTTGAATTAGATTTATGTTGTGCATAAATTCAATTGATGTAATACCAAAATACCGGTATTTTTACATAAATAACGGTTTTTAATATCATACAAAAATCTATTTTTTGTGCATGATAGATGCACAAAAAATAGATGCATGATTGAATCCACTGCATTTGTAACATACCTTGACGTTAGTAGTATCAAACACAGATCATAATTTATGAAAAGTTTTCCCCCTCCATAATTGACGCAAAAGTGTTGACTCTACGAGGCCTTGAAAAATGTTTGCTCTATTTTTAGGAGCCCAAATTTTCAAAACCTCAATATGAGAGTTTTCCTGAATTTTCTCATTTTGACCCTCAATGAACGACTAATTCTTCTTTCTCATAATTTTTCATGAATCCAACAATTCTTATTTTTGGGTATACTTTTTTTCGTATCCGATATGTCATATTTCCCTGACAGTTTTTCAGTCGCCACTTTTTTGAAATTAGAAGCTCCTTCAGGGCAGTCACAACTGATCAAAATCACAGCATCTTTGATTCGTTTGACCTTAGAAACTTTCAAATTCAACAGTGCTGCATTGACATTCGGTTATTATGTCAGATTTTCCCTGAGCATTTGTATGAGCGGTATTCTTAGGTTTAACAACAATCATGGATTCGATACTGACAATATTTGCATAATTGAGTTTTTCTCTATAAGCCTTTGAACTTACATCCTTACTAGCAACAGACATTTCAGAAAATGTATCTTTCGCAATCGAAAGTATTTTCTGCTTAAGATCAGTGAACATATTTTCGAATCCATTCGTCATCTCTAATAATTTGTTATCAAACGAATTCATTTTAAAGCTCTCAGGGCTGTAGAAACAAAAACCGGGTGACTTACGGCATGACAATAAGTCACTAGAGATTCCACATCAATTAGTTTGAAATGAATTTTTGCAGAAACCTGAACAAGTTACGGAACTTGATTTAGGGCGATCGAGAGTATGTTCACATTTACCACATTTGAATGACATTTTTCGATATTTTAATATTTATCTATAGAACTGACATATGAAATAATTGTACTGTTACAAGAAAAAAACAAGTTTGTAAAATTTTTCACTCAAAAGCTATTGAACATTGAGCGGTCACGTTCCACTAGTTTATTAATGTATATCATAGTTTTAATAATTTTGGATATTTCCTCAAAATATTTAAAATATAAAATACTCTTCGTTTTAATTTTACTATATTGTTATAGCTACTGCCATTCTTGTAGATAGTAGCTGAAATTACTACCCGACGAACGTGATGTTTAAGGCAAACTAGTAACTCTGACTGGTTTAGAACCTGATTGAGCTGTGATTTTAGTATCACTTTTCGCGTCGATTTTCACTATCTTGAACTCATCATGAGAAATAGATATGAACGACGTTGTGCGTCTAATCGAATCAGACGTCTGTAATAATTGGTTGTACCACTGTTTAGGTATACTAAAGATGGTGCAATAAGAGACTTTCATGAGTATTCAAAATTGCAGTGTTCTTTAACGACTCAGAGACTGAGCAGTAAAGATGTGATATACTATTTCCTATTGGAGTAGTTAGTATATTGCAGGCTTCACATCTTTCGTTTACTGAGTGGCGAGCGGAGGAGAAACTGAAAATAAAGTGAAGTATCTCAGTTCGTGTGACGTAATGTTCTCCAAATGACGTAACTAGAATTTTACCTGGGTGTAGAGCTATGTCGTCCCTAATTTCGACTGACACTGTCGACAATACACTGATCTTCGTTTCGGTTCCAATAACTGGATCAGTTGAAAAGATGTATGAAACGAGATTCCTCATTTGATTGAGGGTTAGATTATAACAGATATTTACTATTTGTATTGTAGACGTATAAGTATTAAGTAGAAAGTGGACTGTATTTGTAATTTGAAGGAGAAGCTAATTCGTAAACCAACTTACTGAGAATAAATATGCTTGAATGCAAAGTAATATAATTAATTAAACAAAGTAAAGTAATCAATCAATGTAATGCATATACATACGACACTCCACTTACCCCGGGGTAGTCCAGGAAAGGGATAGAGACTTGCAAGTCAACAAGGACGATGTGGAATTGTCCTTCGGAGTCACTAGCCGTAATAAGTCTGTAAGGCACTCTATTGTTTTTGTAGTAAAAGAATGTACGCTTCGTATTAATCGTGTAATATTCGATTATGTATTAATCGTGTAATTATTCAATAATCAAATATCCGTCACTCCCGACGTCTTGTACCAGAATGTCTCTCTTATTTTCGGTTTCATCACATCTGGTCAAAAGGAGGTATTCAGGATGGTCGTATGGTAAACAATGGAACGGTTTAAGTATAATGCGTATGCATGATTTAATGTAATAAATGAAAATGAAGTAAAATAAGATACTATATTCCGTCCATCATCAACTAGCATTCATATTAATTAAGTGAAGACGAACCATACCCCCGACGCTGAGAATGCTGAGCATTCTCTGAAAGCAGATGAGTAGTAGAGAAACAGAGTGGAACCGAAAATTATTGACTTAAATTTAAGACAATAAAGTATACAAAAAATATAAGTAAAAATAGATAATATAGTAAAATTAAAATTATTATGAGTGGAAAAATTATTCCAGGTAAATATTGAAAATTGAAGTATTTCAAGTAACAAAAAAACTAAGCAAAATAATATTGTATTGTAAATATTTCCAATATTAAATTGTAGATACGTAAGTAAAACAATTAATGATGTAAGTATGTATGTATGTCATGTATGACATCCTAAGTGTAGAATCATTTTCAAAAAAAAATAAATAAAATTAAACGAATTATAAATAAAAATTAACAGAAAGGAAGAGGGTTATCAATTCCTGCATGAAGAAAATTATTATGAATATATAAAATGAGTAATTCAGTAAAAACATGTTTTATTGGTAATAAAATAGGAACTTTTCCATAGTAAGGTAAGTTTGAATGCGAAAGTCTTTTCCCGACTCGTATTAAACCTGTTTCATCAATGAATGGACTGAGTTTTCTAAAAGCTTTAGGAATCGTACCCTTAGACGACAAGAGTTCTATTTCCCGATGGAAGACGGATTGCTGGACTGTTTTAGAGATTATTTTTAACGCATTATGAAGTTCCGAAGAAGTAATAGCGTTTTTAGTATACTCTTTAATTTTTTGACTCTAATTTCAAATAAGTAATGAATCGTAGAATATAACAAATAATTCTAAGTATTTTAGGTAGTGAAGAGAATTTGTAAAGTAAGACATTCACGAAATCTTCTTCAGGTACGTACGTAACTAAATATCTTTTTTCACTTTCGTTTATAACTTCATCTTCTATGGAATTATATTCGTAATTGTTCTCTGAATCAATAAATTGAGATGAGGGACCATCCAGCCAGAGTCTACAACTCACGAGAGCTGCTGGAGAAATTCCTCGAGTACCAACATCAGCAGGATTATGTTCAGATGCAACATAAAACCATCGTTCGGGATAATATCCTGAATGTAAGAAGTACGATTAGATACAAAATTCTTCCATTTATGAGGTGAAGATTTAATCCAAGTTAGAGCGACCGTAGAATCAGAGAAAGCAAACGTATTAGAAAATTTTATTATATTTTCATATGACTTCGTAACAAAATAAATCAATTTCGAAAGAAGAACAGCAGCACATAATTCTAAACGCGGTATAGAAAGTTTTTCAATAGGCGCAACTTTTGATTTTGCACATACGAAAAAAGTTTTGGAAGCATTTTCATAATAGATACGTACATATACCACGGCACAATAAGCCAATTCGAAAGAATCACAGAAGCCAATCAAATCGCACCTATGATTTAATATGGAGTCAAAATAACGGGGGATTCTCAACTTAGAAAAATAATGAATTTCTTTTCGAAATTTCGAAAATTTATTACAAATATCATCACCCGGATTACTATCCCATGATTTTCCTTGACACCAAAGCGTTTGAATGAGTATTTTCAAACTTATTATACAGGGTGGAATTATCCAAGAGGAAATGCACTTCTGCATATCCTCTACACCCACATGCACTTCTCTTAGTGCATGTGGGTGTGATATCTAAATTAGAAAAAGAGAAACAATCAAACGAAGAATTCCAATTTAAACCCAGAATTTTTTGAAACGTACTGTCCAAATTCAAGTTCAAAACCGGAACATTATCAACAGCATGAGTAGCTGGTAGATTCTCCAGAAGTCTCTTATCATTACTCAACCATTTTCGCAATTCAAAACCTCCTTTGAGACATAAAGTAATAATTTCATCGATTTTTGAAAGAGCACCTTCCATGGAATCATCACCACCGGAAATGTCATCCACGTATGTATTATTGAATATTAATTCTCGTGCCATACTCATTTCAGGATGATCGTTAGATAATTGCTGTAAAGTACGTATAGCCAAATAAGGACTACAATTCAAACCAAAAGGAAGAGTTTTGAGTCTGTACTCTTGTAGTTTTTCATGGGGCGAAAATCGCCATTAAATTCGAAGATAATCCCTATGGTCAGAATTAATTTCAATCATTCTATGCATTTGTCGTATATCTGCACAAAACACAAATCTATAAATTCGAAAATGAAGTAGTATCGAAATGAGGTTTGATTGCAATTTTGGTCCAGTAAATAAGGCATCTTTAATTGATATTTTATTGGGATAACAACTACTTCCATCAAACACTATCCGAACAGGAGTAGAAGGCGATTCTTTTCGTAATACGTAAGAATGTGGTAAATAGAATGTATTATTAGTACTGTGTAATTTCGAATCATGAATGATTTCCAAATGATCATTGTTTAAATAGTCTCTAATCGCAGAAGCGTATTTTGAGTACAGATCAGGGTTTTTTCTAAGTTTTGATTCTAAACTATGAAAACGTTTCAACGCTAAATACCTACTGTCCCCAAAATCCAGACAATTGACTTTAAAAGGCAAGGAAACTGAATAGCGACCCGACGAGTTTCTGAATGTAGATTCTTTGTAATAAGTTTCACAGAATTTATTTTCCGGAGATTGACATGTGACTGAGGGCACTTCCTCAATCTCCCAAAATGTCCGTAAGTAGTCATTGATATCAAAAATTTCCTTTTCTGCAGAAATCATTAAAAAAGTCTTTATAGAATGAGGTCTGGGAATATTTGTTTTTCCCATTAGTATCCAACCTAGTATAGTATTTATGGCAACAGGTTCACCGGGTGAAGAACCAATTTTACCATTTTGTAATATATATGGAAAAACATCTGCCCCGAATAACAAATCTACAGACCCGGATTTGAAATACTCCGGATCTGCCAATAACAATTGATCGAAAAGTTTCTTAGTATCCTCAGATAATGTAATTCTGGGCACCGAATCGCAAATTTTATCTATAATGATGGCTTCAATTGGAATGACGGTATCTGCATTATGTATAGAATGCACTTGACATTGAACCGCCGTATTAGCAGAAGTGCGCATATGGTCTAAACCTTGTACAATAATGGACGCATTAAACGGTTTCAAATTAAGGCTTTTAGCTAAGGTTTCAGAAATGAAAGATACCTGAGATCCAGAATCCAGTATAGCCCTGACTATATGAAATTTCCCGAAACTGTCTTGAATTTTCAGTTTAAGGGTAGAAAGTAACACCTGTGCAAACGGAGAATTATTTTTCGAAATTGAACCACTGAAAGATTTAACTTCATTGGACGAGTTACTAGGTAAAGACTCTACGACTTCCGTACGAGGCTCAATTATTTGTTGCTTCGAAACGAAATGTAACAATGTATGATGTGATTTCTTACAGGTACGACATCTCTTATCTGACTTACAATTGATGACTGAATAAGAATCAGCTAGACAATTGATGCATGCATTAAGACTTTTTATAATTTCATAACGTTTATGAGGATCTTTCGAAATGAAACAATTAAAAATAATATGATCACTTTTACAAAATATGCAACAGTATATCTTATTTTTACTTTTATTAGCAGTATTCGTTAAAAATGATGCTTTGTGTATGAACATGTTAGGTTTAGAATTGTAAATAGTTTTATCTTTCGTTTTTGAATTGAGTAGAAGAGATTCCACCACTGTACAATGTTTCAGTAATATATCTCGTAATTCTTTATACGTGGGTATTTCTGAAGAGGCATATTCTCTCTCAAAAACTTTCAATGTATCATAGTCCAAACGCTCCATCAACATTTGCATAAGTATAAAATCCCAATTATCTACAGGTAACGTTTACATTTTCAAAGCTGACAAATTTTCATGAAAACAATCCAAAAGATTTCTCAATGATCTATCATTAGTTATTGGACGAAAATGATTGATTTCCTTTCAGTAGGCATTAGCTAACAATCGTTTATTTTCGTATCTAGAAACTAATGAATTATAAGCAATAGGATAATTATCGTCAATGATTGGTAGATTTTTTAGAATATTTGATGGAGGACCTCTTAATACTGAAGTAAGATAATTAAATTTTTCTACATTTGATAAGTTACCATTTTCATGTATCAATGAATTGAAATTTGAAATGAAACTTGGAAATTTTTTAATATCTCCATCGAAAGTAAGTAAATTGATTTTTGGTAATTTAACATTAACATTCGATTTATCAGGGTTGGAAGACAACACAGTAAGTCGATTTTCTTCCGGTAATTCAAATAATTCATAATATATTGTCTCTATATATTGACATTTTTCTTCGAAAAGAGTATAAGTATCTAACTCCGCAGCCAAAGTCATTTCGGTTCCCCCCCTGTACAGACAGTATTGAAATTATGGCAGTATGGTGTTTCTCGAAGGAATTTTTCCACTTTTCTAAATTACGGCATCGTATTTCAAAATTGGAAAATAATTCTGGATTTTCTTTAATTATTTCAGCTTGCTGATATAATAAATTGACGCTTGTTGTAACCAGTTCGCGCAGAGCTCGTAATCTCAAAAGTTTTTCATCGTCACCAGGCATTTCGAAAAATTAAACAATATTGCTGATCTATAAATAAATGTAAATAATTCAATGAAAACCAAAGAATTCAACTTTTCTAGCTTTTTCTAATCCTCGTAGTAATAATACGCCAGATGTTTCGATTCAATGTACTTGTATTTAGCAATATATCGTAAGTAATCAGATTCGTATAGAACTTCAAGGTCGATGATGGAGGGAATGTATTTTAAATATACACATATGTATTCTCAGTATAGTAAATATTGAAAAAAAGAAAAACAGTATTTGAATCCGGCCCCGAAGGTCCAAAAAAAATGTATTGTAAACGTATAAGTATTAAGTAGAAAGTGGACTGTATTTGTAATTTGAAGGAGAAGCTAATTCGTAAACCAACTTACTGAGAATAAATATGCTTGAATGCAAAGTAATATAATGAATAAAACAAAGTAAAGTAATCAATCAATGTAATGCATATACATACGATACTCCACTTACCCCGGGGTAGTCCAGGAAAGGGATAGAGACTTGCAAGGCAACAAGGACGATGTGGAATTGTCCTTCGGAGTCACTAGCCGTAATACGTCTGTAAGGCACTTTATTGTTTTTGTAGTAAAAGAATGAACGCGCTTCGTATTAATCGTGTAATTATTCAATAATCAAATATCCGTCACTCCCGACGTCTTGTACCAGAATGTCTCTCTATTTTCGGTTTCATCACATCTGGTCAAAAGGAGGTATTCAGGATGGTCGTATGGTAAACAATGGAACGGTTTAAGTATAATGCGTATGCATGATTTAATGTAATAAATGAAAATGAAGTAAAATAAAATACTATATTCCGTCCATCATCAACTAGCATTCATATTAATTTAGTGAATACGAACCACTATTGGACGTAAAATACTGTCACTAATCATGGATTCTGATCGTTCCTTTGGACTGATTGCATGGTCGTCAATTCTGACGAATGAACCCGTTGATGATTTCTCATCAATTAGAGCTGTTCTTGAGGAAGTTTAGGAAGCTAGATTCATGTTCAGGTAAAATATCTTCTAATAGAGTTGAAATTATAAGCTGTCTGTAAACTTCTTCCATTTCTTTCTTGGTGGCGAGTCTGTTGGCATATTTCCTGGCTGTATGTCTAAATTTCTATAAGTTAGATCCCTATCAATAAGGGGTTCACCAGGTATGTTTAATACCTCAGTGTTACCTAATAAAGTACTGTTGTAATTACGTAAAATAGATGAAATAGATCAGGGGTGTCCAACTTACAGAGGCTCAAGGGCCAAAAATGAAACCTTGAACTTGATTGCGGGACAAATAGTAGTTCTCAGAATTTAAAATAACAATAAGAAATTATGTAAAGTTGGAAATAAAACAAACATCTTTATAACATTATTTTCAATGATCCAAGAGTTGGTTTTACACAATTAAGAAAATATTCATATGTCAAAAATTTACATGTCAACGCGAATGAAAATATATATCACTTATCAGTGTGAACGTTGTGGGTTATCAGCTGCATCCACCAAAGAACGTATATCAACCTCTAGTTGTGTTGTAGCCAACCTATGAAGAAGAGTTGAATCAGAAAGCTTGCTTCTATTTTGAATTTTTATGAACTTCATGGATGAGAATACACTTAAATAGGTACTTCCAAACATTGATCACATTTTTAGTCCGAAATCTCGCAATTTCGGAAATCACTCTTTGTGAAGTAATTTGAAAAGATCATGAGCCCTTTCTTGCCTTGTCATTAAAAACATGTCTGCTTGCATATCACATAATTCAAGTTGTAGTTCAGGTGGTTGGTCTTCAATTGCAGCTCCAAGAGGATTATTAAAATGCAGTAGACTACTTTTGAGACTTTCAATTTCGTCGAATCTTCCCAACTAATAATTGAATGTTTTATTATAGCCGAGAGAACGTTCACAAAACATTTGTTATAAAACATGTTGCTAATAAACATTTTCAAAACGCTTAAACAACACTTACAAAGCCAAAATGGGCACAGGTTTATAAAACAATTTAGTCCAAGGCCTGTTTTATTACTGCTGTGAGAGCAGTTAAAAAACAGCCCCGAAAACTCTTACCCAACCGCAATATGATTGTTAAATAACACCTATACAAGAGCTTTGTAAGGGACCGTTATAAAACTAGAGTCTTTTATTAATTTTGAAACAGTAATGAAACTCTAATAAAACATTGTTTAATAAGGGTGTCCTTATTGGCTCAATTGCAACGCTTTTGTTGCATGTTGCAACATTATTAGGAGTAATCCGTTTTGCTTGAGAGTATTTATAACCCAAGTTGCTTTAAAATGATAAAGGCGGTATAGTATGAACATCATGGCGTAAACGTAATGTAGCACAATAATAAACTTCAAGAGAGTTTATACTTGGCGAACAGCAAAATGAATTTTATCTGCAAAAAAAATTCCTTGCAGAATGTTTAAAAATATGGAAAAGTTTTAAGGGGCCACGTCAATAATAAACACTTTTCACATTTTGAAAATTGGCCTGAATATCACACTTACTAGGTTGTAAATTGTTTATTTTATGCAAAAATTGTAAGATGTAAGATATTTTTGTATTAATCAGTTCGGTTTTCATTATGCATGCAAAATGGCTTCCAAAGAACATCCTAATCAATCCTGAAAACATGGCGTCAACTTTATAAATACATTTTGTCACTATTGCAGCCGGTATGAAGCAATTTAACTTCTTAAGACACTTTTATAAAACATGTAAATTTTTGAGATGAGCAGGGGCGTATTTCAGTAAGTTGATGTGAGTAATGCAACCCATAATAGACCCCAGCTTTCACCATGGCTTCTAAGCTGGACTTTGTCGTATGTGTTAGATTGAAAAATTCATCTTTGTATTATCCGCTCGATTGTGGATCAGGAAATTTCATAATATGAGAAAATTTATATGGGATAAACCAACTACACATTTTTCAAGGAAGTAAATAATTGATTTTGTGCACGACCTTTATGGAATATGAATTATATAAAAAAAATAATTTGACAATTTTGAATTTTCAGCAGTATTCTTCAAAATTTGTCGTGGCCACGGCAAAGAGACAGACCGATTAATGAATCGACGAAGTATATTAATGTATAGTGAAGAACGTAACAAATAAATCATCATTATGAAGAATAAGTGCTTATATTAGCTGAATTTTGCTTGTTAAATTTACAAGCTAAAGAGAATTTAGCTTAGTTTGAATTGGATTTAACGATAATTTCATCATTAAGATTCAATAAGGTCCTGTCTGAGAAAATTTGTTTTCAATTTCAAGTGTCGTATTGTCATTTTGAAGTATCACAAATAGCTCTTATGAAGCTTTAAAAAAATAATTTTGCTCAATAGTAGCATTTGTTGACACACAATTAAAACAATTGTATAAATTGTCTTTATAACGACCGCTTCGATAAATCTTACACAGCAATTTAGTGTTCAAAATGATCTGTTCAAGTTATTTATAGAGAAGATTTCTTGCGCACTTTTTCAACTGTATATAACCTCAAATTATTTTGTTAATTTGTTTACAGTGGGTTTGTCGTGATACATAATAAGATTATTGGGATATATGGGAATATTCTCCAACTGTAGTACATCTTGTGCACCCATGCTTGCCATTGAAGTTTGTAATACCTGAGAAAATTACAAAAATGATAAACAATAATTATAATTATAATAAGCATATACTTTTAATAAACGCTCTTGATGGTGAATCACAATGAAACATCGTAATTTTAAGACTTTGTTTAAATTATTGATGGTTGAACCTTCGGCAAGTAAAATTTTTGCTTCTTCCAGAAAAGGTTTTAGGTAGGCCATTAAGTCCAAATGGTTTTCTTTTCCACAGTATTTACCGATCACCATGGGTTTTAATTTAGATAATTGATGAATATTAAATAGTATAGGCCAAAACTCTCATTTACTGATGTTGTATATTGGTAAACCATCAACGCTTATATTGCAAGAAATTGTTTTGGAATTTCTTAAATTTGTTTTTGAATTTTGGAATTTGTCTTAAACTTAATTCGAAACCGTGATGCCAGTAGCTTCCATTGCCAACTTTTGTCATCAAAACTATCTGGTAGGTTTTTAAGAGACTTCTTGGATCATGTGGGAGCGTATCAGAAAATCGGTCGTTTATATTTTAAATAAACTTTCAAGTGCTAAATAAGACACATTGAATGCAACGGCCCCTGATCTAATATGTTCTTCTGAACTCTGAATTTTTCACCACTTCTAGCATGTAACAAAGTTCCTCTGAATTTAGTTCTATATCTTCTATACAATTGTGTCTCGCATCTTCCTCCTTTTCATAAATAATTGCAAATCGGCATCACTTCTCATCTGGCCATCACTTCTCATGTCATTCACAGTTGGATTGAGATTTGATATACTCATTAAATTTGGATCATTTTGGTTAGGACTATTACACGGTAAAGAACTGATAAACTGATTATCGACTCTGTTGTTGCTTAACAAAATATTCTTATAACATTTATTGACTTTCCTACGAAAGCCTCCACTCCTCTTTATCTTTTTCCATTTGCTTATTCCAAATAAAGACACTGTTTTCTTATCGCGAAAGCACTTGAAACTCAAAAAGGCGTATGCGGATTTTGACTAAGACGTAATAACAATAAGAGTTTCATAAAGGTGGATTTACACCAAACGAGGGAATGCTCATTTTATCCCCACTACGTCAAATTCTTCTAGTGTAAACAGGCGTAGAGCATTCTTTCGTTGTTCCTAAGGCGGATTTAGACTAAAAGAACATAGAGCTAGAGATAGAACTAGAGCATTCTTTCGTTAATATCTAGTGTAAACTAAAGCTCGACGTATCTATTTACATCGAACGAACACCGAACTAGAACTAGAGCAAGAATGTTCTTTCTTGATCTTTTGGTGTAAACAAGAGCTAGATCGAATGTTCTTTGCTCATTCGAGTCAATTCTTTGGCTGGTGTTGGTAGTGCTTCACTATGTCTGATTCTGACAGTGAAATCATTATTGCAAGTGCGGCATTTATTATTTTGAAGCAAAAACTCAAAAATAAAAGACGGAAGAGACGTTGGTGGGTTACAAATTTAATGCAACGAAGGATACTGGATAATGTAGGTGATACAATGACGGATATGCAAAAACAGGAAGAAAGTGGTCAATACCAAAATTTTTGTAGAATGGCGCCAGAGGATTTTGATCATTTACTTTCTCTGATCGGCGACAAAATTCGGAAATCAAATACGAATTTTAGAGATTCGATTCCTGCATATGACAAACTAGCAGTGACTTCGAGATTTTTGGCAACTGGAGATTCCTATGAAAGCCTCATGTATTTTTCTAAAATAGAAGTTTTTAAAGTATTTTTATAGTGTTCATATGTCGGATCCCATAGACATCTTGCATTTTGGTAGGCTCCTATCATTATTAAACATTTTTCTTGAGACCAATCCATAATTTAATCAATACGATACGTAAACAATCGCTAGAACACAAGAACACTTTGATGAGACCGCTCAGTGGAGCGAGCGGGTCCGAACACGCTAGAATGTTCTAAGTAACTGTTCACGCGCTCTTGCGCCGTTTACATCGAGCGAGCGACCATTCTTAGAATATTCTATAGAATCTTTGCGAACGCACTAAGAACAACTAAAGAATGCTCTACGCCTGTTTACACTAGAAGAATTTGACGTAGTGGGGATAAAATGAGCATTCGCTCGTTTGGTGTAAATCCACCTTTAGTGCGTTCGCAAAGTTTAAAATGTTAAGCTCGGTTTCCACCTCTGATCAGATTGTTTATCTTAATCACAAGCTCAAAAACTTGATCCTGCTTGATGAATTTTCCGCATGAAGCTTCCTGGTGAATAATACAGTGGATTGTCGGACAAGTTACTCCATTCTCCCTAAGAAACCTTACTAACCCAGACTTTTTACCTGTCATTGCTGGTGCCCCATCTGTAACAATGACCGAACATTTACCAAAGCCTCCAATTCTGTCAACTGCTTCTTTTAAAGCCTCATAGATGTCTTTTTCCTTTGTTGTCCCATGAAGAGAACACAAATCGAATAGTTCCTCCGTGCTAGAGAAGTCTTCGAAGGTAGTACGGACAAATATTAAGAGCTGACTGACATCTGTTTGATCAGTACTTTCATCCAAACAAAGTGAAAAATATGAGCTTGGTTTAACCTGGCCAAGCAAAGATGTCTCTACTGGCTCACCCATTTCAACAATCCTTCTTTGTATGGTTTGATGTCAAAGTGGCACTGATTAACATTTCTCAGCTATTTTGGAATTCTCGAAAGATTTTGCTATTTCAATAGCACATTTTTTAATTAAATTACCATCAGTGAAAGGTTTCTTCGCCCTGGCCAGCTCAAGATATGGGTGTTTCTCTACTATTTGGAAACTTGCCCATAACAAGACTGTCCGAAGCAAATTTTATTAAATGTTGAGAATGTTCGTTGATAAAATGAAGGAAAATATCAAAATAAATATATCTCTTTGAAAAGCCAACTTATTTTTGTCCTGGTTTTTGAGTTATAGACGATTTTATCCAAAATCGTGACAGGGGACTGTTGTAAACGCACAGGGGAATGTTTTCATAAATAAAAACAAGTATTTCAGTATGAAAGTAATCAAATTTTATTTGGATACTATTTTTCACGTATTATTTGAATAATTATTCTTGAAATAAATAAAGAATATTAAAAAATATTTCACTTATTATTTATTACTTTACTTCAAGTTATTAATATTAACAAATGTTCTTAACATTTGTGTTTAACTTGGTAAAATCATCTTTTTAGAATAATTTTTATTTTAGAGTATTTTTAAAATGAAAATTGTATTACACTAATAATAGTCTTTATAATGATTAAAAAATTGAATAATAACAAAAAATAGAACCTCTGCTAACTAATTATCACAATCAACATTCTAAGTAGTTAAAACATATTTTGAAGCATTTGTTCTTTTAAATTAACATTAATTTCACAACATCTTACAGAAAATCAGCCTTAACATTGCACTTTAGGAATAAATCTTGAAATTATTTTTCAAAAACAGAAACGGATATTGGGAAATAATAAAATAATTTTCTTCCTTTTGGAGTAAGATCTGGCTGTGGTAACTTCTCCAGTATTTGGTCAAAATTGACATCAGAAATATCATTCAGAAGTATAAATTCTGAACGTGTTACCTTTATCATCACAACTTTTCATAAAAGTGACTGTTAGTTCGCCATCATTATCATCTACTTTATCAATAACAACAGCATAACGATATTCCGTTTTTCTGACGTTGAAACTGACTAAAACGTAATCACCATTGTTGTTTTGCTGTTGTCTGCTTGTACTAGGCCCTGCAATATTCTCAAAATGGGTAATAAAATTGTCACACGGTCGTGAAATGTAGGTTTCTGTGATAATATTATTATCTAGTGAGATATGTGCTAGCCTGGTTTCCTCTTCGGAGTCTGTGTAAACGTTCTCGACGCGCAATTTTTTCACTTGGTAGTTCATAACCCCTAGGCTAAAATGCTGGCATTCTTCACAAAAACAACTTAAACTCTTCATTATAAGTTTTTTAGCACATTGCGGTAATCCCAAAGGACATCTTTTAATTTTACCCTTAACCTGATGTATTTTAAGAGTACCATTGAAACTTTTCAAATGCTTGACGTCTATCTGAATATCGTTAGTCATATTTTTTATTGCATCATCGTCAATTGCAAAGATTGTGATAGCAGGACATCCTTTTTGCACTAAATCTATAAATCAATCCAAACTATCAATGTCACCTCCTGTAGCAACGATGGCATCTGCAGTTCTTTTGCACCTCGCGCCTACGCCATCTGCGGCACTCTTGCCTACGCCATCTGCGGCACTCTTGCCATGGCCACTCTCTGAAGAGGTCCAGGAAAACGTCTTTATATTTAGGACCTCTACATGAAGCCTTGAAGCTAAAATATAAAACATAGTTTTGTTTCGGTACTGTGTGACTGGTCCGTCGCCTTCAAAATGAATGCCAGTAATATGCGTGGGTAATGTTTTGAAAATCGATTTTAAGTGTTGCCATATAAAAGCTGGTGAGTGCGTAGTGTTTTGAGAAACAGTGCAATAGGATTTTGTAGAGTCTTTTGTGTGAACTACAACAGTGTGAAGACTCAGCTGAAGTCTAGACCCTCGAAAATGATATGCCTGTATCTCTTCGCTATAATCGAAAAAATTCATAAGAATTGCTAATTCATTATCGCCAAGATTTTCTTTTAATTCCTTTATTGCTTTATACTGATGAAATATGTTTCTTTCGTGATGATAATACGCATCAAATTCTTCGTGTAGTTCTTGTATCAGTTCACGCGGACGAACAGTTAAACATACTGTTTTACATATTTTGTTATAGTTCGTACATTATTCAACTTGGGATCCTGGTATTCTTGTTTTTCAGCTATCCATTTTTTAAACAGTATAGGCTTGCTATCATCAAACTCTTGGTACTCGAGATTCTTGTTGACACCGCGCTGACATTCTCGAGATGAACATTGCTTATTGTAACGATTGCAGCAAGTGTTTTTAAGCAATTCATTGTGGTTATCGTAACGCAGAATCTTTCGACAGTAAAATGAATATAATTTCATATGAATTCAAAATAAATAAATGAATAAAATAAATAAATTAAGAATGTCAGACTTGACAAAACCTAAAGAAAACAGTCCCCTGCGTTGTAAAACAGTCCCCTGTGCTATGAAATGACAGGGGACTGTCATTTTTACATGTAAATTGAATGAAACAAAATCCTCGAAACTTATCACATTCACGAAACAAATGTGGCTACATACTTAATAATCAATTTTTTTAAGCTAATATTTATAATTAAAATTCTTAAAATAAGAAAAAATTTACTGACCAGTGGACTGTTTCATCTAACGGCCGAGATACATGGTTCACTAGTAGACTCTGTGGTGGCATTAACGAAATGGCAACTGCCCGCCCATTTATACACCTGAACGAACTTCACACGGGTTGCGTTCCGTTTTTCAAATTTTATCAGGGGACTGTTCAAATAAATTGAGGACAGGATTCGCGTCGATATTTTTTGATTAAATTTTCATAATAAATATATAATTATGATTTATAAAGATACTGACTGTTTTTGTTGAAAGTATTTTAATACATTTTATCTTGTATCAACAGCAAAAAAATAATATTGGTCATAAGACTTGTAATTTGGGAAAAGGGACATACCAGGGGACTGTTTTTTGAGGTGTTTGAGGTTGATTGAAATAAATAGTACCTCATTAAATTACTAAATAAGAGGTGGCATGGCAAGAATACCTACTACTTTGTCATTATTCATACAAAATATTTGAGAAATATGAAAATTTATTATATAAAATTTACTTAGGACAACGATTTTCCATTAAGTAGAGAAATGCCCATATACGGCATAAGATGCATATAAAGAATGAGTTTGGGAATGCAATATTTTACTAAACATACCAGTTTGTTGTTTAAGCTTCTTCTTCAAATCTGCAACTAATATATCCTGCGACTTCCATCAGTATATGTGGCATAATTATTTCCATGCATTGTTGAGTAATGTATTCTCATATTATATTCCTTGGACACTGAAACAACTTGCATGCACACCAAACACTGCAGTTTTCCATTATTGTTAACAATCAAGTCACTTTCCCAACTTTTCTTATAACTCCTGTTTTCTCTATCAATTTTACGTTTTATTGATTTACTACTCATTTTTAAACTCAAATACTAGAGGTAAAATAATACTGAACAAAAACAATCCAACAAGAACGAAGGTTACACGCGACTACCCTACCACTGCCAGTATCTGTCGCCAGGGTCACGTCATAGTCCGGGAGGCAGCGTTGCATTTATGCTAGTGATTTCAGGTCGGATAATTTTTAGTGTAATGAACAGTTGGAATATAGATAACAACTGAATGAAGAGTCAGCAGGCACACTTAGAGGGGAGTGGGTAATGAGAAAAAATTGTGTACAAATAAAAATTTCCACAAGTATTTTCAGGTCGCTTGAAATTTTCAATGATGATTATTTAAATAATAATAAAACTAAAAAAGACATTCCGCAGTCAAGATAACGGGGGATTATCCGTCAGCAGCCTCTGTAAACGTGTATCAAAAACATTTAATTCAATTTTATATCAGGTCGGATGAAACTAACATATGTTTTTGTTAATACTATTACAAATAATAATATCAAAGTCAGCAGGTATTCTCATGGGGGAAGATCGTCAGCAGGGGGTTTAAAGTTGTTGAGCGTGCAGTTAATGCTAGTTGAATGAAATATTTCGTATTGATCTGCTGACAATTTTTACCCCTTTCGATAGTACGCTGATCCTTTTTTTCATGAAATATATTGTTTCAACAATCCTTACCCTTCGTATCAAGCCACCTGAAAATAATTTATTCAAAAAAACTATCGTTCCTATCACTTTCCATATCTAACATATATCTGCTATCAGAGGAACGTGCATAGGATAAAGGATAGAATAGAATAGAATATCTTTATTGTAGAGAAAACAAATTTCTTACAAATGGTAGGAGTTTGACGAATCATTCTTCCACTCCTCCACAAAAACAATGAACATACATTAGATAATAATACAAAAATATTAGATGAATATAAAAAATTAAACCAAGATGAAACTCATGATTGAAGTCTAATAAGTGTAGACTTCGTAAACTTGTGATTATCCATGACTGAAAAAAAAAATTCGTATAATGCACAAAATAATATATATATAATAAAATTAACACATAAAAGGATGTGGTGCGCATGTTCATATTAATGACTTTGCCTTGAAGTGCTGCGAATACTCGCTGACAGAATAAAAGAAAAATCTCAGAAGATATTTCTTGATGTTTATTTTGAATTTATTGAGAGAAAGCTCTTTGAAGTGGGAAGGTAAGACATTGTATAAATTATAATCTATCGAGTTTTTTTTCGACTTATTTAGACGATACTTATTTGTTCGGATATTATTTGCGCCTCTTGTATTATAATTATGTAGATCAGACTGTTTTATCAGTGTATCTGCATCCTTATGTATTTCTAGAACAACGTTATATATCCACAATGTAGGCAAAGGCATAATTCCATATTTTATAAATAATGGTCTGCATGAATCCAAGTAACTAACGCCTGCCATTATTCGAATTGCCTTTTTCTATAACCTGAAAACAACTAAGGCGTTGGAACAATTTCCCCACAGAGCAACGCCATAACTCAAAAATGAGTGAAATAGAGAGAAGTATGTAATTCTCAATGTGGTATTGCTCGTTATAGTTCTCATTCGTCTAAGCAAAAATACAGTACCGGAAAGTTTTCCTTTCAGTTATTCAATATGGTCTTTCCAAGTAAGTTTGATATCTAGTGTTACGCCAAGCAGCTTTGCAGTATTTTTTACCGCAGGATTGTCGAAGTGATTAGATAAAAATACTAAGTTTTGAGTTTTGTCATCGTTCAATTTGAGTTTGTTTGCCGTGAACCATAATTGAGACTTGGTATTTACGTACGTGGTTTTTTCCTCCAAGCCTGAACGATTTCTATCATAGTAAACAAAAGTGATGTCATCTGCGAATAATACCGTTTTCAGAGTATCCATAAAGTTGGGTAAGTCGTTTACATATATAATGAATAACAATGGCCCCAGAACTGATCCTTGCGGGACTCCATGTCTTAATAGCTTAAATTCATACAAACAATTTTCATACCAGACAGCCTGGTGCCTATCAGTTAGATAAGACTCGATTAGCTTCAGAGGAGTACCTCTGACGCCGTAGAAATGAAGTTTTTCTATTAAAATATCGGATATGTAGGATATATAGGATATGATGTAAATATCGGATATATAGGATATGATGTAAATGTGTTAATATAGTATAAAATATATTTTGATTTACATATTTTTTATTTGAAGGCTCTACGGTTACAAAAAAGTTTAATCATTAATATCTTCACCACTACTATCCACTGAAGAGTCTGATTCATACTCAGTTTCTTCACTGTTATCATCAGAAGAATCAAAAACTGATTCATTTTCTTTTTCTTCCTGTTCCTCAGTTTCTTCAATTTCGATGTTTTCAGCTTCTGTTTCTCGTTCTGCTTCATCTGAACACAAATAAAATTAATTATTTTTTTCTGCTTATTTTATAAGCTGAAAACTTTTGATCTGTAAAGCGACCTTAGCAATTGCTAAATCATATGTTATCTCCATATAAAGTTCTTTACATTCAAGTTCGATTTGTTGAGCCTGCTTCATTGTTTCCAGGACTACGGAAGAGTTGGTAGGTGATGAGTTAATCGTTGTCAGATATGCAATTTTTTGCTTACAACTTGTACTTTCGTGGAAAATGCTATTGAATCCTACCCATGACGGTATACGGGGTTTGTCGATAAAGTGGCAAAGTATCCAAGCAAGATCAATATGCTCAAACTTTGAAATATAAGTAGGAATCTGTAAACGTAATGAGCTTGTTATTGGTTCAAGAGTTTCGCGTAGTTTTGGTCTTTTGTTGTATGATTCAATTTCAAAAGTCACGGCATCAAAAGTGCGGCGCCTTCTTCGTGTTATTCCCAACGGTTGATGTTGTTGTGGAGCTTCATTAATTTCTTTCAGTTGTTTCATTTAATTCTTGCTGATGTTGTGGAGCTTCATCAATTTCTTCACGTATTTCAATTCTTGAGGTGTATTATCGGATTTTTCAGCCACATTCATTATTACATTATTAGAAATACTTTCATTGAAATCGCTAATATCTTGAAATATTATACCCACGGTATCATGCAATGTGTCTTTACCGCTTTACAAACCTTTCGAAATTTCCATATGCCACACCTGTGCATAAGTTTTTTGAGCGGATAATACCTTCAGGGCAAACAAAATTCTGTTGTGCTGAACCAAATGTCGCTTCCGTTTCTAGTTCTTCTAAAACGGTATAGCTACAGCTGTGTCCATACTTATTGATAATATTGATAATTTTTTTGCTATTTGTTAAACCTTTTAGTGCCATTCCTAAAGCAATGTGCTTTGACGGCTTTATTTTGGCTTTAGTCACTGCGTAAATTATTCTGCAGAGAAAGATTGAGCTAATCTGTGAACATTAACATTATTTTTTCGACGAAAACTGGAACAGATTAATTTGGAATAAAAATCCATAAGCACAGGTGGAATATTGCATTCTCCCTTAATGAGGTCATTCGCGGTGGGTTCATCAGTTAAGGGTTTCCGTTATATTTGTCTTATTTCTGATCTCAAAATCAAAGCAGCTCGATCCAAAATGTCTTGTTTTTCTAATGTATCTAAATCATTTTGTATGAAATGACCGTGATACGGTTTTACAACTTTATGATTAATACATTTAATTATGCTGATTTTTTTCGGGAATGCTTCGAGTAATCTTGATTCTAAATTATATGGCTCTAAGTTCATTAATGAATGAATATCTTGGCTTTTTGCAAAATCTATAAATAAATTTTTTTAAAATGATAGAAAGTAACATTGATTAAAAATAAAAGTCACTACTGAAAAATACGCCAGCTGCACGTGCGGACTCCAATTCTTATAATCCAAAGTACAATAAAAGACCCTAATGTTCGTAGGTGAGGGCGCAGGTAATTTTTATAGGAACGCGCAGGTATGGAGCATAAAGATTGTGAAGGTCTCTGCAAATTAAACTTACACAAAAATTCTACGACAAATATTTGTTTTATTCAGGAACAAGACTTCATTCCTTCAAATCATATGCAAATGCAGAAAGTGATAAAAACGGTAGTTTTTTTGAAGAAATTATTTTCAGGTGACTTGATATGAAGGGTAAGGATTGTTGAAACATTATATTTCATAAAAAAAAAGGATCAGCATACTATCGAAAGGGGTAAAAATTGTCAGCAGATCAATACGAAATATTTCATTTAACTAGCATTAACTGCACGCTCAGCAACTTTAAACCCCCTGCTGACGATCTTCCCCCCATGAGAATACCTGCTGACTCTGATATTATCATTTGTAATAGTATTAACAAAAACATATGCTAGTTTCATCCGACCTGATATAAAATTGAATTAAATGTTTTTGATACACGTTTACAGAGGCTTCTGACGGATAATCCCCCGTTATCTTGACTGTGGAATGAATCTTTTTTAGTTTTATTATTATTTAAATAATCATTATTGAAAATTTCAAGCGACCTGAAAATACTTGTGGAAATCTTTATTTGTACACAATCGTAATTTCCTCACTACCTGGTTCACCCCTCCTGGACCTGCTGACGTGTAGATGACTGAATTACTACTTATAAAAAACAGATTGTGACATAATTTAATTGACCTGAAATGATTGTGTCATTTGCAACGCTGCCTCCCGGACTATCAGACTGTTATGGGTTATGGCTTCGAGTCGGCGTGCGCGAGATGTGATGCGCAGTTGTATTATGTCTGTCTCTATGCTCTGAGGCCTTGTCGAGTTGAACTGGTGAAGTGAACAGTACCTGACATTTTGATTAACCTCAAAATTATGAGTTAATATTTAATTTTGATCCACTAATGATAATAATAATGCTTTATTTTAGCCTTTCAGCTACAATCTTACAACAAATAAAAAATTTAACATAAAATAAAATGTGTACAAAATTTAAATTATATCTGAAAATATATTTTTCGTAACCTACTTTTAAACACCCTTATGTTTTGTGAGGACTTAACAACTGGTGGAAGAGAATTATATAACCTCAAACCTTCAACAAACAATGATTTCTGTAGCGCATTTGTTTTAAAACTATAAAATAATCTTCACCCGTTCTTAAATTATAATTTAACATATCCGACCTTCTTATCAAAAAACCCAACATAAACTGGGGCATCAAATTATTTTTTATTTTCTGAATAAAAATCAAGTTTGCTTCATCCACCATTTGATTAACATTTAGAAATTTTAATCTTGACAACATATCCCCTATCCCAGCATACCTATCACATCCCAACAATATTCTCATCGCCCTATTTCGTTAAATTTGAATTTTATTTAAATCTTCATTTTTACGATACTTTAATTGTGATATGCAGTACGTGAACTGGGGATATATTATTGCATTATAAATCATACGTCGTGACCATTTAGATAGTTTATACGCTATCCTCCCAAAGTATCCAATTTTTTTTCCCAACCTTTTACACATATAGTCTATATGTACATTTAATTTTAATTGTGGGTCTAGCATAACACCATTTCTTCAACTAAATCTATTGCCACAGAATCCATCCCAATTTTAAAATGACCCTCAGCAAATGATTTACAGTTATGCGTTGTACCCAGAATCATACATTTCGTTTTCGAAGCATTTATCTTCAGTTTTTTAAATCTTAGCCAGTTTTTCAAAATATCTTGTTCATTATTTATTTTTTGAACCACGTGTTCAATGTTTTTTCCTGATACTGACATATCCGTATCATCAGCACACAAATTGATAAAACTATTACAGATATACTTGTTTATGTCAAGTGAAGTATAAAAAGTAGGGGACCCAAGACACTTCCCTGTGGCACACCTCAATTTACTTCCATTTCTCTTGGTATTTTACCACCTACTTTGGTTTACTGATATCAATTACTTAAGTAATTTTCCAACTAACTATGAACTGTGCCTTCTATTCCATAAACCCTACAAACCTCTATCAACTTTCTCCTATCTATGGCCTCAAACGCCCGCTTTAGGCCAACATAAACAATTACAATAATGTTTCCTTCATCAATTTGCTTTTTCCACTTTGACAACATAATCTGGCACGCACTTTCACAAGAATGTTTTCTTCGAAATCCGGCTTGACCAGCATAGAATATTTTGTTTTCTTCTGAATCAGTAGTTCCCAAACATATTTTTCTCGTGGACCACTTTCAAAATTTTACTGGTTTCGGTGGACCCTCTGCTGCTACATTTCTACCACATTCTTAAAGTCGCCAAAAAATAAAAATTGTGTCACTTCTGAGTTCTATCCCTATATTCCGATATGTAAAATAAAAACGAAAAATGGTACATTTTATAACACTTTATTTATTAAGAGAATAGAATTACAAGAAAAAATTATTAAGGTAATATAGGTTCAGGTCATAATTTTAATTAATGGGAAGGATGTATCTGATGGAGTGTCAGCGAAAGATCAATGTTTGGCTTTATTTTTGTGAGCAATAACCGCAAATCCCCCCGCTCTGTGATGTTTAATTTGCCCTTTTTTTTTGTTAAGAGGTTTGTAACGGCACTAAAACTCCTTTTGACAAGGTATGACGAGGGAAAAGCTATTAAAAATTTCCTTGCGATTTCCCACAGTCCAGGATATTTTTTGGGTATTTCTGCTTGCAGCCAAAATGTTTGGTAGCCTTTTCTAAATTTCACCTTCAGCTCCTCATTAGTGCTTAGCACGAGCAGCTCCTCTTGTAATACAACATTGGCCACTTCCGTTTCATCAAATGGATTTATGATCCATGGTGGTATATCCATCGTCAGCATATCTTCAAACCTGGTTTTGAAGTCATCATGCAGGGCACTTAAATGTTGACTGTAGGTATGGATATCCTCATCAATACATTCTACCTGCAACAAGTTTGGAAATCGAGATAATTCGCGCCGATTAATGTTTTGCGTCATAAATTTCAATTTCCCAAGAAAAGCCGAAATTATCCCCTTTGTTTTTATTAAATTCAGGCTGTCCCCTTGTAACTGCAAGTTAATATCATTAATTTTTTTTAAACAAATCTGTCGAATACGCAATGTCTGCTTTGAATTTGATCAAGTTTTCTTCTAAATCTGAATCTCTACTTTCTAAGAACTCTAATATGGAATCGAAAACAGAGTAAAATCTCGTTAGGCATGCACCTTTCGACAACCAGCGTACTTCAGTATGTAAGAGCAGTTGTTGGAAGTCTTCATCATTTTCGTCGCACAATTCAGCAAATAAACGCGTATTCAATGCATTGCTTCTGATTTTGTTGACAGCTTTTATTACAAAACGAAGAGATTGGTTCAACCTGTCACTTAAATGTTTTGCCACAAGATGTTGTCGGTGGATTACGCAATGAATAGCTGTAAGTCCTGGTATAATTCTTTTAAGATGACTTATAAACCCACGCTATCGCCCGACCATTGCAGGAGCTCCGTCTGTTGCCACTGAAATAATGTTTGTAGATGGAATCGAATCAGTGAAAAAATTACTCAGGACATTAAATATCGATTCGCCTTTAGTGTCAGTCTCCGAAGTTTTGGCAAATAGCATTTCTTCGTGAATTTCTTCCTCAATAATAAATCGGACATATGCCAATAGTAATGCTTCATTACCGGGTAACGTTGACTCGTCCACTTGTATAGAAAAATGAGTTTTTTGCAGATGATTGCACAAAAAGCTTTCGATATCAGAGCTCATTTCATCAATGCGTCTTTGTACAGTATTGTTACTTAATGGAATTCTTTTTAGTAAGTCAAATGGAGATTTGTGCAAAACAGTTTTCAAAACCTCTTCAACAGCGGGTAAAAATAATTGTTCTCCGATAGTGTGCGGTTTTCCCGATTTTGCTAGAAGTAATGAGATATTGTAACATGCCTGCAAGCCATCATAGTTAATTTGAGATGTTGAAGCGAACATACTGTGCATTAAGCAGTGAAAATAGTCTTTTCATATTTTTCTTTAAATGTTTGAAAATATTTTAAATCTTTACCTATTTTATCAGTATGACACCTTTTTAGATGATCTTCGAGCTTTGATGGTTTCATAGAGTCATTGCTCAAAACTTTGTTGCATAATAGGCACATGGGCAATTGTTTGTCTGCCTCTGATGGAACAAAACCATATTTCAAATAATCGACACTATATTGTCGACATTTTTTCTTTGCTGTAGCCATGTTTCGTGTCAGTTACCTTACCTGTAAAAAAAAATGTTTTAGTAACCAAGTTTTTTTCTGAATATAGGTATCACACCGCAGTCTTTGTAAAGGGACCAACTAATGAACCGCTAAGACAAATACAGACGTTTTCACAAAACGGTATCAATTTTAAAGTACATAATTTACCACTTATTTTAAATAGTATAAATAAAAATAGGTGTACTCAGTATCGAATACTGATCATATTTGTGTAGGAAAAAATAAAAGTCGAAATCCCAAAAATGTCCATAAAAACGCTAACTGACATTTTATTAAATCAATGAGTTCACGCGCTCCGTGTATTTGCGTATTTTTTGTCTGCGGCTTCATTGTTGAAACGTGACAAAATGGCATCGAAGTTCAAGCCCCGCCCTTTTCCCGTCGCCCGCGCACCGCTCGCTCTTTCCGAAAAGGAATAGTTTTGATGAAATAGTTACTTCAAAATCAATTTAAAATGATTATGAAATTACTGTTTCATAAAATTAGTAGTTATTTGCAAGAAAAATCACAAAATTAATTGCTCTGCAATATTGCTTATTCGGCCTTTTTAGAGAGGCAGTGCTTCTCTCGTGAAAAAACAATTGAATAAAACGTGCTGTGTTTGTCTTCGAATCTTAAGAGGACAATTAAAATAACTGTAAGTTACTAAGTTACCTATCTATACAAGCCGTTGTGATCAACCGACTAGTACACGTAAACAAAATACTTAAGTACTATAACAAAAAAAAGGTAGGTACTTACTTTTCTCCGGCACTAGCAAACACAGATATAAATTTTCTCACACCTTTTTTCAAAATTCCGGAAACAAATGAATGAGTTTGCCTTTGGCATCAAGTATTTATAGTGGTGATCAAGTTCATGTCTGAACAAGCATTAAGCATTGTCGAGCGGATAGCGCTTCGCAAGTCTGTACACGAAATTGTACGTAATATCGAATACGCAAGTTTGGACAAGTAACAGTCGCTTGCCTTATTGAAATATTATCTGCTTATTTAGGAACTTAAAACAATGTAGGTAGGCCCTTATAAAAACTATGCTTACATTTTTGCTCTTTACTATCAAAAGCAGATAAATTTTCGTGGACCCCCATTAACATCTTATGGACCCCCATTTTTTGTTCACGCTTACGTAGACCCCCAGCAAGTCTCCCGTGGATCCCCTGGGGTCCACCTGGACCACTTTGGGAATCACTGTTCTAAATACTTCATCAACTGCTCATGCGCCAAAACCTCCAAGACTTTGTCATCAACGGGTAGTAGGTTTATTGGTCGCAGTTCCTCTAACTTTTTGGGATTGTTTAATTTTTGCACCGGCATCACAACACTTCTTTTGAACGCTGCAGGTACTATTTTAGTCTCTAGTGATGTACTTATTATATGTAATAAGGGATACCCAACCACATCAAATAATTTTTTTAGCATATTTACAGACAACACTGCATCCGCTGATGAGTTGTTTTTCAAATAATTTATTGTTTTCTTTAACTTATTTAACGAAATTTTTTTGAAACCTGTAAATCTGGTGTTTACTTTAAAATGGATCTCCTCAAAAGTAACATTAGGTTCGGGAATACTCTATAATATCCTGAACACTATCAACGAAAAAATTATTCATCGAATTTTCAATATTCTCGTTTGTCTGACCTATTTCTATCGATGAACAATTAATAGTTTGTTTATCAGAGGTGGGCAAATACTTTAAAGCGCGGGCCAAAATGAAATTTTCAAAATGTCTCCCGGGCCGGAGGACTATACAGCGTATGGTTTGCACAGGTGGATGTTTTAGATGGAGTTTTCCCTGCCAATTTTTTTGACAAAAACACTAAGTATCATTTCAATTTGAATAAAATATGTCACGTAATTTTTAAAGAAATATTTTTATAAATAAATGGCTATTAGATAAACCAGTCAATGAAACATTTTATTTTGTTACTTATTTATGTCTTAATGATACAAATTATTTTATATTGACACATAGTTATTACAATTTAACATTTATATTGCATTTCGTAAATATAATAGTAAATAGAATTCAAAAAAGAAAAGAAAAACATCAAACGGTAAAATAAATATAAAGTTAATGCGAAACGTGAAATCTCAAATGTTCACCTGACATTATTTCTTCAAAATTGGGTTCCAAATCACTTGCAGCAATCCTTAATACCGAGTGTAGATTTTCGTCAGTAATTTGTGATCGATATTTATTTTTCGTGGAAACCATTAAAGAAAAAGTTCTTTCACAAATATATGTCGAACCAAATAAAACAAGGTATTTTTGAACATAGTTCAAAAAATGTTTGAAATGTTCATCATTCAAAGCGCCATAGAAAGCACTCAATTCGTTTGAGTGAAAGTTTTCTTTTAGTAAATTATTTGATTGTAAGTCAATTAGTTCTAGTTGAATTTCAACAGGGGCTTCTTGCACATCGAAATTGAAAGGTTGGCTAATTAATGATAAAGGTTTTTCAATAGCTTTGAAATCTTGAAATCTTCTTTGGAATTCAGAATGCAGGTCTTGTGTTATTGCACTATATTTAAAAAAATCTGTATTTTTCAATGATTCTCGCCGTGCTTGCAATGAGGGGAAATGATTTAATAATTTATTATTAAAGTTTTCAGCAAATAAATTTAGTTTTGTCATAAATGCTTTGACGTTTGAGTGCATATTGAAAGCGAATTGTTTTTTCCCTTGTAGATTTATATTTAGTTCATTCAAATATTTTACGATATCTACTGAAAATGAGAAATCGTTTAGCCAAGCTCTATTTTGCAATTCAGGAAAATCATGTAGTTTTTCTTTTATCGACAAGAAGGATACTATTTCATCAAGCAAATATTGAAATCTGTCCAAAACTTTACCAATGCTAAGCCATCTCACTTCAGTGTAATAAGGAATTTCATAGAAGTCACTTTCAATTTCTTTCAAAAATTCAACAAACTGTCGATGGTTTACGGCACGTCCTCGAATAAAATTCACAACTTTGGTCACAACAGTAACGACGTGATTCAATTTTAAAACCTTTCTGCATAGCACTTCTTGATGAATAATGCAGTGCAAAAATAATATATCGTGTTCTGGTTGTAACTCTTTTACTTTGTCGCGAATTCGTTTAAGTAAGCCTACATTTTTCCCTGTTAAACTAGGACAACCATCCGTAGTGACGCTTACTATTTTATTCCAAGTTAAACTTACTTTAACTAAACACTCTTCAAGAGCGAGAAAGAAGTCTTCACCAGTAGTTGTATCTTTCATTGGATGCACACTAAGAAGTTCCTCGCTAATTTCGCATTTCTTGTTAATGCCGCGAATAAATATTAATAATTGACTTGTATCAGTAATATCGCAGGACTCATCTAAAGCCAAAGAACAATAGGTAAAATCAGCAATTTTTGTTCTTAGCTGGTCAAGTAAGTTTCCTGAAATATTTTCAATCCGTCGTACTATTGTTCTTCTTGAAAGGCTTACATTTTCAAAAATATGTTTCTTTTCAGGACAACATATCTCCGACACTTGTACCATGCATTGTTTAACAAATTCCGCTTCAGAAAACGGCTTACATAACTTAGCAATTTTGTGTGCGACAACATAACTTGCTTTTGTGGTAGATTTCTCTATATTACTTTGTTTGGTAAAAATATTTTGTTGCTTATTCAAGTTTTTTGCTAAGTTTTCTGCTACAGTTTGAAGTTCTTTTAAAGAATGTGATGCATATTTTGAATGTTTTGTTGTAAAGTGCCTGTTTAAATTGTATTCTTTAAAAACAGCAATTGTTTCCTGACAAACTAAACAAATTGCTTTCTTATTTATGTTTGTAAAAAGATATTTTACCGTCCAAGCTTCATTGAAGTTTCTGCATTCCAAATCAACTTTTCTTTTTTTAGATTGACTCATTTTACAAAGGTCTACAAACCTATAATTTAATTAATACAGTAAAATAAAACCAATGTTTTAAAATTTTACTTACAAAAAGTCCACTTTTTCAATTTTATATTTGCACACTAATATTAGACTCGAACAAAAAAGAGTATGCGATCAGTACTAAATCAAAATTAACAATACACGTGGTGCGACCTGTCGTCCCTCGAAAAGTGAGAGGAGTGCAGCATATGCCGTCCTCACAGGCATTTCGAACCTAGCGCGATCTCCTTTGTGTTCGACGAAAAAGCCGCCCTGAGAGCGATCGTCGCGAGCGACCGTGTGAAACACACGAGGATTGTTTCAAGCTCCCGACATCGTCCACACTAGTGTAGTTAGCCGACCGCTCATTTTATTAAGACTATTATATATACAGTACGCACACTAATAATGCTGATGTCAACAAAATCTCATAAAAGAGTTTAAAAAAATTTATGTGCGGAATTTTTCAACGGGCCGGATAAAATTAGCAAAAGGGCCGGATCAGGCCCGCGGGCCGGCTTTTGCCCACCCATTGACGTACTAATTTGATACCTTTCTTTAATGCATCTGGTAAATTTTGATTTTCTATTGTTTCAATAAAATTACCAACTTCCAACACTTGTTCCTCCTTCACATGTATTACCTTTATTTTTGGATTTAACATTTTTCCTATGACAATTTCATAATCTTTTCCCAATTTCTTTTGAGTATCTGTTTACAAATTTTCCAGCGACTGTTTGTCATCACAATGCACAATAACACAACCGTGTGAAACAGGCTTCACTTTAGATACCGATACTGCTATATCAGCTGGACAGTTTTTTTGTTCCAATTTTTTGTCACTGAACTGTTTTGATTCGACACTTTAGGTTTGATTATTAATGGTTCGATTTTATTTTTATTTTTTACAACCTCAGAGAAAGTGGTTTTTTCCGAGGTTGTTGCAGTTCGATCCAATTTATGAGCATTTCCATTCTTTCTAAAATTTCTTCTGTTTTACTGCTAATATCTTCTACTGGTTTTTTAAATTTTATTTCAACTTCTTTTAAACAATTACTACAAAACCATTCAATTAAAAATATTTAAATAAATCAAACTCTTGGCTTAATGCTTCACGATTTATCTAAGAATATGACAACAGACGAGGCAGAATAGAATGGAGATTCTATTTTACACCATGACCGGATCAAATTTAACAACTGGGATGAAAAACTTACAACCCTCAATTTCAAAGTATTTTATGATCGATCTGGTCGAAGGCCTGCTGGATATCTGTGTAATTAACATCCATCGGACCACGGTCATTTATTGTTTCTGACAAGGAATGAGTAATACATGCCAAATTAGTGTGACAGATAAGTGTGTGAACTGAACGGTATATAGAGCCATATAGAATAATTTCAAATATTTTAGCAACATTGCACAAAACTTTGCGATGGGTCTTCAGTTAGTTATGAGAGCAGCATCACCGGATTTCAGAACTGGACAAATTATGTAACTTTCCAAATCTTTGGAATATGCATATTTTTCAATATATTATTAAAAATTATGGAAAAGATTCAGCGAAAGCATAAATACAGTCCTCAACTGAAAAAACTAGGAATATGATTCACACTAGATGTGAATTAATTTTTGAGCTTCCGTGGTGTTCTTATTGTTATCCTCGAATAAAACAGAAAAACAAATGGAATTGTCATTGGAGTAAAGATTATCATAGCGTTCAGGAGAGAATTGTACGTTGGAGGCACTTGAAAAGAGAGTGGGAAATCCGTCAACAATGCTGTGAGAATTATTTAGTTCAACAGTTCCGTATTTCATAATACTTGGAATACGGGATTTAGATTTCTTTGTTTGTACAAAAGACCAGAAGCTATTTGAATCCTCACAAATTCTGGCCTTTATGCAACGAATAAAGTTTGTATAGGAAAATCTCGTTTGATTTTGCCGTGCAGGGTTCTGAACGGATCGTACTCATAATCGTATCTGTGTTTCTTATATAGGCCATGAGAGCGATTCTTCAGTCGTATGTCTATTTAGAAGTATGAAGTGTCAAAGATGATATTGAGTTTGGCATAGCCAAGTCACAGCCGTTCATTTGACGGTTTAAGTTCTGATTAAATTTCAAGTTTAGCTTCATCAACATCTGATTCGAAAGTTGTATATAAGATTCTATTTTCATCAATATTTATTATACCAATAAACTGGTTTTTTTTAATTGTCAGGAAATATTGGTAATTTTTTCCCAATGGAAAATAAAAGGTCTCAACTCAATTATAACACTTCATGAGATTTAGTGTTCTATTTATTCACTTATATCACCAAAGATATAATCTATAAATTGAATATGAAGGCATATGGACTGTGAAAAAAGTCTGAAATATGTTGATCCACCAATTTAAATATACAATAAACAAAAAATATACGAAGAAATATATATGATAGAATAAAATAATTGAAAATAAGAATTCAAAAGATATAAGAAGAAACAACACATCACAGTCAATTCTCAAATTGAATACATTCGAAATTTTTTACAGATGTGACTATAATATTGAATATATATCTTATTGAAATATTACAAGTTACATACATGAAAGGATCTCTCATTTCATAACAATCATTCCTTGTAAACCTTGCCAATTCTCCTTCGCGATGCTGACTGATGATTAGCTTATCTGGAGGCGAAACTCAGTACAATATAAATTGAATCAAAAACACTTTTCATGAAATTATATTGTTCCATTTTTGAAAATTTAACCAGTTAAACTTTCGAAACTTTTTGAGAAGCCATGTGTTTTTTCTTCCATACAACTTCTTCCTCATTTCTATGAATTTCACTTCACAACTCACGGAATAGCACGATTATCTTCTTCAATTTAATCACTGGTTATCTTGACCTCAGGTTATAAAGGCTTTTTCCATTGGCAACATCTTGATTGTTGTAAACAATTGCTGTACAACAAACAATCCTTGTGTAGGTATGTAGTGTCGAATTTTTGATCTTTCTCACATTCAATTCAGATTGTGAAAAAATTGGGTAATTTTATGAACTTTTAGTCAGTAACTTCAAGTTTAGTCAGTAACATTTCATGAAATATTTTCAGTTTTCTCATTGAACAAGATGTTCTTATGCATTATAAAATATCCCAGTTGAAGTCGACACTACCATTTTGCTTCACTCATTCATTCCATTTTATTCTTGATGAATTCTCTGAAACATTCATTCCAGCTCTGGCCATAACACTAACCAAAGCCTTCATGCGGTCCTCCGCTCTAGTATCTTCAGACCTTGGCGTTCCTTCTATCCTATGGCAGCCTGTACAAGGTTTATGGCTTTTTGAAACCTTCATTCTAGTTCTGGCCATAGAACTAACTAATGAATGCGTACGCTGCTCTGCTCCAGTATCTTCAGAAATTGACGTTCCGTCGATCCTATGGGAGCCTGTAAAAGGTTTATGGCTTCCTGAAACCTTCATTCTACAACTAAATTCTACTGAAACAGTTTTCCCATTAAACAAGATGTTCTTATGCATTATAAAATATCCGAGTTGAAGTCGACACTACCATTTTTCTTCATTCATTCATTCCATTTTATTCTAGATGAATTCTCTGGAACATTCATTCCAGCTCTGGCCATAACACTAACCAAAGCCTTCATGCGGTCCTCCGTTCCAGTATCTTCAGACCTTGACGTGCCTTCTACCCAATGGGAGCCTGTATTAGGTTTATGGCTTCCTGAAACCTTCATTCTAGTTCTGGCCATAGAACTAACCAATGCATGCGTACGCTGCTCTGCTCCAGTATCTTCAGAAATTGACGTTCCTTCGATCCTATGGGAGCCTGTAAAAGGTTTATGGCTTCCTGAAACCTTCATTCTACAACTAAATTCTACTGAAACAGTTTTTCCATTAAACAAGATGTTCTTATGCATTATAAAATATCCTAGTTGAAGTCGACACTACCATTTTTTTTCATTCATGCATTCCATTTTATTCTAGATGAATTCTCTGGAACATTCATTCCAGCTCTGGCCATAACACTAACCAAAGCCTTCATGCGGTCCTCCGTTCCAGTATCTTCAGACCTTGACGTGCCTTCTACTCTATGGGAGCCTGTATAAGGTTTATGGCTTCCTGAAACCTTCATTCTAGTTCTGGCCATAGAACTAACCAATGAATGCGTAAGCTACTCCGCTCCAGAATCTTCAGGATTTGACGTTCCTTCTACTCTATGGGAGCCTGTATAAGGTTTATGGCTTCCTGAAACCTTCATTCTAGTTCTGGCCATAGAACAAACCAATGAATGCGTACGCTACTCCGCTCCAGAATCTTCAGGATTTGACGTTCATTCTACTCTATGGGAGCCTGTATAAGGTTTATGGCTTCCTGAAACCTTCATTCTAGTTCTGGCCATAGAACTAACCAATGAATGCGTACGCTACTCAGCTCCAGAATCTTCAGGATTTGACGTTCCTTCTACTCTATGGGAGCCTGTATAAGGTTTATGGCTTCCTGAAACCTTCATTCTTGTTCTGGCCATAGAACTAACCAATGAATGCGTACGCTACTCCGCTCCAGAATCTTCAGGATTTGACGTTCCTTCTACTCTATGGGAGCCTGTATAAGGTTTATGGCTTCCTGAAACCTTCATTCTAGTTCTGGCCATAGAACTAACCAATGAATGCGTACGCTACTCCGCTCCAGAATCTTCAGGATTTGACGTTCCTTCTACTCTATGGGAGCCTGTATAAGGTTTATGGCTTCCTGAAACCTTCATTCTAGTTCTGGCCATAGAACAAACCAATGAATGCGTACGCTACTCCGCTCCAGAATCTTCAGGATTTGACGTTCATTCTACTCTATGGGAGCCTGTATAAGGTTTATGGCTTCCTGAAACCTTCATTCTAGTTCTGGCCATAGAACAAACCAATGAATGCGTACGCTACTCCGCTCCAGAATCTTCAGGATTTGACGTTCATTCTACTCTATGGGAGCCTGTATAAGGTTTATGGCTTCCTGAAACCTTCATTCTAGTTCTGGCCATAGAACTAACCAATGAATGCGTACGCTACTCAGCTCCAGAATCTTCAGGATTTGACGTTCCTTCTACTCTATGGGAGCCTGTATAAGGTTTATGGCTTCCTGAAACCTTCATTCTAGTTCTGGCCATAGAACTAACCAATGAATGCGTACGCTACTCCGCTCCAGAATCTTCAGGATTTGACGTTCCTTCTACTCTATGGGAGCCTGTATAAGGTTTATGGCTTCCTGAAACCTTCATTCTAGTTCTGGCCATAGAACTAACCAATGAATGCGTACGCTACTCCGCTCCAGAATCTTCAGGATTTGACGTTCCTTCTACTCTATGGGAGCCTGTATAAGGTTTATGGCTTCCTGAAACCTTCATTCTAGTTCTGGCCATAGAACTAACCAATGAATGCGTACGCTACTCCGCTCCAGAATCTTCAGGATTTGACGTTCCTTCTACTCTATGGGAGCCTGTATAAGGTTTATGGCTTCCTGAAACCTTCATTTTAGTTCTGGCCATAGAACTAACCAATGAATGCGTACGCTGCTCCGCTCCAGTATCTTCAGAAATTGACGTTCCGTCGATCCTATGGGAGCCTGTAAAAGGTTTATGGCTTCCTGAAAACTTCATTCTACAACTAAATTCTACTGAAACAGTTTTCCCATTAAACAAGATGTTCTTATGCATTATAAAATATCCGAGTTGAAGTCGACACTACCATTTTTCTTCATTCATTCATTCCATTTTATTCTAGATGAATTCTCTGGAACATTCATTCCAGCTCTGGCCATAACACTAACCAAAGCCTTCATGCAGTCCTCCGCTCCAGTATCTTCAGACCTTGACGTTCCTTCTATCCTATGGGAGCCTGTATAAGGTTTATGGCTTTCTGAAACCTTCATTCTAGTTCTGGCCATAAAACTAACTAATGAATGCGTACGCTGCTCCGCTCCAGAATCTTCAGAATTTGACGTTCCTTCTACCCAATTAAAATAAAAATAAAATAATTATAATAATAAAATAAAAAATTGAAATTTATCATTTGTATTAGAAATACTATTGTATTGCTGAATATCCAAAAACCACACATATCACTCAAATCGATCAAATTCCTCAAAAGTGACAGTTGGAGGTAAATAAATACTAAGAATTAGTAACTCAAGACTACAAAAACTTATATTACATATACTATATCTATAGTGGGAAATAAGTCTCTTATTGATTTGATATCAATACGAGTGGCTTATTAGCTACTTTTTACGGCAATAAGTGAACCACCACCTGTAGACAATTCCGTAAGAGTCAAGTCGCGATCCCATCTAAATGCCATATAATGACAGGAGAATAGTTCTGAACTGCATACCCTATCCGTAAGCCAAGATGCAGTTAAGCATATAATGTCATATTCAAACAGCGAAATATTGTTGAAAAATGTAGTAACCTTGGAGTTAAGACCACCAACATTCTGATGATATATCTCAGAATTATTTCTACGACTAGCGGTTTAAAGTCATGGTCGTAGGGGTACCGTTCTCGTATTTAATAGAATTCTTTTCACCTTTCCTGAGTCTTTCATTCAATGATGTTTTTAATCGTTTATGATATTCCACCTGTATTGGAGTCCTAACTCTAATGTCTTCGGCTTTTCTTATTATAGTACTTACACATCACCGACAGAATTCATAAGTACCCTGATAGGCCTAGTCTTTCCTTCAATTTTTCTTCAAACGAAGCACTTCGGATGTCATCTACTTTTAACGACCGGAAATACAATTTACACATGTCGAGAACATCAACTCTATCAGTGGACATTCGTTTCTGATATGATGCATGATTCTGCTCAACTATTCCGAACACAATTATGTTGGATTTTCTTTTCTCCCTCTTGGACAACTCCTGGACAAGTCCCTCGATGATAGTGTCACTAATTACAGGGGAGTTGGATGATGAACGCAGTCTGCCGATTTCATCCTGAATACTCATAACACCAGATTTCATTTCTTCGATTTCAGAATTATAGGCATTGAAAATCTTCTCTTCAAAACTATTGAACTTATCATTAATGTCCAGTAGCATTTTTTTGAAGTCTCTGAGTTGGGACAAGCACAGATTACAATTGTTGCACAGGATTTTAATTGATCTCGATTTTGTGCGTGTAATTCGCAAGTCATCTGCGTTCAGTCCCATACAACCCAGGTGAACCTCAGATTTACAGCCATCTCATTGAGTGCATGGCGCGGATATTGATGTGTTTCTACAGTTTAGACATTTTTCTGAGTTCATATTGAAATGCTTAGATATTATCAGGAGTTTCAACGCTGCACAGAATCTTGCGTCAATAATAAACTCTCAACGCGTAGGGTGGCAGTTAGTTGATGGTTTCCAGATGTGAATAGATATGTAAGACTTGGGACGGTCTTTTATAACTCTCAATAACTGAGTTTGAGAAAAAAATAAGTTCTGTTTAATTAATTTCACGTTATATGGAAGTTAACACTTGTTGATTGCAACTCAAATTTGAATGTTTTCGGATCTAGAATGTAGCAGCACTGATCGATTATTAGGCTCAGACTTAACTAAGAAATTTTTTCCCACTAGACATTCAGTAAACGGAGCAAATTAGTAGGAGCCACTTCCAAACACGTCTTAACAAGCACGAAACCCAACCTCAACGATAGATGATAATGCGTTGAAACATTGTACGTCTTTTACTAATTTCTTAATTTTCATTTAGTGTTTGAAACATGTAAGAAATAGATTCACTGAAACAAAAGGCTCGTTTAATATTTCTTTCTTAAATTGTACGAAAATTTTCACTTTTTTCTGAAAGCATTATAAAAAAAAGATTTTCACCCAGTTTTTATTGACCATTTTTTTTTCTATGTGAGTTCAAAAATCACTCACATTCGTGCTTTCTAGGAGTTTTTTCAATATGCCAGAAGGTTGAGCAAATCATTTGTTTAATTTTCTGAAATGATTTCCTCTATTCCTATTTCTTCAAGTCCTGGGTGTCTACCTCTACTTCCGATTCTGAGGAGAAAAATAAACCGAAGTACCTACCTTTGCAATTTTTGCTGTTTTATATATATCTCGGGGTAACCTAGAAATTTTGAAATTTGAAAAGACATTTAACATTTGCAATGAGTTAATAATATAATGATAATATCAACTACTTCATTAATTGGTGCAATTATCACATTCTCACCTTCAAAACAAAAAAACTGAAGGACACAGGGGAAAAACATGAAATGCCACTTAGTCAATGAACTGAAAAATTGTTAAATAAACATTTTGATCCTTGAAAAAAGGTACATTAAAGCCTGAGATAAAACGGAAATATATAATATATAAAGAAAACATGTTTGTTTTGAGTTTACAGTACAAAAAAAAACCCTTCTCGGTTGTATTTATGGAGTTGTATTATGGTTGCATTTTGAGAATGAACAAGTAGATTTTCAATTATCCTCCCTACTCACATCCATTGTATATATATATAAATTTGTTGTACGTTGCTTATAGTAGTTTAGTCTTGAAAATGAGCTAACGCTCGAAACATGTTGACTTTTCATATTGTTAAATAAATCGTGAAACATTAAGCCAAGAGTTTAATTTAATTTAATATTTCTTATATTATATTATCTGAAATATTATGATTTATATGATACGAATCTTCTTGTTAACATCCGACATTCGACCATAAGGTTTACGTTTTTTTGTAGACTGCTTCAGATTATAACAGCTTCTTTTTTTGGGTTTCCACTATAGAGTATTTCCTTGACCTTGACGTGCCTTCTACTCAATGGGAGCCTGTATTAGGTTTATGGCTTCCTGAAACCTTCATTCTAGTTCTGGCCATAGAACTAACCAATGCATGCGTACGCTGCTCTGCTCCAGTATCTTCAGAAATTGACGTTCCTTCGATCCTATGGGAGCCTGTAAAAGGTTTATGGCTTCCTGAAACCTTCATTCTACAACTAAATTCTACTGAAACAGTTTTTCCATTAAACAAGATGTTCTTATGCATTATAAAATATCCTAGTTGAAGTCGACACTACCATTTTTTTTCATTCATGCATTCCATTTTATTCTAGATGAATTCTCTGGAACATTCATTCCAGCTCTGGCCATAACACTAACCAAAGCCTTCATGCGGTCCTCCGTTCCAGTATCTTCAGACCTTGACGTGCCTTCTACTCTATGGGAGCCTGTATAAGGTTTATGGCTTCCTGAAACCTTCATTCTAGTTCTGGCCATAGAACAAACCAATGAATGCGTAAGCTACTCCGCTCCAGAATCTTCAGGATTTGACGTTCCTTCTACTCTATGGGAGCCTGTATAAGGTTTATGGCTTCCTGAAACCTTCATTCTAGTTCTGGCCATAGAACAAACCAATGAATGCGTACGCTACTCCGCTCCAGAATCTTCAGGATTTGACGTTCATTCTACTCTATGGGAGCCTGTATAAGGTTTATGGCTTCCTGAAACCTTCATTCTAGTTCTGGCCATAGAACTAACCAATGAATGCGTACGCTACTCAGCTCCAGAATCTTCAGGATTTGACGTTCCTTCTACTCTATGGGAGCCTGTATAAGGTTTATGGCTTCCTGAAACCTTCATTCTAGTTCTGGCCATAGAACTAACCAATGAATGCGTACGCTACTCCGCTCCAGAATCTTCAGGATTTGACGTTCCTTCTACTCTATGGGAGCTTGTATAAGGTTTATGGCTTCCTGAAACCTTCATTCTAGTTCTGGCCATAGAACTAACCAATGAATGCGTACGCTACTCCGCTCCAGAATCTTCAGGATTTGACGTTCCTTCTACTCTATGGGAGCCTGTATAAGGTTTATGGCTTCCTGAAACCTTCATTCTAGTTCTGGCCATAGAACTAACCAATGAATGCGTACGCTACTCCGCTCCAGAATCTTCAGGATTTGACGTTCCTTCTACTCTATGGGAGCCTGTATAAGGTTTATGGCTTCCTGAAACCTTCATTTTAGTTCTGGCCATAGAACTAACCAATGAATGCGTACGCTGCTCCGCTCCAGTCACTCTGTCCACTCAACGATAGATGATAATGCGTTGAAACATTGTACGTCTTTTACTAATTTCTTAATTTTCATTTAGTGTTTGAAACATGTAAGAAATAGATTCACTGAAACAAAAGGCTCGTTTAATATTTCTTTCTTAAATTGTACGAAAATTTTCACTTTTTTCTGAAAGCATTATAAAAAAAAGATTTTCACCCAGTTCTTATTGACCATTTTTTTTTCTATGTGAGTTCAAAAATCACTCACATTCGTGCTTTCTGGGAGTTTTTTCAATATGCCAGAAGGTTGAGCAAATCATTTGTTTAATTTTCTGAAATGATTTCCTCTATTCCTATTTCTTCAAGTCCTGGGTGTCTACCTCTACTTCCGATTCTGAGGAGAAAAATAAACCGAAGTACCTACCTTTGCAATTTTTGCTGTTTTATATATATCTCGGGGTAACCTAGAAATTTTGAAATTTGAAAAGACATTTAACATTTGCAATGAGTTAATAATATAATGATAATATCAACTACTTCATTAATTGGTGCAATTATCACATTCTCACCTTCAAAACAAAAAAACTGAAGGACACAGGGGAAAAACATGAAATGCCACTTAGTCAATGAACTGAAAAATTGTTAAATAAACATTTTGATCCTTGAAAAAAGGTACATTAAAGCCTGAGATAAAACGGAAATATATAATATATAAAGAAAACATGTTTGTTTTGAGTTTACAGTACAAAAAAAAACCCTTCTCGGTTGTATTTATGGAGTTGTATTATGGTTGCATTTTGAGAATGAACAAGTAGATTTTCAATTATCCTCCCTACTCACATCCATTGTATATATATAAATTTGTTGTACGTTGCTTATAGTAGTTTAGTCTTGAAAATGAGCTAACGCTCGAAACATGTTGACTTTTCATATTGTTAAATAAATCGTGAAACATTAAGCCAAGAGTTTAATTTAATTTAATATTTCTTATATTATATTATCTGAAATATTATGATTTATATGATACGAATCTTCTTGTTAACATCCGACATTCGACCATAAGGTTTACGTTTTTTTGTAGACTGCTTCAGATTATAACAGCTTCTTTTTTTCGGTTTCCACTATAGAGTATTTCCTGTTTATTGCAGACATTACATATAAATATAAATGAGGTTGTTGAGGTTGTTTCTCTTCGAGAAAGTAGTCTTCCACCGGTACACTTTTTAGAGTGGTTATATTGCAGTGTGATTGAATTTTTATAACCTATATCAATTATGCGATATCAACTTACCCTACTCGGTTCATCAGTATTCTCAATTTCTTGTTTTTCCTGTGATATTCTGAAATTGACAATTAATTATTCATTTCGAAATGCCCACGATTTTGATTATGTACTTACTCATCATAATCTTAAGTGATCCCCAAGTAAAATCATATTCGTCGACATTATTATTTCCTATATTTATATTTCCGAGAGTTCCTGTAGAAGTATTATCTGTTATAATAATAATAATATCTTTATTTAGCACTCTGCTATTTACATCAAAAAAAGTTTCCTTAAGTTACACTACAATACAACTATGAAAATATACATCAAGCAATCTCTTAAATACTTTTAAAGTAGGCGCACTTTTAATATCATCAGGCAGACCATTGAAAAAGCGAATTCCATCATAAAATAAAGTCTTCTGTAAGTTAGAAGTTCTCACTAAAGAAATATTAAAATCCTTATTTGACCTCAACCCGTAGCCATGAAAATTTGATCTTACCTCCAAATATGATTTCAAATAGCCAGGCTGACGATCATGTTCAATGTTATATACCAATATCAAATTCGCTTTTCTGATGAACTGCCTAACATCAAGCCAATTCAGCCTGTCCAGCATAGTCTTAATAGGAGTATACTTATCACAATTCAATATAACTCTCATAACCTTATTATGCTGCAATTGCAACCTACTTAACTTTTCATTAGTACAAGATATCAATAATGAACAAACATATGAAAAGTGAGGAAAAATCATGGTATTATACACTAGTATTTTTGTCCATTGAGATAATAAACGCGATATACGCTCAAAAAAGCCTATTTTTTTACCAATCTTATTGCATATATATTCAACATGACTGTTAAAACTCAACTGTGGGTCTAAGATAACTCCCAAATACTTAATTTCAAAAATAGTCTCAATTTTTTCCCCTCTAGATAGAACAAATGTCCCGATTCATGAAATTTTTGACAATTAACCTTAGATCCGATAACCATGCATTTAGTTTTTATACAATTCAACTTCAATTTGTTCTGACACAGCCATTCATACACACATTGTAATTCTACATTAAGTACAGGAACTATTTCATCAGCAGTTTTCCCACAGACTGATATGAGCGTGTCATCAGCGAACGAGTTGATTCAACAAATGCATTCTTCAAAACCTTATACATATCATTAATATAAACTATGAACGAAAGAGGGCCCAGCACACCTCCCTGTGGCACACCCCATCTGCTTTCTCTGTTATCCGTTCGACCTCCTCATGATTGGCATTGTGTAACAACCCTTCTCCGTTTTCAATTTATGGATACTTCTTCGTTACTCAATAAATTTGTTTTTCATATTTATTATCGGCTTTCATATTTATTTAGTAATAAAAAGCGGTTTATTATTAAAGTACTTAATCTTTTCCACAATTTTATATTCATGTTATAGACAGGTTTTTCAATATTTTTTCTTCAAAAACTGGAACTCTCATCATCTTTATGAATTTATTTTAGCTCCTTAAATTATGACATTTTGCATTTGTGTTGTATGTTCAATAACTGACTTTTCTCAAATTTTATCATATAATTCTGGTCGAAATTTTTCGTTCTCCGATACAACTAGTGAATCATCGTGGTTATTCAGACGAATTCAAATGAATTTATTGTATAATCTTTTTCTTATTATTAAAAACATTCATAAATCATCTCTATCTAGACAATTGAAAGTCAGTTCATTTAAAAGTAATCATTCATCACACCAAGATTGAAATTGGTAGGGTTTCGCATTCCATCCATTATTATATGTTCGATGAATCCACGAAGTAAAAGAATGGCGTCAATTTAAGGAACAGATCTTTTGACGGTAGGGCGAGCTACTTTTTAGACGTACTCGTTTAAATCTTCACGCGGGCAGTCTTATTGCTACTGACAGCTGTGAAATAAAATATTCGAAAAACGTGGAATAAAATGTTTTAAGATGTTTTGAGAAGTTTTTCAAGCGCCTTCAACTCAGCAGCATTAATCAGATACTCTGTGAATGAAAAAACATCAGATAATAGATTATAAATACTACAATAATTAGCAGGCACCATTTTATCAAAGGTAATAAACAAAATGTTAACAAAAAGTTTTCAAAAAAAATTCATAGGTTATTTTTTGTTTTTACATGCAGAATTTTCAAACTTAAAGTAAAGATACTCAAAATTGTCTCTCAAAATAGATTAAAAAATGGTCAAACAACTTGATTGAAAAGTAATTAAGAATTTAGAATTTGTTCGAGATTTTTTGACTTTTTTATCTGTTTCAATTTTATTGAAACATTTAACAAGGAAATGTCCCCGCATTATTGAGAAATTGGTTATGATTTATTTGTTAACTGTCTTCTATGGTTATTACAGCCAACGAAAGACGAGATATTTCTTTTAAAAATATCTCTTATTTCAAAGATAATGAGTTACAGAGTTACTACCAGTTACTTAGAAGATACTTCTAGAAGTTCTTCTAAGCTATTCATTAAATTAAATAGTTGTTCACTAGGATAAATCAATCCACCTTAATCCATGTATTGTATAAATTGGTCACGAGCCTTCACTTCTCGTGATTGCATAGACTCCGCGCAATCGAAACACTCGCAAAATCGACCCACTTTACAGGCTACATATCCCACAATATACGAAATCACATAGCTGCTATGAGCTATATCATAATCATGTTCATATCGGGGGACAATTGAGCTTGAAGACACTCCCTTCTTACTGTCATCCTCATCATCACTCTCATTGTTATTACTTATGTTACTGTTGTGATTGTTATAATTGTTATTGTTGAGATAATATAAGGTTACTGAAGTTAATCGACACTGAAATTAGTAACTTCAATTTATTACCCAGAATGCAGAAGGTTCCATAATTTTGTTTCTGAAATTTTTTAATAAGTGGAGAAAGTCTGAAAAGAACCGAAGCCGCCTAGAAAAATTGTAAGGGGTACTTGCCATCCGAGCAATTTCCATTCACCGCGATTTCACTCTGCTGTATCAGATACGAGACCATCAACGAAAAGGCCAGCTTTTTCGAGTAAAATAGTGGACTCCATAAGTAATTTTTGAAATATTTCAAGTGCCATTGAGTATTTACTCAAAAATAAGCCAACAACTTGTACCCATTTGCTCTGAAACGGTTGTAACATAAAAACGAACGCGTGGTCAGCTCGAGTATGTCGCGAGTGTTCAGGCGTGTAGCCTCCAAGATCTACGAAACCTTCCAACTGTATCTAATGTTTTATGGTTTAATGCCATTTTTTCACTAAGGGCTATTTCATCAACTGATAATATTCCTGGAAGAAAATTTTTTTACGGTTTATTAACTTGAAAGAAAATAAAATTAATTGAAAGCGTATCCTATTCTAAAAAGTTTGAAACAAATAGTAAGAGAATGTCAGTTATTATTATCATGAAGCGGGTTAAGTTTCCAGCAACAACATATACTCAAGTAATTAATATATATATATATATATATATATATATATATATATATATATATATATATATATATATATATATATATATATATATATATATATATATATATATATATATATATATATATATATATATATATATATATATATATATATATATATATATATATATATATATATATATATGTGTGTTAGTATAAGTGTAGTGGAAACTTCCATACGTGAAGTTTTGAAGATCTCATCAAAGTGTCTTTACACGGTAGAGGTAAAATATATTTTTTTCTAATGTATTCATAGAGAGTATTACTTTTAATGCTCATTAAAAGGCATTCAAACACCCATTTCATGGAATACTGGTGTTTTTTTGTGCACTTTGCTTTAGCAGAAGATGAACAATTTCGAACAGTTTCTTGCTGTAAAGGAGTTAAGTAGACAATTTTCGCTGTTGAAACCTTTTCTTTAGTTTCAGCACACAGATTTTTTAAACTTAATAATTTTTGCTTCAAATTTTTATTGTAAAAAATCTCAAATGTTCAGAAAATAAATAAAAACGATTGAAATGATCACACCTACGTCAAACGTTGAAGATGAAAAAAATTAATCAGGTATTACTTTATTAACTTGAATTATTCGGTTATACGGAGAGACTCGAACATTTCATACACTACGAAAAAATTCTTTCTGATTACTTCAACTTTACAAAATAAAAAAAATCACAAGTATTGACATTTGCCACATCAACCAATGGCAGAGTGGTTAGAAATGAAACCAATATAGAAGATGAGCGAATGAAATAGTAATATGACATACACAGTAGCATAAATGAACAATATACCTATATGAATATTAACAAAAACATGAATTAAGTTTTGCGCATATTTTGCAAACATCTGTTTTAGGGTAGCATTGGTAGGGGGCCCGTCGTCTACATAAATTACATCGCGATTCTTCTCCTTCCTCGTTGATATTCAATCCAAATCAAATTTCAAACATAAATGAGTAACACTTTTCGAACACGTTAGTGTGGTTGTTTTTCGTTGGCAGGATCGGTACTGATTCATGTCTTTTTCTAGGGAAAGAGACTTGTTTCTTACGTATTGACCGAAAAAAAAATATGAAAATAAAGCTACACACTTACGCGAATCTTTTTGGCGAATGTGATTGTTGCTAGATCTGTTTCTGTTTGACTTTTTAAAATTCTATTATATTTCGATAAAAATTTTCGTAATTTGCAGATAACCTTTTCACGAACCCTCACAGAATTACACATTGGGTCCAAAAAGTGAAAAACTTGTCTCTTAATGTCTGCTATGGCTAAACACCAATGGGTTATCCATATGCAAAAAAAGAACTAGTTAATATTCTCATTTAAATTTGGTGGTAAATAGGGGAAATATTCTATCTCCAGGTTCGGTCATGAAAACCGCATCGTAAGCTTGCTCCGGTGTTGAAATAAAGAAATATTTTCTTCTGAGTTATTAAGCGATTAAAACAATCCGAAATGAAAGATCCTACTAATTGATCACTGCTTTCCACTCAATCGAAATCCATGAAAAAAATCTCTTTGTAGTAGGTACCTAGCTGGAAGTTGTATGGGCGCCAATGAAATAGTTTTCGTACGACTCAACTTTTATGTAATGGTTTTTTCTATCTCTATATAATGATTTATACAACTGTCATGGCTCGTCCAACGAGTTTTCATAGTGGCACAAGTTTTCTATACCACGATTCTTTGTTTATAAATGCTTTTGGCGCTCCTTCCTCTTGCACGTAGTTACTACATGCGGCATGGTACGTCTTGTTATTGAGATTTCCAGTAAAATTATTTTCGTGATGTTAATGACCTTATTGATTGTAATAATAAATACTTATGCCTTCATTGAATGTACAATTCGTACAACATTTAAACAGGGCGAAGTCTAGCTTAAGCTGCTCCTACATAACCCTAGGAAGATGTTTAAGTTAAATAGTAAACAAAAAAACGGTAAAATGAAATCAACAAAAAACAATAACAAAAATTACAGAATATGCAAGTAAATGAAAGGTATAACTGTGTATTAAAAGCATGTTTTTCTTTTTCTTTGATACCAAATATGATCTGCATCAAAAAAATCAACACGTCTGAGTGATCTTAGTACCCTGAGTTTGAAGCATTGCGATTTTTAACTACTCTCGGAAAGTGGATGTCTGAAAACTTTTCAATCCGCATTTCACTTCATTGAAGTTTCTCACGGTATTGTATTCATATGACCGCTTAAATATTTCAAGACGAAATCTGGGAGAGTTGAGACGTCCCACATGCCTTCCATTAACATTGTGCAAATTTCATCTGAAAATTAGCTTCTCAAATAAATAAGCATTTTTCTAATTACTTCGAAGTTGCTCGAACCACGAACAGATACGTGGTTTATAGATTTTCGATTTTCAGCCATCGAAGGTGTTTAACCCTTAATAAGGCGCATTAAGAAAATCACACAACTGGTAGCATGGGGTCACCACTGACCCCAAAGTAATGAATAAAAATGGAGGCAAAGAAATGAATAAAACGAAGTATTAAGTAAAAGAAGAAACTTACGTTGAAAACCTACACCGTAAACAGCCGTTTACATATGTTTCAAGGTTATTGCCTATCGTTTATTGAAACATATGTAAACGGCTGTTATATAAAAAAAAAAATGTGTAGGTTTTCAACGTAAGTTTCTTCTTTTACTTAATTTTAGTTTGCCTGCATTAAATATAATTCTTAGAATAATTATTTTATTGAAAACGAAGTATATTTTATCAAAATTATTAAAATACTTTATCTATAAATTTTTATATAATTTTTTGAAACTTCATATATTAAATTTGAATACTTTATACATAATAAACTTCCAAAACAAAAAACGAAACTTTGACATCAAACAAAATATTTTATTATAATCAACTTCTAAAAATAAAAACAAAACTTCATTAAACGAACAAAACATAAAACTCCTGAATGAAATTCCTAAATCCTCTGAAAAATAAAACTTTAATTCATATCCGTGATCAACTTGAAAAAATAATTATTCTTATTCTTCAGAAGAATTATTCATTCTGCATCCGATACAATAACCCGTAGAATGTTCTTGTAAAATGAATTTACCTCAATTGTGGCACTTATTTGGCACTTATTTGGCACTTTTTTGTCATTCTTGCTAGGGCATGACGAACAGCGCCTGCGCTGTGCAGTCGATTGGTGTATAACTTCCTGCACATTAAGAACCTTTCTGAGACGCTTTGTTGTCGAAGTAGGAATATCACGCTGTTGAATGCTACATTTTCCACGATTTATGTTGCCACTTTCTTAAAAAATATCCGCCTTACATGTGTGGTACTCAGGGTTGCCAACTTTTCTGCCGCCATAACCGGACAACAAATTCCTTCTGGTCATTATGCTAAATAAAATGAAAAACACAAATAAGATAAAGTAATCAACTTAACAGCTATGTAAAGAAAATTAAGGTGTAGGAAAATTATTCTTTCTTAAAATTGTACTTGCTCTCGCTTACAAGAATAATAGCTGAAAGAGGGCAAAATTAAATAAGAAAATAATTGTTCATTTATTTCAATTTGAATGTTGATTTTTCATCAAGCATCGAAGCTTTCAAAAATAACATAATAACATGAAGAGTGAGAAACACTTCTTTGCTCGCAAAAAATATTTTTCCCTTTTAACCATTTTATGAGTTTTTTGACTACAAAAAATGTCAAACCTAGATGATCATTATATAAAATCACGGTGATTTATAATTCTCTGTCACCTAGAACTGATTGTCGTGAATATTTGCATTTGCATTTTTTGGTAATTATGATTCTTTACTAGGTTACAAGCCATCTTTCTTCTCCATAATTCTGCGACTTCTTCTTTGTTTTTGTTCACTTTGTATAAATGTATTCTTCTCGTTAGTGATCCGGATCTATCTTTCTGTGACTTGTACTTCTATCTGGAGAAACGATTGGAATCTTGGTACTCTGGTACAAATTGCAATTCGTTGGTCTTCATCTCCTGTTTATATGTTATATGCGCCATAATGATGATCATCTTATTCCATTGATCCTAAACTCTGTTTTACCCCTGACTTCAGGAAAGAAATTTGAAAAATTTGTGGTTCGAAGCGTCCTGGGATCTTTGGGATCGTACACTAGAATATGTTTGATCAGAATCATGAAAGTGACATGTGTATATCACTATCACTTTCACTATCCAGTGGCATTATTGTGTACCAGCTTCTTGTTTGTGGCTTCATGTACTCTCTCTCTCTCTCTCAGTAGGATTCAACGCACACCTTGAACATACAAAATTGGAAATATAAATTTATATACTTCAACGAATATTAAAATCGGTCTGTTGGTATAAATAACATATTGAGAGTGAAAATTTGGTTTTATACATGTAAATAATAAACTGAATGTTATAGACGCTGCACGCTTAACCGAACACGAATAATATTGATTCGCCTTCGATTTTCCTTTTATATATCGGTAATCATTGTGTTGGAGTGCATTGAAAAGACAGGGTGCGAATACAAGATATCCTGATTTAAGACAAGTCAATTTTTGTCCTTCTTGCAACATTGTAATGTTGCAATTTAATAATTCTAATCGCTCTACTTTGTCGTATAGACTTCGATTCTGTTTCTTCAGCAGAATTATTCATTCTGCATCTGATACTGTAAGCCGAAGAATATTCTCGGAGAATGAATTTACCTCAATTGTGGCACTTATCTGGCACTTTTTGTCATTCTTTCTAGGATATGACGAACAGCGCCCGCATTTTGCAGTCGATTGCTGTATAACTTCGTGCAAATTATGAACCTTTCTGAGACGCTTTGTTGTCAAAGTAGGGATAGCACGATGTTGAATGCGACATTTTCCATAATTTATGTTGCCATTTTTTCCAAAAATATCCGCCTTATATGTGTGCCACTCAGGGTTGCCGACTCTTCTGCCGCCATAACCGGACAACAAATTCATTCTGGTCATTATGCTGAATAAAATAAAAATCACGTCAAGTATCAATAAAAGAGGTTTATTGAAAAACACACATGTATTAACTTAACAGCTGTGTAAAAAAAATTAAGGTGTAGGAAAATTATTTTTTCTCAAAATTGTACTTGCTCTCGCTAACAAGATTAATAGTTGAAAGAGGGAAAAATCAAATAAAAAACTAATTTTTCATTTATTTCAATTTAAATGTTGATTGTTCAACAAGCATCGAAGTTTTCAAAAATAACATAATATATTTAGCATGTACAAGAGCACATATAATACATTTTAAGGCAATAAGAAAATGAAGAGTGAGAAACACTTTTTTGCTCGCAAAAAATGATTTTCGCTTTATTTGACCATTTTATGAGGTTTTCGACTACAAAAATTGTCAACCCCAGATGATCACTATATAAAATCACGGCGATTTATAATTCTCTGTCACCTAGACCTGATTGTCGTGATTATTTGCTTTTGCATCTTTTGGTAATTATGATTCTGTACTAGGTTACATGGCATCTTTCTTCTCTTTGTTTCAGCGACTTCTTCTCTGTGTTTGTTCAGTTTGTATAAATGAATTCTTGTCGTCAGTGATCCAGTTCTATTTTTCTGTGACTTGTACTTCTATTTGGAGAAACGATTGGAATCTTTGTACTCTGGTACAAATTGATATTCGTTGGTCTTAATCTCCTGTTTATATGTTATATATGCCATAATGATAATTATCTCATTCTGTTGATCCCAAACTCTCTTTTACCCCTGACTTCATGAGAGAAATTTGAAAAATTTGTGGTTCGAAGCGTCCTGGGATCTTTGGGATCGTACACTAGAATATGTTTGATCAGAATCATGAAAGTGACATGTGTACATCACTATCACTTTCACTATCCAATGACATTATTGTGTATCAGTTTCTTGTTTTTGGCTTCATGTAGTCTCTCTCAGTACGATTGAACGCATACCTTGAATAAAATTGAAAATGTAAATTAATATCTTCATTTAACTTTAACTTCAACGAATATTAAAATTTGTCTGTTGGTATAAATAGCATATTTAGAGTGAACATTTGTTTTTATACATGTAAATAATAAACTGAATATTATAGACGCTGCACGCTTAACCGAACACGAATAATATTGATTCGCCTTCGATTTTCCTATTATATATCGGTAATCATTGTGTTGGAGTGCTTTGAAAAGACAGGGCTCGAATACAAGATATTCTGATTTAAGACAAGTCAATTTTTGTCTTTCTCGCAACATTGTACTGTTGCAATTTAATAACTCTAATCTCTATACTTTGTCGTATAGACTTCGATTCTGATTCTTCAGCAGAATTATTCATTCTACATCCGATACAATGAGCCGTAGAATGTTTTTGGCGAAGAAATTTACCTCAATTGAGGCACTTATTTGGCACTTTTTTGTCATTCTTTCTAGGACATGACGAACAGCGCCCGCGCTTTACGGTCGATTAGTGTATAACTTCTTGCATATTATGAACCTTTCTGAGACGCTTTGTTTTCAAAGTAGAAACAGCACGCTGTTGAATGCGACATTTTCCATTATATATGTTGCCACTTTTTTCAAAAATATCCGCCTTATATGTGTGCTACTCAGGGTTGCCAACTTTTCTTCAGATTCGCCATAACCGAACAACAAATTCATTCTGGTCATTATGCTTAATAAAATGAAACACACGTCAAGTATCAATCAAAGAGGTTTATTGAAGAACACACATGTATTAACTTAACAGCTATGTAAAAAAATTTGAGGTGTAGGAAAAATAATTTCATCTTAAAATTGTACTTGCTCTCGTTTACAAGATCAATAGCTGAAAGAGGACAAAATTAAATGAGAAACTGATTATTTATTTATTTCAATTTAAATGTTGATTTTTCATCAAGCATCGAAGCGTTCAAAAAGAACATGATATTTTTAGCATGAACAAGAGCACATTTAATCCATTTTGAGGCAATAAGAACACGAAGAGTGAGAAACACTTTTCCGCTCGCAAAAAATGTTTTTCCCTTTATTTGACCATTTTATGAGTTTTTTAACAACAAAAAATGTCAAACATGGTGATCACTATATAAAATCACGACGATTTATAATTCTCTGCCACCTAGAACTGATTGCCGTGAATATTTGCATTTGCATCTTTTGGTAATTATGATTCTGTAGGTACTACATTACAAGCCATCTTTCTTCTCTATGTTTCTGCGACTTCTTCGTTGTTTTCTTATATAAGAAATGTATTCTTATGTTAGTGATCCGGATCTATCTTTCTGTGACTTGTACTTCTATTTGGAGAAACGTTGGAAATCTTGGTACTCTGGTTCAAATTGCAATTCGTTGGTGTTCATCTCCTGTTTATATGTTATATGCGCCGTAATGATAATCATCTTATTCTATTGATCCTAAACTCTCTTTTACCCCCGACTTCAGGAAAGAAATTCGAAAAATTTGTGGTTCAAAGCGTCCTGTTATCTTTGGGATCGTACACTAGAATGTATCGTACATGTGATGATTATGCTGAATATCATTATGTCTATTGCTGGATGTGTGAGGTGCCCAGGCGTACTCCCATTGGTCTGGTGTGATGTACAGGAAGGGTTAAAGGTTGATCTACTCCAGGAAATAACTTGAATAATTTCTCAAAATTCAGTAACTTTTTTTCATATTCATTAGAATAATTCAGATATGATACAGACAATACTTCCGTTTGAACTTCCTCTTTCCAATGGACAACCCATACACCTCTATATATATCCAGAACTTCCTCCTTTTCATATTTATTACCCCAAACTACCCTTTACACAAAATTTTTCTCTTGTGGCTGTTTTTTTTTTCTTCCTGATAATTAACGATATAAAAACGAGACGGCGCTCAAATTATCCGTGCATTGTTTGTGCCCTTTGCCGGTAGTTTGTTCTTTCCTCCACCTGTTCTTCATTTTCTGCACGGATAGTCGTCGCGGAAGAATATGTATGAATCCTGGTCATAGTTGATCAGTACAGTCGACACCTTCTTTGGTACTATTATAATAGGTATCTATTTCTGGTGTTTGAGCGTTTGATGTTTAATCAATGCAGCTATTATTGTGCATGGTGGAAAGTAAAACAACAGCTTTTTCTGGATTAGCGACATAGGAGTAACTGGCTTATGAAATCCGAAAAGTGCTCTCTTCTATTTGATAAGAACTCATACGGAATGTCAGGTTTCCTATTGTTCAAGGTACCAACAAGGGTCAATTTATATTTGGATGTTAGTTAGTCCTTGCCCAATTTTATGCTGGTATACCAATTATCAGTTGTTATGTTACAGCCAGTGCATTGTATTGGTTCAACTAGGCGTTTTACAATGTCGTCATAAGAATCAGATACTTGATATTCTTCATATGAGCGTGAAACTGGCCACCGGTTTTCCAGCGACCGTTTTGACTAAAGTGCGCACACCCGCTGCGATCGGCGGGATCTATTACAATATGATATTGCGAATAAAGCACAATAAGCCAATATTTTGATGAATTTTTGATGTGATTGAATGAGAATGGGTGATATTATTAAAAAATAATCATTTTCAGAATTTGTTCAATCCATTTACGAAAAATATCATCACTTTTATATATAGGACAAGTGTTATTTGTTATACCTTATATTTTTGAAAAAAATTGATTTATTTTGAAAAATTTCGGAAGAAATACACCGAAATAAACATTCTTAATGACATTTTTTCGTTTTCAGAATTTGTTCAATCCATTAACTACTCGTTTCACCCCTTTCAAATAATTCAATCTCCCTTCATTCTCTACGCTGCTTATTTCTCACCAGACCATCTTTTTGATGAATTTTGGATGCAAATAGATGTAAATGAATAATATTACCACGAAATAATCATTTTCAGATTTTGGTCAATCCATTCACGAAACATATCATCCTCTTTATGAATATGACAAGTGTTTTATGATATACCTTAAATTTTTGAAAATATTCATTTATCTTGAAAAATTTCGAATGGAATACATCGGAATAAACATTCTCAATGGGATTCATTCGTTTTCACAATTTGTTCGATCCATTTACTACTAGTTTCACCCCTTTCAAATAATTTAATCTTCCTTCCTTCTCTATGTTACTGATATCGAACCGAGCCAACATTTTGATGAATTTTTGCTGTGATTAGATGTGAATGAGTAATATTGTTGAAAAATAATCATTTTCAGAATTTGTTCAATTCATTTACTAGAGAAGAGTGACCAAATATGGAATACCATTTTGATTTTTAGGCATAATTAGCACAAGTGTTATAAATAAAAACTTATTGTGGTAATTATTAATAATTATATATTTGCACTTAAGCTTATAACAATTTTAGCTTATATGGAGTAGTTTAAGGTATCATTAATTATTAAAAATTAAATAACGAGGAAGGTACCAATATATGGAATAGGTACCCCAAATATGGAATACTGTAAATACTATCAAAAATTAACCTTAATTTATATGAGACTCATTGAAAACTTTGGTATAATGTAGAAATTAACACAAATTATTTGCAAAAATCACAAATCCAGGTGTCAAATTCTGGTCCAGCGCAATCATTATGTGCCCAGAGCCCACACATGAGGCACGTGACCCATGTTTCCCCATGGGTATCATTAGAAAACAGCATGCCACAGAAAATACACTCCAAATCTTCAGAGTCTGGAGCTGTATAACCTATCCGAGCATCGGGTTCACTGTCTGTATCAAGCATCACCTCTTCATCATCTGAATCTGACTCAGGCTTAGTCTTCCCTTTTGATTTTATTCCTCATGTTTTCTTCTCATTCTGTTTTTTACTCTTGTTTTTGCCAATTTATTTTCTTTTTCATCTTTTTTCTTGCTTTTGTCTATAAGGTCATTCTTGTACGGTGTCAACGTAATGACAGCTGCAACAGATGCCTTTCTTCCTCTATTAGAAGATTTCCTTTTCTTATTTGGTACTGGACTTATGTCATATGGAGACACTAATTCTAAATCACTGCGAGAAAGTCCGGAAGTTGAGGGTACCGGTTCAATATTCCTATCTTGTCTGGGTGTGAATGCTATCGTTAAAGGCATACAGTTATCAGATGTTCTTAAATTTGCCATCGATGGTCCTTCAGGTTTGTGACCTGATGGAACGTTGACCGTATTACCATCTTTACTGCATCTCGCTGCGCAGCAAGATAGTCGACCTCAGTGAAAATATTTTTATTCAATGGCCATAAGCCAGTTACTCGAAATCCATTTGTTGAAATCTCACCAGTTTGTACTTTTAAATAAGCTCTGCCAAATAGCTCGACAATATCATAAGGGCTTAGTGGTCGATTATTATCTCTAATCCACATTCGTATTTCCTCACTGTAATATGTTTTTAGTGATCCCATAAACGTTTTGTCTAGTGGTTGGAGCTTGTGAGTTGTGTGAGGAGGTAAGGAGACAATTTCTACGCTGTTTTGCTTAGCAAGCTCTATCACGTCGATGTTTCGAGTGTGAGAAAAATGGCCATCTAAGATAAGTAATACTTTCGATTCCAGAGTAGGGTTTGTATGTTTGATGAAATGTTTGAACCAGTCAGTGAAGATGTTCATTTGAATCCATCCTGATGGATGTGCAACGCCAACTGCGCCTGGGGGACAGCCTCTCATCAACTGATTACTCATATTCTTGCGTGGGAATATAATAAAGGGAGGCACAAAATGACCAGTGGCGTTCATTGCAACAACAATCGTCATTAATGAACCCCTTTCCGCTGAGGTAAGTGAAGCAATCTGCCGTTTTCCCTTATGCCCAATCACTTGGGGTATCTTGCTTTGTACTACGGTAAGCCCAGATTCATCTACGTTGTAAATACGACTTGGACGTAAAAAATTTTCAAGGGTTGTCCCTAAGACAGTTTTCCTTCCGAGTGTAGTAGCTGCGGCTTCCTCTGGAGAAAATTCGCTTTTCTGGCATAATCGAAACAAGGTAGTTCTTGGCACATTAAAATGTTTTCCAGCTCTCAAATAACCCATTTTTTCTCCTTTACCAATTTTATAGCTTCCGCCATCAGCTCCGAGTTCCATTCTTTTCGCTTTGTTTTCGAGTTCACGCCCGCCATTCTGAAAAAACAAAAAAAAAATATAATTAACAATGTCATCAAATCAGTTGATGGATATAATATCCAATTATGGAATAGTCCACAATTGGTTGACATTTACATTTTTATATTTAAGAAAGTAATACTATCTATACCGCTAAAACATACAAAAGAACATCTGAACGGTCTCTAAAAGCTATAAAAACAATACTATGTGAACTTTCCGTACGAAAAATACTTATTTTTTACATACCTTAAAAAGTTTTGCGGGAGCGACAAAACAAAACACTCTCTCAGCGACGATAGAACTCGCACAACCAATTTGTCACGACTTGTACGCGTGAACGGGAGTAGAATGAGACAGAAGATCACTGTTTATTGCGTGTGTGAGTTTGCACTTGAGAGAAATGTAGGTATTCCATATTAAGAATCTATTCCATATTTGGTTACTTTCCTCTACTACTTTCACCCCTTTCAAATAATTCAATCTTCCTTCCTTCTCTACGCTACTGGTTTCGAACCAAGTCAACTTTTCATGGATTTTTGATGTAAATAGATGTGAATATATAATATTATTAGGAAATAATCATTTCCAGAATTTGTTCAATCTATTCACGAAACATATCCTCCCCTTTATAAATATGACAAGTGTTTTTTGTTATACCTTATATTTTCAGAAATATTCATTTATTTTGAAAAATTTTGAATGGAATACATCGACAGAAACATTTTCAATGGGATTTATTGGTTCTCAGAATTTGTTCAATGCATTTGCTACTAGTTTCATCCCTTTCAAATAATTCGATCTTCCTTCTCTTCTCTACGCTACTGATTTCTCACCAAGTCAACATTTTGATGAATATTTGATGTAAATAGATGTAAATGAACAATATTATTAGTAAATATCCATTTCCAGAATTTGTTCAATCCATTTAAGAAAAATATCACCTTCTTTATAATTATGTCAAGTGTTTTTTGTTATACCTCATATTTTCGAAAATATTCATTCATTTTCAAAAATTTTGAATGGAATACATCGACGTAAAAATTCTCAATGGGATTTATTGGTTTTCAGAATTTGTTCAATCCATTTACAATCAGTTTCATCCCATTCAAATAATTCAATCTTCCTTCCTTATCTACGCTACTGATTTCGAACCAAGCCAACAATTAGATAAATTTTTGATGTAAATAGATGTAAATGAACAATATCATTAGTAAATATCCATTTCCAGAATTTGTTCAATACATTTACGAAAAATGTCATCCCCTTCATAAATAATAATAATAATAATAATAATAATATCCTTTATTAGCAAATTTGCTACACAAAAATACAAAAGAATCCATTTAAGAAAAATATCACCTTCTTTATAATTATGTCAAGTGTTTTTTGTTATACCTCATATTTTCGAAAATATTCATTTATTTTCAAAAATTTTGAATGGAATACATCGACGTAAAAATTCTCAATGGGATTTATTGGTTTTCAGAATTTGTTCAATCCATTTACAATCAGTTTCATCCCATTCAAATAATTCAATCTTCTTTCAATTTCAATCGTCCTTCCTTATCTACGCTACTGATTTCGAACCAAGCCAACAAATAGATAAATTTTTGATGTAAATAGATGTAAATGAACAATATCATTAGTAAATATCCATTTCCAGAATTTGTTCAATACATTTACGAAAAATGTCATCCCCTTCATAAATAATAATAATAATAATAATATCCTTTATTAGCAAATTTGCTACACAAAAATACAAAAGATATTGGAGAAAACAACTCAACAATCCAAAAAAAAAACAAAAACTAATCAATAAAATGCCTTGCATGCATCTTGCAAGCTTTCTCAAATTGAAGAAGCTTACAACATGATTTGACTTCTTCTGGCAATTCATTATAATACCTAAATCCTTCTAGAAACAAATTTCTTTGATCAAAACTTGAGTTAACCTTTCTGATATAGAAATCATTCCTAGATCTTATGTAATGATTATGAATATCCTTCACAAATGTGCAATTACTCAGTAAATGTTCAGGCAAATTTTGATTCACAATTTTATATATATATATATATATATATATATATATATATATATATATATATATATATATATATATATATATTCCATAGTATTACAATAGATAGTTTGTTTTACTGACAGTATATTTGCAGCATCTAACACATCTTTTATCCTTGTATAACAATTTAGTATTATTCGCAAAGATTTATTTTGTTTTTTTTTTTATTGAGTCACTTCGATATTTTTTCATAAAAAATAATAATGTTGAACAAAAATAAAGATGTGGAGCAATAATTGTCATATATATTTAATCTAGTCCAGGTGCTTAAATTTCTAGCTATTCTACCCAAAACATTAATTTTCCTTGCCATTCTACTTATTACATATTCGAAATGATCGTTGAATTCAAGATTGTCATTAATTGACCCTAAATATTCAAACCTTTTAACCTGTTCAATTTGTGCACTATCTATTTTTATATCAATTACATCAGTCATCTGCAATTTAGCTTGTTTTTTCGCAATGAACATGAATTTAGTCTTTTCAAAATTAATTTGCAAAGTATTTTCATTTAACCATATAAAAATGTTATTCAATTTAAAATTCAAGGTTTTTGTCATTTCCGCCACATCAGTTCCTACAATATAAACTAGAGTATCATCAGCAAACAGCCGGATTCCACATCTGTCAACAACCTTAACTGTATAATGGATATACAGCACAAACAGAATGGGACCCAACACTGTACCCTGTGGAACTCCATAAGCTGTCTCCAGTTCACCCGATATACCTCCATACCTTATAACTTGTGATCGAATCATCTAGGTCGTCCTTGAACCACTTCAAAACTGTGTTTCCAAATCCATTTTTTTTCCATTTTCAACAATAGTAAATTCCTACTGATAGTTTCGAATGCACGTTTTAGGCCAAGAAAAACCACTATCAGAAAACTATTCACCTCCAGCGCATTCTTCGATGTGATCAAAACCGACTGAAGAGCACTCTCGTATGAGTTTTTAGATCTAAATCCGGATTGCTGATCATTTAGTATATTATTTTCTTCTAAAAAACAAATTACTTGGTCCTTGACACAAAGGTCCAACAATTTTTCAAATGGCGGAACCATATTAATTGGTCGAAAATCTTCGCATCGGTCTGTGCCCGTCTTTTTTTCCACAGGTATGACAGTGCTTATTTTCCACTTTCTAGGAAACACTCCTTGTTCTAACCTACCATTAACTACATTAAGGATTTTGTCCACTATAGTTTTAAATGCCAGCTTCAGTACTTTGGTTGTAATTCCGGCAGTATTACTTTTTCTATTTTTGAGTCTATTTATAACTTTTCTAAGCTCTGCCATATCTAGTTTTCTAAAATTTTTCATTTTATATTCACTTCCTTTAGATGGCGTTGCCTGATTCTCCGTTATATTTCTTCTTATACCCGATACTATATCATGTATACTCTCTAGGAAATATTTATTGAATTTGTCATTCACATTATTCATATTTTTGTCAGTGTTTTGGTGCACAAATTTAATTTCTTTTATGTTTTCCTGCAGTTTTTTGTTCTTATAATTACCTTTATAGTTTTCCACATTTCGGTGGGATCGTTCTTTTCTTGATCAATTCTGTTTTCATAATATGATTTTTCTTTAGTCCGGATTCTGGCCACAACTGAACTTCTTTGATGTTTATATAACATCAAAGAACACAATATGACAAGTGTTTTTTGTTATACCTTATATTTTCGAAAATATTCATTGATTTTGGGAAGTTACGAATGAAATACATCGATATTTACATTCTCAATGGGATTTATTCGTTTTCAGAATTTGTTCAACCCATTTACTACCAGTTTCACCCCTTTCAAATAATTCAATCTTCCTTCCTTCTCTACGCTACTGGTTTCGAACCAAGCCAACATTTTGATGAATTTTTGATGTAAATGAACAATATTATTAGTAAATATTCATTTCCAGAGTTTGTTCAATCCATTTACGAAAAATATCATCCCCTTTATAAATATGACAAGTGTTTTTTGTTATACCTTATATTTTCGAAAATATTCATTTATTTTGAAAAATTTTGAATGGAATACATCGACATAAACATTCTTAATGGGATTTATTGGTTTTCAGAATTTGTTCAATCCATTCACTACTAGTTTCATCCCTTTCAAATAATTCGATCTTCTTTCCTTCTCTACGCTACTGATTTCTCACCAAGACAACATTTTGATGAATTTTTGGGGTATATAGATGTAAATGAACAATATTATTAGTAAATATTCACTTCCAGAATTTGATCTATTCATTCACGAAAAAGATCATCCCCTTTATAAATATGGCGAGTGTTTTTTGTTATACCTTATATTTTAGGAAATATTCATTTATTTAGAAAAATTCTGAATGGAATACATCGACGTAAACATTTCCAATGGGATTTATTGGTTCTCAGAATTTGTTGAATCCACTTACAATGAGTTTCATCCCTTTCAAATAATTCAATCTTCCTTCCTCCTCTACGCTACTGATTTAGAACCAAGCCAACATTTTGATGAAGTTTTTTATTTCAAACTGATTGTAAATGGATTGAACAAATTCTGAAAACAAATGAATCTCTTTAAGAAGATTTATTTCAACGCATTCCATTCAAAATTTCTTTAAATAAATGTATATTTTCAAAAATATAAGGGATAACAAATATCACATGTTAATTATATAAAGGGGATGATATTTTTCGTAAATGGATTGAACAAAATCTAGAAAGGATAATTTCGTATCAATAGTATTCAAACACTTCTAATCCCATCAAAACTTTATCAAACTGTTGGCTTGGTTAGAAATCAGTAGTGTAGAAAAGGAATGAATATATATATATATATATATATATATATATATATATATATATATATATATATATATATATATATATATATATATATATATATATATATATATATATATATATATATATATATATATATATATATATATATATATATATATATATATATATATATATATATATATATATATATATATATATATATATATATATATATATATATATATATATATATATATATATATATATATATATATTTATATATAATTGGCGATTTCCGTACCCTGCGGGGAGGTATGAAGCTAGCAACAAGAGCGCCGTCGCTTTTCAAATACTCCTATATAATTTTTTTAAATTTGAATTTGTCTTGACCACATGCGCCTAATTAAGGGTATGACAGAATCTTCGAGACTGTCGGTAATTCCTTTATAGAAACACAAATCGACAACACTAGTTCTGTATCCTTTGTTGGCGCATTCGAGTAAATTGATCCATGCATGGGTAGATAATTGGTAAACCATAATTATGAATTGATAGGACTAAAGTTTCAACCAGCTTCTTTCGAAGTTGAAAATTCAATATGCTCATGTTTATATAGAGCACCTTTAAAGTCATAAGACTCGATGCACACATGCGTGCAGTGCTGCCGATTATAAGCTGCGTGCTCGCGGCTTGCACGAGACAAGTGCGCGACTTTTTATTTTCAGTGCACACTTGCATGCTTTGTCGCCGTGTGCTTTTAGCGTGATTTATAAATCAGTATTGGTCAACAGTTTAAGATGAATAGACGTAAACGTGTCGCTTTTGCAATCGCAGTCTATAAGTACTCATATGGTGACGACCACGAACGGAGTTTTTGTGTACACGCCTTGTTGAGTGCGCGCCTCTTCAAAGGTGCCTTTTTAACCTTGTTTCAAGATCTTCGAGAGGACGACAGGAAATTTTTCACTACTTCCGTATGAGCATATGTACTTTCGCAGAATTAGAAGCAAAAATGCAAGACACCATGACTATACTATGTATTGTGTAATGATTTCAATTTTGTTTCATATAACATTAGAAAAACCTTTTGCTGTAGGCCAACTGGATGTTCTCAGAGAACTATCGGTTCAAACCTTAGAACTTGATATTTTACTCACTGTTACTGGGAAATAAAAATTCTTCATTGAAATATTAGCATTTTTGTTTTAATAAGGTTTTACAATATAAAATAACATAACGAAGTTATTTGCTCTGTTTTCATATCATAGCAGTGACCATCGTCAGGGAGATGGAGGTTCAGTCGAAGACCTTACTCGTACTCGCCGAAGAGAAGCAATTTTCACTCTTTCTAAGTCTGCAATTTCCATATGAAGGTGAAGCCTCTACGGACGAGTAGGCCGGTCCAGGATTCCCAGCGTGGAATTGTTGGTAACCTTGAGAAGTGGCTGTGGTTTGTACTGATAAGGGCTGAAGAAGTGATTGTGATGAAGCTTCAGCGTTTTGAGATTTTCGAAATCGAGAAACTAACTGCATTAATTCAAATCGAAAGGCAAGTTTGTTATCGACAGAGATAGTTTTAATAGCAGATATCAGGAAATCGAAGAATACTTTGTCATCGTCAGTTTCTTTCGTTTCGGAAGTAGGTTTTCTTGAAGGTTGTTTCATGAACTCAGCCAAGCCTTCCTCTATCATGCGTCGCCTCTTATTCACAGACGTTTGCTTTAGCTTCTTGGTTCTTCGTGCATTCGTGGTATTCCTCACAAGCAGGATTCCAAATAAATGGATTGTTTTTGACAAGGTCAATTTACAACGCAGTATCAAATTGGAATTCCATATTAAAACGCAAAAAGATGAGTAGTTGTTTCACCAGAAGTCGAAAACACACTGTCACAGGACAGGCGTGCTCGCCGCGGTTTAGTAGTGGCGGCCAGAGACTGCGTGAACGCAGCGAGCATGCAGTGTGCACGCCTGACAACCGCGCCCTGGACGCTGCTGCGGCACTCAAGTGTGCATTGCTGGTATACTACACATGAACTACTATCCCGCGTAAACGAACACGACACGCGCACGAAGCGTGCACGCAGATTGATTTCACGCATGTGTGCATTAAGCCCAAAGATTTTCTTGTCTAGTTGTGCCACGTTTTCACGAACACGCAATTCTTGGTCCAATAGCAAACCCAGATTTCTTGCGATGTCATCTTGAGTATCTTATCCCGATTCAATATATTCAGGCCATCCTTGATACCTGCTCTTCTCGATTCTGCTGCATATAACAGGAATTTGCAGTTTGAGGGATTCACCTTAGAGTTATGTGCTTGTGAGTAACAAGCGATTCTTTCCAATCTTCATTGGTAGGAACTGTCGCGGGAATAATTTCCTCATGTCTGAAAGAGTGCAGATGATGTATGAATGCTTCAGAATTCTACAGCACTTAACGCATTCGAGAATATTTAGGAGTGCAAAACATTATTTTCACAGTTCGAGGATGAAACTATGACCATATAACCAAACTATTCATCTATTTGCTCAACTTCTTTGAACTGATGCAGATAGCCATGATTTCTTTTGAAAATTCTTCAATATTTTTGTTTTTGTTGTTATGAAGAATTTTTGCAAATCTGTGACAATAATTTTGAAAAAAATACCCCAACATATACGTAGGAGTGTAAGTTCTGTAAGATCTACCTTCGTATATTCTGAAAAATGAAATGTTCTGAAAGTAATATCGGGATAATAAATCATGTAATTCTAGAATTACATGAAATTATTCTAGAACTTAAGAACTGCGTTCATAGCTATAAACTGTAACAACAAAGTGGAAGACTGGCCAACAACCTTCATTTAAAGCAAAGGAAACACTGCGTTCATTAAAGCAGAGCTATAATCCGTAAAAACATGGTTGAAGACTGGCCATCGACTTTTGCAATTCAGAACGAAACATTTGAATGTAATCCTATATCCTAACTTCGATCGATACCGTTTCATGATTGATGCTCAACATTCTAAAGAGAGGAAATACCACTCCACAAAAATTTATAATATCTACGTAATACATTATAATTTTTGTAAAGTATTTTGGTTTTCTAACTATATTTTCAATAACATCTAACAACAGTAGAGGTAATTTTCCTTCATTTTGTTTGTAATTGGATTGAGTTTCTAATTGTTCGTTGCTCTACATGAAGACATGGAAAGGATCGCCGACAAACTGTATGTAAGATCGGTCTCTTTGAATTGGAAAAGATTGATTACGTCATCTTCAGAACAGTTAAGTTCTGCTAATTTTTCAGATCTACATTTGCTCAGCCCAGATTACACAATCACTCTTCATAAACTGTTTATTACCTTTCTGAATTAATAATAATCCAGCCCTCTTAATTCTTGTTTTTCTTGATTGGGAAGGCCGCATGTACAAAAATCCCTTTCAGCAATTTCTCTTTATACCTAATCCTTTAATTAAGGTGTTCAGTTATTTTTCCCATATGGTTGTAATCACGTGAAGCACACTGCTGAAAATTTCTTTGGTAGTTTTACTAAAAATTTTTAAGCTAGGGATAGACTGTAACGCATTTTTTGAAGAACGTAACGGAACGGTTTCTTGACTGACAATAACTGTTCGAAAAAACCGTTCCTTTTGGAACGGTTTTTTTGATTTATACACCATATAGTATTCGAAAAATTAATTTGTCATTGCACTGTTGTATATTGTGATAACGTTGATAACAGTGTTATTCGCTGTTTATACAGTAAAATTATATAAATAAATGATATTTACGACGTCTATGTTATTGAATGACAATATAGTAACAGGCAAATTTAATGTAGAAATTAATTAATGAAATGGAAGTAGAAATTAAAAAATTTAGGACATTGCGATGTTATTGAATGAGCTGATATTCACAGTCATATTTAATGGAAACATGCATCAAATGAATGCCTTTTGAAATGAATTTTTATATTAGAAGTGGAATGATAAAAAATGTGTTAAGTATTGAACTTATTCCTTGCAACGTTATGTCTTTCGTTCCGAAGGAACGTTATTTTCTACAAAATTAGGAAATTATAACCTTATGTCCATATACATAAGATGTATTTTAGCAATATCGAAGGAACTTTTCGCTTGCAACTTTATGTTTTTCATTTCGAAGGAACGTTTTTTTCTACAAAATTAGGGAATAAGAACCTCATGTCCATATACATAAGATATATTTTAGCAATATCGAAGGAACTATTCGCTTGTAACGTTAAGTTTTTCGTTTCGGAAGAAGGTTAATTTCTACAAAATTAGGGAATGAAAACCTTATGTCGATATACATGAGATACATTTTAGCAATATCGAAGGAACTAGTCCCTTGCAACGTCATGTTTTTCGTTTCGAAGGAACGTTATTTTCTAAAAAATTTGGGAATAAAAACCTTATGTCCAAATGCATAAGATACATTCAAGCTATATCGAAGGAACTATTCGCTGGCAACGTTATGTCTTTCGTTTCGGAGGAACGTTATTTTCTACAAAATTTGGGAATATAAACCTTATGTCCGAATACATAACATACATTTTATTAATTTTGAAGAAACTAGACCCTTGCCACGTTATGTCTTTTGTTTCGAAGGAACGTTATTTTCTACAAAATTTGGGAATATAAACCTTATGTCCTAATACATAAGATACATTTAATTAATTTTGAAGAAACTAGACCCTTGCCACGTTATGTCTCTCGTTTCGAAGGAAAGTTATTTTCTACAAAATTTGAGATTATAAACGTTATGACCATTCAAATGAATTACATTTGAAGATTATTGAAGGAACCTTACCTCACAACATGAAGGCAATCGGTTGGAGATCCACTTTCTCACTCACACTCATTGTGTGCGTGTAAGTTACTTTCTTGTCGTAGTAATATGTAATTCTAATGTATCGCGACGGACGGACAGTGTTAGAACATTCCAATCGTTTCGTCTCACTCTCTTTCATTCCAGGAAAAAATTAAAAGTGTAATAACTATAATAAGAACGAATTTTATTCGCTCACATTGATAATGATTTACTGCGAATATCAAAATACTTTTTCAAATTTTTTCAATATTTGACGTTTCACCACTATATTAGTGGATTTTTCGAAATTTAATTATAATGAAATTCACAGAAATTTTTAGAGCGAAATTAAACGTAGAACTGATATGTACATTTATATATATATATATATATATATATATATATATATATATATATATATATATATATATATATATATATATATATATATATATATATATATATATATATATATATATATATATATATAAAGTTATTTAAAGGAGCATTGCCGTACAATTCAAATCTAAATTAAAAATATATGAGTTCTCGGCAAAAAATGAGGCCACTGCAATAGATAACAAACCAATTTGTTAACCTGGTCTATATTTCGAATGTGGATTACATTCTTCGTCAGGACTCTACAAAGTATAGAATTTAAATAATGTTATAAAGAATATATATTACTGCTTACGGCTAACTAGGTTGAATGTTGTGCCAAAATATAGAAAACAGAGTATGCAGCTGGAAAAATCATTACAAATAATGCTACACAATGTGAATGTGAATTGTCAGCGTTCACATTGTGTAGCATTATTTGTTATGATTTTTCCAGCTGCATACTCTGTTTTCTATATTTTGGCACAACATTCAACCTAGTTAGCCGTAAGCAGTAATATATATTCTTTATAACATTATTTAAATTCTATACTTTGTAGAGTCCTGACGAAGAATGTAATCCACATTCGAAATATAGACCAGGTTAACAAATTGGTTTGTTATCTATTGCAGTGGCCTCATTTTTTGCCGAGAACTCATATATTTTTAATTTAGATATATATATATATATATATATATATATATATATATATATATATATATATATATATATATATATATATATATATATATATATATATATATATATATAGATTTATATATACAGTTGACTTTCGCTATCACGAAATTCCACGGAACTACCATTTTTGTTCGTGTTAAGTATAGTTCGTCTTAGGCATAGTTCGAGTTATAGAGGTGAACTAAATGTAAATTCGTGTTACAGAGGTAGAAAAAATATAATGTGATTTATTCCCTACATCTCCTTCAAACGTACATAATCTTAATATTTAAATGAATTGAAATATGAATACATATATAATTGAATTATACATAATTAAAAAACAACGGTAAGACACAGAAAACAGAAAATATAATATTCATTCCACTGACTAAAAAGTCCTTAATCTCAATCCTAATTAATAATAAAGTGTTAAACAGATCCATTCTGAGAACATCGTGATATAGAGGTAATGCGCTAATCAAATTCGTCTTATCTACTGAACTTCGAGTCACAAAGGTAATTTTTGTGTCTCTTCGTGTTATAGAGGTAAAATATAACCGGAAAATTAGTTCGTGTTACGTATGGTAATTTCTTCGTGTTAGACAGGTTTTTCCAAAGGGATTAAAAATAATTCGTGATATAGAGAATTTCGTGTTAGCGAGAGTCGACTATATATATATATATATATATATATATATATATATATATATATATATATATATATATATATATATATATATATATATATATATATATATATATATATATATATATATATATATATATATGTATAGATATTGCGACGCACCCTCAGTTTGCTCTATAGATTAGCTTACCACAAACCCTAAACCTCGGGCGCCAGGTTTGATTACAAACCGATAGGATTGTCTGTGAGTAAATCCCTGAGTGTCACGAGGTTACCTCTAATGTTTTAGAGGACTAGAGGACCCGGGTAAATACTCAGTCAGGACTTGAACTCAAGAAAAGAGTTCAAGTGAGATCTAACATATTAGAGATCTCTTGGTACTAGTCTAAGTAACGGTCTTCAGGCGTTCTAAAACTGTTTGAACCCTTTTAGAGTATATGAAGTTGGTACAGACTATATTCACTCTTACCTATAGCAAAATCTAATTGTCAATAATAAACCAGACACCAAATAAATCGTATAATGTTCAATATGATACAAGAAATTGCTATCACTTGCGTATTTCAAACGAATTATAATAATATTTCAACTCAGTAAACAATTTACATAAAATTTACAAAATAACAGGTAATGCGGAGGCGTTGTTAAGCAAAGCGAAAACAAAATGGTAAGCTAATGGGGATGTAATGCGAAGCGTGAGAGCAAGCAGTAAAACTAAAAAATGACAAAATACGCTAACAATATGTTGTACCACTCTGTATATTAGAATTACCCTAAATATTAACACAACCCCTTATCAGTACCACACGGTATATCAGTATGTCCAATACAAAGATACCAACCTGTATTTGAATACAACCTAGTTTATAATTATCACTCAGTATATAATTGTCACCCAGTATATAATTATAACTAAAAACAGTTAAAAATCAGTAATCAGATAACACTCTGTATCTAAATACAACTCAATGTCTAACTGTCACACCGTATATAACTATTTTCCAGTTTATATAAAACCTAGTATTCAAGTATCACCCTGTATATCAATGTCACTCAGTATATGTTTTGGTACAATAGGTCAAATAGGTAAAGTTCTAAATTCACAGTACAAATAATCCTCAACTATCAAATCAAATCAATAAACTTAAACTAAAATACAATGCAATAAAAACTGTGTATCTCATGAAAATAATTCACAAACAATATAATTTCGTAAAAAGCTATCACTATTAGATCGTTACAGCGCACTCTGACAGTGTAAAACACACCAAACAATAGACAGTAACACACGGTCTATTTTCCAGTGAAACAACCGGCTAAGAGCCACCACGAAATTATATCAACCCGGTAATAACTACCAATAGATACGAAGTCCCTATGCATACAAGTTTTTGATTCACAAATAAATTTCCTAGCGGATTGCCTGTAGTCGAAGTTCAACTTGATCACTCAAAAAAAACTATCACGGAACAACACTGCTTTCAGCCAAACAGTGCCTAATAAATTTAATTAACTAATTGAATTACAGTTACTTAAATTTATTCCTAAATTAATCCTCACAATGCGAGCTTAAAATTTTCAATTCAAAACAAGTAACGCCCTAGGTATTCAGGAAATAGTTCCAAAGTACTAATTAATAATAATAAACAAGAGTAAGCGCTCTAGATCAGTTACCCTCATTTCAGGTCTAAATTCCTTGACCAAATTTACAGTATAAGCAATACACAAAACGCACCTATTTTAGCCTAAGTCCTGAAATAGCTTAAATTGAATAATAACTGAGAATTACGTTAACTTCCTACCAAGCTCGCACTGTATATTATCACGACAATTATAGAAACAGGAAAATATCTCTAAACACGAACTAGTAATTGGTGTTCTAAATCTACGTAAAATTTCTTTTGCCATCTCTTATCAAATGGAAAAGTCTAATTAATAATTGCCAAATTAATAAAATTTGGTTTTATAATAATTTTGATTTACGACTATATTAAAACCGTGCAAGGTCAGATACGTACAATCGTGACGTTAATCACCCAGTATAATTCCGAAAATAAAGTTCTTTCCTCAAGGTCATGAACTAACAGGCAATCAGCCACCCCGAAACTAACCTTAATACTAACTCTTTTTATTCAATCAGAAAATTTTCCAACAGCCACGTATCCTTTGCACACAAACAATTGAAAGCTTCAATACAACTTTGAATAAACACTATCAGTAATTCAAATAAAAACAATATATCGTGAACGGAATAGACTTCAAATAGACTAACAATAACTTGGAGAAAAAATAGAATATCTTCCTCAATCTAGGCTTCTAATTAATAACTCGTGAAGTTACCAAGCAAACAACAATAAAATACTATTTTCCACAATATAAATTGAACGTGAAGTATCAGTTAACTCAACGTAAAACAAAATGTCCTTCAACATATAGACCTAAAATAAACTGTCAGTAGTTACTGTTCTGCGCAGGAAAAATAGAAGAATAGAATCCTTATTTCAAACTGTAATAAATCAGCCACCGAAAACTATGCCTGTTGTGCGTAAAATGCAGTGGCCCAGGCAAATATTTTGACTTTTGGAAAATCTCACCTAATAACTAATACGATCAACAAAATATAAGATGCTGTAATACTCTACTAGAAATTGACGTAAAATAGGTGACGAACAAATAACTACTATCTGGCAGCTATTGCACTCCGTGCTTCCGAATTGTCAATCCGCTTGACTTATAACGGTCAGGTTAGAATATGCAAATATAAAAATTATCAAACAATCCTATTCAGAACCTGATAAAATATTACAGTAATTAATTGAATAATTCAAGAATTGTATATCTGAATTGAGAATAAATGTGCGAATTAATTGAGTGGAATCTTTATGAATATCGTTTACTGGAGATGTGCACCAGATGTAGTTTCTAACACAAAAAATATACGAAAACGATATTGAATAATTTACGTTCGGAAAATCGTATTACTGGAATATCTACCCTGAAATAACTTTTGATACAATTAATCGAAATTAATAGTTCCTGAAAACGAAGAAATAAATCCGACAAATATAATACCTATAAGGATCAATCTATAATCGTTCAATAATTAACCCTGGAAATACCTTCAAATATATTCCAAAATAAAACATCCAAAAGAAGCAGTAACTAATTAAATATGATATCAAAATTTACTTCCTTTCCACAAAATAAATTCTACACGTTAAATCGTTCAAGATATAGAAATAAATGCAGAAAATATGAATGGTAACAGCAAGAGAATTACAAAGGTAATCGACTTACCAATATTTCACTAAACTTCACTAAATCAAGAGAAGCGCTAGCTTCAGTCTATATATTAATAAAAACAATATGAGAATGAAACGAAATTTTGGAAAAAAAAAATTCAATGAGCACTAAGAATCAAATGAGAAAGGTTAAGAACACTGGAGCATCAAGAGAGAAATTAAGAATTTATAGAATCTCTGAGGAATTATCTAATTTGAAGATGCTATTATTAAAGGTGAAGGTCTATTTATAACCTCTGTGACCCCACTCTCAAATTTTTCTGAGAGTACTCTAACACATTTTACCGTTCTATTGCTTGAAGAAACTTACCGCATACAATCAAATTTATATATTTAGAACCGACATAACAGGAGCTCTTCATCACGGGAGGGTATCCATCCATCCATATGGCATCTCGCGCGGTCCATGAAGTTTCAGCTTCCTATTATTCTAGTCCATTCGTCTATTGCCGGAATTGGTCGGCGGATCTCGTAGACAAGCAGAAGGAAGTTCGGATGTTACCTCCCTCGAGCTTCCTTGATCTTCATACGAATGGATAGCGATCCCCGGAGAGGATACCGCCTATTGTCTTTTTACTGGACGAAGGCGTAGATCGGGCATTGGTGGCAACCATCCTGGCGATCTCAGCTCACATTGAACCCCAATACTTCTCTCGGCAGGCACAATCTTTGGAAAACACTCCCAGGAAACCACATTGGGAACAGAATTTCATCCTTGGTCCTTTACAACCAACTCTGGAGTGACCTCGACCGAAACATCTCCAACAGGTATCCTTATAGATACACACATAGACATTGGGTCCCGATGTGCCAATAGTGCGAGTTATGATCCCTGGACGTGGTAGCTGGCTGGTTGATCTTCTTGGAGGTGGTGGCACTCCTCTTACTCTAGGGGCGGCCTCAGGCTTGTTCTTCACGAATTTTCTGACCTCTGGTACTGGTTCGAGTGACGTCAGCTCGCCGTGCGATTCAAGCAGCGGTTTGCTATCGGTCGGCTGACCCCTTTCCTGGCAACCTGGGACGCCATTGGAGATTGGAGAACCCAGTTTTCCCCAGCAACGGAGGACCTGGTGAAGTCGATGGTACGTATTCGGCCTTTTTGTGAGGATGGAGTGGCAGGGGGCGCTCGGTCATGGATACATCCTTCGGGTGGACTTCGGTGTGAGTTCTGACTTCCTCCGGCGGAGCAGGGACAGTTGCAAGCTGCGTTTCGGAATCTTCGTGCGATTCAAGCAGCGAAGGACCGAACAGCTGCAGATCGTCCTCTGAACTCGTCGGATAAGTTTCGACGTCGTCTTCCAGGTCTAGGAAACTCCAGTCACACCTTCCGTCTACATATTCCGAGGAACCCATTTCCCTGCTGAAATCATACAAGGATTAGTTATCACCGTAAAAGAAAACGAAACGTTTCATTACAACTTGACCCCTCCTGGTACAAAACACAAATAAAAATGAAGTTAGAAAATGCATATTATTTGGATAAGTTTTCACTTATCCAAAGCACCTGTCCTCATTTTGCTGGGAGCCACCACAACTTTTTTGAGCCATCCGGAAACCGAAGTTTTCTTCGTATTCTTTTCCCCGATGGGATACCAGGCGGTCGAAGTGCCACCATTCTCCCATACAACCGTGTAGTCCACTCCTGCCGCTGTGGCCGTTTCCGCAGAGCCTCGGCTATGGACTGGGACAGTTCTATTATCTCCTTCTTGCCTTTCTTGACGGAACCCAACTCATCGGCCTTCTTGTGCTCTACCGAGTTACCTGCTTTCCGTTGGGAACCGGAAGAACTTGGTGCACCCCAGGTGGCAATTCGTCTACACTCCCCCGCAGTGCTTCGCTCCCTGGGACATATTCGCAGCATCCCGCGGAGATACTCGATTATTTGTGTCGGGAGTTGAGAGAACTCAACGCCGTTATAGTCCTCCTGTAGACCCTCGATCCGCCTCATGCCCTCTTCGGTGTGTCCCGTGGGGTAGTCGAATGAGCTTGCTCCTATCGCTATGTAGAGTCCTACTATGCCCATAGACCAAACATCAACTGTGGTACCATACCTTTCATGTCGTAATATTACTGGGGCCATGTATGGCACCGTTCCTTCGATACCCCGGACATGAGGCCGCTTAGCAGTTAGCTGGACCGCCATACCGAAGTCCGCCAAACAAAACCTCCGTCCACGGACCAGGATGTTTCCCGGCTTTACGTCCTGATGGATTATCCCCTGCTGATGGCAGTGATGCAGCCCTGCGCTGACTTGGTACAGGATCCAGGCGAAGTCATCTCCGGTGGAGTGCCCCTTGGTATGCAGGTAATGGAGTAGATCCGTATCCATTAATTCCAAGACGAGGACCAGAGAGTCTTCTTCCACGAAACTAGCTACGAACGCCACCACGTTAGGGAGAGTTTGTTGTTTCAGGAGCTCTAACTCTCTGGCTGCAAGGGCAGATGCCAGCATAACTTTGGCGGCGTATTCCTGTTTGGTGGTGGCATCGGTCACCCTATATACGGCCTCAAAAGCGCCCTCTCCCAACGGTTGTCCCTTTCTGAATAGGTGCGAAAAAGAGACTTCTTCCGGGGCGTCAGTTGGACTATTTCCCTTTTCGGACTTCAAATTATTCGACATCACTGTAAATAAATATGTCTTTAGTGGTGTCGGTACTATCGGGATAGAGTGTTAGTATTCTTTGATTTCATGAAAAGGTTTTAAGTCCTCAACATGAAATCGATTAAGACGCTCACCGCGATCACTTCTTAAGTTATATACTACCGGAGAAATTATTTTAACAACCGTATACGGGCCAGAATATTTAGGTGCCAATTTGGCGGAAATTCCATCTACCCCGCATGACAACGGATGCTCTCTACGTAACACTCTATCCCCCAGCTTACAACGCCATTCTCGACGACGCAGGTTATAATACTTACTTCGATAAGAAAATGCGTGAGAAAGCCATGTATTTACATACTCAAAGGTTTCCTTTAGGCCATGAACTTGATTGATTCGGGAATCTGTCTGCACTTCAGCACCGATTTCCTCTTGTTCCTCCGCACTCTAGTCGACAACTTCAGCAGCATATTCTGCATTTGGTACCTGCATTTCCCTACCGAAATTCAAAAATTCTGTACTATACCCGGTTGACTCTTGTTTCGCAGAATTGGTAGCAAAAGTCAACTCTCTTACCTTTTCATCCCATAAACGCTGATCGTTTTCACAAAACTGAGCAATCATAGTCTTTATAGTTCGGTTTGCGCGTTCCACCGGATTACATTGCGGCGAATAAACTGGCGTTGACCGATGCCGAATTCCAAGATCTCTCAAACTTCCTTTAAACAGCCGACTGTCATACTGCGTCCCGTTATCACTAACTACAGTCTTCGGACAGCCAAACTTCAAGACTACGTCTTCATACAGAGCTTGAAATACACTTTGAGCTGTAGCCTTTCGCACAGGTCTACACTCAACTCACTTAGAAAATCTGTCTTGCATGACTATTAAGTAACAATTTCCTTTCTTTGAACGAGGCAACGGACCAACTTTGTCCGTACTCACAGTATTTCAAGGTTCTTTAACCACATACGGATGCATTTTTTCTGCAGGTTTTTGTTATGGAACCTTGTATCGCTGGCACTGATTACATTGACGCACGTACTGAGCAGTTTCTGTCTGAGCATATTAAACGATTAGTTTGCGTGACTAGCGCTCTACAAATACTCTGTTGACTTTGGCGTAAATTATTCACATCTGATATTTGTTGCTCAGCAATAGAATTCCCACTCACCTCTATTAACGGTGCTTCTCTGCTGGTGCCAGAATTAGGAATTAATCCTGGTTCCAACAATGAGGCTGAAGGTGGTAGTTCAAAATCTATAAGAGATGGTTCAACTATTGACTGATTATAAGAAATTCCACCTATCAGGTGTGCATCCTTCAACGTTTGCCTTGCTTAATCTAACATTCCAATTAAGTGAGATTTACGATTATTCAAAATCAATGAATCTGGTAATAAACATTTCAACCGGTTCTGTAAATGTAATAACCTACTATTCATACGACTATACTCATTATCGCGGTTATCATAATCAAAATCATGAATAAACTCCAATAGTTCATTCAACTAAGCATTACATATGTCAAGTTCCTGTGCATGGTCGATGTCCTCTCTTGGTCTCAACGGTATGTCGGAATTGAGTGCTCTTCTCAATTGTGCTCGTTTTTCCTGTACATTATTACCTATGATACACTCTCTAGCTTCGAGTTCTCATGTTAACTCATCGCTTTTCAACCTATTGACTTCCATAATTACAACAATACCAAATACGCAATACAGTAGGAGTTGAAATTATTCAATAAAATGAAATGCAGTAAATACAGTAAATCCTATAAAAATATACACAGAGTTTGCAGAAAATCAATCACCAAGTTACCTGTAAAAAATCAAAATTCACCTAAAAAAAAAGGTCAAATGTTACCTAAAAAAGGTCACATTTTACCTAGAAAAAGTCCCTGCTCGGGCGCCAATTTGCGACGTACACCCTAAACCTCAGGCGCCAGGTTTGATTACAAACCGATGGGATTATCTGTGAGTGAATCCCCAAGTGTCACAAGGTTACCTCTAATGTTTTAGAGGACCCGGGTAAATACTCAGTGAAGAAAATAGTTCAAGTGAGATCTAAGATATTAGCGATCTCTTGGTACTAGTCTAAGTAACGGTCTTTAGGCGTTCTAAAACTGTTTGAAACCTTTTAGAGTATATGAAGTTGGTAAAGACTATATTCACTCTTACTTATAGCAAAATCCAATTGTCAATCATACACCAGACACCAAATAAATCGTATAATGTTCAATATGATACAAGAAATTGTTATCAATTGCGTATTTCAAACAAATTATAATAATATTTCAACTCAGTAAACAATTAACATAAAATTTACAAAATAACAGGAAATGCGGGATCGTTGTTAAGCAAAGCGAAAACAAAATTGTAAGCTAATGGGGATGTAATGCGAAGCGTGAGAGCAAGCAGTGGAATTAAAAAATGACAAAATACACTAATAATATGTTGTACCACCCTGTATGTTAGAACTACCCTAAATATTAACACAAGCCCTTATCAGTACCACCCGGTATATCAGTATGTCCAATACAAAGATACCAGAGTTCTGCATTCACAGTATAAAAATCCTCAACTATCAAATGAAATCAATAAACTTAAACTAAAATACAATGCAATAAAAACTGTGTATCTCATGAAAATAATTCACAAACAATATAATTTCGTGAAAACCAATCACTATTAGATCGTAACAGCGCACTCTGACAGTGTAAAACACACTAAACAATAGAGAGTAACACACGGTCTATTTTCCAGTGAAACAACCGGCTAAGAGCCACCACGAAATTATATCAACCCGGTAATAACTACCAATAGATACGAAGTCCCTATGCATACAAGTTTTTGATTCACAAATAAATTTCCTAGCGGATTGCCTGTAGTCCAAGTTCAACTTGATCACTTAAAAAAAAAACGGATGTAGCCACTATAGTGCAGCTACTTCTTTATATTTCTGCTAAATTGGGATATATATGTTCGTGTGACAACAAGCACTCTCAAGGATTTTAGTTTTTACCAGTCTTATCCAGTCTTGGCAAAAAATCCTCGTCCACATACATTTGTACTTCTTTGATAGCCTTTGAGAGTGGTGTGCCCGGTGCCTGTAACAGTGAGTGCCATTTTATACCTGGGATCTAAAAAGGTACATAACGAAAAAGTGCCACTTTGTTCTGCCTTATCGAATATTACGCTTATTTCTTTTTCCACTTTTTCAATGGACCTAGTTAAAGTCTCTGTTGTTACCTCATCTTTGAACCGCCGCGCCTGCAGGTTTCCCTCAATATTCTTGTTAAAACTATAACATCTATTCCTGTCACATATTTTTCTCCACTCATAGAAGTAGTAATTTCTTCGAATGGTTTTAAAATTTCGCAGAGCTGAGATGATGTTAACCATTCCTCTTCAGTAAGAATGGGAAAATTCTTATTCAAAATTGCCATAGTTATTTTAGTATCCTCTTTCAATACGGTGAAGCGTTGAAGCATGTAGTACCTTAAATTCCAACGTGTTTCCACCTCTTGAATAAGTCTCTTTGGAGTATTGTTTCTATTGATTTGTTGCCGGTCCAATTTTTCAGTTGATGTGCTTTTTTTGAAGACGCCCACAATCTTTTTAACTTTGGGGATACTATTATCAAATGTTTTTAATGCATGCTGCAACACCAAATTTAACTTATGTGCATAGCATCTGTAGTGTTTTCACTGCAAATGCTCATTAATAGCAGCAGTGACATTTTAAGCGTTGTCACTGATGGCAAAATTTACTTTCGTTGTTATATTCCAAGGAACTGTCACTGTCCGTATTTCCGAGGCAATATTCTCCGCTGTGTGTTGCCCTTCAAAATGGCAGCAGTCGAGCAGAACATTCTTAAACTCGAACTGTTCATTAATGTAAAATGGCCAGTTATTGCGAAATGTGACTCTGTTTTGCGCGACGTCCATAGATCAAAAGTGACACACATTGAGTTACATTCTGTCGAAACATTTTTGTGCACTGATCTTTAGTTTTATTGTACAAAATATTCAGTTGATGGTTAGACAAATTCTTGCGCATCAGTAGTGTGTATCCAAGTATCCACCCCATTAGGTTCGTAAATGACCGCTCCTCTACTATGCTGAACGGATGAAATGCACCAATACACAACTCCAAAACATCCCTATCAATCAACTGCTTCTGCTCTTTTGAAATTTTTTTCAGTATATACATATTAATGGAATTTTGAGGCTGGCGTTTTGCTGGAGCTGTTATGTCCGATTCTGGAAATTCCGCCTTTTTCTTACGAGAATTAGATTCCACGTTAGAAGTAGTACTACATCCTGGTTCTGATTCGGAAACATTCGACGTGGCAAGTGGTAGTGGTTGATTTTTCTTCAAAGTACTTCTCTTGGAGAACCGAAGGAAGAGAAGTATATAAGGCAATATGCTTGCGTTTTAAATCTTTTTTCAAGTTAGCTGTTGTGCTCTTGTAATTCAGCTTTTCTTTGCATTTATTGCATATCGCTTTCTCTTCTGCACATTTAACGAAATGAGTCCATATTTCACTTCTCTGCGAAATATTGCAACTCCTATTCAATGAAACTATCAGTAAAAATCACAAAAATACTTGAGACTTGCTTCGGCACGATATGAATTATATATCGACACTATAAAAATATCGAAAGAGACACACAATTGTTCAAGACATCAAGTTCATTAAAAAGCTATAGGCAAACTGGCCGAATGAATTTTGTTAATTCAGAGTGACTGCCAATTTCTTTCTGAAGTATCTGGGCTATGGGGAAAGGGAAACATATTGCTGAAAAATTATATAAAACTACTGGGTTATTTTGAAATAATTTCTCAGTAACAAGTGTTCTCGATATATTTCTCTCTCAGTACTTGATAATCTTGACAATTCTCACACCGGGAAGCTTAGGAATTTTAAATATGAAATGCCGTTTTCAAGAATTTGCGAAGTAACATTTTCTGCCGAATTCTGAACTTTCAGTAGTTTTAAATAGACAATAATTAACAAATTATAGATTTCGAAATTCCCCATACCTAATAATAACACTACATTCAAGTTCTCTAACCGAAAGAACATTACAGGTAAAAATAAATTATTATACCTTTTCAACCCATAGGGATATATAAACAGGCGTCCTTCGAGGAGCAATAATCTCAACGATCTGAATTTGACAAACTACGTTGTGAATGACATTCCTAAACAGAAATTATAATGTTAATATTATTATTATTATTATTATTAATCTGAAAATCAAAACAAAAATGCAAGACCTCGAAATAAAATAAAATACATACAACCTATTGCACAATTTCACGAATTTTTAATGTGGAATTGTATATGTTGTAAAAATATTGAACTATAACAATAACCAGTATTTTATTCATACAATTGTCATTTTTAATGCTTGCTATTGCTAAAAATGTAACGGTGTAATTATACGAGTACAAACAGCCGAAAGGCAATAAAATAAACGTATTTTCGAGAATATGCATATTTGTCTAAATATGTATGTATATGTATATATATATATATATATATATATATATATATATATATATATATATATATATATATATATAATATATATATAATATATATATATATATATATATATATATATATATATATATATATATATATATATATATATATATATATATATATATATATATATATATATATATATATATATATATATATATATATATATATATATATATATATATATATATATATATATATATATATATATATATGTGTGTGTGTGTGTGTGTGTGTGTGTGTGTGTGTGTGTGTGTGTGTGTGTGTGTGTGTGTGTGTGTGTGTGTGTGTGTGTGTGTGTGTGTGTGTGTGTGTGTGTGTGTGTGTGTGTGTGTGTGTGTGTGTGTGTGTGTGTGTGTGTGTGTGTGTGTGTGTGTGTGTGTGTGTGTGTGTGTGTGTGTGTGTGTGTGTGTGTGTATATGTGTGTGTGTGTGTGTGTGTGTGTGTGTGTGTGTGTGTGTGTGTGTGTGTGTGTGTGTGTGTGTGTGTGTGTGTGTGTGTATGTGTGTGTGTGTGTGTGTGTGTGTGTGTGTGTGTGTGTGTGTGTGTGTGTGTGTGTGTGTGTGTGTGTGTGTGTGTGTGTGTGTGTGTGTGTGTGTGTGTGTGTGTGTGTGTGTGTGTGTGTGTGTGTGTGTGTGTGTGTGTGTTAAACGGTCAGTTTGGGGTCGAAAACGTTCGCTAATGCGGACGTTCATGGTACTTTGTGTTCTTTGGGGTAGGACATCAAAGTGTCTACGTGTATATAATGGATAGTTTGGATACAATAGCCATGAAATGTCGAGTTTATACATGTCTTGTAAGAAGTGTTCACTTCGAGGTCTCGAAGTTATCAAAATGATCATTGATGGAACAATATCCTATAAATAGACATAAGTTGCAATTTATAATCATATTTGAAATTAGTTTTGTTAAATTTTTCAATTCAAATTCCTGTTTCACATAAAATTCGAAATTTTCTGATTTTTCATTATTTTAGTCTTATTAATCATCGGATGTGTTAATAAAATATTTAATAATTTATTTAATGTAAATAACATATTTAATGTATCTAAAAGAAATTAACTACTTGTTCAAAATATAACCAACCGTTACACCGCTAATGGCTTTTAGGTCGATGCGGTTTTTGTAAAAAAAAAAAAAAAATTTGGCACATCAATAAGTTATACATAAATATGCGTTATGCATTTGTGCGGTAATTTTTTTTCATAATATCGGAGAAACGCTAAAATATATCACTAATCGATTGGACCGATACTTGATGAAAATCTAAATACAAAATTTGAATAAAATCAAGTAGTTTCTTGATGTTCCATAAAATTCAGTCAACACGACGATATTGTTTCGCCAACATGGTTTATCATCTACATCTGATGAAGCCACTGTGTTGGCGAAATAATATTGTTATGTTTGACTAGTGAAAATCAAAAAAACTACTCAGTTTTATTTGAATTGTGCTATATTATGTAGTTGATTTGTGAAACGACGTTTATTTCACAACACACCTACTCGATATCATTCGGAGACATATTGACTGGGAGTAGTCAACTGAAAAGTATGAATAATTTGAGAGAGTATGAAATATAAAATATATATCAAAATTATCCAAGTTTTATAAATTTGTGAAATGTAAAATTGAATATCAATAAATTGTTATTGTTATTGTTGATGACTCAAGATGATTCATGATTCATCTTGACCGCTTGAAATTAATTGAAAAATTTTGTTTAAAGGGAATTAAATGGCACGAAACTTCTTCTGATTTATTTTTGCTTGCGCAACAGTACCAATCGAGTAACCATTTCAAACTTTATAAATCCAATAGAGGTTTGAAAATTCCTTATTAAGAAAGTACAAAAGTGCCACGTCTATTCTAGTAACAAATGCCTGGCGCGATAATTAACAAATATAAAGTATCGTGCCAGGCATTTTTCACCAGAATAGATGTAACAGTATTGCATTTTTTCAATGAGAAACGTTTAAAATTCAATTTGATTATAGTTGGAAGCGGTTACTCGATAGCCTAGCTCTACTTACAAGCCATGAAACGGTAGTTTTTATAAAAAAATAGTTTCAACAAAAATTGTGGATCATACAATTATCTAAAGAAATTAATAACACTTTTTTTCTAGGAAGAACTATGTCTGAGTTATAGCGATTCAAAAGTTGTTTTCATAGTATGTACACCAACAAGTTCACTTTATCAATTAGAATTGACAGTATGCTATAAATTTCATTATTTTTCATTCTCAGGTGGGAGTAAGTTTGATGCACATGTCAATTTCTTTAAACCTTTATTGAGACGTGTGCAGTAATTTGGATGGTTGAATGATTCTGATATTATATTTGTTACAAGCAAGCAAATTTTCTAGTTGAGGCCATCTAGTTTATTTCAGTTGTAAAATCCATTTTAAATTATTAAGTCAGTTTATTTTCATTGATAAAATCATTTACATGCATATCTGAATCTACTAAAATCTGACCAATTATTTGAATGCTCCTTATTTCTGAACATTCAGTTACGTTTGATGGAAAATCTAGATTGTAAAAAAATGCAGTTATTTTCAGAAAATTTTATATTCCACGATTTACATATTAAAATCTTTTATAATTCGATGTTAAATCAACAAAATTACAAATTGAATCTGAGTTTTCAAAGGCTTCATTCAATTTCTCCCAACGTCCCTTCAATACTATGGTTATTGTAGCTGGATCTTTTCTTTGAGCGTGGATAAGTAGGGGTAGATTTGGAAAAATACTTGGCGCTGCATTTAAATTGAGTTTAACTTGAGCAGATATTGCCTTCGTTGATCCATCTGGCAAACGATGAATATCTTCTCTAATAAGTGTACCCTTTGGAAAATGTTGGGCACAAACTACAGAATATTTTGTGGGGGTTCATAATACCCTAGGAATAGTTTTTAGCCATTGGTTCATTAGATGTTCATCCTATAGAAAACGAAAAACAGAAGATTCGATGTAAGTTTTATACTTCGACTTGCATCCAGGCACACAGCAATGACTTGGCATTTTTGTGCTATTATCAAGAACAAGACCTATAAGAAAGTTCTGAATAATTACTAAATCTAACAAAGGATAAGTAACTCTACTAATCACAAAAAAGGAACAATTCTAGCAAATAATGCTTTTGTTAATGTCTGAACTACTCAGTTCAAACATCAGTGATAGGTAGCTATTTACATACAATTTTCAAAGGTATTCCTTAGTGTATTGCTGAAAAAAATACAGTAGCACTTCCTACACACGATACATCACATAATAGCACAACAACTTAAACGCGGATTTTTGTTTTCACACAATTATGAGATGAAAAGGTTAGGTGTTATTTCTACCTCTCCTGGTATAACCAAAAAAAAGCACAACTCAAAACACAACAGATATTCCTGTTTATATACGAAATTTGCGGGAAATTTCTTTTGCTTGTTCTCCACATCGAACAATAGCACTTTTCACAACTTATTTTTGGATTTGAATGTTATTTCTCCCGTTAAATAGCAATTTATTCAGCAGCAATGAGCAGAAACCATTGCAACGCCATTACAGCATTTCGGTTATGGGTCTTGCTTGGATGTTGCCAGATTTCCCAGTTCATGGCTGTATTCAAACTGAATTTAATCAATTATTTATAAAATTGAGTAAGAAACTAACAGAACTCAACAATTATTTCCTTCTCATAGAACAAAAAAAACCATCAAGCTTTATAATCCTCAAATACAATTTATGACTTTCTGGCAATGAATTGTAAAATTTGATGCTGAGGTAAGTGAAATATCTTTGTGTAGTCGCTTTTTCGAAAAATGAAGGTAATGAATCTGATGCAACCCTACTACGTGAAAGATGAGTGTGCTCGATAGCCTGAAGTATTTCCTTATGATGGTGAGTATATATCAAACAACAGTACCTACATATGAAGTTGTCTGATATCTAGTATTCCACTCTCTCCGAATATCAAGTTTGAAGAGTGCAATACTCTTCAGTATATATTCAGGTTTTTAGTATAAATAATTTTCACAATTCTTTTCTGCACTACTTCAAGTTTATTTAGGTGGTTACTTGCTTCGGCACGCCATGCAAGGATGCAATTCTGTAATTTACATTGTACAAGAGCATAGTAGATAACACGGAGATGAGATATATCCAAGATTCTCCTCCAAAATTTGAATCTGAACAACAACAGTCGTAGAGTTCGTGCAATGACACCAATGAGCTCATCCCATCGTAAATGGCAATCCAGTGTCACTCCTAGATACATCAATTTGTTTTTTCGCTGTATTTTGATTATTTTGTTGTCTTGCCTCATCCTTATATATTATTATTATTATTATTTCGATTGTTCCCCATGAGGAGAGCGACTGAACTTGAATTCGCAATCATTAGGAATTTTGCTTCATCTTTTTTGCCTCCCAAAAACACTTCATCCTCTCTGAATGCTCTTTCTTCCGTTCATCTGTCCACTTTACTCCAGGTTGACGATTTAATTTTTGCTCAAACTTTATATGTGCGATTTTATAGCGACATTCAGTGCGATCTTCGAGATTTTTTATATTGATTTGTTGTGGATCGTTTTGGACCTCTTTTAGCCACTCTGTTCCGCATGTACTATTCATAATTATATTGAGTAGTTTCTTCGGTATTCTGGACTGTTTCATTCTGTAGACATGTGCATAGAACTTTGCTCGTCGTTTTCTGATTTCTTCCGTTATCGTATTTGTCTTTTGATACAGTTCATTTTGAGGTCTTTTCATCCAAATACCGTTTCTATTGATTGGCCCGTAAATCTTTCTGAGAATTTTTCGGTCTTGTTTTTCTATTTCTCTAATTCTTGAATAGCCGCCAATAACCATTGTTTCAGCTGCGTAGATTGCTTCTGGAAGAATCGTTGTGTTATAATGCCTCAATTTGGCGCCTCTCGAAATGCACTTTTTGTTATAGTGAGCCCATGTTAGTTTGTAGGCCCTTTGGAGCTTGGTTATTCTCTGTTCATTAGCGATTCGGTTCAAACCTGAGGACTGTATAACTTCCCCGAGGTATTTAAAATGGCCTACTTGCAGAATTTCACCATGTTTTGTCATAAGAGAAGATTTATCTTTTGGTTTTCTTTCCATGTATTTGGTTTTATCATAAGAAATTTGTAACCCGGTTTTCTGCGCAATTTCATGTAGTTTTTCCACGGCGCGGATGGCTTCAGTTCTGTTGTCTGTGATGATAGCAATATCGTCTGCAAAGGCGAGACATTTGACATTTATTCTATTTTCTTTTTTGATACCCACTTGTATGCCCTTGAAGCACGTGAAGTTCCCATTTCCTTATGATCTTTTCTAAAACAATATTGAAAAGAATTGGCGAAAGTCCGTCCCCCTGCCGCACACCGGTTTTGATTTCGAAGGGATCTGATATTTCGCCCATAAATTTTACCTAGGAAGTTGTACCTGTAAGTGTCTGTTTTATAATTGTTCGGGTCTTTCGATCGATTCCAAATTTTTTCATGATTTCGTAAAGGGTTTCGCGGTCTACCGAATCATATGCTTTTTTGAAGTCAATGAATGTGATCACTGTATTTCTACATTTCCTCATCTGTAATATCGTCTTAATAAGTCCAGATCTGTTCAGCATATGATCAGCCTTTTCTGAATCCAGCTTGGTTTTCCCCAATTAGTGGATCCGCTTGGTGTTTTACTCTGTTCAGGAGTGCTTTAGAAAGTATTTTGTACGCAACCGGGAGTAAGGAAATTCCCCTGTAATTATTGATATCCATTTTGTCCCCCTTTTTGTGCAATGGATGTATCAACGCGCATTTCCAATCCTCTGGTATCTGTTGCGTTCTCCAGATTTCTGATATTAAATGATGAAGTTTTTGGCTCAAAGTAGTATCGTTCAGTTTCCAGAGTTCCGCAATAATCCCATCTTCTCCCGCTGCTTTGTTGTTTTTGAGTTGCTTGATAATTGCCGTAATCTCTTCTATATCAGGGGCTTGCGAGTCTGGATGCTGAAACCCCGAGAAGTCGAACATAAGTTTTTCTTGGGGTGGACTGCAGTTGAGAAGGGTGCTGAAATATTCGGCTAACATTCTGCAGTTATTTTTTGTGTTAGTTTCCAACGCGCCATCGGATTTTCTGAAGCAAAGAGTGGGCGCTTGGTATCCTCGCAAGTTTTCTCTGAAAGTTTTGTAAAAATCTCTAGTATTATTATTGGTGAAATCCTTCTGTATTTCGTGACACCTATTATTATCGTATCTCCGTTTTTCTCTTCTAATTACTTCGGAGGCCTGTTTTTGAGTTGTAAGGAAATTATCCCAGTTTGGCTCATTTTTATGGCCGTTAAATTTTTTCCATGCAGTTATTCTCTTGTCGACTGCTTGATCGCAGATTAAGTTCCACCAGCGGTGTTTCCTGGTGCGAGGAGGTTGTCCTAGTGTGATGGCTTTCTGAATATTCTTTGTAAGGATTTACCAATTCGTCGATTCTTCCTGATTGATTTGTGCAATGATTGTATCCTTGTGAAGTTTCAGATATTCTGGATCGGACCTAACATTTCTGGGTGTAAATTTCACATTTCTGTTGGGTTGAAATTTTGTTTTTATTTGGAGGAGATAGTGATCCGAATCAAAGACGCCTTTACGTGTTCTAACATTTAAAATTTCCTTCACGTTGTTCTTGGAAATTGCGACATGATCAATTTGATATTCATCCTGCTTGAGACTGGGCGATCTCCAAGTAGTTAGCTTATGTGCAGGTTTTTGAAATTGAGTACTCATGATTTTGAGTTCGAAGTTCCTACAGAACGCGATTAACCTTTCACCGTTCTTGTTGGTACGTTTGTGTTTAGTATGGGGACCCGTAGTGTCTCTGAATTTCCTTTCCTTACCTAGCTGTGCGTTAAAATCTCCTAGCAAGATTTTCACGTGGTGTTTTGGTATTTTATTGGTTGTTTCTTCCAATGTTTCCCAAAAATCTTGTACGCTTTCTGGAACGGTTTTGTTGTGGTGATTAATGGGAGCGTGCACGTTGATTAAAGTGTAAGCTTTATTAGCTGATTTGATAGAAAGCAACGAGACTCTCTCGTTGGGCGATGTGAAATTAATAACCGAGTCTAGTATGGAATTGTGTATCGCGAATCCGGTACCTAAAAGCGGTAATTTGCCCATTACTTTCACGGCAGGTTTCCCTTTGTAGATTCTGAAACTGTCGGTGTCGAAATGATTCTCGTCCATGAATCGTGTTTCTTGGAGAGCGGTGATTTTGAGATTGAACTTTCTCATGGTGTTGGTGAGCTGCTTCAGTTTACCTGTTTTAGCGAGTGTATTAACGTTAATTGTACCGATGTGATATTTTTGTTTGATCTTGAGATAATGGAAGGTTTTTGAGAAGCTCCGATTCTTCTCCGCATGGTGTCCCTGATCCCCCAGAATCCGATGATCAGGTGAAGCCAGTCTTTCGACTGGTGCCTGGGGTAGTGATACTTTGATCTTGTTTTCCATCATGCGTTCAAGCTGAATAGAGTTTAGGGGTGGTCTCAATTGAGACCACAGGGTGTACGACTCGATTTTTGAGTTCGAGAAGATTGAAATACAGCCGCCTCAACTAAAGAAACAGACGCTGACCACTGGCCGTCAGATACTGAACAGACGCCAATGGATTTGTTTAGTTAGTTTTTGGTCCGCCCTGTGTATCAGTGCCTCCTATATCTAGGAGACTTTCCCCTATCCGCCACCTGGGGAGGCGCCCGATGGGGGTACTAACAACCCCACACGAGCATCCTTATATATATATATATATATATATATATATATATATATATATATATATATATATATATATATATATATATATATATATATATTTTCAGGTGCATGTTATGTAAGGAGCATTTTAATTTTGTTAAAATTTAATGTCTATCTGGAAATGAAAGAGAATATTTTCTATCATTAACATTCATTTTCATCTTAACAAAGATTTTTACAACATATATTTCAAATATACTAAACGGTTGTTGAGAGTTAGAAATAGTTCAATTGAAATTATATCGATATAAATTATAAAATCTACAATATCGAGTGACAATACAGGAATATTAATAAATTTCTTCAATGTCGTCTCCGTGTTTTCTTCTTGGGTGGTTCACTTGATTTCATATCTTCTTCGATTATATGCTGATTGTCAAGCTCCAGTTTCTTCTTACTTCTTAATCTGTATTTGGTAGGATGTAACATATTTCGGATTATTATTTAACAGCTATAAATTTGATACTGCCGAACTATTCTCGCATATAACTGTATACGAATATATAGGCATATGTAAATTTTAACGATAACAGAATTATTCTAAGAATTATATTTAATGCAGGTAAACTAAAATTAAGTAAAAGAAACTTACGTTGAAAACCTACACATTTTACTATATAACAGCCGTTTACATATGTTTCAAGGTTATTGCCTATCGTCAGAACGGCGTAGTTCAAGTTAAAGATGATAGTACTTGAAGAGATATATAAAAAGTTAATATATAAAACACGAAACACTGTTTCGTACACGTTTTATACACCCAAAACATATTGGGAAGAGTCAACACAACTTTGCAGACGACAATGAAATACCGTCCGGCTTTTGTGAGACTTTTATAGCTTCTGGAAATCCCAGACAATCTTAACGATAAAAGAATTATTTTAAGAATTATATTCAATGCAGGTAAACTTAAATTGAGTAAAAGAAACTTACGTTGAAAACCTACACATTTTTCTATATAACAGCCGTTTACATATGTTTCAAGGTTATTGCCTATCGTCAGAACGGCGTAGTTCAAGTTAAAGATGATAGTACTTGAAGAGATATATAAAAAATTAATAAATAAAACACGAAACACTGTTTCGTACACGTTTTATACACCCAAAACATATTGGGAAGTGTAAACACAACGTTGCAGACGACAATGAAATACCGTCCGGCTTTTGTGAGACTTTTATAGCTTCTGGAAATCCCAGACAATCTTAACGATAAAAAAATTATTCTAAAAATTATATTTAATGCAGGTAAACTAAAATTAAGTAAAAGAAACTTACGTTGAAAACCTACACATTTTTCTATATAACAGCCGTTTAACAGACGATAGGCAATAACCTTGAAACATATGTAAACGGCTGTTATATAGAAAAATGTGTAGGTTTTCAACGTAAGTTTCTTTTACTTAATTTTAGTTTACCTGCATTAAATATAATTCTTAGAATAATTCTTTTATCGTTAAGATTGTCAGGGATTTCCAGAAGCTATAAAAGTCTCACAAAAGCCGGACGGTATTTCATTGTCGTCTGCAACGTTGTGTTGACTCTTCCCAATATGTTTTGGGTGTATAAAACGTGTACGAAACAGTGTTTCGTGTTTTATATATCAATTTTTTATATATCTCTTCAAGTACTATCATCTTTAACTTGAACTACGCCGTTCTGACGATAGGCAATAACCTTGAAACATATGTAAACGGCTGTTATATAGAAAAATGTGTAGGTTTTCAACGTAGGTTTCTTTTACTTAATTTTAGTTTACCTGCATTAAATATAATTCTTAGAATAATTCTTTTATCGTTAAGATTTTCTGGGATTTCCAGAAGCTATAAAAGTCTCACAAAAGCCGGACGGTATTTCATTGTCGTCTGCAACGTTGTGTTGACTCTTCCCAATATGTTTTGGGTGTATAAAACGTGTACGAAACAGTGTTTCGTGTTTTATATATTAATTTTTTATATATCTCTTCAAGTACTATCATCTTTAACTCGAACTACGCCGTTCTGACGATAGGCAATAACCTTGAAACATATGTAAACGGCTGTTATATAGAAAAATGTGTAGGTTTTCAACGTAAGTTTCTTTTACTTAATATGTAAATTTATAAATATAATTGGGCTTTTTTAGAATAACCTCAAAATGGCGAATGCGAAGTTTCCGTTCGGAAAACGGCAGTATAAGAAATCTACTCACCTCTGGATGATATGGCTCATGATTCAAGACTTCACATCTTATTCGATAATCTTGGAAAGGAGGATCTTGAAAACTGGACTTCACTGTTAGATATTTGCTGATGTTCTTCATCTGCTCAATTCCAGTTGAGTGTCTTCTTTCTCTTTCTTTAGATGCTTGTTCCAATATTCTCAGTACTTGTTGTTCTGTGGAGTGTCATTTTTCAAAATCGAATTTTTCGTTGGGTATAACTTCTTTTTCTATTGTTTCTTCTGTTATTCGGTTTTTTATAACTTGTTTTAATACTTTCCCTAGTATCGGTAATAAACTGATATATCTGTATTTTGTGGGAAATTTCTCGCTTTTCCAAGCTTTGGTATTGCTATTGCGTTTGCTTCTTTCCATTTGTTACAAAAATGTTTGAGTTTTAAAGCACCACTGATTATGTTTTCTAGTATCTTCTTTGCATTAGGTGTTAATTCTCTCACTGCAAGCTTGGGATTCCATCAGGTCCCGGGGCTTTTCGTTTTACAATACCTTTTATTATGTTTGTAACTTCTTCTATATTCGTACTCCTTTTTTCTTCATCTGTCTCTTCATTCATGAAAATTCTCATTTCTCTGTTCACCTGTTCAATGACGTCTTTAGTCTGCTCTCATGTAGCTTGACCTACATTGGTTTTGGAGTTGATTTGCCATCTCTTCGACTTTCTCTTCATCTGTGTATATCATTCCATTCAATCCGCGTAAAGATGGTATTTTTATTTTGTCTTTCTTGAGTGCTCTCGTCATCTTCCATTATATCTCCGTTTTCAGTACTCAGTTGTTCTATTTTCTGTTGCCATTGTTCATTTGAGTAGTTTTGCAGCTTCTCTTTAACTTCCAGATTTAGGCGATTCGCTGTTCTTTTATCCTCTGGGTGTAGGGTGCTTTGTGCTCGTTTTCGTGCACGATGTTTCTCTTTTATCTGCTTTTTTATTTCTATTGGAAGCCTGTTTTTCTTCATATTTTCTTCTTTAATCATTGTTGTTACTCGTAATACACGTAGTATTTTCTCAGTTAACTAGTCAACTTCTGCTTCTAACGTTTCTATATTCTCTATATTGTTCATCGTATAACTTACTTTTACTATCTAGTTATAGATTGTATACAACTTTGATCTCACACACACAAGATGTATACCTGCGCTTAACCTCTGGTTCAAAACCTGAGTGACTGCTAAGCGAGAACTGAAAGTTAAATGAATTGTACCACACCACAGTTAGCTACAGTGAAGATGGGGTGGGTTAATTATGTGAGAAAAATTTAATGCCAGGCGCCAGAGGTTTGAAAGTTCTCGGTACAATTCAATTGGTTTTCTGCAGGATCAAACAACAACTCCACCAGATCTAACAGTTTTTAATCTTAGTTCTCCCTAACAGTAATACCCACTTGGTTTGATAAGTGATAAGATGATTTAGTATATATATATATATATATATATATATATATATATATATATATATATATATATATATATATATATATATATATATATATATATATGTAGATATATATATAAATATAAAAAAAAATTAATAATTTGAAATACTAAAAAAAAAAAAAAAAATAAATACTTGAAACAAATAAAAGTCAAATTAATTCTCCCTTAGCTAAGAGGACTTAATCGTCACAATGAAAAATATATATATATATATATAATAGATGTTTAAATAAAAAAGAATCTTCAGCATATAAATTGATCAGTTATTGAATTGATATAAACTCAAGGTTAATGAAATAAAAATAAAATCAAATATAAATTGTCTCTGCAAACTATGTACTGGAATACTCTCACCACACCAAGCGTTCTCAATCTTCCAGCTTTAGGCTCAAAGATCTTCCACGAAACCTTCTTCAAATAGTTATCCAATAATTCCAGTAATAATAATAATTCCAGTACCCAAAAAAACAAAACGGAGAAATCCAAAAGTAAACGTAAAAATGAAAACGAAAAACGTAAAACGAAAAAAAACCGCAAAGATGTAGTGTGCGGTATACTGTGTATCAAGAACACGTGCTTTGATCCCCTAAAGGGCACTCCTGTTCACAATTTCCAAATAACGAACAAATTCCAGAAGAATTCAACGACCATCAAATGATCCCAATACTGGATACTCATTCTTTTCGACAAATCAAATTTCCATAAAAGAACGAGTATATAATTTGATGAAGGTCAAATGATAATTCATATCTGATCATTTTTCAGAGAAAAAATACCAGCCAACTTTTTTTTCAGTCAGGTTAAACTTCCATCGTCTTACAAACAACACAACATGACAATCAGACCTACTTAACACTGGGACGAAAGAGTACCCCTAACCTCACAAAACTAAACACTCACGAAAAGATGACGCTAACAAAATTATAACGTTATAATCCCCCCCCCCTACTTCAAGAAATTTTTCCCAAAAATTTCATAAAAAAACAAAGGAGAAAGAGAAAAAAAAATCTAACATGAACTATCCATTCGGGCTCAACAGTCATCGTACCAATCCTTCAACTGATTTCGAGGCTAATCAGTTGCTACGATAGAAAGATCTTACTACTCGGGTTCAAAATTTGATGGATCTGCCCGTAAGTCTTTCACATGCCAAGTACCACAATTCTTACCCCTGTCGTCTACTAACTCATAAGTCCACGGCGAAGTTTTTTTCTTCACAATGAAGGGTCCAATAAACTTGGGAGCAAGTTTCTGTGCGAACTGTTTACTAGTGTCCGACAAAACAAAATTCCGACGATACACCGGCTGATTTACCCAATACTCAACATGACGCCTTCGAAGGTTATAAAAGTGTGCATTCTTCTCAGCAGCTTCCTTTAACCTGACTTTAACCTCACTCAATAGTTTAGAAAATTCTACCGATCTAGTATTTGCAGTTTCTTCGTCCGAAACATCCTCAGGCATATTAATCTTATAATCATCTCCAGATAGCATCATCCGTCGACCAAAGTTGATAAAATTGGGACTATATTTTGTTGTTTCGTTTCTAGACGACCTAATAGCACAAGTTAGTTGACCTAAGTTTTCATCCCAAGATGTATGATTATCAGAAGCATATGCTGACAGTAAAAACTTTATGGTTCTATTGAATCTCTCTGTGGGATTAGCTTGAGGGTGATAATTGGCATTATATTTCGCCCTAATGTTATACTTCTGTAGCATCTTCTGATATTCCTTCCTATATTGTGGCCCGTTATCACTAATTGCTATTCTGGGAACACCAAACACGAGGTACACTTGTTCCTCCAAAATCCGGCAAATTGTGGATGCTGTGGCACGCCTCAACGGAAAGGTAAGACAAAACTTACTGAAGTAGTCAGTTACCACCAGAATGAAACTATTTCCTCTCCTCGTTCGCGGCAGAGGTCCCATAATATCCGAACTAATAACTTCCCATGGCCTTGTTGCACTTATATGATGAGAAGACATGAGTCCCGCTGGTTTCAAGTTATCTGCCTTTTGACAGAGACATGTCCTACAATTCCCAATATATCGTGTGACGTCAGCACGAGATTCAGGCCAATAATACCTTTCACTTAAACGTACATGAGTTTTAAAAACTCCCATATGTCCTGAAATCGGAGATTCATGGGATTCAGCAAGAACCCTAGACCTCAAATTTTTCGGTATCACCAATTTCCATTGATCGTTGCCTACAATCAAATCAGTCTTCGGATTTTCCTGAAGTTTATAAAGAATGTTGTTGTATATTCTCCAGCTAGGAAATTTATGAGGTTTACTCTGAATCCTTTGTACCATTCCTGTATACCAACGATCATTCACTTCACCTAAGTCACCGATATTAACCAAATCTAACTTTGGAACTGAGCGAGACAATATATCTGGTATTACATGATCAGCGCCTTTACGATGTTTAATAATAAAATCGAATTGTTGCATACGAACCGCCCACCTTGCCAACCGACCTGAAATATCTTTCAAATTCTGCAACCATACCAAACTCCAATGATCAGTTATCACTTCTACCCGAATTCCTTCAATATAAGGTCGTAACTTCTCTAGTGCCCAAATGACAGCTGAACATTCTCTTTCGGTTGTAGAGTAATTCTGCTCCTGGCAAGTCAGTGACCTGCCCAAATAGCAAATAACATTTTCGCCTCCCCCAGGATTTGGTTGAGACAAAACAGCACCTATTCCATAGCCAAAGGCGTCTGTCTGTATTTGAAATGGTAGTTCATAGTTCGGACAGCTTATAATAGGAGAAGACACAAGCTTTTCCTTCAACTTTGCAAATGCGACATCACACTCAGGTGTCCAACAAAATTTTGAAGATTTCTTCAGAAGAGCAGTAATGGGTGCAATCAAGTCAGAAAATTTTGGAATGAACCTACGATACCACGAAAATGTTCCAACTACGCTTCTCACTTCCTTGACGTTACGAGGTGTAGGTATTTCTACCATGGCCTTGACTTTATTAGGGTCTACGTGCAAGCCATATCTGTCGACTATATAGCCAAGATATTTCAATTGAGATCTACAAAAGTAGCATTTATCTCTGGAAATAGTAATTTTAGCTTGTCGGAGTCTGACGACTACTTCTTCTAATATTCGAAGATGAGTTTCGAAATCCTGAGTAACAACAATGACGTCATCCAGGTAACAACATACATATGGTTCCAAATCACAACCAAGGACCTTATCCATCAATCTCTGCCACGTAGCAGGACTATTACGTAAACCAAATGGAATTCTCCTAAACTGGAAAAGACCTCTGTTCGGAACAGTAAACGCTGTATATGGTGTTGATTCTTCCTTCACTGGAACTTGTCAGAAAGCAGACTTAACATCCATCGAGCTAATGTATTTAGCATCTCTCAACTTGCCCAAAGTATTTGAGACATAAGGGAGTGGATAACTATCTCTCTTCGTCACAGCATTCAATTTCCTATAATCAACACAGAATCGGTAACCATTATCTTTTTTTCTCACCATAAGGATGGGTGACGACCAAAGACTATTGCTTTTTTCTACTATACCTTGTTCTAACATTTCGTTGAGTTCTTCGTCAATACATTTCTGCAGCACCGGAGATACAGAGTAATACCTTTGTTTGATTGCTGGTCCTTCAACGATAATTTCGTGTTCAATAATATTACTACACCCAATATTATTTCCCATAGCCTTGAAATTGTGTTCGACCAATTCACTTAGTCGAGTCATTTGATTTCAGAATGGAATCCTCAACCGATAAAGAGTCAACTTCTAGATCTGATGAAAAATGCCAAAGTCCCTTTCTCAAATCAGGAACAATGCCAAGAGCTTTCAAAAAATCAGTGCCAAGCAAAAAGCTTTTAGACATTTCAAATATCACTAAAACTTCAATACAAACCAATCTATCATTTACTGAAATAGGAAGTCTACAGCTACCAATACTAAAACAGGTTTGTCCATTTGTAACAGTGCACATCATTCGTGTCGATGAATCAGGTTCAACTCCTCGACGTCGCAAGATTTCCCAAGTTTTACCATTCATAATTGTACGAGAAGCACCAGAGTCTAGAAGTCCAAGAAATTCAATTCCATAAACAGACAGTCGCAGATAAGGTCTTTCATCTCCATCTACCTGATTCAAAATATAACTCAAAACAATACTCAAATTATCAACAGGGACCGACGATGAATCAGTCGTTGAAGATTCCCCATTCTTCAACGACTTTGTCCGTTTCCCGAACGTTTACATTGAGGACATTCCTTTTTTTGTAAAACCTGATAACCCACATTTGAAGCATTTCTTGATCTTTGGTTCGGCACAACCTATAGCTCGATGACCAGGCTTATTGCAATTGTAGCAAATTACCGAACATGCCTTATTGAAATTCTTTGAATTCTCAGAACTTATTGTATGGGTATCAACATGTAATTCAGCCACATCTGTATCCAACCCAACGTAAGCCAAGTCTGGTTCCAATAAACTATGTTGCTGATGTTTCCTTAATGGTGGTCGATATGCTTCAACTGCTTCTCGCCTTTGTTCCAATTGCCTACAAAATTTCTTGAGTTCCATAATAGATTGGTACATCTACAAGTGCTAATTGGGTTTGAAAAAAAGGGAGAATATCTCTCATGACTATCCTGATCTGAGAAGCCTCAGATATAGGAACTTTCAATCTATTAAATAAAGATCCCATTGTAGCCAAATACAATCCAATAGTCCATCATAAGTCATCCAATCAGTGCCTTGAGTGCGATGCCTTATCTCATCCAACAGTTTGTCATCATAATCATACGGTTCGAACTCTGCTCTCACCTCCTCAACAAAAGTTTTCCAATCAGTAATTGATGACTTTACAGAACGATACCAAACAAGAGCTTTACCTGTGAAAAGATCTATCCCTGAACGAATAGCTTCATGTTTTGAAACTCCTCTTGCTTCACACAACTCTTCAAGTCTCTCTAAAAATGCACTAACTGACATGCCATCCTTCTCACCAGAAAACTTGAAATCCCAACGGCACACTGGAATAGGTTTAACTTTAAACGAGGTAGAAGCAACAGATACACCCTTTTCTTTTCGCGAAGCTGTCTCTGGAGTAGAAGTTTTAATGACAGAATGTCTCAAATCTTCCTCATCGTCAGAAGAGTTACTATCATCTCCTGACCCTTATTGTTCTGTAGGCTCTACTGTCTTCAACTGGGCCTTTTCGCCAACCAACTTCCTTTCCAACAGATCCATAAGTTCTAAAATTCTTGTGAACGTCTGACTCTTCCAAGTAGTCTGTTCAATGGAAATTATAGGTATATGATCAAGACGATCCAAGGCATAAGCTAGACGAGTCTCATTCACATTATAACGTTCACTTGCTGGGCTGAGTAACTGTGCATCTGAAAGACTATCTTCTACCTTTAAAACAACTCCTACAATAGCTTCTTTATCTTCTTCAAAAGTATATGGATAATTTGGATACGAGATTGAACCACCTTCTTTCTCAAGTTTGATTGCCTGCGATAAAGTTTTCCTCATTTTATCTACAGTACCTGTTTGTAAGCCACGAATGGACAATTCATAATTTAATTGAGATTGGTTGAGTCTATTTATCCTAAATTTAGGCATGACGAATATGCACTAAAATACAATTACAAAAAATATTCAGCAATACTATGAGTATCAATCTCTGACACAAAACAACTATTATCACTAATATTTCAATCTAATAATACAAGATATACCACCTTTGTATGCAATATACAATACTATATATAAATCCTCAACTACTGTCACAATCAAAAACAGACAAGCCCAAAAAAACTCTCTGAATAAAAAAAAATAAATAATCTAATCAAAAATAAATGAAATGAAAAAAAAATGTTTGATCGGCCCCACGTTTTGGTCGCCAATATCTATAACTTACTTTTACTATATAGTTATAGATTGTATACAACTTTGATCTCAGACACACAAGATGTATACCTGCGCTTAATCTCTGGTTCAAAACCTGAGTGACTGCTAAGCGAGAACTGAAAGTTAAATGAATTGTACCACACCACAGTTAGCTACAGTGAAGATTTCAATGCCAGGCGCCAGAGGTTTGAAAGTTCTCGGTACAATTCAATTGGTTTTCTGGAGGATCAAACAACAACTCCACCAGATCTAACAGTTCTTAATCTTAGTTCTCCCTAACAGTAATACCCACTTGGTTTGATAAATGATGAGATGATTAAATATATATATATATATATATATATATATATATATATATATATATATATATATATATAATTTAGTTATTTTTCTGTTTTATTTAATAGTCAATGACTCTCGGTGAATGTTTAATTCTGAAACAAGTGTTTATTCAATAAATACAATATTTACTCAATTCTCAAATATAACAAACCTGAAACAAGAATCGAGAATTAAATGTCCATTGAATATTAATCTTCAGCTCTGCGTCCACAAAATATACAAACAGAATGGGAGGTTAAAATAATATGTCGTGCCTTAAATACTGTCAGACAGTTCATAGAATAATATAAGAATCACAGAATGATACGAGTACAAGGTACAAATATTACAGTTTGTAATATGGTCTCTCACGTAACATAATACACTAAAATACCATAACGGCAGTGCATAGTGCACTAGATGGCGTTACATCCCCCCCTTCCGGGAGTCACTTTGTGTCAGGAACTAAACTAAAGGTTGTGTTCTCATCTTTTTTAAATGTTCATGAGACTGGAGCTGCCAAAAGGTATTCTGATTCTTCAATTAAATCCGCATTTAATAATCCTGAAATTTGGTTTCCTGTTTCGATTTGATCTTTAATTGAACATCTGTATGATTTCTTTGATCTGAATTTATTTTCGAGAAGTTTTGATATGAGTTTCATGAGATTTTACTGCACCAATATCAAACTTCTTTTTCGCATATCTGTTTATCAAGGAATTAATCTTTTCTTTGTTTTCTTCATCCAAATGATTTGTTTTTTCTTTGAAATTTTCTGTTTCTATAAAATCATCAAAATTAATTTCTATTTCTGGATGTTTTTAGTATGATTCTAGCTATCCCATTAAATCCCTCTTAGTAATGTCTGTTTCTTCTTTTTGTAATGTTGTAAAATTAGGTATTCTATCATTCAAGTCTCTTTGAAGTTCAGTAGTATTAACTGTTTTTATTCTATGTTTATTCCAACAATTTTCTTGTCTGTGAAATCTGTTTGGTGAACCCAACTTCTCACAAATCTCACAAGGTTTCTTCTCAGATTTAGGGTGAAATTTTTCTTCATTTCCTAGCTTTTCTTTGGAAACTACATTATCTACTCTATCAGAATGTTCATTCGAAACTTTCGTATCACATTTTCTAATTTCACTGATCAGGTGCTCTGTACTTTGTATTTCATTATCTAATTTGTCCTGAATGACAGCCGGTAGACCAATAACAATTAAGTCTATTCTAATTGCCTCAGGCATCTTGGGATCTCGTGATAATAGCATTCTTTCTTTTTTCAGAGCATATTCTACCATTGATCCACTTTTATGTCTAAAATTATAAACATGACGTGCATTTGACCAACCTTTTTCTGAGAACGTTTTCCTGAAAGAGTCCTTAAATACCACCCATGGTGTTTCCAAACCATATTTAATTCTAGCTGACGTATACCATTCTTTTGCGTTTCCATCTAAAAACAATCTTAATATTTCAAACATTTTTTCCTCAGCAATTTCAAACCTTATGCATTCATTCTCAAAATTTTCTAACCATAACTCAGCATTATCATTCCTACCGTTATAATTATCTAAAATGAAATTCTTAGTAATGTCATACAAGTTTATCTGTGGCTTGTTTGAACTAAGTGTCTCGACTATTCTTCTTATTATTTCTGGAATATCTAAAGATGGATTTTCAGGTATCTTATTTATTTCTTCTACAACTTCTTCTAGGTAATAATCTTTGAAAACCGGATCAAAATCAGAATCCAGGTATAGATTTGCTATTTCTCTAGGTAGTTCTTCTGAAATATTTCGAAACTCACCACATTTCTTTATAGATTTACAAATCTTCTTTATTTTGTTGATGGTTACCAATTCTTCATGAAATTTCAATTCTTGATGTTCCACAGGAAACAGGTATATTTTTTCTCTTCCATCTGGACGAATGGTTTTTATTTTCTGAATTATCTTACCATCAACTGCTTCTTCGGTTTGAATTCTCAAGTGGACCAGAACGTAATCTTTCTTGTTTTTAGACATCTTACTTGACACAAAGTCTCGATTTATAATTTAGTTATTTTTCTATTTTATTTAATAGTCAATGACTCTCGATGAATGTTTAATTCTGAAACAAGTGTTTATTCAATAAATACAATATTAACTTAATTCTAAAATATAGCAAACCTGAAACAAGAATCGAGAATTAAATGTCGATTGAATATTAATCTTCAGCTCTGCGTCCACAAAATATACAAACAGAATAGGAGGTTAAAATAATATGTCGTGCCTTAATTACTGTCAGACAGTTCATAGAATAATATAAGAATCACAGAATGATACGAGTACAAGGTACAAGTATTACAGTTTGTAATATGGTCTCTAACGTAACATAATACACTAAAATACCATAACGACAGTGCATAGTGCACTAGATGGCGTTACATATATATAAATATATATATATATATATATATATATATATATATATATATATATATATATATATATATATATATATATATATATATATATATATATATATATATATATATATATATATAATATATATTAAATATAAAATGAAATTAATAATTTGAAATACTGAAAAAAAGAGAAATTGAAACAAATAAAAGATAAATTAATTCTCCCTTAGCTAAGAGGACTTAATCGTCACAATGAAAAAAAAATATATATAATAAATGTTAAAATAAAAAAGAATCTTCAGCATATAAATTGATCAGTTATTAAATTAATATAAACTCAAGGTTAATAAAATAAAAATAAAATCAAATATAAATTGTCTCTGCAAACTATGTACTGGAATACTCTCACTACACCAAGCGTTCTCAATCTTCCAGCTTTAGGCTCAAAGATCTTCTACGAAACCTTCTTCAAATAGTTATCCAATAATTCCAGTAATAATAATAATTCCAGTACCCAAAAAAACAAAACGGAGAAATCCAAAAGTAAACGTAAAAATGAAAACGAAAAACGTAAAACGAAAAAAAAAACGCAAAGATGTAGGGTGCGGTATACTGTGTATCAAGAACACGTGCTTTGATTCCCTAAAGGGCACTCCTGTTCACAATTTCCAAATAACGAACAAATTCCAGAAGAATTCAACGACCATCAAATGATCCTAATACTGGATACTTATTCTTTTCGACAAATCAAATTTCCATAAAAGAACGAGTATATAATTCGATGAAGTTCTCAACACGTCTCCTATCTTAATGATAATTCATATCTGATCATTTTTCAGAAAAAAATACCAGCCAACTTTTTTTTCAGTCAGGTTAACTTCCATCGTCTTACAAACAACACAACATGACAATCAGACCTACTTAACAGTGGGACGAAAGAGTACCCCTAACCTCACGAAACTCACGAAAAGATGACGCTAAACAAAATTATAACGTTATAATCGTAGTCGTTTTGTTATTGAGAATGATTCTGTATTGTTCCCAATTTGTAATTTTTTTTCTGTATATGTCTTGTTCTTCCGTATTTGGGCCTATTTCTAGTAATACTGGATTGTGATCTGAACTCGTTTCCTGTAGTGTAGTTAGTTCAAAGATGTCAGTTATGTCCTTCAATATGCAAACATCAATTACATCAGGTCTGTTTCCGTTATATGGATATATTGTTGGGTCCACAGGGGCGTTTATGATTGAGTTTAAGTCTTGATCAATTATTTGTTTGAGTCTATTTCCAAGATTTTGTAATGTTCCAAGAGGTGTGTTTGCTGTTCAAATCTCCTGCAACTATTGTCGGTATGTTTTCGTTCAGTATCTTGTTCATGTATTCTTGTGTTATTATTTTATTAGGTGACTTGTAGACTGCTATTACTTTCAATCTTTGTGTTTCCATTTCAATATAGGTTTCTATGTGTTCTATATTTTCAGTTTTTTCTACTTCAGCTTCGTAGTGTTTAATGGTGTTCTTTATAATAGTCGCTGCTCCTCCGCTAGGTCTGTCCATTCTGTCTTTTCTATATATCGTATAATTACAATTCTTCAGTCTCTGCCATGGTTTCAAATGAGTCTCATTAACTAGAGCAACATCTTTATTGTATCTGTCTAAGAATTCTTGAAATTCGTCTTTCCTTCCGAGTACTCCTGCTGAATTCCAGTATAGAATTTTCAGGGATTTGGGTCTTCTCATTTTCTTACTGTCTATTCGTGAATTTGTTTAATCTTGACGTGAGTGTTTGAATCATATATTTTAGGTTAGTTATTGCGTTTTTTATTTCTTTCACTTCATCATTTCCTTCTGATGTATCGATGTTGTTATTGTTTTTCTCAATCACCTGTACAAATGTCCTGTTGTCTCTTTTTTTTATTCCATGTTGTTTTCTGATATGTTCAGTTCAAGATAAACATTACATCCTCTGTAATTAGCAGGGTGAGGGCCTCTGCAGTTCGCACATTTGGCACGCATGTCTCTGGGTTTGATACATTGGTAGCTCCAATGACTTTCCCCACATTTTACGCATTTGACTTCAGCTGTGCATAATCCTTGGGCATGTCCAAATTTCTGACAACGATAACATTGTCCTTTATTCGTTTTCTTTTTGAGGCTTTCTACTTGTACTAACATGTCTAAAATTGAAACTTCGTTGTAGATTCTGTTCTCAGTTTTTGGAATTGGAACTAGAATCATCGCCATTGGGTTCCTTTGATAACCTGTTCTCATTCTAGTAACTTTCAGAGGATGATAGCCTTTATTTATTAAATCCTGCTGCAAATCTTTTGTTATTTCACATAGTATACCTTTCATTACAACTTTCAGGTTCTTGTCCTCCTCTAATTGATACGTATGGTATTCGTATTTAATGTGATCGAGCATTTTTGTTAGAGCTCGAAAATCATCGCTTGTCGTGGTGGTAATGCTAATGACTTCGCTGATATTTTTGCCCTTAATCATGTTAATGTTTCTTAGTTTCATTTGGTTATTAACTGATGTCCACTTTGTTTTATCCTTCAGGATGATGGGTGGGATTTTTTCGCTTGTCCTCATTAGTATTGGTTGACATTGATTGAATTGATTTTCGTCATTATTGTTCGCGTTTTTGTCATTCTCGTATTCCATTTCTCCTTCGTCTTCCAATTCATTCAGCACATTGAAGCTATTACTAGTTTTTGGAACTTCTTGGGTTATATTTTCTTTCGTCGTGGCAGTTTTCCTCGGGATTTTGTATTTCGGTTTCTCGATATGTCTTTTGTTGGTATTATTCGAATACTCTTTATTTTCCGTTTTCTGCTTCTCCATTTCTTGCTTTTTCTTCTGAATCTCAGTACATAGTAACGTCATAAATTTATCTGTCACAACCCATTTGCATTAAAGCCACAAATCCATCTGAAATGGATGTGGCATGTTGCGTTTCTAATTTGCGGTCGATCATTATGATCTAATGTCTTTATGGTCTTTATTTTTCACTGTTATCACTCACCTAAACTTGAATCACTGTAATCACTCATTACCATATTCTACTTCGAATCCGTCAAAATTGCCAGTAATGAATATAATTTTTTGAGGAGTTTTTCATTTTTCTATAGAAATGTAAAAACAAAAGTATCCAAAATAAGGAAGTTACATATTAAATAGGTTACTTGGCATAGTACCAAGAAATTCTATTAATTGCTTGACAATTTTTTTGGGCTGTTGCACCATTTTCAGAAAAATGAGCACTTGTAGTCAAGACTATCATTTTTATATTTTTCATCTGTACTTGGTACATAGACATGAAAAGAGAAAATATGGATGAAGGCGTTTACACATCTTATAAATAAAACTCTTCAAAAAAACAGAATACTTGCTCTCAGCAAATACTCAATCAATTGAAAAGAAAGAATTCATAATTGAATATGTGTAGTATATGTTCAAGAGAAAATGGGCAAAAAATAAATGTGATTCTTAATGTCGATTAATCTTCAACCCAATCATTGGGTTTCTGCTTCCAATTCGTCTTGCCTTTGCTATGAAGATTATCAAATCACAAAACCACTCCTTGACCGGCTGTCAAGTCTCAGTCAGTGATAAGTTACGAAATCAATGTTTTTCTCGTGGTTAGTTGTATATTTATGTGACCGGAAATCTGCTGTATTCGTTCTTGAACCCGATAAGAAAACGAGAAATGTCATATATTACGAGGTGCTTCATTGAAGATGTATTGTCTTTTCACAATAGATGCTAGTCCTCGAAAATATCAATGAATGAATGAATAATACGTTTATTTTCATCAATTGTTTTGGGGATACATTGTTTTTTGTAAATATATATCAACGGCGGGAGGCTATAAGGTTTTGCAACCTTCTTCAACCCGTATGAATTCAAATTCCTATTGTCTTTGCAGAAGATCAGGAGCAAATTCAATTATTATATATTTACTCCAGGGATTTAAACGGCGGTTTCCGATTTTCAAATCATCTGACATTTGATGGTGAAGGAAACCACAGAAAACTTTACCCACGTAATGTACAAAAATTTCTTATTATTATTTTATCGTGTACATTTTGATGATTCAATTAATTAATTAAACGATTCGTCAATAATGATTTATTCAATTTCATTTCCAGAGAATTTCATTTAAAGTCTTTCAATACCTAAATTTATTTAAAAAATTTGCACTCTTTCACTACACTCGCGCACTGTTGGCTTTTCGCGGACTACGATTCGCGAACTTTCGCGTCTTTTCTTTTAATCTAACGGCTAGCGGAACATTGTTTCGAACTACGCATTTTACCGCAGTACTAATGGAATGTCCTCTAGATGGTCGAGGACTTCTTCGGAGGGATCTTCTATTGAGCGGAGTATTCTAGCTGGCGGGAAGGATGCTTTGTTTTTAGGTTTTCTGCAGAGTTGACGTCCCCGTTGAACTCCAGGTGTCAACAGAGTGTTCAGGGCGTCCTGATTAGGTCCTTATAACGTACGCGTGGTATAGCGATATTGGAGTTTTTCCATAAATTTGAAAATCGTTTCAATATTCGCGGTTTCATGCACAAGAATCGAAAGATAGAATTTGTGGAGTCTGAATATACTACGAATGATGCTATTTCGCAGCTTCCCATTCTCCTAACTAGGCGTTTCGGAAGTGTCGTATATAGCAAACATCGATAAGCGGCGATAGGCCTTATGAATGTTTTATATGTATGAAGTAGTGTTTGAGGATTACATCCTCGAATTCTACCTTCAAGAGCGTTAAGTAATTTTGCTCTATCACGAACCTTCGTGAACACCTTTTCTATATCCGATTCCCATGAATGATATTTTGAAAAAGTGATACCCAAGTTAACAATTTCATCCTGGGTTTTCACCCCACAACGTCAGTTTTGGGGTGACGACGAAGTAAATTTTGGAGATTTACTATGTTTATAATTATGAAAAAGGATTGATTGCGTTTTACTTGGGTTCGGTGAAATTCTCCATTTACTCGCCCACGTACTGAACGCATCCAGTTGCCTTTGCAGTCCTCTGCTGCGCACTGCTGTCGTTCGGCCTGTAGTCCATAGGGCTGTGTCATCTGCAAAAATGGAAATGTGTGTATTTATATTGATAGGGTTTGGAATGTCATATGTATATATAATATAAAGGAGTGGTGATAGGATAGAACCTTGAGGAATGCCAGCTAGGGGAGAAAAGGGCTCAGAGTAACTACCGCTTATTATGACTCTGATGGTGAGTTCCGTTAGGAATGAATTTATCAATTTAACAAAATAATAAGATAAACCTATATTCAGAAGCAGCGTGCCAGACTTGATCAAAAGCCTTATGAATATCAAGAAATGTCACGAGAACGCATTCACCGGATTTGATAGATGCAGTTAAATCTGAGTGTAGTTTAATAAGAGGATCGTGTGTGGAATGGAAGGATCTAAAACCGTGTTGAAATCGCGGTAAAATATTGGTCGACTCAACGAAGTTCCTAAGCCTACCCTGTAATATTTTCTCAAAAACTTTACCGACTACATTCAGTAGAGAAATTGGTCTATAATTATCAAGGTTGGTGGGGTCCCCGTTGGGTTTTGGAATAAGTATCGTGTTAGCTTCTTTCCAAACATTCGGGAAATAGCACAATTCTAGACAACGATTGAAGATGTTACTCAGGAATTCAATACATTCCTGAGGAAGTTGTCGTATTACCGCGCGAGATAATCCGTCGCGGCCCGGTGCCGTGTTTCTTCCCGAGTGTACGGCTTCCGCTACCATTTCCGCGTTTATTCTAGTATTGAAAATGTTGTCTCCGTTCAGTTCGAAAATTCAGAAATTTGCGATATTTCGTTCTATGATCGCGAAATGATTCGCGTCGAATCGCGGATTCCGCGGTGTTACAAAAATATTCGAAAGATGGTTTCTGAAAATGTTCGCAATTTCCTGTGGCTCCGATATGATATTGTCGTTATCCGGTGAATTTGAATGAGTGATTTTCGTTTTTCTATTTCCTGTAAGTATATGAAATTGGCGCCAATACTCTTTACCGTATCTGTAGTCAAGTTTTGACGTAACGTCTGACCACTTTTCTTTCTTGAAACGGTTAATTTCACGGCGTATGATCGCGGATAATCGGTTGTATTCTGTTTTAATAGCGGCATCTCTATTTCTGAGAAATGAATGATAGAGACGCTTTTTACTTTTGATTAAATTATCTATGAACGGAGGCAATGGTATTTCTATTCAAATTTATTGTCCTATCCGGGGTGCAAGCGTTATAAGTTTCCGATACGGAAGTTGAGAATTGTTCGATAATTTGATCAATTTTATGTATGTTACGAAAGATCTGAGGAGGTGAGAACGTTTGAAGTATCATTTCACGGAGTATTGTTCCCAATCAGTGTTTTTGATTTTTTTCATAGTAATAATAGGAGGTTGTTTCGGCGGTTGTGCAATGTTAGAATGAACCAGTGAAGGAAGGTTGTCAGAAGTTACAGTTTGACCTATGAAACATGGTTCTTCGAAATATTGAATGAGGTCAGGCGTTATGATAATATAATCAGTAATGGACATACAAGTATTACTGAAGAAAGTAGGATTTGTTTTTGGGCATCGTCATAGATTATTTTCTGTGAGACACTCTGAAAGAATTTGTCCATTTCTGTTCGTAGAATCGGCGCCAAATTGAGTATTTCTAGCGTTAAAATCGCCAAGAATTATTGTATGTGGATTAAGTGAAACAAATTGAAATAAATTATCTGGAAAAGTTTCACCTGGAGGGTGGTACAAACTAATAATTGTAACTAAAATATTATTTATCGTAACTTTCGAAGCTACACACCCTTAATTTGAAAATTGATCTGGAAGTTTGAACTGTATTGAATGTTATTAATGAATTATGTACTATTAGCGCAGCACCTCGAATAGGTCCTAACGTACTATTGCGCTGATATGTATAATAATTTGTGAGTTTAACATCGTGTTTCAACTTTGTTTCCGTTATTGAAAGTACGGAAATGTTATGCTCTATCAAAAGTGCTCTCAAAAGATGACGTTTGCGACGAAGGCCGCAAGCGTTGATAGTTCCCAACGTAAAGTTCATTTCGTTCCGTATGCCGTTGACTAACGTATACGCGGTTAGTAAAGTCCCTCGATCGGCAGATAGGATGGACGGTTCGAAAGGAGGGACAGCAATCCTTATAAAAAAAGGGAATCGAGCATGGAGAACTTTGAAAAATCGAGGATACAAATGTAGAATCCACAGGAATAAGAATTGAGATAGAAGGGAGGCCGACAAATATATACTCAATATATAAATCTCCACTTAAGGAAATGAAATAAGAGGATATTGAGAAGATATTCAGAAGTGAAGTACCAACGATAGCAGCGGGGGACATCAACGCTAAACACACAGACTGGAACTGCAGAGTATCGAACACAAGCGGAAAGATACTCTCAGAAATAATAGAAAAACATGACATAATCCTAGCAGCACCGGAAGGACACATACACACATCAGTTCAAATTCTGGAGCCACGGATATATTGGACATAGCTCTGATGAAAAATATCAGATGGAACTTCGAAATAGAAAGCAGGATGGATCTATCTTCAGACCACTGCCCAGTAATATTAGAACTGGAATCAACAATAAACAGAGAGAACACAACAAGAAAAGTATCAAACTGGAAAAGCTTCAAAGAAAACATCGAAGCTAAAACCTTAATAATAAATGATCATCAACAGCTAGAAGAGGCAATACTCGATCTGGAAAGGAGAATCAAAACAGCAGAAGAAAAAAGCACCAAAATAATTACAATGAACTCGAAGAATGACATACTACAACACATAAGAATACTACTAGCAGAGAAGAAAATAAATAAGAAAAAATACATCAGAACTATGCATCCAGAGGACAAGCGTAAACTCAATTCGCCAACCAACGAGATTGAAAACGAATTAAGGGAATAAAGCAATGAAAAATGGAATGAAGAAATGGAGGCCCTGAAAACGGAAGACAAATCAATATGGCAGATAGCCAAAGCCATATCGGGGAAAACAAAGAGAAGAAACATTCCGTTCATAACTCTAGGAACAGAAAAAGCGATAACAGACGCAAAAAAAGTAGAAACCTTCGCAAAAATGCTTGAAGATCAATTCAAACATACGAAGGCGACGACGACGATGAAACCAATTCAAACATAGATCGAATCGAAAGAAAAAGGGAAGAGGAAGAAGAAAACGAAGACGAAATAGAAGAAATAACACAAGAAAAAGTACAAGAAAATATCAAGTCTCTGAAAACACGAAAAGCACCAGGAAGAGATGGAATAACGAATAACTCACTAAAGAACCTACCAATGGAAATAGTGAAAGAAATAGCGAACATAGAAAATGCGGTAATGAAACTCGAATATTACCCGAAGATATGGAAAAAATCAGAAACGATATTGATACATAAGAACGGAAAACCAATAAATGAGGCGAGAAGCTACCGACCTATCAATCTCCTATCAGGAATCAGAAAACTGATAGAGAAATCGATACACAGAAGAGTGAAAGAACATGCAGAACAAAATAGAATTATTTCGAAACACCAATTTGGATTCAGGACAGAGCACACAACAAAATATCAGTTAGCGAGGCTAACAGAAGATATCAAGGAAAAATTGAATTTATCAACACCGACCGGAGCAATTTTCCTTGATATATAAAAAGAATTCGACAGAGTTTGGCACCAAGGACTCATATACAAGATGAAGAAAAATCAATTTTCGAGGAAAATTGTGAACACAATCATGTCGTACCTAGAAGACCGAAGTACAAGGTCAAAATAGGAAACAAAAAATCAGAAGAAAGACAAATAAAAGCTGGAGTACCCCAAGGATCGGTGCTGGGGCCACTTTTTTTCAACATATACACATCGGACACACCGAAGCTGAAGAATTGCAGAATAGCGCAATTCGCTGACGACACGGCAATATACATTTCAAACAGGAGTAGAATAAAAATCCACAGAGGACTACAGGAATACATGCATACACTGGAGATGTACTACAAGAAGTGGAAAATCAAAATAAACGCAACAAAAACAGTCGGAGTGTATTTTGATCACAAGAGAAGAAGTTGTGCAAAACTACCGGAAATGATAGAAATAGCAGAGCAACAAATCAAATGGCAAAAAAAAGCTAAACACTTAGATGAAATACTCGACGAACACCTAATCTTCAACAGACAAATTGAAGAAAACAGAAAAAAGGCAAGAATGATGTAGGGAAAACTATATCCTCTGCTGCACAACGAAAATAAACTATCATTAGAAAACAAGGGAACGATAATCAAAGTCATAATAACTCCAGCTATAACATACGCTGGAGAGATATGAAAACACAAATGAAAATTACATAAAGGAAGCCTTACAAAGAACAATGAACAGAATAATCAGGACGAAAATCGCTGCCCCCTGATATATGGCAAATGAACAGATAATGAAAGAAATGAAAATGGAAACAATAGAACAAAAGATCAATAAACAAACAGACAAAATGTTGGAAAAAATGAGACAACACGAGAACGAAGAAGTCAACAGAGTAACGGAAATCAAAATCAGAAAAACAGATAAAAGACCATCCCTAATGCAATGGAAACGAGAAATAGAACAAGAGGTAGAACAAACATGCAAACGGAGCTCTTCGGAGCTCTCAACTTTAGCTGAATCCTCAGGAGAGGCTGGCGCTTCCAAGTCAGTAGTAGGCTAAGGTTAAAACTTCTCCCAAACGCAGAGGAAGAAAAGAGAAAACGAGATGAAGAGGCGTATGGAAGAAATTCCGGACCTCATCAAAATCAAAAGATCACAGCGATCGGCTCGAGGGAGATCGAAATACTACCGCCACAGTAGTTAACTACCGCTGAGCGGTTAAGAAAGGCGCGAGATGAAGCCGCGACTGTTTTGGCAATTAGTTCCCGTTTTTCAGGGAAGACGTTCGATAAGGTTTGGATGATGAACCTTTTCATAGCGTTCACTAGTGCGAAGTTCTCAACATTCTGTTCGTCGGTACTACTAGTCTCGTTGAGAACTTTCACTGGCGCTGCCTGTTTTGGCTCCGCCGGGGGAGCACGACGTTGGGGGCATTTTAAGTTTCAGGCAGGATGGTTGTTTTTGCAATTGGGACACTTGGGGTTTTGAAGATTGTGACAAACAGATTTTTTTTGTGAATTGCCTATGTGGGGCATGTAGGTTTTTCTCTAAATTCTGTTCTGTCATGCCCGGATTTTGAGCATGTCGAACAGTATTTTTGTATTGGGTTTGGGACTTTGGATGACTCTTCTTCGTGTTAACGTCCGTATAAACGAACGCGCTTCAGAAGTAGGCAGTCGATTGGTGTTTCAGAATGCGTAATTATTCTGATGAGGGTTGTTGGGCGGCTTGTGGCCATAGAGGTAATTCTCCAGCATTTTAAGATCTCGATGTTCTGCTGGTTAAGGCATTCTGAGATTTCGTCGATTGTATAATCGACAGGGACGGATTTGATAGCGCAAGAGTAATTTACTTTTTTGGGACGTTCCGTGGAACTTCTCCTGGCGGGCCCATTGAGGGGGCTGAAAGTTATGGTTGGATGACCAACTGTGGTTTGTAACGTTCTCTGGAACGTAATTGGGGCAGGAGTTTTGCACTCTACGAGTGCCGTTTGATTGAAATTGACCTTGAGGTTAATTAGGTCAAGAGATGTTGTTTTGAGAATTCTGTAGAATTCCCGCTGAGATTTCCTTTCGTTCGGTATGTTACGAATGACATAACGAAATATCGTAGGGCTTTCAACCGTCTGATCGCCCTTTGATGAGGACGATGAGTCTGAATTAATAGATGATAAAGAGACGTTAAGTGGAGATCTGTTGGGGAAGAAGGCTGTAGCCGAGGTTGGTTTACTGTTGCCAGGCATTTCTGCGTGTGCAGTAATGATAGAATTAGGTGAGTTGTTGGAATTATCAGAAGAAAAATGTTTTAGCAAGACAGTGCCGGTTGGTTTCTTTTTGGTTTTGCTTAGGGTAGTTAGTCCTAAAGCAGATGAATCGCTCTTCGGCGTCGATGAGCGTCGTGGGGGCGAAATCACAGGCTCTTAAGAAGCGGGTGGCTTTTTACGGCCACCCATCTGATCCTGAATCCCTGACTTCGAGAGGCTAAGTGCGAGTTGCAAAGGTCGAAGGAAATAATCCCTGTCTCAAATTATTTCCAGTCCAGAGGACTTTCTCAAGTCCTGCAGCTCAATTTACATTCGTTGTTCCGGAAGCAGAAAGCGAAGTGTTTGCCAGCGCGAAGAACACAGGCAGAGGCCACGCCTCCGGTAAGTCGATTCCTGTTTGGAGTTAATATTTGAGTGCAATTCTCCAGCCCCAACAAACTTCCAAAAAACACTTCAAAATCTAGTTGGGCATCCCACTATTTCTTTCAGCCCCCCTAACGGTCCCGCGAGAAGAAGTTCCGCGGAACAAACTAAAAAAATCAATTACTCTTGCGTAATTCGATCTGTACCAGTCGATTATACAATCGACGAAATTTCTGAATACCTTAACCAGAAGAACATTGAGTTCTTTAAATGCTGGAGAATCACCTCTATGGCTACCACCCGCCCTACACCCCTAATCAGAGTGATTACCCACTCTAAAACGTCTATTGACGCTCTACTTCTGAAGGGCGTCTGTTTATACGGACGCAGACATGAAGTGGAACCGTCTAAAGTTCCGACGCCGATACAAAAATACTGTTCAACATGTTCGAAATCCGGACATGACAGAACAGAATGTAGGGACAAACCTACTTGTGCCTCCTGCGGGAAAACGTACAAGAACACAGTCTGTCCTGAATTAAAAAACCCTACATGTCCCAATTGCAAAGGCGATCATCCCGCCTGGGACCTCAAATGCCCTAATCGGAGAATTCCTCCGGCGGAGCCACAACAGGCTGCTCCCGGCAAAGTCCTCAACGAAACTTCGGAGGAGGACGACGGAACTTCAGAAAACTTCGCCCGTGTTAACGCAATGATAAGGTTTATCCTTCAAACCTTATCAAACGTCTTCCCGGAAAAACGCGAATTAATCGCGAAAACGGTCGCTCATTCCTCTCGCGCTTTCTTAAACCGCACAACAGTAGTTAACTACTGTGGCGGTAGCATTTCAATCTCCCTCGAGCCGATCGAGGGACTTTACTAACCGCGTTATCGTAAGTCAGCGGCATACGGAACGCAATGAGCTTCACGGTGGGAACGATTAACGCTTGCGGACTTCGCCGCAAGCGTCATCTACTCAAAGCTCTTCTAACAGAGCACAATATTTCTATCCTTTCAATTACAGAAACTAAGTTGAAATTCGATCTAAAAATGTCTAATTATAATTCATATCAACGCAATAGTACGTTAGGAACTATTCGAGGTGCTGCGTTATTGATACATGATTGACTACATTCAATACAGTTCAAACTTCCAGATCAATTTTCAAATCTAGAGTGTGTAGCGTCCAAAGTTACAATAAATAATATTATAGTTACAATTATCAGTTTGTATCACCCTCCAGGTGAAACTTTTCCAGATAATTTATTTGAATTTGTTTCACTTAATCCACATACAATACTTCTTGGCGATCTTAACGCTAGAAATATTCAATTCGGCGACAATTCTACGAACAGAAATGGACAAATTCTCTCAGAGTGTCTTATAGAAAATAATCTATGGCGATGCCCTAATACAAATCCAACTTTTTTCAGTCATACTGGTATGTCCATTATTGATCATATTATTATAACGCCTGATCTCATCCAATATTTCGAAGAACCTTGTTTCATAGGTCAATGATTACTTCCGACCACCTTCCCTTACTGGTTCATTCTAATATTGCACAACCGCCAAAATTACCTCCTACTATTCTTACTTTAAAAGACTTTAAAAACACTGATTGGGAACAATTCCGTGCAATGATACTTCAAACGTTCCCACCTCCTCAGATCTTTCGTAAGACACATGAAATTGATCAAATTATCGAACAATTCTCAACTTCCGTATCGGAAACATATAACGCTTGCACCCCGGATAGGACAATCAATTTGAATCAAACACCGTTGCCTCCGTTCATAGTAAATTTGATAAAGAGCAAGAGATGTCTCTATCGCTTATTTCTTAGAAATAGAGACGCCGCAATAAAAACCGAAAATTAATCGTTTCAGAGAAGAAAAGTGGGCAGATATTACATCGAAACTCGACTTCAGAAACGGTAAAGAGTATTGGCGCCAATTTCATATACTGTCAGGAAATAGAAAGAAAAAAATAATTCATTTAAAATCACCGGAAAGCGATAATATCATATCGGAGCCTCAGGAAATTGCGAACATTTTCAAATAACATTTATCGAATATTTTCATAACACCGCGGAATCCGCGATTCGAAGCGAAACATTTCGCGACCGTCGAAAGAAACATCGCAAATTTCAGAGGCATTAATAACGTAATCGAACTGAACGGAGACAATATTTTTGATACTCGAATAGACGCGGAAATGGTAGCTGAAGCCGTACACTCAGGAAAAAACACGGCACCGGGCCGCGACGGATTATCTCGCGCGGTAATACGACAACTTCCTCAGGAATGTATTGAATTCCTGAGTAACATCTTCAATCGTTGTCTAGAAATCTGTTATTTTCCAAATGTATGGAAAGAAGCCACCACTATACTCATACCAAAACCCAACGGGGACCCTACCAATCCTGATAATTATAGACCAATTTCTTTACTGAATGTTATCGGTAAAGTTTTTGAGGAAATATTGCAGGGGCGGCTCAGGGACTTTCTTGAGTCAAATGATATCCTCTTCTTCAATTACACTCAGAATTAACTGTAGCTATTAACTCAGGTGAATGCGTTCTCGCGACATTTCTTGATATTCATAAGGCTTTTGATCAAGTCTGGCATGCTGGACTCGTTCAGAAACTTTTGAATATACGTTTACCTTTTCATTTCGTTAAATTAATCAATTCATTTCTCACAGAACGCACTATCAGAGTTAAAATAAGCGGTAGTTACTCTGAGCCCTTTTCTCCCCTAGCTGGCATTCCTCAAGGCTCAATCCTATCACCACTCCTCTATATTATATATACGCATGACATTCCAAATCCTGTCAATATAAATACAGACATTTCCCTTTTTGCAGACGACACGGCCCTTTGGACTACAGGCCGAACTACAGCAGTGTGCAGCAGAGGACTGCAAAGGCAACTGGATGCGTTCAGTACGTGGGCGAGTAAATGGAGAATTTCACCGAACCTAAGTAAAACGCAATCGATTCTTTTTCACAATTTTAAACAAAGTAAATCTCCAAAATTTACTTTGAGTAAATTTTGGAGATTTTGGAGTAAAAGAACGGACGTTCAACTGACGTTGTGGGGCGAAAACCTACAACTTCAGGATGAAATCGTTTACTTGGGTGTCACTTTTTCGAAATATCATTCATGGGAATCGGATAAAGAAAAGGTGTTCAGGAAGATTCGTGATAGAGCAAACTTACTTTACGGTCTTAAAGGTAGAATTCGAGGATGTAATCCTCAAACTCTACTTCACACATATAAGTCATTCATAAGGCCAATTGCCACTTACCGATGTTTGCTATATACCACACTTCCGAAACGCCTAGTGAGGATAATGGAAGCCTGCGAAAGAGCAATCATTCGTAGTATATTCAGACTCCACAAATTCTATCCTTCGATTCTTGTGCATAAAACCGCGAAAATTAATACGATATTTCAATTCATGGAAAAACTCCAAGCTCGTTACGCCTCACGTACACTACAAGGACCCAACCAGGACGCCCGGAACACTCTGTTGACACCTGGAGTTCAATGGGGACGTCAACTCTGCAGAAAACCAAAAAACAAAGTTCCTTTCCCGCCAGCTAGAATACTCCGCTCTTTAGAAGATCCTTCCGAAGAAGTCCTCGACCACCTAGAGGACATCCCACTAGTACTGCGGTAAAACGCGTAGTTTAGTTCAAAACAATGTTCCGTCAGCTGTTAAAAGTAAATAGAAAAAACGCGTAAGTTCGCGAATACCGTAGAGCGCGAAAAGCCAACAGTGAGCGAGTGAAGTGCGCAAAATCGCGAAACTTTTCAAATTCATATCGAAAGACTAATAATGAAAATTCTATTATTAAATGTATCTTTTATTTAATTAATTGATTGAATCATCAAATATACAGAATGAAATAATTATAAGAAATTTATGTACATTACGTGGGTAAAGTTTTCTGTGGTTTCTTTTACCATCAAATGTCAGATGAATTGAAAATCGGACATTTGACCAAATGGCACGTAATTATTAGAAATGAACAAAAGACGGCCCAGCCGTTTGAATCCCTGAAGTAAATATACAATAATAAATTTGCTCCTGATCTTTTGCAAAAACAATAGGAATTTAAATTCATACGGGTTGAAGAAGGTTGCAAAACTTATAGCCTCCCGCCCTTTCGATATATATTTACAAAAACAATGTATCCCCAAAACCAAAAAGATAAATAAACGTTTTATTCATTCATTCATACGGCCACCCGGCTTGGCGCTATAAGGCATTTGAGAAAACGTTAGATGCACGCGAGTATAAAGAGTACAATAATAATATATATATATATATATATATATATATATATATATATATATATATATATATATATATATATATATATATATATATATATATATACACTTCGTCGGCTGGGAGATGGAAAGAGAGATGGAAATTATGAAAAATCATGAAATTAGCTTTGAAATGAATGGGCGGTTCACGAAGTTCAGGACATTATAAGTCCCAAGCAGGGTGATTTCCCTTGCAATTGCGGCATGTGTGATTTTTAAATTTAGGGCAAGGAGAGTGCTTATGGGATTCGCCACAGGAGGCACAGATAAATTTTGACGTACATTCTTGACGATCTTGACCTGATTGAGAACATGTCGAGCAGTATTTTGGGATTGGTTAGGTTAGGTTAGGTTAGGAAGAAGAAAAATACATTGAACAATAAGATGATGAAATATTAACCCGGCGTCAGCCTGATAGAAAATAGGTACAACAACTGCATGGTGGGTCATAATTACCCGGATTTTAAACGTTCTAAAAGTTCTTGAATTATAATAGTTTGGAGATAAAATTGAAAATATTAAGTTTAATGAAGATCTTTTTTATGTATTTGAGAAATCAATATGAAATTCACAACAAAACATTCAACTTCTAGAAACCTACTTATAAAGAAACATCCCGACATTCCAAGTAACCATATCATCGAAGCAAATACAACTCTGTATAAAATGGAATCGTAATTGTGACATACTCAAACAATAATTTTTTATTCCAGTGCCGTCTCAAGTCCAAAGATCGCTCAGATTTTGTCGACCTGATCTCTGTACTCCAACTATGAACAGAAGCCCAAAGAATGCCATCAGTTCAATATGATCACATTCTTTCATGTAGCTGTTTTTGTAGGGTCTTGACAGTCTGCTATCTTTACTCTGAGTCGCGAATTTGTAAAACTGAGAATAGCGTCCAACATTTCACTGTCGAAAAAAATGTTCCAGCACTCCTTTTCAGATTATGTACATTTAGCTACATACTGAACTCTGGGCGCAAAATTAATGATATTTTCTGATCGGATGCGAACATTTTGTCTAAAAGGTTGTTTGCGCCATATTGTATCATCTTTACCAGAATAAGTTGACATCAGTAACTCATGATCCGATGTTTCTGCATCCGATGAATTGTGCTGATTAGATCTACGCACGGAGGAATACATTTGTCGTTGGATACCACTCAAAGGTATACTATCGTCATCATCATTGTCTGATGCCTCTTGCTCGGTATGACTCTGTTGAGAATGTGATCATCATTCTCGTTTTTAAAGAATTTTATCCTTCTTCTGATTGGCTTTCTTCTCATATTGACAGTTTCGCGTTCCTCTTTATCCATTATTCAAATATAACATAAAAATAACAAAATATAATGGAATACGTAATGACGACACAAATAAATAAACGAAATAATCAAATAATGCACTCAACGTAATTGGCACGAAATGGTATCATCGAGTGTAGGTATATTGGGTACCTTGATATTTACCTTTTTGTTGTTTGACCGCGTCTATCTTCCTGTGTAGGCTCACACCGTCTAAGATGACATAAGAAAGGAGAAAAGCGGAGCAGTAACTACAGCTACTGAGAAGTGTGGTAACGTTACACTATTAATATCTCAAATACCCGCATTTAAAAACATCATGGGTCCATGACCCAACCTAGCAGATGCCGGGAAATGCCTTCTTTTTGTACGAGTATCTTTGTAAAATTGCACCAATTGATTTAGCATCTGAAGGAGTTATACTTCCAAACGGGTCATGAGTATTTGTTTGATATGCGAGAAACAAAATTGAATATAGTTTTACTATTTTTTTTTACTTATTTAGGTAATATTTGAAAATTTTAATATTCAAAGTGCTCAACCTAAAATGTACTTGAATAATGAGTAATTGATAGAGAGGATAGAAATTTAATATAGGTACAATATTGGAAAAGTATATCTGATTTCCGTTTTTCAAATTTTTAGTTGTTCTTCGACTTAGTTATACACTTCAAAGTTTGAAGGAAATAAAATATGAATGGTTTTGTACTGAACGAGTTTTTATAAAAACTAGTGAATACGTTACCTTTTGTGTCGAAGTTATTCCTTAGACTTGAAGTTGTTTCAGATGACTTTGGTGTTACAAAAGAAGAGATCTCAAATGAGTCATCTTCAGTAGTGCCATTATTATCTGGTAGATACTCGCTCTCAGAAGATTCGTTTTCTTGAAAATATATTTCATTTAACTTCAACTTATATATAATTTACTTGCCTATACTTACTTTGGTCTGAATTGTCAACTTCAGTTTCTGCGTCATTATTTTCGACTTCTATGAAATTATTTTTTCTTCACTATAATCAAATGAATTTGACCGTTCAATTGCAATAATCTGCTCCTCCCGATTCGTACCTTTGGTAGATTCATATTTCGGAAGACATAACAACTCGTGCTTCACAGCCAGTTGAACAATTTTTGCTGCTCTTGAAGTCATCTCCTTCTATTAGCGCTAGAAAACAAGTTCTAAAAAAATGCAAGGGAGCATTTTTTTATGACATTGGTAACGTTTGTTCTAAGGTCGTAAACGATTTAGTTGAAAGGGTTCAGATAATGATTTGAAGTTTAAAGGGTACATATCGGAAATATTCAACAGTAACGGGTCGCAGTAAATTTCTGATGCGACTACTATAAAAATTCGCATTTTTAACGAAAAAATTATTTGCAACCATTCCTTATTTGCATTATAAGTTTGTGGTTATGTTTCTATTCGACTTTTTGAAGAACTATTGCAATGTCAATGTCAATTGTCAAATGGACATTCCAAGATATGTTTTGTTTGAAATGAAAATAATTCTCAAATAAATATTAATTATATGCCTATATAAACCTTATTTTCAGAATTAATATAATGCATCTTTAGGCTAATTGAGGTAATTCATTATTTTCATTCATTACTTTTGACAAAGTTGTGATATACAACAAAGTTTTTAACATGGAAAATAGTTATTGGTAAAAACATAAAAATTACTTATATATTCCTATATCTTTATTATCAATAATGAATAATATAATATATAAAATGTCTGCTCTAAATATATACATAATGTCAGTGAAATATGATTTTTGAATTGATACTTTCTATAACATGTAATTCTACTGGATTCCAACAGCTGTTGCATTTTCATTTGATTTGTTCCAAGATTGAATCAGAATATGTTACTTGAGCTCAATGAATGGTGGGAATCCTGACGATCTGTATCTTTGTCTGCATTCATTCTGTAAAAAAAGATGAACCATATAGCATATTTGAAACATATTTATATATATTGAAATACATTATTATCAAGTTATTCATTTTTCTATTTTCATCTTAAATACTTATAATTTGATTTATTTATCATTTCACACATATAAATTCACTTATAATCAGTAAAATAAAAATAATCCTGATTTATTGGCTGCTCAATATGTTGAGTGTGATTCATACTGCAAAACAGCATTTGGAGTTACTTTTACATAATGAATGTTTGAACAAAGGACAGATTCTCCAGAAATTATATACTAAATATTAATCCTGTTCATGAAAGATCATGACATATTCATTAAATTGAATCTTCAATATATTTATTTGATTACAGAATAATTCGAAGGAAATCAATTCATTGTAAATATAAAATTTGTGGCTTGGTTTCATTATACGTACTTTGTATTGTTGTAACCCTTCCTCCTTTCTAAGGTAATTCAAGGCAGTAAAAGCATAAATTACATATTTGTGTCCACCAGGAACGCTTCAAATTCATTCTCATTATGTTTACTTATACCCAATAGTTCTGAACATCCTTTCTTCAAAGCTCCTTGGGGTAGTTGGAAAGTCAGCACAGTTAAATAGGTCGAGGTAAACCATGTAACCCTGTAGAATGTCAACATAACAGGTTAAGCTACTCTTTTCTATAACAAAATAGAAATATACATTATAAGGGCTGTTTCAATTTGTAGATCAATATATATACATATAAATCAACATGAATTTAGAATTGAAAGGGAATATGTTGAATATTACACATTTTGTAAATTGAAGTTAAATCCTACAGTAAAACTACTGGTTGGGTATTTGTGCTATGAAATAGGCTTTACTAAACAATATTCAATAATTTGAGCCCAGAATCTATGTAGCATTGTCCAGGTATTCATGAAAATAGAAATATCTAAGTAATTTTTATCATTGAATTTGTTAGTCCAAATTATTGTACATACTTTGATTCAGTAATCCTTTGGCAATTGCAATTAGCTATATATGGATTCAATGTAACGAAAAATTGCTCATTCTCGTCCACCAGACCAGTTTAAATAGTTGAATGGCTATAGAAAAACATGAAAACCTGTAATCCTTCAATGAATATATTTAGATACGGGTGACCGGGGCTGAAAGTTCCGATTCTCAAATAACATGGAACTAAATGATGAAAATGATTAATTTTATTTTTTATATTTATATCTTTCAAATTATCATGATCGGCATCTGTAATAGTATAGTAATTTTAGTCAATATATCAGTAGTTTTATTCTTACAGGCATATTTTCGCAAAATTTCGGAAGGGAACATTCAACCAAACGAGTGCGTGGGGCAAATTGTGCCGCTTAGAAAATATAAATGAAATATGAGAATAATAAAGGTATCTTTCGAATAAAACAGTTATTTTGAAATTAACATATTTATTATGTGTTCGTGCAATGGTATAAACCATAAAGAAAAAACCAAATCATAGTTACATATAGATAAACATAAACATTACTCCAGACTAACGTTTCATTAATAAGTGTAATGACAAGTGAGATCACAATTTTAATTCTAATTAAATAACACAAGAAAACCTATAAAACTAACTTTGGAAACTTTTATTCTTATTCATCATTCAATTCTTCGTCTGACTCACAATTGGGGCATACATAAGTAATACCAGCATCATTTATACATTTAACATGTGCCCAATTTTTACATATTATACATTCCATCCATTGTTCTCTTGGAAGAGAATTTGACTATGAATCACAACAAACTGTGCAGTTACATTCCAGATCCTCGTTACTATCACTGTCGCTTTCTTGTAATACTCTTCGCTCAGCTTTTTCTCGAGCTTTTTCCTTTATTTTTCTTTTGGCATTACCATTTTCTTTATTATTGTTGTTTTCTTTTCCCTTGTTAGTAATGTCTCCGTTCTTCTTTGCTTTCTTCTTTGCATGTTCTTCAGCTGATCCATTTTTTTCTGACGTGTCAGTCAAAACAGCTGTCTTTCTTATACGTCGCTTTGTAGCCGTCTGCAATCTTCGTGGTGCCTTTAGTAAAGGTTTTACAATTTCAGGGTTAAACACATCTGAAGCATTCATCTTTTCTGGTGTTGATTGAAGCTCTTGTCCACTATTAATAGTCAAAGTGGCAACCTCAGAGACATCACCCTGATCTATTGCCGATTGCTGAGGTTGTTCACCAATCCGAACGGATGTTGAAGTGGCTATGGTTACGGGATCCGGCTGCACATTATTCTGAAGTGATATTTGAACATTGGATGGCCCTGGCTGGTCAACTATTTCAAACGGAACTTATTTGCTCGATGCCTGGAGGGGTTCCTCATTGGACATAGCTTGGGACGAAGTTGCTGGTAACAGTGGCCGACCTGTCACGAAAGATGGTGCATAATCCTCCTCTGTAAATACGTCAGGATTGACGGAACATATTCCGGACTTTTCAAAAGCGTTCATAATAGTTACAGGGGTTGCTGCTGAAGGCCATGCTGATTCAACAATTCCGGGAATTTCATAAATTTACACTGTTTTTCCCGGGTGATTTTGCAGCCAGTTGTCTTGAGCTTTACTACAATATGATTTAAGAGGCCCATTTATGCCCACATCTAGTGGCTGTAGCCTATGTATGCAGTGAGGTGGGAATGACAGCATTATTATTGAGTTTGCTTTAGCTTTCTCTACTACGTTGATGTCTATGTGAAACGGCATTTGCTGCTGACTCGACAGTTACTAAAGTTCCATGCTCAGCAGAAACTATAGCACCAACCTGTTTTGTACGTTTTTGAGCTACTATCTTCTTGGGTTTTAATACAGTCGTGACTCCAGTTTCGTCCAAGTTCCATATTCTTGAAGGTGGTAATTTATATTTGAGTAGAATATCGCCGAGCTTAGTGAAAAATTCAAGTATTTTTGTTAAATGCAAATGCACGTCCTGCACTGGTCGCTTCTGGTGTTCGTATGGACAATATGGAGTTTCTTTTTATGAACCCAGTGAACCAATCCTCCCCAGCTTCTCCTTTCTTGTGCCATGTAGGGAGAATGTTCCCCAAAGAAAATTTAACTGCACATTTATACGCGAGTTTTCGCACCTCGCTTGGCAGCAAACCGAAGTATATTGATGAACACCTCAAAATGTATCTTACTACCCAGGTAGCAAGCTGACTGAAAATGACGTCTTATTAGGGTAAGTTTTCGGTCAATTTTGGTCAGTGACGTTATTTGACCGCCGAATGACGTCTTTTTAACGTCAGATGACTGACGTTCATAGGATGACAGCAGATGACGTCAGCGCAACGTACTATTTTCGTCAATTTATGACCGTTAATTTTTTGAGAAACGACAAATATTCTTTTCACTTAGATAAAAGTAGCCTTCACACATTTGAACAATAATATTCATCCATGCAATTGTTAACACGAAAATTGTATTATAGTTAAGGTTATTAGTTGTCAATTGTTCTGTGGACTCATATTTATGTTCTGCGTCTGCGTTGTTTTGCATTCAACGTATAAAGATGGACGAGTTGTGTTTGTGTTATAATATGTTTTGAAATATCTGATAAGAATTCGGGTGGACATCGAAATGGTCTGGGGCTCGAAATGTGGCATCGATCTTCCAAGAAATTGACCTACTATATGAATGCAATAAACTCTGCGGAAAAAACAGATGTAATATGGATAGTAATAGAAACCAGATGTCAACGAAATACCACTTCGAATAGTGCTACATCGTTATGCATAAGAGTCAAATTCAAATCTTGAATAAATTCTCCTTTAAACGAAAAAAGGTAAAATAATTAGATACATGTAATGCAAAATCGGGAGAAATACTAAGAATATTCGCGTCATTTCAAGAATTCAAAGTAAACTAAACCTAACCTAACCCAACCTTATAGTTATCGATGTCGCGGATATTCGAAACAATTACCATAAAATAGATACATGTTGCCTTAAGTTTTTATTTCGAAGATGCAAATTATTAACAATATTTTTTTAAGATATGCTATAATTTTCAGAGGAATAGTTTCACGTTCTTCGAGAATAAATAATACAGAACATGCAATAAAGAACAGCCAGTACTTCAACAGGCAATACTCAAGTGTCATCACGAGCGAATAATGAATATATAACAACAGGTAAAACTTCTCACATCAAAATGTACCTAAATGTTATTTGTATATTAAGACAGTCTTAGGTTACATTAAAAAAAATTTCAGTTTTTCAAGTCGGAGTGATTCTATTACTGATATAAATTAAAGAACAAAAGGACATCTCTGGGTATTCTAGCTGATCTTAATATTGGAACTGAAGAAAAAGTTTGTGTTTTTGAAAGTTGTTCAAATGACATTGAAAAATTTAGTTTGTTATAATAGGTGAGTCATAACATATTTGGTTTGAAAGCTAAATTTTTAATCAATAATTTGTTTCAAATGAAATAAAACTAATCTTTTAAATATAATTTTTCAAATAAATGTTTAGTGATAATAATTGATTTACCTGAATTATGGAACCCCTACAATATAGGCTCTGAAAAATAGACGTCTTTACGACGTCTATTTTTCTCTACTTAGTGACGTCTTTTTAACGTTGTTTAATGACGTCTTTTGAATGGCTCAAAATGACGTCTTGAGACTGTGACATTTCGACGTCACTGCATGGTCAGTGAGACGTCTCTGTCGACGTCTTTTCCGACAATATATGACGTCATATTACCGTCAGTCTGCTACCTGGGTAGCCCTTTTTCCTGTTCCGTAGTTATAACTGATCTGCTTTTGTAACCTGCATTGGGATCTTCACCAGCTCTCATTTTTCTTAACAAATCGATGTAACGTCATGTGGCAAACTTCCAGTTCTCTGGCGACCGTTTTTATTTTTCTTCCATCTTGTATGAGAGCATTGGCACCTTGGCGTAATAACGATATGGAAGTTTTACCCCTCTCAGTTTTTCGTTTGTAGTTACGTACCATCCTTGAAAAAGAAAGAGACTAATAAAATACGAGAGGGGGTAAGTTGTTCAGGGGAACAACCAGCTCCATTAGAAAGGAATTTGTAGCCCCAAAGTAGGTTTTTGTATAAAAACTGTCACACAAGCAAATTAACGAAATCAATTGAAAAAACATTCAAACAATAAGATATCTAACTAATGCCTTTTTCAAATAGGTAAGACACACATAAACCGGTCAATAATAAAAAAGAATAGCTAAAAAATATTAAATACCAAAAAATTTACTCACGCGGTGTTCTCATGCCCGGTGCACACAGCCACTCGTCCGCCGCTCTCGGTACAACTAAGATGGTCGCCGGCGCGGCGTTTCACCTTATGCTTCAACTTCGCACCTTGTGTGTATCTATCTATATATATATATATATATATATATATATATATATATATATATATATATATATATATATATATATATATATATATATATATATATATATATATATATATATATATATATATATATATATATATATATATATATATATATATTTATATATATATATATATAAAAACGGCGCGGCGTTTCACCTTATGCTTCAACTTCGCACCTTGTGTGTATCTATCTATCTATCTATCTATATATATATATATATATATATATATATATATATATATTTTTTTTCATATATATATATATATATATATATATATATAGGTTTTCCTATCATTGTTGCGTCCTTACATAATCCAACCTTACTGCGTTCCAGAGAAAGCAAAGATATAGTTCAATATACTCTGCGTATATTGAAAGAACTCGTGTGTTTTAGTTCAGTGAAGTATCTAATTTACAAAAAACTAATCTTGCTGCGTCCTTTCAAAGGGAATGTTATTACGTCCGCCTGCATGTATATTATACAATACTGCTTCCGGCGCAGTTGCCGGATTGTTTCGTTATTATTCAAATTGAATCGAAGAAATATTCAAGTATAGAAACCAATAAAATCAGGGTTATAACTTATTTCGAATTGATCAGTGAAGTATTAAATCATCGATGAACAAGAGATGTTAAATATACAGATTAGCAAAGAGAAGCAAAGGATAAATATGAAAATTTAATAATTTTGCCTGGATAATTGTGATATCATATTTTGAGAATGGATTAAGGATTTTGTTATAACCCTAATGGAAATAAATGATTGCACCTATATAGGGTGACCCAGGAACCAAATCGTATGAAAAAATATGATAATAGCAATGAATTTTGAAAATTTGTCAGTATACCATAGCCGACGGGGCAGATCCACTAATATAGTTGAAAAATAATTACACTTCCGATTATACCAGAATTGGGTGCAAATTGTTCATTTGATATTTAATCTGGGACAAGAAATAAGCTGTATTTCACCTAGACTTAATATCCGAGTTTAAATTTCAAGAATGACGTTTGCGGAATGGTAGAAATAATGTTTCCTATAATGAGAGCATTTTATTTATTGGCGAATGTAGTATTTCTATTTGCGAAAGGGTGGATGAAAGGCTATTAAATCGTTTTTGTAAATAATGATACTTATTCCAAACTCGAAGCAAAAATTCAATAGAGATAACGTTCGAATTTTTGTTTTTTGAAACGGAACCTTATTAATTTCAGAAGTTCATTTTATTCGCAATAAAATAAAATCATAATTTGTTATAGGGTTCCATAAGTACCTTCAAAATGTTTACATTTCAAAATATAGGCGAATGAAAAAAATATAGGCGTATGAGAATTTTGAATCATATGAACCAGTTGCCAGGATAGCCTATAATTAATTAACCACATTAATTATAATGTAATTAATATGGATAATGATGTTTCATGGTTATAATTGTTACATTTATATTATTGATGCAATTAACCATAACATATAGCGCATGTGTAATATGTCCCGAAATGGCAATTTCAGTGTTCTCGTTGTTGTTAACAGCAGGTAAGTTTTTTCCAAGTATGCTACAACACACTGAAATTTTTGGAATTTTCAAGAATATATGTAATACATTATGGTATGTATTATATATTACGATATATTGTCAAATTGTCCGTAAATCAAGACTGTCCAACTGGCAGCGGAATGATTTTCAAACGCCTTGCTTGTAAAAAACGCTTAAAATATAAATCTATAAATATGGCCCGCAACCAAAAAACGTTTGATTTATGGATCTTTAGGCCTAACAAGTTGGACACCCCTGACATAAATAATCAACAAGAATTTTCTTAATTTGACCAATTTAAGCACCCCAGTATTAATGATAAATACTAAGTCTGTGTTAGAGTTGAGTGACATCATGATAATCACAGTCTATAGCCATGTACCTACCTAGATATGTTCAAACTTAAATTTTTCAATAAAGTTTTCGTTTGCAAACTACTCGACAATAGTTCAAAAGGTAAATATTTCAGAAATTAACAACTTCATTTTAATAGATTAATAAGATGTTTTGAAATTTATAAGTTTTTCTTCGGAAAAAACAGAACTTCGACCTTTAATTCAATATAATTTCCACTTCGATTCTCTGATCATAAAAATAGTATTTTTATCAATAAACGAACGTTCTCTCATAAGGATAGCCTATTCATATCAAACGTCATTTCAGACGTTGAAACTTGAATATTTCAAGAACGGTTGAACTAAGTTATTGTATATAACACGAAGTCCATTTGAAATATAGTTCTAAATGTAACTATGGCATAATATACGCGATTTGATGTTCAAACTAACCAAGAGTCATTAAGTTTTAACTATTTTAGCTAATCTGTCCCAGTCGACGTTGGTTTACTGCCAAACTTTCGAAATTCTCATACTCATTGTTTTTTATATAAATATCGATTTGGTTTCCAGTAGGCACCCTCAATATGAAGAAATCATTATTATCATTTTGAATATGTGATATCAACTGAATATTTGCCAATATAAATTTGAGAGTAATAAGATAATTCCAAAATGTTAAAAATATTTTTTTGTTCCACTTTCTCATTGAAAGTAGTTCAGATGACCCTATAAAACTCATTTCTCATTTGAACTGTGCCACAGGAAATGGAATAAAAGATAATGTTTTCAAAATAGATTTAATTGCTTTATTAGAACTACTTCTTCTAAAAAAATAAAATGAAATTTTTCATAAAAAATCAGTGAGCACTAACTGTCTAAATAATCAACAAAAAAAATATGAGATCTGCAAAAACGAAGTTTTAGTGAACAGATGTTTGAAATTTTTCAATAAGCATATAGGATAATGATTGTTAAATTTATTTATTTATTCTCTCTATAAATTTTATAAATAAAAGAATTAGTATCCTATATGTTCATAATAAATATCGAATTAAAATCAATAATAGGTAGTGAAAATATGAACAAAAGCTTCGTTATATTTTCAAATGCCAAGACAATCTTATTGTTTTTTCTTGTATTCATTCTGAATAAAAACTTTCATTTTAGCCCAATCCTTGTTTTCTGGATAATTCCTTTTGAGTTCATCACACTCTAACTTTGCTCTTGAAAATATGCTATAGCGATGTTTTTTTCTCATTGGTCCACTGTACTAGAATTATCTTTTTATTGACGATATCACTAAAATTCTTGACATCTGTGCTAATTGATGCAATTGCATTATCAAAACCTGCGCACCTTTCTTCTATATATTGTCAGTCTTCAAAATCACTTTCGTCACTTTTCTCGTCACATCGCAACAAGTTTTCTTCCATGTTAATGTCAATTTCATACAATGACTTACCTTTGAATTTGTCAGCAGGACCTTTTTCCATTATCAATAAAAACTTCAATATTTTGCTGTTTAGTAAACATCGTCAAAAAAAATTAGAATTTTTCTGTTTATTGTAGATATATCCTTTCAGTTTTTTGAAATTCCGGCAATTCTTGGATGATTTTCGTCTTCGACAAAAGTGCAGCTCAAATTTGTCAATTTTAGTTTTGCTCTCGATCAGAAAGAAATCAATAGCAGGGGTGTTTGTGCACTCGCACTGGGAGCGAAAAGAAGAAAATATATTGAGCAATGTGTTTTGGAAATTAATGACAACATTTTCTCTTCAAATGCGTTTCTCTTTTTTATTATCAAGTCTTACTTGGATACTGTGATATTTTTGTTAAAATTCTGTAGAACGAATTTCTCAACACATTCAAATCATCCGAAATTATTGAATAAAATTTCAAATAGTTTCGTTTGTCCTGTGTCATTTCAAATTTTAAAACAGCCTCATATTTTCTTTTGGCGCTAGAATTCACCACTAGAACTTCCTAACATAAATACCTACGAAAATATGTAAGTCATATTCCTCATATTTCCAATACAAATAATAAAACTCACCTGAGTTCATTATTACAGAAGAATTTCTCCGGTAATTCACGACTTTTATTCACAATATTGGATGTGATATATATGTGGTCGATATATCAAGAGATAATTTGCGGCGAGACAAAATACATCAAAGTATGTAGGAAATTATTCGACAAAAGGCGCCAGATCGTTGTTGCCATATTTCAGGACGCAATAATATATGTTTATTATAATTATCAGCAGAGAATATATCATTAGGTGAATATTTTTGGAGACCCCTACAGGAAAGACATCGAACTTCTATATACGCTCTTCTTTCGAAAATAAGATATTACTGCGCCCGACCCTGCATTTCATAAGTGCAGATAACACGAAAATGCTCGAACAAAATAACATCAGAGCTCGAATTTCATGTTATTCATAAAACATATCGTCTTTCTACATCAAATAATCCGAAATTTACACCCAGGAATGATGAAAACAACGTTTGACTTTATTGCGTCCAATATACGGACGCAGCATTGTTCAGGACGCAGTAGTGTATGGTATCAAGCCTTCATACGCAACAAAGTTAGCTCTTCATATATATATATATATATATATATATATATATATATATATATATATATATATATATATATATATATATATATTTTATATATATATATATAAATTTTTATATATATATATATATATATATATAAAAATTTGTTTTTCATGAACAGTTTTTCATCACAACATGAAACGAAACATATACAATTAGTTGTCATCGAACCAATAGGAGCATGAGCTTTTCACATTGACGTGGCGAGCATGAAAAAAATTAATTTTAATGAATTATAAGAACTCTCACATTGAGACAATAATTTTCAGATAATTTTATCGCAATTTGTACCTACTTTCACGAAAAAGTAAGAAAATTTCATATCCAAAATGTAGGTTTTTTGAAACTCACACTATTGATCGACATGTTATTTTCAGCATTCATGGAAATTTCTCCTTCTTCTTTTGGCACATTGGGCTCTGAGTCTAGTAATTCGATCGTATTTGCCATAATCCCACTTGATATCCCATATTGCATTGTGTTTAACTTTTTTCAATGTCTGTGTCGCAATAAAAAAAAAATTAATTTAGTAACAATTAAAATAATGGCTTACGCTACATAATGTATCCGCCCCATGAGCTTTTCCCATCCTTTTTCCATAAGTCACAGTCTAGTTATTGGCACTTCGCCAGGAACAGCTAGGCAGAGGAGATATGGGGGATAGAGGTCTTTAGCAGAACTATTGTCCTTTCATTTTATTTTTTGTGGTATCCATAGTTTCAACAATGACGAGATTAATTTGATATCGAAAATCTATAATTATATAGTATATTATTAAAAATTTTAGGGATTGTCAAATAACGACGGGCATTTGTTATTTCTATTGAGATGACAATCAACAATAGTCGTTACGTGAACATAACTAAGTCCAGCTTTTTTTCTGTTAAAGTTAGAAATTCAACCAAAAGAACTCTTTTAACAAAAACTCTAGCTCACTACGACGTCTCCAATAATTTCTTCGATAATAGACTTCGACTAAGATTTTACCATTTTACTTATAATACAAGGAGTGAATGGACAAATACTTGGGTGATAGTAGTTCAGCCCGAGTAGTATTCCCTATAGAGTATACACCATCTTTATCATAACACCAGTACTATTCACTTATTAGATAATTAAAATATAGTGAAGCTATACTTATTCAGATATCTACGGCAGATATCTTCTGTTTAAACAGAATTGCTATACGCTAACTGAATCTTTTGTTGTACTTCATTCGAGTTTTTTAATGAAAAAACATTTTCGAAGTGAAACTTATACTTTCCATATATTTTCAACACTTTCCGTTAGTGTTTTTTCAGAACAGAGAATATTCTAAAATATAATGTTTTTTTAGTATGTTGGTGAGAAATCAATTCCAGAAATTGTGAATACATTTTTTCACTGATAAAAACGTCTGAACTACTAAGACTATATATACCACCTGAAAAAATTGCCTTTTGAGATGAACACATCATATTTATGCTCATTCACCTATTTATTAGAAGCCTACTTAACGTAAATGTCCCCCACGTAAATGTATCTGGCTCCGTTCTTCTTGATTAAGATTTGTCCTAACTAGCAAATATGTAACCTTTCATAAGTAATATTATACTATCTGATGTTTACTGAGATAAATTGTCCCAATTTCTGATTTAGGATATTTCGTCTTCGAATTGATATGCAAAATGATGATACAGATTATTATATTCCGAAGAGTCATTTACCTTCTCGAATAAAGAAAATTGTTATGTGTATTTTCAGCTTGAATATTGAAAGCCCAAATAAATAACGGAAAATATATTTTCTTGAAAAAGCCATCCGAATCATTATTATTCGTTAATATATAGTATGTACTATTGTTACTGATATGAATGCTGTATGTGTTTCTATGATATGATGAAAAATACAATAGATCATTTGATGCTGAAATGTATGAATAACAGCATGAGAGAACGTATCGCCAGCACGAAAAAAGAAAGAAAATATTGGGCGTGCAGAAGATCATTCTCTGGTGTATTTTGTAAATGTTCATTGGAATACTTCACAAGGATAAACTCCCAGTAGTTATATATAGGCTATATTTTTCTGTTCAGATTTGCAGAATACTTGGAGGAGTCTAAAGAAACAAGTTCTCCGATAGGTGTTTTTCCCGATCGTAAAACAAATTTAATTAAAGATCTGTAAAATCATATTTCACTAGACAGCCTATTATTCTAGAAGACCTATTTCTGCTTCTCATAACAATCGCGACCCCACATAAAATTCTTTTTTTCCAAGATATCTGTGTTCATTTGCTTTCTTATATTTGATATGATTAATATTATTATTTCCTAAAAATGTTCGATAACATCAATTTACAGGCTGTGTTGTTGATTTACTTGTGGCTTAGGAACAATAAATCAATAGGAATCAAAAAATTAATGGCTCAATGAATTAGGAGCTTTCACTGAAATATTTCTTCAATAGCAGGAGAGAATGTGCCATATACAAAAATTCGGCGAAATAACATATTTTCAGTGAGGACAGATAGTCTTTGTGAGGCAAAATGTATCAATTACGTTAGTTCAATTAATCTGAACGTTTTATGGATATCAAGATTGTATTTTTCAAACTTGACTTGAAGTAATTATAAACGTCATGTGCTAAATCCTCACATGTTACGAGGAAGCTCTTTACAAGCTTCTCTTGCACTCAAATGTATTGAGTGGCATATGCATTTCATAATTGATATACCAGGACATTTTTCCCGAAATCTACTAGCTACAGAATTGTTTACTTCCATCATAGTATTACAGCCATCAGAAGCAAACCCTATCACATTTGTAAAACTCATATTTCACTTATCAAATGAATTTTCAACACATTTGAATAAATGTTTAGCAGTAGCTGCTTGCGCAACTATTTCATGACTAGAAGATACATCAGAAGCAGAACTTATTCCAGGTTTTTCTGCCTCTCTTTCAAAAATTTGATGTAATTTCCAAAATATACATTACAAAATAAACATTATTATAGTATTTCATTTTAAACAATTCATCGATCACTCTAATTGGAATCAATAAACTTGAGTTGAATTATTTATTTCCAGCAGCTTTTTCTTTCAGTCGTACATTTAGAATATAGCGTAAGGTTAGGTAAAAATGGTTGAAAACCAAAATCTATTTTCTAGACTGGGGCCCCTGAATTAATGCGTACATACTGATAATTGTAAAACTAACCAATCATATCAGAAAGTAAACTTATTATTGGTTGATGTTATTGGCACAAGGCTATCGTGACGTCGTCTACTAGGCATTATAGAAAACATTTAGGTACCTAGGGATTTTCTGGCGGGACAATACATTACATTTAAAAACTTGTTTTATAAATTCTTTTATGCGGAAAATTGTTGTATTTTTATCAAGATTTTACGCATAGGATTGAGAATTGAAAAATCCATGAAATTATGGTACTTGTACAATAATTATTGTACTTCTGCTGACACTGTCTGAGGATAACGTGAATAAACTGAGATAACTGAAATTCGTTATCTCAGGATAACGAAACTCAGCTTAGTTGCCGGTCCTCATATTTTGCGTACTCAACTCCTTTTGGCGCCTGCACTAATAAACGAGACCTATTCATTGGGCAGTAGAGTAAAACGTAAACAATCGTTTTATATTGCCGACACTTCTGCTTCTCGATGGTGCCATACTCGGCTTGGTATGTAAAATAAATGTGCCTGATATAAAATTTTGATACAATGAAATTGTTTATCTCCAAAAAAAAATTTCTTGTAACTGATTAATATTATTTTAAATTAGATTTATGTTGTGCATAAATTCAATTAATGTAATACCAAAATACCGGTATTTTTACATAAATAACGGTTTTTAATATCATACAAAAATCGTGCATGATAGATGCACAAAAAATAGATGCATGATTGAATCCACTGCATTTGTAACATACCTTGACGTTAGTAGTATCAAACACAGATCATAATTTATGAAAAGTTTTTCCCCCTCCATAATTGACGCAAAAGTGTTGACTCTACGAGGCCTTGAAAAATGTTTGCTCTATTTTTAGGAGCCCAAATTTTCAAAACCTCAATATGAGAGTTTTCCTGAATTCTCTCATTTTGACCCTCAATGAACGACTAATTCTTCTTTCTCATAATTTTTCATGAATCCAACAATTCTTATTTTTGGGTATACTTTTTTTCGTATCCGATATGTCATATTTCCCTGACAGTTTTTCAGTCGCCACTTTTTTGAAATTAGAAGCTCCTTCAGGGCAGTCACAACTGATCAAAATCACAGCATCTTTGATTCGTTTGACCTTAGAAACTTTCAAATTCAACTGGGCTGCATTGACATTCGGTTATTATGTCAGATTTTCCCTGGGCATTTGTATGAGCGGTATTCTTAGGTTTAACAACAATCATGGATTCGATACTGACAATATTTGCATAATTGAGTTTTTCTCTATAAGCCTTTGAACTTACATCCTTACTAGCAACAGACATTTCAGAAAATGTATCTTTCGCAATCGAAAGTATTTTCTGCTTAAGATCAGTGAACATATTTTCGAATCCATTCGTCATCTCTAATAATTTGTTATCAAACGACTTCATTTTGAAGCTCTCAGGGCTGTAGAAACAAAAACCGGGTGACTTACGGCATGACAATAAGTCACTAGAGACTCCACATCAATTAGTTTGAAATGAATTTTTGCAGAAACCTGAACAAGTTACGGAACTTGATTTAGGGCGATCGAGAGTATGTTCACATTTACCACATTTGAATGACATTTTTCGATATTTTAATATTTATCTATAGAACTGACATATGAAATAATTGTACTGTTCCAAGAAAAAAACAAGTTTGTAAAATTTTTCACTCAAAAGCTATTGAACATTGAGCGGTCACGTTCCACTAGTTTATTAATGTATATCATAGTTTTAATAATTTCGGATATTTCCTCAAAATATTCAAAATATAAAAGACTCTTCGTTTTAATTTTACTATATTGTTATAGCTACTGCCATTCTTGTAGATAGTAGCTGAAATTATTATCCGACGAACGTGATGTTTAAGGCAAACTAGTAACTCTGACTGGTTTAGAACCTGATTGAGCTGTGATTTTAGTATCACTTTTCGCGACGATTTTCACTATCTTGAACTCATCATGAGAAATAGATATGAACGACGTTGTGCGTCTAATCGAATCAGACGTCTGTAATAATTGGTTGTACCACTGTTTAGGTATACTAAAGATGGTGCAATAAGAGACTTTCATGAGTATTCAAAATTGCAGTGTTCTTTAACGACTCAGAGACTGAGCAGTAAAGATGTGATATACTATTTCCTATTGGAGTAGTTAGTATATTGCAGGCTTCACATCTTTCGTTTACTGAGTGGCGAGCGGAGGAGAAACTGAAAATAAAGTGAAGTATCTCAGTTTGTGTGACGTAATGTTCTCCCAATGACGTAACTAGAATTTTACCTGGGTGTAGAGCTATGTCGTCTTTAATTTCGACTGACACTGTCGACAATACACTGATCTTCGTTTCGGTTCCAATAACTGGATCAGTTGAAAAGATGTATGAAACGAGATTCCTCATTTGATTGAGGGTTAGATTATAACAGATATTTACTATTTGTATTGTAAACGTATAAGTATTAAGTAGAAAGTGGACTGTATTTGTAATTTGAAGGAGAAGCTAATTCGTAAACCAACTTACTGAGAATAAATATGCTTGAATGCAAAGTAATATAATGAATAAAACAAAGTAAAGTAATCAATCAATGTAATGCATATACATACGACACTCCACTTACCCCGGGGTAGTCCAGGAAAGGGATAGAGACTTGCAAGGCAACAAGGACGATGTGGAATTGTCCTTCGGAGTCACTAGCCGTAATAAGTCTGTAAGGCACTGTATTGTTTTTGTAGTAAAAGAATGTACGCTTCGTATTAATCGTGTAATATTCGATTATGTATTAATCGTGTAATTATTCAATAATCAAATATCCGTCACTCCCGACGTCTTGTACCAGAATGTCTCTCTTATTTTCGGTTTCATCACATCTGGTCAAAAGGAGGTATTCAGGATGGTCGTATGGTAAACAATGGAACGGTTTAAGTATAATGCGTATGCATGATTTAATGTAATAAATGAAAATGAAGTAAAATAAGATACTATATTCCGTCCATCATCAACTAGCATTCATATTAATTAAGTGAAGACGAACCATACCCCCGACGCTGAGAATGCTGAGCATTCTCTGAAAGCAGATGAGTAGAAGAGAAACAGAGTGGAACCGAAAATTATTGACTTAAATTTAAGACAATAAAGTATACAAAAAATATAAGTAAATATAGATAATATAGTAAAAATATAGTAAAATTAAAATTATTATGAGTGGAAAAATTATTCCAGGTAAATATTGAAAATTGAAGTATTTCAAGTTCAAACAAAAAAACTAAGCAAAATAATTGTATTGTAAATATTTCCAATATTAAATTGTAGATACGTAAGTAAAACAATTAATGATGTAAGTATGTATGTATGTCATGTATGACATCCTAAGTGTAGAATCATTTTCAAAAAAGAATAAATAAAATTAAACGAATTATAAATAAAAATTAACAGAAAGGAAAAGGATTATCAATTCCTGCATGAAGAAAATTATTATGAATATATAAAATGAGTAATTCAGTAAAAACATGTTTTATTGGTAATAAAATAGGAACTTTCCCATAGTAAGGTAAGTTTGAATGCGAAAGTCTTTCCCCGACTCGTATTAAACCTGTTTCATCAATGAATGGACTGAGTTTTCTAAAAGCTTTAGGAATCGTACCCTTAGACGACAAGAGTTCTATTTCCCGATGGAAGACGGATTGCTGGACTGTTTTAGAGATTATTTTTAACGCATTATGAAGTTCCGAAGAAGTAATAGCGTTATTAGTATAGACTCTTTCATTTTTTGACTCTAATTTCAAATAAGTAATGAATCGTAGAATATAACAAATAATCCTAAGTATTTTAGGTAGTGAAGAGAATTTGTAAAGTAAGACATTCACGAAATCTTCTTCAGGTACGTACGTAACTAAATATCTCTTTGCACTTTCGTTTATAACTTCATCTTCTATGGAATTATATTCGTAATTGTTCTCTGAATCAATAAATTGAGATGAGGGACCATCCAGCCAGAGTCTACAACTCACGAGAGCTGCTGGAGAAATTCCTCGAGTACCAACATCAGCAGGATTATGTTCAGATGCAACATAAAACCATCGTTCGGGAGGGATAATATCCTGAATGTAAGAAGTACGATTAGATACAAAATTCTTCCATTTATGAGGTGAAGATTTAATCCAAGTTAGAGCGACCGTAGAATCAGAGGAAGCAAACGTATTAGAAAATTTTATTATATTTTCATATGACTTCGTAACAAAATAGATCAATTTCGAAAGAAGAACAGCAGCACATAATTCTAAACGCGGTATAGAAAGTTTTTCAATAGGCGCAACTTTTGATTTTGCACATACGAAAAAAGTTTTGGAAGCATTTTCATAATAGATACGTACATATACCACGGCACAATAAGCCAATTCGAAAGAATCACAGAAGCCAATCAAATCGCACCTATGATTTAATATGGAGTCAAAATAACGGGGGATTCTCAACTTAGAAAAATAATGAATTTCTTTTCGAAATTTCGAAAATTTATTACAAATATCATCACCCGGATTACTATCCCATGATTTTCCTTGACACCAAAGCGTTTGAATGAGTATTTTCAAACTTATTATACAGGGTGTCAAATATCCAAGAGGATATGCACTTCTGCATATCCTCTACACCCACATGCACTTCTCTTAGTGCATGTGGCTGTGATATCTAAATTAGAAAAAGAGAAACAATCAAACGAAGAATTCCAATTTAAACCCAGAATTTTTTGAAACGTACTGTCCAAATTCAAGTTCAAAACCGGAACATTATCAACAGCATGAGTAGCTGGTAGATTCTCCAGAAGTCTCTTATCATTACTCAACCATTTTCGCAATTCAAAACCTCCTTTGCGACATAAAGTAATAATTTCATCGATTTTTGAAAGAGCACCTTCCATGGAATCATCACCACCGGAAATGTCATCCACGTATGTATTATTGAATATTAATTCTCGTGCCATACTCATTTCAGGATGATCGTTAGATAATTGCTGTAAAGTACGTATAGCCAAATAAGGACTACAATTCAAACCAAAAGGAAGAGTTTTGAGTCTGTACTCTTGTAGTTTTTCATGGGGCGAAAATCGCCATTAAATTCGAAGATAATCCCTATGGTCAGAATTAATTTCAATCATTCTATACATTTGTCGTATATCTGCACAAAACACAAATCTATAAATTCGAAAATGAAGTAGTATCGAAATGAGGTTTGATTGCAATTTTGGTCCAGTAAATAAGGCATCGTTAATTGATATTTTATTGGGATAACAACTACTTCCATCAAACACTATCCGAACAGGAGTAGAAGGCGATTCTTTTCGTAATACGTAAGAATGTGGTAAATAGAATGTATTATTAGTACTGTGTAATTTCGAATCATGAATGATTTCCAAATGATCATTGTTTAAATAGTCTCTAATCGCAGAAGCGTATTTTGAGTACAGATCAGGGTTTTTTCTAAGTTTTGATTCTAAACTATGAAAACGTTTCAACGCTAAATACCTACTGTCCCCAAAATCCGGACAATTGACTTTAAAAGGCAAGGAAACTGAATAGCGACCCGACGAGTTTCTGAATGTAGATTCTTTGTAATAAGTTTCACAGAATTTATTTTCCGGAGATTGACATATGACTGAGGGCACTTCCTCAATCTCCCAAAATTTCCGTAAGTAGTCATTGATATCAGAAATTTCCTTTTCTGCAGAAATCATTAAAAAAGTCTTTATAGAATGAGGTCTGAGAATATTTGTTTTTCCCATTAGTATCCAACCTAGTATAGTATTTATGGAAACAGGTTCACCGGGTGAAGAACCAATTTTACCATTTTGTAATATATATGGAAAAACATCTGCCCCTAATAACAAATCTACAGACCCGGATTTGAAATACTCCGGATCTGCCAATAACAATTGATCGAAAAGTTTCTTAATATCCTCAGATAATGTTATTCTGGGCACCGAATCGCAAATTTTATCTATTATGATGGCTTCAATTGGAATGACGGTATCTGCATTATGTATAGAATGCACTTGACATTGAACCGCCGTATTAGCAGAAGTGCGCATATGGTCTAAACCTTGTACAATAATGGACGCATTAAACGGTTTCAAATTAAGACTTTTAGCTAAGGTTTTAGAAATGAAAGATACCTGAGATCCAGAATCCAGTAAAGCCCTGACTATATGAAATTTCCCGAAACTGTCTTGAATTTTCAGTTTAAGGGTAGAAAGTAACACCTGTGCAAACGGAGAATTATTTTTCGAAATTGAACCACTGAAAGATTTAACTTCATTGGACGAGTTACTAGGTAAAGACTCTACGACTTCCGTACGAGGCTCAATTATTTGTTGCTTCGAAACGAAATGTAACAATGTATGATGTGATTTCTTACAGGTACGACATCTCTTATCTGACTTACAATTGATGACTGAATAAGAATCAGCTAAGCTAGACAATTGATGCATGCATTAAGACTTTTTATAATTTCATAACGTTTATGAGGATCTTTCGAAATGAAACAATTAAAAATAATATGATCACTTTTACAAAATATGCAACAGTATATCTTATTTTTACTTTTATTAGCAGTATTCGTTAAAAATGATGCTTTGTGTATGAACATGTTAGGTTTAGAATTGTAAATAGTTTTATCTTTCGTTTTTGAATTGAGTAGAACAGATTCCACCACTGTACAATGTTTCAGTAATATATCTCGTAATTCTTTATACGTGGGTATTTCTGAAGAGGCATATTCTCTCTCAAAAACTTTCAATGTATCATAGTCTAAACGCTCCATCAACATTTGCATAAGTATAAAATCCCAATTATCTACAGGTAACGTTAACATTTTCAAAGCTGACAAATTTTCATGAAAACAATCCAAAAGATTTCTCAATGATCTATTATTAGTTATTGGACGAAAATGATTGATTTCCTTTCAGTAGACATTAGCTAACAATCGTTTATTTTAGTATCTAGAAACTAATGAATTATAAGCAATAGGATAATTATCGTCAATGATTGGTAGATTTTTTAGAATATTTGATGGAGGACCTCTTAATAATGAAGTAAGATAATTAAATTTTTCTACATTTGATAAGTTACCATTTTCATGTATCAATGAATTGAAATTTGAAATGAAACTTGTAAATTTTTTAATATCTCCATCGAAAGTTAGTAAATTGATTTTTGGTAATTTAACATTAACATTCGATTTATCAGGGTTGGAAGACAATACAGTAAGTCGATTTTCTTCCGGTAATTCAAATAATTCATAATATATTGTCTCTATATATTGACATTTTTCTTCGAAAAGAGTATAAGTATCTAACTCCGCAGCCAAAGTCATTTCGGTTCCCCCCTGTACAGACAGTATTGAAATTATGGCAGTATGGTGTTTCTCGAAGGAATTTTTCCACTTTTCTAAATTACGGCATCGTATTTTAAAATTGGAAAATAATTCTGGATTTTCTTTAATTATTTCAGCTTGCTGATATAATAAAATGACGCTTGTTATAACCAGTTCGCGCAGAGCTCGTAATCTCAAAAGTTTTTCATCGTCACCAGGCATTTCGAAAAATTAAACAATATTGCTGATCTATAAATAAATGTAAATAATTCAATGAAAACCAAAGAATTCAACTTTTCTAGCTTTTTCTAATCCTCGTAGTAATAATACGCCAGATGTTTCGATTCAATGTACTTGTATTTAGCAATATATCGTAAGTAATCAGATTCGTATAAAACTTCAAGGTCGATGATGGAGGGAATGTATTTTAAATATACACATATGTATTCTCAGTATAGTAAATATTGAAAAAAAGAAAAACAGTATTTGAATCCGGCCCCGAAGGTCCAAAAAATGTATTGTAAACGTATAAGTATTAAGTAGAAAGTGGACTGTATTTGTAATTTGAAGGAGAAGCTAATTCGTAAACCAACTTACTGAGAATAAATATGCTTGAATGCAAAGTAATATAATGAATAAAACAAAGTAAAGTAATCAATCAATGTAATGCATATACATACGACACTCCACTTACCCCGGGGTAGTCCAGGAAAGGGATAGAGACTTGCAAGGCAACAAGGACGATGTGGAATTGTCCTTCGGAGTCACTAGCCGTAATACGTCTGTAAGGCACTTTATCGTTTTTGTAGTAAAAGAATGTACGCTTCGTATTAATCGTGTAATTATTCAATAATCGAATATCCGTCACTCCCGACGTCTTGTACCAGAATGTCTCTCTATTTTCGGTTTCATCACATCTAGTCAAAAGGAGGTATTCAGGATGGTCGTATGGTAAACAATGGAACGGTTTAAGTATAATGCGTATGCATGATTTAATGTAATAAATGAAAATGAAGTAAAATAAGATACTATATTCCGTCCATCATCAACTAGCATTCATATTAATTTAGTGAAGACGAACCACTATTGGACGTAAAATACTGTCACTAATCATGGATTCTGATCGTTCCTTTGGACTGATTGCATGGTCGTCAATTCTGACGAATGAACCCGTTGATGATTTCTCATCAATTAGAGCTGTTCTTGAGGAAGTTTAGGAAGCTAGATTCATGTTCAGGTAAAATATCTTCTGATAGAGTTGAAATTATAAGCTGTCTGTAAACTTCTTCCATTTCTTTCTTGGTGGCGAGTCTGTTGGCATATTTCCTGGCTGTATGTCTAAATTTCTATAAGTTAGATCCCTATCAATAAGGGGTTCACCAGGTATGTTTAATACCTCAGTGTTACCTAATAAAGTACTGTTGTAATTACGTAAAATAGATGAAATAGATCAGGGGTGTTCAACTTACAGAGGCTCAAGGGCCAAAAATGAAACCTTGAACTTGATATATATATATATATATATATATATATATATATATATATATATATATATATATATATATATATATATATATATATATATATATATATATATATGTTCATACCGCTCCCAAAATCTACTCGTTACCAAATTTATATTTTTACGGCGGAAGTGAGGCAAGAGGGGAAGGCAGTTGGTAGTTACCAACTGTGTCGAAGTGTCAATGCTAGTTTGTCTTTTAGGTTATCGCTCATCCAAACAAATGAAGGTTTTGTTTGAATATTATGGAATTTGTGAATTGTATGGTCGAAATATTGATAATGATATTGTATATTGTGAATATATTTCGTTATAAATATATGTCGAGGTGTTAAGATCCATTAAATCTGGATGTAATAACTACTAGATGAATAATAATCTGTTACTTCATGAAATGATTTTCTGAACTACAGTAGTGATTAAAATATTTCATTGAATTTATTATATTTCAGGATACACAATTAAGAGCTTATATTGAATTGAATATGTTACTATTGAGTAAATATTTCAGAATCTTCTAGGTTAAAATTGCTTCGGCTTATGAATATTGTATTGTGCTACATTCTACCATGGAGTTAATTCATAGATGCAAGATACCTCATAATTGTCTATTATATAATTATCATACTTCGACTAGAAAAGAGAAACAATATATATTTTAAAAAATAAATTAAGTATCAAGACAGAGAGAATAGTGAGAAAAGATAAAATTCGTTGGAAAGATTTGTATTTATATAGTTTGTTTTTATGTTACCAGAAATATTCATTGTAGTTTAAATTGGCTTACTACATAATTTCCATTTGATAAATTGACTACACACTATCCCAGGTAATCAAATACTAAAGTACTTATATGAAAAATAAATTGAAGTGGTTTAAAATATATTATTGGGTCCAAGCAGTTTCACACATGATACAAAATACGATATTGCAAATTGAATACCATTATGTTGTTAACCTTTCAGAAAAGAGTAGTTCTACTCATTATCTCATTTGTTTTGTGGTAATTCATTGTTCTAGGTCATATAGAAAGAATGCATTGTTTTAAAACAAATCTACAGTAGTTTCTACATCTAGCTATATAGCAACTGAATTGAATATTCAGAGCTAAAGCGTCTATTTCTATGTTTGATATGGTCAATAAGTGTAGTCGATAGAATAGTACTGATTATAATAGGTGTTTTGTAGAATTACTTGACAGAATATTGTGATGAAACATGCAATGTTCAACATTAAGTCAGGATCAATATACACACAACAGTTGTTTTCATTATTTTATTCATTTTGTGGTAACTAATTGTTCTAGGTCATATAAAAAGAATGCACTGAAGAAAACACATCTATATTTGTTTATACATCTAGGTATATAGCAGCTGAATTGAATGTTCAGAGCTAAAGCTGCTATTTGTATGTTTAATATCATCAATAAGTGTATTTGATAGAATACTACTTATTATTATAGGTGTTTCGTAGAAATACTTGCCAGAATAATGAATGGAACATGCAATGTTCAACATTAAGTCAGAACCAATATACTACACAATTGAGATTGAACTTTTACTTACCTCTTGGTGAAACATGATTGAATAAAAATTCAAATCAAACTGTTGGCTTTATGCTTCATTAATTTGTGAAATATTAAGTCAAGAGTTTGATTTGAATTCTTACTACACAATTCATTAATCAAAAAATTGTGTTAGTTAGTTACGAGCTTCATTTTAATATAAATAATTTAATCTCAATTTAGTATAAACAATTTAACAATAAAATATCTAAAACACAATACTTCGATCATAAAGATAAAAAGATGTTAGAACAATTCTTGCTGAATTGAAAATTCAATACAGTAGTGAGAGATGATTCAAAACAGTTTTAACTGTAGTAAAATATTGTTATTGATACTAGTAGAATAGATACATGATAACTGAACAGAATGATAATTGTATATTATAAGGAAAAAGAACAAGAAAACTTCAATTCATTGATGTTGCATTATGTATTTTTTTTAAAAATTATGGCAGACTTTAATAAGCAGATATGACCTGAGTAAAAGTTGAAAATGTTTTCCATAAAACATAAAATTCAGTGGAATATATACCAATGAGTGAAATATTTATGTTCTATTGATGTATTTTATATATTTATTCGTTTGGAAAATGGAATACCAACAATAGCATTCACACATTGAAAAATAAAGAAATGATAATGCATATATAACTAATACTTCACACATGCATATATAATTAATCTCTAACTAAATCAATGATGAATACTTAAATAAGCATTTGTGACCTGAGTGAAAGTTGGAAATATTTAACATAATTCATCATAAAATTCAGTGATATATAACCATTGGGTGAAATATTTATGTTCTATTGATGTATCTTATATATTTATTCGTTTAGAAAATGTAATACCGACAATTATGAAACCAACAATAGAATTTACATTGAAAATTAAAGAAATGATAAAGCATTTATAACTAACACATCTTACATTGCATATATAATTATGCTCTAACTAAATCAATGATCAATATATATTATATCCATATATATTATTTTCAATATTTAATACAATAAAAAATGATAAATTTTTCAATTATATTCAAAACTGAGTTAGATAACTGCAACCACCTTATGTTATTGCATTGAGATGATAAGTGTAGCTAAATTACTGAGTTAGTGTTGAAATTTATCATTATTTATGTCTTTTCTCTATACCCTCGTTCTGTATACCTTGTATTCTGTATATATTTTTTCATGAAAATGTTGGAAAAAATTCAGCACAAATATCGTTCAGGTAAAACGAAATGATTGCATTTTAATATTTTAGATGAAAATATATACAATATGAAAAAAAAATTGTATAATTAACGTTTTTGAACAATTCCGAAAATTTTTATGTGTTCTCCTGGGACTAAACTAAAACAGCAAGTTCATATAATCATACCAACATCCCAAGAATTTGTATAAATGATTTTCTAAAACTTACACCTGACAATAATTTTCTGCCAAGCCACTTAATGCTAGATAAGTAGCTAAATCGTAACATATGTCATAAGATGAAATACGTTGAATAGAGCTCAATTGAAGTTGAAAAAACTCAATCAGCACTTCATAATACATTTTTACTTATATTGAATAACTTACAGCAAACAAACAAACCAAATAAAGGAGTGAACTTGTTGGTGATTTTTAAATGAAATGAAACATGATAAGAAAACTTCATGTTCATTCGCAATTAATTCAGTATTTTTTGAAATGCAATTGATAACTGCAACAATTCGAAAACGAAAGCTTGACAATGAAACAATTGGGTTCACAAAATCAGCTTCAGTCAAAAATTTATATCTTATGGAGGAAGAAGCTGCAAGAAAAACTCCTTGGGGTTTTGAACCATTGTTACAAGTCTTAAAATTTAGTGATTTTGGTTAGCTGACTGACCTTTTTTGTCTCAAATCAAAATGCTATATTTATTGCATGTTCAGAAATATCAAGGGCGAGGTGAAAAATTTCCTCTGTTGTTAGAGTCAATTCTGATTTTTATTCAAACTTCCACATTTCTCCTAATGAGATCATTTCTTTTCTTTTTACTATGTAGTGAGACAAAAAAGCTCAACTTGACTACCACAGGATCGGAGGAAAATTCAATGAACAAAACTTCTAAAAGATATTCAGTCTTCACTATCGATTGTGAAGAAATATAGAACTTTACGATTTGAGAAAAATTGATTTAAGTAAATTTTAAAGTTTATAATCGTTAAAATCTGTCAATGAAAGTCTAGTTGGACTTACTAGTTGGAAAGTACATTCATCTTTGAAGATAAATATATTATATATAAATGTATAATATATGTGAAGTATTGATACTTCTAGAGAAAAGGAAGTTAGAATTCCTGGTGACTCATTTATACTTTGCTTACAAAATTACCCAGCATGAAGAAGTATATAAATATGTATAAAAGAAATCAATCGTGAAGTGTTATTTTTTACACATTTCGAGCATATAATGCAATATATAATAACTACCTAATACTTTAGAAAATTTTCGAACCATTTTATAGAAAAAGTTCGAAAATGAACAGCTATGAAAAACCAAATTTGTTTTTAACCCTTAAAAACTAAAAATAGACGTTAGCCACCAAATTTGAACGGACAATGAAGCTCCAGGTGCCAATAAGATTGTGTTAAGATTTTTGATGTGGAATATGTTCAGGTAATCAGGTTCTTGGTGTAGGTATCATCTGCAATCAGAAAAATATGTGTATGAAAAATAATCGATGAGGACAGTAATACCATAACAATTACAATCAGTATTATGATTTTATGTAGGTTATAATGCTATTCCTGTATTAAGTCCAACTAGTAGTAAATTTTCAAATTACATAATTTCTCCACAAAACTACTCGAGATTGCTTCAATAATTAAATTAGATTACTTCAGTTATTAAATTATCTGGCTGTCGTTCGAAAGTCAAACCTGATGAAGTTATAAAATCATCAAAATTTTCAGAAATTCCTTGCGCATTTCTTTCATCGAGCAAATTTATAGGAGCGAATATATTTCACCAATATTTTTGCAATAGTCTTTTTGCATCTGTTATTTTGGATCTCTATACCATGATCTATGTGTCCTACAATCTAACGACTTATTAATTTTTTTTTCACGAATATTCCAAATCCAGGGGCATATTTCTTTTGTTTTTCTTTTTCTTTTGTTTTTTTGTAACTTATTAACATCATTTCATTCATGATCTCTGTCAAGAATTCCCTTGTTATTATTTGCCATTTTATTGTTGCTATATTGGCATCAAGAGAATGAAATTATGCAGATGTTTTCATCCGTCATTTTTTCTCAATTTTTTTATTAATTTTCTCGGTTTTTGCATCTGAACAAAATTCATCATGGTCCACAAGAACAGAAACACAAGCATTTATATTTCAACAGTAAAAACTAAATATTAGGAACGGTTCCAATTGAAAATATTTAATTTATTCGTCATGCCTATTGATTGTTGAGTGTTAGAGGCACAAAGCCGTATTGAATAATATAGGTTGAAAAAGTGATTTTATTGAGTAATAATTTATAATTGAACTAAATTTTTCGAGTCGATGAAATGAAGAACAAAATCACTAAATAACGAAAAATACTTGATGAATTGATTACTTACCTGCTTCCAAATTTTCTTTCACCAAAGGTTCAGTACTTAATAAAGTTGTTAATCAATGTCTTTCCAATTTTTTCTGCAACCAATTGCAAAAAAGGAACAAAATTTTTTCCTCCATAATATTTCCATGATAATAATTGAAGGTGGAACTTGTGTCACCTAAAAATACATTGAATAACAAAAATAGTATACCATAGACTTAGTTATTTAATTAGTGAATAATTGAATTAAAAGTAATAGATAGCAAAGATCATTCATTTTGCGTATCAATCAGACATGAGGAACATTCTTGATGGAAAATTATCAATGTCGTTACTTGAACATAAATTACTAGGGTGTACTTTCAGAAGGGATATAAATCGGAAAGGCACTTAACTAAAACGAATACAACGAAAAGTACTAATTTGTTGAAGTAATTCATTTTTTCCGGTCACCTGAGACATTATTTCTCAGCATTCCTGGAGAATATACTTTTTTGGCTTGTCAAATAACATGAAATAATGACCCTTAATTACTTAATTGCGATTTCAATTGTAAGCTCTGTTAGGATATTCATTACACGTTCAAATGTAGGGCTGAATAGATTCGAAAAAAATGATTGAGAAATAAGCAATAAGAATAATATTTTATGAAATGAATTCAAACATTTCCCATATAGTCAAGAAATAAATGGAGCTCGTATAACAAACATTCGTATTGCTATTAATTATTGGAAGGCACATAATAACCTAATAGTGAGAAAAATCTAAAAGTTCAACTGTTTGATAGAAGGGTTAATAAAAACGGAAATAAAAGTTGGTAAATGAAATATTATCCAGAAGAAACTGATTTATAAACAATAGTTTGGGTTATATGATTTATCATTTTTTGACCAATTTTTTTCAACGCTAAAATTCTGAATTGTATGTTTGATACAGTTACAAACATCAACAAAAATGTAAATGTTTCATAAATATCCGAAAATTCATCAATGAAAGAAAATATTTGATATAATTAATGTCGTGCCAGTACTTACCCGTTTTTTTCTGTAGAATTTCACGATAAATTTTCATCGGTTCATAACTCAACTTTCACAAAACTGCTAAACAATGGTATGTTATATTTGACTGAAAGAGAATAAATTTCACAAACATTCACGAAAAATACAATTAAATTATTTCACAAGACTTTCGTGTAACACGCTTAGAGTTAGACTGGCTCGGTAAAATATACCTACCTACACATATTTGTACGAGGTCACTTATCTCCAGATGTTCTCAAGTGCCCTACGAGTGAAAATACTAATATGGATCTCGGACCGCATGGTTGTTGACTTTATACGTAATAAATAATGTCAACAAGTATCGATTTCCTACTAATGTAATCAATACAACAATTAGTTCAATTCGTTGGATATTTTCTGAATTCAAATTTTTCGTGAAAGAATAATTTAAAAAATCTCGAGAAATCTTTGCGTCTTAATAGATCGTTAGGGGTCGTACGAGACAAGGTCTGTTTCGGCAAATATAAAGCAATGGGAAATCAAGATGAAAAATAAGAGAAATCTGTAATTTATTCCAGATTAGCTAGTATTTTGATGCCTAAACCATTTCGCACTCATAGTGCGAATAAGTCAAAATTTCATTTAAACAGACTTGTACAAATTATTTGATTGAAATGCAAATCTCATATCAAAGTAATGAAGCAGAATCCCTTCAATTTTTTCGGTTATTTCTGAAATGGAAGTTTTGAAGAGGAATAATTCGAGAAAATATGGTGAATTTATTTCTTTATTTCCGGTCAATATTTAATTTTTGAAAGAGCTTAATAAAAATACTTTTAATTTTTAATTATTGATATAATAAACAGTAGGGGATTCAAACGATAGTTTTACTTGATCTACATTGTCAAGAAATGAAAATGTGTAATAAAATGTTAAATTTATACACAATAAAAGAGCCTTGCTTCAATCGAATAATCAAATATCGGTTAACTGCTCATTATATTGTGAATTCATGCAACCAATCCCTTATAAAACAAAACTTTCGATTTGCTTCAGCATTACGAAGTACAGTTCATACTCGTCAAACTCATGGGGAAACGAACTATATGAGTGCATCGTTCGAACGTAAAATGTTTCATAAAATATAGAATATAATATCGATAATTTTCCATATAAGTACCTACCAATGAAATCCTGTCGAAAAAATTCTATGAAGATATAATTTTATTCGATATTCATTGTTGTGTTAATTAATACATTTTGAATGAAAGTGATAAATTGCCATGTGTACTCTAGAAATACATTTTTTTCAAGTATATTTTCACTGAATTTGAATGGAATACAAAGTTCGTTCGAAAAAAAGGTGAATTTTGAATTTTTTCTAAAAGTATTCAATTATTTATAAATATCCATTTTATTTCCTTCAAAGTAACCCCCTTTAGGTATAGTGCTCTTATGGCAGCGCTTCTTCTAATCCTTGAAGCTCTGAAATGCGCTATTCCGATTTTATGTCATCAATTGTGGCTTTCCTTTCATTGATTGCTTCAGTCAGTGGGAAAAGGAAAAAGCAAATCTGGTCAATACGGTGGTTGTTTTTGTCCAAACAATCACTAACAAGCATTGATATGTGAGCTGGTGCATTATCATTCTGATTCCTATCGTTTGAGCCGTACTGCTTTACGCAAACGTTGAACAACTTCTTTGTAGTAATCCGTATTAACCGCATGAGATATTAGGAAGAACTCATGGTGCATCACGCCGTTGTAATCGAAGAAAACAGTGAACAAAACCTTCACATTGGATTGAACTTGGCGTGCCTTTTTCGATCTAGGCTCTTCTGACCGATTCAATTGGGATTATTGGGCCTTTGTTCCGACGGCCTAACCATGTATTCACGTTATGTCACCAGATATGCCCTTTTTGAGCCAATCTGATGCAATACGAAAGCGACCTTGCTTTTGCTCAACATTTTGCAATTTCTTAACAAACTTCGCTACCTCACGTTCCATGTCCAAAACATCCGAGAAAAGTGCATGGCACGAGCCGATTGATATGCCAACGTTCTGTGCAACATCCCTACTAGGGATTTGACGGTTTTCCAGAATCATTTTCGTGATTGGTTCGTTGTTTTCTTCGTTTTTTGAGATGGTTGCAACTCCAGGATATTCTTCATCATCAACTCCTTCTCGAATGTGCTTGTACCACTTATAAACAATTTTTTGTGACGAAGTAGGTTCTCCGTATGCCACAATCAATATTTTAAATGCGTTGGAGCACTTTATTTCATTTTAACGTAAAATTTAATACAGATTATTTGAGCCATTTTTTTGGAAAGTAAAAAATCGAAATAACATATGAAGATCGTGACTAACCTTTTCAGTTGTCGGAAACAAACTTCTCATCTAAAAGGGCTGATAATTGCAAATTCGGAATTCACCTTTTCTTTTGAACAGTCCTATTATGCAGTTGGAAAAAAGTCTTACGGCAGTTTTGATATCTCAGTATTATGTTTTGAAAAATTGCAATTTGTATATCTAGAAAAAAATAAGGATTGTCTTTCAAAGAATTTTAGTCTAAGGAGTTACTGTGAAAAGTCCACTTTGAAAAAGATGTAGCAGATGAAGATACGATAAAGTCCTATTTTGATAAAGCAGTTGAAAGCAGCAAACTTAGTTTTTTTTTTGTTTTCTGCGATAAACATTTGCAGTTAATGTATTAATGAGAATAATTGAATATTAGTCGTTTCAAATTCGAATTCTAATACTTTCGAATGATATCATGTAAGGAATCGATCTAGTGAGCAGATATTTCTTCCTAAAAAATTTAGATTAGAATTTTTCTGTTCGATAACAACAATGAAATAATTTACAATTAGCTGAACTTTCAAATCACATTTAAAAAAATTGCAGTTTTTCATCTAATATGTAATTGAATTAAGGGTAATCATTTATTATATTCACTCAAATGCTATATTTTCTTGTTGGTTATGTTGTTTTTCATTACTTGAACCACAGATAATTCAGAACGTTTATATTAGTCATTATATGAATATAAAAGATATCTTTACCGGCAAATGTTTATATAGTTTATACAGCATATTTATTATAATAAGAATAGGTACAGTGTAATATGCCATTTCACAACTAAAAATTTAATGAACTTAAAATCATAAACCTAACTTTTTCGAATTTCAAGACAACGATCCCTATTCAACCTTGTAGCTTCTGGCGGAAAACAAATCATATGAATATAAAGCAAACGGGCATCTGAAAAATACGAGTACCTAGTTCACTTCTTTTTATACCTACATCAATTATTTTTTGATAGAACAAATCATATTTCGATCTTGTATTGTAATACTTTGAAACACCAACTCAAAAATCAAATCGAAAAATCAATTTTCTGTAAATCGATTATTGAGACTCGAATTTTTACGTTTATCGATTCAATATTTGGATTTGAATCTAAGTGAAAATCGATAACGAATAAATCGCCCTTCCCAAACTTGAAACACATCCACGCCTATATTGGTTTTCGTATCTGAGTTCAGATTTGTTTTTCATAACGTCATATACGTCATCATAACGTTTCTGAGGTAATGAACTGAAGAACTAGAGCAGTGATTCTTAACCACTTTGCTGCGGTACAGTTAAATGACACGAGATTCTTCAAGTGTACCTCCAAATTAACCTGATACTCCCACGATGCAATTTCTAGATTTTCAAGTTGAGCACCTTAGAATTTATAGACCTTAAAATCGTACAGAAGACAAAATGTCGATGAACATCAACAATTCGTCCCAAAACAAATTCGTTACATTTGAATTTTTAGAAAAAATAAAATGAGTTTCACCCAGAATTCAATTACCTTCTAATTATCTTTCATATTTTTCGAGCTTCCTGACGTTTGTTCTCTGTTATTAGCTTCCCGTCTCTGCGCGTATAAAGAATGAATATTTTTGTTTACGGTTCACTAGCGTGACCCTGATTAAGTTATGTAAACAAATATCCTAAAACAACGATAAAGTGCTATAATGATCCCAAGACCTTGACAGCAGTCAACAGATTTGTTGCATATATAATTTTCAACTCAGATTTCAGTTTGATGAATTCCCAACAATGATAAAAATTGACAGTTTCGTTCGCAATAGTTAATATTCATTCGGAGCCCTTATATTTGCGATTTTCAATTGGAAACGAGCATCTGAAACTATAGACATTTTCACATTTTAAACGAAAAAGAATCGGATTAATACATGAATACAAATAAACATTCAAATAAAACTTCACAAAAGTACACCTAAAAAATTATAGAGAAACTATTTTATGGAATAGGAGCATAATTAAAGTTTTGAATACTCGGAAATTATATTATTTCTCTGCTCTGTTGCAACTTTTTTTGCCCGCAATCTCAAGTCAGATTTTTCGAACTGAAAATTCTCGAAAAATATGGGACTGTTATAACTTAGTTCACCGACACCTGATGAACAAAGCAAAAAACCCGGACATTTAGCCGAAATATGTTTTTTTCACGACATATCTGAAAAAATATTTTTTGCAAACAAAATAAAAACATCGTTATAAATTTTCAATTTTCATTCATTCATACAGTGTGCCATTGAAATCGACTTCATTTTATGTAACACCAACAAATAATAGACATTTTTTAAGAAGCACTCCTTCTGTTGTATTATGGTAACAAAAATAACTAAAGCGCTTTTTTCAGGTACCAATCAAATTATTATATGATACTTCTAATGACTAATACTTGATAATTTTGAAAAAAAAGCTACTACACAAATGATATTCTCATACATCTAGTAAGATAGCCAAATCCCTATAATATTGTTTCAATTGTAAATATAAATTATTTCAAGTAAGTTCTAAAACTGTGAATTTTAGGGAGATCAAGTTTTTTCAAACTATTTTGATTTATGTTAGTCTTTCCAATTTTCAATGAAATATCTTTCTGTTCTAACAAGAATTTGTAAAAGATCGAAATTTTTTCAAAGAGATCAAATAAAAGATTTGATCATAGACCTAAAATGAGCCGTTAAGCGAGTTTCTTTATTCCGTCCATTGTGACTAGTGAAAACACTTTCTGTCGACGCATTGTGTGCAGATATACACAAAATAATACTATACGATTTTAAGCATTTCTGACTATAATTAGTGTTTCGAAAAAAAAATAAGTCATAGATGAATTGCGCTATGAAATCTTATCGCCGTCAATAAGGTCCATGCTATGAGCGTTTGTATATTCGTCAATCAGCTTCGTGTCATCGATTTCGATGTTAATTTCCTTGAGAAAAGGGACTGTTCTTTTCGACATCAGACCATGGGGTACTTGCAATGATGTTTAGTAACATCATTCAGTTAAATTGGTCAAAGTGTTCAATTGGTTTTTCAAACTTTTCTATGTGGGAATTCATTGCTATGTAAAAAATGTAAAATACTTTGAAATGGTTTTTGGTGTTTTCATCCTGTTCGTTCGAAATATTTTGTGCCTTTAGAAACAAAAAATTTTCTTTCATTCTGTCTTCTAACGTTTTATTCAGATACGCAAATACGATTCTGTTTTCGATTTTTCACTTTTTTCCAACTTTTCGATATTCGAGATTAGAGAACGTACATCACTGAATACATTGGAAATATATATGCCTCTGACAGTGGGTCTTCAAAAAATTATTTGATCGGAATGGGTAGTCTATCCAAGCTTTTAAAATAAATTTCCAAGGCCTCGAACATTTTCTAAAACCTTCCGATTGCAGAAAAATTTGTCGCTCAACTAAAAAAAAATTGGATTTCCCTGACAAAAAAAAATTGTACGGTTTACACACGGTCACTTATTAAAAGCCGCTGCTGTACAGCCCCTGGACTCCCTTCGAAGAAGACAAATCTGGGAAATCCCGGACGGATAGCAACCGTAATAATTAAAGATGACCGAACAGTAGAGGATTCGATAATATTAGAATTTCAATTAGCCACCCATTTTCAATCATCACTATTCATTTGTGATTCAAATCTTCAAAGATATATTAGAATTATGTAATAATATAAAAAATACTCGAGAATCTTTGCACATCTCTATTAATATGAGTGAGTTGAAATACATATTGAAGTGAACAATACATATTGAAGTGAGTTGAATTACAGTTCAGTATAATTTCGAATTAATTGAATATAAAAATTCTCGGTCACTTCCGAAAAATCTTTTTGTCAGGGCAAAATTTCAGAAGTATTTAAAAATCCTTGTCTCTTATAACCTGATAGGACAGGAATGATAAGAAATAAAGGCCTGTTATTGCCAATATAAAACAGTGTCAAAACAATAGGACTCATCATGACTCATTCATGTATTCTGAATTCCAAAATTTCGATATTTGAGATATTTTGCACATTGGAATAAATATCTTCAATCAGAATTCAAATTTTAAACAGAGTTTTACAAATTGTTCCATTTTTGGAAACGCATCTATCCTCAATCAAAATAGTCGCCGACTTCATGATAAACATCGGTTTACCAAATAAATGTTAAATGCTAGAATATTCATGTTCTTACATGTTACTCCTGTATTGAGAACTGCATCTCATGCAACATTTTACAAATTGAACTTGCTTACTTATGAACTTTAAATTGATAAAATGAATGAATCAACAATTGTTGACTCATAGAAACAATATCTTCATCCAATTATTTGTGTTAAGTCAAAAAAATTGCGAGAAAACATAGAAATAGAAGCAGAAATAATGGACATGAAAAAATTTTACGTTCCTTGACCTGAATTCTATTGAAGTTATATTACGTTCCTCAAAATATAGCGATTTAGTTCATTTTATCACTTTTCAAAATGGGAATTACCTACAGTATTACAGATATTGCTACTTGAATATATACGTCAAGTTGAAGAATTTGTTTAATGCTAATCTTTTGCATGTGAAGAATTTCAGTTGAAAAACCTATGAAAACCTTCAACTGTTTAGAAATTTGAATAGAAGATGAAGAAAACCTTTTGTTGTAAGATGAAATTTTGACCTTCATTCTAACTAATATTATTCTCTTATTATAATAATGTCTTTTTTTATTATGTAATGAAAGACAAAAATCTCGCATGCAACTAGATTGGAGGACAATGCAAAATTGTCCTCCAACAATTTTGTTTATTTAAAATTCTGGAATATAATTTGGTTTTTACTATGGATTGGAAGAAGTGAACTTAGGCTAGAACAGGTACAAAGTATAACTACAGTGATTCATTAAAAGTAATCAATATTTCAAATGATATGTGGAAATTCCTAAAGAAAAATTTTCCTGAATTGTATGCTTTTGATATACACTTTCTATAGATTTATATTATACATTATTTATAATATAAAAATAATTGATATTTTCAAAACATGAATGATGTTATATATACATTATTTCTGAAGTCCTATAAAATCATAATCTTTTGAATCGGACACCTATCTCATTTGAGTAACGTACATTCCTTTTCTATTCTTCAAAACGAAAAAAAATGAAATTTTTCTGACTCATTTATGAAGATCTAGGTGACTTTGAATTATTTCTGCGCATTTTTGATTTGCAACATGTTGTTACATCTAGTCGTACACGTAGGGTATTTCGAAATGAGCATATTCGTGATATAAGTAATAAATAATACTACATATGTACTATTGACTATCTTATACCGTTTTCAGTTATTCAGATTTTTTTAGTGTATTTCTGCTTAAAATATACGTAGGTATGCAATTCATATTCGTAAAAAATATAAGAAAAGCTTCCTTCACAATTTGAATTATTTTTGCTTCATTAATGTTTTCAACGATTTTCTGCACCTAGGTATTCCGACTCTTCTATGAATAAGGAATGTTGTTTACGATTCACTCACGTATCCCTGATTAATTTATATAAACAGATACTCTCATAAGCGGTACAGTGCTACGATAATCAAACCGCTGATATCATTCAATGGTTTTTTGCAATTTTTACGCTCAAATTCAAGTATTTCGAAAATATTGTGGTTTAAAACGTGTTTCACATTCGAACCCTCTATATAATCTAAAATAATCCCCACGATTTTTTCAAACATTTCTGAATTATTTTAATTGATCGAACAATTTATAACTTGATCAGAGGTAATAAGCTAGATGTGTTTTCATTGAATATACTATAACCTTTATGAAGCTATGAAATCATACCTAAATAACTATAAGAGACATCTATAATTTATTCTCAATTAGTAAACATTTTCATTTTCGAAATATTTCATAATTATATGTAATAGTAATTTGCAGTCAAATATTCATTCTACAACATTGCATTCAACAGTATTGTACAATTTATTCATGTTGTAATTAATAGGTATATCAAACAAAGAATATGAATATATTGAATTTAAATGACATTTTGACTTGATCTTTATTGAAAAATTATAAGTAAAGTAAAATATTAACTTGAGACATAATATAACACTTTCATCTTCAGCTGAAATAATCAAATAGCTGAAGATTGCTCATCTCATTATGCATTAATTCAATTACCTATAAAACGAACTATCGATATGCTCCTCAATCAAATAGCTGTAGATTGCTCATCTCATTATGCATTCATTCAATTACCTATAAAACGAACTATCGATATGCTCCTCTTTGTCGAAAAACTCTCATAAAAGTCACGATTAGGTACCTATGTTGTACACAATCCTCTCGATAATTCATTATTATATTATAAGATACAGTAGATATAGTTGCGATAAATAAATGAAAAAACTGATCAAAGAAGCTACTTCGTAATCGAGTAGAATCCCCTCAATTATTTGGTGATTTCTGACATTAATGTTAACTGTTCATGACGATGAACAGTTAAATGTCTGTTATTGTTGAACGATATTTTCAACATCTTCATACGTTTTTGTGTTACCTTGTCATGAAAACGAGAGACTTTATTTAGTCTTTGTTAATAAAATGCCTTGTGAAATCAGATGTTAACAAGAGACATCTAGAACATCTCGAAATACATGTTCTGAATTAGCCAAAATTTTGATAATCAAAATGGCTATTTTATAATCACGGAAAAAAATTTTCAGTCAAAATTCATTTTCAAAACCTCTTAACGTTATATAATTGACGTCCATATGATGACCGTTAATTTCTTATTCTTTTTCCGCAGTTATAAATTATAATATGTCTTTTAACATCTGTTAAGAATTCGAGATCTACATGGTCGACAGTTCGACATGTCCCTGAACCTTCCAAGAAATTAACCTAATATTGAATCCATAGAACGATTGAAATGACGACGCAAGGGCGTATATAAAAGGGGGCCTAGGGGACCGAACCCTCCTCCTCGAAACCAGACAGTGTAATACAAAATTAACTCATTTGCAAAAATGATGAGTCCAGCATAATGTTGAATTTTGACGAATAAACATATGTGAATTAGTGTGAGGGAACTTGTGTTTTTGCAAGAAGAAAGAGGCCATAGTGATATTGGATCTCCCGCAAATTGTCATAGGACTTTTTATCCTATCATTTATATCCTCTTGATAATTACCAGGAAGTTATTAATGAATTCTGAAATACACTGAGAATCTTGAACTTTGTTCTGTACTATGTGAATATTGTTAACCTCACTAAGTCTTTATAACATATAATATTTTTGAACGGTTTTTTTCCTTCACTTATATGTACTTTGTTTCGCCTTTTTAAAACGAAATTGAAATTTAATTGTAATTTGTCCACTGAAATCGACCTCAAAAGCTAACGTGGAACATAACTACTTTATTACCCAAATTACATATTATTACCTTGTTCTCCCCCCCATCTCCAAAAATATTATGTATATCCGCCACTGGTGGGACTGGATATACTGTGCGTAGTGATATTAACCAGATGCCAACGAAACTCCTCTTCAAAAGGTGGTAAATCTTTATGAAGAATAATATGAATCGATGAAATGAAATTAACTGTGTGAACTTTAATTTTAAATGAAACTTCTATGAAGTACAAATCTTATAATCACTGAGTTTATTGCAAAAACAACTAATTTGACTTGTACTATTACAGTTTTATCAAGTCTTTATCTCTTGATTTTGCCGTTATGGTTGAAAGTAGTTGTTTTAAAAATGGATTCAGTGTTTTTAACAATTATAACTGAAGTTTCAATTATTTATGCAGAATAGTCGAATTCAACCCTTCACGAAGAGAAATGTTATGAAATCTATGTTAATAAATTATGGCATACCAAAATTAATTATAGTCATGTACATAAGTTCAAATTTTTCTGATGAATGTACACGGTATTATCCCGTGTCGAAATGAATAACACATCTCGCAACTCATAGTATAGTTTTGATACAAAAATATCATCAAACTGAATACCTACTTTTTTCTTCTCAAATTGGCAATTTATTAACTTATTTATTATTTATTTTTTAGAGCTTTTTGGATGATCTATTACACCTTTAAAATTCTTCAAAGAGTAAATATAATCGTATATCAATAACAACAATCGAGGCCTTCGCACTGAATACTCCACTTTCATCACGCGAAATTGATGCGAATGTTATTTGCTTATTAAAACATAGTGTTTGGCAACTTTCAGAATTTTTTCAGTTTTTCAAGAGAAAGTGTTTTCTATTTTGATTATATGACTCAGATTAAAAGAAATAATTCAAAAATAATTTTCTGTTGAAACTGCAGAAAACTAAATAAATAGAAAAATAATAAATCTTGTTGGTATTCATTCAGCATAAATCTTGAATATACTGAAATCTTGAATCATATATTTTACTTAACAAATGAATCATTTTAATAAATAAAACATTCAATAATAGTATTCCATTTGAAATAATGATATATTGAATATAATACTTCTGATTAGGCGATTAGTCCGCTATAGGCAGATTGAATTTTATTTATCAACACAAATAGCGGTTCCAGTCATTTCGCAGTTAGATTTTTTTGCATCTCGAATATTGATAGACTGTAGAATTTTTTAGATTAATTTTTCGAAGTCATTAATATAATTCATTTCTTACTACCACTTCAACGAACCAAGAAAGTAATAATGAACATAACGACTAATACACGTATTAACTAGAAATATGTATGCAGACATGTCTATCAGCGGAAATTTGATGAAATGTATGTTCATCCAATGTATCAAACGAAGTAAAACAAATATTGAGTTCATGTATACCTATATGAAAAATAAGCTATTAAAAATAGTTTCAAACACTGAAACTGCATCTGAAAATAATTCCGTATAATCTCAATCAGAAATACATTTTACAATCAGTAAAGTAATAAAAATTCTATCAAAGAGTTGTCTGTTGTGCCCTCTATAGAATAATTTCTGAACAAGTAAGAATGAGCAGAGAAATCTACACCCTAACATCCTACATCCTAAGTCAACAGCCTAGGCTACACACATGACGCTTTGAAGTAATAGATGTTAACTGACTATTTTTCGTTATATATTGTTCAATTTAACATATGCACTTTATATTTATGATATAAGTATAACTGATCCAGATATATTCAAAACTTTGTGACATTATATTACCTATATTCTTTATATGCAAGTATTCTTCCTTATATTTCATTAAAAAAAGAACTTCTTTCATTAATTGAATATTTCTGTCATTCCTGCAATTGACGAGAATTTATATAAAAAGCCGAGTTTTTTTATTAAGATCACTTTTATCATCTCTGTTTTAATTTACATCATTTCCAAAATAAAAATTCAAATAATAACAAATTATTATTACACTATAACATCCGTAACTGAAACGTATTCGAATGATCTTGTTGAATTATTTATGGATATGGGAAATGCCTTATATTAATGGTTCCTATACATTGAATATAAAATTCCGAAATATACTTATCAGGTTGAATCACTCAAAATGCTGTTTGGAAAAAAATACATTTTATGAAACATTTGCTTAAATTCATATTTTCCATTCGTTCCGTCGAAATAATATTTCTGACATCTTCTAATTTCATATATATGTAGATTAAATAGCCGAACGATATAATAATAGCTAAGCGAATGTCAAATTAAATTTTCGTATATTACCAACATTCTTCTCTAAATAAACTAGGATCGATAAATATAAGCCATCCGAGTAAATTTTATACGGACGAGTAGATTTGGGCCCAGCCGAGTAGATAGTGTCGGATGTACGTAAAATTTCGAGTAGATTTTGGGAGCGGTATGAACATATATATATATATATATATATATATATATATATATATATATATATATATATATATATATATATATATATATATATATATATATATATATATATATATATATATATATATATATATATATATATATATATATATATATATATATATATATATATATATATATATATATATATATATATATATATATATATATATATATATATATTGAACTTACGGTTATATGAAATTATTCATTAAAATACTGGACATCACGTATAACTTCACTAATATAAACACATAAAAGGTGACAATTTAAAAACATTTCCACAAATTCAAAACCATAAACATCCAAAATAAACACTGCCTAACCTCAACGTATATAAACACAAAGCGTTTGATGTCAGTCCGACCAAACGTCAACAAAAATCAAGGATGACAATTATCGACTCATACGTCGTTTAGTCGTATATATATATATATATATATATATATATATATATATATCTCTTTTCTTCACAAAATTATAACTGTCGAAACAACTCATCCCGGAAACTTCCAGCCCCGGGCTCCCCCCTATTCAGGGTAGTTTGCCGGTGAGGTTCAGGTGATGCACACACGGATAATCACCGGAATTTCTCTCAGCATCAACACCTGGAATAAGCTTCTTATCATCTACAATATTGACAAATTCTTTGTCCAGTTGCTTCATTTTATGCCCTTTTCCTTCAATTTGGTGTTCTCGTGATTAAGTTTTGGACCTAAGTAAGGAATTATTTTCTAACAAAATATTTTTTTTGGACTCCAACTCGGTGTGTTTTCGAGAAGAAGGTCTATTTGAGTAGATTCCTTGCTATGATCCTGGATGTTATTTATACTATGTCGTTGATGAGCGTTCACTGGTTTCATCACTAGGCTGTCATGAATAATTTGATGTCACAATACGTTTTCATCTTCGATCCACAACCTGGGTGGAACGACAATTTTGACACTTTGCACATTTTTTTACAATTGTGATACATACATGTGTGGTACATATTGATGATAGATAATATAATATGAATTGATTCAAAATTAAAGCTGATGCTTGTAAAATATTTTCTATCGAAGCGCTATCCTCCTTCACTCATAGACACTCAAATTTCCTCAACTGTGGCAACACGGTTCGTCCGACTTCGATGATTCACTTGGGCAGCGACAGGTACCAGCGTCTATCGTAAAAGCTGAGAATAGTAGGCACTCTTTACTGGTGAAAGATAACGAACAGATAAGTGATGGATACCAGATGTGTTTCAAATTGTGCCGAAGTGAACTTGTACAACTTCCACAATAATCTTATTGCAAAATAAATTGAAACAAATTTAACGTATTTTGATTGTTTTGTTGCAAATGAATTGCGCAATTTATTGGGTGTGATTGAGCACTTTTTTCACCATACACGTTACTTATTTCGACATTTTTAAATAACTATTATTTAACGTTTTCAACAAATTCATAGGAACGTCTCAAAAACACGTCCATACCGTACAACACTTCGACCAGGAATATGAGCAATGTATCTTTAAACATACTGCAGTGTACTCTCACTACACCAAAAGTACTCGAACTTTTCGCAATTGGAGTTCCATTTTCCACTGGTGAAAACATTCGATCCAGTCTGGCTCGACGAACAATCCTCTCAAAACTTTCAAAATAGTGGAAGTAACTCCGAAAAAAATATGATTATTATCAATACGTCCAATACTAGGTAGAAACGGAGGAAGAAAAAAGCGAAAAGATGTAGTGTGCTAGTTGATCTCAAGAAGGTCCTGCTTTGATACCCTAAAGAGTATTTCTTCTGTTCACAAATTACCAAATAAAAAACAAATAAGGAAAGACTTCAATAACCATAAAATTATCCCAATAATGGAAACTAATGGAATGCTCTTCTGCAGGTGATGATGTATATGTGTGAACAATACGGCTGAGTTCTTCAGAAGTTTTACTGTTAATCTGCCAATATTTTAACTATCTATTATTATCTATTGGCAGTCTTTTTTCCGAACGTATATTCAATGATTATCTAGCACATCACCAGTAGACTCTTATAAGCATAAGATTTGTTCCTAACATTCTAGCAATTCTAATACTTATAAGACTCCAGTGTTTATAGTTGCTGTGAAATTTTTTCAGTTTCTAAAACTCGAAGTAGGGAACACTTTCCTTATTCGTACCCCCTAAGAAAAAATGCTACTTATAATTAATTGGATATATAAATAAGAAATGAGCATTCAATTGATGTTTCGAGAACCTTCATTCTTTCAGTCATCAACAGAAATAACAAATAGAACTCAAACTTAGATAACTTCTGAGAAATTGAAAAAAAGGAGAAAGCGGAAAAAGTACGATTTGAACTTAAATATTCTCAAAACGTTCCTGTATATTCCTAAATCGTACCCATATATCCCTATGACAAACTTGAGATTCTATGATTACTATCACTCATAATCACAGCAATGACATATATTAAGTAATAGTAACTATTATTGCTTAACTAATCTGATTAGTTTGCCGAGATCTGTGGAATAATCTTGAATATAAAATGGACATTTTAATGATGCATAGCATATCTAATTGTTTATTGTATTTCTTTGCAATCATAACAAATAAAAATTACGAGCAATTTTGTCTACTCCGGCACAAAGTTCGTGAATGCACTTTCTTTACAGTGTTACTTTCTTGGTAACCTTTCTCTGTTCGGAATTTTTTCTTTTGACGACTTATTCTCCGAATACGTTTTTACATGCAGCCTTCTTTTTTGACTCTTTGGCTTTTTTATTTTTTAAGTCTATTAACTTATTTTCCAATTCTTTTTTATAAGAACTTTCCCTTAGTATTTGAGAAGTTGTTTCATTTTTTATGACCCCTTCTGGTTTATGAAGTCTAATCAATGGATCATTGTATGTATGTATGAAAATTTTTGTATAAATCAACCGAAACTCGAATTTCGGTTGATTTCGAACTGTCACTGTTGTTGGGATGCTTGTCTATGACAATATTTACTTTCGATTCGTGATTTTGCAGAGTATTAGCCTAACTCCTGATAGATGACGCTGAGGGAGAACATAACTTTGAAATCTCCTCTCAATCTGAGGTAAAAGATGCAGGAGTATCAATGTGTTGGAGATCTTGCGTCCTGTTAACTATTTTCATCAGTTCAACATTGGGTGACAATGCCGCTGGCTAATCCTGTACTTGGTGTTGTCCAGTTACAGATTCCGGTGCCACAGTCGAATGGGAGTTAACTGATGGCCCTACATCTCGTACCTCTTCACAATTCTCCTCCAGTATAACATATTTCTCATCTCTGATCTTGAATCGATTGCAAGGCCATTACCCACAAGATTCAAATCTGTGTATGGCTGTCTCCATAAAGACAGCTCGAGGGTAAGACATCCCCAAAATCTCTGATATGTTTGCCTGCTTAAATACGGAGTCTGGATGATTCTCGTCAATCATGTACATGCAACATTGAAATTTTGCTTCAGTGGCCTAGAAAACGATCCTAGAAACGATCCGTCTAACGGTTGAAGCTTATGTGTGGTGTGAGGTGGCAAGAACAGCATTACAATACCATGGTCTCGTGCAAGATTGATGGCAGCTAATTTTTAGTATGCGTGGAATGCCCATCTAAAATGAGAAGAACCTGCTTTTCTTCGTATATCTGTAGCCTTGCAGACTTGATAAAATGCTTTAGCCAATCTACGAATAACTAGATTGGCTAAAGCATTTTATCAAGTCTGCAAGGCTACAGATATACGAAGAAAAGCAGGTTCTTCTCATTCTAGATGCGGTTGAAGTTTATGTGTGGTGTGAGGTGGCAAGGACAGCATTACAATACCATGGTCTCGTGCAAGATTGATGGCAGCTAAGTTTTCAGTATGCGTGGAATGCCCATCTAAAATGAGAAGAACCTGTTTTTTTTGTATATCTGTGGGCTTGCAGACTTGATAAAATGCTTTAGCCAATCAACGAATAACTCAGAAGTTATCCAGCCACTCTCAGAGCAAGTGTATACTGTATTTCAGTGTTTTTCAAACTGTGGGACGCGACCCCTTGGGGGGTCGCGAAGCTTCTGTGGGGGGTCGCCAAAGGTCGAGAGAACTAGGTACTTTAGTAAAAAAAAACAATAAAGATTATTAATATTCATTTATTTATTAAGAGAGAGAAACAAGAAATAAAATCTAAAAAATCCTAAGACCCATGTTAATTAATGCGAAGGTTGTGCTTGTTTTTTTATATTAGTGATATAACATTATATTATCTGTATTTGCGACACATAAAATCAAATCGTTTTCCAAATTTAAGCGATTTCTTTGCTTACTACTCTTCTGGGCCATCGATGAAAATGTCAACTCGCATAAGTACGAGGTGGCAAATGGAATCAAACACTTCAAAGCCTCAGTTGTCAATTCCGGGTATTCTGTTTTTCTCCTCAACCAAAAGGTATCCAAATTAGAAGACTTGAATTCCAAGTGTAACATCCCATCGGCCGATAATTCTTTGAGCTCATTTGGTAAATTAGCCTCATTTATAGCTGCATTTAAAAACGGATTTAAGGTCCACCTCTGCCCAGTGTTCTCTGATATCTCTTGCTCTGAGAAGTAATGACACAATTCGTCTTTCCAATTTTCTAACAACTCTTTCATACCAGGTACATATGTCTTGATGTTTATCTCACATCCGACTTCTTCAGTAAAAGATTGTGAATGCTCAAATAAGTCAGAAAGAAAAGCTAATTTCAAAAGAAATTCCGGGACGCAAATGAATTCAGAGTATTCTGACTTGGCCTGCTGTAAATATATTAAAAGTTCAGCACGAAGTTCCATAACTCTTGCCAGTACTTTACCTTTTGACAACCACGTAACCTCTGTATGGTAGAGTAAATTTTCGTGGAGTGCCCCCATATCTTCACGAATAATCCGAAACAATCTTGACTGCAACGCTTTTCCTTTAATAGAATTTACACTCTTTATAATAATATTTAGAACTTGGCTGTATTCCTGTGGCAAGACTTTGGCCGCAAGAGCTTGGCGATGGAGAAAGCAATGCACCCAACAAGCGTTTGGCATCTGTTCTTTCAGCCTAGCAATAAATCCACTCTTCGCACCAGTCATCGCTTTTGCTCCGTCGCTGCAAATAGCAATGCATTTATTTGCCCAATCGATATTCATATCTTGCGTAGCTTCAAGGAACATGTTATGCAAACACTGACCTGTAGTATTTGTGGGAAGCGCTCTGCAAAATAGTATTTCTTCCATTAATTTATCACAGGATTCAAAACGCTCAAAAGCTACAAACTGCGCACATCCCGCAATGTCCGTGGATTCATCAAATTGCAAAGATACAAAAGTGCTTTCCTTTATTTTTTCTATGACTTGATCACGAACGTCAGTGGCCATATCGCTTATCCTGCGTTGAACGGTATTGTCAGAGAGAGGTATACTTTTGAGTTTTTCGACCTCTTGTTTCCCAAACATAATATCTGCTATATCTAATATAGCTGGTAAAATAAAATTTTCGGCAATAGTGTGAGGTTTTCCTGCTTTAGCCACACGAAAAGCAACTCGATAACTAGCAAGCAACGCTTTCTCATTTAGGTTGGACATTTGTACTATACCATTTTTTTTATGTTGAAGAGCTTGCAATTTTCTCTCAAAAAATTCCACGGGCTTATTTTTTTCATTTGGATGTTTTGTGTTAAGGTGGCGTGTTAACTTCGACGGCTTCATACTTTCTCTTGATAAAGTTTCAAAGCAGATAACGCACTGTGGTTTATTGTCAATCACAGTAAACCCGAATTTCAAATAATTGTCGTCATAAAGACGTTTTTTCTTTGTTTTACTTCCACTACCTTCACCAGAAGTTGACGGTTCTGTTGATCTTTTCAGGAATTTATCCATGTTAAATGCGTAATTCTTACAAATAAAAGTAAAAACAACGTCTAACGGTAGTCAAACAATTGAACGTCGACGTGAATTGAGTGAGTATCGCGTCGTCCCGCGACCCCTCCCCCGCAACGCTCGTTGTGTCCATCTCGTTCGTTCACTCTCAACAACTCGCCAGCTAGCCACCCACCACACTTGCCGGGCGGTCGGCATCGGCCTTGGTCGTACGTGCGTATTGCGTAAATTGCTGCGACGTATTCGATGTATATAGATTTTAAATAATGTGTTTTAAATACATACTATATTATGTACTTATATCCGAATCCTAATTATGAAGACGCATAAAAATACGTCGTATGGAACGAATATTTGTAACGCTGAACATACACATACATATATGATAAAAATGCGAAGGGTCGGGGGGTCGCGAAATATTTTTTCATACCAAGGGGGTCGCATCATGAAAAAGGTTGAAAAACACTGTTGTAAATTTGCTGGGCCGTAAATTTTCCTTCATCGAGAAGAGCTTCGTATTTATCAAAAAACTCCATAACGTTTTTTTTGTTAAAGCCTTTGCAGCGAGCCATGCATGTCGGTTCTGGAGTCCTTGAGAAATTTGAGGATGGCTTTTCAGAAATTTATAGTACCATTTCCATCCAGCCAATTTACTTTCCCGATTAAATTTGTGAGGCAAGCCATATTTTTCCGCTAATTCGTATGTTAAGTGACGTGAATTGGTAACACCAAAAAATCTGGATTCTAATTCCAAAATATGGTTAACTAGCTCGTCTTTCATTGCTCTTGTCAAATATTTCTTACGTTCAATTTTTTCGTGCGTATTCAATCCTTCTAAACGACTACGGAATGTCGGTTTTGGAATATTAAATACATGACAAGTTTCATTCAATTTTAATCTTCCATCTTTATAAGCACTGAGGGCTTTTTTTATATCGTCACTTGACCAAGTTTTGTATTGTCGCTTGGCCATGTCGATCTCCAACAAAAAAAAAGAAACAATTATTCCTCATTCGTACCGGTACGAAATCGAACAAAGTGATGAGTACGAATTAGGCACAAGTCAACGAACGATTTTAAATTTGCCGCGTAACAAAATGGCTGTCAGACTTAAGTATAAACGCCAAGTAATTTAAAACTCAATTATGTATAGAGTCAAACCAGAAACTTCTAAGTTACATAACTCAGCGTGAACAGAATTGAAAACCTCATGAATCAACCAAAAAATAATCGAAAACAGCATAATTATTCACTCTTTGTAGCCACTCTGAATATTTTTCAAAGGAGCGGCAGCATGGAGTTGTTGCTAGGGTCACGTAACAATGCAATTCAGTAGTTCCATTTTCTAGCACTCTCATTATTTTTTCAAGGCCGACACAAAATTCAGAACAACGGATGCTTTGATATTGGGACTTTCCTGGATTTTTACCTCATCATAGATTTCATTCAATGATCGTACTAGAAGAATACTGTCAGACATGACGTGTTCTGTAAGCTTAATGTGTTAATGTCTTCCATGGACTTCCGCACTTTTATTACTACCTCTTGAATTGAAGTGCAGTTATCTACATCAAATTGTTCTATTTTGTTGTAAGACGCATATAGCGATAGTGATTTCTTGGCGCCCTCAAGTCAAGGATTTCTATCGTGTCGGTGAGTCCAGAAAACGCTTAAAAGTTTTTGGTCGAGTCGAACTTGTATTTTTTCTAGCTCTTTATTTGTTATTCTGGAGTGGTTGGAAAGTTTTCTACATTTTGACAGTTATACGGAAATTGTACCATTTTCTTTGATAGCTTCTTCAACCATAAAATGTAACTGATAATGCTATATACATCGAGATTATGTATTTCAGATAAAAACTATGCGAGCTTCATATTGGATTACCCATGTAGTGCACAATTTTCTGAAAAACGTGTGACGTTATTCAGCAGTTTCCACTTTCAGAACATTAAAATTACAATTACATTACATTTACTACATATTAACTTACATTACAATTTCGATCTGATCATGTCTTCTCAACGAGAAATTTCATTCCAACTTGTAATGGAATACCCCAACCCCGCTCACCACTAGAAAACGTAGAGTTACATATGTTTCTAATGTAAGTGATGAACTGACAAGATCGCAAAACGAAATACTAGCAATGAATAGAACTGATAAATAATGAATAATCTGATATTGAAGGTACAAATATGAATAATAATGCTCAAGAATCAGACAAATTATTGAATGATAATAAAAATTCAGGCAGTATGGTAGATATTATTCATTAAATAAAATCATTTCAAATTAAATCACTATCGATATTCAGTAAGAATTGACAAAAAAAAGTTCAAAGAAAAAATTGATAAAGGAGCTTACTTAAACTTTTATATGTCCATTCCAGGCTCTATTACTATTTAATTTCTTACATCTCACAAAAAATGAACAATATTGGTTTTCAAAATTTACACATTCTACAATGGGAAGCTACACTGTTTGTAGCAGATGAATCAATTTTTACAAATTTTATACATAAGATAATATTGAGGTTTATATATATATATTATTGAGGTTCCAATAATGGAAAAATATACCATGTTTAGGCTCAGATACTCTGGTGACAAACTCAACAGGCAGAGATGGACAACCCCATTAAACCATTTGAAGGCCAGAATTGCATACTACAGAAGATGAACATATATATTATTCCATCATTGAAAGTGACTGATCTTCCAACCGAGGGTGAAAATATTCTTCTTGAAATATGCATAACATTTTCGTACAGTCGAAGTTTACCAAAGTAATGTCTGAAAACATTGGATATCCGAATTTTGACCGAAAAAATCAAAATGACAGAGCCAACGGGATAGGAGGAGTGGCAGTGTTGCTAAAGAACCTTTTGTTTGGTGTCCAACTACAGTCCAATCCCAATGATGTTATGACACTTGCAATCAAAGAAAAATAACAGATGAAAAAATAAAGATATAATATCAATCTATGTCAATTAACATCATCAATTAATTCTCACAACTGGTACAGATTCATGTCGAATATACTAGAGTCGTTCCTTATTGAAGATTTCAACACACAAATAACTTCCTTAATGTTGAAAGTAATGAATTTGATAAGTTTGTTAGAAAACGATATTATAATTTTCATTAATGGAAGAAGTGAGATTGTTTTCAATGGATGGATCGAAAGGAATACTGCTGTTATTATTACGTCCTCTGCAGACTTGGCTACCAATTTCGATTGTAAGAAAGATCAACTGATTCAGAACTTCATTCAATTGAAGATAAACATGAATAAAGTTAATGCAATATGACAAAAATCAATTGTAAAATATATGCAGTCCATTCGAAGTAGTTCTTGGAAACTGCGACGATACCATTTCCTATGAAACATTTATTTTGAAAATGAATTACGCAAATTCGAAAATCAAAATAAATCATTTCGAAAAGTGGTGGAATTAAATAACAAATCACAGACTTAGTGGAATGAGGAAAGTACCTGACCGGTTGGAAAACGTAAAACAGCATCACGTCTAATCGCAGAACAGACAATGATGGAAACATATCCTGACTGATCCTTCAACAAAGGGTGAAAATACTCGTTTTGAAATATGCACCAAATTTTCGAACAGTCGACGTTTACCTACGAAATGGTCTGAAAGCATTGGATATCCGAATTTTGGCAGATCAAATCAAGAAGACAGAGCCAACTGGAGAGGAGGAGTGACAGTGTTGATAAAGAACCATTCTGTTTTGTGTTCAACTACAGTTCAATCCCAATGATGTGATGACACTTACAATCAAAGAAAAAACGGATCAAAAATACACATATAATATCAATCTATGCGAATCGTAAATCATTCATTAATTTTCACAATTGGGACTGATTCATCTAGAATATACCGAAGTCGTCCTTGTTGAAGATTTCAACGCACAAATAACTTTCTTAATGTTGAAAGTAACGAATTAGATAATTTCGTTAGAAAACGATATTATAATTTTCAATAATGGAAGTGAGATTGTTTTCGGTGGATGGATTGGAAGGAATACTGCTGTTATAATTATATCTTCTGCAGACTTGGCTGCCAATCTCGATTGTGAGGAAGATCAACTGATTCAGAACTTTATTCAATTGAAGATCAACCTGAATAAAGTTAATGCAATATGAAAAAATTGAAATGAAAAATATATGCCGTCCATTCGAAGTAGTTCTTGAAAACTGCGACGAAAACATTTCCTATGAAACATTTATTTTGAAAATCAATTCCGCAAATTCGAGAATCAAAATAAATCATTTCGAAAAGTGGTGGAATTGAATAACAAATCACAGACTTAGTGGAATGAGGAATGTACCTGACCGGTTGGAAAACTTAAAACAGCAGCACGTCTAATCGCAGTTCAGGCAATAATGGAAAAATATACCATGTTAAGACGCATATACTTTGGTGACAAATTCAACAGACAGAGATGGAAAAACCCATAAAACTATTTGTAGGCAAGAATTGCATACTACATAAGATGAACCTATACATTATTCCATGATGCACCAACTGACTGATCTTCCAACAGAGGATGAAAATATTCTTCTTGAAATGTGCACCAAATTTTCGAACAGTCAACGTTTACCTAAGAAATGGCCAACTGGAGAGGAGAAGTGACAGTGTTGATAAAGAACCATTTTGTTTTGTGTTCAACTACAGTTCAATCCCAATGATGTGATGACACTTGCAATCAAAGAAAAAAACAGATCAAAAATACACATATACTATCTATGTGAATCGTAGATCATTCATTAATTTTCACAATTGGGACAGATTCAATAATGGAAGTGAGATTGTTTTCATTGGATGGAACGGAAGCCGCTCTTGGTATTATTATGTCTTCTGTAAACTTGGCTGCCAATTTCGATTGTCATGAAGACTTACTGTTTCATAATACTATTCAATGGAAGATAGAAATTAATGAAGTTAATGGAATATGAAAGAAACCAATGGGAAAATATATGCGGTCCATTCGAAGTAGTGCTTAAAAAACCATTTCCTATGAAAAATTCATTTTGAAAATCAATTCAAAATGAAAAAGAGAGTTTTTCAATCTTCATCGAACTGAAAAGTATATTCATTTTCAATGAGTTCAATCTCACGAATGTAACCTCGGGAGTGGTAGATTTCCTAGCAAACAGAGCAGCATAAACGACTGTTGTAAACTTCCATTTTAAATGCCCCAAATACGAATATTCGAAACTCATTTAAAATCATTATTTTGGTGGATGATATGGGATATTTCAATGAGAGGAAAGGATTGTCTCATAAATTCCTAGAAAGAGATAAACCATCGAACAAACCATGGTTCAATCATTACGATAAGCAACGTCAATTTAATATAGTAATAGGAACTCTTAACACGATATATACGCGAAACCTATGCATAAAATATACCTAAAATTATTTCCATTGTAGGAATGTGGAAATATTGAAAGAATAAAACAGATTTTCTCAAATTTGGACGCAATAATAAAAGAAGGTTCTATTAATTAGCCTGCATCAATGTTTATTGGCCGTATTGAAGTTTACAAAGCTCTATTACAGCTTCTGAATAATGGTAGGAAATCAATTCCTAGGGTAGAAGCACCATTTATTACCACTTCAAAAACTTTTCAATTATTCTGATATAATAAATGCAGGATTTTGAGAAGACATTCGTGTTGAATACCATTTATGTTCTTAGATTTACTCCTTTATGGAATCTGTTAATACAGATTTCATAAATCTGTATTAACAAATTATTACGGAGCTTTTTGTTACGCATTTGAAAATTCCCCACTTGTGGCTATTTCATTCTTCTTTTAGCCAAGCATTCTCTCTAGTCTTAGCCAATGGAATAATGATTGAAAAACAAAATATTGATGGTTGGTGAAATAAAGAACTGATGCTCACTATTCCATCAATAAGAGTGGAGTAGCCATAGGCGGGGTAGTGGACATAAGTGGAGCTCCTCTCCTTTTTCTTTTTTTGTAAAATTTTTCTTTTCAATTTTTTTGGTCTAAATTTCTGATAATGTTGAAAATATAAAGTTTATGGTAGTGATATTCATATCAAATGACGTCTGATGACCTTGATTAATGAATAAGTCGAGATCAACCAAACAAACCTTGATTAATAAATAAGTAAGGGTCAACCATACAAAAAAAGCCAATTTTTTCATATGGAATGAAAATCGATATGAAATTTGGCTCAGTTTCAGAAAGTTATATTAATTGCTTGATAATTATTTCGGGTTGTAACCCCATTTTCAAAAGTTAAACTATTCAGCTATTATACTTCAAAAACATTAATTTCCATTTCCACTCAATACTGCCTCGTAATTTTCATAACAAGCAAATTTTGAAAACTTTATCTCAAGAACTCCGTTTAAGAAATCTCAGAATTTGAATTTTTCAAAATATTAGAAACTACGGTATTCATTACCATAGCAAATTTCAGGGGTGTACAATGGAACCATCTCCATTCAGAATTTCAGAATAACTTTGTCCTTGATTATCTTTCAGTTCATCACTTACAATAACATTAATGATTTTATTATTGTTGAATTCTCTTTTAATCTCAGAACCCATATCTAATGCCTGAACCTAATGGATGTTCAGATTTTTTTTTAGATAAGTGTGAATATTTGGTGAAAATTCGTTAGTATTTATTTCATTTTACCCTCTATAGAATTTCAAAATTGCCTCATATTAGACTTGATGAATTCAGTTTGTCCATATAGAACTTTTGGAAAAAGTGTCTTTTTTTTTCAGAAAATCTTCTCCAGAAAAAGGTTTCGAAGTATGTTTCAATCAAAAATAATAATTATGATTACTTATAGTTTCCAAAATGGAATGAAAATATAAGTATTTCTTTTATCATTGGTTTGGTGAGAGGGTTTTATGATATAATTTCCACCAAATTTATACAATGGGAGATTTTGAAATCAACAATTTCCTGCTCATAATTATATTCACGAATGAAGCTATGTATTCTCTATAATAATTCACTGAAGCAGGGTGTGTTCCTTCGCTCAAAATATTACAACTCACGAGAAAAGGTGAAATAAATTTGGTAATATAAATATCATTGTAATTTTTTTTGAATCCAGCCTATTGTTTTCAATATTTTCGAAGATTGTAGCCCTAAATGGAATCAATGTTCCAAAAATAACGATTAGGGATGTAACATCTGCTCAATAAATCATCAGTTAATTCTGAAATCATATTGCGATTTACTTTAGCATTATCTATTACTACACAAATCATTTCAAAACATTTCATTTAGATGCTGCCACTAACCAATTACTGCCAATAACCAATGACTCCAATAATATTTACTACATCTTGAAGTGATGAAACCATTTCAAGTTACCAAATGTGGAAGATATTGAATGTATTCATTAATTGTGAAGATATTTTGCCTGCCATAATGTGCGAGTTTCAGCTTAACCTACCAAATTGCCACTTTTTCAATCTAGAATTGACTCAACAAAAGTCCCGTCAGTTGACAAAACAATGTGTATCCGTATCTAACACCGACAACCTTTCTGCAATAGTTTCAATGTAGGGGAAGTTCCCCAGTGGCGGAAGCTCAAGGTATTTAGGAACAAATTAACAGTTTTTGCTGAAAAATGTGTCCTTATTGACAACTCAACTAACAACAAATTTTAAAATCGAAATAGACAAACGAAATTGCAACTTCTTGCATCCGCATATCAAATACATAAATTAAACTCTGGTGAGAATAAACGCAGTCTCTGGAAGTGGCATTTGAAACCGAACAGATTTCGTTTCAAGTTCCTGGCGTCGGACAGTTTTGAAACATCAGACATCAATCGCATATATAACAGTCTGAACATTCTAGAATGTCAACACACTTGTGTGATCACACTTATGTCAACTGTTGTATTTTTCCAGTTCTGAGTTTTATTTTTAGTTTCTTTTCGGACCCTTGGCTGATTTTCTCTTTTTTCTTTTCACTTCTGCATGTTTGGTTTTTTCTCCTTCCTCTTCTATTGCAGTTTCAACGTTGGTTTTCATTTTGTTGTTTTCATCTTCAGCTTTTTTTTCATTCTGTTGTTCTTCAACAGCCATTTTATATGGGGATTAAATGAAAATTTCGTTTTCTGCACATTTCTCTTCCGTGCAGCGGAGCGTTTGTTTACAGCATTCGCTGATGCAGTTTATGGACAGTTCCAATTAAGCTCTCCATGAACTTTCTCACATTTGAATCAGATGTCGTTGTTAGCTTGGTACTGAACAATTTCTCATGTGTGATTCTCCTAAGGCTGAATTGTGAAATGAAATCCTGTTTTCAGTATCGCTGAATCAAAAGGGTACCCTCTCCGTAGGAATCAATAGGGATTTGGAAGCTCCTGGTTTTTCTGGAATATTGGTCACGTCAGCTGTTAAAGAGTCGTTGTCGCAAAATAAATTCTCATGGAATGTATAACGTACTTCCCTGTAAAATGTTGGTGATCGCACTGGCAAGCTCTAAAATTTGGTAGACCTGGGTTTGGGAGATAATCCACCTGATTTATGTACAGTATAGAGAGTTAAACTGGATAATTCCGTTTAAAATTTCTATTTAAGATATTTCGATTCCAGATTACAGAAAAAATTAGATTGAAGATCATTCATAGCTTGAATTCAGTTCGGTTGAGCACTTTTTCCTTTGAGCGGCTATGGTATTGTGCCTATATGTATTAATGTCTTCTTTTGCGTACTGCATTCACGAATTTACCCATTTGCAAAAGTGTGCATAGTAATTTATTTCTTTGAAACTTATCCTCACTGGAAATGTTTGCATCAAACGGGAAGATGCCTGTCTTTCGGAAACCTTCAACAATATTTATACTTGTCTGAGCAAATGGAAATGAATCAGCGACAATTTTTGGTATATCATGAATAGTTATGGTCTTGCCCGTGTTTCGGCTGAGACATCCAATAGTTGTAGTTTGTGGCTACAGTGCGGTGGAAAGGATAAGATTACAACTCCGTTCTCTTTGATCAAATGTAGTGTTTTCACAGCTAAATGACAGGAATAACTGTCTAATACTAACAAAACACGGTGCCCCATGGACGGTTCCACATGTTTCATAAAATGTTGCATAAATTGATGAAATTGTTCGTCTGTATCCCATCGATTGGCATTGTCTGCCCCTATACATTCACGGGGACCACCATCAAGAAAGAAACACAAACATAGGAGGTACGTATTTCCATAAGCAGCTATAGCAGTTACTACTGTAACGTTAGTCCCTCGTTCCCCAGAAGTCATACGTCGACGGTATGCTTACCTTTGGCAGCTACAATTTTATTTGGCTTTAGCACTGTGGAGACTCCTGTCTCATCTACATTCCAAATGTTGGATGCAGTAAATCCATATTTGTCCATTACTTCAGCTAATTCATCAAAAAAAACATTGACATTTTGACCATTAAATGATGTTGCCCTACCAAAGGAGGTGGGTTCTGGCTTCCGAATGGTTAACTCCGAATGTTTTAAAATCATCTCAAGCCATGATTTTCCAGTCATCTTATTAAAAGTCCAGGTGGATGGAATACGAGTATTAATGTCAAACTTAGAAGCACATTTGTAGGCAAGCCGACGGAAGTCTCTTGGGTAATATGCATAGAAGATTGAAGACTGAAGCCGTTTGTAACGAGTTTTTCTTTAAAGAGTGCTCTTGAGTGGGAGAAAATACTTGCCTGGGCGTTGCATAGCTCATAGATGAATTACCACCTTCGTTTAATTTCTTCAAAAATTTGTTCAAAGTCATCCGCTTGATACCGAATTATTTTGCGGCGGCATTCACGCTTTGTCCCTCATCGTTTACCGCCTTTGCAGCATCATTCAAGTTTTGAATAGAGTAAGAACATCTCGTAGTCTTCCTTTTATAACTCCGCATCCAGAAAAAAATTAATGAAAAGCATATATTACTTTAGTTTTAAGTCGTGGGGTTATATGAGCAACTATATCTCAACTAACCCCAATCCAAAATTTTAAAATGGAACTAAGGTTATGAAAAACCGGTTAGCCCGTTAGTAAAAATACCCAAATTATTTATACGTATCGAAGTTACTATAAATTTATGGTAGTTTGACAATTACCTGATTAAAACCGGATAACTTTCAACTATTACGGACGAAATATTCCGCCTAATAATTATTTTACTTCTTGGTTGCAAAATAAGCAACACGCACGTGTACTTCACTCGATCGAATAGTTGCCACTGACGGTCTCGTGACCCCTTGTTTTGGCTATTTGAAGCCTTCTTGTGCGGTGAATAGTTTTCGATAAATCCTATGCTCAACTAGCGCCGGCCTACGTTTTTCTTGATGAGAAAGCCCATTCCTACTTTCCACGTAAATCATGAAATCCGATTTACGGGTTCTTCCCGAAAAGATCGATTTTTAAATCTATCAGAATCGTGACCTGATGAATCGATCCACAAGAAAATCGATCGATAACCACTATAAGATCGATTTTCTAAAATCCATCTTTTTTCTAATTTGCTTTCACAATGTGAGTATAAATCAATTTTATTGAAAACAAGACAAATATTATAATGAACGATCTTTTAATGAGTAAAATCAGTGGATCCGGTAATAAAAATCATTTTTATTAGTCAATCATGTGAGTAATTGTTTTTCCGACTGAAACTCTATAAAGCGGTGCCACTACTTCCATTAAATATTGAAATCCTTATTTTCCATAGTATTGAGAGGCAAACCGTCCTTTTCTTTCATAAAGACTATTGCATTTGTTATATGATCAGGCTCAACAGCATTATCTAAAAATACCTCTGAATGATTCATTCTTTGTTAAGCAATATGTCAATGTTTGCTGTTTTGAGACTGATACAGAGGCAGAAGAATCCGAATTATGAACATTTTGAGAATATAGATCTGCGATGTCTAAAATCATGTCATCAACAAATTAAAATAGGAAAATATAGTTTCTTTGATTAATTGAATATCGAGTTTCACTTTTTCAAACTCAGTAGACTGGAAAACGAAGAAAGTGATATAAGAAATACAGCACTAACTTTTTAATTTTTTTTACATATTTACCGCCACCACTTCCAGTCCTCTTTTTGGAACTTGAATTGTTGGATATCGTCTAAATAAATGATTGCGCAAGTTTCCCTTAGTTTTTACTTCCTGGTGACAATATTTGCAAGTGCCTCCTAAGTCTTTTTTATAAAATGATTCCATAGATCACTTTTACCCAACATAATTCATACAGCCGTAGATAAAAAAAATAGCTTTAAATGTGAATCGATATTTTTCGGCAATAATCGGCATCCCTTGCCGTTTTACCTAACGTCACTAACGAGAAAAAAATATATTAAGAATACGGAAGCCGTTTTTACTTGATTGAAATAAAGTTAGAGTAAAATCGATAATTTATAAAGAAAATAATGGAAATTTATTATTTTTATGTTTACAAAACAAAAAAATTCAAGGTTATATAGATGAACGGATAGATATACAAAATAGTGAAGTATGAACGTTTCCATCAATTGGGAATTCCACTTAATACTTATTTTAATGCTCATTAGTAATTATTTATATGTGCATAAATGTTTATGACTTGATAATAGTAATAATAATAATAATAAAGCTTATTCTCCAAATCAAATTTTATACAGAAGAAAAGAGAAAAAGTCAAAAAAGAGGAGAAAAAAAACGACAATCCATAATTATTCTAATTTATATCAAATATGAATTAAAATAAACTATTCTAAGAATTCTTTTACCGAATAAAGTTCAATTCCAATAAGCGTATTGAAAATTTTAATTTAAATTTATTCTTTTCAGAGATATTAATTAAAACCTTCGGTAACTTATTGAAAAGTCTTATGCACAAGTACTTTGCATTTTTTTTCTGTTAACATAACCTGGCAGCTGATAAACAAAGAGTTCATCTCTACTCTTTCAGTGTTCAGTTATCGTCACAAAAGATGCATTGAGACTGTTTATTAGTACTTCTAGTTGATTGAAACCGTTACAAATGGATTAGACATTTTGATGTATCAATATATACTCCTTTTTACCTAATCTTTTTCTGTGGGTGTTGACAGACGGAACAAAATTTATCTCTCATTATATTGGATGTGGTTTTCTCCTCGCCTGAAAAATATTTCTGAAATTAAATTCGCGAAGAATCCCTTCTGATGGCCAGAAATCTGCATTGTATATTTGTTTCAGCAATTCTTCGGAGACTATGAGACTATTTACACCTATGCTGAAGGAGGAATTCGATCCCTTTTTAGCAATTTTTTTACATCTATAGTGTTACGTTCTCCAATGTCAGAAAGATAATTCTTAAAACCATCTTCTGATGTATCATTGCCAGCGATACGCCCTACATAAATCCATTTCTTCCTCTGTGCTCCAATAACTTCACTATTTGAATTGCTATTTGGCCGTGTGCATATTATATCTTTCTTTTTCAAGGATTTCCTCTTTCGATCAACTGTTGTCCATGTAAAATCTGACCTTTTCAATGTAATTTGGGACTCTGACAGCTCCTTTTCATTTTTACCTTTCGACGGTTCTGTAACTTTTGACGAATTCGAAACGGATCTCACGCCAGAGCACACGTCATTCCATTTCCGTGACACCAGTCTTCGCGCATCTTCCGTGCCCACTCTGGAGGTTGATGGGATATTAGTTATCTCTCTCTCGACTTCTCGCGTATTCACACCGTTTTGATTTATCGTTGCGTATACATTTTTGGCATGTTTATTTTGTTTGTCATCCTTCAATATTTCGTGCTGCTGTCGACTTCTTATATAATTTGGCGGTATTTCCATATTCGATATTCGCTCAAGCAATCTTATTTTGCAGGAAGTATATCACAATTTTCCAGAAGAATTTCATTCTTTTCTTGAACTTCTTTAAGAACTTGCCTTGAATATTTATTTTCCTCGAATTTTTATATTAATTTGTATTTCGTAGTTTAAGGTTATATCGATATGCTCACTTTTCATGACCGGTAAAATCGCTTCATGTTTACTTGTTGTAGATTTTTGCTCTGCTGATTTTATTAAGCATGATGAATGGAAAATTTCCTGACACTTTGCACAAGTTTTAGACTTCACAACCCTTTTGTTACAATATTGGCACTTAAATTCACTATTTTTCTCAATTTTACGGCAGTTAATTTCCGACTCGTCATCGCTCGTCGCCATCTTGACTCGCATAGGCATATGTTTAGATTTAGTAATCCCAATAGAACAAATCAAAAACTTACTGACTGATTAACTAATTGAGAGTACTACGGACTCTGTTCTTCCCTGTAAAATGTTAGTGATCGCAAATGGTAAACGTGGTAAAAAACTTGGTTGACTTTCTGAGTTTAGAAGGTGTTTTCGTCTTTGTCCCGGCCTTCTTCAGGTAATACAGGTAATAACAGCAACCGCTTTAGTTTAACCGGATGATTTCCTTGAAAGTTGTCAACTGTTTTCAAAATTTTTGACATCAGTAAACAAAAATAACGAGTTTATTGAATTAATTATTCAAAATAAATGTTTTATCTTCGTTTAGTTGTTTTTTTTTCCACACCTTAATGAAATAATACAAGAAGCAATCATCCCTTTTTTGACTAAACTGTAATAGCAGCGCGGCATAATCGGTATTGCACCCGGGCGACGAAACAGCTAGCGGCAGGCCTGAGAGTTGATACCTTGGGCTAGGTGTTTGTCACCTTCTCTGTTTTCACCAGGTTTTGTTAGGTGTTATCCTTTGCATTTGACGCATCGATGGACTAAATAACAATGATAATATTATTAATAAAGTATAATAACATTTATACAATAAGAGATAAATGAGAGATAATAAAATATACTTGTCTAGAAATCACTAACTGAACTATTCTTTATTCGACTAGTTTCGCTTTTTACGGCAATATCAAGAATGAGTACATTTTACAAAGATATCAAATATTTGCAGATCAGCAATTGGTCCAAAGAAGATACCCCAAATTTAGTATGTTCTTTGGTTCGGCCCATGGAAGTGGTAGAATATAGAACATTATATCTGAACTCTGTTCTATGTTCTGTATACATAGAACATAGAATGGAGGTGGTGGAGATTTACAAACTTTCAGAGATTCAACAGGGGGGAGTGACTTAGGTCTAACTAGTCATTGAGAATTACTAGTGATTGTAATTATCAGATTTTTGGAGTTTATTCATTTCCTTGGCTTCCAGGTGGGTCATTTTCATACCTTTTCACAGTAATGGAGAATTTTTGGTTTTAAACAGGATGAGATGTTATGTCCTGTAGTCTCTAGATGTTCCCGAAAAGCTGATTGACCGTTTTTCAAATGTTCTTTTCAGCTTAGTTTCAAAACATCTTTCGGTCTGTCCTATAAATGATGACTTACATTCTTCACAGTCTGTTTTATAAATTCCAGACTTCTCCATTGGGTCGAGTTTGGACAACTTGTTATTAAAAACCGTACTATCCAATCTGCTGTGACTTAAAAAAGCTATATTCAAGTTATTATTTTTGAAGAATTCAATAATTTTCGGAGATGGGACGTGTGTATAAGGGATGCTCGCATACCTTAATTCATTTGTATCATAATCAATATTTAATAGTGTTGGCGTTTACTTGATGTAAATCCATTATAATTGAATATAACTTAAATTCAAACACTTGAACTTATGATTTACACTTTATTGACTACATTGCATGACGCGTTTCGTCGTTACAAACGACTTCTTCAGATGCTTACAGAATAAGAACAACATTTTGAAAAATACAGGTATATGTATCAGGGAATTTTGGTGTTCAATGGTTTTGGTTTTACCTAAGATATTCCATTCTGAGAATAATTTCTATTACCTGAAAAGGTTTAACAAGGGTGAATTGTTTAATTCTATCTGTTCATTGAGCAAGTTTCCAGAATTTTTAAGCCGATTTATTTCCACTACCTCCCAATAATCTAATTGACTACTTCTCTCTATATTGTGTAGAATTTTGAAATTCGTATCAAAAGTATGGTTTTCTGTTAATAAATGGTTAGCATAATTCGAATTACTTTTATTATGGGCGAAGCTATATTTATGTTCCTGTATTCTAGTACCGAAATTTCTACTAGTTTTACCTATATATATACCGGGACATGTTCACCAATTAAATGTGATGTTTACCAATTAAATTGTGGAACATGTCCCGGTATATATATAGGTAAAACTAGTAGAAATTTCGGTACTAGAATACAGGAACATAAATATAGCTTCGCCCATAATAAAAGTAATTCGAATTATGCTAACCATTTATTAACAGAAAACCATACTTTGGATACGAATTTCAAAATTCTACACAATATAGAGAGAAGTAGTCAATTAGATTATTGGGAGGTAGTGGAAATAAATCGGCTTAAAAATTCTGGAAACTTGCTCAATGAACAGATAGAATTAAACAATTCACCCTTGTTAAACCTTTTCAGGTAATAGAAATTATTCTCAGAATGGAATATCTTAGGTAAAACCAAAACCATTGAACACCAAAATTCCCTGATACATATACCTGTATTTTTCAAAATGTTGTTCTTATTCTGTAAGCATCTGAAGAAGTCGTTTGTAACGACGAAACGCGTCATGCAATGTAGTCAATAAAGTGTAAATCATAAGTTCAAGTGTTTGAATTTAAGTTATATTCAATAATCAATATTGATGTAGTGTGGTCTATTTAAATGTCTATTGATGAAGCGTTTGTTTTAATAATTAGACTATTGATAATTTTCAGTGGAAACTGAATGTTCATTATCGTAGGAATTACATCAAGTTCTTCCATGAGGTTTTGTCTTCATAAGGGAATCGAAAATGCCTTATGAATAATTGAATTGAGAGCAGCGATTCGATGGCTAACGAATCGCCAGTATAAAGTTTTGTATCAAATCGTGTAGGCTTTCACGGCCGGTGTCCATTGTGAAACATGGTGAAATGATCTTCCGGGCTGATTGGCCGTGGTCAACTGGAACTCCTCCTCTTCCAGACGTTTCGTCCCTAACTGCGAGAGACATCTTCAGTGGCGGCGAGTGCTTCGACGTAGTGGTGTACTGGGCGACGATTCTGGAGCAACTGATGACCTGTTGTGTGTGTATGTGTAATTCGTTTATTCATATATATGGCATTTTTATACAATAAAATACAATTGTAATGTGAAAGGAAGTTGCAAAATCCTTCTTTAAACATTCAGTAGGATATTGCAACATATTTATTATAACAGCTAGATATAAGTATTCAAAACAATAATTAGGAAAGACAATTTAACGCAATTCTGCACATCGGCAGAATTGCATTTATTGCAGAATTGCATTAATGCATTATTTCAATTCCAACAAAGCATTATTAGAGATGACATACATTCATTCTATGTTCAACGACAGATCGAACATGATGTAAAATTACAGCAATGTGACAACTGGCTTTTTCTTAACCCGTCATCGGGAGATGACATTACATGGCGATCCTGCCAGTGCCTTTGGGGCCATGATATCAATGTGTACCTGAGCTGATGTAATAATGGGCAATAGCCAACATAAGCAGGAAGAGATAATAGTGGAAGCTGCAGGCTCGGGAAACAACCAAGCGGTAGAGTCAGCTACACAAAGGATAGATAGGACGGAATGGTTAGTGATGGCACACGTTTGTATCATCGCTATAATTGTGGCTGTTATGGGATGGAGGAAAATAAAAGCAGCCCTACGAAGTGTGATTAGACAAGAAGTCCGTAGCAGCGAAATGGGAAAATCAAGACAACAGCTGGACGACCGAGTCGACGTCTGGGAGACAACAAGGGGATGTGTGCAGTTGAAGTGCGTGAAGTGAAAAACAAGGGGTGCGAAATGAAATATCTTTAGGAGAAATCTATCAGAAACTCAACAACGACTTAAGGACATTTAGAGACAACTTAAGAAAAGACAATACAGCAAGACGGACCGATGAAGAAGTAATTAATCGTAAGTTTAAGGATTAAGAGACACGGGCGACTGATCATAAAATAATGACTGAACAATTTAATTTCAGAACGGCATCTAGTTTGCTTCCCAAACTAGATGGAAAAATTGAAACGATTCATCATTTAATTGAGGGCATAGAATTATATGAATCTGCATTAGATCAAATTAATAAGCCATTATTAGTAAATTACGTTTTGAAAGCATGCATTGGACATGTGGAAAAAATTAGATTGAAGCAGTCATACAATAGCGTAGATGAATTAATTGCCGATATCAAAACTCATTTTCTTCCGAAACAATCTGCATCAGCACTTGCGGCACGATTGCAAGCCTGTCAGCAAGGCAGCACGGATATAGAGGAATACGGCAGATCAATTGAAATACTTATGTCAGAACTAACAATTGCTCAGGCAGGTAATGATGCCCGAGCGCTAGAAATTTTCAAAGGCGCCAACGAAAAAATAGCAGTAGATGTTTTTGCAAGAGGAATCAAAAATTTCGAAACAAGAACAATTATAAAGTCGCGAAATTTCAATAAATTAAGCGATGCAATAAACGCCGCGAAGGAAGAAGCGGTGTTGCATCAGCAAAACGCGTCAGTTCTACATTTTAAAGATCAGTACCGTGGCCAAGGGCGAGGGCGCGGTAGATTTTTTAATAACAGAGGGCGTCAAAATTTTAAAGGACGAGGAACGTTCAATAATAATCATAATAATAATAATAATAATATAATAGCAATTATAATCAGAAAAGTAGACAAAATAATTATCGGGGTCATAATAATAGAGATAATAATTACCGAATTAGACAGAATAATCATCGAGGTAATATTAATAGTAACAGTAATGGAGGTAATGTTTTCTTAGCCGAAAATGTAGATAGCGAGAGGCAGCAGTTTTTCGGGCCAACGACCGCAAATAATTTAGAAAATAATCACAATGTATTGTCAAATGTTATATTAAATATAAATAGTTTAAATTTTGTACGCATGAATTACGACCAAAAGGAAATTATCCTTCTCGTAGATACGGGGGCGTCAGTTAGTGTTCTATTCAAAACTTGTGTCAATCAAAATGAAAAGGTGAACAAAGAAAATACTATAAAAATAAATGGTATCTCAGGGTCAACGGCAGCGAGCGGCACGGTTAATATTTCATTGCAAGTTGGCAAAAATGATATAAAACATACATTTGTAATTATAGAACCATTTAACTATGCTATCGACGGTATATTGGGTTCAGATTTTTTTGAAAAGTATTATGCATCAATTGATTATAACAAATATGAACTGTCTTTTTATTTCAAAAATTTGCATATATGTGTTCCAATGGAAACAAAAGATAGCCGGGTCATCAATGTACCACCGCGATGCGAAATCATTGCGTACCTTAAAACAGAGCCCTCAGGAGACCAAATCATTTTACCGGAAGAAATTCAAAAGGGAGTTTTCATAGCAGGCGTACTAGCGCGTCCATGCGAAGGAAACTTTCCCGTTCGAATTTTGAATACAAATATAGAACCAGTAACAATCAGAAATTTTAAACCACAAACCATAAACGCAAACGAATTTCAGATTTTATCTTTTCAAACTGAGGATCAAACGGTGGAACGCATTGACACAGTACTTAAATTAATTAGTAATAAGCATTTAAATACAGAAGAATATAAATCGTTGGAGCACATATGCGCAAAATTTGCTGACGTTTTTCATTTGCCATCTGACCCACTGACCGTGACAAATGTCTATAAACACGACCTTCAATTAGAAAATGCCGTAACACCAGCGTATATTAAGCCATATCGGCTACCTCAAACACAAAAAGCAGAAATCCAATCTCAAATCGGAAAAATGCTGAATGACGGTATTATAGAACCAGCAAGATCAGCATGGTCGGCACCATTGTTAATTGTTCCTAAAAAACCAGACAATAACGGTGTTCGGAAATGGAGGGTTGTCATTGATTATAGGATGTTAAATAAAAAGATAAAAGATGACAAGTTTCCATTGCCAAATATTACCGAAATATTAGACTCATTGTCAGGAGCAATTTATTTTTCACATCTTGACCTGTCACAAGGTTATTATCAAATCGAATTAGATCATAAAAGTCGACCTTATACTGCTTTCACGACAAACACAGGTCAATACCAGATGACAAGGTTACCAATGGGCTTGAAAATAAGTCCTAGCGTTTTCTCGAGAGCTATGACAATAGCAATGTCGGGATTAAATTACGAAAGCTGTTTTGTTTATTTAGACGATCTCATTGTGTTCGGGAAAAATTTGAAAGACCACAATACAAATTTGGTAAAAGTTCTGCACAGATTACGAAAAGTAAATTTAAAATTGAATCCAAATAAGTGTGAATTTTTGAAAAAAGAGATTTTATATTTAGGTCATATAATATCAGCTAATGGCGTTTCTCCAGATCCAAGTAAAATAGAAGCAATCAAAAATTTTCCGGTACCACTCGATGCACAGTCAACTAAAAGATTCGTCGCTTTCGCACGCAAATTACTATCGAAATTTTATTCCAAATTTTGCTAAAATTGCGACGCCACTAAACTACTTAAGTAGAAAAAATGTAGAATTTCAATGGACACCCGAATGTCAAAACGCTTTTGAAACAATAAAGGAAAAATTAATCAAACCACCGGTTCTACAATACCCAAATTTTGAACCAAGTAATACATTTGTTTTAAAAACAGACGCTTCAGGCTTTGCCATAGGCGCAGTTCTGTGTAATGAGAACGATAGACCCATTGCGTATGCCAGCCGAACTTTGAATAAGGCGGAAATAAATTATTGTACAATCGAGAAGGAATTGTTAGGAATCGTTTGGGCAGTGAAACATTTTAGGCCCTATCTTTACGGACGAAAATTCATAATACAAACGGATCATAGACCTTTAGTTTATCTTTTTGGAATGACGAACCCCTCAAGCCGTCTAACAAAATTTAGATTAACGCTAGAAGAGTACGATTTCGTAATACAGTACATTAAAGGAAAAACAAATGTAACAGCAGACGCGTTATCGAGAATCGAAATTCCTAAAGAGGAATTACGTAAATTATCAGTTACAGTTGTGGAAAATGTGAATATAGCAACGAGAGCACTCACAAAATTAAAAATCGGTGAAAACGTGACTAGGGCTGATCACCCCGGAATCGTAGAAATACTAAGGAAACCGAAAAATTCGACAGAATTAAAAGCTCTGGACGCAGAGACTTTTGATGAATTGAAAAACAATAAGCAATTTAAATTTAGTAATGAAAATTTTATGTTTGATGCAACGTTGCCAATTATTTATTGCAAATGGAGTAATTCTCGTCCAGCGTCGGATCTTCGAGCGATGTTGGGGGATCTTCAAAATATTTGCAATCAGTTCAATATTTATGAACTCATTATTACTAAAGAAAATGAATGCGCATTCGAATTAGTTAAAGAAATTGCTAAAATGTCGAAATCCTTCAAAGGAGCAAATATAAAGATTTCAATTTTAAATAAAGTGAGAACTATAAACGAGCTAGAAACGAGACAACTAATATTAAACGATTTTCACATTTTGCCAACCGGCGGTCATTCGGGCATAAACAGAATGTTCAACAATATTAAAAAACGGTATTACTGGAGAGGACTTCGTGAAGATGTGGTATCTTTTGTACATCGGTGTGACGAATGTCAACGGTATAAGCATTCACAGCCTCATACCGAAAATTTAAGAATTACATCTACGGCAACGGAAGCATTTCAAAAGGTTTTCTTAGATTTAGTAGGTCCTATTGAAATGGATAGCGAAGGTAATAAATATATTTTGACAATACAATGTGACTTATCAAAATTTGTTGAAGCTTATCCTTTACCTAATAAAGAGACTATTACTGTAGCTAAATCATTTGTTGAAAATTTTGTTTTAAGATATGGAGTACCGAAAGAGATTGTTACGGATCAAGGAACGGAGTTTATGTCTACACTTTTTAAAGAAAGTTGCAAAATTTTAAATATTAAGCAATTGAATTCTACAGCATATCACCACCAGACATTGGGTGCATTAGAAAACTCGCACAAACATCTAGGCGCTTATTTAAGAATTCAAACAGCGCAGTACCAAAATGCTTGGAGTAGTTGGTTACCCTTTTGGTGTTTTTCTTATAACACAACGGTGCACACGGAAACCAAATATGCTCCCTATGAGCTAGTATTCGGTCGTGTACCGACACTTCCATCAAATCTAAGTGAAACAATTGATCCGCTCTATACTTTCGACGATTATCCTCTAGAACTAAAATATCGAGTGCAACAAGCAAATGCTGACGCGAGGGAAAAATTGATAACTTCGAAAGAAAAACGAAAAGAAAAATATGATCAGTCTCGTAGTACTCCTTCAATTAGTTATAAGCAAGGTGATTTAGTGTTAATAAAGAACGAACCGCAAAATAAGTTGCAAGAACTCTATAAAGGACCTTATAGTGTAATAGAAGAAAAGACTCCAAACTTAGTAATAAGGGTAGGTAAAAAACAAGTGATTGTTCATAAAAACAGAGTGAAACATTATTACAAATAAGTTGAAAGACTGAAACAGTGTAGATTTTAGAAATTATCTGTAAGTTAGGTAAGGAGAATACTTATATCGAAAAAAAAAAAAAAAAAAAAAAATTATACCTTCAGACATAGCTAATTGTTAATAGTATAGTTTCGAAAATTTTTTTTTTCAACCACCGGGGGAGGTGTAATGTGAAAGGAAGTTGCAAAATCCTTCTTTAAACATTCAGTAGGATATTGCAACATATTTATTATAACAGCTAGATATAAGTATTCAAAACAATAATTAGGAAAGACAATTTAACGCAATTCTGCACATCGGCAGAATTGCATTTATTGCAGAATTGCATTAATAGCATTATTTCGATTCCAACAAAGGATTATTAGAGATGACATACATTCATTCTATGTTCAACGACAGATCGAACATGATGTAAAATTACAGCAATGTGACAACTGGCTTTTTCTTAACCCGTCATCGGGAGATGACATTACAGAGGTGTCATCTGCAAAAAGAGAAACTTTTGAGCGTCTATTACGAGAATGTGGAATATCGTACGTAAATATGAGGTAGAGTAAAGGCGCGAGTATCGATCCTTGCGGAATTCCTGCTGAAGGCGTGAACGGATCAGAAAAAGATTTGTTGACTTTAATTTTAATAGTGCGATCTGATAAATATGATGCTATTAATTTGACAAATTGAATTGGAAGTTGAATATCTTGGAGTTTCCGAACTAGCCCGGCGTGCCAAACTTGATCGAATGCTCTTTTAATATCTAAAAATGTCGCGAGTACGAGTAATTCTCCAGAGTTTAATGCTCTGGTAATATCAGTATGAAGTCGCAATAACGGATCGATTGTAGAATGGAAGGGTCGGAAACCGTGTTGAAAATCAGGGATAATGTTATTATGATCGACAAAGTCGGATAGACGTCGGCAAATTATTTTTTCGAATACTTTACCGACGACATTCAACAGCGATATCGGTCTATAATTATCAGGATGGGAGAGGTCTTTGTAAGGTTTAGGAATGAGGATAGTAGTGGCTTCCTTCCACTCACGCGGAAAATAACATAACTCCATACAACGATTGAATATTTTACCGAGATACTCGTGGCATTCCGGGGGAATTTGCCGTAGAATTGCCCGGTTAATATCGTCGTCGCCCGGTGCCGTATTTCTTCCCGCGCTTATGGCCTCGAATCAATCAATCAATCAATAAAACGTTTATTAATCTTTTTGGTTTTAGGGATACATTGTTTTTTTTGTAAATATATATCAAAAGGGCGGGAGGCTATAGAGTTTTGCAACTCTCTTCAACCCGAATGAATTTAAATTCCTATTGTCTTTACAAAAGATCAGGAGCAAATTTATTATTATTTATTTACTTCAGGGATTCAAACGGCTGTGGCCGTCTTTTGTTGATTTCTATTAATTACGTGCCATTTGGTCAAATGTCCGATTTTCAATTCATCTGACATTTGATGGTAAAGGAAACCGCAGAAAACTTTACCCACGTAATGTACATAAATTCTTATAATTATTTCATTGTGTACATTTGATGATTCAATCAATTAATTAAATAAAAAGATACATTTATTATTAGAATTTTCATTATTAGTCTTTGGATAAATATTGAAACGATTCGCGCTTTGGCGCACTTCACTCGCGCAATGTTGGCCTTTCGCGCACTACGATATTCGCGAACTTACGCGATTTTTCTATTCACTTTCAACGGCTGACGGAACATTGTTTCGGACTAAACTACGCGTTTTACCGCAGTACTAATGGGATGTCCTCTAGATAGTCGAGGACTTCTTCGGAGGGATCTTCTAACGAGCGGACTATTCTAGCTGGCGGGAAGGGTGCTTTCTTTTCAGGTTTTCTGCAGAGTTGACGTCCCCATTGGACTCCAGGTGTCAACAGAGTGTTCCGGGCGACCTGGTTGGGTCCTTGTAGCGTACGTGTGGCGTAGCGAAATTGGAGTTTTTCCATGAATTTGAAAATCGTTGCAATATTCGCGGTTTCATGCACAAGAATCGAAGGATAGAATTTGTGGAGTCTGAATATACTACGAATGATTGCTCTTTCGCAGCTTTCCATTCTCCTCACAAGGCGTTTCGGAAGTGTCGCATATAGCAAACATCGATAGGAGGCAATTGGCCTTATGAAAGTTTTATAAGTATGAAGTAGAGTTTGAGGATTACATCCTCGAATTCTACCTTTCAGAGCGTAAAGTAAGTTTGCTCTATTACGAATCTTCCTTAACACCTTTTCTATATCCGATTCCCATGAATGATATTTTGAAAAAGTGATACCCAAGTAAACAATTTCAACCTGAAGTTGTAGGTTTTCGCCCCACAACGTCAGTTGAACTTCCGTTTTTTTAAATTTTGGAGATTTACTCTGTTTATAATTGTGAAAAAGGATCGATTGCGTTTTACTTGGGTTCGGTGAAATTCTCCATTTTCGGGCCCACGTACTGAACGCATCTAGTTGCCTTTGCAGTTCTCTGCTGCATACTGCTGTCGTTCTGCCGGTAGTCCATAGGGCCGTGTCATCTGCAAAAAGTTAAATATGTGTATTTATATTGACAGGATTTGGAATATCATATGTATATATAATATAAAGGGGTGGTGATAGGATTGAACCATGAGGGATGCCAGCTAGGGGAGAAAAGGGCTCAGAGTAACTACCGCTTATTTTGACTCTGATGCTGCGTTCTGTTAAAAATGAATTTATTAATTTGACAAAATAATAGGGTAAACGTATATTCAGAAGTTTCTGAACAAGTCCAGCGTGCCAGACTTGATCGAAAGCCTTATGAATATCAAGAAAAGTCGCGAGAACGCATTTTCCTGAATTAATAGCTGTAGTTAAATCTAAGTGTAATTTAATGAGAGGATCGTGTGTGGAATGGTAGGATCTGAAACCGTGTTGAAATCGCGGTAAAATATTGTTCGACTCAACGAAGTCCCTAAGCCTACCCTGTAATATTTTCTCAAAAACTTTACCAACTACATTCAGTAAAGAAATTGGTCTATAATTATCAGGGTTGGTAGGGTCCCCGTTGGGTTTCGGAATGAGTATCGTGTTAGCTTCTTTCCAAACATTCGGGAAATAGCACAGTTCTAGACAACGATTGAAGATGTTACTCAGGAATTCAAAACATTCCTGAGGAAGTTGTCGAAGTACCGCGCGAGATAGTCCGTCGCGGCCCGGTGCCGTGTTTCTTCTCGAGTGTACGGCTTTCGCTACCATTTCCTCGTTGATTCTAGTATTGAAAATGTTGTCTCCGTTCAGTTCGATTATATTGTTTATGCCTCTGAAATTTGCGATGTTTCGTTCTATAATCGCGAAATGATTCGCGTCGAATAGCGGATTCCGCGGTGTTACAAAAATATTCGAAAGATGGTTTCTGAAAATGTTCGCAATTTCCAGTGGCTCCGAAATGATATTGTCGTTATCCGGTGATTTTAAATGAATGATTTTCGTTTTTCTGTTTCCTGTAAGTATATGGAATTGGCGCCAATACTCTTTACCGTTTCTGAAGTCAAGTTTTGACGTTACGTCTGACCACTTTTCTTCCTTAAAACGGTTAATTTCACGGCGTATGATCGCGGATAATCGGTTGTATTCCGTTTTAATAGCGGCGTCTCTATTTCTAAGAAATGAGCGGTAGAGACGCCTTTTACTTTTAATTAAATTTACTATGAACGGAGGCAACGGTGTTCGATTCAAATTTATTGTCCTATCCGGAGTGCAAGCGTTATAAGTTTCCGATACGGAAGTTGAGAAATGTTCGATAATTTGATCAATTTCATGTGTGTTACGAAAGATCTGAGGAGGTGAGAACGTTTGAAGTATCATTGCACGGAATTGTTCCCAATCAGTGTTTTTAAAGTCTTTAATAGTAATGTTAGAAGGAGGAAGTTTCGGCGGTTGTGCAATGTTAGAATGAACCAGTAAAGGAAGGTGGTCAGAAGTTATAGTTTGACCTATAAAACATGGTTCTTCGAAATATTGAATAAGGTCAGGCGTTATGATAATGTGATCAATAATGGACATGCCAGTATGACTGAAGAAAGTAGGATTAGTATTTTGGCATCGCCATAGATTATTCTCTATGAGACATTCTGAAAGAATTTGTCCATTTCTGTTTGTAGAATTGTCGCCAAATTGAGTATTTCTAGCGTTAAAATCGCCTAGAAGTATTGTGTGAGGGTTAAGTGAGACAAATTCAAATAATTCATCTGGAAAAGTTTCACCTGGAGGGTGGTACAAACTAATAATTGTTACTAGAATATTATTTATTGTTACTTTCGAAGCTACACACTCTAAGTTTGAGAATTGATCAGGAAGTTTGAACTGTGTTGAATGTAATGAATCATGTACTAATAGCGCTGCACCCCGAATAGTACCTAGCGTACTATTGCGCTGATATGTATTATAATTCGCGAATTTAAGATCGTGCTTCAACTTTGTTTCCGTTATTGAAAGAATGGAAATATTATGCTCTATTAAAAGTGCTCTCAAAAGATGCCGTTTGCGACGAAGGCCGCATGCGTTGATAGTTCCCAACGTAAAGTTCATTGAGTTCCGTGTTCCGTTGACTACCGTATACGCGGTTAGTAAAGTACCTCGATTGGCTCGAGGGAGATCGAAATACTACCGCCACAGTAGTTAACTACCGTTGTGCGGTTAAGAAAGGCACGAGATGAAACCGCGACTGTTTTTTCAATTTGTTCCCGTTTTTCGGGGAAGACGTTTGATAAGGTTTGGATGATGAACCTTATCATGGCGTTTACTCTTGCGAAGTTCTCAACGTTCTGTTCGTCGGTACTGCTAGTCTCGTTGAGAACTTTCACTGGCGCTACCTGAGTTGGCTCCGCCGGGGGCGCACGACGCTGGGGGCATTTTAGGTCCCAGGCAGGATGATTGCCTTTACAATTGGGACATTTAGGGTTTTGGATATTGGGGCAGACAGAATTTTCATGCGAATTACCGCAAGTGGCGCAAATTGGTTTCTCTTTACATTCAGTTCGATCATGCCCGGATTTGGAGCATGTCGAACAGTATTTCTGGATGGGACTTGGGACTCTTGAAGGCTCTACCTCATGTTTTCGTCCGTAAAAACGAACGCCCTTCAGAAGTAGGGAGTCGATCGATGCTTTTGAATTTGTAATTACTCTAATGAGAGTGGTCGGACGGCTTGTGGCCATAGAAGTGATTCTCCAGCATTTGAAGAACTCGATGTTCTGCTGGTTAAGGCTCTCTGAAATTTCGTCGATTGTGTAATCGACGGGGGCAGATTTGATGACACAAGATAATTGACCTTTCGAGGCTGTTCCGTGGAACTTCTCCTGGCGGGCCCGTTAAGGGGGCTGAAAGTTATTGTCGGATGACCAACTAGAGTTTGTAACGTTCTCTGGAACGTAATTGCAGCAGGAGTTTTGCACTCTACGAGTGCCGTTTGATTGAAATTAACCTTCAGGTTAATCAAGTCTAGATTCGTGGTCTTCAGAATTCTGTAGAATTCCCGTTGAGATTTGATTTCGCTAGGTATGTTACGAATAACATAGCGAAATATGGTCGGCCTTTTGACCGTCTGATCGCCTTTCGATAGAGATGATGCATCAGAATTTATAGATGACAGAGAAACATTTAAAGGTGATCTATTCGCGAAGAAAGCTGTAGCCGAAGTGGCTTTACTGGTGCCCGGCATTCCCTCGTGCACAGTGATGATGGAGGTAGGTAAGTTTTGGATATTTGAAGTTGAAGTACTTTTCTGGAGGGCAATGCCGGTTGATTTTTTGGTAGTTTTGCTTCGGGTAGTTAATCCCGAAGCAGACGAATTGCTCTTAGGCGTAGAGGAGCGTCTCGGCGGCGGAGACTCAGGCTTTAATGTAGCGGGTGGCTTTTTACGGCCACCCCCTCTGGCGCTATTAGGCATTAGAAAGAAACGTCAGATGCACGCGAATATATAAGTACAATAATATAAAAATTAATATAAATAAGTGAAGATTGAATGAGCTATAGTATGTAAAAGGTAGCTATATATGAGTTGCCTTTTTACAACTATAAAACTAAACTATAATCAATTATGCTGAAAATAATAAAGGAAATGCAAATAATTTGGGATTATGTAAGAAATGTCGAGAAAAGTTGACAACACAGTAAACGACTCACCGGAGGGGCGTGGCCTCTGCTCGGTTTCTCGCTTATTGGCTGGTTTCCAGTCGAAGAAACTTTGAAGCAGCTACAGGACTTGAGAAAGTCCGGCGGATAGGAAATAGTATAACCAGGGACTATTTCCTCTACCTTTTGTAACTTGCAGGCACACTTCGTCGGCTGGGAGCTTCTACCTACACGTCTTTACTCTAGAGATGCTAGATTTCGAATGAGTTATGGCCTCGGCCACTGTTTCCGCGGAGATCGGGGCATTCAGTATTCCGTCACCGTTCATTTCAAAGTTAATTTCGTAATTTTTGATATTTTCGAAGTTATTTTCTAAATCATGAAATAGAATATCGTCGAAATTCGCGTTTTGAAGAATTTGGAAAATGTTTTGAAGATGATTTTTGAAAATATTGGCTTTCTCTAGGGGCGCGGTAACGTATGTATTTCCGATTCTAAGGTGAGAAACTTGCGTTTTATTCGAGTTCGTTAGAATTCTGAATTGGCGCCAGAACTTTTTGCCGTCTCTGAAATCTAATTTGGCCGTTGTCTCGGCCCATTTTTCTTCCATGAAACGATTAGTTTCGCGGCGAATCGTCGCTGAAAGACGATTATATTCCGTCTTAATCGCCGCGTTTCTAGTTCACAAAAAGTGTCTATAAATGCGTCTTTTTTCTTCGATTAAGTTTACAATGAACGGTGGAAGAGGAGGTCGATTTATATTAATAGTACGCTCGGGGGCGGCTGTTTGGAAGGATTGAGTGATGGTTCCGGAGAACCGTTCTATAGCGTGACTTAAATCCTCGATGTTTTGAAGGGGGGGATTGATAGGTAGAGACCGCGATATTGAATCGCGGAACAATTCCCAGTTTGCATTTTTTATGTTCCTGAATGTGATTGTTTCAGGCAGAGGGTCAGGGGGCGAACTCAGGTCAGAATGAATTAGTAATGGGAGATGATCGGATGTTACAGTTTGTCCAATAAAGCACTGATCATCGAAGTGGTTCATTAAGTCGGGGGTTGAAATAATGTGATCTGGGATTGAGATACCATTGTGGTTGATGAAAGTAGGTTTATTATTGTAACAGCGCCAGAGATTTAATTCTATCAGACAGTCGGACAAAATTCGGCCATTTGCATTAGTGTGAACATCACCGAATTGGGTGTGTCTAGCGTTAAAATCGCCTAGTATTATTGAATACGGGCGATGTAACGGAGGAAGTCGGCCGGAAGAGGGTCCTGTCCGGGAGGATGGTAGTAACTGAAGACAGTTAATTTTTTATTTTTGAAGTGAAGTTGGGCTGCTGTACATTCGAGGTGAGAGAATTCATCGGGGAGTTTGAAACTAGTAGCTGCAATCGAAGAGTGGACAGCTAGAGCAGTACCGCGACAAGAACCGAGCGTACTATTCCTTTGAAAAGTGGAATATCGAGCAATTTTCAATGGAAATTTCAACTTCGTTTCCGTGATAGAAAGGATAGCTAATCGATTTTCTTGAAGAAGCGCTTTGAGAAGATGACGTTTGCGGCGTAGTCCGCAAACGTTTACCGTTCCTACCGTGAAATTCATTACCATACACTTTAGTTATTTGAATTCGTTGAAATTGCGCCGTCTAAATTAATATTAAGTGGCGCTAATGTTATTGAGATGTTATTCCCAATATAGTTGATCCACGTATATCGACTGAGAAAAGCGCGAGAAGTAACTTCGATGACTTTCGCGACGATTTCCCTTTTTTCAGGGTGAATGTTGGAAAGAGACTGAGTAATGAAACGAATCATATCGTTGATTCGTGCGAAATCATCGGATTTCGTAGGTTCCGATGTAGTAGTTGTAATTTTTTCAGTACTTTCGTTAAGTACTTTTACAGGCGCCGTCGATTTAGTAGTCGTGGGCGGTTCACGACGTTTAGGGCATTTCAAGTCCCAGGCTGGGTGATTTCCCTTACAATTAGGACATGTAGGATTTTTGAGACAGGGAGAGTTTTTGTGTGATTCCCCGCAGGAGGCGCAGATAAATTTCGAAGTGCATTCCGCACGAGGCGCAGATAAATTTCGAAGTGCATTCCGCACGATCATGACCTGATTGAGAGCAGGTCGAGCAGTATTTTTGAAGCGGTTGAAGAACTCTTGAAGGTTCGGCCTCATGAATACGTCCGTAGATGTTGAGGCCATTTAAGAGGAGCGAGTCTATTGTGGTTTTGGACGAAGTTGTCACTCTTATGAGTGTTGTTGGTTTGTTCGTGGCCTTGGACACGATTCTCCAGCATTTATTTACCGGGAGGTTTGCTGCTGCAAGGAATTCATTGATTTCGTCAATGTCGTATTCGAGATTGACGTTTTTAAGGACGCAGGAGTAGGAAATTTTGGGAATTAATTTTTGAGAATGCCTAATGGCATTGTTGTTTAATGGCGAAAAGGTTGTTGCCGGGGATCCTACGAAGTTTTGTAGGAGCTTTTGGAAATATTCAGGAGCTGGAACGTTGCACTCGATAAGAGCGGTTTGATTGTAATTGACTTTTAGATTGCTCCACTTCAGTGGAGTAGTGTTTCAAGACATTGTAAAAGTCTCGTTGGGTTTTGATGTTGGAGGGAATGTTGCGTAAAACATATCTGAAGATTTTAGGAGCGTTGGGATTGGGTGCGATTGAAGAGTTCGATTTTTCCGAGGAAATGGAAGAAATGGAGGTGTTCGCGCTCATTGCTGAGGGCGATGGAGATCTAGGGGGATTGGTTGAGGATGAGGAAGGTTTGGGTGGGCTATTAATAACTTGAACCGTTGCCCGAGGTTTACTAGATTGACGAGTAGGCTTTTCATATGAAATAGAGTTGGTTTCCGATTTCGGCGTGGATGAACGACGCGGCGGAGACGGAGACTTAGATTTTTCTTTAGCTTTTTCCTTTTCCTTTGAAGAAGGAGCGGGTGGCTTTTTACGGCCACCCGTTTTCGTGTTATTAGGCATAAAGATTCACTCAATAAATATGTTAATTTTACCGACAACGAATGAATCTGAAAAAAAAAAGTGATTATTAAACAAATATAGTCACCGGGTGGGCGTGGCTTCAGTCCGTGTTCAGCAACCGGGCTGCGACTGGGGTTAGCTTCTAACTGTAAACACACTTCGATCTTAACACGTAGGCCTTGAGAAAGACCTATAGGAGGGAAAAGATTTGATAACAGTGATCTTTTCCTATAACCCTACGTATTAATCGAACAGGCTTGTAGCACAAAAATTCACTAATCGACTTGTGTATGAGAGATGACCTGTTGCCATGATGATCCATGATGATCTGCACTGATTTCGTTGAGGACTGGATTTGCATCCTTTTGCCTCTTCATCTTCGTTTGGCCTGTTTTTTCTGCTGTTATATTTAACTCTTCAATTTTCATTCTTGAAGAGTTTTATTAGTTTATCTTGTTCATCGATAAATTCTATCTTCTGTTTCGTTGTCGCATTAGTGCTACTGAATGCGATCAACATTTTGCCCAATATGGTCGACAATTCGTCCTCTTTATCATTCTCTTTTCTTGTTCCTTTCGGGTTTGTCTGTGGCTGCTGGATTTTTCGAGATGTTGTTTCGGCGGCTCTTTTTTTCCAGAAGTTTTCCGACGGCTGCGGAGCTGGTTTGAACTTTCCCGTTGTCTTTGGATTCGTGTTGATATGATTAGGATTCTTAATACATTTTAAGGAAGTTGACAGGTGCTCGCCGCCGCAGTTGGCGCACCTAGGCGTTGTCGTCCTAGCTTTCTTGCACTCAAACGAATTATGTGATTCTCCGCATTGCATGCATTTAGGTTCGGCGTGGCAGTTCCTCCGTACATGTCCGAATAATTGACATTTGTAGCATTGAACTACCTCGCTCTTTAACCTCAGACTTTCAGTTTCTACGGAGAGTCCGCAGCATAATTTCAGTTCATTGTATATAGATTTGTACTCCCTCGGGATCTCTACTAGGACTAAGGGAGCAGGAAATCCCTTCTTCCCTTTCATTCTGACTACCTTCGTGACAGGGTATCCCTGTTCCTTCAGATTTTCCGCTATTTCTTCGGTAGTTGTTTCTGTCATTATCCCTCTGATAACAACTTTGAGCGGTTTTTCGGTCTTCAGTTGGAAGGTATAGAACTGTATGTTCCGTTCCTTCAGTAGGTGGAACATACATCTGTAATCTTCTTCCGTAGTTGGTTCGACTTGAATGCCTTGTCGAACCAATTTAGCTCTCGTGTAGTGTATCTTTTTTTGTTTCGCAATTTTCGATATTTTATTCCACTTATCTTTCTCACGAATGATAAGTGGAGCTACTTTTTCTTTCTTCGTTGGTTTTTTATTAGTTTTCTTTTCTACTGTAGCTGGTTCTTTAACTTTCTGAGTATTTTTTTATTCTTGTTGGCTATTTTGTTTCAATGAACTCGGTTCATTGGTTTCCATTTTATCTTCCTCATCTTCAAGTATCTCAAATTGGTTCTGAGTACTTGTGCTGGGCTTGTCGTTCGTTGTTTTCGAATTTTTCGCCGTCTTTTTAGGTATCTCGTATTCGTCTATGTCATCGTCGGAATCAAGATCATATAGCTCTTCTATATGTCTCTTGTTTGCCGGTTTTTCCATCTCCATCTTGGCCGTCTCTACTTCAATTGTAAGCTGGTCCAAAAATTTGTCCATGTCGACTCCCATGAGCATGAGTCGAACAATATCGTCCATAATAACCGTAGTTAGCTTTTTTTCAAGCTCTCTTGTCATTTTGATATCGAAGTTCTGAAAAGAACAGATTTTCAAATTTGGTGGGCGTGGCCTAATCGTTCCGTATTCCGTCACCGATAAGTTTACTTAGTCAGCTCTTGAACACGTGTCCGTCTCCTACGGATGATAGTCCTCGAATGAGAGGACCCGTTGACTGGAGTGCCGATATTTATAGTTGTACGTGGCTCGGCAATATGTCCGCTTCGCTCTGATTGGTCCACCCCAACGCGTTCGCTGTCTGCTGTTGGACCAATCAATTTCCGTTTCAGTGCAGGGTGCCAAATGTTCCTTATTCTCATGGTTTCTTCTTTCCGATTGAAATTGTTGCGATGCTTGTGTATCTCGATAGCCTCTCGTTGGAGCCTGGCGTGGTAATTTCGATCCGTGGAGAGAACCTCAGTGTCGTCGTATTTGATATTATGCTCCAAGTTGTTATAAGCATGCTCCGCTACAGCCGACTTCTCAGGCTGAACTCGGCGACAATGACCTTCATGGTACAACGAAACGAAGCATGAAGACACGCCTCAAGGAACAAAATATTCTGAAAATGATATTTTTTCAACAATATTACTCATTCACATCTAGTTACATCTAAAATTCATCAAAATGTTGGTTTGGTTCGAAATCAGTAGCGTAGGCAGGAAGATTGAATTATCTGAAAGGGGATGATATGTTTCGTAAATGGATTGAACAAATCCTGGAAAGAAATAAATCTCATTGAGAATGTTCATTTAGATGTATTCCATTCGAAATTCTTCAAAATAAATGAATATTTTCAAAAATATTAGGTATAACAAAAAACAGTTGTCATATTTGAAAAGGGGATGATATTTTTCGTAAATGGATTGAACAAATTCTGAAAATGACAATATCCTGATGATATTCATATTCAGCTATTTACATCAAAAATTCATAAAAAGTTGGCTTGGTTCGAAATCAGTAGCGTAGAGAAGCAGGAAGATTTAATTATTTGAAGGGGATGAAACTGGTAGTAAATGGATTGAACAAATTCTGAAAATGAATACATATCATTAGGAATGTTTATTTCGATGTATTCCTTTCAAAAGTTTTCAAAATGATTGAATATCAGGTATAACAAATAACACTTATTTATAAAGGGAATGATATTTTTCGTTAATGGATTGAGCAAATTCTGGAAATGATCATTTACTGATAATATTATTCAGTTGCATCTATTTACTTAAAAAGTTCATGAAAAGTTGGCTTGGTTCGAAACCAGTAGCGTAGAGAAGGAAGGAAGATTGAATTATTTGAAAGGGTTGAAACTATTAGTAAATGGATTGAACAGATTCTGAAAACGAAAAAATCTCATTTAGAATATTTATTTCGATATATTTCTTTCGTAATTTTCTAAAATAAATGAATATTTTCAAAAATATGAGGTATAACACAAAACACTTGTTATATTCATGAAGGGGATGATATGTTTCGTGAATGGATTGAACAAGTTTTGAAAATGATTATTTCGTGATAATATTATTCATTGACATCTATTTGCATAAAAAATTCATCAAAGAGATGGCTTGGTGAGAAATAAGCAGCGTAGAGAATGAAGGGAGATTGAATTATTTGAAAGGGGTGAAACGAGTAGTAAATGGATTGTACAAATTCTGAAAACGAAAAAATGTCATGAAGATTGTTTACTGCGGTGTATTTCATTCGAAATTTTTCAAAATAAATGTATTTTCTTAAAAATATAAGGTATAACAAATAACACTTGTCCTATATATAAAAGTGATGATATTTTTCGTAAATGGATTGAAAAAATTCTGAAAATGATTATTTCGTAATAATATTGCTCATTCTCATCTAATCACATCAAAAATTCATCAAAATATTGGCTTGTTGTGATTTATTCGCAATATCATATCGTAGTAGATTCCGCCGATCGTAGCGGGTGTGCGCACTTCAGTCAAAACGGTTGCTGGAATATCGGTGGCCAGTTTCACACACATTGGATATCATAACATCAAAGTATTAAAACAGGCTGAAATAAAATAAAACTGTTCTCTTTTTTGTCTGTTTTTAATTGAATAATAATTCTCCAAGTTCAACCCACTTTAAAATGATGTTGCTATATTGAATTCTGAAAAAAAGTTGCGAATCCTGTTCTATAAATAGGTCACTATAACTAATACTTACATATTTTTGTACTGGTTCTTTCATTGTTGGAGTATAGTAACTGGGAAGTTCGTTGCTACTCTTCAAGACTAATTATTCGATTCAAGAAATGTATAGGGGCATTGTTATTGAAAACTATTCTGTTTATTATACTAATTTTCATATTGAAATCCTTATCTGATAAATGAATGGAAAAAGCACAATGAATCGTTGAATTTTAAGCTGCTAATTTGTGAATCCCATTGAAATAGTCGCATCTGTGAACGTGTCTTTTCTATACATCTTCTATGAAATTGTATTATGATGTTTTGATTTTGTTATATCCAAGAAGTTTACGGATTCCTCTTCTATTTCTACAATGATTTTCATTTCATTATGAAAATCATTTGAGAGATTCAAAAATTGGTCTACCTGTCTGTTCGATTCTTGAAAAGCTACTAGAATATCGTCAAGATAACGGTACCAGATGAGAATATGTTTTTTCGAGGATTTATTATTCATTATGGATTAATTCGAATTATTCATGAAAATTTCTGCACATAAAGCACTAAGTGGAGAACCTATGGGTAAGCCTGACTTTTGTTTATAGAATGATGATTCTATTGAAAATAATTTTGGGATAAGGAGATTTGTATCATATCGCAAAATTCCGTCACTGTTAATTTTGAAATGTTATTTTCACTAAGATATTCCTGATCAAAGAAAGTCACTCCTCCATTGGAATACTTGGAAACGTATTACTCACATCAAATGACGCTCGTTCGAAACTAATATTGTCAAATGGTTATCCGGACAGCTTGTTAATCAGCTCTATTGAATTTGAAACAGTATTTTGGGACTGAAAATTTGCAAATTTATGTGTTGTGTTTACATACGAAACTACTGGTCTAGCGGATTTTTGTTGTTTGTGTAATTCGACTAGGTCCTACATTTTTGGGTGTTCCACGTTCATGGAAATGAGCTTTTTTCTACATGTAGTATCAATCAGATGATTCGTAAGATCCGCTTACTCTTTTAATTCATAAAGCTGTTTGTAGGATTCTTCTGAATCTTCACTATGTTCAGTTTATTTACAATATCCTGCATTTTTGAATGATAATCCTCTCTAATGAAGCAGACTATAATGTTGCCCTTATCTGTTCTCGTCAATATCAATTCTCCTGTCTTCATTTCAATTGATATGTTTTTTATTGTTTTCAAATCCTTGGGTTTGTGATATTTGATGTGTGGTGTGTCGAAAATATTGTATTTGTGTAGTATGGGATTTTTAATTATATCTTTATGTATTTGGATGCTTTAATCGAATTATTACTACTTTGTGTTCACTGATTTCATCGAATCGAAATTCAATTTGTGATGTGTTTTGAATAACCATTATTTACGAATGATTTTTTTGTGTAGCGTAAATATAGCGTAGAGGTTAGGTGTTCCTTACATGATTGATAAGTTTCAAACTTGGGATAGGTTAGTTTCTGATAAGTATGTTTTCTTGAAGAATGACGAAAACTTGTTTAATTCCTGGTTGTATATCAAATTAGTAATTAATACTAGTATCGACATTTATACTTCCCAAAAATGGATTTCTAAAGAATAAATAGACGAAATCAATACCAGGAGATAATTCGGCTTCAACAAAGTATTCTGTTGATTTTGCCTTGCATATTCCTGAAACCGATATAATCAGGGAAGAGAAATTTGTTTCACCTGGTGGGATTGTAACTATAGTCAAAAAACGATTAAAAAAATTAATCTCTCACGCGGTTCCTTCTATTTCTCCAAATTCACTGCATTAGTTGTCAAAAAGTGTACCATCACCTAAAAAAACTCAAAGGGAAGGTGAACAATAATTTAGCTCAAAATGATTATTTGATTAACATCTTTGAACAGTCGATGTTGATAGCCAATTTTCAGGATTTAATTCTTCTTTACTCCAATAAAATAAGTATTCTTGATTCTTGGAATTTGAAAATGGGTTCAATTAACAATAAATTTATTTCTACTTTTTTTTGAGTGAAGGAATGATTATCATTAGCAACCAAATTCCAGTTAATGAAGACATGTTGGTAACAGTGTTTTAAATAGAAAAAATATGTTGTATACTGACATCTGTTGGATTTCACCTATCCACTTGAAATTGGGTACATGGTTTTAATTAGAAAATGTGTTGATACAAAGATATCATAATTATTGACCTAGAACACAAAAAGATAACTATTGTATCACACAGATTGCTCATGCCTTAGAACTTCACAAGAATATAATTTCAGAATTTCCAACATTGTTGTGAAAATGCATTGATAGTGCGTTATCTAGAAGAAAATCCATTGTTCTCTTACAGAAGGTTTCAATGTCTCAATTTGCGACAGAGTTATTTTCCTTCCATGAGTACATGACCATTGATATTTTCTTCGAACATGCGAAATATCCCTCATCTCTGCTGTTGCCAATTGATGCCATCAAGATTCCTTCAGTGAATCTTTCTACAAACCATTAACTACTAGTGGATAACAGGCTCGTCATTTTCTCCTTCATGTTGCAATTTGGATCGACATTGACATCCTCCAGAGTTAACAACCCAAACATGTCTATTGGGTTGAAAAGATAATTTGAGGTAAATGTCATGTAAGATGTGTCTTCTTTCATTATGAAATTTGGTCGTACCAACACATAAAAATTGTTGTTTTCTAAGAAAAATCCCTTGTTCATGTGCTGGATTAGGAATTTATTTGGAGAATCTTTCAAAAACAGCTCTAGGGTAACAAAAGGTATTCTGTCTGTAGGATTTTTAGTGTGATTTGGGCCCCTAATAACAATGACTCTTATTGCCTTGATAGTATTCCTAATAGATTTACTTGATAGTGGCACATAATGGAAATATAGCACTTCCAGAACTGATTTTGTTGTGTCTTTTGCTGCTACCTGAATAACCACTCCCGATTCTTGAAAAGTGTTGGTGTATTTAGGAGAAGAGATTGCAGCGTTTGTTTTCAATATCTTTTTCATTAGTTTCCGTGATCCAGTTTCTGATAATGATGCTATTGTGTGATTTTCATGGGCTATCTTCTCCAATAATTGGGGAAAAACATAAGAATTTTTTTGTTTTTTGAAATACTATTCTGTGATATGTGATATATATATATATATATATATATATATATATATATATATATATATATATATATATATATATATATATATATATATATACTTAAAAGTTTTGTCTTCTTCCTGACCTTTTTGATCTATAATTATAGTAATATTATAATATTTCTTTACTGGGTTGAGGTCAATTTTAACATTTCTTCCAGATTTACTTCACAAGACTTTATTACGCGTTTCGGTTCTAAAAACCATTTTCAAATAATATTGTCCAAAATTGTCAACAATCACAAAAATTCGGTATCAAAAACAAATATATAAAGGTTGAAAATCTTAAACAACTTGCTCTTTCTATGTATATAACAAAAAACATTGAGGACATTAGTTTTCACAAACAATTTTGGGAGAATCACTTTCCTTCAATCATGCACATTGGTATTACATGTCTTAATTGAAAAGAATACTGATTGATAATGTCACACATTGAATTTATATTTACTTTCTTTTTTTCTGTTGTGATTCTGTTGTGATGCATGGTTGCAGGATTACAAGATGAAATATATCTACAAATTTTTCATGCAATGATGGTTAATTTGAAATGATGTTATTATATATTTGATTGAAGTTTTCTATATATGTCTTAGAGTTAATGGTATTCTTGTCAAGTTGAACAGCAATCATTTCTTCTATATTTCTTTGCTGGTCATTATTTTCAGTATCTACCATTTCTACATTATCAAAATCAAAAGTGTGTAGGTTTTCGATGGCATGTTTTGCTAGTGCCGTGCATTTGACATTATTTCTTACGGAGTATTTGTGTTCGTAGAATCTCTTGTGTATATACTGTTTTGTGTTTCCGATGTAACTAGCATTGCAATCAGTACATTTAATTTTGTAAATGGAATGTGTGGTGTTTCGTACGAAACACCACACATTCGCTGTTGCCATTCACCACAAAGCCGTTTACATATGTTTCAAGCTAATTGGCTATCTAACATGCTGCTACCTGAATAAGCACTCCCGATTCTTGAGAAGTGTTGGTGTATTTAGAAGAAAATATTGCAGCGTTTGTTTTCAATATTTTTTTCATTAGTTTCCGTGATCCAGTTTCTGATAATGATGCTATTGTGTGATTTTCATGGACTATCTTTTCCAATAATTGGGGAAAAACATAAGAATTTTTCTGAAATACTATTCTGTGATATGTTTTCTTTCATCGAATGACAATTCCCTACATATATTTTCAATGATGTGGCTACATAGGCGACTCATATATTTCGAATGATCTGGCTACATGGCCGACTTAGACGGTTCTGTGGATCTATATTCCAATGGAATTCATTTTTATTATTGATCTACCCGCACTAGTCATTACTATATTGCACAAGATCTAAAAGTTTGGTTGGATTAATTGTTCTGGGATGATTGGAGAGGGCAAAATATAGCTGCTCAGGGTTGTGAAATTGAAAGGATTCTTTATTCGAGTCCAATACACATTCGAACATTCCATTCAAGAATGATTTGCTTCTGAAATCATCTCTTCTTAGATTCTTGGGGTTTTGAAGCTCAGTCTCAACAATCACAAATGATGAATCACTCCTTTGCGTTTCAATAAGAAAGACTTAACCTTCTCTTCGCTTCTCAAGTTTTTCTCCATATTATGCCAACAGGTGTCTATTGAGTAGGGATCTATGATGCATATAGTAGTCTGCGCAGGTTGTAATCTGGACTTGAACTCCCATTCTCTGATGTGCTCTTCTGGGGAAGCAGCTACTTTCACATCTATAAATTTCAATGTTTTATGATCTGCTATATCCCATATTCTTTCAACTTTTTTTATTCCCCATATTTCACAGGTCGATGACAATACACCTCCAGGACAAGACATATATTTTATCATCTGCAACCTATATTTAGAAGGATCTAGAGTTGAAGAAACTTCTCCTATGTCCTCCTTTCCTTATACCCTTTTTGAGACAAGATCCTCTATATTTTCCAAGGGTTCCAAATTGCATAAAAGAAGGTTTAAAAGTGATTCCTAATAGAAGCAGCTCTTTCTCTCTTCCTGACATTAAATTCCTGACGTTTTAATATTCCCTTCGAAACACGAACATAGACAACTCGCGTAACTCCGTCACTTCCTGGATGTGCCTCGACAATACGTTCAATAGGACATTGTTGAGGAGGTGTGTGATCATCCTTAACCAGTACCATTGCGCCTGATCGAATATTGGCGCTATGCTTGTTCCACTTCAATTTGACATTTTGCCACTTACATTTGGGACAACCCTCCTTGTAACTGGAGTAAATACTCAAAGTGCCACCTGCGCCAAAAACGTTGAAACATGCGTTGCAATAATTGAAATCAGATGAGGGAATTGATTTTCAGATTTTGAAGATCTTGTGGTAAAACCGTTAATTAGTCTCCAGTTGAGAAAAGTCCGGAAGTCAAAGGGGTAAGATCATTGGGATCATTATATAACGGAGATAAGAGTTGCGAATTTCATCCTTCAATCTGTGTCAATATAGTATACATTTCCTGGAATGCTAATTTGGTTTCTCTAATAACACGAATGATGTTTTGCTGATTTAACTGCACTTTCCCATAGTCCACCGAAGTGGGGTGCGTTAGAGGGAATCAAACTCCGAGTAATTCGATTATTTACGCAATATGGAATAATTTTGTTGTTAAACTCATTTTCCAGAAATTTGCTCACTTTGTACATTTGTGTAGTTCAGTGTTTTAATTTAATTTCGCCTAAGTTGCGGCAATATAACGATTTGATCGAATGAATGAGGAAAATTTTTCAAAGTTATTATTGCATTTTACAGCTCCATTGATTGAATTTTCATAACATTGTTCTATGTTACCATTATGGTGACGAATGTTTCTTTTGAAGCTACTGGGCGTAAATCTGAGAGACCTGGGTTCGTATCCCAGTCGAGGTTGAAAACTTTTGTGGTGTAATTTCCATTCCAAAATTAACATATAACTATTTCTTCGTATACAATATGATACGTGCGTAGTTAGCGCGAATAATATTTACTTTACATTATATATATATAGTAAATGTATATATTATATGTCTTTTGTAGGCATATAATTTTGGGTTTATTCTCATTTAGTAGTATTTTGGCCATTTCAGACTGAGCTTTGTACGCATTTAGGTTCCTTTGTAATATTGCAGCCGTTGATACTACTATTATGTTAAACATGTACACTTTCAGAGTTTGAAGTGATTCGTTTATCAGGAAACTTTACTATTGGTTGTTTTGTTAGTTTGTGTTGTGAACTGTATTTGATTATAGGGAGCGTTAGATCTTGATTCTTAATTAGGAAACTGGAAGTATGAGTATGCAATCTCGACAAGTTGGAAAATTAAATGATTGAATGAATATATGAAAAATATCAAGGAAACGAATCACCTATTCACTTACTAGGAAAGGGGTCGTCAACAAGGAAAGCTATGGAGGTAAAGAAAATACGGCAATTTACCCAGCGAAACGAATTGTCAGCAGCGAAAAATGCGTCTACGCTCGCACGAGTTCAGTTCGCGAATTGTATTCATCCCTCTCTCTCTCAGAGGGTCCAAGGAAAGCAAAAGAGTGAGGATATGCAAAAAATCCGTCTATGACGGATTGGAAAAGAATGGAAAAAATACTCGATAATAAATAAATGATTCGCAATGAAACAAAACCGAAAACCGTTGAATTCGATATCTATTTTTTCAAAGTAAAATAAATAACAATTCTTGATTAAGTATTGTTAGTAAAAAGTAATATACAAATATCACGACGAAACATTCTCATCTCGCTGAAAATATAAAATGTTTTTCTTATATTCGCTTTTTCCAAAAAGGTAGCAGGCACAATTTCAAATGTTACATTCAATGAAACACGATTTCCCACTTAAGCCTCATCTACATGATAATGATTTGATCCACGTCAAAGTAACAGTAAAATCAGACCAGGAAAAAATATCAATAGATTTTTACGTTTTCATATATATATTGGTACCAAAAACAAAATTCAATTTAGAAAGCATCAATTTAGAAAGCAAAACTTCCGCGCATCATCTAAACGAGGTAGCGTAGTTTTTTTAACAGGAGCTACTTTCGATTTTGAGTAAATAATAAGGTTGATATACGATTCATCACTGTTCAAAATTGTAATATATATAGCTGCACAATATCCTTTCATCGATGCATCACAAAAGGCGTGCTGTTCATAATTGGTTCTTAATATGCATTTAAGATAGCGATGAATTTCGATTTTTTTTAATACAACTATTTCGGATCTAAATTTATCAAACGTACACTTAATATCTTTCGGAACAGGTTCTTCCCAATCAATAGCACATTTTCTGTATTCAATTATTCCGTGTGCAATTCAAGTTCAGATTTTTAAGTCCCAACAAAGTATGAAAATTGCCACAGAAGTTTATAATAAAAAACACCAAACGAACACTGAGTTTCCGATCTAGTAACAGCGAGCGTATTTATCACTCTTTTCAATCGGTGATCTCAATGGTTTTCTCGTAATAATTGATGTTTTTATCAAATGCCGCGAACCTATTATTCGAAATACAGATTATGTTACAGATCTCCCTGAAATAAATCCATATTGTTCATTAGGAGTAATATGCTTGAATGTAGAAATTTTATTTACAACCAATGTGTCAAATAATTTAGGTATGACTGAAGACTTGCATATCGGTCTATAATTTGATATGTCGTTCTTTACGATCATTTTAAAAATCGGAATTATTTAACTGTTTTGACTTTCGGTCAGAATTTTCGTGAGTAACAAAAAGCTGAAGTGAGGTTTTGAGCTTTTCTTTGCTTAAAAATTTTGCCTGATTACCACAGCTGGGGTGGAAACTAGATTCGCAGTTTGCATAGTATATCAAAGTTACCAGCACACTTTTTTTGCTGTGTTTACAGTATTTTCTTGATTTTTCACCCTCTGAGAATATTTCTTTTCTTTTCGCCATAACCTGATTTTTTTTTTTGGAATTCAATGGAATTTCAATATTCACTAGCGGAGCGATATGAAGCACGTCTCTTTGCTGCAACGGCCGAGCGGAGTGTTCAACACCTACTCCCAGAAGGAAATCAATCCGACACGATTCAGTTTTTATCACAAAAAAGACCGATTATTTTTTGATATTAAAAATTTTTAAGGGTATTATAATCGTACCTAACGTTTCAGAAGAACCTGAAACCGTACTCACCTTTTTCGCCCCACCTATATTTCGATTTAGTTTAAATTTTTTCTAGGTATTATAATTTAGGACCGATATAATAAGACCGATCAATATAGGTTATGTGAATGAAAGGTGCTCCATATGGTTGTGTTGAATGAATAGTAGAAAAATTAAAAAAAGGTACGCAGATTGTGTCATCCATCACTGTAAATAAACATTTGGAACTGAATCTAGGAACTCTGTTAGTAGTTAATCCAAATATATTGGATAAGAATAATTTAGACAATGATTACCTTCTGAATTCAACAAGGGATAATGTATAATTGCTTTTTATAAAGTATGGGAGCTACTTAAACATCGAGTGGAAGAAACTATTGTTGTTGAACTTCTATCTCCAATATTTAAATTACGTAGATGTAAACCACTTCCAAAACCTAAAGCACTTACTAAGTGGCAGCAATTTGCAAAGGAGAAAGGTATTCAGAAAAAGAAAAAGGCAAAGTTAACTTGGGATGATCAACTTGAAAAGTGGATGCCAAGGTTTGGATTTAAGAAAGCTTAAGCTGAAATGGACAAAGATTGGGCTTTGGAAGTTCCTTCAAATGCTCCTTTTGAGGACCAGTTTGAAAAGAAAATTAATGTTAAAGCAGAAAGAATCGCAAAGAATGAATTACAACGTTCAAGAAACATAGCTAAAGCAAAAGATCTCAAAATTCCTTGTTTTGGTATATTGAATCCCGAAAAATCAACTTCATAAGATTTACAAATCGCAATAACTGTAGCAAAATCCTCAACAGCAAGTGTTGGTAAATTTCAAGAAAAATCACCTCATAAAAAGGGAACTCGTGGAATGACCACAATTACACCTGGTGCCTCCTCAAGAAAAAGGAAATTACCTCCAGTTTCAGGAGACGAAGAAGAAAACAAATTTGAATAGACCAAAACTCGATATTGAGCAGGCTGTTTCAAGACGCCACAATAATCTAACATAGGCTCAGAAAGACAATATTGAAAAAAGATTAAGAAAGGGCAAAGGCCCTGGAAAAGGAAAAAGTAAAATCTCATCAAAGCCTTCTAAAAGCAAGAAGGCAGCCAGTGCCAATGGACAGAGGAAAAGAAAAAGAGGTGGAGGTGGTGGTAGAGAAAGACGTCGAACAGTTATTTATGTAATAATTCAATTTTAAGGTTCATTTCATCTGTACCCTCTCATCATTATATCCTGGAGTTTCTGCAATATTCGAAGTGACGTTGTTTATTACATTCAACTTGATGAAGGAAATGATTTCTATTTTCCTTCACCGCAGGTTAATTCGATATTGTTTGAGTCATTGACTCATATCATTGACTCACTTTTTGGGATCCATTTTTTGTAAATATTTTTTTCGAAATAGCAGGAAAAAGAAGTTATACTAAAAATTATGAAATAATCTTTCTACATTGATGAACAAACTCGATGAAGGTGTTTGTTTTCTAGAAAGAATTTCAGTAAGTGATCCCACAAATATAAATATACATAATAATTTCACTTACCTACTCTTGAAACATAATTTTTCTTATATTTTGGAGTAAATTTTTATGTTTGTGTGTGATTATTTCTCTCTATGTTGAGTAGATATGAGTTGATGTAAATGAATAAAAAAAATAAATAAAATATATTAGTTCCAGAATCATAGAGCGCATTAACCGTACAATTGTTCACTAGAACTGTTCAATGATAGGGAATAACTATGATAAATTTATAATTGGAAGAAAAAGACAAATCAGAAAGTATCCGGTTTGACCTCATTGAATGTAAAATTTTCATCTAAGGTGAAACTGATTGTAAGTGAATAAGAAACAATGATAATTATATTAGATATATTATTATTATGTTAATAATAATAATAGAAATATAATTTAATTTTAATAATATAATTTAATTTAATTCCAATAAGTATTTCCAATACATAAGAAGCAAGTCAGAATAAAGTTCATACAAATGTCAAAAAAGGTGGATAGTTTGAACTATATAGAAATAGTTTCAATTATTACAGGAAACTACGAACTCATTAATAGTATATGGTTCACAATCAATAAGTTGACTATAAAGCATCTTTTTCAGGACCTCATAGCTGTCAGTTATCCGCAGACACTTACGCAACATGTTGAAAATTCGCATAGCCATATATAAATATAGAATTTTCATATCTATATTTATTGAAGAAATTCGGATGCTGTTTTAAAAAGATCATAAGTCTATTGATGTATAAAGCATGGAACGTTAAAATCTTATTCGCCTTGAAAAAACTCTTAAAAGATCCTCTTAACCCAAACTGAACATTATTCCAATAGCCTTTTTCTGAGTTACCACAATATCATTCGCAGAAGGTGAATTATCCCAAAATATCTTACCATATGACATAACGAACTGAAAATTGGCAAAATATGAAGTGCGAACAGCATCAGAGTTTATCCTGCTTTCAATGACAACAAGAGTTCAATATTTTTCTTAACTTATTGACATGCGGAGACCATCGCATGTGCCTGTCGAGTATAATACCCAGGAAATTGACCATTTCTCCAAGAATGATGTCATAGTCACTATTTATACAAAAAGTTGACGAGAAATTCATTTTAGAATAATTAGTTAGGAAAATAATACCCGGAGTTCTGCTCTTATTCATGACCAAGCCACTGTTGCTACACCATCTGTCCATCTCTGCAACCAATGTCCTACCAACTCATATAGACGATTCAACATCAGAAGAAGCAATGAAGAAGTTGCTATCGTCAGCGTGAAAAAAGGTGTACTGCCTATTGTACAACCAACTCCCGGAAGAGTGTTGATATAAATAATGATAAGTGAATTATATAATAATAAGCCGAGTACGCTTCCTTGAGAAACTCCTCTTGAAAGGATTCTATTCTCAGAATGGTACATTTTACCAAGTTGATTATAACTTTCTTTCGTCTTTTCAGTTGTAATATAAGGTGAAGACCGTCAAATAATAATGAAACAAGAATCGAGAGTTTAGATAATGATGATTAATTAATGTTAGTATACCACAGGAATAAAGAGGCAGGGCTTCGGAGGTCTATGGATAATGGTCTTGAAGATAGCAAATAACTTTTGGATTCAGTGTTCCAGTCTCCATTGAGTATATGCAAATTATCACAAAGTTTATAACGAAAAGAAAAGATACACCAACCGAACACCAAGTTTCGCCTGATGACCATCAGGCGTATTTTTCACTGTTTTTTAATCAATTGTTATGTACGTATTTTCGTTAATTCATATGCTTATTGCATACCGAACGTATTCTTCGTAATTTTCTTCATATGAGTTCTCAAACCTTATCCTCCCAATGTTTTTCGTTCGTTCCTTCGTAACGAAACTTTTTTACACCCCATGAAAATATAAGCGATATTTTCGGACTTAATTATCAGGTAAATGACAAATTTTTACTAGAGGTCCAACCACAAACCCGTTCTTATAGTGGACACACTTGCAACCCCATCACCCCCAGAATGTAATAAAACTATGCGACCTAGTCGCCGTTTTGAAAGAGATTCCAATTCGTGACCATTATTGATTCAACTTCATCTAATCCAAACAAAGGTTTTCAAGTCAAAAAATGTCCTGGAGTGAGTAACCGCAAATTGGTGGGATCCGAACTTAAAGGAGATAAAGGTCTCGAACCGGGCATTACCTCAATTTGCGATAGTAAGGTATAAATTTCTTCATAACTGAATATCTCTTGACTTATAACACGAATTTTTAATTTTTGATGCCTCTTTTGAATCGATTTGATGCCACTTTCCCATAGACCTCCCGAATGAGGAGCTGAATTTCCGAGTGATATGTTCGGACTCTTCCAAATGTTCGGCCAGATTTCGTGAATATTCTCCAGATGCTACGAAGTTGGTTCAGCAATCTGCGATCATCTTCCACGTCTTGATATAGAGCGTCGGATACCTGTGATGAACTTTTATCGATGACTCAGAGCAGGCAGATCTAATACCAGGATATTCCAAATGAAAATATATTCCTTATAATTTTCACTTCAAATACAGATTTTGAATACAAAATACTAACTCAACTGAAAATATATTCTGCTACCGGTTACACTTTCACTTCTGACAACGAACAACGTAGCTTTCCGCAGATAACCAGCAACTGTGCCTAGATGGTACAATTCGCATATACACTTACTTCCGGCCGATCCAAAGCGTGCCTCGTTTCTTTGCTGACAGCCTACGTGGGTTAAACAGCGACCTGTAACAAAAACGCCGTAGCCCGCAATCAATACCTCCGGACGAACGGGTGAAGAACAAGGAAGGCGCACTTCGGAGTCAACACCTCCGAGAGAACCAGAGAAGGACCAATCAACACTCGGTCCCAAGGTTAGACCCTCCGGAGTCAACACCTCCAGGAGAACTGGGAAGGAAGGGTAGAGGAACACCCAGTTCCCAGGAAGAGTTCTCTGGAGTCTGGAGTTGTTCACCTGATTTTGAGCAGATCGGTCCCTACTCCTCGTTACTCCTTCTCTTAGTACGTTGGTGCGGTAGGGATCTAAGCGGTGTTCACTTCTGTATCTCTCATTTTGCGCTTGCATGTCCTTCCAAACTTACACCCCCTTTCTTCGAGAAAAACAATTAAGGATTTTTTTCGTTTTTGTCTCAACTCAAGTTAACTTCGAAAGGGAAAATAAATAAACTCCGTAAAATAATGAACTACCACAACTTGTCCTCTCATATTTCGATATTTTAACAATCCGGCATGCCCGCCATCTTAACCCTTATATCTTGGCCGTATCTGACGGATCCCGTATTTTTTTGTTCTTCGAGACTTCAGGTGAAGCAGTATTACAGCTAGGATGTCTCAGTTGCTGCATTCACGATCAGCCTCTTGGTTTGGCGTTTCGATGTTCTGTAATCCTGGTAATCGGTGTTCTTTCCGAATCTCCGGCTGTCTTTTCCCTCTGCTTCGTCGTGAAGTAAAGTTTGCTCGTCGAACTGTCCTCATCTCCATCTTGTTTCTCTTCTGGAGTCCCGAATAATGTTCTGAATTTCTTCATGATCCGCTTCTTTCTCGGGCGTCAGTGAATAGTATTATTAATTTTGGTGTACAAGTTAACTCTAACGTATCGTCCGCTGCCATGATGCTTGTTACATTTCACTGTTTGTTCTACCGTGTGCTACTGAGTACTGAATTTATTTCTGTTTCTGGCACTAGTCTTAGGAGAGTTCGTGCTCTTGCACTGGAAGCGGACTAGTGTTGGGGTTTATTCTTCGAATCCCAACAAGTTCGAGATATTTGATATGCACTGTTTCTAGTTTTTTTTAATTAGCCGAATTCTCAATTTTGCGATTGTTGGCGAGATTTTTGAACGTGTTGTGTATGGGCTAACGACAAGTGATGTTCGTTCTTCGTAACATGTTCTCCGATTTTCGGGACCATGCGCGTCTTCTTAGGTTATAGTTTCTACGTCAGGCTTCGAAGGCTTATTCCATCCTTGTTCTCGTTAATTTAATTGATTCATCATTTCGACGAATCTTGTCGTGTTTGTGTCGTTTCCTTGCCGTGAATTATCGGCGTCAATTTCTCGGCCGTAATTCAACATTTTGACGATAAGTGCCAGATTCTCTTAGAAGCAAGACGAAAAGCAAAAAAGTTAATGTTACCACTCCAAACGGACGAAAGCAAAGAAGAAAGGAGATGAGAAAACTAATGAGAAAAAAGAAAAAAGAGTTCGAACGTAAGAAGTATGAATTGATGGAGCGAGATCGCCCAAAACCAGGCTCCAGAGAATTCTACGAGGCAATATCCTTTGAGAAGAAAGGTTCCAAAACCAGATCCATCTCGACACTTAGGAATGACCAAGGTCATATGATATTCAAAGAGGAAGAACTGACTGAAGAGTGGAGAAGATACTTTAAAGACCTTCTGAACATAAAGGTAGAAAACGTGCATAGAGGAGACCTACATCACAGCAGAACTACCAGTGGAAGAACCCTCCTTTCAAGAAACGATGAGAGCGCTGAATAAGCTGAAGAACTTCAAGGCGCCTGGCTCGAAAGGGGTAGCTGCGGAGCTACTAAAGTATGGCGGAGATGCACTCCATTGCACAAACTAATAACTTTTATATGGCGAAAAGAAGAAATATCTACAGGATGAAAAAAAAGCATTATCGTGTCCATTCATAAGAAGGGAGATAAATCCAAGTGCGCTAATTACAGAGGAATCTCTCTAATAAACACCGCATACAAAACACTCTCAAGCATACTGTTACACAGACTAACCCTCTTATGCAGGAAACATCCTAGGCAAATATCAAGCCGGCTTCAGAGCAAACAGGTCAACTATAGATCAACTTTTCACACTAAAGCAATTTCTTGAAAAGGCATGGGAATATAATAGAACAGTGCACAACCTCTTTATAGATTTCCGACAGGCCTATGATGGCATAGAGAGAAATCAGGTATGGAACGCAATGGCATTCCAGAAAAGCTTATCCAGACGACCAAGATCTGTAGGATTATCTGAAGTGCGGGTAAACAATAATCTATCCAACAGCCTCAAAATGTATTCCGGACTGAAACAAGGCGATGCCCTATCACCACCATTGTTCAACCTCGTCCTAGAGAAAGCCGTGTGAGCAGCCGAGATAAAAACTGAATTACTAACAGCGAAACATCCCAAATTACTTTTAGCATACGAAGATGATATCGACCTCATCGGGGACTCGGTTGTAAGGGTAAAGGTCATTTTCAACAAGATCGAGTGACAACAAGTCTTCGAACAACAAGTGAAGTAGGACTGAAGGTCAACGAAGAGAAGACGAAGTACATGTGCATAAATAGAACGGCACGAAGAGATAGATTGGGACAAAACGTAACAGCGAACAACTTCAATTTCGAAAGAGTAGAACGCTGCAAGAGCAAGTAACTTGGCGCCACAATTACAGCTGACAACGACGTTACTGAGGAAATCGAAGGAAGAATCCAGTCTGAGAACCGCTGTTCTTCGCACTCAATAGCCTTATGAAGTCAAAAAATCTAACAAGGGCCTCAAAAATCAAAGTGTATAAAATCATCGTCATCATAACTTATGGAAGCGAAACTTGGACAATGACCTAAGCAAATGAGGATAAACTCAGATGCTTCGAGCGAAAAATCCTGAGAAAGATATTTGGACCCCACCAAGATCCGACGACCAACCGATATCGCATTAAAACTAACACATAGGTCAAAGAGCTGTACAACGATAGCGACATTGAGCAAGAGATCAAATCCCAGCGATTAAGGTGGGCAGAACACGTGCAAAGGATGAATGACGAAAGACTGAAGAAACTGGCATAGGAAGAGACCCCAACAGGCAAAAGACCACTCGGACGCCCCAGAATGCGTTGGAGGGACAACATAAGATCAGACCTCCGAAAAATGAACATCCCTTTCGATTACAGGTTGATGAAAGACAGGGTCTTCTGGAAAAAGGTTGTACAGTCAGCCAAGACCCACCCATGGTTGTAGCGCTATACGATGAATGAATTCGACATTGCTGAGGTATAACCGGTTACTTCGTGTGTCGAGGAATTTATAGCGAAACAGAATTCGTGGATGAAGTTGTCCCTTCTTTTATGATTTTGTTTCACGAAAATTGCTATCATATTTTTTAGAACTCTGTTCATTCTTTCAACGGGATTACACTGCAGTGTATAAGCAGGCGTTAGTTGATGCTGAATGTTGTATTCTTTCAGGAAGTTCTTAAAAGTTTTTCTAGTAAACTGTCTTCCGTTATCCGAAATTAATGTTGTGGCGTACCAATTTGCAGAATCGTTTCCTTTTTTATCATCTCTATAATTGCGGGCGTTGTAGATTTTCTGATCGGCTGTGCTACTGTCCATTTAGTGTATCTATCCTGTGCTACTATAAAAAATATATTCTCATCTGAATTATCCTTGTGTCTTATCTGCCTGATTTGAGTCAACAATAAAAGTTCATCACAAAACTGGAACCCGTTCAACAATTGAACCGATTTAGTTATTTAGTAAAATATGGTGGATTAGGACAGCGACTCAGATGCACACAGAGTCATAAGGTGGATATATCATCTGAACGAGGACTAATTAATTGGAGAGTGTCGAAAACGAAATTTGGATACTACAGCAACAAATTACAAACCGAATAAATTAGAAAACGTAACACAATACCAGCTAGAAATACATCTCTAGATAAATCTGACATCAATTCAATATGAATAGCTTGAGTGGTACAACGAATAAATACACACATGTTTATATGACACCAACTATAGCGACGGTAACTTACCTGTTGGAGGTTGGTAGGCGATTGGACGACATTTCCAGCAGTTTGCATGATAACTAGAGAGCCATAACTTGACGTATTAATTTTTTGGATGATACGATCCAGAACATTTGGGACACAAGATTGAAGGTGGTATTAACGCCGGCATGAAAATAAGTGACTTAGACTCTCACCTAAGGTTATATCAGGAATAGGTTGTTTCTGACACCAGGGTAGCTTTCATGAGATAGCTCTATAAACTCTTGAACGAATGTTCACTTCATTTATTTTCTCATTCAAGGAATTGAACGCACTTTTATTTATCCACTATTCACTTGGGATTATATTTCATTTATTTGACTTCAATTTATATTAATTAACACTCTAATATTCTCTCGACAATAATTCTTTTAATATTCACTTTTATTTATTCATTTGAATCCACTATTTATATTTGAAGCACTTGTTTTGTGTATTCAACAAAAATGTGATATGTGATGGTTACTTTCATCAATTATTTATTATTAGGCACTGTTACAATATATGATACAAGAAACGAACTTTATAATGTATAATAAGTAACGTTTACTACGTGACATGAACTGAACTTATACAATGAGTAACGTTTACTACAGGGGATCGAAATTAACTAAAGAGCTGGGACAAATCCGCTCTTTATATATTTTTCCTAAAAGTGCTGATCCAAGCATTCTGATCAGCACAATGAATCTATTGTTTTAAAGGGTTACAACATCTCCTGGGTTACATAAGATTTTTTTCCATTTCTTAATGTCACAAAAATCCTAGAAGTTTTACATATACATTTGTACATTCAATTTTTTTTATACATTTAATTTTTTATGAACTTTGTACTTTTAATTTATTAATTCTTTCGATTTTCCTCAGAGAAGATGTTGGTGATTCATCGTCTGACTATAAATTATTGGGTATGTTCCTAAACTATGCCAGTATTGCTGACCAGTATGGAATGACGTCATTGGTCGCCGCCATACTGTTACTGGCCATAGTAAGTATACTGGCCAGTATAATTTCGACGCCATACTGGGTTACTAAAAACGTGTATCTATGTTTTCTTACTCCAAAAACTATAAATTCCGGAATTGAGTGTTTTTTCCTAAATTTATTTGTTAAAACTCGAATCGCACATTTTTTGTTATTTATTATATGAAATATCTATCAGTTGCTATGGCCTTTCGTGTTACTATCGAATTCATGATGGAATCATCTGACTGTGATTCTGATGACGACGATGTACTTGTGCACTGTTTTGATGATCAACGACTAGAGCGAATCATAAGGATAACAGGATATGTTGAAAATATTGTATCTCTCATGTCGGATGATACATTCAAGATCCATTTTAAGTTGGTTTTGTAATAATTCATCGTTAATTTATCGTTAATAAGCACGTTGCACGTTGGAATGCAGCAGTAATAACCGTTTTATGGACCAATAAATGGACACCCTCTTCACGATAACATTCGATTAAAAGAAAAGTTTCTTCGTTCGTCCAATTATGCATTGAGCCTGTAGAATTAATAAAGTTAATTTAATATTCGAAGACGTGTCGTAAAATTATGAGATTTTTGACAAAAAGCTATTAAAAAAAGAACAAATTACTATCTTCTAACGTTGAAGCATTCTCTTGATCATGCTGGGAAGGTTCAGTGAGATCAATTACTGATTCCTGGAGGCAGTTGTTTGTAGTTGGCAGAGGTATTTGCTTCTCAATCGATGAAGCATTCAGTTTCTCTAGGTCTACTGGTTGAGTGTCACTCACTTGTACTTTACCTAATTAAAATATTTGTTAAAAATAGAACATTTGCAAAAAAAAATAATACCAAGGAACATAGATAATTAATATAAACAGCTTTTGAATATTAAACTAACAGGGTACTTGCCTTATCTGCATCTGAAATATAATTATTATTGTCGCTGAGAGTAAATTTTTAGGTTAACTGTTCACAAGTTCTCTTTCTGTACTTACCTTCATGAATTTTATCGTAATCATCCGGAGGCACGAACAAAGTGTAACGTTTATTGTTAATGTCATCTAGCAGTATTGCTTTTTTATTGGTTGACATTTTGTTAGAGGTTATTTATAAAGATGAATTCTCGCAGCTCACTTCATTGATAACAAACGAAATTAGAAAATGGCGGTTTTTCGTACAATATGGCGGAATGCCAGTACAAGATGGCGATCAATTGTGACGTCATTTCATACTGGCCAGCAATACTGGCATAGTTTAGGAACATACCCATTATCTTCTATCGGTACAGTATTCGTAGAGGTTACACTGAATGGTTCAACTTCATGATTAGTTTTGGTATTACATTGATTGTAAATATTTAAGCATAGTAGACATTTCAACTTTCTTGTTTCACTCGGAAAGCAACACAATCTTTACAATAAATGAATTATTCTAAAACATTTCAATATATTATATGCTATAATTAGTACAATAATTGCTGCTATAATAGATAAAATAGTAGCGAACAATATGACTCCTCACTACATAGTATAAAGCAAAGTCGCTTTTTCTGTCCCTTTGTCCCTTTGTACGCTTTAATCTTTGAAACGACGCAACGGATTTTGAGGCGGTTTTTTTTAGTAGATAGAGTGATTCAAGAGGAAGGTTTATATGTATAATAACATTCACTAAATAGTGGAGAAGTACTGTTATTTTTGAGGTTTCTAATGTGATGTCGTAAATAATTACATTTTTTCCGCTCACATTGCAAACGCAGGCTGAACCCTACGAGTTTTATCAAAATAATGTACTAGGTATTGTACACATTGGAAAGGTCTACAGAAAAGTTCCTGATGGTATATGTCTATCTCTTATGGATAACCCACAATAACTTTTTTTTGTCATTTACTTTTTGCGATAAATAATGGCTAATTTTCGAAGCGATTTCAACCAATACAGCATTAACCCTTATATAATTAAATACCTTAAATACATTGTTGATTCAATATGGATCTTTATGGCCCTCTACAGCATATGATTTAGATGAACATGGCAAAACAACGTTGGCCGGGTCAGCTAGTTTATTATAAAAGGTTTATTCAACTGAGCTTTCAATTGTTCATCGAATTGGTTTAGTTTGCTCTCAGCATATTTCAATTCATTTGAATCTTGATTTGATAATTTTAATGGTTCTAATACAATATTTTTCATAGCTATATTTCTCTTTAGTTTCTTAGAACAACCATATCCATCGATATCACTTAATGGAATATAATTTTCGTGAAGATACATGTGTCCACACTTAGAGCAATATTGGTAACTTTACATTTATCTTTTATTTCAAATGTACCGATATTTTGTATTATTTCTGTTTTGGGTGATTTATTTCCACAAATTATTGATAATTGTGCTGGCACAGATATACTAAAAATCATTGATCATTTCTTGATTTGTGCCAAATTTCAAGATTTGCAATAAAGCTTTTTATTCTACATGAATTAGGAATCTTGTGTATTATATCATTAAACAGTGTTATTTCACATTCTTTATCTTCATCATTTATCTTTTTCATAGTGACTAATTTCTCACACAATCAATTTAACGGTAAAATTCTCTTACAATTATTCAAATTATCTAAAGAGAAATAAAATTGTTTTTCTGAAGAAATTATTAAGTATTGATTGCTGGTTCAATATATGAGAATAAAGTTTCATCTTCAGTATGTGATACTGGAAGTGCATGTGATTTATAAATATCATAATCTGATTTTGCCACCACTGGAATGTCGAAGGCTACCACTAATAATTCATTACTTATGAACGATTTCAATTTTTTATTTTGTAATATGAAAAAATATTGTCGATTGTCACAGAAATAGGTAACGAATATTTAATTATTAATTTTTGTAATTCGTGGTATAATATCGGTGGTAGTATGTTATAACTGATTATTCCATTAGAAATAAGAGATTACATTGTTGACGTAATTATTTAATGAATTGTTTAATTCATCCGTCATTTCTATTAAAAGTATATAATTGTATTCAATTTCAGTTTCAAAAATAATTTTCACATTTTTTATTTCATTTTGCAATTGATCGAATAATTTCAAGTTTTTGTTCAATGTAATTATATTTAGGTTCATCCTCGTAATTGAATTAAAGATTCGGCTTGTTTTTGATTATTTATTAATTCATTTATCGAATCTGTATAGAATTCTGCATCATCAGACTCGGGGATGCCAAATAACCATTTAAACGCATAGGAAATACCATTCATTATTCCGCGTTTATATCTCCCGATTACATTGATTTTTTGTGCGATTATACTGAATGATTCTTTCATATCAGTTAGTTTGTTTTTAATATATCGCATTTGATTAATACATTCATTTGTGACATGTTTGGAGTTTGCTATATTGCATATATTATTAGTAATCGTATTATATTTTTCGATTATATTTATACTAGAAATTTGGGTTTTTTTCAAATGTTGAAATGATATTCCTGCTGATTCATTTATATTAATTATTCGTAATAATTGCTTGCTTGGGCCTGGTTTGTGTGAATAATAATTATAGTCTCCAGAATCGTCAATGGAAGGATCATTGACTGTAAGGTCAAACTTATTTTCATTTTGTTGACCATTGTCTGAAACATTATATGGTTTCAGTAGATTGTAATGATAAGTTTTCAATTTATTATTTTCTGATTTCAGAGTAGCTGTCTGATTATTATATTTGAATTATTTTATATAGTCTTTTGTAGTTCTTTGATAGTTTTTTTTGTTTTCTTTTAATAAAACTCAATCATTTTCTTTAAATTCATATGTTCTATGATGCGTTTTGTCATAACATCCTTTCGATTTTTTTCGCAATAATTTGATTTTCTCTTGCGCTTTTACGTATTATTTGTAATTTTCTTGCAATGTCATTCGCTAATTCAGAATAATTTGGTTTTTGGACTGGTTTTGACATCATACTTGGAATTTTAGGTTGTTGTCGAAATAATAATTCATAAGGAGTTTACTTTTATGTATATTTGTATAATAAGCATAAATCGCTAAATCCAAAAATTCATCCCAATTGTTTTGGTCCTCATTTACATAACATTTGAAGTAATCTTTTAACGTAAGATGTGTTCTTTCTAGACTTCCGTTTGTTCGTGGATGATACGGCGATGCTAATTTGTGATTTATATTTAATAATTTATTCAATTCTTTTAATGCATTTGAAGTAACCTCTACTCCTTGATTCGATAATATATTTTCTGGAAATCCAAATTGAGTACAAAATTTAATTAATTGAATTCAAGTATTTTCTGCATCATATGTTTCCATGGCATAATAATAAAAATAATCTTTATTTACCAAACTGGATAACAATTTATAAAAATCAGAACAATACTTATAATACTATATCCATTATAACAAAAAATTCACATTCTTATAATAGGGCAAAGCACAAAGATCTTGGACAAAAGGTGAACTCTGAGAAGTACAACATACTTTTATAATCTTGAATATATTTTGCTAAATCGTCGTGAATAGTCGAAATAAATCTATTTCCATTTTTTGTTGTTGGTAAAGGTCCAACTATATCTAATGCAATTTGCTCACATAATTTATTTGATGTCGTTGTTATTTGCATTGGGCTTTTATTTACCCTAAAATCTGTGTTTGACATTTGACATGTTTTACAATTTTTAATATAATCTCTTATTTCTTTCTTGTCCTGATATTGGTAACGCGAAGGCACTTCATTCCGACCACTGATGCTTATGATTGAATGCATCGTTCGAAAGATAATGAAATTATTCAAAAATTTATTTGAAAAATGGTTTTTCTGAAGGTTTATATACTCTTATTGTTGGAAATGTACATTATTGTCTGAAAAAATTGCGCTCATTATTTCGGATATTACTTAAGTATCCTTAATGCTAACAAATCGCCAACAATGCTAACTGCACCTCAGTTTGAATTCAAAAAAGATCTTATAAATATATTATGACCATTAGAAGTGATTACTAAAGAAATTCCGAGAGATTATGTTACAGCCAGTAAAACCATACCAATTGTATCTTGCCTGACTGAAGCGTATAATAAAACGAAAAATTCAACTGATATTGGTGCTAGAACTAGAACATTGATTGTGGACAGCTTAAAGAAAAGATTTGGGAATGTCGAGCAAGTTTTTTCGTTGCTGCTGCGACCATTTTAGATCCTAGATTCAGTTACCTACATCATGATTATCATATATTTGTTTTATTAATTCTTTATCAGTGATTAAAATTCGGTTGTCTTCTAAAATTTCATATTCCATATCTCGGAATGAAAAATATAATTAACTATCATACGTATCTGATTTTATAATTGTATTCATTATAGGAATATCTGTTATTGTAAAATTTATTTTGCTAACATCATTTTTATTTTCGTGCAATAGTAATAATCTCAAATTACAAAGACTTTTGAATAGATTCTTATATGTAGCTGATTCATCTATAAATGATTTCATGAATATTATATATAACGTTTGATTATTATCAAGTTTTTTCAGGCTTATTTGAGATATTTTACAATTCGGTGATATATTTGGATAATATTCCTTCACATAATTAGAATATTGATTTCGTTCCGATAAGTCCGTAGAATATGGTATTACGAAATTCTTTATATTTTCTAAAGGTAGTTTAACTCGTTTAGTTTTCAGAACGTAAATATTTTGTTGATGAAATAGTTTGAGATTGTCAAAATTTAATTCATCTTCGTTCATATTTATTGAATTTTTATTCATTTCTATTTCTGATACAGATTCGTTCACTTCTTGAATAGCATTTGCGTTTGCAGTAGGTAATCTGCTTAAGAAGTCCGTATTCTTATTATCTCTTCCTTTTTCATATTTAATTTCGAAATTATAATCCATGAATAATTTTTTCCATCTTGCTAATCTTCCTGATGGTTCTGTACAATTTTTCAAACATATAAGAGATTTATGATCTGTTACAATATATATTTTTTCAGTTCCGAATAAATATGGTCGGAAATGGTTACATGAATCAATGATAGCTAATAATTCTTTTTCCGTAGTTGAATAATTCATTCCGCTTTAATTTAATGTTCTGGAGTGATATGCAATTTTATTCTTTTATTGTAGGTTCATCTTTTCCAATTTCTTCTTGCGATAAAACAGATCCTTATCCTTCATTTGAGTAGTCCGTACTCAAAATGAAAGGTTCATTAAAATCTGGATGAATTAATATAGGTTCATTTGTTATTATCTCTCTCAAATTATTGAATGCTTGTTCTTGTTGTTCATCCGATTTAAAAGCTAAATTTTTTTCTAATAATTGCTTTAATGGTTTTGCTATCTTTGAAAAATCTTTTATAAATCTTGGGTAGTATCCGATAAAGCCTAGAAAACTTTTTACTCCTTCAGCTGTGTTTGGCGCTTTCAAATTAGTTATACTTTCAACTTTTTTTTTGTCTGATTTTAATCCTTGGTCTGTAATTATATGACATGAATAAGTTATTTCCTTATGTAAAAATTCACATTTTTTTTATATGGAGGGGAAAAATGCTTTTACGCACTGCTTTCAGCGAAATAACGTGCAGCACTGAGGGTTTGTGTGGGACTCACGTGGCGGTTGTTGTTTGCCTATTCGTCATACCCACTAAAAAACCTCTCAGTGACTCAAGAGTCACCTTCAGAGCATATTCCTAGATGTCTGTTGGAAATGCTCCCCTATCCACGCAGCAACCAGAAGTAAGCTTTATGCTCTTCGAATCAGTTGATGCTGGATGTATCGTTCCACCACGACTTTTGTTTCGTAGTCATCCACAATAGATTGAGAACAAAACGACATAACATAATAAATTAAGAATGTATATGGGACGTTTACTCACATACATTTATCACAGTTGTCTATCACTAGCCTTATTCACACTGGTTTCTTCTCAAGTGCTAAGTCCCAGGATCACCCAGCAGCTTCAGTCCGTTGTCTCTCCTCCTTGATCCTATCCTCTTTCACTTTTGTTTTGATGATCTCTGTGATCGTTTTGTATAGGATTTCCCATTTGGCACTATCTTCGAGCATTACACCTATAATGCTATCTGGATCAGGTTGATAGCCCAGGGATTCCATTGCTTCTCTCCTCTGCTTCTGCCAAGTGGTGTACTCCCACAACACATGCACTGGACTGTCATCCACCATGCACACCACAAGAGCTGCTCGGCGTTTTCTAGATTCTATACGTATAGGTTCCATAGGACCCATGGCCGCTCAAGAACTGTGTAAAAAAGTAGTTCGTACGCCTATGCGTACATTGAATCCATGGGCGCACGTCCGGAATCAGTCTTCTTGTCCATTCCGCCTTTCCTCTTTCTCGTGCCCATCTTCCTGCCATTTTTCTAATGTCCTCTTCCTACTCTTTCTTCTATTTCCAGGTAGTCTTCCTCCTGCTGTGAACAAGAAATAGACCTCCGTCACCATCAGATCGAAAGGGGGGAATCCCGCAATGACCTGAGCAGCCTCCGCCGATTCGGTTCCATAGGCTGAGGCTACCCTCAGAAGACCTCTTCTCTGCGCCGAGATGCACAACTGGCGCAACTTTGGCTTTTTATAGCATCCCTCTATACAGTCGTCGCATACAAAAGAGTACTGTGAATCACCTCGCACAAAATTTTTCTTTTAGCGTACAGGGGACCCCTCACATTGGGAAGGACACTCTGAATCGCCGCCAACTTCTCGAAGGCCTTGCCTACCATAAAAGATATATGGGATGTAAAAGACAAATCTCTTTTGAACATCACACCCAAGTACTTCAATCCCCCAACCGAACCTCTTTCCTCACCAAAGATGTCCAGTAACAGCCTCCCTGCAGATCGGGGCCCCCTCGTCACAAGGACTTCCGTCTTTTCGGGGGCAGCTTCAAGTTTCGCCCACGCCATCCACTCGCCAGCCAAACGTATTGTTGCTGAGACTCTGTCTCTCATTTCTCGGTCGGTGGCAGCTTCCACTACAAAGGCCAGATCATCCGCGCTCGCTATTGGAGTTACTCCCCCACCATAGTTAAGCTGTAGTATGCCATTGTACATAACATTCCACAGTATTGGACCAAGAGTCAAGTTTTCCTTGATTTCTTCGACTTGTTTTTCCCTAAATTTAGGGGGACAATATGCTTGGTGAGGTTTATTGGAGGCTTGAATTTTTCAGGGTTAATGTTTTGAGTTCATTTCGATTCCCGTTAAATTCTTCAATAAATTTCAATAGACCTTTTAGAGGTAATTGTTCTAATTCTTCATTAGCATAATCATTCATTTCTAGTGTCGAATTTACGTGTGAGCTTGCCATTTTGTGAGAAATTATTCACTTCACAATATAATATACAATATAGTGCTTTTATTCTTAACTTACGGTTTTATATCCGTCAACATGTACACTTTAAGTTTCGATGAGGTCGGCTTCACTATTGTAGATCAACACAGATAGGTATTCTCCATACTACTTGCTGTTCCCAACAGATCCTACGGAATCTTGTGGTGATTGGATTAACTCTCGAAGATTACACAATAGGTATTCTCAGGGGGTTGCTTTCGTATGTTGTTGCCTTGAAGTCCTAACAAATCCTACGGTATCCTCTACAGTGAAATGTGCCTATGGTGTCTTCGGATGTCTTCGAAAATCCCACTTCTGACACTGTTGTGTGTCTCTAGGTCACTGCTCAGAAGAAAGCACCAGGGAAAGAGCTTTACCTTTCAGGAACACTGCTCTAAGAACTTACTCTCACCTAAGGTTATATCAGGAATAGGTTGTTTCTGACACCAGGGTAGCTTTTGTGAGATAACTCCATAAACTCTTGAACGAATGTTCACTTTATTTATTTTCTCATTTAAGAAATTGAACGCACTTTTATTTATCCACTATTTCCTTGGGATTATATTTTATTTATTACACTTCAATTCATATTAATTAGCAGTTATATTATTTCGACACTAATTCTTTTAATATTCTCTTTTATTCATTTATTTGAATCCACTTTTTATATTTGAAGCACTTGTTTTGTTTATTCAATAAAAATCTTATATATGATGATTACTTTTATTGATTATTTATTATTAGGCACTGTTACAATATATGATACAAGGAACGAACTTCATAATGTATAATAAGTAACATTTACTACGTGACATGAACTGAACTTATACAATGAGTAACGTTCACTACCGGGGATCGAAATGAACTAAAGAGCTGGGACAAATCCGCTCTTTATTTATTTTTCCTAAAAGTTCTATTCCAAGCATTCTGATCTGCACAATGAATCTATTGTTTCAAAGGGTTACAACAACATATATTCTATTTAGAAAGTTTTCCTTGATTTCTTTGACTTGTTTTTCCCTAAATTCAGGGGGACAATATGCTTGGTGGGGTGTTTTGGGGGCTTAAATTTTTCAGGGTTAATCTTAGAGGTATAATAAAGTTGCGCTTACATTTGAATAATATAACAGTGGAAGGTTTTGCAACTCTTAGAATATTGAAATTGTTGGATAATCTGGTGAATTTGATTAAACCCACAAAACGCGTATTTTAAAACAAATATTGAAATCCCATTCAGAAATAAAATAACACGTGTGCATGAATGATAACGACAATATGAAAAAGAACATAAACAAAGCAAAGGAGGCGAAGTACTGTGGCGTTTGTAATGAACAGTTCAATAAGTCTGAATATAAAGTGCTATGTGTTGGTAAATGCAGAAAGTGGTCATGTCAGAAATGTACAGGTATGACAAATAAAAGCATTGAAAACCTTGCTACAGAAAATAAGAACTGGACTTGTAAGAGTTGTAAAGTCCCAAAAAAAAAGGAATCCATCGTTATGCTCAACAATGACGATGATGATAGTAGTGGCCCAGAGGAGGAAAAGGACAATGAGTCGGAATAGTTCACAATGGCAGACATAATGAGACAACTACAAAAAAATCACGAAAATATGAACGATCAGATGAAACAGGTAAGAATGGACGTAAGAAGCATACAGTAATCTATAGAATTTATTTTAGAACTCCAAAAGGAAAATGAGATGATGCAGAAATTACTTAAGAAAGAAAAACAGAAGCGAAAAAAAGCCTGTGAAAAGATTGAAAAGTTGGAAGAAAAGGTTATGAGACTCGAACAAGAAAAGCGCAATAAGAACCTGATAATTAATAACGTACCTTTCAAAAAAGAAGAGAAAACCGAAGAAATTGTTACGATGATAATACAGCAACTAGGAATGAATATAGATACCAAAAAACTCATGTGCAAACGGCTGTCTACTAAAGAGATAGCTCCTATTCTTATAGAACTGCCAAACAAGGATATGCTAGACTTGATAATGAAAAAAACGCAAGGAAAGGGGTGTTATGAAGCTAAGAGACTGTGGTCTACCGGGGGATGATAACATATTCTTCAACGAAGACTTGCCGGAAGAAAAACAGGAATTATTTTCGGAGGTACGTAAATATAGGGAAGACTCTAATTACAAATTCGCTTGGGTGAAAAACGGGAAAATAACCTGAGAAAAGCAGAATCTAATCAAGCTAGGCTCCGAAGATCTAACAAAAAGTGCTTCATTTCGACGGATGTGCTAAATTCTCCCATCTGACTCCGTTATATTATCAATTGTGTATTGCAAATCTGTTCGAAATCACAAAGATTTCGAACATGCTGGGGGACTCCGATGATTCAACACCAAGGGCTCCATTTCGATGGTTGTACTAAATTTTCTCTTCTGATCCGGTTTACAGTCTGGCCCTGTTGATCGCTGAACTTCAGCTTGGATTCGTTTCAAGTTGAAGGACCTGGACTGTAGATCCTTCCGTGTTTGATTGCTCCTTGATAGACGCTGATGGTCCTATTGGTTGCTAGTTTTGTATTCTCAAGTTAAAGGACCTGGACTGTGGATCCTTCCGTGTATGACAACCCCTTGATGGACGTTGATGGTTCTATTGGTTGCTAGTCTTGTATTTTCACGTTGAAGGACCTGGGCTGTGGATTCCTCCGTGTGTGACAACTCCTTGATAGACGTTGATGGTTCTATTGGTTGCTAGTCTTGTATTTTCACGTCGAAGAACCTGGACTGTGGATCCTTCCGTGTATGACTGCCCCTTGATAGACACTGATGGTTCTATTAGTTGCTAGTCTTGTATTTTCACGTTGAAGGACCTGGACTCGGGTCCAATATGAACCAAAGCGGGTGACTCCTAAACTGCCAATCAAATTACAGTGAGGAATTTCATTGTTGGAGACATTTAAATTCAGTTGTGCAGACTGCGGATCTAAAGTGAGCGTTGGTGGCAAACCGGGTTCAACACTAGTGTTTCGTACAAACGAAGAGTAAAATCCAATGCCCAGAAAAGCATTAGTCATCAGCATTAATGAGGATTTGCGAGGAGGAGAGTAGGTAATTCACCTACTTCAGTCAAGATTAGGGGGATGATGGTTTAGAACATTCTGCTAGACTTACCGAGTCATCAAAAAATCGTGAGTAAGTAGTCATAATCTGGACTATGGATGCGAACCATGTGAGATCATGCCTGAACATTATGAAATTATCTAATTTAGTAAAATTATCATTAGCTGTTGGGGAGGGAAGATGTAGACGCGTACCATATCTATTAAAGCTGGTATCTATTTCAGCATTCGTTTCTGGTGCTAACACTGCAGAATTGAGTAGGGCTGAACGATCTGTTGGCGTCCAATGACTCGAAACAAACTGGTGACCGCTTAATACGTGCTAATTTTTTTTTTCTGGAAATAGCTGAAAAATAAAATAAATTTATTTTTGTAAATAAGGAAGTTAGAACAATTCTCTATCCAGCATACTGGACAAGTCGTTTACTAAGAAAAAAACGTAATTATAATTAGTAACTGAAGCTAGCAAAACAAAACAACTTAACGATACGAAAGTTAAAGCGAAATTGATAAACAAATTAATAATGCAAAATAATATAAATTGTTATATTAGTTTCTCCTGGACTTAGGTTTGTCCAAAGAAAACTTCTTTGTTAGGATCAGGCCCATCGACAGGAATTAGTTTTCATTTGCCCAGTATCGATGGACTGGGAGCTTTGTCAGTGGGAAATTTCCTTGTGAGAAATTAGACTCCACATTTTTATACATGGTCCTTCGAGCCGAATAATAAAAAACTTGAATTGCTTATTGAAATTTAATTGAAAGGAACAATTTATTAAGTTACAAGTAAGTAATGGAGGAAAGAGTGAAAAGTTGAAAAAAACCATTTCAATATATCATACAAAATTGAAAATATAATCTGAGGTTCGTACATTCTGCCGAAGAGAAAAATAATCGATGAAATAATCAAGAAATTCGAAACACTGACCGCTCACGATTGCACTCAAAATTTAAAGTGATAAAAAATATATTAAACAACCGAAAAAAAAACTTGTCAGTAGCAATATTCATTCAGAATTCAGTATCGGAATGAATAAAATTCATAACCGGATATAGTCCGTACTTACATCGGTGCATTTGGAGTATTCCGTGCGACGTCTTAACAATTATTTCTTCGACCAGTGTAAGGTATTTTAAAACGTTACATCCTTTACTTATTACTCTGCCTAATCACGCTGCTGGTATTTGCACCTTTTCCTATTGCGTTTATCATATATATCGTCCCTATCACACACCATAGGTATTTTGATGCCATATTCATTTGGCTTGTTCGGCATATACATCCTGAATCGGCATGTTCCTCGGAATCCTAGTAGATGCTCGTCAATGGTGAGGTGAGCTCCAGGAGTATAATTTTATTGATGCACTGATCAATCAAGAGATTCCGAACCTTTCTTTCAGGAATGGATGGGTGTTATGTTCTAAGTCTAAGAGATGGGCGTGATAATTTGTCATCTATTTGCAGGCATTGTTTGAGAAAGTCGAACCTCTCACGACTCATTATATCTAGAAATCGTGCCCCAAAAGGGCAAGTGTCAAGAAATTCTTCTGTTGAAAGTTTATTGTCTTTCATTGCAGCAAATAACGTCAAAAATCCGATGAAAGCACGAATTTCAGTATCATTCGTGTGCCTAAATGTTGCAAAAACTAAGAATTTCGTTCCTGTACTTTCTCTTGTTTTGCTCCATTTCTGTCTCCTTAACATTGTAGATGTAAATATAATACTATGTACACTGTCATTTTATAATATCCTATGTACCTCAAATATAACGAAAATAATCATCAAAATACACAAGAATAGAAAAAAATAATTACGCTGAGAGAGTTACACAGCTGATAATCATACGTCTCGTAGACGTACTCCATAATAGGTACCTCTCAACTCAACAAAATTTTGATTTACACAATATTTACAAAATACAGCAGATACTATGAGTTATGTAAGAAATTCAGCCTCAAATACCTTAAAATAATTACGTAAATCATCTTTCATTTGATACAGATTTTTTACACTTGCTGCATTCAATTTACATTTAATTTTTTTGTACATTTATTTGAATTTCGACAAATTTTTATCTATATATAGTTGAATGTTCATATATGTATAGATATTAAAATGAATTGAACTCTTGGCCTAATGTTTCACGATTTATTCAACAATATGAATAGTCAACATTTTTCGAGCGTTAGCTCATTTTCAAGACTAAACTACTATAAGAAACGTACAACAAATTTATATCTATACATTGGATGTGAGTAGGGAGGATAATTAAGAATCTACTTGTTCATTTACGATTTCTTCTTTTTTCTTTCAAGAACTGCTTATTTCAATTGCTTCCAAAAGGTCTATACGTTTCCCTTTATTACCTGCGTGTAGGCATTTAGTTTTCTCAAAGCCTATGAAGTGATTAGAGTTAATGCAATGTTCTGAGAATCCGGTTTGATTAACATTATACAAAATCGACCTTTCATGTTCGTCAACCCTAGTCTTTATTTTTCTACCTGTTTGGCCGATATAAAAGGCTGGACATTCTTTACAAACCAAGTTATAAATCCCGCTTTTGTCTTCAACATTTGTCTTTTTTTTATTTTTCACTAAAAGTGACTCAATATATTTTTTGTTGGTACAAATGGTTTTTATTTCTCTCTTCTCTAAGCTTCCGCAAATTTTTTCGCTCAGATAAAGTATGAAATTAATAAAATGATAATTTTGTTTGTTCTTTATAATTTGAGATGGATAAATTGAATTTATAAGAATTTTCCGTTGCTTTTTCCTCATAAGATTATCTATTACATTTTCGTCATAACCGTTATTATTTGCTTGAAGTTTCAAAGTTTTAACAGCTTTGTTGAAATTTTCTTCGGAAAGCGGGATACGACTATCCCAAAGAAAAACGTTTTTTGTTAGCCTGATGTTAGAGCTGAAAATTTTTTTCTCTGAACTATTCATAAAAATTTCACTTAGAAGGGGTGATAAAGGTGAACCCATAGGTAGCCCGTCTCACTGTTGATAAACCGTGTTATTGAATTTGAAATAACTTTGCTTCAAACACATGCAATGCTACATTGTTTCTCTTTTAATTACTTGTAAAATATTGTTGAGGTCTAAAGTGCTATTTATAATATTTTTTATATCTGCATTGGGCATAGAAGGAAACAAGTTTATAACGTCAAAAGAGATCAATTTTGCTTTAATGGGAATTTTCAAAGTTTTTAATTGATTAATAAGTTCGAAGGAGTTTTTCATACTGTGAACCGAGTTGAATTTAATTAAAGAAGGTAATTTGGAGTTGAGATATTCACAAATTTTATAAGCTGGTGCATTGATATATGAAACAATTGGACGCATTGGGCAATCGACTTTGTGTGTTTTAGGTAGAGTGTATAAGATAGTTATGTGCGGATTCATAATTGACAAAAATGCTTTCTAAGTGTCTTGGAAAATACTATTGCAGTTATTGATAAGTGATTTTAATTCTACCTGAAATTTATTTGTGGGGTCAGTCTTGAGTATTTCAAAATTTGAGGAATCAAACAAATTTTCCAATTTTTTTATATATGTCTGTTTGTTCATGACAAGTTACAGTGTTTCCTTTGTCCGCTTTACATATTATTAACTCTTTATCTGAAATTTTCGATTTAGGTTTTTGATGGTATGAAATTCATTAAATTGTTTTGCAATTATATGTTTCGATATGATATTAGCACAAATAGTAGTCATTATTACTACAGTTCGATATAGGGCAATATTTAAGGCCTTTATTTAGTAAATTTAATTCATCTTCTTCAAAAATAGTATCTGTAAAATTTTTTTACTCTAGTATGAAAGCGAAAAGAAATATTTTCAGTGTCACTTTCAGTGGATAATGGAAAAGACTTACGTGCATTAATTAGGTGTTTGAGCTTCTTAAATTGTCGTTTATATTGTAAATGACATATATCTAGGGTGTCAAATTCTACTGCGTGTAATCTATATGATAATTCACAATGAATGATTTTAAGATGTAGTTCTAAGTTGTATCGTTGTCAGTACCATTTTTTCATCTCCTTTTCTAACCAAAATGTGTATGTTGCTTGTACGGCTGATTTTGATTCCATAGAGTTGTGCTTGCAGGAAATCTTCATATATTTTGGTGTTAGTTTTTTTTTTCAGACACTCCTTGTTGAACCAAATGTGGTTATTGCAAGATATAAATTCGATGGGAGCTATTCTCTACTGATCTCGCTATTCACTACTCTTCTGTAGTGAATAGCGAGATATGCATTGCTAGCATTTTTAATGACTGAGATTGAATTCTCGCTTAACTCTTGGTGAAAGACCAAGAGTTTCTTTACTCGCTTAACTCTTGGTTTCACCAAGAGCTAAGCGAGAATTCAATATCAGTCATATTTATAGATGTTTATTTTGTCTTTAAGAAATTATGTTTCCTGTGTGATTGGTCGTTATCGTTGTATTTATATATTTTTGATTTTTATACAGTAACTATTTGCGGAAACCTGCTTTCAATATTTATATCGTGTGACGATGAATCGTTGTCTTTTGTATTAGGTTATGAAATAGCATCTTCTGTAGAGTAGTCCAAGGCTTTGCATTCGATAATGATTTCATTATCCGGGCTGCGCAAGTGAATTTTCTATTCATATTCCTTCATGGAAATTGGGAAAATTTTGATACCTAAGTTTGTATTTGTTCTATTCTATTGTGCTCTAATATTTATTACATTCTTAGTTAGTGAATTATGTTTAAGTTGGGGTTTGTAGAATTTATTGACCATATTATTAATAAATTTCTATTTTCGCGTATCTATGTAGTATTTCTATAGGAGTGTACCTATACATTTCAGTCACGAGTCTCAATATTTTGTTTTGAAATACTTGCAAAAGTCTCAGTACTGGGTTACTTCGCATTACATTACATACATTACTGGCACAGCGTTATTATGGGCCTTATTATGGTAGTGTATAATAATCTTTCATCCTGTTTTTTGTAATTTCGAATGCTTTTTAATTGTGAATTTTATGTGTCTCTTGAAATTCAGTCTACGATCTAGTTCTACGTCTAGATATTTAACTGATTGTTTTGTATCTATTTTAAGATTCCCAATTTTCAACAATGTTAGTATTTTGTTGTTAGTGTATTTACGTGTGAATTTTATTTGCTCTGTTTTTGCTTTATTCCTTAATATTTTCCATTCTTCGTAGTATCTGTCGATACTACGAAGAATGGAAAATCTTCGTAGTATCTGCCGATCTGTCGTTGAACATAGAATGAATGTATGTCATCTCTAATAATCCTTTGTTGGAATCGAAATAATGCTAATTATGCAATTCTGCAATAAATGCAATTCTGCCGATGTGCAGAATTGCGTTAAATTGTCTTTCCTAATTATTGGTTTGAATACTTATATCTCGCTGTTATATTAAATATGTTGCAATATCCTACTGAATGTTTAAAGAAGGATTTTGCAACTTCCTTTCACATTACACCTCCCCCGGTGGTTGAAAAAATATTCCTCAATATTCCTTCAATATAACATTTGACAATACATTGTGATTATTTTCTAAATTATTTGCGGTCGTTGGCCCGAAAATACTGCTGCCTCTCGCTATCTACATTTTCGGCTAAGAAAACATTACCTCTATTACTGTTACTATTAATATTACCTCGATGATTATTCTGTCTAATTCGGTAATTATTATCTCTATTATTATGACCCCGATAAGTATTTTGTCTACTTTTCTGATTATAATTGCTATTATAATTATTATTATTATTATTATGATTATTATTGAACGTTCCTCGTCCTTTAAAATTTTGACGCCCTCTGTTATTAAAAAATCTACCGCGCCCTCGCCCTTGGCCACGGTACTGATCTTTAAAATGTAGAACTGACGCGTTTTGCTGATGCAACACCGCTTCTTCCTTCGCGGCGTTTATTGCATCGCTTAATTTATTGAAATTTCGCGACTTTATAAATGTTCTTGTTTCGAAATTTTTGATTCCTCTTGCAAAAACATCTACTGCTATTTTTTCGTTGGCGCCTTTGAAAATTTCTAGCGCTCGGGCATCATTACCTGCCTGAGCAATTGTTAGTTCTGACATAAGTATTTCAATTGATCTGCCGTAGTCCTCTATATCCTTGCTGCCTTGCTGACAGGCTTTCAATCGTGCCGCAAGTGCTGATGCAGATTGTTTCCGAAAAAAATGAGTTTTGATATCGGCAATTAATTCATCTACGCTATTGTATGACTGCTTCAATCTAATTTTTTCCACATGTCCAATGCATGCTTTCAAAACGTAATTTACTAATAATGGATTATTAATTTGATCTAATGCAGATTCATATAATTCTATGCCCTCAATTGAATGATGAATCGTTTCAATTTTTCCATCTAGTTTGGAAGCAAACTAGATGCCGTTCTGAAATTAAATTGTTCAGTCATTATTTTATGATCAGTCGCCTCTGTCTCTTGGCGACGAGTTGACAAAATCTTTGAAATGTTATTTATCTTATCGTTAATTTGATCTTTTATTTTTAAAATTTGCTCAATGCTACTGTCATTGATTTCCTTATCAATAACTTTTTGATCGAACTTTTTGTCAACTTATTGCTAATGCCGTTTGCGTTCCAATGAGAGATATTGATCTTAAAAACCGTAATTTTCTAATGTTTGAGAATTCGAGAAATATTCGAAAACGCTGCACTTTGTCATTAGTATCGGGTGGTTTTTTATTTAGGTCACTTATTCCTGAAATAAATTTATTGATATTCAATAAGTTATAATAGTTATAATAGTTATAATAAGTTATTTAGTGTTTTGAGTTCGCTACTCAAAGATTAACAAACAAAGTCATTTAACTCGCTTTGATTATGAGTAATTTCGTTGGATCTTACATTGGATTGTTCAGTTGCCATATGTTTCTGTTCACCAGCATGATTCCGCTGTTTCCATATATTGGTACTAGGAAATGGCGCTGGAATGTACTTTGGCACCACAGTGTTGGCTTTGCGCACCAAATTTTGTTCCTTGGGCAGTTCTCAAACCAAACCTGGTTTTAAATATTGTAACGTGTGAATTCCCCACACTACCGCTTCCACTGAATTGTTAATTTACTTTTTATGTTCTTCGTCGCTAGACCCTTACATTTATCTCATTAAATGCATGTGATCATCCCTCAGTACCTTTTGTCTGAGACGGTCACTCCAAGCGTCATAGACGGGCGGAGGTCTCAGATAACTGGTCCTCACGAGACACCCAACTCTCACTTGCTGGCTCCAAGCGCCACACCCTGGTACACTGTGTTGACCCATAGGCTAAACCAAGTGAGGGTAGCCAGATATGGTGAAACCGCAGCGTCTCATCCAGAGTGGGCGGCTGCAAACAGCGTCTGTTCTCCATGTAGGAGCGGCTGAAAACATAGTCAGGAAAGCAACGGGAAACTTCCTGACTACTCAGTCCCGGGCACCCCTTAAATGGGGAGAGGGTGCTAAGAATCCCCCGGTCTTCCAACGATGTCTTCAAGATACACAAAGAAAAGAGAATTGGCACGTGGAATGCACAAAGTATGTACCAACCCGGAAAGGCGGCAAATTTAGTGAAAGAGATGAAACGACTCCAGATCGACATACTAGGATGCAGCGAAACAAGATGGCCAAACTCCGGCCACTGCATAATAGACGAACATCACATATATTTCTCTGGAGACAATACCACCAGAAACAAAAATGGAGTGGCAATAATTCTTAATAACTCTTAATAACTTATAATAATTCGGGATAAATCCCGTAAAGGGATTTATCCCGATTTCGAATAGAGTCGCGTTAATCAAGATCAATGCTAAACCGTTCGACCTGAACATCATACAGTCATATGCACCGACATTCGAAAGCAATGATCAAGAAATAGAGAATTTCTATGAACAACTTGAACCTGCTCTTAAACACACAAAGAAGGAAGAAATCAACATAATCATGGGCGACATGAACGCTAAGATCGGACAGGGGAAGGTGGAGGATGTGGTTGGTGGTTTTGGACTGGGAGTGAGAAATGAGAGAGGAGAACGACTGATAAAATTTTGTCAAGAAAAGGACATCACAATCATGAACACATTTTTTAAACTACCACCCAGAAGACTGTACACTTGGAGATCTCCAGCTGATAATAATCATAGAATCGTGAGGAACCAGATCGACTTTGTGATGATAAACAGAAGATATCGCAATGAGACTCAAACAAGACAACGTATTTCAACAAACAAAGGAGAGGCTGAACAAAGAATTCAAAAATATAGCTGAAAACCACAACCACGAAACAGAAATGGAAGACCTATGGAATAGAATGAAAGTATCTCTAACCTCCGTTACAGAAGAAGAAGTAAAACCAGACAAGATGGTAAAAAGGGAACAATGCATGACAGACTCTATATTAGAACTTATGGAGGAAAGAAGACAACACAAAAACAGGGAAAATGTAAGATACAGAGAGCTACACAGGAAAGTCATAAGAGCAATTAAAGAAGCTAACGAGCGGTGGCTACAGGAAAAATGTGTCGAAATCGAAATCTTGCAAAAAAAATACGACAACTTTAATCTTTATGAGAAATTAAAAGAAGCAACAGGAAGATATCGAAGACGTGGTCCAAGAATAATCTTTTCCCGGTGGTCGGTGAGGAAGGACCTACCATTACACAAGAGGAAGTGGAATCAGCTATCCACCGACTAAAAAACAACAAAGCTCCTGGACCAGACCAGATTCATGGAGAAGTCCTCAAACTGCTGAAACCAGAACAGATAAAACTGCTGACCAAACTCTTTAACAAGGTATACACAAGCGGCCAATTGCCAAATGACTGGCTGCTGTCGACATTCATCCCAATCCCCAAGAAGACGAACGCAAATAAATGCTCCGACCACAGAATAATCAGCTTGATGAGTCACATCCTAAAGGCTTTCCTCAATATCATACAGGCACGCGTATATAGAAGACTCGATGAGAGAATAAGTAACACACAGTTTGGCTTCAGGAAGGGACTGGGCACCCGAGAGGCATCATTCTCAATACAGGTCCTGATTCAACGAGCACGTGACCTCAACACAGACGTCTTCATGTGCTTCATAGACTTTGAAAAGGCCTTTGATAAAGTCCAACATGATAAACTCATCTCAATCCTACGTGAATCCGGAATCGATGACAAAGACGCAAACATAATATCAAAGCTATATTTACAACAAAAAGCCATTGTTCGAAACGAAAACGAAACATCAGAGGAGTTTAGCATAAGGAGAGGAGTACGCCAAGGTACTGTCACCCCTTCTATTTAACGTCTACTCAGAACATCTGTTCAAGGAAGCATTGGACGGCATAGAAGATGGAGTTGTAATAAACGGTGAAATAATAAATTACCTCAGATATGCTGATGACACAGTCCTTATAGCAGATACTGGTGAAGGACTTCAGAGACTTATAGACCGTATAGGGACTGCATGCATTAAATATGGTATGAAGATAAACTGTAAGAAGACACATACATTAATTATCAGTAAAAATGCTATAGACAACATACAGTTTACCGCTGACAATATAGTCGTCACCATGGCCGAAACAGTTACATATCTGGGCTGCGCCTCGAATAAGGACTGGGATCGTTCTCGAGAAATAAAATGATGAATCGAAAAAGCAAGAGGTACATTTAACAAGATACGTAAAGTACTATGCAACCTAGCCCTCAACATTCATACTAGAATGAGAATTCTAAAATGCTATGTGCTCTCAACCCTCCTATACGGAGCAGAAGCGTGGACCCTTACTGATGCCTCATGTAAGCGCATAGATGCATTTGAGATGTGGTGTTATCGCCGCATGCTCAGAATCCCATGGATACACCACGTATCAAACGATACGGTATTGCAACGCATTGATGGACAATTGGAACACTTACAATGTGTCAAACGCAGAAAACTGAAATACTTCGGACATATCATGCGAAATGAAAAATACCACCTTCTTCAACTCATCCTGCAGGGCAAAATAGAGGGCCGAAGGTCAGCAGGACGAAGACGAATATCCTGGCTGCAAAACTTAAGAACATTGACTGGAATGACATCGACAGCTCTATTCAGAGCAGCAGTGAATAAGGTTATTTGGACCAATGTGATAGCCAACATCCACAGAGGATAGGCACTCCAAGAAAGAGAAGAAGATCACCCCTCATGAATGAACTCGTCCAGTTGAGACGATAACATGCGCACATCTAAAATGCAGATATAGTGGGCAGAATTCTCGTTGCACGTTTTTTTTTTGTTAATTATCCATCTAAGAAGTAACATCGTAATCTTAAACATAAGATATGGTAGGTTACAATTACTTTGAATATATTCTTATGTTAAAACCAAGTGGTTCAATTAATTATCTGTGGCGTCTAAACTGACGTCACCTCCGATGGAGCTGAAAGTCACGTTCGCTGGAACTGTAAAACTACCCACGGTGGAGCTAAAAGTACGTTCGGTGGAACTATCAAACTAAGTTCACTGGAGCTGTAAAACAACCTTGGATGGAGCTCTGAAAGTCGCTTTCGCTGGAGCTTCACTTCAATCTTGGCTAGAGCCTCAAAATCATCTTGATTGGAGCGTTAGAAACAACTCGCTGGAGTTTTAAGCAACGTATATTGAAGGACAACTTGGGAATCCAACGTCTGTGAAGTAATGTAGATAAGATAGTTTATTTTATTGTAAATGCAAGAAATTTAGTAAATTCATACATTTTAACTTTGTTATTACTGAGTATCAATCAGAACGAATGTGTGACCCCTCGTTTTTGGCTAGCCTGGGTTATTTTTAAGGTAAAACGGGGGTTATACAATATTTCATGAATTCTAAAAGTTTGTTAAATTCAAATTTTCATGAAGTTTTCTTAAAGAGTGTGCTTTAAATTTATCAAATTCAATAATGGGGACAAATTTTTTGATATATTTTGCGTGTTAATAAGCGTTTCTCTTAGGCTAGTAATAGAAATGCTCACGACCGTCATTTCATGCTAAAACATAATATTTTATGGATTGAAATTTTTAAAATTTGTTCCAATGAAGAAATAGCATAAAACAAGAATATATTAATGATAGACGAATGTAAAAATGAACATAATAATGTGGGAATATTTGTTTTTTTGAATATTGGTTCTCACTTTTACACACAAATCGCTAATGAAAGAATATTATTATAAATATGAAACTTCCAGGTACAAATATAACATATATAGCAATTGCTAAGGAATTAACATAGCCATTTAAAACTAAAACCATTGTATTTTTTTTTTTTGATATTTTTCTATAGTTTTTAGTAGGTACTTTGGTATGTGTGACGGTCTTGAAAACTCTGTGACGGTTGTGAGCCGCGTGTGACGGTTGTGAAAGCACACGAAACTCAGCTAAAAAAACCTTTACATATAGGCATTAAGTAGACTCCTGTATCATGAAGCAACGAAAATTTGTAAAACAGGTAATAAGAAACCGTGAATAATGTTTGAACTGATGAGTTTTATTCAAAATCTCCACTCATTAGTATACATTGACATTTCAATTATTATCAGAATTAAAATTTAAATCAAAAGAGGATTAAATGCCTCGGTGTGTTTCAAAATCTGTTAACACTTGTATAATGTCTTTATCATTGACTGAAGCTACATCCTCAGCGTTCGGGAAAACACATTTACCTTTAGCGGTTTTCCTTAGGAACTTTACCTCATAGTCACCATCACCATATTTATTACTCACTTGACCGATGTAATGAGTAACACTATTTTTGTTTGAAGAGAACCTTGCAAGGACGAAATCCCTGGTATAGAGATCATTTACCACTTCATCTGATACCTGTGAGTCATAAATGGAAGGATTTCAGAACATAGTTTCTCTTTCAGTTGTTCAAGTGTGCAATATATTTTGATCGTCCTTGTAACTGTTACCAAGTTTGTTTTCCCATTTTTGATTCTTTCCTCTGTCAAGGTTTTCCATTCAAAATGATGGATGATAGAGTCCCATTCAGTATCACCATGGTCTTCGAAGAAAATTTTCTTTGACTTGCACAAACCACATTCTCTATACAAGCAAGCCTTTTCTTTCTCTTTGCAACAAAGACTACCAACTATGCCACTTATATTGGAGTACTGAATTATTTTATACTGTTTGTACTTCTGAAATAGGAAGAAAAAGCTTTCATGATATCTGCACATACAGGTATTTCACTTGTTAGGGTGTCTTTGAATAACCCAGAAAGGTTACAGACGGCAAAAATGTGCATACGAAATTTGGATACCCTTAGTAGTTACAAACTTTTTGTGTAATTTGTAGGGTATCTGATAAGTAACTTATTTGCTTTTTCACCTTCTTCTTGGTTATTGTGTCTTCACGACTCAGGTGTAAAGTAAGAATTGTCATCATCGGTAAGAAAATTGTAGACCTCTTTCTTAAAATTAGATCTGGCAAATATATTCTTTTGGTATTTTTGTTTCTTGATACTTTTTACAGATGCTTTGTTAGAAATTGTCTTTCTACATGAATAATTTTTTTCAAACGAGTGTGTTTCTTCTTCCATTTTCCTGCAAATTTTCTTTGGTCATTCAGTTTTTTTCCAAATATTTTATTTTTAGCGGGTACTTTTCTCTACTTTTTCGAAGTTTCTTTCTTCTTTTCTTCTGTTTTTCTTCCTTTTTCCTCAAATCAGGCAACTCTAGATTATCAGGTTCACAAATAACAAGCGTTGGTGAATTGGGAGGAGTGTTTTCATCCAAAAGATTTTCCATTAGTTTCTGCTGTTTACGTTTCTTTAGTGCATGTTTATGATAACGCTTTCGCCACTCTTTTCTTCGTTTTCTTGTTTCCTCTTACCCCTTTCACTTAAGTCGTTTATAAGCTTAATTTTCTCGTGATTGGCTCTTTATATAAGTAGAATTCATTAAACGTTCAATATTTTCATTCTTATTTTGCTCTAAGTGTTTCGATATGTCATTCACATTATTACGTAGGTTTTGGCTAAATTTTGTATTACTTCGTTATGTGAATAAATAATTTAGATCCGCTTCAATTATTTGCACGAGTGTCATAACTAAACTTGAATTATTGTATTTCTATAACTTAATAGAGCTCGTGAAAGTTTATTTCGAATCGTTAAGTTTTTCTCAGTAATTGTTCTTATTTGTTCGATTAATGTTGAATGGAAACGTTCTATTAGGTGACCAGAATTGAGATTGCAGTTTGTTACATTATAGATTTCTATTTTGTATCCGACCGGAATCTATAACGTTTGAAATCTAATTTGTACCGTTACGCCATAATTGAGTGAGACTTTAGAAATAATATTATGTAGTAATATTTCAGTTCGGAAGGTATAAATATTTGTGTTAATGCTTGACAAAACAAAACATGAACAACAGGCAATAATATATATATATATATATATATATATATATATATATATATATATATATATATATATATATATATATATATATATATATATATATATATATATATATATATATATATATATATATATATATATATATATATATATATATATATATATATATATATATATATATATATATATATATATATATATATATATATATATATATATATATATATATATATATAGCAAGAATTTTACTGTCGACCGTACTATATGTTAAAGAAAACGATAATATCGGGAAGCGGTCCGTGACAAAGAAAACTTATTCGTTTATAATCTCAATATTTCGTCAATTTTTTATTGACTTCTTCAGGAGACAATCTACAAGCATAATAAATGAACAGTTAAAAATTTTTTCAAAGAACAATAGTAATCTCTACTTACAAATACTTGAAGTCATTCACTAAAAACTAATAAAATCAACATTCTTCATAAAACAATTTCGGAACTAGACTAATCAGACAAAACTAAACATTCATATGAACCGTTGAAACCACAGATGGGGAACAAACAAAAACTACTCTCTCCTCTAATAGGATGTTTAATTTGAATCATTTTCAAAATATAACATATGCTACTCTGTTGACTCGTATCAGATTTAAAATTAACATTTTCGTTTTTGTTTATGTGGTACGTCTCGAGGAATAGTCTGCTTCTGTAATTATTTTCCTGTTCCAGAATCTTCACATTGTCGTAATCAAAAGGATGGCCGGATTTTTTATAGTGTTCTACTACGGCACAAGAATTCTTACCTAGTCGGCAATCACTCTTGTGCTGTGTGAGTCATTGTTTTAGCCACTGTGAAGTCTGTCCTATATAACAACCACTACATACCTGACAAGGGATTTCATAAATGATGTTACTGTGGTAGAGTAAGGGTGTCTTATCTTTAATTTTAGTGAACAGATCAGAATTTTTCGTGATGTTGTATTTTGCAATTTTTATATGTGAAAATTCTCTGAAACAAGTCATAATCTATTCTGACAGTTTATCCACATAAGGAAGTTTTTTGAATTTAAATTCAATAGTGTTCTTTTCAGTTGTTGCGTCGAATTTATTAACTTTATATATTAACTTTTTGAGGATGTGCCTAGGCTAACCATTATAGACAAATATGTTGAAGAGAGCTTTTAAATTTTGCTTCAGTAATGTGCTATGGCTTATGTGTGTAACTCTATTTCTCATGTTGATTACTGTATTGTATTTCTGGTTCTTTGGGTGATATGTGTTCAAGGGAGATCTAAGATACTAGCGATCTCGTGGTACTAGTCTAATTAACGGTCTTTAGAGTATATGAAGTTGGTACAGACTATATTCACTCTTACTTATAGCAAAATCTAATGTAGAAAAAATACACCAAACACCAAATAAATCGTATAATGTTCTATATAATACAGGAAATTGCTATCAAATGCGTATTTCAAACAAATTATAATAATAATTCAACTAAATGAACAATTCACAAAAAAAATCTATAAAATAACAGTAAATGCGGAAGCTTTGTTAAGCAAAGTGAAAACAAAATTGTAAGCTTATGAAGATGCAATGCGAAGCGTGAGAGCACGCAGTGAAATTAAAAAAAAATAACAAAATACACTAACAGTATATTGTAATACTCTACTAGGAATTGACGTAAAATAGGCGACGAATAAAATAACTACTATCTGACAGCTGATCAACTCTATGCTTCCGAATTGTCAATCCGCTTGACTTATAACGGTCAGGTTAGAGTAGGAAAATATAAAAATTATCAAATAATTCTATATAGAACCTGAGAAAATATCACAGTAATTAATTAAATCATTCAAGAATTGTACACCTCAATTGAAAATAAATGCGCGAATTAATTGAGTGGAATCTTCATGAAGATTCTGACTGGAGATGTGCACCAGATGTAGTTTCCAACACAAAAAATATACGAAAACGATATTGAATAATTTACGTTCTGAAAATCGTATTATTGGAATATCACTCTACCCTGAAATAACTTTTGATACAATTAATCGAAATAAATAGTTCCTGAAAACGAATAAATAGATCCGACAAATATAATACCTATAAGGATGAATCTATAATCGTTAAATAATTAGCCCTGGAAATATCTTGAAATGTATTCCAAATTGAAACATCCAAAAGAAGCAGTAACTAATTGAATATGATATCAAAATTTACCTTCTATCCACTCAATAAATTCTACACGTTAAATCGTTCAAGATATAGAAATAAATGCAGAAAATATGAATGATAACAGCAAGAGAATTACAAAGGTAATTGACTTACAAATATTTCACTAAACTTCACTCAATCAAAAGAAGCACTAGCTATAGTCTATATATTGATAAAAACAATGTGAGAATGAAATGAAACTTTGAAAAAAAAATCAATGAGCACTAAAAATCGAAAGAAAAAGTTAAGAACACTGGAGCATCAAGATAAAATTCAAGAAGAAATCAAATTTAGCACACTGGAGCATTAAGAGAGAATTGAAGAATTGAAGAATAATCTAATTTGAAGGAGCAGGCCTATTTATAACCTCTGTGACCCTACTCCTAAATTTTCCACAACTTCTCTGGAATGCGGCTAAGAGATAAGATGACCAACTCCAACTTTATTTTTTCTAGCAAAAAAATTTATGAAAAGCCTCAAGTTGCTCGAATTTCTATGAAATAAGTGAATATTGAAAACATTTAACTGTTAACCAAAATATGAACTATCTTAAAAACATTGGGTTAACCGAGACTGAATTTTCCAATTCCTTTGATCGTTAAGAGCCCCCTATGACTGGTCTTACCCCTAGTACATCCTATTTATGTTTTCAACTGTCAGGCTGAATTTAGTAACCTATTTACTCTAAAATGACACTGTTTTCTACCAGTAATTACTTTTAATAATAATAATAATAATAATAAATGTCTTTATTAAAATAAATTAGAATATTTTACATAAAAAAAAATCATTCCTCAGGGCGAGATTCAGTATGCACGCAATCGTAAGACAAGAACGTACATCTGCTCTTCCGTCTAACCCTTAGATCTACTACCATCTAACCCTATCTACTAAATTAACCAAGTATACCTTAAATCTATACTAAAAGACAAGATGCGACAAATCGACTTCAGAATAAAAAAAAAAAAATTGCCTAAATTAATGGTTTTCTATACTATAAATAAGGTGAACACTCCAGAGCAGAAACACACATTCAATCAAGTGAACAAAATATTTCACTGAAAGCAAGATCAAAACTCGATAGCAAAACAACTACAAAGGCACAATATTCAATAGTGTTGGCGTTTACTTGATGTAAATCCATTATAATTGAATATAACTTACATTCAAACACTTGAACTTATGATTTACACTTTATTGACTACATAGCATGACGCGTTTCGTCGTTACAAACGACTTCTTCAGATGCTTACAGAATCTTTATTCTGCTTACAGAAGATGCTTACAGAATCTTTATTCTGTAAGCATCTGAAGAAGTCGTTTGTAACGACGAAACGCGTCATGCTATGTAGTCAATAAAGTGTAAATCATAAGCTCAAGTGTTTGAATTTAAGTTATATTCAACAAAGGCACAAACCATAAGAAACAACTAAAACACTGCAAAATTACATCGATAACAATTTCTCCACAATTTTTTTTAAAACGCAACCCGGACAAAAAGTTCAACTGATAAGCTGTTCATAGAATCCGTTATACAAAAAGAAAACGACCGTCTGAAATACTGTGTTGCATGTCTAGGTATGGTGAAAGTGTTCTTATGCCTAACATTTAAATTATGAAAAAAATCAGTCCTAAAACGTATCTTGTTGTACAAATATGGAGGTACTCGATCCGTAATAAGCTTGTTATAAAAACACAGTGAGTGCAATTTCCTTCGGCACCGCATATTCAACCAATTATTAATTTTTAATGTGTGACTTATACGTTCATATTTCCCTACTCCGAATATCAATCTTAAGCATGAGTTCTGCAGTTTCTGTATTCTATTAGAGTCAAACTCTGTTAAACATGAATTATACAGTACGTCACAATAATTCAATTTCGACAGCACCATAGCGTTGCACAACAAAGAATTAGTGGACTTATCAAGAATATGCCTACTATGATACAACAATTTCAAAGATGCGTAAGCCCTCTGTAAACACATGCTGATGTGATTTGTAAATCTCAAGTCCTGGTCAATCCACACACCCAAACTCTTCACATTATCATTAAATTTTACAGCACTGCCGTCCAAAACAATATTATTACGAAATTGCTGTAGAAAATATTTCCGTTGTGTTGGCTTACCAAACAGAATAGCATCAGTCTTGGCAGAATTCAGCTTCAGGCAGTGGTTCTTTGAAAAAATCTGCAGATTACATAAATCATAGTTGAGAGCCGCTATCATTTGTTCAGTTTCATCCAAAGAGAAATGTACATATAACTGAGTATCATCGGCATAATAATGCTGAGAGCATGTTAAAAAAGCAGAAGAAAAATTTGAAGTGTAAATTAAGAATAGTAGTGGGCCCAAAATAGAACCCTGAGGTACGCCCGTATTAACATTCATGAAAGCAGATACGGCATGCTGGCATTTAACGGCCTGAACTCTGTTGGAGAGATAGGACCTTATTAAATATATTGCTTGCTCCCCCAATCCACTGAAATGTAATATCGCGTATAAAAGCTTATGATTTAACGTATAAAATGCTTTTGAATAATCTAACAAAATCAACATTGTCAGTTTACTCTTCTCCTGTGCTATGAATATATCATCTGTAATTTTCAGTAATGCAGAGGAACAGCTGTAACTGGTCCGTAATCCCGACTGAAATGGAGAAATTATTTGATTTATATCCAAGTGTACCCGTAATTGCAAATTAATAACCTTTTCTTATATTTTAGATAGAGCCGGCTGTACACTAACCGGTCTTAAATCGTCTGAATTCTCGATATTGGGTTTTTTTTGGTATTGGTGAAACATAGGCTTTTTTCCAGCTGTCAGGAAACACTGAGTTCTCCAAAAAAAAATTCTGATATGTGTTATATGTGACAACAAAAATGGTATGCAAAGTTTAACTGTTAATATGCTTATGCCATCCGCACCAATAGCTTTACTTTTAATACTGCTGATAATTTGTAATATTTCTGTTTCTGATACGGGTTTGAAGGTTGATATACTTTTAACTGTACTTTTAAGATTATGTTTATAGAACATCTCCGTATCGCTGTCAACAAGGAGCTTTGGAATACTATCAATGAAGTGTTTATTGATTTCGTTAACATTCCATTTACTTCCAACGATATCATCACACAATGCAACCTCTGTTCCACCCATTAATGACTTCAATTCAGACCACATCCCTTTAGAGTTCTTATATTTGATACTATGTTTGAAATACGCCTTCTTTTCATTCCTCACAGCTATCGTTACCATGTTGCGCAATCGCTTATAACTCTGCCAATCACTATCCATTTTCGAAATTCTGTAACCCCTTAAAAATCTAATCTCTATCTAACATCATCGCACGGATCCCATCAGTTAACCACGGTGCATAATTTTTTGTTATTCTTAAAGTTCGATATCGGACGTGAAGATCAAACAACTTTACTATGTTACTATTCAATAAATTAACCTTGCTCTCTACATCATCTAATTCATAAATAATATGCCACGGGAGTGATTGTGAGCCTGCGCTGAATGAATGATAATTCATACTTTTAAAATTTCTACAAGTAATGTACTTACACCTATTCTTTTTGACGTAATAGTTTAAGCTTAACATGATCATTGCATGATCATTTATTTTCGGTATATGCAATAAATCAATGAGAGAAATCATATCCTTATCTGTTATGATGATACAGTCCAAAAGTGTAGCTGAGGATTTTGTTACTCTAGTTGCCTGATCTATTATCTGAACCATATCTAATCCCTTGAATATTTCACTAACAAATTGTGCGGAGGTTCTTGTACTATCCAACAGGTCAACATTGAAATCACCCAGACAAAGTACATCATCTACTGTAGGGGCAACTAACGAAATAACAGTTTCGAATTTTTCAAAAAAACGCTTATATTCAGCTTCATACGGATTATAAAAACACCTACAGCAATAGTCTTCGTCTTCGCAAATATTTTAATCCAAATTTGATCAATTTCATGATCAGAAGACATAACCGAGAAATTTATGTGGTGTCTTACATATATACCGACGCCACCTCCAGCATTATAACCTCCCCTTTCTACTCTTTCAAAAATATAGCCGGTATATCGACAACTTTGGTCGAGATACAACTACTTAACCATGTCTCACTTACGCTCACAATGTCCACATTGTGAGACAGGATCAATTTTTTTATTTCAGTGAAGTGATCTCGCATTCAAATGTACACATCTAATTAACAAAAATAGGTTACCTTATATATATACACAAATATAATATATATATATATATATATATATATATATATATATATATATATATATATATATATATATATATATATATATATATATATATATATATATATATATATATATATATATATATATATATATATATATATATATATATATATATATATATATATATATATATATATATATATATATATATATATATATATATATATATATATATATATATATATATAAAATACTGAGACTCTTAATCGAAATATCGAAATATTTCAAACAAAACTCTCAGGGAGCTGTCTACACAAATGTTGTCAACGAGAACGAACCCATCACTTTCGAGAGTGAATATTAAGAGCGTTTTAAAAAATTCATCGATCTTGTTGAATGATAATAGGATACAATTGTTTCATCATTATTATGAATCATCAGTCCATATTTAATCTATCAATCAAGAATCGATGACTTTCAAAACGAACATAGGTCCCATACCAAATTAAGAGAAGTTCTAGAGAGTGAAATACTCACGTAGGCTCCCTCTATCGGCGAAAGGACGTATAAACACTCCCTAGCGTTCAAGATTCCTACTCATGACAACAAGAGTGCGAGTGGAAGGCTTTGTAGATATTTCATTCGAACACAACAGAAAATTGTCTGAAATGTGTACGAATGATCCCATGCCTAATCGCTCCAGATCACTCCCAGGCGGGCAAAAGTGTAGCTAGTTCAAAGATTCACAGGTAATTCAATACTAGTAAATACTGAGACTCTTAATCGAAATATCGAAATATTTCAAACAAAACTCTCAGGGAGCTGTCTACACAAATGTTGTCAACGAGAACGAACCCATCACTTTCGAGAGTGAATATTAAGAGCGTTTCGAAAAATTCATCGATCTTGTTGAATGATAATAGGATACAATTGTTTCATCATTATTATGAATCATCAGTCCATATTTAATCTATCAATCAAGAATCGATGACTTTCAAAACGAACATAGGTCCCATACCAAATTAAGAGAAGTTCTAGAGAGTGAAATACTCACGTAGGCTCCCTCTATCGGCGAAAGGACGTATAAACACTCCCTAGCGTTCAAGATTCCTACTCATGACAACAAGAGTGCGAGTGGAAGGCTTTGTAGATATTTCATTCGAACACAACAGAAAATTGTCTGAAATGTGTACGAATGATCCCATGCCTAATCGCTCCAGATCACTCCCAGGCGGGCAAAAGTGTAGCTAGTTCAAAGATTCACAGGTAATTCAATACTAGTAAATACTGAGACTCTTAATCGAAATATCGAAATATTTCAAACAAAACTCTCAGGGAGCTGTCTACACAAATGTTGTCAACGAGAACGAACCCATCACTTTCGAGAGTGAATATTAAGAGCGTTTCGAAAAATTCATCGATCTTGTTGAATGATAATAGGATACAATTGTTTCATCATTATTATGAATCATCAGTCCATATTTAATCTATCAATCAAGAATCGATGACTTTCAAAACGAACATAGGTCCCATACCAAATTAAGAGAAGTTCTAGAGAGTGAAATACTCACGTAGGCTCCCTCTATCGGCGAAAGGACGTATAAACACTCCCTAGCGTTCAAGATTCCTACTCATGACAACAAGAGTGCGAGTGGAAGGCTTTGTAGATATTTCATTCGAACACAACAGAAAATTGTCTGAAATGTGTACGAATGATCCCATGCCTGATCTGGAGCGATTAGGTTTGGGATTTCTCTTAATTTGGTATGGGACCTATGTTCGTTTTGAAAGTCATCGATTCTTGATTGATAGATTAAACATGGACTGATGATTCATAATAATGATGAAACAATTGTATCCTATGATCATTCAACAAGATCGATGAATTTTTCGAAACGCTCTTAATATTCACTCTCGAAAGTGATGGGTTCGTTCTCGTTGACAACATTTGTGTAGACAGCTCCCTGAGAGTTTTGTTTGAAATATTTCGATTAAGAGTCTCAGTATTTACTAGTATTGAATTACCTGTGAATCTTTGAACTATATATATATATATATATATATATATATATATATATATATATATTCATATATATATATATATATATATATATATATATATATATATATATATATATATATATATATATATATATATATATATATATATATATATATATATATATATATATATATATATATATATATATATATATATATATATATATTCAATATTTCCTATCATTGTTGACGTTTGGTATCCTATCGAAAATTTTTATTTATATGTTAAAACTCATAATTAAGAAAACGTAAATCAACAGTAAATATCTTTTTATAAAGTATAATATATATATATATATATATATATATATATATATATATATATATATATATATATATATATATATATATATATATATATATATATATTATACTTATTTATAAAAAGATATTTACTGTTGATTTACGTTTTCTTAATTATGAGTTTTAACATATAAATAAAAATTTTCGATAGGATACCAAACGTCAACAATGATAGGAAATATTGAATTATATATATATATATATATATATATATATATATATATATATATATATATATATAGATATATATATATATATATATATATATATATATATATATATATATATATATATATATATATATATATAGTAACAAGAAAAAAATATACACATATACCTGTACAACCAACTAATTCCCACGCGACTTAATTAGGAATATCTGGTTCCTACTATCATAGCTACTTCAACAATTTTTCCAAGTCTTCCCTACATCTTACATTATGAATTTTACCCTTAAGCTTAACAAAATTTTTCCTTCTCTTGACCAAGCATCTTTCATTCCAACTTTTCCTTTGCCCAACTGGAGTAACTCGTAATTGCTCTTGGTGAGTTCCTCGGTTATTACCAGAGCTGATCCTTTAAGTAACTTTTTCCTGTAAAATACTTCGTTTCTCGTTTTGATGGAAGTGAACTGTATCACAAGTGGTCTAGGTTTCTGGCCGTTATTACTCCTTATCTTCATTCTATAACAATTCTCTATAGGAATCTCCCCAATTTTCATCACCTTCGACAAAGTTTCTTGCACCCTCTTACTCAAATTTTTATCAGTCTCTCCCCTCAATCCATATATATAATCTCAACTGCTTCAATTTATGATTTTGCTCGAAATAATTCAACTTCATCTTCAGCTCTCTTATCTCCTCTTGATTACTTGCGACCTGACCTTGAAGCTCGCTGACCTGACCATCCAACTTAACCAGGTGGTCACCTAATGCTGTCCCAACTACTTCAGCTACTTTCTCTGCCAAAGTTAACATAAAATCCTTATCCGACAAACAGTCTAATAAACACTGTTTTATTTCATCTTTTTGACTTTTTGTTATCGGCATTATTACGTATGAAATGAATGATTCGATTAGACACAATTTTCACGATGACTAATCACTCAACAGTGTAAGTATTGAAATATACTACACAAGGGTTTAAGATTTTAATTTTAATTCAATATGTAACACTCTTCAAAATTATATTATCGGAACCGCATATTCACACGTCTACTCTGAGCGGAACATCACATGCAAGTCCTCTAAATAGTGCGCGTTTTCTAAATAGCCCCTAGGAAATTGTTGTGTTTCTTACTACAATTTCACTGTCATTCTATACTAAATAATGGGTACTATTTTACAATATACTTCCTTTAAAATTATTTTCATTTCGAAAGGTATTTTTGAATTATCTAAGTTCTCAGATTTCCATGTTTCCTAATTATCAACTATTTCCTAGTAAATATTTTCCTATTCAAGGCCCCAATTATACTTAACAACTTGTGAAAGACATTATCTAGTTTTATCCTCATTTTACATGGAATCAATTATTTACATATTCCTTGGCTTGAGCATTATTCCTTTGTGAAATATCATTTTTGAAATCGAATAAAATTACACAAAAATTGATGTTTCCCTATTCCAATGAGTGAGCTTCCACTCATTCAAAACACCCATTATCTGTCCTGCATAAATGCCTTAATTATAAAAGTCCTAATTATACTTTATCGCTTATACGGAGTATTAACCTATAATTAATATTTAACGTAAAATGATTATATGTAACAAAATTCTACATTTTTACTTGCATTTCTCCACAATTATCTGATCATAAACTATTATTTCTAGTCTCATATCAGGCATTTTTTATGATTGAGTTTTCATTTCATCACATCCCCCACTTACTTCGACAAGAAAAAGAAAAATTAAAATTTTATCTTCTCTAAAACTGAGAATACTCTTAACACATTATACTGCTCTATTGCTCAACAAACTTGCCGCGTACAATCAAATTATATATTTACAACCGACATAACAGGAACTCTTCATCACGGTAGGGTATTCCATCCATCCGTATGGCATCTCGCGCGGCCCATGAAGTTTCAGCTTCCTATTATTTTAGTTCATTCGTCTATTGCCGAAATTGTTCTGCGGATCTCGTAGACAAGCAGGAGGAAGTTCGGATGTTACCTTCCTCGAGCTTTCTTGATCTTCGTACGAATGGATAGTGATCCCCGGAGAGGATACCGGCTGTTATCTTTTTACTGGACGAAATCGTATATCGGGCATTGGTGGCAACCATCCTGGCGACCTCAGCTCACATTGAACCCCGATACTTTTCGTGTTCGGTTTAGGACCCCTATCGGGTCTGTACCTTTGGCAGGCAAAATATCAGGTCAAAATATTGTCCTTTACAACTAACTGCTGAGTGTCCTCGGCCGGAACATCTCCAACATGTATCCTTATAGATACACACATAGAAATTGGGTCCCGATGTGCCAATAGTGCGTGTGATGATCCCTGGATGTGATAGCTCACTGGTGGAACTTATTGGAGGTGGTGAAACACTTCCTACACTAAGGGCGGCCTCAGGCTTCTCCTTCACGAATTTTCTGACCTCTGGTACTCTGGGCTGGATAATGGGTTTTTTTCCGGAATGGGTCAGCGACGTCAGCTTGCCGTGCGATTTAAGCAGCAGTTTTCTATCGGCCGGTTGAACCCCTTCTTGGTAACCTGGGACGCCATTGGAGGACCCAGTTTTCCCCAGCGACGGAAGACCTGCTGAAGTCGATGTTTCGTCTTCGGCCTCTTCGTGAGGTTGGAGTGGCAGGGGGCGCTCGGTCTTGGGTACATCCTTCGGGTGGACTTCGGTGTGGGTTCTGACTTCTTCCGGCGGAGCAGGGACAGTTGCAAGCTGCGTTTCGGAACCTTCGTGCGATTCAAGCAGCGAAGGACCGAACAGCTGCAGATCGTCCTCTGAGCTCGTCGGATAAGTCTCGACGTCGTCTTCCGGGTCTAGGAAACTCCAGTCACACCTTCCATCTACATATTCCCACGAACCCATTTCTCCTGCTGAAATCATACAAGGATTGGTTATCACCGTAAAAAAAAGATACGTTTCATTACAACTTGACCCCCCTCTTGTACAAACCACAAATAAAAATAAAGTAAGAAAATGCATATTACCAAGTTTTCACTTATCCAAACCACCTGTCCTTACTTCGCAGGGAGCCACCACCACTTTTCTGAGCCATCAGGAAACCGAAGTTTCCTTCGTACTCTTTTCTCCGATGGAATACTGGGCGGTCGATGTGCCAGCATTCTCCCATGTAGCCGTGTAGTCCACTCTTGCCGCCGTGGCCATTTCCGCAGAGCCTCGGCCATGGACTGGGAGAGCCCTATCATCTCCTTCTTGCCTTTCTTGACGCAACCCAACACATCGGCCTTCTTGTGCTCTACCGAGCTATCTGCTTTCCGTTGGGAACCGCGAGAACTTGGTTCACCTCGTCTACACTCCCCCGCAGTGCTTCGCTCCCTATATATACGGACATATTCGCAGCATCCCGCGGAGATACTCGACTATTTGTGCCGAGAGTTGAGAGAACTCAACGCCGTTATAGTCCTCCTGTAGACCCTCGATCCGCCTCATCGGTGTGTCCCGTGGGGTAGTCGAATGGGCTTGCTCCTATCGCTATGTAGAGCTCTACTATGCCCATAGACCATACATCAACCGCGGTACCATACCTTTCATTCCGTAGCATTTCTGGGGCCATGTATGGCACCGTTCCGGCGATACCCCGAACATGAGGCCGCTGAGCAGTTAGCTGGACCGCCATACCGAAGTCCGCCAAACAAAACCTCTGGCCACGGACCGGGATGTTTCCCGGCTTCACGTCCCGATGGATTATCCCCTGCTGATGGCAGTGATGCAGCCCTGCGCTCACTTGGTACAGGATCCAGGCGAAGTCATCTCCGGTGGAGTGTCCCCTGGTATGCAGGTAATGGAGCAGACATGTCTCCATTTACTTCCGGACGAGGATCTGGGAGTCTTCTTCTACAAAACTTGCTACGAACGCCACCACGTTAGGTTGAGTTTGTTGTTTCAGTTTAACTTCACCTCTCTGGCTGCAAAGGCAAATGTCGGCATAAATTTGGCGGCGTATTCCTGTTGGGTGGTGTCCCAACCGGGGGGTCACTTGGACTATTCCCCTTTTCGGACTTCGAATTATTGTTGGACATCACTGTTAATAAATATGTCTTTAGTGGTGTCGTTACTATCGGGATAGAGTGTTAGTATTCTTTGATTTCATGAAAAGGTTTTAAGTCCTCAACATAAATTCGATTGAGACGCTTACCGCGATCACTTCTCAAGTTATATACTACAGGAGAAATTATTTTAACAACCGTAAATGGGCCCGAATATTTAGGTGCCAATTTGGCGGAAATTTCCTCTACCCCGCATGACAACGGATGCTCTCTACGTAACACTATAACCCTCAGCTTACAACGCCATTTTCGACGACGCAAGTTATAATACTTACTTTGATTAGAAAATGTGTGAGAAAGTTCCGTACTTACAAACTCAAAAGTTTCCTTGAGGCGGCGAACACTTCAGCATCGATTTCCTCTTGTTCCTCCGCACTCTCGTCGACAACTTCGGCAACATATTTTGCATTTGGTACCTGAATTTCCCTACCGACATTTAAAAATGCCGGACTATACCCGGTTGACTCCTGTTTCGCAGAATTGATAGCAAAAGTCAACTCTCTTACATATCATCCCATAAACGCTGATCGTTTTCGCAAAACTGAGCAATCATAGTCTTTATACTTCAGTTTGCGCGTTCCACCGGAATACATTGCGGCGAATAAACTGGCGTTAACTGATGCCGGATTCCAAGATCTTTCAAACTTCCTTTAAACAGCCGACTGTCATACTGCGTCCCGTTATCACTAACTACAGTCTTCGGACAGCTAAACTTCAAGACTACGTCTTTATGCAGAGCTTGGAATACACTTTGAGCTGTAGCCTTTCGCATAGGCCTACACTCAACCTACTTAGAAAATCTGTCTTGCAGGTCTACTGAGTAACCATTTCCTTTCTTTGAGCGAGGCAACGGACCAACTATGTCCGTACTCATAATATCCCAAGGTTCTTTAACCACATACGGATGCATTTTTCCGGGAGGTTTTTGTTTTGTAAGTTTGTTTCAGTAAGGTCGTTTAAACTTACATCTAGAACCCGAATCGTATTCTCGAGAACTCCTTTTTTCCATAGCACATCGATTTCTGTCTGCGTTTCATTATTATATAGTTCTGAATGACATAGGTTGGCTTCAGAACTGAAATGTTAACGAGAGAATGAATGAAAAACTCACATCATGAAACGTCAGGCACCTTGTTATATCAACTTATCTCACTTGGAAGTTGAAATGAGCTGTAAGTTTGTTTCAGTAAGATCGTTGAAACTTGCATCTAAAACCCCAATGGTACTCGTATTTTTGAGAATTCCTTCTTTCCATAGCACATTGATATTTGTCTGCGTTTCATTATCATTAGTTCTGAATTACATAGGTTGTCTTCAGAACTGAAATGTAAACGTGGATATAGATGACAAATTCACATTATGAAACGTCATGCACCGAAACGTCAGGCCCTTCTTATATCAACTTATCTCACTTGGGAGGTTGACATGCGCTGTAAGTTTGTTTCAATAAAATCGTTGAAACTTACAACTAAAACCCGAATGTTATTCGTATTTTTGGGAACTCCTTCTTCCAATAGCACATTGATATTTGACTATGTTTCATTATCATTTAGTTCTGAATAACATAGGTTGGCTTCAGAACTGAAATGTAAACGAGGGTAGGAATGAGAAACCCACATTATGAAACGTCAGGCACCTTGTCATATCAACTTATCTCACTTGGGAGGTTGACATGCTTTGTAAGTTTGTTTCAGTAAGGTCGTTAAAACTTACATCTAAAATTCGAATGATATTTTTGAGAACTCCTTCTTCCCATAGCACATCGATATTTGTCTGCGTTTCATTATTATTTAGTTCTGAAAATCATAGGTTGGCCTCAGAACTGAAATGTGCACGAGAGTAGAGATGACAAACTCACATTATGATACGTCAGGCAACTTGTTATATCAACTTATCTCACTTGGGAGGTTGACATGCTTTGTAAGTTTGTTTCAGTAAGGTCGTTGAAACTTACATCTCAAACCCGAATGATATTTTTGGGGACTCCTTCTTCCCAAAGCACGTCGAGTTTTGTCTGCGTTTCATAATTATTCAGTTCTGAATAACATAGGTTGGCTTCAGAACGGAAATGTTAGCGAGAGTATAGATGACAAACTTACAAATGAAACGTCAGGCATCTTGTTATATCATCTCATCTCACTTGGGAGGTTGACATGCGCTCTAAGTTTGATTCAGTGAAATCGTTGAAACTTACAACTGAAACCCGAATGGTACTCGTATTTTTGAGAACTCCTTCTTCCCATAGCACATTGATATTTGACTATGTTTCATTATCATTTAGTTCTGAATAACATAGGTTGGCTTCAGAACTGAAGTGTAAACGAGAGTTTGAATGAAAAACTCACATTATGAATCGTCAGGCACCTTGTTATATCAACTTATTTCACTTGGGAGGTTGAAATGCGCTGTAAGTTTGTTTCAGTAAGATCATTGAAACTTACATCTAGAACTCGAATGGTATTCGTATTTTTGAGAACTCCTTCTTTCCATAGCACATTAATATTTGTCTGCGTTTCATTTTTTTTTGATCTAAATAACATAAGTTGGCCTCAGAACTGGAATGTAAACGAGAGTATAGATGACAAACTCACATTACGAAACGTCAGACACCTTGTTATATCAAATTATCTCACTTGGTAGGTTGAAATGCGCTGAAAGTTTATTTCAGTAAAATCGTTGAAACTTACATCTGAAACCCGAATGACACTCGTATTTTTGGGGACTCTTTCTTTCCGTAGCACATTGATATTTGTCCGAGTTTCATTATTATTCAGTTCTGAATAACATGGGTTGGCTTCAGAACTGAAATGTAAACGAGAGTATGAATGACAAACCCACATTATGAAACGTCAAACACCTTGTTATATCAACTTATCTCGCTTGGGAGGTTGACATGCTTTGTAAGTTAGTTTCAGTAAGGTCGTTAAAACTTACATCTGAAACCCGAATGATATTTTTGAGAACACTTTCTTCCCATAGCAGATCGACTTTTGTCTGCGTTTCATTATTATTTGAGTATTAGTTGAAACTTACAACTGAAACCCGAATGATACTCGTATTTTTGAGAACTCATTCTTCCTATAGCACATTGATATTTGACTATGTTCCATTATCATTTAGTTCTGAATAACATAGGTTGGCTTCAGAACTGAAATGTAAAGAGTATGAATGAGAAACTCACACTATGAAACGTCGGGAACCTTGTTATATCAACTTATCTCACTTGCGAGGTTGAGATGCGCTGTAAGTTTCTTTCAGTAAGATCGTTGAAACTTATATCTAAAACCCGAATGCTATTTCTGGGAACTCCTTCTTTCCATAGCACATCGATATTTGTCTGCGTTTCATTATTATTTAGTTCTGAATAATATAGGTTGGCTCCTGAACTGAAATGTAAACGAGAGAATGAATGACATACTCACATTATAAAACGTCAGGCACCTTGTTATATCAAATTATCTCACTTGGGAGGTTGACAAATTCTTTGTGAGTTTGTTTCAGTGAGGTCGTTAAAACTTACATCTAAAACCCGAATGATATTTTTGAGAACTCCTTCTTCTCAAAGCACGTCGATTTTTGTCTGCGTTTCATAATTATTTAGTTCTGAATAACATAGGTTGGCTTCAGAACTTAAATGTAGACGAGAGTATAGATGACAAACTTACAAATGAAACGTCAGGCATCTTGTTATATCATCTCATCTCACTTGGGAGGTTGACATGCGCTGTAAGTTTGTTTCAGTGAAATCGTTGAAACTTATAACTAAAACCCGAATGATACTCGTATTTTTGAGAACTCCTTCTCTTATAGCACATTGATATTTGACTATGTTCCATTATCATTTAGTTCTGAATAACATAGGTCGGCTTCAAAACTGAAATGTAAACGAGAGTATGAATGAAAAACTCACATTATGAAACGTCAGGCACCTTGTCATATCAACTTGTCTCACTTGGGAGGTTGAAATGCGCTGTAAGTTTGTTTCAGTAAGATGGTTGAAACTTACATCTAAAACCCGAATGGTATTTTTGAGAACTCCTCCTTCCCAAAGCACATCGATATTTGTCTGCGTTTCATTATTATTTATTTCTGAATAATATTGGTTTGCCTCACAACTGAAATGAAAACGAGAGTAAAGATGACGAACTCACATTATGAAACGTCAGGCACCTTGTTATATCAAATTATCTCACTTGGGAGGTTGAAATGCCCTGTGAGTTTGTTTCAGTAAGATCGCTGAAACTTACATCTAAAACCCGAATGGTATTTTTGAGAACTCCTTCCTCCCATAGCGCATCGGTTTTTGTCTACGTTTCTTTATTATTTAGTTCTCAATAACATTGGTTGGCCTCAGAACTGAAATGTAAACGAGAGTATAGATGACAAACTCACATTATGTAACGTCAGGCACCTTGTTATATCCACTCATCTCATTTGGGAGGTTGAAATGCGCTGTGAATTTGTTTCAGTAAGATCGTTGAATCTTGCATCTAAAAGTCGAAAGGTATTCCTGAGAACTCCTTCTTTCCATAGCACATCGATTTTTGTCTGCGTTTCATTATTATTCAGTTCTGAATAACATTGGTTAGCTTCAAAACTGACATGTAAACGAGAGTATATATGACAAACTTACATAATGAAACGTCAGACACCTTGTTATATCATTTCATCTCACTTGGGAGGTTGACATGCTTTGAAGGTTTGTTCCAGTAAGGTCGTTGAAAATTACATCAAAAACCCCAATGATATTCTTGAGAACTCCATCTCCGCATAGCATATCGATTTTTGTCTGCGTTTTATTATTATTCAGTTCTGAATAACATAGGTTGGCCTCAGAACTGAAATGTACACGAGAGTTCAGATGACAAACTCGCATTATTGAACATCAGACACCTTGTTATATCAAATTATCTCACTTGGGAGGTTGAAATACGCTGTAAGTTTGTTTGAGTTAGATCGTTGAAACGTACATCTGAAACTCGAATGATATTTTTGAGAACTCCTTCTTTCCATACCACATCGATTTTTGTCTGCGTTTCATTATTATTTAGTTCTTATAACATAGGTTGGCCTCAGAACTGAAATTACCCGAGAGTATAGATGACAAGTTTACATTATGAAACGTCAGGCGCCGATATATCCACTCATCTCACTTGGGAGGTTGACATGCTTCGTGAGTTTGTTTCAGAAAGGTCGTTGAAACTTACATCTGTTGGGGTTTGTTAGGATATAAAACCAAATTCTGTTTAGCATGAAAGTAGGTAAGGAATGGGGGTGCACTGTGCTGAGTGACCTTTACCTTGAAAAGGTAGGCGTGTTGGGGGTAATGGGCGGAGTCGACCTTGAATCAATGATGGGGGTAATGGAGGGGATTGACCTTCGGCCTGGAATCAGTGGTGAGCAGTTGGGGTAATTGATGGGGCTAATGGTGGGAAATTGACCTTGAATTCGATTGGTCAGGTACGGCCTTGAGAATTTCCGGCACTACCGATCTTATATATTTCGTTGAGTTAATGCTGAAGTAACTCATTCAAACAAAGTGTGGTTATATTTCATTTAATCTGTTATGTATTTTAGAGTGCAAATTTCAGGTGGAATAAGTTTTTCTGAAATCATATATAATAATCAATTAGGCCATTACTGTGATCATTCTGGCGAGTTGATAAGATTCGTGACACACAAAGTTTTGTGTACATAGTGTTTTGAATCCAAGAAACAGGAATCTACCATTGGCGAGCAAACAATTGTGAGTACGCATAAAATTGACACGATCGTTGACAAATCCAACCTACATCACTATATCAAGCTTTTCGGACGAAATTGTGGAGTCTGTGAAAAATCGCTGTTGTCAGTAAGTGGAATCGAACCTACGGACTGTTTCGAACATCGTTGCAATACTTTATAGATGGATAATATTGAAATTATCTATAGAATAAAAAATTTGAAGAAAATGATGGAATATCAACTTAATAAAATGGATGGTGAAAACAAAAAGTACAATCGGAGTATGGATTTGGAAATAGCTGATAGCTGAAAAATAGCAAACGAAGCTAAAATCATTTGTGATGCATTTCTGAGTCAAAAACAACATTGTGTGTTTGTTGTGAAGATTTAGTACGTTTAAGTGAAGAATTTAGGAAATGGTTATTCAATTATATAACTCTACCTGAGAAAATAATGTTCAGATTATTTCCAAAATCTAAACTTGTTTTTTAGAACACGCATATATGGGTAAAAATATCACCGATTTCAGTGCTGAAGATTTGAAATATTTTCCTGTGGACTATTTAGTGAAGAAATTGAGATGGTATGAGATTCTCGAAATTTATCATAAGCTTTCTAAACCAATGATGGAAACATTCAAACTACATACACTTTTACCATGCTTCATTCATTATAATCGACCCGATAAAAACACGCATATTGATGGTCCGCCTGTAAGTCAAGCAAAATGTGTTCGATGCAATCTAGTGCTTACACACCAGCAACTAAATACTTCAGGCAATGTAGGCAATTCTCAATCCAATACATCATAATTTTTCAATGTAATATATTTGTCAATGTTCCCAACTTATTCATTAGTTGAATCCTCGCACTTTATGCATTCTCAAGGTTAGATTGTCCCTTTCTCTCTATAATTTCTCAAGGCCAGTATATGAAACACCCACCATCAAGACTCAAGGACATCCCACCTTTATAACTTCTCAAGGTCAGATCGTCCCCTCCATTCTATAATTTCTCGAGGTCAGCTTATTAAACCCTAAAGTATAATTAAAGTATTTTTCATCAATAAATCGAAAACAAAGTATGTGTCTGTGGGTCTGTCGCACCAATTCAAAGCAGTTGTGAGAATCAGTGGTTCATCATTGAAAGGGCATCACATTGATTTCACTACCGAAGATTTTCGTGAACTATTGAAGAGTGAAGAATTTATTTTGAGGAATTTATCTAAAGTTTCGTCGCAGGAATTCAAGAAAATTAATAACGTTACCCTATTCTTCATAACTATCAATAACAAATGTATTCTCGGTGTGAGAAATGAAAGAAGTCAGGTTTACATAGGAAGAGAAACTATGTGAATTACTATCTTTACAGGAGTTGATTAATGATTATATCGAGTTCTTGGAATATCATGGATTTGAAGATTTCTACGCAATGATAACGCGCACAGTGACGAAGATGAATGAGGATGTGTTAGTGAACATAAAAAAATTATTACAACAATCGTATAAACATTTATTCATCACAACCATATTTAAAGAGTTAATCATGGCCGATCCATATACTCTAGTGAATGAAGTGATGGAGATAGCTTTTTAATATGAAGAAAGTACATTTCAGTGATACTTGTGAAATTCATAACATGTATACTTGGAATTTCGCTTATCGAGAATCACGTAAATACTATTGGGAAATGTTTGTTATAGATAGAATTAGATTCAACAATAGAGTAAGTTTTTTAGAGAAAATTTTGACTCCTATTTCAGATGTTAAACATAGAGAAAAGGTTTATATCGATAGATTTTGTTGAATATAACCACACTTTGTATTAATGGGTTCAAATAAAAAATTGTAAAAAAATAAAAAACAATTTTATTTCTCAATATATTTACATAATAATGTATATTCAGAATTGAATCATTTCAAATCATTTTTATGGATCCAAGAATTATGCTCCTTTCCCCTTCCTAAATATTTTACGAATAGTTTATTTCCTTTTCTTCTTAGCACTTTCTCAATCAGATAAATTTGAGGATGCTTTACTTTCTGTAATGCGAATTCGTAAAACCCACCCATGATATCCTCATTTGAAGAATCGCGTAAAAGGTAAGTTCTTGGGTATGTGGATTTTATCTTTCTAATTGTGAAAATTTCATAAGACCAATTGGGTGTGTAACCTTTCACAAATGCTTGTCTAGTTTTACTAACTCGTACGAAATCTCCAATTTTGTACTTTTGTGTTCTTCTATAATCTTAAATCTATAATCTTTATGTGTGAATAAGCGGAGTTGAGAATTTTTTTTTCATTTTCATTATTGTCATCCATTGGCTTATAACCAGTAGTTGAGTGTTTCCTAGCATTATATTTCGAAACAATGGTATCGAGTTTATCTATCTACTTATAATTTCCACGAACGCTGAACTCTTTCCACATAATTGACTCGAGTGTTCTATTCGTTCTATTCACTCTTTCTACAACACTGCACTTTAAGATGGAATACGAACTATAATGATTTATGTTGGACGTATTCATTAATTCCATGAAATATTTATTGTAAAATTCCTTGCCAAAATCAGTTTGTAAATTTGCAGCGGGATGTGACAATTGTTTCAGAATTCCACTCATTGCATCTCTCACATGTGTTGCACTTTTATTCTTCAGAGGAATCGCCCAAACATATTTAGAGAAAACGTCTATTACTATGAGAATATATTTGAAACCTTCGTTGAAGCGAGCATATGGTATCATCTCTACAAGGTCGGCCTGAAAAAGATCTAAAAGTCCTTTAACGATTACTCGTCGCCGTGGGAAATTAATTCGAACTGGCTTGTGCAGTTCATTAACCACTTCTCGTTTCACAGTCAGCATTTTAGATCGAGTGCAACTTGAGTATCAATTCTGCAAATAGATAAGCTTGACCTTTTATTGTACGGGAGTTCTTGAATGATATCTTATCTCCCTTTTTCAAAAAAATCTTATCCGCTTTTTCCATAACGTAATCAGCATCATTTGTTTTGATTTTTATATGGAAACCGCTAGATGGATTAGCAGTGAAAGATATAACTTCAGCACTTTCATAAGGAAATATGTATTCACTTGTATTTGTATTCAACTTATATATATTCGTTTCATAATCCAACACCCCTGTGAGTTGCAGATGAAGCAAGTAATGCTGCTTAGAATTATCAGTTTGAGAAAGTGTTCTGTGTTGAGAAATATGGTTATAAAACTTATCGATGGTCATGTCGATGCTAGAACTTCACTGTTTGTATCGATGATGCTCTATTTGATATTTGCTTGAATACTTATAGTATTATTTTCGAATTTTTTAACTCGTTTACAATATGACTCATCTCATTGAAGTGACTATTATTACCAGCAGTCTGAGGGGACATTAATAATTTCAATCTATCCAACAGTTGGTTTGGATTTTTCCAACGTACGAATTCTAAGTCCTTATTTGTAATCTCTAGGAAGTTGAAGTTGTTTCTTTTATTCGTATTCGATTTCGTTGGAAAACTTTTAAGTAACCCACTTCGCGACTGTTTTTGTATGAGTGATATTGTAGTAGCCTTAAGGGATGTGGGAGTTTTTAATGAACTAGGATATGAGGAGACTGTTCTGTTAGTTCTACCCCTAACTATCGGATTCTGAATTTTCTTTATAATTGTTGTATACTTTTTACCGACATTCCCTGATATTCGCTCATTTATATTATAATCTTTCCGATCAGTATTCGTTCTTTTCACAATATCCCTATAATTTCTCAAATCCGTTGCATTATATCGATCAGGATCTTTCTTGAATAATAATTCGAGGAGTCCTTTAATGATAGGAAAATCGATTGGACTATCACCTTTAGGGTCTATTAAAACTTTATTGTTCTTAAAATCTATTTCAGAATTACCTATATAAAATTTGGATTCTTCAGGATGGAATCTTACACCGTATCTATGATCAAACAAATCAGGAAATGGTGTAGTTATCATTTCTTCAATATAGTCCCTACCCATCTCCGACCACTGATCTAACCATTCACGGAAAGTATCGGTATTTTTTAATGTTTCAATATTTTCCAACTCAACTTCTGATACGGGTTCTTGATATTCATCAGGTTCTCCTTCAATCGGCTCAACATTTTCAGGAATATATTCAATACTATCTTCATCGCCCAATGTTTTAGGAGTATCACGCAATTTTGATGAGAATACTTTCAAAGTACCTTTCTTTTCCTTTAGGCGTAATGACTCGTTCTGGTGTTATAATATCCCTTTTTATTTCTGGTTTGGTTTCAGATTTCGTAATCAGTGGTTGCTCTTTCTTTATTTCTGTTTTCACATATAATGGTTGAGCTTTTCTAATTTCACTCAACAGTTTTTCGATTGGATGAGTAATAGGCTGCATTGATCGAGAAAATCTCAATTGTGATGTCATCGAATCATGTCTCAAATGTAGTAGTTTTTTTCTAACATTTTTTCTTGCTTTCACTAATTCTAAAGCCAAACGTTTATCCATAATGATGATATGAGACTAAGATTGAGAGTATCAATAATAATCAATATTTATAAGATAAAGTAGTCATGGAAACCCCTTCTATAGCGGCCATTATTAATATCACCCTCTTCATCAATAACTAAAAATCCATATGGTACTTTCCAGCATTCAGAAAACAGCTTAACAAACTCATCGAATGACATATCAACATTTACATTATCATTATTTATATGCTTGAGATTTGTTTTATCTTGAGAAAATAAAACAATTAAATTAGCATTATCTCTTATGAGTTGCTTTGGGATTGCTGAATAAGTTTGACACAGTTAGAAACAATCAATATTATAATGTCTTCCAAAAGCAAAATAATCTCTGATTATATTTTGATTGCCACAAACAACATCATCGAATATAACTACTGAATATGGGGAAATATCTTTCGGTGGTGTTATGAATTCACCATTTTCATATTCAAAATAGTTTATATCATCTATTGGTTGTAGTACATTCGTCAAAAATTGGTATTTGGGTTGGTGGATCGAATTTGAATACAAATAAATATTAATGAAACGTAAACCGTTTGGATGTAATAGAATACTAATTAAAGTATTAGTTTTTCCTTTCCCTGATCCACCTACAAAAAGACCTCTTTTACATTCAGCACCTAACAAATCGCTATGCCGTACGAGTTTCTCTTCAGTTCGACAATAATCATGATTGGTTATAGGTAATGTTTTATGTTGTTTTATCAATTGCATTGTCAAAATACTGTTCTAAACTGAGCATTGGTGCTCATGTGAATATCTTTCATATGGGGAAAAATAAAATTCAGTAATTTTGATATTGTATATTCATAAAACATAAAAAATTCAGACAATAAAATGGTGACTTAACAATAAAATGATTATTTAACAAATCTACATATGCTTAGCTTATTGACTTTTTCATGATATATAAATGTGTAATGAAATGAAAACAAATACAGAAGTTCTAATTATAGAAATATAAATTTATAACACAATGTTCATTCATATCAATCAACAATATTTCAGTAGTTCATCCAAAAGTGTGTCGATGTTCTCATGACAACCTACATCATAGTGACCCCATGCTAAAGTTCTAGAAGAATTTCTCAACAAAAAACCAAACCAGATACATTTTTTATAGTACAATAATGTAAATTTCCATCATCGTCGTCTAAAATTAAAAGATTGATGTGATAAGCTTTTTTGATACTACTGAAATATAGAGGACCAACTATTTCATATTTTCGTTTACCTTTATTCATTATTGATTCTAATCTATAAACATTGATTGAAATATTATCATTTAAGTTCAAAAAAGTTGAAATATTATCTAATTTTACAGGAAACTCAAAACCGTTAAAATTAAAATATTGCGAAAAATGTGGATATGATTGCTGTAAATAATTAGGCCCTTCCGGTGTGAAAATACCTGCCATGAGTGCCCATCCAAAGCAGTGGTAATCGGTGTGCCTCACGTTGATTACAGCGTTCTTTTTACTTATACTTTTCGGCAATTCAATGTAAGATGATGCTCTCAACGGATTGTATCGATTGATGTTTACTTTTAGATTCAATATTTTCACTAATACCAAACCTATACAAAAGGAGCGAATTAATAAATATCAATATAAATTGAAAGTTCAACTTACCAGAATCCCTTTCCTGAAAATCGGCCATCTTCGGCATAATAATATTTTGAAATTTGTGGATGATGTTAGCCAAGTTAGTCCCCAAAGTGATGATGACATTTTCCGTATTGAATGATTTTATGTCAAACAATTCTTTGTTCTCGATTGTGTGAAATCCAAACAACTCAAAGTAGTTGAGTTTGAGTGTTGTTATTGTGTGAGACTACTCCTAATAATGTAAAAAATTTTGTCTGTATTTTTGCCAAAAAATTCTGATATGTCAATAATGTGGCCATCAGCATCAATACGATAAGAGACAACCCTATTCTTGAAAGCTGATGTAATTTTGGAAACTCCATTACCAACGGGGATGATGATGTTATTTTTATGTCCTTTGGACTTCAGATGGGTGTTGAAAAGATTGGATGTTATATCAACATCACACTGATCGCAATGTACCATAGTTGGAGTCTGAGTCTTCTGTTTTTTCTTTTCGTGACAGTTGAATTTCAGATGCCTATTCAGTGATGAAGATGTTTTAAACTTAGCGTGACATGATGGACATTCGAATGGTTTCTTAAAAAAAAAAAAAAAATTTGAAAAAGTCAAACTAAAACAAGTCGGCTTCAGTTACCATAAGTGTTTCATATAAATCATATAAATTGATAATTTGGGAAATAAAGCAAATAAATTGATAATTTGGAAATAATATTTATAATTTGAAACAAAACAGTTATATATATATATATATATATATATATATATATATATATATATATATATATATATATATATATGTGAATTAAACACTTATGGATATCCGACAAGACTACTAGGAGGAGCGACACGCTTGTCATAAGTTGTATTGAATGATGAATAGTGAATTGAAAAAAAAAAAACCTCAAGTAAGTTTGAAACGCTAATAAAAAATCATAAATGTGTGAATTAGGTTTGTTTTTTCAAAGAGAATTTAGAATTTCTCCTATTATATGTCAAAATAGGACTCAGAGGCCGATCAAACAAATCACTTGAAGAGTGATGTGTCGAGTCTATAAATTCTTTACTGATTACCCTACTGCTTTTTTCTAATTTGGAAAGAAAATTCGGCCTATGTTTTCTAGGATCTTTTATCAAAATAGGACTCAATGATTCACAGTCATCATCACTTGAAGAGTACTGTGTCGAGTCTATAATTTCTTTACTGATTACCGAACTACTTTTTTCTAATTTAGAAAGAAAATTCGGTCCATTTTCACTATGTCCTTTTATCAAAATAGGACTCAATGATTCACAAACATCATCACTTGAAGAGTGATGTGTCGAGTCTATAAAATCTTCGTTTGTCCTACAGCTTTTTGAATTTGGAAAAAAATTCGGGTTTCTACGGTTATTTAAAATAGGACATACTATTGGGGCCGGTGTACAAAAATCTGCGTCTTCTCGCATAGGTGTTATTGTTTCCATATCAAAACATAATTTCCTTTTTTTGATAGGTTTTTCAATAACCTGAATGTCTGAATCCACAGTAGTATACCGTATTTTCATCAATACTAGCTACATCAATAGGTGGTAGTTTAGTAGCAGTAATATTAAAATCGTTATCACTCAGAGGTGCGAGCCCTCCATTATTGATTACCTCATTAATTTCGGGATAGTTTCTTTCACTTGAAGTTTTTAACGATTCAACATTATGTATAACAGTATCTCTATGGCACATACTTGATTGCGTAGAAGATGCAAATTTTTGTATACAGGACTCATAAACATTAGAAATATTAAAATCGGAATGGAAAGCAGATTTTGTCATACTTATAGGAGAATTATTAATCGAAATATTGGCCCTTGGAGATTCTAAATAACCTTCACACATATTATCCATTTGTGTTGCTCCTAGCCCACCATCTTGTGAATTTTCTAACAAGGGCGCTTCATTCAAAAACATAGAAACATTTAAATTTTCAAAATCAAAATTTTGAATGGATCTGTCAGAACACTTTAAAAGGTCATCTGTAAAGTTTATAGATGAATCAATGTTGTAATTAGTCAACTGTATTAGAGACTTGACAGTATCAACTCGTCTATTTGAATGTACAGATGTAATTTTAGAAGCACTCAGACAGTCATCCATATCATCACTATCAATATAATCAGAAAATGGTCTAGATAACACATCGAGATCGAAATCGGTTATAGTATTCAATAAAATTTCACGAAGTATTGAGCTTTCAGCATCATTATTATTCAGTTTGCCTGAAGGTATTAAACTCCAAGAAGATTTCTGAGAGTTCATTATCTTAGAAGTACTGAATAAATCATCATGATCTTCTTTCCCAACCGCAGCAAATGGCCTAGATAACAAATCGAGATCGAAATCGGTTATATTATTTAATAAATTTTCACGAAGTGATGAGCTTTCAGAATCGTTATTATTCAGTTTGCCTGAAGATATCAAACTCCAAGAAGATTTTTGAGAGTTTATTATCTTAGAAGAACTGAATAAATCATCATAATCTTCTTTCTCAACCAGCAATTTCGACTCACCTTCAGAAATAGAAGGTGAATCGATATTAGCCGGTTTGAGCAACACATTAGATAAAATTTTTACTTTTTTATATGAATTAATACCTAATAATGCGTTTCTAAGTAAACTTACTTGAGGTTCTGAAACATTATCCTGCATCGAACTTAGCACAGGTTCACCACTTGGTTCACCAACTAAACCCGACACAGAACTTTGGCTATCACAATATTCGCTGAAAAAGTTCTCGGCCATTTTAACAATTAACTTGTCAAGACGTAATTAATTATCGCGACGTATACAGCAACTAATGATGATCAGCATGTGTTGCATGTATATATGTATGGGAGGGGGGATAATGGTGGGAGTGCTCAAGGTCAACAACAGTGGGAGTGTTCAAGGTCATGAACTTAACTAAACCGAGTCAATGATTTATCTATTTCAAGGTCACGATGTTTTCAGGTTAATGAACTTTTCAAGGTCGACACTTTTTTCAAGGTCAATGAACTTTCGATTTCGTGATTCATCTATTTTAATACTGTTTAGAAAACTTAGGTTTCGTTATAGTTTCAAGGTCATATTTTTGAGAATTCGTGAATTTTTAACGCATTTTCTGGCCATCTAGAACCTAATTTTTCAAAATTTTCCCCTTCCCGGACGTCTGTCTATATCAGTAGATATGTGAATATAAAAAAATGCATTCCTCATTGAAATATTTATTGAAGAAAAAAAAATATAATTCTTCATTATAGAACAATGCTTTCTTCATCGCTACAGTCGATACCGAGCTGTGTAGGATTATCGATGACATGTTGAAATGTTTTTTGGAGAAACTTTACATTTTTCAATGAACAATAACATTTGTTGATCTCGTGAAACATACAGTCAGGTTCATCAGGTATTAATGCTGGATGTTCTGGAAATTCAATAGTTTTACTAGGTCTGATGTATTTCCCAATAATTTTTGCTTTTTCTCCTCCTTTCACATATATTTTCTCAATATCATTCGTGGGTGTAGTTAATATTGGTTTCAGTTCCCATGGCTGTACGAATCCGGTTTCCCATTTAACGAAATGATGATTGTGTATGAGCCACATCACTTGTTTTTTATATTCTTCAGGAAGATGTTTGAATTGAAACGGTTGTTTGAAGATGAAATGTGCAATTCGATCATTTTTCGGGATTGCAAGTTCCTTCGTGATGAAATGTTTTTTATTTATAATAAATCCTTGAATGTGTATTATAGCATATGACATTATTTCACCGACTTCGTTAGTGGATTATATGTAAATACTATCACTAATTATATTATACTGGATTATATGTATATACTAAATCACTAATAATCAATATATGCGCAGTAGTATTAGCAAGTATTGCACTGTTAGTTTCAAACTCAACTCTAAGAACCACTGATTGTGTTTTAAACCAAGTCTTTTGTTTAGAACAATCCACAATGAGGAGTGGAAATGCTTTTGCGAACTGAGATGGCGTTATATCAGTTTCGGATTTATAGTCGTAATAGTATGCGGATCTAAATTGTGTAAACATTTCATACAATGTTGCAAACTGATTATTCGCAAATGATATATTCAAGTTTTCATATGGGTAGCGTTCATTATTGAGAAATAGTCGTATATTACTGAAATCACACGTATCAAATTCACTACTATCAGCTTCTAATCGTTCTCTATCTGTTTGAAATCCCATGATTGTATATCTCGGAGATTCCAATTTTGTGGACGTCTTCACATTCCAAGTATGTCTTGTTGTATTTGGCAATGATGGGAGACTATGTAGTTCCCAAGTTCTGTATGGAACTATGATGTCTTTTCCTTTTTCAATGAATTTAGTTAAATTTACTTCTTCATGTAATCCAGGTATTATATGTGGTACTTTCCACATTATTTCATCTATTACAACTTCCGCCTTATAGTCTGCGGAACATTTCTCTGTACCCGAAGCATCTGTGGTAACTACACATTTCAATGCAGATTTATCACTGTTGCTTACGTATCAATATAAGTTCTTGAAAAATGTTGACCATTACTTTTTTATAATCTTCAGCGAAACCTAGTAACATTTTCAAAGGAATGCAAACACTAAATCTACCATTTTTGACTATAGAACTTCCTTCCCCGGGAACCATCCAGCATTCTCATATTTCACTGCTTCACTCTTGTTGAATGATGCTAATCCTTTCATTATGGATGTTGAACCTGGTTTCGTATTAACATCAACAACGAAACCATTCACCTCATACCTTATTTCACTAAACAAGAATGCAATTCCATTATTCACAAATTTTGTATTCATTCCTGAAGCTGTTCCATCTGATTTCAGTAACTGACCTTCGATATATAAGTAGCTTTTACTTGGTAATGTACACAAATCTTCTTGTAGCGGTATTCTTATTTCATCATTATTATTATATCGTGAAGTATATGATTCGTGAATATGATATTTATATGATACTACAGATTCATAAGTGGGCATTCCTTCATGTAGACTAAACATTTTAGTTATTCACTTCAAAACCTATGGATTTTAAGAATTGCTTGTTCTCAGACGTTAATAGTTGAACGAGCTTCGTGCTACTGTTAATTTTTCGACACTCTTGTTCATTTTTATACTTGCGACGGGTATACGTATTCTCGAAATCTAAACTCATATTTCTTTTCGAAGATGTAGACCTACTGTAATGGTTTCTTGTTGGAAATTAACCAGTTTATCATTCTGATCCACTATTCTTCTAACTAACTATGCTTCTTATGGTATTAACACTGACAAATAACATGTTCTGGGAACTGTACTATTTTGAATCCTGATGGAGCTGTCGGTGAAAACTGATGTATTATATGCTGAGGTACACCATTTCTATAACTGTTTACCACAATATTACATTCAACAGATATTGAATTTACAGTAATTATATCGGCAATATTGTCTGATTTAGCTTTAGAATCTTTAGCTAATATTTTTCTATTGAATCCAATTAATGGTGCTATACTATTTGAACTTGTTATATCTACTTCTTCTGTACATTTAATATGTGTATGAAGTGTATTACGATTTTCTGATAACTCGAAAAATATATGTTCATATTTTGAATCACTTTTAAGCTCATGGGTAATAAAATTGTTTAAATTCTGAAGTTTATAGCATCCAGTTGGAATTGTTATTTCTTTAGATCCTATTTTTATTGAATTACAATCATCATCAATGTTTGGGATTGAATTGTACACTGCGAAATCTGTTAGACCTAACACGTATCGACCATCTTTAACCTCAATGGGTGGGTTGAATTCGGAAACTAATATTGATGATTTACCACTTAGTACAACCAACATTTCTGTAGTGGAGATATACTTCAACTGGTATTTTATATGTGTGACCAACTATATAAGAATTTCAGAACTAAATGACCGCAGTTATATGTATTAATTTTTTATACCTCTGTCTGTTATACAATATTCTGTTCCTTTTATTATCGCTCTTGAAATAAGACTTTGCTTCTATTGGAGGACTCAAATTTCCAATACTATCGAAATAATAGATTACCTTGCCATGTTTCACATAACCTGTTCAATGAGTTCCATTTCCACTACTTTCATATAAATTAATTATTCCACTCTCATAATTCCTTATTTTTCGCGGTAATTGATTTCGCATAAAAACCCCTCTGAAATATGGAATCTTCAATTTCTTCACTATTTCTACAAGTTCTACAATACTCAACTCGTGTCTTGGTAGCTTTATTGGTAATTTTTTTTGATACCATTGGTACGGACCTATATATAAACCTTTTCATAATAAAACAATTGTTAAACTGATTTACACATATATCAAAAATAATACTGCATGACGTACGTTTCGATGAGATTCACCTTTTTCAAATGCTACGTGCAGACTCCATGTCTGCACGTAGCATTTGAAAAAGGTGAATCTCATCGAAACGTACGTCATGCAGTATTATTTTTAATATATGTGTAAATCAGTTTAACAATTGTTTTATTATGTTTATCGATTTACATCAAGTATCGGCCTCATCAATTATTAATAAACCTTTTCCCTTAGGTTTCTTTCTTCATACTAATCCTTTACCTTTAGTGGCTTCCATTTGCTTGTTATGAATAATAGTCTCCTTCAATATTGTTTTATTTGTTCTCGCTTTATCAATCGCTGCTGCTATGGATGCTGCACCACCTCCTAAAGCTCCTATAGCTCCAAGAAGAGGTAACAATATCGGTAAGAAACCACCTCGTTTAGGTGTTACCGAAATTCTAGTTTTGCGTGATTTGTTTTCATTTTTCTCTCTTGATACTCGTTTTGTCCCCATACCTATTTTTGTTTTCGCCTCCATGAGTACTAATACAGGAAGAGCTGCTGCTTTCTCTTTTCGCCGTGCTTCTTTCGATTTCAAAATATCACTGGCTTTTTGTATCAAGATATCAGCTTGCCTCCTTTTCTTGAAATATTTCGATTCACTATATACTAGATCGTGTTCTTTGCAGGCCTTATCTAATTCATTTATGCCTGTATCTCCTCGAGCTAGTCTCTTCTCTAGATTCGTACCGGGTCCACAAAATTGATATGTTGGTATATGTAACTCAAATGGTAATTTATCTATCAAACTATTTATGAAGGACCCACCTTTCTTCATGGAGTTCCTTGATTTTCTGATATCTATCATTTCATTTTTCTTTAAATATATATATATATATATATATATATATATATATATATATATATATATATATATATATATATATTTATATTTATATATATTTATATTTATATTTATATATATATATATATATATATATATATATATATATATATATATATATATATATATATATAATATATATATATATATATATATATATATATATATATATATATATATATATATATATATATATATATATATACATTCAAATATATGTAGCAAATGAATAAAAACATCATTTTTCAAATGTAGGAACAGAATTATCATCGAAAATAAAACATCCCAGTTCTAAAAAGTACCATGGGCACAAAGAACTAGATTTCATATTCTTGAGACCTAAAAGAGGTAAAAGCAACTTTAACAGGTATAAAAATGAATCGTTTCCTGGTATGGACCCCATTACAAAAAAGGATGCTTTCATTTTGTAAAGTATAATAGGAGGTAAACTAGTAGAACTCACAAACAAAATCTTGGAATCTGGACACTTCCCAAAAGAATTAAAAATTGCAGAAATAAAATCAATTCACAAGAAGGGTTGCAAATCTGATTCAAATAATTAGAGATCAATATCTGTTCTGAATACGTTTTCAAAATTAGTAGAAAAGATTAAGAAAAGGATGGTGGATTTTGTTAATCAGCATTTCAAGGGACTCATCGGTTACGCCACATCCAACAAACGAAAGGCAACGACTTCAATCCTCAAATACCCCCTCTCTATCATAAGGTGAAAATTACTTTTGAAATAATTATAACGTTGTTTATGCATAATTTTTACATATGAGAGGATGTAAATATTTTTATAACAGTGAAACGAGGTATTCATTTTTTTTCATTTTGTTGGCCTGTGTTATCATTCAGTACATCGGAGAAAAAACTGAATCTATTAAAATCTTGGGAGTTTCTTTGCAGGGTACACTTACCTGGTCAGTCCATATTTCTGAAATAATCAAAAAGCTTTCCTAGTGCTATTTACACAATCCGCAGAATGAGATCCGTCACAAAAGAAAACATCGCTAAATTGGCCTATTTTTCAAATTTCCACTCAATCTCGACGTACAATATCCCAATTTTAGGATATAGTCCGGAGATCCAAAGTATTCTGCTGAAGCAAAAAAAGCGATTAGAGCGCTTTGTGGTGAATCTAAGTTATCTAGCTGCAGAAAAATCTTCAAAGACCTCAGGATACTTACCGTGTTGTCCGTCTTTATACTATCATGTCTAAAGCACTTACGTGCTAATAAGAAGCTTTTTCTAACAAATACTAATATGCACAAGTATAACACTCTTTGCAAAGACGATTATCTCACCAAATATCATAGGCTCAGAAGAACTCAAATAGGAGTTAATTATTATTGTATTAAATTTCATAATAGGTTACCTTCACGAATCAAGGAACTGTCGGACAAAATATTCTTGAAACGTTTGAAATCTACTCTATTGAACTCTCTATGTACCCTTTACAGGAGTTTATAGAATTGTCTATAAAAATATTTAAAAAATATCTTATATATAAAACATACTCTTAATCGAAATATTGAAATATTTCAAATAAAACTCCGAGGGAGCTCTCTACACAATTTTTGTCAACGAAAACGAACCCATCGCATTCGAGAGTGAATATTAAGAGCGTTTCGAAAAATTCATCGATCTTGTTGAAAGGTAATAGGATACAATAGTTTCATCATTATTATGAATCATCAGTCCATATTTAATCTATCAATCAAGAAGATTGATAGATTATGTAGTATGCAAATAAGTTAGATGTTAGGAGTCCTCCTTGGAGGACTTCTGCCGGTACTGTGTGTGCCGGTACGGTTTTTCAAGTATTTTTGACTGTGTTGGAACTAAGCTAATTGGTCTGTAACTTGTTGCTAGTGTGTGGTTTTTGTTAGGTTTTTTGAATGGAAGGACTATTGCGTTTTTCCATAAAGTTGGAAAATATTTCAATTCTAGGCATGCATTAATTATATAAGTGAGTTGGATTTCTGCTTTTTTTGGGAATTTCTTCAAGTGGTCTATTGTTAATTTTGTCTTTTTTGTTATTTGTTTTTCTAGTGATATGATTGATTTCTGTTTGGTTAGTTAGTGTTTCTTGAGGTGTGTTGTAATTTTTTGTTGAAGTCTGTTATTGTACTGTTGATCAGTTGTTCGATTTGAGGATTTGACATTTCTTTTGTTGATTTCTGAATTCTGTGGTATATTTCAGCTAAATAATTGACTTTTTCATTGTCATCAAATAGAAGTCCGTTGGGTCCGTGTAACGTTGGGATGCCAAATTTATTATTTTGTGATTTCAAATTTTTTAATAATTTCCACATTCCGTTTTTATTTGTTATATTTTTTGTGAATTTTTCCGATTTGTAAGATTTTAAAAAGTTGATACATTTATTCACTTCTGATTTCAATTGTTTGAATGTGTTGTATAGATTCTCTTTAGAATTTTTTTGTAATTTTTTTTTTAATTTGTTTTTCTCTCTTATTAATTGAGTGACGTGTTGTGGTAGTATTATTTTGTTGATTTGAGTGTCAGTGTGTGTGGTTGTTTGTTTCAAGTTCGTCTGTAATATTTTCGTGAGTTTAACTATTTCCTCGTCTACGTTTTTGTATTATAATAATAATATTCATTGCATAAACTTCATTATACAAATGGTAAGAGTTTGGCATGCCAATATTCCACTCCACCAAATAGTCATTGGCAACATACTTTACTATACATATAAGATCCCTGATACAATTCAAATTATTTAAACTAAGAATATGGATAGATGATGAATGAAAAAATTAAACATAAAAATTTTTATAAGAAGAAAAAAATGTTATACATATTTTTTTATCAAAGAGAATCTGAACATCCAAAAATTAAACCATTCAGTTTCGTTTTCAATGAACCAAAAGAACTGTTATCCTCAACTAAATATATGTTTTTTTTTCAGTAATTTCTGCGACACATAATCAAAACAACCCTCGTGTTTCACAGTCCTATGCTTCGGAATACTATACTGATTCTTCGATCTGATGTTGACACTATGTGCTGTACTTCGTGATTCCAGTCTACTGTAGAGATAAAATGGAGACATTCTTCGTAAAAATGTATACAAAAAAACAACATATAGATATTCCACTCTTTCTCAAAAACTGAGCTCATTAAGTTTTCTCCTAAAGGGCGTGATAGAATTCCCATACTGGCAACAACAAACAAATCAGAGGCACAAGTTTTGAATTTTATGTAATATTATTCAATCCATTTTAGTTGAAAAATTTAAATAAACTGCAATACACTAGTCGAAAATTGGATAAATAAGAGATTTGATTAGCTGTAGCTTAATTGTTTCATCTAGTTCATACTTGTACTTTAGCAACCTCTCAACCTCACAAAGCAGCCTCGTCTCAGTTCTGATGTATGTTTCCTGAAGCTGAGCTCATTATCGAACCACACACCGAGATTCTTAGCTTCGGTAACCCACGGTATCTCTTCACCCCCAACTCATAACCGCTTAAGTTTTCCATGTCAATAGTGCGAGCATGTGCTCCACCACGAATAAGAAGAGCCTTCGACTTGTCTAGATTGAGTTTTAACGCATTTTTAGCACACCACTGAGTTAGATTTTCTAATTTTAATTCTGGAGAGAGCTGTAAATGCTGAAGATGCGTGTAGCTATTTATATGGAAAGTTATACAGTATATTTGATAAATGTGTACCGATGCTTAGTGAGAAACACAAAAAACGATATCCCTATGGTTCAATTCTTCGGTTATTAGCGATATTCGTTGTAAAGCGTATGTAAAAAAATGTCATATCCTGTTTAGTAAAACAGGCAACCATGAAGCGTATATTGAATTCTCCAGACTAAGATCCAAAATAAAAACTGATATTTCTCGTATGCAAAGTGATTACGTTGAATCTCTCGAACCAAATAAAAATCAGAATACAAATAAGTTCTGGGCGTTTTTCGATAATGTGAAATTTGGTACAACGGTTTCTAACGTAATGAGTTCCAATGATAATTCACTAAATACTCCGGAAGAAATATTGAATGGGTTCGCAGATTATTTCATAAAATCGTACATAACATCTCAGTTCTATAGAGAAAAAACAAACATACAAACATATCGGCTCAGTTATTGAATATATCCAAATTCAATGAAAATGAAATTTTGGTGGCTCTTTAAAAAGTTGAACCTAAAAAGACAACCGGCGTTAACGATATTCCTGCCATTATTTTAAAAGATTATGCTTATATACTTGTCCGTCCTCTTATGTTGTTGTTCAACATCTGCATTAAATCGTGTACGATTCCTTCATTGTGGAAACAATCAGAAGTTTGCCCAGTATTTAAGAAAGGCGATGAATCAGAAATTTGTCATTTTAAGCCCATCATTTCATTCCATCAGTTGTGATTCATATCACAAACTCTTTCATTTAAAATGTAACAAAAATGAAACTTTTGTACTACCAATTTTGTTTTTTGTATATGTTGTGTTTCCTGTTAAATGTCCTGTAAACATGTTCCTGTGCATGTAAAATCAATAAAATAAAATAAATAAATTCATTATTGATTACCTTAGTAGTTTGCTGAAGTTGAGGGTTGGCAAGACATATAGATTTGCAAGTCATCAGCATAAAGATGATTGGAGCAACTCCTGAAAATACCAGGAAGATCAAAAGTGTAAATTGCAAAAAGCAATGGCCCAGATTACTTCCTTGATGAACACCATACTCAACATGACTCAATTCCGATACACTTTCATCTACTTCGACCACCTGCTTTCTATTACTCAAGTAACCATTAAACCACTTCAGAGCCGTAACATCAAATCCTAAATATTTCATCTTGGCTTGAAGTAATAAGTGTTCCACCAGATCAAATGCCTGGCTCTGATCCAAAAAACCTATAACTCATTGCCTAAGGAATATGCTATATCATTAGCAACACACAAGAGTGCTGTACTTTTAGAATGGTTTGGTCTGAATCCCGACTGTACCTGTGGAAGTATGTCATAAAAGTCTGAATATTCTCTGAGCTGAACGACTATAATTTTTTCAGAAATCTTCGAAAATATGGGTAGAAGAGTTATTGGTCTTAAGTCAGAATAAAGTTCTGGAACAGTGTTTTTAGGTAGCGGCAAAACCATGGCCGACTTCCAGATGTCGGGGTAAGTACCGGAAGAAAGCGAATAATTGAATTTGTGACACAGGATATCCCAACAATGAGGCAATACCATCTTAATCATTTTCAGACGTAACGATAACGTTTTTCGATAAAATATCTACTGATTTCATTCACCTTTTTCAAGGCCTTTGGCAACTCAATAAGTTTTTTCGTCTTGCAAACACCAAGTTTCTCCAACTTATTCCAAACTTCTTTCAAGAAATTGGTTTTTTTATTCATCTCGTAACTCAGATAAGCCCCTTTTTCTGTCGTAATAGTCCTTTATATTTAATAATATAATTTTATATTTTATGTTTTTAATAGTAGCGTTTCTAGTTTATTTGAGCGATAATCTGATAATATATATATATATATATATATATATATATATATATATATATATATATATATATATATATATATATATATATATAAGTAAAAAAAACTTACGTTGAAAACCTACACATTTTTCTATATAACAGCCGTTTACATATGTTTCAAGGTTATTGCCTATCGTCAGAACGGCGTAGTTCAAGTTAAAGATGATAGTACTTGAAGAGATATATAAAAAATTAATATATAAAACACGAAACACTGTTTCGTACACGTTTTATACACCCAAAACATATTGGGAAGAGTCAACACAACGTTGCAGACGACAATGAAATACCGTCCGGCTTTTGTGAGACTTTTATAGCTTCTGGAAATCCCAGACAATCTTAACGATAAAAGAATTATTCTGAGAATTATATTTAATGCAGGTAAACTAAAATTAAGTAAAAGAAACTTACGTTGAAAACCTACACATTTTTCTATATAACAGCCGTTTACATATGTTTCAAGGTTATTGCCTATCGTCAGAACGGCGTAGTTCAAGTTAAAGATCATAGTACTTGAAGAGATATATAAAAAATTAATATATAAAACACGAAACACTGTTTCGTACACGTTTTATACACCCAAAACATATTGGGAAGAGTCAACACAACGTTGCAGACGACAATGAAATACCGTCCGGCTTTTGTGAGACTTTTATAGCTTCTGGAAATCCCAGACAATCTTAACGATAAAAGAATTATTCTAAGAATTATATTTAATGCAGGTAAACTAAAATTAAGTAAAAGAAACTTACGTTGAAAACCTACACATTTTTCTATATAACAGCCGTTTACATACACATATATATATATATATATATATATATATATATATATATATATATATATATATATATATATATATATATATATGTGTGTATATAATAGGTATTAGTGCGTTAGCACTCGAGGTGAAATCAAACAAGAAAATTAGTTTATTGCCTGTTTTAGATAGTTTAATTTTCAATGTTTTCAGCAATAACTGGCTTTTTTCGATGTTGAAAACTTCATTTTCGTTGTATATCACAACTTTGTCAAAACTAACTAAAATAAAAATTTCAACATTGAAAAATAGCCTGTCAATGCTGAAATCATAATATATATATATATATATATATATATATATATATATATATATATATATATATATATATGATTCGGATTTTCTATGAAGTAAATATTTGGTTCTTCTACTTCAAAGCTGTGAACAGCCGAAAACAATTGGTATTCAAATGGAAAAGTGAAGTCGTTTACTGACTCGATAAATAGATAAAATAGATACTAAGATAACATAGCCTATATTGGGAGTATGCCATGAATTATTCGAGAAAGTATCTTTATATTCATAATGTATCATTTTACATTCTTGTCATGAAGTCTTAATCTCAAATACTAGTAACCCATTTCTTTTTTCGAAATGAATGCTCAGAAAATGAATTTCTTTTTTTCAAACCGACGCAATGTAATTAGGTATGAGGAGTCATAAAATGAGTTGTATTATTCGAAATAACGATGGTTTTGTTTCTTACAGAAAGCCGTGATTTCTTTCATGAGTTCATATAAAATTTCAATTAATTTCTTTGATGTTCATGTTGGTACCAATTGACATTCAGCAGCCACTTTATATTTTGTTAGACTTAGGTTCTCTGTCCTTCTATACTTCTAGCGCTGATTCTGTTAGATTATCCTTAGTAAAATTATCACTCTTATCCCAAATTGAATATAAGATTAGTCTCTGAATTGAGAAAAATCGTTCGTTCATCTTCAAACAGGAAACTACTTTCCGACTAGTTGAAATTCATTACACCGAAGAGGTTGAATTTATAGACGAAAGACACGAACAGCACGAAAATTAATTGAATGTTGTAGTAGAAAGGTAAACGTAAAGCAGATTTGTATTCGTGATTCCTTTATTTTAAGTGGCTAAAAGAAGCCGCTATGGTTCGAACTGGTAAATGATACTCAAGAACTTTCATGCAAAAATCTTGTATAAAATTTTGTCACAGAATGAAACATGCTTTAAGTGCAATTTCAAAAATTGAATCCGTTTCCCTAGACCACGTGCATATTTACAGAATGATGTTTCATCCTTCAGAACTCAGACTGTCTTGGATGTTTCATACCATGAAGAAAACATCCTTCTTTTGAATAATTAGATATCGTCATTTCATTTCTGACCTGTTGATATACATACTAAATTGTATTTCTCAAATAACTCAAAAAAATGGTGTCGATTAGAAATTACATGAAATTAAAAATGCATATTTTGTGTACATAGAAAACATAGAAAGTCATTCTGTAATAACCCTCAATTCCATTTGTTGCAGTTACAGGAAAGAGTTTCAAAACGGGATGATAAAATATGCTTGAAACCTGGCACAGTATTGAATATGCGATACTGTGTCAGGAAATTGTTAGGCAGTGCATCGTTTGGCAAGGTTGTGGAGGCTCATGACCTGCAGGACAAAGAGCAAGTAGCTATTATGGTTATGAAAACGAATGACCATCATACAAAACAATCTCTGAAAGAAATTGAATTATTAAAATTCATTAACAAAGAGAAGGGAAGTCTGTTCATAGGTGAGTAGACATGATAGAACTTTCGACATTTCATATTAATGAAAGATATTTAAAAAAGTGTTTTATATGGATCAGTGTTTAGCTGGTCGGCTGGATAATTTTCAAACAATACTTGATATCATATTTTTCTTTTCGAATCATTCTAATGAATGGTAGTTATTCTTTCAAAAGTACTAAGTGCTTGTAACAAACTAAGGCCATTTTGTCATAATACCGTTCGGCTATTGATCCTTTTTGACGTTAAATTGAAATGCACTACAGAGAGAGCGTTTTGGTAAATTGTTGAGTATGTGTTCAATTACTTTTCTTAATAATTCCTCTCCTCTTCAGATTTTTCAAATCGACTTGCGGAGCACAACGTAAACTTTTTCCTGAGGTGCTTTCGTAGATTTCATACATGACCATCATTCTTGATCTTGAGTATTAGTTCAGAGCTGGTTATTTATATTCCGTTCACCTCAACCCATATCGTATTTTCGGGAATTTGTTGTACTGTAATGTGATATTTTATTGATCAATAAATCATTCACGAATTTTCTTTTTAATATTTCAGTGAAGCTTCATAGTCACTTCTGTATTGGCGATAGAATCTGCTCAGTATTTGAGCTTTTATCAAACACGCTATACGATTACCTGATGGACGAATATCCAGCAGGATTCTCCCTGAATGCAACGAGGAATTATTCGAAGCAAATTTGCAATGCCCTTCAGCATTTATCGGACTTGCAAATCATTCATGGGGATTTGAAATTGGATAACGTATTGCTGACCCATCCTGAGGCTCCCACTATAAAACTGGCTGATTTCGGAAGTGCATTCCGATCAGGAGAAAAAGTGAGTGAAATATATATTTCTAATGTTTTCCATTATTTCGTATATCTGTTCATACTGTCGATCTTCAAAGTATTCTGGTAACTACAGACCATCTGGTTGTGGTCAACACCAATTTTTTTCAATGAAATTTCAAGAATGTATCAAACATCCCTCAACATCCAGTAATATCAATCATGATCTGATTGTTTACATTATTTTCTGTTATGAAATAATAAATTAAAATTCATGATACCATCTATAACTCTGACTCTGTCTTTTCCAGGTTGATCCCAACATTCGTGCCCGGCCTTACCGATCTCCAGAGTTCATTCTGCATTCCAGGATTGGCGTACCGACCGACATGTGGTCTCTGGGATGCATATTGGTGGAAATGTTTACTGCGGACACTTTGTTCGCAGTAAGCGATTCTACTGCACAAATTAATAAATTTGTGGAAGTTTTGGGAATGCCACCTACTAGTATTCTGGATAGTTCAACTCGGAGTACGAAGTTTTTCGAAAAAACGCCAGGATCTGACAGGTTCGTATAACCATAAATTTATTTTTCATTATACCGAAATTCTACTTAAAAATTTCAAATAAATTCGTCTGGAAGAGTAATTTATTACGGAATATTGTTCGAATTCCAATTGATTCCTGAGACTCTGAACAAATTTTTTCCTCCAATTTTGATCATATCATTAGCTTGCATTGCTTCCAAAGCTTGTTTATTTTTCATTTCGATTTAAATGAAAGAAATATATTCAACTTAAAATTATTCATTCATTCTTATTTATACATTGTTTCTCAAACTTCAGAGTTGGTTGCTTTTAAAATATTATAAGCTATATAAAATATTATTTTTGATCGATATGTTTGTTCAGGTATGTCCTCAAGAAGCCTCGCAATGGCGAGACTTACAAAGCAGCCGGAATGCGAAAAATGCAAGATATACTCGATATAGATTTGGAGGGGTCAATGTATGAGAAAGGAGAAGACGATGATAATTTTTTGTATGAATATGTGGATTTCATCGATCTTATTCTTCTTATGCTAAAATACGACCCTTCTGAAAGAATTACACCATGCGAGGCCTTGAATCACAAATTCTTCAACAGCCAAGAAGAGTGAGAGAAAAAGTTCAGGTAAATATGACCTCAAAGTTTCAGGTGTCCCTGAATTCCCAGAATGTTTATATACTCCTTCTGAACTTAGGGTTTAGTAAGTGGCATTCGTTGACCTGCAGCTGCTCAATAGGTGCAAAACCTGTTTTCTCGTCCTATTATACGAGGCCTTCCAGGAAGTTAAGTTTCAGGCCCTTGTTTTATATGTGTAGTAGGATCTCGTAATTTTTGATTATATTATGTTTTTTATTAACACTGTAGTTTGCGAATGTAGATTATGCTCTTTTGTTCTGGTACCTTTTCAGGTGTTCTATTATTCTTTATTCATATGTTCTACCTGACTCTTCAATATTTGTAATGGTATATTGCAAATTCTCACTTACTACCCCCGTGTGAAAGTTATAGAAGTTTATCAGTTTGTCGTACCTGAACGTTATAACATACTTGAACCAAAATATGAATTTATGGAAAAATTTGTGATTTCTTATAATTTTTTTCATTTTGAACATAAATATTTCCCAAGCTAATAAGAGGCTTAGGGAATTTGCTAATGCCAATACTTCTACCTGTCTGTAATAAAGGTTTTTAATTAAAAAATTTTTCTGGTCGATGCAAATTTTTCTTCAAAGACAGGATTCACATTATCTCTCCGTAAATATGTCTAATATTTACTAGTATGAATGAATTGTGAATCTCAAAACTAGCTATCCTTTTGTCCGCCAGCCGGGCGTGATCTGCTGTGATTTGGCATGGGACCATTCTTACACATTGCAGACAGATTTCTGTAGCTTTCGAATGAAATGTCTACAAAGCGTCACCTACTTGCACATGTTATCATGAGTAGTAATCTAGAACGCTAGGGAGACTTTGTTCGTCTTTCCTCAAAAGAATTTTCACCAATTCTTGTTTCCCTCATACGGATCTAGGACCTTTGAAAGTCATCGATTCTTGATTAATTGATTAAATATCGACTGATGATTCAAAATAATGAATAATACCGACCGATGATTCATAATCATCCTTCTCTTGAATAATTAGATGTCGTTATTTCAATTATGACCTGTTGATATACATACTAAATTGTATTTCTCAAATAACTCAAAAAAATCACAGGGTGCTGTCTACACAAATGTTGTCAACGAGAACGAATCCATCAATTTCGAGAGTGAATATTGGGAGCGTTCCGAAAAATTCATCGATCATGTTGAATGATATTAGGATACATTTTTTTCATAATTCTTATGAATCATCAGTTAATATTTTATCTATCAATCAAGAAGCGATGACTTTCAAAACGCCAACAGGTCCTATACCAAATTGAGAGGAATTTTTTCTCATGAAATATTCACGTGAGCTCGCTCTATCATCGAAAATAATTCAAAAGAAGACAGACAGTTGTTACTTTATTGAACATAGCGTGAACACCATATATAACGGTATAATGAAAGAATAACTATAAATTTATTTTTCATTTCGTTGAAATTCAACTTCGAAATTTCATATGAACTCATCTTGAAGAGAATGTTTTTACGAAATATTGTATGAGTTCGAATTTCATTTGGCTCCAGATATCATGAACAATTATTTTTTTCGATTATTCTTCATTGAATCATCAGCTTGCATTCCTTCCAAAGCTTATTTTTCATTTCAGATTTAACTGAAGTAAATATATTCGACTTGAAATTGCTCGTTCATTCTGATTTATATATTTCTTTTCATTTCTTTTTGAGTGGTTTCTTTCAAAATGCTACCCAGTAGTTCAGTTCATATCATAGTAAGGTGTTTTCCGAAAGAACGCCAGGATCTGACAGGTCCGTAAACATAACTAATAATATACTTTCCAATGAATTGAAATTCAACTTCGAAATTTTATATATTACTGCAGAAATTTATTCCGTAGTTTGTATAAGTTCAAATTCCGCCTGGTTTCTGATATTATGAACATTTATTTTCTTGAATTTTGGTCAAATCATCAGTTTGCATTTCTTCAAAAACGTGTTCTTTTTTCATTTCGATCAACTGAAGCAAATAAATTCAACTTGAAATTGTTCATTCATTCTGACTCAAACTTTTTTATTTCTTTTCGAGTGGTTGCTTTTGAAAAATTATCAGATATATAATTTTATATTATATATCTGATATATATCAGAGTGGATCAGACAGTAGATCAGTTTGGAATGTTATTAAGTCAATTAATGAAAACAACTTTGGAGGCAGAGGTCCAATCCGTATTCGGAATGATGAAGATGATGAAGTCGTCCAAAGTGATTTTGACACTGCCAGTGTTTTCAATGAGTTCTTTTCCACGGTGGGTCAGAGACTGGCTGATTCCACAAAGAGACCTAAAGTATAACCATTCAGAAAAACCTCGGTAAGTAACACAATTTTTCTATCGCGAACAACATCTCTCGAAGTTGAAGACATAATCAAATCATTGAAAAATAATAAATCTCCTGGGAAGGATAGTATAAAATACGAAACATTGAAGAAGCTTGTCGAACAGATTGCACAACCTTTAAGTTATTTAATGAATAAAATGCTCGTGACAGGTAAATTTCCGGAATCTTTGAAACTAGGTGTTATAAAACCCCTGCATAAGGGTGGAGACGTGAAAAAAATAACAAATTATCGTCCAATAATGCTAATAAGTAACATAGCAAAAATTTTCGAAAAAGTCTTGAAGGATAGATTAGTGTCGTATTTGGAGAAATATATGTTGATTTCTTCGAAACAATTTGGATTTCGGAAGGGTGTGTCTACTCAGGATGCAATCTCGTTATTGATTTCAAGGATATATAAATGTTTGGAAGGGGGAAGGAAGGCCTTGGTGGTATTCTTGGATCTAGCGAAGGCGTTTGACACTGTACACTATGAACAGATGCTGGAGGTTTTGAGTGATGTTGGAGTTAGAGGAACGGCTGGAGATTTGATGGAGAGCTACCTCGGCGGGCATAAGCAGTGTGTACAAATAGGTTCCACCTATAGTGTCGCTTCGGCCGTACGTTTTGGTGTACCACAGGGCACTGTTCTTGGTCCCATTCTTTTCATCATTTACATGAATAGTATTCTCGCCGTTGATACAGTTGGTTCGATTTCTAGTTTTGCGGACGACACTGTAGTATTACGCGTTTAGTGATAAGATATTGACTATTAATTACAACAAAACGTGTTTCCTTCCTTTCAGTTGTTATGCCAGTAGTGCGCCCACGTATGAAAAACTGACATTAATGAAAAATAATGTAAAACTAGAAATATCATTGAAAGAAAAAGCGAAGTACCTTGGGGTGACAATTGATAGGTACTTACGGTGGAACGACCACATAAATCAGACGGTAATAGTTCTGAGAGGTCTATTGTATAAATTCAAATTTCTAAGACAAATACTTGATTTGCATAGATTGAGAATGGTGTATTGTGCCCTGTTGGAATGTAGACTTTCTTATGGAATACTAAGTTGGGGTGCAGCGGAAGACCACCACTCAAAAAAACTGGAAAGGCTGCAAAGGAGGTTTTTGAAAGTTATGTGTTTCAGATCAATGATTTATCCATCTGCCCAACTATACAGGGAGGTGAATGTTCTTGATTTGAGACAACTGTATTTCATAAATTGTGTAAAGCAAGTACATAGAAAGAACCAAGAATTAAATTACATTGTTCATCATAATTACCGAACACGATATTTGATGGAAAATAAACTTAAAACAAGTTTTTCCTTGAGAACAAAGACACAACGCTCTCTGGACTACCTAGCAAATAGACCGTATAACTTTGTACCTAACGAAATTGAAAAAAACACATGGATTAAGATCTTTCAAGACACAGATAAGAGATTTTCTAAGAGGACAAAGTCGCTCTAGAATACATACATTAATCAATATGATAGAGTTCAAATGCTAGTAGGTTGAACCAAATTGTTCAACTTATGATTTCTCATATTCTCAATTTTCTTCCTGCCTCTGCATTTGGTCGCCTTGTATATCCCGGGTGGAAGACATCGTGAATTTCTGATTACAGTTGAAAAGTTATGGATAGGATAGTTCCACGTTCTGGCTCGGCCTTAGTGGGCTAAACGGTTTATTTACTTTATATTGCATAAGCATCACTATCATATACAACTACATGTAAGATTATGTTTGAAAGCAATTTTGTAATACCGATGTATTGTGAATAAACATTATTATTATTATTATTATTATTATTATTAATATATATATGTATATATATATATCAATATATATATCAGAGTGAAAACACTACAAGAAAAGAATTCTGTAGTTGCCGTGCTACGTTATCGCCCTTGTAGATAGTACTGCTTATATATATTCGCTATCAAAGTGTACATTATAACGTTCTTTCGATAATTCTTGACGAATTATTCCAAAGAATATTATAGCGGAGCTGGCTTCGTGAAACATGAACAATGCAATGTCTCCATTATCCTTCTAGGGATCAATGTTATAGAATAATAGACTCTCCATTATCCTTCATGGAAAAATGTTAAAGAATCTTGAAATCGCTGCCTTCATTTATTGAAAACGTGAGACAGTATACTGTTTCGTACTACAAGATACTCATCAGTCACGTCACGTTCAACGGATGAAAGGCGAAGATTTCAATCTTTGCATACCCTCTAGTCGATTTTGAGACAGAAATAAAGAGTTAGTCTATGCCTATATAATTGCATAGATTAACGTACATCTCAAATATTAGAATCAATGAAAGCACAGTGTAGTATTATCTACAAGTGTGATAACGTAGCACGGGAACTACAGAATTCTTTTCTTGTAGTGTTTTCACTCTGACATATTTTGAAAAATCACAACGAGTGATTCTACAACCACAAACTAGATGGCGCTTTACTTCATCAAATTGAATGAATTTGTCTCAAAAATCTAGATTTGTAAAATGTAGTATCTTAATTGATAAGGACGTGTGAAACTTTCAATGTAGATGTCTTCATGTGCATTACATTGATTCTAAGATTTGAGATGTACGTTAATCTATGCATTATATAGGCATAGACTTACTCTATATTTCTGTCTTAAAATCGAATAGAGGGTATGTGAGGTAGAAATCTTTGCCTTTCATCCGTTGAACTTGCCGTGTCTGATGAGTACCTTGTAGTACGAAACAGCATACTGACTCACGATTTCAATAAATGAAGGCAGCGATTTCAAGATTCTTTAACATTTTTCCCATGAAGGATAATGGAGACATCGCATTGTTCATGTTTCACATAGCCAGCTCCGCTATAATATTCTTTGGAATAATTCGTCAAGAATTACGAAAGAACGTTATGATGTACACTTTTATATATATATATATATATATATATATATATATATATATATATTTTGTTTGTAGCTACACTTTTGCCCGCCTGGGCGTGATCTGGAGCGATTAGGCATGGGATCATTCGTACACATTTCAGACAATTTTCTGTTGTGTTCGAATGAAATATTTACAAAGCCTTCCACTCGCACTCTTGTTGTCATGAGTAGGAATCTTGAACGCTAGGGAGTGTTTATACGTCCTTTCGCCGATAGAGGGAGCCTACGTGAGTATTTCACTCTCTAGAACTTCTCTTAATTTAGTATGGGACCTATGTTCGTTTTGAAAGTCATCGATTCTTGATTGATAGATTAAATATGGACTGATGATTCATAATAATGATGAAACAATTGTATCCTATTATCATTCAACAAGATCGATGAATTTTTCGAAACGCTCTTAATATTCACTCCCGAAAGTGATGGGTTCGTTCTCGTTGACAACATTGGTGTAGACAGCTCCCTGAGAGTTTTATTTGAAATATTTCGATATTTCGATTAAGAGTCTCAGTATTTACTAGTATTGAATTACCTGTGAATCTTTGAACTATATATATATATATATATATATATATATATATATATATATATATATATATATATATATATATATATATATATATATATATATATATATATATATATATATATATATATATATATATATAGCAAATGAATGTAGGATTAAAACTCTCATCGAAAATAAAACATGCCAGTAATACAAAGTTGCATGGACAAGAAGAACTAAATTTCATATTCTCAGATCCAAATGACCTAAAATAGGTAAAAGCAACTTTAACAGGTATAAAAATAATTCTTTCCCTGGTATGGTTCCCATTACAGAAAAGGATGCACTCAGTTTGTGAGGTATAATAGGAGGTAAACTTGTAGAACTTACAATTTTGGAAACTGGACACTTCCCAGAAGAATTGAAAATTACAAAGGTAATACCAATTCACAAGAAGGCTTTCAAATCCGATTTAAATAATTACGGACCAATATCGGTTGTGAACACTTTCAAAATTAGTAGAAAAGATAATTAAGAAAAGGATGGTGGATTTTGGTAATCAGCATTTCAAGGGACTCATCAGTTACGCCATGTCCAACAAAGGAAAGGCAACGACTTCAATCCTCAAATACCCTCTCTCTATCATAAGACAGAAATATTCTTTCAAGTCGTATATACATATACTGCATATATTACCGTATATTTCAAATTCAGGAATCAATGAAATCACCATCGAATGAACAACGAACAACCATTCAGCAACTAATGAAAAATTTTCTCGAAAAGTACAAACGACAGGAATATAATTCTTGGTATAGCCCGCAATTCAATTGGAAGCAGCCGTTGACACGTGTTTCGAGATTATTGGCTCCCCTCAGAACGGCGTAGTCAAGTTCAAGGTGTACGAACCTGGTGATGGAATGAACAATAATAAAACACACCTGTAAAGGAAATCTCCATTGCTAGGCCTCCATGTGAACTCTCCGGGTTGGAAGATTTGGTCAACGTATCGCCATTTTGGCGAGTATTTATTCTTTACGGAGTCTTCAACCGAGAAAGTTAACAACAATATATATATATATATATATATATATATATATATATATATATATATATATATATATATATATATATATATATATATATATATATATATATATATATATATATATATATATATATATATATATATATATATATATGCGGATGTTCGAAGTTTTACAGAGTATTATTTAATAAACACTGCATATAACTTTCACGAAGTGATGTCATTGAAAAATCTATATAATCAGATAAATCGTCTTAATAATACGCTCTTCTATCTTTGAAACATGACGAATACTCAATGATTATTAAATACATGAAAAACAGCCTTGGCAAAGTTTCGCAACGTATTTTAAAATTGTTCCTTGTCATATCCTTCGGGTAAATAGACAATTATCAATTTGTTCGAACAACCATTTCATTGAAATGTTTCTCATTATTTCATTATTCAACGGTCGATTCGAAAGTTTTCATTCTATGTTTGCTGTGTTAATTTTTTAAATTTATATACTCATTGAAATTGTTTTCATTCATATGTAATGACACTTGATTATAATCTCATTAAATGTTCATCTGGTACATATTCAGCAAATTCAATGTTGGGTGAATTTACGAATTTCACTCTAAATAATTGGTTCTCATGAAAAATTATTCCATTTATAAAAAGTTCACAAGAATTAACTACAGAAATACATATGTATGTGTACCATATAAAGCGAATTTATGTTCAAATTTGCGCCCCTTCCCCCTCGCTGATTGTAGCATTAACAGCTACTACTATCCACTAATTTATTTTAATTTCATAATTTTTGAGTTCATTTAACACACTAGATAATCTGCATTTTTCATAATGAGCATGTAAGCATTTCAACTTCACAGGGTTTGTTCGCGGTGATAGCCGAAGATTTTTTTCGCATAAAAATTCAGTTGAATTTATTTCCCTGCATAACGTGTGCATATAAAAGTAACAATTTTCACTGGGGATGCGGAATATCATGTTAGGGATTATAATTTTCTACGAATTATCTCGCTTCATAGGAAGAGGAAAGAGTTCGAAATAATTACAACGATATTTTCAGACGTTTGAATCCCAATTATAAATGTAACTTGATTTTCTTGTTTTTAATCAATAGTTTTTTTTATTTAAAAACCATTTTTCATGCACTCCTGAGTTATTATACAGTAATTTTGTTTCTAATTTGCGATTCTCTATTTTTTGAGTTCATTTGATGTTTCCTTTGAATTAAACACATCTGTATATTAAATATTAGCTTGAGCGAACGATATGGCATTTTCTGTATCTATTAAAATTTCGGCAGTGATATCGAAAGAAATAATAAAATCACGAAATGCTTAAATTTCGAATGAAAAATAATCAATAATATTCAATTTATTTTTCGAATCTCGTAACTATCGGTCTATTTGTTTCATTTCATTGTCCAATAGTAAATGGTTATACTGTAATTTATCCATATATATTTACATCTATGTATATTAATTATATGTAACGATGTTTACGTTAAATTCATTTGATTTTTTGCAACGCCAAGAAGGTTTCACTGATTTTGTTACAATTTTACTATTACTGAATATTAAAAAAATAAAAATTAACACTCTTGACTTAAGTTTCACTGAATATATCAAAAACTTTACATGAATTTCGGGTAGTTAACCCATATCAAGAGTATACAATATTACTGAATTTCAAAATGTATAGCTTTCACTCATATATCCTACTCAAAGCTGTTATTGAAAGCTGTACATTTTGAAATTCGGTGATATTGTCTACATATTCAAAAGTTAGGCGTCTACTTGATGTAAATCTATTATAAAAACTTAAAATTAAATCCTATTATATAAACTGTTGATATTGTTGAATATAAACTTTAATTCAAACACTTGAACTTATGATTTACACACTTTTCTACATAGCATGACAAGTTTCGTCGTTACAAACGACTTCTTCAGATGCTAACAGAATACAATTATTAAAATATTAGATTATTATATTAGTATTACTCTGTTAGCATCTGAAGTATTTTCCTATGTTCATTTTCGATTTGTTTATCAATAAAGAAGGGTTTATAACCATTGTTACTAGCAATTGTTTTTATTATACCAACTTCTTTTCTGAAATTATCAGCAGACAACGGAAGCGAAAGTAATCTATCAACTAATGAATGAAAAGCAATCATTTTCATTTCTTGCGACTGACAACTTGACTTTTTTATTAATGTCTGAATAAGTTGGTTTTCTGCAAATATCAGAAACTAGGGAATGAAGGGAACGACTTATATGTAAATCCAAATGGCTAATAGCTTGATTGATTTCTGATTCCAGAGTGAAATTAGTTGAAGGATAGATTGAATTCGAAAATTTCAAAAAGCAAGTTAATTGCCTATCTATATACTTATGTATATTAGAGCAGTTTTTTGAGATTTGCGTCGAATATCATTAAAAACGTTCATTAATAAACAGATATATCAATTGCGGAGGAAACTTCACCTCTCTTCCTTTTCTAATACAAACTTGGTGACTAACCATGAACTTCGAGTTTATATACTAATATAAAAAAATTGCCTCCGCAATGAAATATTTTCGTTTTGATAAGATACCTCTGTATTCGAATATGGAACAATTAAAAGGCTTTTCACATTTATACGATTTATACGATATACGAACCACCTCATGATCAAGCACTTCATACCCTGGAAACACCTTTCAAATGGTTTTAAAAACAAACATAGAGTGATACTGTGAGCTTACTACAGCTGAAACGAATTCGTGATATAACAGCAATGAAGCAAATAGTGGCTTACGTCAAACGACAATTACCAAATATTTTAAACCAAATTAAATTTATTATTTTATTTCATGATTACCAAATGCAAATTACGAAATATTATCGCAAACAAATTATACGTACATCATGTACCATTTCTTGTACCAACTCCTAACTGTGTATTTAAGTTGATATGTATTTTTTGTTTTCAAAAAACACGTAACAATACAAATATATGTACATACGACATATGCAAAAACCGATCGATTGTCCGGATGAGGGACAAACGCCAACAATTAGTACGGTTAATCGAGTTTCCACTCTTAACCTATTTCTTATTTTCGTTACGTAATCAATTGAAACTTTACATTGCAACATCGGAAAAATTTTCGAGAATTCCAAGAATATATAAATACTCCTTCTGAAATTAGGGTTAAGTAAGAGGAATTTGTTAACCTGCAGCTGTTCATTAAGTGCAGAATCTGTTTTCTCGTCCTATTATACGAGGCCTTCCAGGAAGTTAAGTTTCAGGCCCTTGTTTTATATGTAGGATCTCGTAATTTTTGATATTATTATGTTTTTTAATAACATTGTAGTTTGCGAATTGAGATTGTGTTTTTTTGTTCTGGTAGCTTTTCAGGTTTTCTCTTATTCTTTTTTCATATGTTCTACCTGACTCTTCAATATTTGCAATGGTATATTGCAAATGCTTACTTACTACCGCTGTTTGAAAGTTATAGAAGTTTATCAATTTGTCGTACCTGTAGCTTTTTACCATACTTGAACCAAAATATGAATTCATGGAAGAATTTGCAATTTCTTATAGTTCTTTTCATTATGAACATAAATATTTCCTAAACTAATAAGGGGCTTAGGGAATGTCCAATTGCCAATACTTCTACCTGTCTCTAATGAAGGTGTTTAACTAAAAATTATTTCTGGTCGATGCAAATGTTTGAAATATTTTCTTTCAGAAATTCACATTATTTCTTTTTAAATATGTCTAATATTTACTAATATGAATGAACTGTGAATCTTAAAACTAGCTATCCTTTTGTCCGCCCGCCGGGGCGTGATCTGGTGCGATTTGGCATGGGAAAATTCTTACACATTGCAGACAGATTTCTGTAGCGTTCGAATGAAATGTCCACGAAGCCTCACATACTCGCCCATGTTATCATGAGTAGTTATCTAGAACGCTAGGGAGAATTTGTTTTTCTTTCCTCACGTGAATTTTCACCAATTCTTGTTTCCCTCATACGGATCTAGGACCTTTGAAAGTCATCGATTCTTGATTGATTGATTAAATATCAACTGATGATTCATAATAATGATGAATACCGACCGATGATTCTTAATAAGGATGAAACCATCGTATTCTATTATCATTCAACAAAATCTCTGATTTTTTCGAAGGACACGTAATATTCACTCACGAATGTGATTACTAATGTTAGTACAGTAAGTTTCATCATAATAATCATTGCAAAAACTCTAATTGTAAGTAGTTTTACTTCTACCTGTCTGTAAGAAGGCTTTTGATTAGAAATTATTTCTGGTCGATGCAAATATTCAAAATTTGTTCTTCAAAGACAGAATTCACATTATTTCTCTGTAAATAAGTCTCTATTAGTTCTATCATTTCTAACGTGAAAATTGGTGATTTATTGGTATATAAATTGCTGTTAATGGAGAATTTCAAGATAAAATTTTTTGCCATTTCTACTTGATGAAGATAGTGTATACGGAAACAATATTCTAGTGGAAAATATATTAAATATTTTCGAAGTACCCAAAAATGTTTTCTCGTATCTCCTTTCCCAATTGATTGAAACTTTCTAAATAAGTATCTTTCCCTATATTAGAATACAAGTGACAGAAGTAAATTAATCAATAATATTAAATTGATAAATTTGAAATAACAATACACTTCTTAGCTTCTGAATTTCGATTTCCTGATTGCACAACATTATTATCGAATCAATTCTATTGGTGTATAAATAATTATTACCTGAATAGTGTTCCAAAAGTCTGGATATTCCGTATATTCTCAATCGAAAAAGACTGGTATGAAAATATGAAAAATTTCATTACGTCTTCAAACTAAGTGTATAGTTGAATATAGTCAATAACGTCATGAAACATTGAAATCAAATTTAACTTTCAATAATATGAATCCTTTTATAAACTTTTTTTCGACAAATCCGCAAACAATCAGAAATTCAGCTTTCGAACCAATAACGTAGCATGAAGCATTTGGATTTCATATTTGATTATTTTATTATTATTTGATAAATTCGCAAACTCTTCTTGCTTGTTCATCCCACCCCTCATTTCTGAGACTTGTCAACTATGAATTTTTGGTTTTCTATGGTTCATTGCTTAAACAGGTATAAAGCAAAATCTTCTTTTCGTTGATATATCATTTCAGTTGTGACCTGAGAGAGTGAACTGTGCAGTGCCTATTTTTCTATTTGCGATTCATTATGAATACTCATACTTGTTCTTCGAAAAGTGCTGACTTTTGTTCAATGGATGTCATCCGAACTGCAGCGAAAGTACCGAAAGAGAATATTTCGAGATCATCTCATATTTTACCCATGAGTAGAGTTTCTAGTTTTTTTGAGCGTTAGTCTTATTGCTAAATCTGATATATATATATATATATATATATATATATATATATATATATTACTTTTTTTAGCGGTCTTATTGAATATATATATATAAACTAAAATTTAAGGGTATTTGCTTAGACCTTATGAAATGAAAGTACAAACTCTTTTTTATGAAGCCAAGCTTTCGAATTAATTCAATTTCTCTTCAGGGCAATCTAAAAATAAAAGTATCTCACAGTTACAACCTAAATTACACAATGTTAATCTACCTACATAAATCGATTTGTTCAACAAAAAAACAACAAAAAAAGAAGAAGAGTGAAATAAATGTAGGGTTAAACTGTCAACATGAAATTATCTTGAAATTGTGTGATAATTGAATACTTTTTGTGGAATTTATCCAAAGTAACGATCATTTGTTGGCTGTAGGAGTTACATCAAAATAGTTTGTTATAAGATATTACTATGTGTTGAGATAGGAGAATTCAATGTTCAGTGTAGATTTGGCCACTTATTTCAACTCGATTTATGTAGGTAGATTTACATTGTGTAATTTAGGTTTTAACTGTGAGATACTTTTATTTTTAGATTGCCCTGAAGAGGAATTGAATTAATTCGAAAGCTTGGCTTAATAAAAAAGAATTTGTACCTTCATTTCATAAGGTCTAAACAAATTCCCTTAAATTGTATATATATATATATATATATATATATATATATATATATATATATATATATATATATATATATATATATATATATATATATATATATATATATATATATATATATATATTCATATTCATTGCTATCTTGAACCATTTTATTTATATTTTCAGAAGGAAATTATTGTGTTTTCTGGTTCTCAAAAATATTTATTAAACATCTATATCACATAACGTTTCGGTCCTTTTCTTGGGCCTTTTTCAAATGAAGTTTCATCAATATATTGTCATCAACACACAAACAAAAACAATACTTATTATTATATTATGAACCAATATTCAAATGAAGAAAAGTTTTCAAAACTTGTTATATTTCTATATATATATATATATATATATATATATATATATATATATATATATATATATATATATATATATATATATATATATATATATATATATATTTATCTTAATTTACACAAGATGCGCTGTCGTTCACGTTCAGACATTCACGCGTGCACGACGTTCATTATCAGATATCTTGGTTGGAAAATATTGCCTCTTAATTAGTTTGCTTACCGTCGAAACTAAATTACTTACCTTCAGATATTATGAAAGATTTCTTCTGTGAAAATTAGGGAGAAAGAAATTTTCCATCGAATTTCTATTGAGAATTCTACCAATAATGGTTTGAATCAAATTGTTTTCTGAAAAAATAGTGAAAGTTTTATCGACTCTGACAAAAAAAACGCCAACCAGAATGGTAAAAATAAAATGATGATGAAAAAAATTCGTTACAGTTTTGGTTAATGTTCCAATGAAACTCGAGTAACTTAAGTGCTTTAATTTGTATATCATATGGAATTTCATATACCATCCTCATTCTGATTTCAAAGAAATTTTCTGTTCGGAAAATCAGCAGAAATCATTAACCCGAAAAATGAGGTTTTTTAACTTGTTGGAACAATTTGTCCTTAAATATTAGATTATATTATTTCATTTCTATTGTAATATGAATTTGCACCACCGAAACATTTCGGTTTGCATCCTATGCAACATTTGTATTCATAGGTGTCAGAAACATTTCACTTGTTTCGGAGTACCTGCCGAAAAACCATGAAGAAATTATTTTCCACAATCATGATTTGTTTTGGATATAAGCAATTATTCCTGAAGAAAACGTGTAGTTGATTATATTTGTGAGAACTTTTTCGCTTATCTATGGTATGGGTAAAATCGTACAAAAATAACAAAATTTTCAAAAGGAAACAACACTATCAAAAAACGTATCTCGATATGTGCATAATCCGTATGAATATAAAAATTAATTGAAGAATGTATTTATTATTTGAGAGAACCTAAATAATAGAACAAGCTTTATAAAGAAAACACTAAAAATATATGAAATACTAAGTAATGAATATATTTTTACAGAGAATAATTAGAATGAATGTATGTATTCCTGAGATCAAAAGGAGCCAAAATAGACTAATATTTGAAAAGAATTGATGACTCCAATTGTTAAAAATTCCAAATATATCCAATGAAGAAAATAAATATATCAAATATATTCTTGAGACTGAGATGAATCAAAATGAAACATCAAATTCATAAAACATCACTAAAAATATATTCGATAAATTCGAATATAAGGAATATTTTCAATCATTATATTTCTGAGACTAAGAGATCCAAAATAAATAGCAAATTAAAACGAAACATTTGTCAAAATGATAAATTACAGACTCTCTGTATTACGTCACGAACAATTATTGTTGAAGTTAGAAGTTAATAAAACATCCGGCCGATACAGTTCACATTTTCCTAGAATTGAACATGTTACCGAATGCCGCGTCGAAAAATGAATAAAACGGTCGTCATAAAGTCGGTAAACTGAAAGGAACTATACAGCAAACTATATGGCTTTTTAAAACGCCGCACGGCCGTCTACGTATTTCCTGTGAACTAAAACTATACGAAAAATACATCAGATCAACAATATGACGACCACAAAAAAATTGAGTTTTCAACTTCAGACGACATTTCATAACATAAGCATACGTTTTAGAGTGCATGTAATTACGACGACCGTATATGGTCGTCGTAATTCCATGATCCATGGTAAATTCATTACACCGAAGAGGTTGAATTTATAGACGGAAAACAGCACGAAGATTAATTGAATGTTGTAGTAGAAAGGAAAACGTAAAGCAGATTTGTATTCGTGTTTCCTTAATTTTAAGTGGCTAAAAGAAGCCGCTATGGTTAAAACTGGCAAATGATACTCAAAACCTTTCATGCAAAAATCTTGTATAGAATAGTGACACAGAATAAAACATGCTATAAGTGCAATTTCAAAAATTGAATCCGTTTCCCTAGACCACTTGACATATTTACAGGATGATGTATCATACTTCAGAACTCAGACTGTCTTGGATGTTTCATACTATGAAGAAAACATCCTTCTTTTGAATAATCAGATATTGTTATTTCATTTATGACCTGTTGATATACATACTAAATTGTATTTCTCAAATAACTCAAAACAATGGTGTCGATTAGAAGTTACTTGAAATTAAAAATGCATATTTTGTGTACATAGAAAACATAGAAAGTCATTCTGTAATAACCCTCAATTCCATTTGTTGCAGTTACAGGAAAGAGTTTCAAAACGGGATGATAAAATATGCTTGAAACCTGGCACAGTATTGAATATGCGATACTGTGTCAGGAAATTGTTAGGCAGTGGTTCGTTTGGCAAGGTTGTGGAGGCTCATGACCTGCAGGACAAAGAGCAAGTAGCTATAAAGGTTATGAAAACGAATAACCAACATACAAAACAATCTCTGAAAGAAATCGAATTACTAAAATTCATAAACAAAGAGAAGGGAAGTCGGTTCATAGGTAAGTAGACATGATAGAACTTTTGACATTTCATATTAATGAAAGATATTTAAAAAAGTGTTTTATAAGGATCATTGTTTAGATAGTCGGCTGGATAATTTTCAAACAATACTTGATATCATATTTTTCTTTTCGAATCATTCTAATGAATGGTAGTTGTTCTTCCAAAAGTACTATGTGCTTGTAAGAAACTTAGGCCATTTTGTCATAATACCGTTCGGATACTGATCCTTCTTGAAGTTCAATTGAAATGCACTACAGAGAGAGCTTTTTGGTGAATTGTTGAGTATGTGTTCAATTACTTTTCTTAAAAATTCCTCTCCTCTTCAGATTTTTCAAATCGACTTGTGGAGGACAACGTGAACTTTTTCCTGAGGTGCTTTCGTAGATTTCATACATGACCATCATTCTTAATCTTGAGTATAAGTTCAGAGCTGGTTATTTATATTCGGTTCACCTAAACCCATATCGTATTTTCGGAAATTGTTTGTACTGTAATGTGATATTTTATTGATCAATAAATCATTCACGACTTTTCTCTTTAATATTTCAGTGAAACTTCATAGTCACTTCTGTATTGGCGATAAAATTTGCTCAGTATTTGAGCTTTTATCAAACCGCTATACGCTTACCTGATGGACGAATATCCAGCAGGATTCCCCCTGAATGCAACGAGGAATTATTCGAAGCAAATTTGCAATGCCCTTCAGCATTTATCAGACTTGCAAATCATTCACGGGGATTTGAAATTGGATAACGTATTGCTGGTTCATCCTGAGGCTCCCACTATAAAACTGGCTGATTTCGGAAGTGCATTCCGATCAGGAGAAAAAGTGAGTGAAATATATTTTTCTAATGTTTTCCATTATTTCGTATATCTGTTCATACTGTCGTTCTTCAAATTATTCAAGTAACTACAGACACCATCTGGTTGTGGTCAACACCAATTTTTTTCAGTGAAATTTTAAGAATGTATCAAACATCCCTCAACATCCAGTAATATCAATCATGATCTGATTTTTTACATTATTTTCTGTTATAAAATAATAAATTTAAATTCATGATACCGTCTATAACTCTGACTCATTATTTTCCAGGTTGATCCCTACGTTCGTGCCCGGCCCTACCGATCTCCAGAGCTCGTTCTGCATTCCAGGATTGGCGTACCAACCGATATGTGGTCTCTGGGATGCATATTGGTGGAAATGTTTACTGCGGACACTTTGTTCGCAGTAAGCGATTCTACTGCACAAATTAATAAATTTGTGGAAGTATTGGGAATGCCACCTAGTAGTATTCTGGATAGTTCAACTCGGAGTACGAAGTTTTTCGAAAAAACGCCAGGATCTGACAGGTTCGTAAGAATAACCATAAATTTATTTTTCATTATGCCGAATTTCTACTTAAAATTTCATATAAATTCATCTTGAAGAGTAATTTATTACGAAATATTGTTCGAATTCCAATTGATTCCTGAGACTCTGAACAAATTTTTTCCTCCAATTCTGATCAAATCATTAGCTTGCATTGCTTCCAAAGCTTGTTTATTTTTCATTTCCAATTGAATGAAAGAAATATATTCAACTTAAAATTATTCTTTGCTTTTTATTTATACATTGTTTCTCAAACTTCTCAATTGGTTGCTTTTGAATATTATAAGCTATATAAGATAGAATATTATTTTTTATCGAAATGTTTGCTCAGGTATGTCCTCAAGAAGCCTCGCAATGGCGAGACTTACAAAGCAGCCGGAATGCGAAAAATGCAAGATATACTCGATATAGATTTGGAGGGGTCAATGTATGAGGAAGGAGAAGACGATGATAATTTTTTGTATGAATATGTGGATTTCATCGATCTTATTCTTCTTATGCTAAAATACGACCCTTCGGAGAGAATTACACCATGCGAGGCCTTGAATCATAAATTCTTCAACAGCCAAGAAGAGTGAGAGAAAAAGTTCAGGTAAATATGACCTCAAAGTTTCAGGTGTCCCTGAATTCCCAGAATGTTTATATACTCCTTCTGAACTTAGGGTTTAGTAAGTGGCATTGGTTGACCTGCAGCTGCTCAATAGGTGCAAAACCTTTTTTCTCGTCCTATTATACGAGGCCTTCCAGGAAGTTAAGTTTCAGGCCCTTGTTTTATATGTGTAGTAGGATCTCGTAATTTTGATTATATTATGATTTTTATTAACACTGTAGTTTGCGAATGTAGATTATGTTCTTTTGTTCTGGTACCTTTTCAGGTGTTCTATTATTCTTTTTTCATATGTTCTACCTGACTCTTCAATATTTGTAATGGTATATTGCAAATTCTCACTTACTACCCCCGTGTGAAAGTTATAGAAGTTTATCAGTTTGTCGTACCTGAACGTTATAACATACTTGAACCAAAATATGAATTTATGGAAAAATTAGTGATTTCTTATAATTTTTTTCATTTTGAACATAAATATTTCCTAAGCTAATAAGAGGCTTAGGGAATTTCCAAATGCCAATACTTCTACCTGTCTGTAATAAAGGTTTTTAATTAAAAAATTTTTCTGGTCGATGCAAATTTTTCTTCAAAGGCAGGATTCACATTATTTCTTCGTAAATATGTCTAATATTTACTAGTATGAATGAATTGTGAATCTCAAAACTAGCTATCCTTTTGTCCGCCAGCCGGGGCGTGATCTGGTGTGATTTGGCATGGGACCATTCTTACACATTGCAGACAGATTTCTGTAGCTTTCGAATGAAAAGTCTACAAAGCGTCACCTACTTGCACATGTTATCATGAGTAGTAATCTAGAACGCTAGGGAGACTTTGTTCGTCTTTCCTCAAGTGAATTTTCACCAATTCTTGTTTCCCTCATACGGATCTAGGACATTTGAAAGTCATCGATTCTTGATTAATTGATTAAATATCGACTGATGATTCAAAATAATGATAAATACCGACCGATGATTCATAATCATCCTTCTCGTGAATAATTGGATGTCGTTATTTCAATTATGACCTGTTGATATACATACTAAATTGTATTTCTCAAATAACTCAAAAAAATCACAGGGTGCTGTCTACACAAATGTTGTCAACGAGCACGAATCCATCAATTTCGAGAGTGAATAGTGGGAGCGTTCCGAAAAATTCATCGATCATGTTGAATGATATTAGGATACATTTCTTTCATAATTCTTATGAATCATCAGTTCATATTTTATCTATCAATCAAGAAGCGATGACTTTCAAAACGCCAACAGGTCGTATACCAAATTGAGAGGAATTTTTCCTTATGAAATATTCACGTGAGCTCGCTCTATCATTGAAAATAATTCAAAAGAAGACAGACAGTTGTTACTTTATTGAACATAGCGTGAACACCATATATAACGGTATAATGAAAGAATAACTATATATTTATTTTTCATTTCGTTGAAATTCAACTTCGAAATTTCATATGAACTCATCTTGAAGAGAATGTTTTTACGAAATATTGTATGAGTTCGAATTTCATTTGGCTCCAGATATCATGAACAATTATTTTTTTCGATTATTCTTCATTAAATCATCAGCTTGCATTCCTTCCAAAGCTTATTTTTCATTTCAGATTTAACTGAAGTAAATATATTCGACTCGAAATTGTTCGTTCATTCTGATTTATATATTTCTTTTTGAGTGGTTTCTTTCAAAATGCTACCCAGTAGTTCAGTTCATATCATAGTAAGGTGTTTTCCGAAAGAACGCCAGGATCTGACAGGTCCGTAAACATAACCAATAATATACTTTCCAATGAATTGAAATTCAACTTCGAAATTTTATATATTACTGCAGAAATTTATTCCGTAGTTTGTATAAGTTCAAATTCCGCCTGGTTCCAGATATTATGAACACTTATTTTCTTGAATTTTGGTCAAATCATCAGTTTGCATTTCTTCAAAAACGTGTTCTTTCGTCATTTCGATCAACTGATGCAAATAAATTCAACTTGAAATTGTTCATTCATTCTGACTCAAACTTTTTTATTTCTTTTCGAGTGGTTACTTTTGAAAAATTATCAGATATATGAGATAATTTATGTTTTTTGATCGAAATGTTTGTTAAGGTATGCCCTCAAGAAGTCTCAGAAGAAAGATACAAAGCAGCAGGAATGCGAAAAATCAAGATGTGCTTGATTTAGATTATGAGGGTCCAATGTATGAAAAAGGAGAGGACGATGATAATTTTCTTTTGGAATATGTAGATTTCATCGATTTCATTGTCCTTATGCTCAAATACGACCCTTCTGAAAGAATAACACCATCTGAGGCACTAAATCACAAGTTCTTCAAAAGCAAAGCAAAATATGAAGAAGAGTTCAGGTAAATATGACCAAAAAGTTTGTAATTCATTTTCTGATACAAACTCAAAAACTTGTCATTCCTCTCATTCGACTGCTATTTTCAGATGAGTAGAGACACAAAAAAATCCTTTTTTTTGAACTTTCAAGTAGAAAGCAGCGTGGAAGTTTATATTACCCACGTTATATTTTCCATTGTTGGTACTCGGTTCCAATTTTTCTTGAAGCCTACTGGATACTGCTACTGGTCAAGTAGAGAGACCTGCATGCCGTCGAAATTCTTGGCATGAATATGGAAGTCTTTAGATTAGCAGATGCCAAATATAAAATTGTACTGTAAATATATATTTCTCCTTTTTTATATGTTGAATTTTGTATTATTTCCCAACTGATTATGTGAATCGAATATATCCTCAAACCTTTCTGAATGGTATTATCATTTATTTTATGATGATTTTTGTAGTATTAAAATTTGTACTAGTTATCATTCATATAGCAGTCCACGACTAAAGTATCAAAAACCTGTTAAGTATATATGAATATATATATATATATATATATATATATATATATATATATATATATATATATATATATATATATATATATTGAGCAATTTAAGTAAAATAGTTTTTGAAAATTTAACTAGGTGGCAACACTACATATGATTATTAATTGTAACTAAGTGTTCTTGCTGTCATTCATCTTATTACCAAATAAAAGTTATATTTGTGCTAATTACTATCGTTTATTTGATAAACGACCCATAATCCTTTAGGTTATGGGCCCAGTAGATTCTGCAATTGAAAGTTTTAAGAAAAATAGCAAAGAAAAAGTTACAATCGTATTGTGAAGAAATTGACAGAATAACCTCAAAATGGATTCAATGCGGTCAATAAACTTAGAAAAATTTGATGGAAATAACTTTAGGCAATGGAAATTCCAGATAAAGTGTGCCCTAAAAGCAAAAGGGATTGATATTTCAGTGCCTAAACCGGCTGGAAATAATGTTGAATGGACAAAGAATGATGGCATGGCCATGTTTATTATAACATCTTCGATGGACTTCAAACAAATAACTTTAATAGAAAATTGTGAAACTGCTAAGGAAATAATGACAAAACTTGAATCAATATACGAACAGAAGAGTGAATTATGTAAAATGTTGATCCATGAAAAGTTTTACCAGTATAAAATGTCTACAAATGACAGTGTAGCTCAACACATTTCTAAAGTGGAATCATTGGCCAAGCAGTTAAAAGAAAGTGGCGAAAGTATTAGTGAAATGGCTGTGATAACAAAAATACTTGGAACACTGCCTCATAAGTATAGATCACTCCGTCAAGCGTGGATGTCTTTGGATCCAGAGCAACAGACTCTTGTCAATCTCACTGCTCGTTTGTTAGATGAAGAAGCTAGTTTACAGTGTGAAGAAGAACAAGAAACCGCTCTTCTTGTGGCTAAGAAAGGATGGAAAAATAGCCCAAAACAAAGCGAGCTGAATAGAAATGCTAGTAATTCAAATCAAAATAAAAACAGTAAACACAGATTTGAATGTTATAATTGTGGGAAACGAGGACATTTTTCTCGAGAATGTCGTGCTCCAAAGAAATCCAAGTCTAGAAAACCTCAACAGGAAGGTGCAGACTTGTTAGCGTTTAATGTAGAAACCAAATTCCATGAAGCTGAAGACAATGTGTGGATTTTAGACAGTGGTGCCTCTGCACATATGACCTATAGAAAGCAGTTCTTTCTAGAACTATTGGAATGTAACCAGCAATCATTGACATTAGGAAACAAACAGTCAGTGGAAGTGGCTGGCATTGGCAAGGTGTTAATAAAGAGATGTGTCAATGGACAGTGGGAGAACAGTGAACTACGTGATGTATTGTATGTTCCGAATTTGCGACGAAATCTGTTCTTAGAAGGTGTGATAATGCGTAAATCCTATATCATTATCAAGAAAGACTCTGGTGCATTCATTTACAAAGGCAATGACTTGGTAATGTGTGCAACAATAACAGAAAATAATTTATATGAATTGAAAATTAAAGCTGTGGTCTCAGATACCTGTAACTTAGTTCAAAGTGATCAAAATAACATTAAAATGTGGCATGAAAGACTGGGACATGTTAACCTAAAACAAATCAAGAGTATGAGTGCTGATAATGTGGTAGAAGGCTTGAAACTGAATAACAGTGATAAAACTGATTTTGTTTGTGAAGCATGTGCATATGGAAAGCAGTGCAGATTTCCATTTCACAAATCTATACGAGGAGAACTACAGCCAGGTGACCTTGTATATAGTGATGTCTGTGGACCTATGAGTCATACATCTATCCAAGGTATGAGATACTTTATATTATTTAAGGATGCTGCTACAAGTTACAGGCATGTATATTTTGTCAAACATAAGAGTGATGTGATGGACATATTCATGAAATACAATGCTATGATCAAAAATAAGTACATGCATAGTGTCAGAATATTGCATACTGATAATGGAAGAGAGTATGTGAATAAAACCTTCAATGACTATCTCAGCAAAGAAGGTATAATTCATGAGTGTACTGCGCCTTATACACCAGAACAAAATGGGCGTGCTGAAAGAGAGAATCGTACCATTGTGGAGAGTGCACGTTCAATGTTGTACGCGAGGGATGTGCCACTAGAATTATGGGCTGAGGCTGTGAATTGTGCAGTATATTTATTAAACCGGACTTCCTCCAGCCAAACTCCTAAGAAAACACCATTTGAATTATGGAACGGCATCAAACCTCATATAGGCCATGTGAAGGTGTTTGGAAGTTTTGGATATGTCCATATTCCTAATCAGCTAAGAACTAAACTTGACAAAAAGAGTGAGAAAATGATACTAATTGGGTATGATAATAACAATTACAGGATGTTCAATCCAGAAACCAAAAAGGTTAAAATATCAAGAAATGTAATTTTTGAAGAACATAATGTTCCAGAGATAAGGAAGAATATTACACAAATATATATTGACGATGAAGTGAAGACATTAGGACAACAAAATCAAATGCAAGAAACAAATGTAGAGGATACTCTTGTGGAAACTTCATCATCAGAGAATGAAGATAGCATGTTGAGTTGTAATAGTAATGACCCTACATTTGAACCTTCTCAAGAATTAGATGATGATTTAATTCAAAGCAACATAAATTTGAGACCAAGGATTAATAGACGTTTTGAAGCAAACCTAATTGAACTGTCACTGCCACAAACGTATGCTGAAGCGATGAAAAGTCCACAAAGAAACGACTGGTTGAAAGCTATTGATGAAGAATTGCTTGCACATGAAGAGAATAATACTTGGACTCCAGTAGAGAGGTCTGGTCAACGTACGCTTACTACAAAGTGGGTTTTTGCTATAAAAAAGGATGAAAATGATCAGGTAAAACGGTTTAAAGCTCGTTTATGTGCACGCGGATTTAATCAAATAAAAGATATTGATTATCAAGAAATATTCTCTCCAACAACGAGATATGACTCTATAAGAATTATCCTTTCTATTGCAGCTAAATATAATTCAGAAATTCAACAGTTTGATGTAAAGACTGCTTTTTGAACGGGTATTTGGAAGAGAATATTTTTATAGAAGTACCAGAAGGAATTTCATTTAAAAATGATTGTATCCTAAAACTTAATAAATCACTGTATGGACTTAAACAGGCGTCTCGTTGTTGGAATAGAAGATTCACTGAGTTTTTAATAAAATATGGTTTTGTGCAATCTCAGGCTGACAGTTGTGTTTATGTAGGTATTTTTAATGGGGTGAAAGTATTCATAATAATTTATGTTGATGATGCACTTGTAGTCTCTTCCAGTTCCTCAATGATTAAAAGAGTTATAGAATATTTGAAACAAACATTTAAAATAAAAGAATTAAAATTGAAATATTTTGTGGGAATGGAAATAGAGAGAGTAAATAATTGTATCTGTATTTATCAAAGAGATTACATTGAAAAATTAATAGAGAAGTTTTGTATGAGTGATTCAAATCCTGCCAGTACCCCTGCAGATGTAAATGTTGTTATTTCAAAGAAAATGGATGAACATATTATTAATTTTCCATACAGAGAAGCTATAGGGTCCTTGTTATTTTTGAGCTCTGTTTCAAGGCCTGACATTTCTTTTGCTGTAAATGTTTTGAGTAGATATGTAAACAATCCAAGTCAACAACATGTAAATGCCATTAAACGTGTTATTAGATACCTAATAAATAATAAAGATTTATGTATATGTTATGGAGAAAGTAGTGATCTCACTGGCTATTCGGATTCAGATTTTACAGGTGATGTAGATACGCGTAAGTCTACTACAGGTTATATTTTTAATATGAATGGGGGACCTATAACATGGTGTAGCCAGAAACAGAAGACTACTGCTCTCTCCACAACTGAAGCAGAATTTGTAGCTGCTTGTGAAGCTGCAAAAGAGATATTATGGTTACAGCAATTATTATTAGATTTAGGTGAAAATATTACATCTGTTCCATTGTATGTTGATAATCAGAGTGCAATTAAGTTATTTAGCAATCCTGTTTATCATAAGAAAACCAAACACATAGATGTGAAATTTAATTTTGTAAGGGAAAAGGTTGAGTTGGGTGTAATTAAACTAAATTATATTCCTAGTAACAGTCAATTAGCAGATATGTTAACTAAAGCGTTACCAACTCAGGCTTTTATCTATTTAAGAGATCACATTTTGTTTTTTCTTTTCACAACTCTAATTTCAGTAGGAGTTTATTTTTTTTAATATTTGTACCTAGTTTAAATTTTAGTGGGAGTATTGAGCAATTTAAGTAAAATAGTTTTTGAAAATTTAACTAGGTGGCAACACTACATATGATTATTAATTGTAACTAAGTGTTCTTGCTGTCATTCATCTTATTACCAAATAAAAGTTATATTTGTGCTAATTACTATCGTTTATTTGATAAACGACCCATAATCCTATTATATATATATATATATATATATATATATATATATATATATATATATATATATATATATATATATATATATATATATATATATATATATATATATATATATATATATATATATATATATATATATATATATATATATATATATATATATATTTGGATGCTGAAAATCCTTCATGACGTAATCAATCCTACTGACTTTCTGTATAAAGTAGTTTACTTTACGCACGGTACTTTTTGGTCCATGCCTAACGTTTCTTCATCATTTTCTGGGTAGGTAGTTGCTTTCTTCTTGATCTTCTTGCCTTACGGCCAACATCTAGCAGTCGTTTTCGCACAGTTGTGGTGCTCACCTCCGCACCATTAAATCCCTTCGAATATCAGTGCTTGTCTTTCTCGGATTAATTTTGCTATTTCTTATCAACAATTTGTCTGTTCTTGGAGTAGTTCTGCGTTTGCTGCAACAGTTTCCTTTTCTTTTTGAAAACGATGAGCCACTTTCTTCAAATGTTTTTTAAATTCTCGAAATGCTGGACTTCCCACACCAACAGCTTCAGCTATATATCTTACAGTCATTGATGTGTGTTTGTCCAAATTAAATCTAACAGCATAGTATATGATTCATCAACTGGTGAACATTTAAAAGCTTAAATGTTTGTAAAACAATATATTAGTGTGTTACACATTTTCATAATTGATATTCACTTCTCCCCAATATTATAATCAAATGTTTATATTGATAATTTATGAGATAACTTGATATGTACGTATGTAGGTATTAAACATTGCAGAATATAAATAGACATTCTTCGCAATCACCACATTCTACGCTTTTTGTGAGAAAATGTATTATCTTTGTTAAGGCAAGAAAATTGACGAGATAGATTTTTAAATTAGAATACTATTGTTTCACTTATATAATTGTAATACGGGAACCTTTAATAAAGATTATTATTATTATTATTTTTCTGATTGGTGTTCTTGGGCCTATAAAAATTATATTTCCATATATATATATATATATATATATATATATATATATATATATATATATATATATATATATATATATATATATATATATATATATATATATATATATATATATATATATATATATATATATATATATATATATATATATATATATATATATATATATATATATATATATATATATATATATATATAAAAATTAAATGTTTGGATATCAGGATAGCGGTTTGTGTGAAATACTTTATTTTCCTATACACTCAATATTTCGTCACTATTTCGTGACTTCTTCAGGAGTATACTAAAAACAAATGAAGGTACATGAGTCATCACAATTTGTAAAAATAAAATCATTAAAACTTACAGATCTAAAAGTTTAAATATCAAAAAACACATACACGGTTCATACTTTGTCGGCAGGCCAGAGAGCAGTGACTGACACGAGCAATATATCATTAGCGGTGGTCCGGTTTTTTAATTCTTTATATTTAATAGATTGCAGTATATGTTACTTAATTGACCAGTGTCAGATTTATAGTTAACGCAGTTCTCATCTTTTCTTATGTGACACATTTCAAGGAAAAGCCTGGTCTTGTAATTGTAGTGTTGGTCAAGAATTTTCACGTTAGAGAAATCAAACATATGTCCTGTATTTTTCAGATGTTGAACAACAGCACATGAGTTCTTCATGAGACGGCAGTCGCTTTTGTGTTGGGTTAATCGTTGTTTTAGCCATTGGTTGGTTTGGCCTATATACGTGCCTTCACATCCCAAGCATGACAACCTGTATACGACGTTATTGTTGAGTCTTGTTTTGTTGTGTTGACTTTGTCAACACAATCCGAGAATTCAGATTACCTCCAAATTATGTACTGGTCTCTTTGGATGTGATTTCTCTCTTCACCAATATACCACTGGATCAAGTTGTGAACATTTTGAAATCAAAATGGAATAATATAAAAGATCACACAACACTCTCAAAAGACAGTTTTTTCAAGCTGATTGACTTCATATTCAACAATACTTTCTTTGTTTTCAACAACCAGCATTATAACCAAATATTTGGTACACCGATGGGTTCACCTATCAGCAATATTCTTGCCAAAATTGTTCTTGATCATCTCCTGAAAGAGGTCACCCTTAAACTGCCATATGAATTACCGTTCATTTTTAAATACGTAGATGACATCATCTGTGCTATTCCAGCTGGTAGAGAACAGACCACTTTGGAGATCTTTAATTCGTTTGATATCAACCTTCAGTTTACTATTGAACTGGAAACAGAACAAAGCGTAACTTTCTTGGATACGAGAGTGATTAGACTGGATGATGGTAGTATAATTCTGGATTGGTACCAAAAACCCACAGCATCAGGACGATTTCTCAATTATTGGTCGAACCATCCAAAAAGGCAGAAATATAACACCGTGATGGCGATGAAAAATAGGTTAACACATATATGTGATGAGAGGTTTCTTCAAAATAATTTAAAACAGCTATTTAACACGTTTATCAACAATGGATATCCAAAGCATATCTTAAAAAAACTGATTTACAACACAAATTTTTTGATGGTTCCACTGAGGTAGTTGATGGACGAATCACAAATTACAAGAAGATACCTCACATAGACCACTTGACACATCGCATTACCACCCTATTCAGAGACATACCTGAGATCAGAATGGCACCATATAGCACAGTAACTATAAAAACAATCTTCTCAAAACTGAAGGACCGGACACCAACTCTACTCAACAATAACGTCGTATACAGGTTGTCATGCTTGGGATGTGAAGGCACGTATATAGGCCAAACCAACCAATGGCTAAAACAACGATTAACCCAACACAAAAGCGACTGCCGTCTCATGAAGAACTCATGTGCTGTTGTTCAACATCTGAAAAATACAGGACATATGTTTGATTTCTCTAACGTGAAAATTCTTGACCAACACTACAATTACAAGACCAGGCTTTTCCTTGAAATGTGTCACATAAGAAAAGATGAGAACTGCGTTAACTATAAATCTGACACTGGTCAATTAAGTAACATATACTGCAATCTATTAAATATAAAGAATTAAAAAACCGGACCACCGCTAATGATATATTGCTCGTGTCAGTCACTGCTCTCTGGCCTGCCGACAAAGTATGAACCGTGTATGTGTTTTTTGATATTTAAACTTTTAGATCTGTAAGTTTTAATGATTTTATTTTTACAAATTGTGATGACTCATGTACCTTCATTTGTTTTTAGTATACTCCTGAAGAAGTCACGAAATAGTGACGAAATATTGAGTGTATAGGAAAATAAAGTATTTCACACAAACCGCTATCCTGATATCCAAACATTTAATTTTCATAAATTGTACGGTTGAAATAATAACGATCGATATATATATATATATATATATATATATATATATATATATATATATATATATATATATATATATATATAGATGAATTGAAATAAATTACCTTCTCTCTGTATCAAAAGTGGCAAATTGTTTAAAAAATTCCATATATTCAGAAAATGTCGAAAACATCGTTGACAGAACATAGGTTCTGTCAACGGCTCATAGGAATCAATCTGAAATACAAGATAAAATTCACAGTTTCACACAATCTAGGCAAACAACTATTCAGTCAATTGAAGACAAAAACAAACATAGAAAACCACGTTATATACGAAAAACGTTGCTCCAACTGGGACAAATTCTGCGTAGGTCAAACTAGCCGATATCTGAAGTCCTGGATCAACAGTCATAAATATCATGAAAAAATGAAGAATATCAAACAACTATATAATCGAGTGTCAACATCAATCTATTCATAATGAAACATGAATTCTCAGGAGCGAATATATTGTTTTTAATGCACTGGAGTTTAAGTCTATGGAATGAAGGAAAAATCCTTGAACTTCATATAACATATATATATATATATATATATATATATATATATATATATATATATATATATATATATATATATATATATATACATTTTCATATATGATAAAACTTTTCACTTATGATAAAACCAAATACATGGAAAGAAAACCAAAAAATAAATCTTCTCTTATGACAAAACATGGTGAAATTTTGCAAGTAGGCCATTTTAAATACCTCGGGGAAGTTATACAGTCCTTAGGTTTAAACCGAATCGCTAATGAACAGAGAATAACCAAGCTCCAAAGGGCCTACAATCTAACATGGGCTCACTATAACAAAAAGTGCATTTCGAGAGGCGCCAAATTGAGGCATTATAACACAACGATTCTTCCAGAAGCAATCTACGCAGCTGAAACAATGGTTATTGGCGGCCATTCAAGAATTAGAGAAATAGAAAAACAAGAACGAAAAATTCTCAGAAAGATTTACGGGCCAATCAATAGAAACGGTATTTGGATGAAAAGACCTCAAAACGAATTGTATCAAAAGACAAATACAATAACGGAAGAAATCAGAAAACGACGAGCAAAGTTCTATGCACATGTCTACAGAATGAAACAGTCCAGAATACCGAAGAAACTACTCAATATAATTATAAATAGTAAATGCGGAACAGAGTGGCTAAAAGAGGTCCAAGAGGATCTACAACAGATCAATATAAAAAATCTCGAAGATCGCACTGAATGCCGCTATAAAATCGCACATATAAAGTTTGAGCAAAAAGTAATTCGTCAACCTGGAGTAAAGTGGACAGATAAACGGAAGAAAGAGCATTCAGAGAGGATGAAGCGTTTTTGGGAGGCAAAAAAGATGAAGCAAAATTCCTAATGATTGCGAATTCAAGTTCAGTCGCTCTCCTCATGGGGAACAATCGAAATAATAATAATAATAATATACATTTTCAATGTTTTTTGCAATAACAGGTTTATTTAATGTTGAAAACTTTATTTTCTTTGACGTTTCGTAGTATATGACAATTTTTTCAAAACTACAGCATAATTGAATTTTATAAATTACTATAGATATCAAAACGTCAAACTTATTTAAAAAAATATCAAATTAGTTTTTTTGTATTTTCACATATTCGTTTTTAGTATCAGATAAATATTTCTGGCTTAGCATTATTCGCATCGGAAGTTTTAGTCTTCTTCACCATGAGGGAACCTCTGAAAAACTCATAGTAAGCAGGTCAATCATATGAGTGTGATTCATATATACATAAATATATATATATATATATATATATATATATATATATATATATATATATATTATATTTCATTGGAATGCAGACTATATATATATATATATATATATATATATATATATAAGTAAAATGTTTGAAGAATAATCTATTTCTATGGAAAAAATGGAACTGTCGAGCTTTCTACTTGTAAAAAAGGCGCACGGTATTTAAAAAAATTATATTATTGTAGTTGTTGCTTGAGAAATGAAAAAATTTCTTACGATGAAGATGTATTTTGTGTTTTTAACGCCTGTTCAAATCAATAATAAATGCCACGTTTTTTCACTTTTATTGAATATTGCTCCTGTTTTTATCACATTGTTGATATGTGGTGCAATATTCAAAATATCTTAATATATCTTTATAGTACCACTAAATATAAAGGGATAATGAACGTGAATTCAAATGGAATTTTATAATTGAATGTTTTATTGAATATAATACTTACTTATTGATGAAATATTCTCTATTAAATTGAATTAAACGCTTGGCTTGATGTTTCACGATTATATTTAACAATATGAATTTTTCAACATGTTTCGAGCGTCAGCTCATTTTCAAGACTCAATAACAGTCTGTAGGTACTGTATCTATAATATAGGTAATGGAATGAATGCCTAATGCAATGAGCAATCAACAGCTATTTGATTGTTACAGCTTAATTTGGATGTGTTATATTTTGTCTTAAGTGAATATGTTACTCTACTCATAATTGTTCATATAATTAAGAAATATTTCAAACATGAACATGTTTGCTAATTGAGTGTAAATTATAGATGTCTCTAATAGTTAATTAGCTATGATTTCACAGTTTCATATAGGTTATAGCCAATGATTCTAACTTTTTGCCCTTGACGAGGTTATAGAATCCAGGATATGTCAAGATTTCCGAAAACACCCTGTAATAAATTGTTCAATCAATTAAAATAATTCAGAAAAGATTGAAAACATCGTGGGGATTATTTTATAGTAGGGTTTTATTTTATATAGAGTATTATTCATATAGTAGGGCCAATTTGTGAAGCACGTTGTAAACCACAATCTTTTCGAAAAACATGAATTCGAGCTTAAAAACCTATAGACTGATATCAACGGTTTGATTATAATCAAATATAAGTGATATGAAAATTATTATTTCACTGTACCGCGTATTGGAGTATCTGTTTATTTATTCTTATCAAGGATACGTGTGTGAACCGTTAACATTTTTTATTCATAAAAGAGTCAGAATATGTGGGGAAAATCGTAAGAAACATTAAGAAACCAGCAAAACTAATTCAAATTGTGAGGGAAACTTCTCTTATATTTTCCACGAATATAAATTGCATAGGTACTTAGGTATATATGAAGCAGTGAACTGAAATAATCTGAAAAAATCTGAATAAATGGAAACATAAGATAATTGATAACTATATAGTATATATGCTATGTTGGTATTATATATTACTTATATCAGAAATATGCTCATTTCAAAATAACCTACGTGTAAGGACCTGAATGAGTGTAACAACATGCACATCTAAAATCTGCAGAAATTATTTATAGTACCTAGATCTTTTTAAAAGAGTTTAAAAAAATTAATACTCTTTTGTCTTGAAGAATAAAAAAAAATGTACCTTCTCAAATTAGATAGCTTTCCTATACAAAAGATTATTAATTTATAGGACTTCAGAAGTAATGCACATAAAATATTTTTTATATTATAAAAATATCAATTATTTTTATATTTTAAATAATGTACAATATAAATTCATAGAAAGTATATATAGAAAGTGTACAATTCAGTAACGAAAATGTTTCGTTAGGAATTTTGACATATTTCGAGTATTTGAAATATTGATTAATTTTCATGAATCAGTGCAGTTGAACTTTTTACCTCTTCTTACCCACGTTCACTTCTTCGAATCCGTAAAAATCGAATTATGTCCAAGAATTCTTTTTATCAATATTTTGCATTGTCCTGGGATATTGGTGTAGGCGAGATTTTTTACCTTCATTACAAAGTAAAAAGAAGACATTATTATAATAAGAGAAATATATCAGTTAGAATGAAGGTCAGAATTGTATCTTAGAACAAAAAATATTCTTAATCTTCCATTCATATTTCTGAACAGTTAAAGGTTTTCATACGTTTTCCAACTATAATTCTTCACATACAAAAAAAAAGATTAGCATGAAACATGAATTCTTCAACATACCTTTCCATTTCGAAAAGGGATAAAATGAACTAAATCACTATATTTTGAGGCATGTAATATAAGTTCAAAAGAATTCATGTCAAGTATCATTAAATTTTTTCATGTTCGCGTTCCTGTTTTTCTGCTCCTGTTTCTGTGCTTTTTGCCATAACATAATTGGCTGAAGCAATTATTTTGTGAGCCAAAAGCTTTTGTTTTTCAATTCATCAATTTTGAATTTATTACTAACCAAGTTAAATCAGTAAAATGTTTCATAAGATGCACTTCTCAATACAGGAGTATCATATTTTTTCTTATTATTTCTCTCCTATAAGGTTATAAGAAACCAGGAGTTTTCGATACTTTCCAAATTTTCCCCTTCACAAGAAGTTTTTTCGGAAGTGACCGAGAATATTTTATTCAATTAATTCGGTATTATATTTAACTGTATCTCACTTCAATAGTTATTATCACTTTAATATGTATTACATCTCACTCATATAAATAGAGATGTGCAAAGGTTCTCGACTTTTTTTTATATTTTTACCTCATTCTAGTATATTCTTTAGAGATTTGAATCACAACTGAATAGTGATTATGTAAAATGGACGGATAATTCATGTGTCCAGCAGCGGTTTTCAAAAAGTATCCGTGCACTATTGTTGTGAAGGAAATTCAATTTTTTCAGATAAGCGACAAATTTTCCTGAAATCAGTAGGTTTTAGAAAATGTTCGGTGCCTTGGAAATTTATTTTGAAAGCTTGGATTGACTAGAATTTTGTGAAGACTACTATCAGAGGCATATATGATTCTCATGCATTCAGTGATGTACGTTTTCCATGTTGGAAAGAAGTAGGAAATCGAAATCATAAACATATTCGCGCATCTGGTGAATCACACAATTGAAGAAAACTTCTTGTCTCTGAAGGCACAAAGTATAGTGAACACACAAGATAAAAACACGAAAAACTATTTCAAATAAATTGTACAGGTTTTTAATCATAAATTGAATCCTACACAAAAATCTGGGAAAAACCAATTGAGGACGTTGACAAATTTAACTGGATGAGGTCTCCAAAAATCATTGAAAGTACTCTACAGTCTGCTTTCGAAAAAATAGTCCGTTTTCCCAAAAAATTAACATTGTAATTGATGACACGAAGCTAATTGACGAATGTTTAAACTTGAGAGTTCTTAGCATGAACCTTTCTGACGACGACAAGCTTTTATGCGCAATTCAGCTTTAGCTGAATTTTTCTGAAACACCTAACACCCAATATCGTCAGAAATGCTAAAAATCGCAAAGTATTATTTTTTGTATATCTGGACACAATGCGACTAGAGGGAGTGTTTTGGCTGGTCGCGCAGCAATGGACGCAATAAAAAAACTCGCTCAACGGATCATTTTCGGTCTCTCATCAAAACAAGTATAATTTCAATGGTAGAATTTAGAATTATAATGAGTACTTTAAATTTACAATGAAATTGAATTTATAGGGACTTGGCTATCTAACTAGATGTATGAGAATATCGTTGGCATAGGCAGTTTGTTTTAAAATTATCAAGTATTATGGTCATTAGTAGTATCATATAATAATTTGATTGATGTCAGAAAAGAGCGCTCATATTTATTTTTGTTACCATACTACATCAGAAGTAGTATGGTATTTCAATTCTAAAAAAAGTGCCTATTATTTGTTGGGGTTAAATAAGTACTCAAATCGATTTCAATTGCAAGTTGTATGAATGAATGAAAATTGAACATTTATAACGATTTTTCTATTTTGGTTGCAAAAAATTTTTATTTGTGCAGAAATGTCAGGGGAAAAAGATTTGTTTCGACTAAATGTCCCAGATTTTTGTCCCAGAAGTGTCGGTAAACTAACAGCAGGCCTCTATTTTTCGTGAATTTTCTGTTCCAAAACATTTAAGACTTGAGTTTGCGAAAAAAGAATATGCCACAGAGCGCAGAAAGGATATAATTTTAGATAATTCAAAACTTTAATTATACTTCTATTTCATAAAATTGTTTTTCTGTAATTTTTTACTGAAAAACTATTTGTACCTATTGTGCAGCTTCATTCGAATGTTAATTTTTACTCATACCGATTCTTTGTCGTTCAAAATGTGGAAGTTTCCATAGGCTGAGATGCTCGTTTGAAATTGAAAATGACAAATAAATGGTCTCCGAATGAATATTAAACTATTACGAACGAAATTGTTAATTTTTATCATTATCTTGAATTCATCAACCTGAAATCCGAGTTGAAAATTATAAGCAAATATATATATATATCAACAAAACTGTTGACTGCTATCAAGGACTTGTTATCATTATAGCCCCTTATCGTTGTTTTAGAATATTTGTTTATATAATTCAATCAGGGTCAAAGTAAACTCTAAGGTAAGTGAACTCTAAACAACAATTTTCATTCATGATACTCGTAGAGTCGAGAAGCTAATATGGCAGGGAATAAACCTGAAGAAGCTCAAAAAATATGGAAGATAATTAGACACGGATTTGAGTCCTGTGTGAAGTTCATTTCTTTTTTTTCACAAATTATTTTTCAAATTACAAAACGGAGGACGTTTTGATGGTCATCGATATTTTGTCTACTGTACGATTTGAAGGTCTGTAAATTCTCAAGTGCTCGACTTGAAAATCTAGAGATTGCATCGTGGAAGTATCATGTTATATCACGGCAAACCTACCGGGGCACTGAAAATTAAATGAATTGGAAAACATATTTTGCATAAATTGCAGACTATAATAATTTCCTCGAAAACCAATCTCCGCTATTTTACTGTATGCATTTGTAAAATCTGGAGGCACATTCAAGGAATCTCACTTGAAAAACAAAACTGAACTCAGACAAAAACGAATATAGGCATAGAAGTGTTTTGAATTTAACGATGGCGAAATTGAGGAATAAAGGCGAATATAAGGAAATCGATTTTCAAATAGGTTCAAATTCAAATATTGAATCGATAAACGAAAACATCCAGGCCTCAATAATCGATTTACAGAAAATGTTTGATAAAATAATTGATTTCTCAATTTAATTTTTGAGTTGGTGTGTCAAAGCCCTACAATACATGACCAAAATAAGATTTGTTCAATTTGGAGAATAATTGATGTATAACAAGTAGTAAATAATTTTTCAGATGACCGCTTGCTTCATATTCATATGATTTACTTTCCGACAGAAGCTACAAGGTTCAATAGCTTTCGTTAGTTTTTACGAATGGAATTCGTAAAAATTAGGTAAATAGTATGAGGTTTATTTCGATTTTAGTTCTGAAAATGAATATAACACTTCACTTTGATAAATGATGAGGCCGATACTCACTATATTACGATGTATTAATCCAGCATTTGATGAAGAAGTATTACTTCGAAACGTCATCATTCGTATTTTATATTAAATTATGAGAAAATTCTAAATATTGTTTCATTATAGCACTTTACATATTATTATTATGATAAATATCAGCAACTATCCGATAAAGTGGGATATCTTCGATATTCACATAATGACTGATACAAATGTTCTGCATTATCTGTGGTTCAAATAATTAAAATCAATATAACCAACGTTAAAAAAATAGCATTTGAGTAAATATAAAAAATTATTTCCCTCAATTCAATTACATGTGAGATGAAAACCTGTAATTTTTCTAAATGTGATTGGAAAGTTCAGCTACATTGTAAACTATTGAAGTGTGTGCTTAATAAATCTATTCTTTAAATTATAATTGAAAATTAGTATTTAGGTTCATGAAGTGTATTCTTCGTTTAATCGGTCTCAGATTGCCATCACAAATAATAAAGTAAGTGATTTCGATATTTATGTTCCGTTAGAATACTTAGTATTCGAATTCGAAAAGACTAATGTGTACTTATTTTCACTGATATCTCCAAATGTTCAACGCAGGAAACCGAAAAAAAGATCTGAGTTTACTGCTATCAACAGCTTGAAAAAAATGAGTTTTTACCGATTTTCATCTGCTATATCTACTTCACACTGGAGTCAGGAAATCAAATAGTAACAAAAAATCGTTAGTACATTGAAAAAATATAAGAGGTAACTCCTTAAACCGAAATTTTTTGAAAGACATTTCTCATTTTTTTTCTACGTCAAGAAATTGCAAATATTCAAAGTATCATACTGAAGCATGGAAAAAGCCCTGAAAATTTTTTTTCCAATTGTATAATGCGCCTGTTCAAAAAAAAAGTGAATTTTCAATTTTCGGAGGCTGTGCACATTCGATTAACAAATTATTTTTTGTTAAGGTGCTTCACAAATTTTTCACATACCTATGTTACCATTTATCAGCCAGTTTCTATGAGAAGTTTGTTTTCGACAACTGTGAATGTAAGTCACGTTTTTGTGTTCTTCGATTAAAATATGTCAAATAATCTGTATTAAATTTTGCGTTGAAAATGGAATAAAGTGCTCCAACGCACTCAAAATATCTATTGTGGCATTCGGCGGGCCTACTTTGTACCAAAAACTTGTTTATAAGTGGTACCAGCGCTTCACAGAAGGCCGAGAATATGTTGATTCCGATGAGCGTCCTGGAGTTGCAACCATGTCAATGAGCGACGAAAACATCGAAACTGTGAAGGAAATGGTTCTGCAAAATCGTCAAATTACTATAAGTGCAATTTTGTCGGATCTTTTGGGCATGAAACATGGGCTAGCGATGTTTGCTCAGAAATTGCAAAATATAGAGGAAAAGCAACGTCGCATTAGTATAGCATAATATTTGCTGAAGAAGGTCATAACTAAAGACAAAACCTTTGGTATATGGTTATGCCGTCGAAACCAAGGCCCAATCACCCAATTGAAGCGGTTAGAAAAGCCATGATCGAAAAAGGCACGCCAAGTTTGATCCAATGTGAACGTTTTGCTCACTGATTACAACGGCGTGGTTCACAATGAGTTCTTGCTAACAGAACATGCGGTTAATAAGGAATACGACAAGGAAGTATTGCTTCACGCGAAACTACGTATTGCGTGGAGCAATGCTGCTCAAACGATCTGAATTGTGGAAAAACAAATCAGGAATTCTGCATCACGATAATGCACGAGCTCACACATCATTCTTAATTTTTTGGCTAAAAACAACCACCGTATTTACCAGATCTGGCTTTCCCTGTTACTTTTTCCTATTTCAAGAATTGAAGGGAACAATGAAAGGAAAGCGTTTCGTCACAATTGATGAGATAAAATCGGAATCGAAGAACGAGCTGATGGCCATACCGAAAAGCACATTTCAGAACTTCAAGGATTTGAAGAAACGCTGGCATGATATCATTATATCTGAATGGGATTACTTCCAAAGAATGAAAATTGGAAAAACTGAAATTCCGTGAAAATATAATTGAAAAGATGTACTTCTAAAGTATGGACACATAAGAATATATTGCTCCTATTCAGAATGTATTAATTAACACAATAATGTATAGCGAATAAAATTATGCGTTATATAATTTTTTCAACCGAATTTCATGGGGACTTATATAGAAAATAATCGATATTATATTATATTTTATGAAACGTTTCATGTTCGAACGATGCACTTATTAATATATGAGCATAAACTCTTGGAATTCGTTTCGTTAGAGTTTTACGAGTACAAGATGCACTGCGTAATTTTGAAACAAATCGAAACTTTGTTTTATAATATGATTGGTTGCATGCATTCTCAATGAGTCATCAAACGATATTTGATAATTCGATTGATGCAAGTCATTTTTATTGTTTCTCAATTTAACATTTTATTATATCTCGTCAATGTTGATGGACAATTATCGTTTGAATTCCCTACTGTTTGTTCGATCATTAATTTTAAAATGAATGTATTTTGACAACGCTGTTTCAAAAATGATATATTGACCGAAAATAAAGTAGGATTCACCATGTTTTTTCGAATTATTCCTCTTCGAAATTTCAATTCCAGAAATGCCTGAAACAATTGAAGATATACTATTCCATTAATTTGATATGAGATATGGATATCAACTAAATAATTTGTAAAAGGCTGTTAAATGAAATTATTACATGACATTTCCACAGTTTGACTGCGAAATATTTCGAGAATACAATCTGGTATCTTACTCCTTACGATCTTCTGAGACGTATGGGTTTTTTGAGATTTCTGAAATTATTCCTGTACGAAAAATTTTAATTCAGAAAAAACCGAACGAATTGAACTATTTGAGTGTACAGTTGTATAGGTTTGTTGTTATTGGATTTTTAATCACTTTTTTGGTCAACTAATTATTGCTCGCTAGAAAAAAACTCAAATTTGAAATGAAAAATTAAACCACAAACTAATGACTGATATATACGATTTGACATACATACATATTTAATAGTGTTGGCGTTTACTTGATGTAAATCCATTATAATTGAATATGAACTTAAATTGAAACACTTACAAGTCTTACACTTAAACACTTGAGCTTATGATTAACACTTTATTAACTACATAGCATGACGCGTTTCGTCATTACAAACGACTTCTTCAGATGTTTACAAAATCTATGCTTACAGATTCTGTAGAATCTGTAGAAGAAGTCGTTTGTAACGACGAAACGCGTGATGCTATCTAGTTAATAAAGTATAAATCATAAGTTCAAGTGTTTGAATTTAAGTTTATATTAAATTATGCATACGAGTAATTTATCATCTTTTTGAAAATTTCGTTTTTAATATTTGATTTGAAATATATAAACTAAATAAATAATATAATTTAAGTTGAATGCGAGTGAACTTTGAATATTAACAATATCATTTATTCATAGAGGTTTTGTGAATGTTAACAACATCATTTATTCATAGAGGTGTTGTGAAGTCTATAGCTGAGTAAAATCGTAGAAATATGGAGAAGCAATGAAAGTTAGTTCATAAGCGCAAGTCTGAAATCTGAGGTGAACTGTTTCATTGTTTTTACAAATACAAACTGCAAATGTTTTAAGCCGAAAATTAAAAAAAAAAAGAACAAGAGCTTTTGTTTATAACTTGAAAACATAAATTATAGCAAAAAGCAGAGCATAATATTGCTCAGACGTATCCTTCAAAAAATTAAATGAATTCATTTACCGCACTTTCAGTCAATAAAGGTATTTATTTCATACTTTCACTCAAATTATAATAAAATTTTTTGTTTTACAAATACCTCTAATTAAATTGAATTCGGTATTTCACTATTAGGTATATAAAGAAATAGAATGTTTTTCAAGATTTTATTCCTAACAAAGCCAACAAAATGTAGCCTTGAATACTTCAAAATTAAAGAAAAAACGCTACTGTTTTACTCATATTTCTACCTTCGTACATTTTTTTTCCAATTTTCAGATTTTCCAATTCCAATCTGATGGCAAAATCATAAATCTTAAATTTGTTTCTTTAGCGAAACAAAACTTCACTCTTTTGCTCTCGATATATTCTAGTACTACAAGGGGTAGTATTGAAAATAGAAAGTAGTTAGATTCTCGGATGAATTTTTATAAAAAGAGTGAGTATTTTTTATATCTGCGTGAGGCGGGGAAACCTCTAGCACCAATCCTCGTTTCTAAGATATAATAAATACTTGTTGTGTGAGTTAGGAGATTTATTCTGTTCGAAATGTGTATATCAGTGATTTATGACTTCGTTTATGTTATCGGTTTACGATTCCAAGATTCCGTATCTTGGAACCGCTTGACAATCTTGAGTTCATCGCGGGTGACCTTGTATGAATATTTTACCGAGTTAGTCGAACTTTGAGACTTGTATAAGGAAGTTTTGTGAGATAATTTAACAGTATTTTACCAGAATGTTCGTGAAGTTTTTTCACTTTCAATCAAATAATAATATACAATTGTGAAGCAGTTTTGTGGAAGTTAAGTTACAGGCAATACGAACCGACGAAAATTTATAGTAAAATCATTCCTTCAGAAAGAAACGGGTAAGTACTTACATGAAAATAATAATATGTATTCATCATTTAGTTTTATTCATTGGTGGATTTTCGATTATTTATGAAAAACAATACAATTCAGAATTTATGCTTCGAAAAAAATTTTCCTAAAAATGATAAATCGTTTCATGCTTGGCTTTTTCACAATAATTTTTTTCAATGTATCATTCAGCCGTATAGTTTAACGTGTAATGAATATCCTAAAAAAGCTTACAATTAAAATTGCATTAATTTCATTAAGGGTAATTATTTTATGTTATTTAACCAGACCAAAAATTTATATTCTCCTATTGCTCTAGTCGCCCAGAGCATTAATGAATCAGGTGAGCGGAATAATTAACTTCAATAGATTAATTCTTTTCGTTGTATTCGTTTTAGTGCCTTTCTCATTTATATATCTTCTGAAAGTAAGCCCTAGTCATTGATGTTCAAATAACGACGTTGATAATTTTTCATCAAGAATGTTTCTCATGTCTGATTGATACGTAAACTATATAATCTTTGATATTTATTACTTTTGATTTGATTACTTCACAAATTATGTCTATGGTACACAATTTTTGTTATTCGATATATTTTTAGGTAACAAAGTTCAACCTTCAATTATTTATCAAGGAACTATTATGGAGAAAAAATGTTGTTCCTGTTTTTGCAATTGGTTGTGGAAAAACATTAATTTACAAATATATCATGTTCTGAACCTTTAGTGAAAAAAAATTTTGAAGCAGGTAAGAAAACAATCCATCGGGTATTTTTAGTTATTTAGTGGTTTTGTTAAAAATTTCATAGTCTTGAAAATTTTGGTTTATTTTCAATTTATTACACAATGAAATCACTTTCCCAACCTATATTATTCTTAGTCGCTGTAGGTTCGGTACTGCGCAGGTATAAAAGGTGTGATAATTTGGAGAATTTTACATTACGTGGGTAAAGTTTTCTGTGGTTTACTTTACCATCAAATGTCAGATGAATTGAAAATCGGACATTTGACCAAATGGCACGTATTTAATGAAAATTTACAAAAGACGGCCACAGCTGTCAAATCCCTCCAGTAAATATATGATAAGAAAATTTGCTCCTATTCTTTTGAAAAGACAATAGGAAATTAAATTCACACGGGTTGAAGAAGGTTGCAAAACCTTATAGCCTCCCGACATTTGATATATATTAACAAAAACAATGTTTCCCAAAACAAATAATGAAAAATAAATATTTTTGATTCGATTTTATTTGATTTGAGAAAAAAGACATAGTTTAGGAAAGCTGCCGTTTTGATATGTTGGAATATATTATTATACGTACTCAAAAACCAAACGGCAGACCATTCCTGAGGTTATTTCCTTGTGTCGGACCATTTGAAAATTGAGAATAAACACATTTTTCTTGTTTTATTTCAGAAAACTTCAAATTTTTATATGTTATTGATAGTATCAGAAGCATATATCTTTCATGGCACACCGATCTGCTTCGGCCCAGCAGACCGCAAAACACTTTTTCCCTTTAAATTTACCTCTTTGTTCTATACCTATATGTAGTATAAGAAATGAGGGGATTTCGCTTTTCTCTTTCTTCTTCCTAATATATTACTATCGTATTTCTTCACTTTCAATTCTATTTGACGTCAAAATTTACATATATTGAGAAAAAAACCAATATGAAATAATATTTCATATCTAACGAATTTGAATTCAGTTGATTCGATAATAATATCATTAACAATTTCGATTCGTGCCATCACTCAACAAAGTAAATAATTTCTCATTTCACCTTCGGCAAACCGATATGCCGGTTGCTTATACCGTAATGTATAGTCGTATTTGGAATAGACACATTTTTGTTTTCTTTCTTCTACATAATAATATTGTCGTATTTCTTATCTATTTCTAAAATTGGCACACATAAAAAAAGGCCAACCTGACAATAATATTTCATGTTCGAATGAATTTTGATTCATATATGTATTGGCGTTTTGATTTATCGAAATCTATTATTATATCAACTACCCAAAACGAAGTGGCAGAGCATTCCACGTTTTAGCAGAATATTTTAAAATTCACACACGTTTTTTTAGTATTTTTAAAGTGTTTTAGGTAATTCGAAATTTCATGTTATTTTTGGTAGTATCAGAAGCTTTAGACTTTCAAGGCAGAAGGATCTGCCAGTTATTTTGACTTAGCAGACAGCAGCATTGCGCTAACAAAAATAATTAGAAATTTTTTTCAGTATAAGGTATTAACTTATTTATATTTAGTGACAATTCTTGGAGATGATATACACATAAAAATAGTTCTTGAAAAACAGATTAAAGGTTCTGTCATTAACGAGGGAAATCTGCAGTTACAGATCTTTATTAATATAATAGAAGACACAATGAATATATAGATCTTATTTTTATTTAACGTTTTTGAGGTTATGCTGTCTTCGTTAACGTAGTATATTTCGACACGTTTCCGTTGTTTTGTCAGTGAATAAAAATACTCTGTTTTTTGTTCGGTTTTGTTCATTTCACCTGACATGATAAGGTAATTTTAATCGAATTTAATCAAATAAACTTTTATTTGCTAATATTTCGTGAGTTTATTGAATTGAAGTGACTTCATATCACCACATTTTATTTATTTTTTTACATGCACTGATATAAACCTTCTTAAAAAGAATATTTAAGTAGTCGATTTGTTCTAGGGCTCAGATGCGACAGAATAGGTATAATAACATAAATATCATGCTTATGTTTTGTTTAGACTAGGAAGTGCACTTGAAATTAGAAAACGTACTAGGTGGAACTAGGTACCTACTAGAGAGCAGCCAACGTGGAATAGCTACAATGGAAATATAAAATCTACAACCTTCTTACCGAAGGTACATAACATAATATTAGATATTGCATTCAAAATCAGAGAAAATTATCTCAAAGAAATGAAAATTGATATCTTCATTATGTGAAATGAGCAATTATGTACTTTTTTTTGAGTGATGCATGAATCGAAATCGTTAATAATATAATTATCATCAACTTAATTCAAATTCCTTTGAAGATGAAATATTACTTTCAGTCTGTTCTTTCTTTATGTGTGCTAATTTTATCGTGAAAAAGAATTGAAAGAGAAGAAATACGACAATATTTTATCATGAAGAAGATAGATAAAAAGAAAATTCATCCATTCCTTATGCTACGAATATAATTTATTACACACTGTTTTATTTACGCGAGAAAAATAGTTTTTCGGTCGGCCGGCCCGAAGCAACCGGCAGATCGGTTTGCCATGAGAGATATATGCTTCTAATGCTATCAAGAATAACATATAAAAATTTGAAGTTTCCTAAAATATGTCGGAAAGAAGTATTTTTTTCCAATTTTGAAATATTACACACTAATGTATTTGCGCGGGAGTGAGTGTTTTTCGGTTGAAAGTCTAGAAAAAATAATCTCAAAGAGATAAAGATTCATAAAAATTATGTGAAATGAGAAATTATATACTTTATTGAGTGAAATCAATACACATGAATCGAAATTGTTGATAATATTATTATCGAGTCAACTGAATTCAAATTCGTTTAAAGATGAAACATTATTTTCATATTAGTTTTTTTCTTAATATATGTCAATTTTGGCGTCGAAAAGAATTGAAAGCGAAGGAATACGACAGTAATATACTAGGAAGAAGAAAGAGAAAACGAAAATCTCTTCATTCCGTATACTACGTAATAATACACACAGATATATTTCCGAGGGAAAAAATGTTTTTCAGTCTGCCAGGTCAAAGCAAACGCTAGATCGTTCTGCCGTGAGAGATATATTCTGCTGATACTATGAACAAAAACATATAAAAATTTGAAGATTACTAAAATACGCCAAAAACAAGTTCAAATGGTCTGCCACAAGGAAATAACCCCTTTTTTGAGTACGTATAATAATATATTTTAAAATATTTGAATGGCAGCCAATTCATGTATGGTGGGTACAACTGTCTCAATGAGAAAATTTTGGGATTTCCTGAAATGTGTGTCGTCAGATGTTTACTGGCTCTTAGACTACTAGTTTTAACTGTTGAAGTATAAATGCTCAAAGGTGCATCAGTGTCAAGGAATTCTCGACAGAGGTCATGCATGACATGATGTTTGATGAGAATTTGAATGAGAGACAAAAGGAATATGCCCTTGTATTTGGAATATTCGTGACAAAAAAAGCAATAAGTCATCGATTGTAGAATTGAAAAAAAAACACTGGGATCATGAGTCCTGGAATAGAGATCCAAACTAACAGATTGACGAAAATTGCAGATACATATATAAATATTAGTGAAATATATTCGCTCCTAGAAATTTGCTAGATGTAGGAACTGTGCTAGGAATTTCTGAAAATTGTGATGATTTTATAACATCAGCCAGGTTCAACTTTTGAACAACAGACAGATAATTTAATAACTGATTGGCCTTATTTGCTTCTTGAAGCAATCTCGGATAGTTTTGTAGATAAAGAATAAAATTTGAAAATTAACCGCTACTTAGTTAGAATTAATACAGGATTAGGATTAAAACCTACATAAATTCCTATTACGCTTTGTAATTGTTATGTTATTAGTGTCCTCACCAATTATTTTATATGCACATTTTTCTGATTTCAGATGATACGTACGCCAAGAACCTGATTACGTGAACATATTCCACATCAAATATCTTCACAAAATCTTACTGGCACCTAGATCTTCATTGTCCGTTCAAAATTGGTGACTAATGTCTATTTTTAGTTGTTAAGAGTTAAAAACCGAAATTTTTGTTTTTCATAGCTGTTCATTCTCGAATAATTCCTGAAAAATGGTTCAATCATTTCAAAAAGTAGTAGGTACGCATTATATATTGCATTATATGCTCGAAATTTGAAAAACAACTTCTACTTCGCGATTGCTTTATTAAGCTTCATCATGCTGGGCAATTTTGTGAGCAGAGTATAAAGGAAACACAAGTAAAATTCAATTTTCCTTTCTCTAGAAGTATTCAAGACAAATGTACTTCAGTTGGACTTAATTTTTGACAGATTTCAATGATTATGAATTAATATGACTTCAGAAGGAAGTATTATGTTAGCTAGTCCTAACTTTAAAATTAACTGAACTCAATTTGAGAATTTTTCTTTTGGAATTCTGCGACATAATTCGAAATAAATTTAACTCTGTATGGATTTCAGAACTCTGTAAAACTTTCAGAAGTTTTATTATTCCTTTGGTTTGTCCTCCGATCCTGGGGTAATTAAGTAGAGCTTTTTTGTCTCACTACATAATAAGAAGAAAAGAAATTATCTTATTAGGTGAAATATGTAAGCTTGAGTGAAGATTAGAATTGACTCTCACAACAGATGAAGTTCTCCATCTTCACCTCCAATTTATATTTTTGAACATGCAATAAATATTCAATAGACAAGAAAGCTCGAATATAAATTAAGTAACGTACCCCATATATAAAAGGGGTTTTCTTGCAGCTTCTTCCACTCTAAGATACAAATTATTGATTGAAGCTGATTTTGTGAGCCGAATTGTCCCATTGCCGTTTTTAATTTTTCACGTTTATCAATGCATTTGAATAAATACAGTATTTATTGTGAATAAAGATGGAGCTTTCTTATCATGTTTTGTTTCATTTGAATATCTGCAACGTATTCACTCCTTTCTTTGGTTTTTTCGTTCAATATGACTGGAAGTATTTACTTTTCCTAGTGGACAAATATATTTTGAAGTATTGAATATACCTAGAAACCAACATTTATGGAATTGTAATGGTATATTATATTGAGTGAAGTGTTAATTGAGTTTTTCCTTGAAATATACTCTAGTTGAGCTCTATTCAACTTATTTCACTTCATGACATATGTTACGATATAACAAAAATAAATCTATCTACTTATATACCTCTAAGTGGCAAAACATTATACCGTCAGATGTAAAGTTTAGGAAGTCATTTCTGCAACTTCCTGGGTTGTTGGTATGATTACATGATCTTGCTCTTCTAATCTGAGCCCAGGAGAATGCATGAAAATTTTGGAAATTTCTGTTCAAATATAATTATAGAAATATTTTTTTCATATTGTATATATTTCCATTTAAAATATCAGAATAGTATTATTTCATTTTACGTGAATAATATTTGTGGTCAGTTTGTTTCGAAAATTTTCAAGAAAAAATATTGAGTTATATTTTTGAGTAATATACAAAGAAGACATAATGATAAATTTTTACACTACCTCAGTAATTTTGCTACAATTATTACCTCAAAGCAATAATACGAGTGTAAGGTGGTTATCTAACTTAGTTTTGAGTATCATTGGAAAATGTTCAATTATTTATTATTGTTTTGAATATTCTGATTCATCATTGATTTAGTTAGAGATTAATTATATATGCAATGTGTGATATATTAGTTATATATGCATTATCATTACTTTATTTTTCAATGTTTAAATGCTATTGTGAGTTTTATACTTGTCTGTATTCCATTTTCTAAACGCATAAATATATAAGATACATCCATAGAAAAAAAATATTTCACCTAATGTAGTATATTCCTCTGAACTTTATATTTCATGAAAAGCATTTTCAACTTTAACTCAGGTAATATCTGCTTTTTAAAGTCAGCCTCAATTGAAGAAAATACCTAATGTTTCATCATATGAATTGAAGTTTTGTTGTTCATTTTTCCTCCGAATAAACAATTATAATCTCTTTATTCTAATACAGTCTTATTAGAAATATTTTACTAGAGTTGACGCTATTTTGAATTATGTCCAACTACTGTATTGAATTTTCACTTCAGCAAGTATGGTCTAACATCACTTTATCTTTATGATTGAAGCATTGTTTTGAAGATATTTTATTCCTAATGTTCCAAGAATTTGATTTGGATTTTATTTGATCATGTTTCACTTAAAAGTAAGCAACAATGCAATCTCAATTGTGTAGTACGAGTATATTGATGCAGACTTAATGTTGAACATTTCATGTTTCATTTATCATTCTGGCAAGTATTTCTACAAAACACCTACAATAATAAGTAGTATTCTATTAAATACACTTTATGTGATCATATCAAACAATAAATAGAAGATTTAGCTCTGAACATTCAATTCAGTTGCTTTAATGCCTAGATATATAAACAAATGTAGATTAACAATTGATGAGGGCGATACTTGATGTAAATTGATAAACATAATGAAACAATTGTTAAAATGTTAAATTATATGTGCGTTTTTTTTTAACGAATGTAGTTTTTCTTCAAAACAATGCAATCTCTCTTCATGATCTAGAACAATGAGTTGAACAAAAGACATGAAATAATGAGTACTTCTTTTTGCTGAAATGCTAACAATATAATGATGTTCAATATAGTATTTTAATATAATTTTTAAAACTGCTTGGACTCCCTAATATATTTTAAACCAGTATAAACCAGAAACAAATTTCATCTTTGCTCTCTATTCTCTCTAGTCTTGATAATTAATTTCCTTCTTGCTGAAATGAATTAAAAAACTTGAAATTGCTCATTTCAAGTCGAAGTATAATTATATAATAGACACTTATGGGGTATCTTACTTTCATGTGTTAACTATTTGTCAGAATGTAGCACGATATAATATTCATTACACGAAGCAATTTTAACCTAGAGGGTTCTGAAACATTCACTCAATAGTAGGATATTTAATTCCATTTAAAACTCTCAATTGAATATCCTGAAATATTGTAAATTAAGTGAAATATTTCTATCACTATTTCAGTTCACTTTCATTTCATGAAGTAGCAGATTATAATATAATGAGCAGATTTATCAAGTAGTTATTACATACAGTTTTAAGTCCAAACACCTCGAGAAATATTCATAACGAAATATATTCATAATATGCAATATCTTCATCAATATTGGGAACCTAAAATTTTAAAACGCCATAGTATTCAAAGGGAACTTTCATTTGTTTTGATGAGCGGTAACCTGAAAGGCAAACTAGTGATTGACAGTTGAACAGTTGGTAACTACCAACTGCATTCCCCTCTACCCCTCTTGCCGCACTTCCACCCGTTCTAGTACTAAAAATATACATTTCAGACTGGGCACCTTTTGCGAGCGGTATAAACATATATATATATATATATATATATATATATATATATATATATATATATATATATATATATATATATATATATATATATATATATATATATGTTTATTCCACACCCACAAGGTGCCCGGAATTCGGCATATATCTTCACTACAAGCCCAATTCGACCAAACCGTGCACAGCCGCCCAAAATGTGCCCAGCTTCGCCTAAATTAATCGATCCTAGTTTATTTAGCTGAGAATGTTGGTAATATAGAGAATTTGATTTGACGTTCGCTCGGTTATTATTATACCGTTCGGATACTTAGCCTCCATATATCTGAATTTATGAGGTTAGAAATATGATTTCAACGTGATGCAACGAATGGAAAATATGAAGTTCCATAATTATTACGAATATTCCATAATATTTATTTTTATCCAAACAGTATTTTGAGTGATTTAACATGATAAGTATAATTCAAAGTTGATCTTAATATTTAATCTAATGTATACGAGCATTTAATATAAGGCATTCCTATATTAAATTACTATATCGAATATATAATTCAACAAGAACATTCGAATACGTATGTTATATAGCAATGTTGATTTGTTAGTATTTGAATTATTATTTTGGAGATGATGTAAATGAAAAGAGAGGTGATAAAAGAGATCTCAATCAGAAAACTAGGCTTTTTCAATGAATTCTAATTCCAGGAAGTTCAGAAAAATTCAATAAATTAAAGCTGTTCTATTTCTAATGAAATATAAGAAACAATACTTAATATCAAGAATATAGGTTAATGTAATAAAAATTCTGAATATATCCGGATCAGTAATAATTATATCATAAATATAAAGTGCATTATGTTAAATGGAACAATATATATCGTCAAATAGTCAGCTCACATATATAACTTCAAAGTGACATGTGTGTTGCCTAATCAACAGGATGAAGAATTCAGGTTTCATTATTACTGATTTAGAATTATTCTATAGAGGAAGCAACATACAATACACGATCAGTAATATTGACTTTAACACTATTACAATTAATGAATGGTCATGTGACAATAGCTTTTTTCCGAATGTGCCAAAATCTAATATTAGTCTAAGAGCCAGTAAACATCTGACGACACATATTTTATGAAAGCCCAAAATTTTCTCAGTGAGAGAGTTGTACCTACTATACTACATGAAATGAGACTTGGTTTAGCGAAGTCGCGGTAGGTTTGGTACTGCGCAGCCATAATAGGAGTGATATTTTGGGGAAAAAAGACATATTTTATGAAAGCTGCCGTTTTGATATGTTGAAATATACCTATTATTCTACCTACTCAAAACCGAAAGGGCAGACCATTCCCGCGGTTATTTTCTTGTGGCAGACCATTTGAAAATGGAGAAAAAAACTTCTTTTTGACATATTTTATGAAACTTCAAATTTTGATATGTTATTCTTGATAGTATCAGAAGCATATATCTCTCAGGGCAGACCGACCTCGCGGTTGCTTTGGCACGGCAGACCGAAAAACACTTTTTCCCGCGCAAATTTACCTGTGTGTAGTATACACGTAGTATACGGAATGAAGGGATTTTCGTTTTCTCTTTCTTCTTCCTAATTTACTACTGTCGTATTCTTTCTCTTTCAACTCTTTTTGACGGCAAAATTCGCATACATTAAGAAAAAAACCAATATGAAAATAATGTTTTAAATTTGAACGAATTTGAATTCAGTTGATAAGATAATAATAATATTTTTAACAGTTTCGATGCATATCATCACTCTATATAGTGCATAATTAACATACATATATGAATTTGTAACTCTCTGAGATTATTTTTTCCACTTTTTCAAACGAAAAACACTTATTTCCGCACAAATACAACAGTGTGTTATATATCGCCACATACGGAATGAAGAAATTTCCGTTCACAATTGCTCATTTCACATAATTATGAATTTTCAGTTCTTTGAGATAATTCTTTCTATTTTAATCTTTTTAGATTTCAATAGAATATCCAATATTATTTTATATATCTTCAGTAAGTAAATTGTTAGATTTAATTTCCCATTGTATTATCGTGTCGAAAATGATTCTGAATTTCCTACCATTTTATTGCCTCTTCATTCATCATCATTCGTTTTATTGAAATTATTTTCATTTAATTTACGTTCGCTGTTCTCTAGTAGGTACCTCTAGTTCCCCCTTACGTTTTCTAATTTCAAGTGCACTTCGTAGTCTAAACAAAACATAAAACTTGATATTTATGTTATTATATCCAGAAGAATTCTGTTTTATCATCAGAAGATGATAACACAGAAATGGGATTATGAATATCTATTTGAATTTTTCACTTTTTATTGCCGCTGTTTTATAATTAAGATCGATATTTTTATTTATTATGAATATTTCGCCAGAAATAGCCAAACAATAAAAATAAGATCTTTTATATATTCATTATGTCTTCTATTACTCTAATATAGATCTGTAACGGCAGATTTCCCTCTGTACGACAATTCCTACGATACATTTTCCAAGAAATATTTTTTATAAAATATCAGTTCTATGAATTGTCAGTAAATATATATCTTGAAAATAAGTTCTTAATACTTGTGATCGAGCGATGCTGCTATCTGCAGGTTAGCGTAACCGGCAAATCCCTCTGCCGTGAAAGTCAAATGCTGGAAAAAAGTAAAAAGTGAAATACTACCTAAAATAACATAGAAATTTCAAATTTTCTGAAATACATATTGAATAAATTTGTATGAATTTCAAATATTAGTGTCAGGTTGGTTTTTTCTTTATGTGTGCCAATTTTGTTGTCGAAAAGAAATGAAAGAGAAGATCGAAAAATGAAAGAGAATACGAGAATAGTAAGTATATTATGAAGAAGAAAGAGAACACAAAAATGTTTCTATTCTAGGTATATACGACGTATATAGGTATATTAAAAACTGTTGTATTTGCACGGAAATAAGTGTTTTTCTGTTGAAAAATAATCTCAAAGGGATAAAAATTCATATCAGTTATGTGAAATGAGAATTTATGCAATATATATAGTGATCACATGCATCGAAACTATTAGTATTATTATCTAATCAACTCAATTCAAATTTGTATAAATTTGAAACATTATTATCATATTGGTTTTTTTCCTAATGTATATCAATTTTGCCGTCAAAAGGCGATGAAAGAGAAAGAATACGACAGTAATAAATTAGGAAGAAGAAAGATAAAACGAAAATCCCTTCATTCCGTCTACTACGTATATACTAGACACAGGTAAATTTGTGCGAGAAAAAGTGTTTTTCGGTCTGCGGTGCCAAAGCAACCGCGAGATCGGTCTGCCATAAGAGATATATTCTTCTGATACTATCAAGAATAACATATCAAAATTTGAAGTTTCATAAAATATGTCAAAAAGAAGTTTTTTTTCTCCATTTTCAAATGGTCTGCCACAAGAAAATAACCGCGGGAATGGTCTGCCCTTTCGGTTTTGAGTAGGTATAATAATATATTTCAAAATATCAAAACGGCAGCTTTCATAAAATATGTCTTTTTTTCCCCAAAATATCACACATATTATGGCTGCGCAGTACCAAACCTACCGCGACTTCGCTAAACCAAGTCTCATTTCATGTATAGTAGGTACAACTCTCCCACTGAGAAAATTTTGGGCTTTCATAAAATATGTGTCGTAAACCCTTAAAACCAATAAAAATAAGGATATAACTATAAATATTGATGTACAGAAAATTGAAAGAGTAGAAACAGTTAAATATTTAGGCTGAGATTGAATTCTCGCTGAAATCTTGGTGAAACATAATTGAATATTAAATTAAATTAAACTCTTGGCTTAATGTTTCACGATTTATTCAACAATATGAAATGATGAAATATTTAGGCATTATTTCAGACAAGAAATTGAGTTTCAATGATCATGTTGATTTCATATCATCAAAAATCTCTAAAAAATATCTATTTTTTTGAAAGAATAAGAAAAAAACCTGTCGACATATGTGAAATTATTTTTGTTTGAATCAATAATAATGCCACGTTTTGAACATTGCTCCACATTGTTGATTGGTTTGACTAAAGAAAAAGTTAAAAAATTACAGAAGTTACAGAATAGTGTCAAGCGAACCATTTGAAGTGCTATATTATACCTCTGTTAAAATTATGCTGAACACTTTGGAGTTTGACTGATGTCTGTAAAACAAAGAATGATCTTTGCTTCATATATATCCATATATAAAATAAAAAATCATTGGCCATGTAATGTAATAAAAAATATAACATATGTCAGTGATGTGCATGGGTATAATACTAGAAATACTGATACTTTTTATATCCAAAGTTGTTAGCTCTCTAAATCTAAAAACAGCATATACTATGTCGGATTTGAGGCTTTCAATAATTTACCAAATATATTGTAAACTAGTACCACTATAAAGATATTTAAGCTCGATATTAGAAAGTATATTTTAAATAATGAGATAGGTATATAATTAAAAATTGACAATTTTCGGTCATAATGGAGCTGAGATCAAAAAATTTTCACATAGGGTAACAAAGTTTTCAATAAAGGGATAATGAACGTGAATTCAAATGAAATTTTATCATTGAATGTTTTATTGAATATAATATTTACTTATTAATGAAATATTCTCTATTAAATTGAATTAAACGCTTGGCTTGATGTTTCACGATTATATTTAACGATATGAATTTTTCAACATGTTTCGAGCGTGAGCTCATTTTCAAGACTCAATAACAGTCTGTAGGTACTGTATCTAACTATATAGGTAATGGAATGAATGCATAATGCGATGAGCAATCAACAGCTATTTGATTGTTACAGCTTAATATGGAAGTGTTATATTTTGTCTTAAGTTAATATGTTACTCTACTCATAATTGTTCATATAATTAAGAAATATTTCAAACATGAACATGTTTGCTAATTGAGTATAAATTATAGATGTCTCTAATAGTTAATTAGCTGTGATTTCACAGTTTCATATAGGTTATAGCCAATGATTCTAACTTTTTACCTTTGACGAGGTTATTAGAATCCAGGATATGTCAAAATTTCCGAAAACACCCTGTAATAAATTGTTCAATCAATTAAAATAATTCAGAAAGGATTGGAAAAATCGTGGGGATTATTTTATAGTAGGGTTTCATTTTATATAGAGTATTATTTATATAGTAGGTTCCATTTGTGAAGCACGTTGTAAACCACAATCTTTTCGAAAAACTTGAATTCGAGCTTAAAAACCTATAGACTGATATCAACGGTTTGATTATAATCAAATATAAGTGATATGAAAATTATCATTTCACTGTACCGCGTATTGGAGTATCTGTTTATTTATTTTTATCAAGAATACGTGTATGAACCGTAAACATTTTTATTCATAAAAGAGTCAGAATATGTGGGGAAAATCGTAAGAAACATTAAGAAACCAGCAAAACTGATTTAAATTGTGAGGGAAACTTCTCTTATATTTTTCACGAATATAAATTGCATAGGTACTTAGGTATATATGAAGCAGTGAACTGAAATAATCTGAAGAAATCTGAATAAATGGAAACATAAGATAATTAATAACTATATAGTATATATGCTTTGTAGGTATTATATATTACTTATATCACAAATATGCTCATTTCAAAATAACCTACGTGTAAGGACCTGAATAGGTGTAACAACATGCACATCTAAAATCTGCAGAAATTATTCATAGTACCTAGATCTTTTTAAATGAGTTTGAAAAAATTAATTCTCTTTTGTCTTTAAGAATAGAAAAAAATGTACCTTCTCAAATTAGATAGCTTTCCGATACAAAAGATTATTAATTTATAGGACTTCAGAAGTAATGCACATGAAATATTTCTTATATTATAAAAATATCAATTATTTTTATATTTTAAATAATGTACAATATAAATTTATAGAAAGTATATATAGAAAGTGTACAATTCACTAACGAAAATGTTTCGTTAGGAATTTTGACATATTTCGAGTATTTGAAATATTGATTAATTTTCATGAATCAGTGCAGTTAAACTTTTTACCTCTTCTAACCCACGTTCACTTCTTCGAATACATAAAAATCGAATTATGTCCAAGAATTTTTCTTATCAATATTTTGCATTGTCCTTGGATATTGGTGTAGGCGAGATTTTTGACCTTCATTATATTTCAGAAGAGAAAGATATTTCATAGAAAATTAGGAAGACTAACAAATATCAAAATAGTTTGAACAAAATTGATCTCATTAAAATTGAGAGTTATAATAAGTACTTTAAATATATAATAAAATTAAATTTATAGGGATTTGGCTATCTAACTAGAGGTATGAGAATATCATTGGCGTAGGCAGTTTGTTTTAAAATTATCGAGTATTATAGTCATTAGTAGTATCATATAATAATTTGATTGATGTCAGAAAAGAGCGCTGATATTTATTTTTGTTGCCATACTACATCAGAAGTAGTATGATATTTCAATTCTAAAAAAAGTGCCTATTATTTGTTGGGGTTAAATAAGTACTCAAATCGATTTCAATTGCAAGTTGTATGAATGAATGAAAATTGAACATTTATAACGATTTTTCTATTTTGGTTGCAAAAAATATTTATTTGTGCAGAAATGTAAGGGGAGAAAAAATTTGTTTCGCCTAAATGTCCCAGATTTTTGTCCCAGAAGTGTCGGTAAACTAACAGCAGCCCTCTATTTTTCGTGAATTTTTTGTTCGAAAACATTTAAGACTTAAGATTGCGAAAAAAGAATATGCCACAGAGCGCAGAAAGGATATAATTTTAGATTATTCAAAACTTTGATTATACTTCTATTTCATAAAATTGTTTTTCTGTAATTTTTTACTGAAAAACTATTTGTACCTATTGTGCAGCTTCATTCGAATGTTCATTTTTACTCATACCGAATCTTTGTCGTTCAAAATGTGGAAGTTTCTATAGGCTAAGATGCTCGTTTGCAATTGAAAATGACAAATAAATGGTCTCCGAATGAATATCAAACTATTACGAACGAAACTGTTACTTTTTATCATTATTTCGAATTCATCAACCTGAAATCCGAGTTGAAAATTATAAGCAAATATATATATATATCAACATAACAACAACATAACAAATATTATATATATCAACAAAACTGTTGACTGCTATCAAGGACTTGTGATCATTATAGCCCTTTATCGTTGTTTTAGAATATTTGTTTATATAATTCAATCAGGGTCACGTAAGTGAACTGTAAACAACAATTTTCATTCATGATACTAGTAGAGTCGGGAAGCTAATATGGCAGGAAATAAACCTGAAGAAGCTCATTATTATAAAAAGAAGACATTATTATAATAAGAGATATATATTAGTTAGAATGCAGGTCAGAATTGTATCTTAGAGCAAAAAATATTCTTCATCTTCCATTCATATTTCTGAACAGTTAAAGGTTTTCATACATTTTCCAACTATAATTCTTCACATACAAAAAAAAGATTAGCATGAAACATGAATTCTTCAACATGCTATACATATATATTCAAGTAGCAATATTTACAATACTGTAGGTCCTTTCCATTTCGAAAAGTGATGAAATGAACTAAATCACTATATTTTGAGGCATGTAATATAAGTTCAAAAGAATTCATGTCAAGTTACATTAAATTTTTTCATGTTCGCGTTCCTGATTTTCTGCTCCTGTTTCTGTGCTTTTTACCATAACATAATTGGCTGAAGCGATTTTTTTGTGAGCCAAAAGCTATTGTTTTTCATTTCATCCATTTTGAATTTATTACTAACCAAGTTCAATCAGTAAAATGTTGCATAAGATGCACTTCTCAATACAGACATATCATCATTTTTCTTATCATTTCTCTCCTATTAGGTTATAAGAAACCAGGAGTTTTCGATACTTTCCAAATTTTTCCCTTCACAAGAAGTTTTTTCGGAAGTGACCGAGAAGATTTCATTCAATTAATTCGCTATTATATTTAACTGTATCTCACTTCAATAGTTATTACCACTTTAATATGTATTACAACTCATTCATATTAATAGAGATGTGAAAAGGTTCTCGACTATTTTTTATATTTTTACCTCATTCTAGTATATTCTTTAGAGATTTGAATCACAACTGAATAGCGATTATGTAAAATGGACGGATAATTCATGTGTCCAGCAGCGGTTTTTAAAAAGTATCCGTGCACTATTGTTGTGAAGGAAATTCAATTTTTTTGAATAAGCGACAAATTTTCCTGAAATCAGAAGGTTTTAGAAAATGTTCGGTGCCTTGGAAATTCATTTTGAAAGCTTGGATTGACTAGAATTTTGTGGAGACCACTATCAGAGGCATATATGATTCTCATGCATTCAGTGATGTACGTTTTCCATGTTGGAAAGAAGTAGGAAATCGAAATCAGAAACATATTCGCGCATCTGGTGAATCACACAATTAAAGAAAACTTCTTGTCTCTGAAGGCACAAAGTATAGTGAACACACAAGATGAAAACACGAAAAACTATTTCAAACAAATTGTACAGGTTTTTACTCAGAAATTGAATCCTACATAGAAAGCTGGGAAAAACCAATTGAGGACGTTGACAAATTTTACTGGATGAGGTCTCCAAAAATCATTAAAAGTACTCTACGGTCTGCTTTCGAAAAATCAGTCCGTTTTCTCAAAAAATTAACATTGAAATGCATGACACGAAGCTAATTGACGAATGTTTAAACTTGAAAGTTCTTAGCATGAACCTTTCTGACGACGACAAGTTTTTATGCTTTTCAGCTTCAGCTGAATTTTTCTGAAACACCTAACACCCACTATCGTCAGAAATGCCAAAAATCGCAAAGTATTATTTTTTGTATATCTGGACACAATGCGACCAGAGGGAGTGTTTTGGCTGGTCGCGCAGCAATGGACGCAATAAAAAAACTCGCTCAACGGATCATTTTCGGTCTGTGATCAAAACAAGTATAATTTCAATGGGCTGCTTCGTTCTGATTGAATATAACTTAAATTCAAACACTTGAACTTATGATTTACACTTTATTGACTACATTGCATGACGCGTTTCGTCGTTACAAACGACTTCTTCAGATGCTTACAGAATAAGGAATTCGTTCTGACTTTCACGAATTCTTGTTGGAAGAGAAAGATATTTCATAGAAAATTAGGAAGACTAACAAATATCAAAATAGTTTGAACAAAATTGATCTCATTAAAATTGAGAGTTATAATAAGTACTTTAAATATATAATAAAATTAAATTTATAGGGATTTGGCTATCTAACTAGAGGTATGAGAATATCATTGGCGTAGGCAGTTTGTTTTAAAATTATCAAGTATTATAGTCATTAGTAGTATCATATAATAATTTGATTGATGTCAGAAAAGAGCGCTGATATTTATTTTTGTTGCCATACTACATCAGAAGTAGTATGATATTTCAATTCTAAAAAAAGTGCCTATTATTTGTTGGGGTTAAATAAGTACTCAAATCGATTTCAATTGCAAGTTGTATGAATGAATGAAAATTGAACATTTATAACGATTTTTCTATTTTGGTTGCAAAAAATATTTATTTGTGCAGAAATGTAAGGGGAGAAAAAATTTGTTTCGCCTAAATGTCCCAGATTTTTGTCCCAGAAGTGTCGGTAAACTAACAGCAGCCCTCTATTTTTCGTGAATTTTTTGTTCGAAAACATTTAAGACTTAAGATTGCGAAAAAAGAATATGCCACAGAGCGCAGAAAGGATATAATTTTAGATTTTTCAAAACTTTGATTATACTTCTATTTCATAAAATTGTTTTTCTGTAATTTTTTACTGAAAAACTATTTGTACCTATTGTGCAGCTTCATTCGAATGTTCATTTTTACTCATACCGAATCTTTGTCGTTCAAAATGTGGAAGTTTCTATAGGCTAAGATGCTCGTTTGCAATTGAAAATGACAAATAAATGGTCTCCGAATGAATATCAAACTATTACGAACGAAACTGTTACTTTTTATCATTATTTCGAATTCATCAACCTGAAATCCGAGTTGAAAATTATAAGCAAATATATATATATATATCAACATAACAACAACATAACAAATATTATATATATCAACAAAACTGTTGACTGCTATCAAGGACTTGTGATCATTATAGCCCTTTATCGTTGTTTTAGAATATTTGTTTATATAATTCAATCAGGGTCACGTAAGTGAACTGTAAACAACAATTTTCATTGATGATACTAGTAGAGTCGGGAAGCTAATATGGCAGGAAATAAACCTGAAGAAGCTCAAAAAATAGGGAAGATACCTAATTAGACACGGATTTGAGTTCTGTGTGAAGTTCATTTCTTTTTTTTCACAAATTATTTTTAAATTACAAAACGGAGGACGTTTTGATGGTCATCGATATTTTGTCTACTGTACGATTTGAAGGTCTGTAAATTCTCAAGTGCTCGACTTGAAAATCTAGAGATTGCATCGTGGAAGTATCATGTTATATCACGGCAAACCTACCGGGGCACTGAAAATGAAATGAATTGGAAAACATATTTTGCATACATTGCAGACTATAATAATTTCCTCGAAAACCATTTTCCGCTATTTTACTGTATGCATTCGTAAAATCTGGAGGCACATTTAAGGAATCTCACATGAAAAACAAAACTGAACTCAGACAAAAACGAATATAGGCATAGAAGTGTTCTGAATTTAACGATGGCGAATATAAGGAAATCGATTTTCAAATAGGTTCAAATTCGAATATTGAATCGATAAACGAAAAAATTCAGGCCTCAGTAATCGATTTACAGAAAATTTTTAATAAAATAATTGATTTTCTCAATTTAATTTTTGAGTTGGTGTGTCAAAGCCCTACAATACATGATCAAAATATGGTTTGTTCAATTCGGAGAATAATTGATGTATAACAAGAAGTAAATAATTTTTCAGATGACCGCTTGCTTCATATTCATATGATTTGCCTTCCGACAGAAGCTACAAGGTTCAATAGCTTTCGTTAGTTTTTACGAATGGAAATCGTGAAAATTAGGTAAATAGTATGAAGTTTATTTCGATTTTAGTTTTGAAAATGAATATAACACTTCACTTTTATAAATGATGAGGCCGATACTCACTATATTACGATGTATTAATCCAGCATTTGATAAAGAAATAGTACTTCGAAACGTCATCATTGGTATTTTATATTAAATTATGAGAAAATTCTGAATATTGTTTTATTATAGCACTTTACATATTATTATTATGATAAATATCAGCAACTATCCGATAAGGTGGGATATCTTCGATATTCACATAATGACTGATACAAAAGTTCTGCATTATCTGTGGTTCAAATAATTAAAATCAATAAACCTAACCAACGTTAAAAAGATAGCATTTGAGTAAATATAAAAAATTATTTCCCTCAATTCAATTACATGTGAGATGAAAACCTGTAATTTTTCTAAATGTGATTGGAAAGTTCAGCTACATTGTAAACTATTGAAGTGTGTGCTTACTAGATCTATTCTTTAAATTATAATTGAAAATTAGTATTTAAGTTCATGAAGTATATTCTTCGTTCAATCGGTCTCAGATTGCCATCACAAATAATAAAGTAAGTGATTTCGATATGTTCCGTTGGAATACTTAGTATTCGAATTCGAAAAGACTGATGTTTACTTATTTTCATTGATAACTGCAAATGTTTAACGCAGGAAACCGAAAAGAAGATCTGAGATTACTGCTATCAACAGCTTGAACAAAATAAGTTTTTACCGATATTCATCTGCTATATCTTCTCCACAGTGGAGTCAGGAAATCAAATAATTACAAAAAATCGTTAGTACATTGAAAAAATATGAGAGGTAACTCCTTAGACCGAAATTTTTTGAAAGACATTCCTTATTTTTTTCTACGTCAATAAATTGCAAATATTCAAAGTATCATACTGAAGCATGGAAAAATCCCTGAAAATTTTTTTTTCCAATTGTATAATGCGTCTGTTCAAAAAAAAAAGTGAATTTTCAATTTTCATAGGCTGTGCACATTAACAAATTATTTTTTGTTAAGGTGCTTCACAAATTTTTCACATATGTTACCATTTATCAGCCAGTTTTGATTAGAAGTTTGTTTTTGACAACTGTGAATGTTAATCACGTTTTTGTGTTCTTCGATTTCTTAATTTTTCAAAGAAATATGTCAAACAATCTGTATTAAATTTTGCGTTAAAAATGGAATAAAGTGCTCCAACGCACTCAAAATATCGATTGTGGCATACTTTGTACCAAAAACTTGTTTATAAAGGTATAAGCGCTTCACAGAAGGCCGAGAATATGTTGATTCCGATGAGCGTCCTGGAGTTGCAACCATGTCAATGAGCGACGAAAACATCGAAACTGTGAAGGAAATGGTTCTGGAAAATCGTCAAATTACTGTGCAATTTTGTCGGATCTTTTGGGCATGAAACAAGGGCTAGCGATGTTTGCTCAGAAATTGCGAAATTTAGAGGAAAAGCAACGTCACATTAGTATAGCATAATATTTGCTGGAGAAGGTCATAACTAAAGACAAATCCTTTGGTATATGGTTATGCCGTCGAAACCAAGGTCCAATCACCCAATTGAAGCGGTTAGAAAAGCCATGATCGAAAAAGGCACGCCAAGTTTGATCCAATGTGAACGTTTTGCTCACTGTTTTCTTCGATTACAACAGCGTGGTTCACAATGAAATCTTGCTAACAGAACATGCGGTTAATAAGGAATACTACAAGGAAGTATTGCTTCACACGAAACTACGTATTGCGTGAAGCAATGCTGCTCAAACGATCTGAATTGTGGTAAAACAAATCAGGAATTCTGCATCACGATAATGCACGAGCTCACACATCATGCTAGTTCTTAATTTTTTGGCTAAAAACAACCACCGTATTTACCAGATCTGGCTTTCCCTGCTACTTTTTCCTATTTCAAGAATTGAAGAGAACAATGAAAGAAAAGCGTTTTGCCACAATTGATGAGATAAAATGGGAATCGAAGAACGAGCTGATGGCCATACCGAAAAGCACATATCAGAACTTCAAGGATTTGAAGAAACGCTGGCATGATATCATTATATCTGAATGGGATTACTTCCAAAGAATGAAAATTGGAAAAACTGAAATTCAGTGAAAATATAATTGAAAAGATGTACTTCTAAAGTATGGACACATAAGAATATATTGCTCCTATTCAGAATGTATTAATTAACACAACAATGTATAGCGAATAAAATTATGCGTTATATAATTTTTTCGACAGAATTTCATGGGGACTTATATAGAAAATAATCGATATTATATTATATTTCATGAAATGTTGTATTTTCGAACGATGCACTTATTAATATATGAGCAAAAACTTTTGGAGTTCGTTTCGTTAGAGTTTTACGAGTACAAGATGCACTGCGTAATTCTGAAACAAATCGAAACTTTGTTTTATAATATGGTTGGTTGCATGCATTCTCAATGAGTAATCAAACGATATTTGATAATTCGATTGATGCAAGTCATTTTTATTGTTTCTCAATTTAACATTTTATTATATCTCGTGAATGTTGATGAACAATTATCGTTTGAATTCCCTACTGTTTGTTCGATCATTAATTTTAAAATGAATGTATTTTGTCAACGCTGTTTCAAAAATGATATATTGACCGAAAATAAAGTAGGATTCACCATGTTTTTTCGAATTATTCCTCTTCGAAATTTCAATTCCAGAAATGTCTGAAACAATTGAAGAGATACTATTCCATTACTTTGATATGAGATATGGATATCAACTAAATAATTTGTAAAAGGCTGTTAAATGAAATTTTTACATGATATTTTCACAGTTTGAGTGTGAAATATTTCAAGTATCCAACCTGGTCTCTTACTCCTAACGATCTTCTGAGACGTAAGGATTTTTTGAGATTTCTGAAATTATTCCTTCACGAAAAATTTTAATTCAGAAAAAACCGAACGAATTGAACTATTTGAATGTACAGTTGTATAGGTTAGTTGTTATTGGATTTTTAATCACTTTTTCGGTCAACTAATTATTGCTCGCTAAAAAAAAACTCAAATTTGAAAGGAAAAATCAAACCACAAACTAATGACTGATATATACGATTTGATATACATACATATTCAATAGTGTTGGCGTTTACTTGATGTAAATCCATTATAATTGAATATGAACTTAAATTGAAACACTTGAGCTTATGATTTACACTTTATTAACTACATAGCATGACGCGTTTCGTCGTTACAAACGACTTCTTCAGATGTTTACAGAATCTATGCTTACAGATTTTGTAAGCATCTGAAGAAGTCGTTTGTAACGACGAAACGCGTGATGCTATGTAGTTAATAAAGTATAAATCATAAGTTCAAGTGTTTGAATTTGAGTTTATATTGAATTATACATACGAGTAATTTATCATCTTTTTGAAAATTTTGTTTTTAAAATTTGATTTGAAATATATAAACTAAATAACTAATATAATTTAAGTTGAATGCGAGTGAACTTTGAATGTTAACAATATCATTTATTCATAGAGGTTTTGTGAAGGCCATAGCTCAGTAAAATCGTAGAAATATGGAGAAGTTATGAAAGTTAGTTCATAAGCGCAAGTCTGAAATCTGAGGTGAACTGTTTCATTGTTTCCACAAATACAAACTGCAAATGTTTTAAGCCGAAAATTAAAAAAAAGGAACATGAGCTTTTGTTTATAACTTGAAAACGTAAATTATAGCAAAAAGCAGAGCCTAATATTGCTAAGAAGTATCCTTCAAAAAATTAAATGAATTCATTTACCGCACTTTCAGTCAATAAAGTTATTTATTTCATACTCTCACTCAAATTATACTAAAATTTTTTGTTTTGCAAATACCTCTTATTAAATTGAATTCGATATTTCACTATTAAGTATATAAAGAAATAGAATGTATTTCAAGATTTTATTCCTAACAAAGCCAACAAAATGTAGCCTTGAATCATTCAAAATTAGAGAAAAAACGCTATGTTTTACTCATATTTCTACATTCGTACATTTTTTTTCTGTGCGGCTATAATTCCAATCTGATGGCAAAATCATAAATAAAAAATTTGTTTCTTTGTCGAAACAAAATTTCACTCTTTTGCTCTCGATATATTTTAGTACTACAAAGGGTAGTATTGAAAATAGATAGTAGTTAGGTTCTCGGATGAATTTTTATAAAAAGAGTGAGTATTTTTTATATCTGCGTGAGGCGGCGAAACCTCTAGCACCAATCCTCGTTTCTAAGATATAATGAATACTTGTTGTGTGAGTTAGGAGATTTATTCTGTTTGAAATGTGTATATCAGTGCTTTATGACTCTGTTTATCTTATCGGTTTACGATTTCAAGATTCCGTATCTTGGAACCGCTTGACAATCGTGGGTGACCTTGTATGAATATTTTACCGAGTTAGTCGAACTTTGAGACTTGTATAAGAAAGTTTTGTGAGATAATTTAACAGTATTTTACCAGAATGTTCGCGAAGTTTTTTCACTTTCAATCAAATATAATATACAATTTGTGAAGCAGTTTTGTGGAAGTTAAGTTACAGGCAATACGAACCGACGAAAATTTATAGTAAAATCATTCCTCCAGAAAGAAACGGGTAAGTACTTACATGAAAATAATAATATGTATTCATCATTTAGTTTTATTCATTGATGGATTCTCGATTATTTTTGAAAAACAATACAATTCAGAATTTATGCTTCGAAAACAATTTTCCTAAAAATGATAAATCGTTTCATGCTTGGCTTTTTCTCAATAATTTTTTTCAATGTATTATTCAGCCGTATAGTTTAACGTGTAATGAATATCCTAAAAAAGCTTACAATTAAAATTGCATTAATTTCATTAAGGGTAATTATTTTATGTTATTTAACCAGACCAAAAAATTATATTCTCCTATTGCTCTAGTCGCCCAGAGCATTAATGAATCAGGTGAGCGGAATAATTAACTTCAATAGATTAATTCTTTTCCTTGTATTCGTTTTGGTGCCTTTCCCATTTATATCTCTTCTGAAAGTAAGCCCTAGTCATTGATGTTCAAATAACGACGTTGATAATTTTTCATCAAGAATGTTTCTCATGTCTGATTGATACGTAAACTATATAATCTTTGATATTTATTACTTTTGATTTGACTATTTCACAAATTAAGTCTATGGTACACCATTTTTGTTATTCGATATATTTTTAGGTAACAAAGTTCAACCTTCAATTATTTATCAAGGAACTATTATGGAGAAAAAATGTTGTTCCTGTTTTTGCAATTGGTTGTGGAAACACATTAATTTACAAATATATCATGTTCTGAACCTTTAGTGAAAGAAAATTTTGAAGCAGGTAAGAAATCGATTCATCGGGTATTTTTAGTTATTTACTGGTTTTGTTATTAATTTCATCGTCTTGAAAATTTTGGTTTATTTTCAATTTATTACTCAATGAAATCACTTTCCCAACCTATATTATTCTCAGTCGCTGTAGGTTCGGTACTGCGCAGGTATAAAAGGTGTGATAATTTGGAGAATTTTACATTACGTGGGTAAAGTTTTCTGTGGTTTCCTTTACCATCAAATGTCAGATGAATTGAAAATCGGACATTTGACCAAATGGCACGTATTTAATGAAAATTTACAAAAGACGGCCAAAGCCGTTAAATCCCTGCAGTAAATATATGATAAGAAAATTTGCTCCTGATCTTTTGAAAAGACAAAAGGAAATTAAATTCACACGGGTTGAAGAAGGTTGCAAAACCTTATAGCCTCCCGACTTTTGATATATATTAACAAAAACAATGTTTCCCAAAAGAAATAATGAAAAATAAATGTTTTTGATTTGATTTTTTTTGAGAAAAAAGACATAGTTTAGGAAAGCTGCCGTTTTGATATGTTGAAATATATTATTATACGTACTCAAATACCAAACGGCAGACCATTCCTGCGGTTATTTCCTTGTGTCAGACTATTTGAAAATTGAGAAGAAACAAATTTTTCTTGTTTTATTTCAGAAAACTTCAAATTTTTATATGTTATTGATAGTATCAGAAGCATATAACTTTCATGGCACACCGATCTGCTTTGGCCCAGCAGACCGCAAAACACTTTTTCCCTTTAAATTTACCTCTCTGTTCTATACCTATATGTAGTATACGAAATGAGGGGATTTTCCTTTTCTCTTTCTTCTTCCTAATATATTACTATCGTATTTCTTCTCTTTCAATTCTATTTGACGTCAAAATTTACATATTTTGAGAAAAAAACCAATATAAAATAATATTTTTTCTCTAACGAATTTGAATTCAGTTGATTCGATAATAATATCATCAACAATTTCGATTCGTGCCATCACTCAACAAAATAAATAATTTCTCATTTCACCCATCGGCAAACCAATATGCCGGTTGCTTATACCGTAATGTATAGTCCGTATTTGGAATAGACACATTTTTGTTTTCTTTCTTCTACATAATAATATTGTCGTATTTCTTATCTATTTCTAAAATTGGCACACATAAAAAAAAAGCCAACCTGACAATAATATTTCATGTTCGAATGAATTTTGATTCATATATGTATTGGCGTTTTGATATATCGAAATCTATTATTATATCAACTACTCAAAACGAAGTGGCAAAGCACTCCCACGTTTTAGCAGAATATTTTAAAATTCACACACGTTTTTCTAGTATTTTTAAAGTATTTTAGGAAATTCGAAATTTCATGTTATTTTTGGTAGTATCAGAAGCTTAGACTTTTAAGGCAGAAAGATCTGCCAGTTATTTTGACTTAGCAGACAGCAGCATTGCGCTAACAAAAATAATTAGAAATTTTTTTCAGTATAAGGTATTAACTTATTTATATTTAGTGACAATTCTTGGAGATGATATACACATAAAAATAATTCTTGAAAAATAGATTAAAGGTACCTACTGTCATTAACGAGGGAAATCTACAGTTACAGATCTTTATTAATATAATAGAAGACACAATGAATATATAGATCTTATTTTTATTTAACGTTTTTGAGGTTATGCTGTCTTCGCTAACGTAATATATTTCGACATGTTTCCGTTGTTTCGTCAGTGAATAAAAATACTCTGTTTTTTTTTTCGGTTTTGTTCATTTCACCTGACATGATAAGGTAATTTTAATCGAATTTAATCAAATAAACTTTTATTTGCTAATATTTCGTGAGTTTATTGAATTGAAATGACTTTATATCACCACATTTTATTTATTTATTTTACATGCACTGATATAAACCTTCTTGAAAAGAATATTTAAGTATTCGATTTGCTCTAGGACTCAGATGCGACATAATAGGTATAATAACATAAATATCATGTTTATGTTTTGTTTAGACTATGAAGTGCATTTGAAATTAGAAAACGTTCTAGGGGGAACGGTACCTACTAGAGAGCAGTGAACGTGGAATAGCTACAATGGAAATATGAAATCTACAACCTACTTACCGAAGGTACATAACATAATATTAAATATTGCATTTTAAATCAGAGAAAATTATCTCAAAGAAATGAAAATTGATATATTTATTATGTGAAATGAGCAATTATGTACTTTTTTTTGAGTGATGCATGAATAGTTTATTATGAAGAAGATAGATAAAATGAAAATTCATCCATTCCTTATGCTACGAATTTAATTTATTACACACTGTTTTATTTACGCGGGAAAAATAGTTTTTCGGTCGGCCGGCCCAAAGCAACCGGCAGATCAGTTTGCCATGAGAGATATATGCTTCTAATGCTATCAAGAATAACATATAAAAATTTGAACTTTCCTAAAATATGTCGGAAAGAAGTATTTTTTCCCTATTTTGAAATATTACACACTAATGTATTTGCGCGGGAGTAAGTGTTTTTCGGTTGAAAGTCTAGAAAAAATAATCTCAAAGAGATAAAAATTCATAAAAATTATGTGAAATGAGAAATTATATACTTTATTGAGTGAAATCAATACACATGAATCGAAATTGTTGATAATATTATTATCGAGTCAACTGAATTCAAATTCGTTTGAAGATAAAACATTATTTTCATATCAGTTTTTTTCTGCTGATACTATGAACAAAAACATATAAAAATTTGAAGATTACTAAAATACGCCAAATAAAGTTCAAATGGTCTGCCACAAGGAAATAACCCTTTTTTTGAGTACGTATAATAATATATTTCAAAATATTAGAATGGCAGCCAATTCATGTATGGTAGGTACAACTGTCTCAATGAGAAAATTTTGGGATTTCCTGAAATGTGTGTCGTCAGATGTTTACTGGCTCTTAGACTACTAGTTTTAACTGTTGAAGTATAAATGCTCAAAGGTGCATCAGTGTCAAAGAATTCTCGACAGAGATCATGCATGACATGATGTTGAGAATTTGAATGAAAAACAAAAGAAATATGCCCTTGGATTTGGAATATTCGTGACAAAAAAAGTCATCGATTGTAGAATTGAAAAAAACACAGGGATCATGGGTCCTGGAATAGAGATCCAAACTAACAGATTGACTAAAATTGCAGATACATATATAAATATTAGTGAAATATATTCGCTCCTAGAAATTTGCTAGATGTAGGAACTGTGCTAGGAATTTCTGAAAATTGTAATAATTTTATAACTTCAGCCAGGTTCAACTTTTGAACGAAAATTGAATAGATAATTTAATAACTTCTGGCCTTAATTGCTTCTTGAAGCAATCTCGGATAGTTTTGTAGATTTTGTAGAAGTATAAAATTTGAAAATTAACCACTAAGTAGAATTAATACAGGATTAGGATTAAAACCTACATAAATTCCTATTACGCTTTGTAATTTTTATGTTATTAGTGTCCTCACCAATTACTTTATATGCACATTTTTCTGATTTCAGATGATACGTACGCCAAGAACCTGATTACGTGAACCTATTCCACATCAAATATCTTCACAAAATCTTACTGGCACCTGGATCTTCATTGTCCGTTCAAAATTGGTGGCTAATGTCTATTTTTAGTTGTTAAGGGTTAAAAACCCAAATTTTTGTTTTTCATAGCTGTTCATTTTCGAATAATTTCTAAAAAATGGTTCAATTATTTCAAAAAGTAGTAGGTACGCATTATATATCGCATTATATGCTCAAAATTTGAAAGACAACTTCTACTTCGCGATTGCTTTATTAAGCTCCATCATGCTGGGCAATTTTGTGAGCAGAGTATAAAGGAAACACAAGTAAAACTCAATTTTCTTTTCTCTAGAAGTATTCAAGACAAATGTACTTCAGTTGGAATTTATTTTTGACAGATTTCAATGATTATGAATTCATAAGACTTCAGAAGGAAGTATTATGTTATGTTGTCCTAACTTTAAAATTCACTGAACTCAATTTGAGAATTTTTCTTTTGGAATTCTGCGACATTATTCGAAATAAATTTAACTCTGTATGGATTAGTAAGATTCATTCTTTGTACTCAAATTATAAGGTTCTATCATTCCTTCCCATCAATATCGAAGACAGAATATCCTTCAGAAGTTTTATTACTACTTTGGTTTGTCCTCCGATCCTGGGGTAATAAAGTAGAGCTTTTTTGTCTCACTACATAATAAGAAGAAAAGAAATTATCTTATTAGGTGAAATATGTAAGCTTGAGTAAAGATTAGAATTGACTCTCACAACAGATGAAGTTCTCCATCTTCACCTCCAATTTATATTTTTGAACATGCAATAAATGTTCAATAGACAAATAAGGTCAACCTCTAATATAAATTAAGTAACGTACCCCATATATAAAAGGGGTTTTCTTGCAGCTCCTTCCGCTCTAAGATACAAATTATTGACAAATTATTGAATAAGATACAAATTATTGATTTTGTAAGCCGAATTGTCCCATTGCCAATTTTAATTTTTCACGTTTACCAATTCATTTGAATAAATACAGAATTTATTGTAAATAAAGATGGAGCTTTTTCATCATGTTTTGTTTCATTCAAAAATCTGCAACGTATTCACTCCTTTCTTTGGTTTGTTCGTTCAATATAAATGGAAGTATTTACTTTTTCCAGTGGACAAATATATTTTGAAGTATTGAATATACCTAGAAACCAACATTCAAGGAATTGTAATGGTATATAATAGTGAGTGAAGTGCTAATTGAGTTTTTCCTTGAAATATACTCCAGTTGAGCTCTATTCAACTTATTTCACTTTATGACATATGTTACGATTATACCAAAAATAAATCTACCTACTTATATACCTCTAAGTGGCAAAACATTATACCGTCAGATGTAAAGTTTAGGAAGTCATTTCTGCAACTTCCTGGGATGTTGGTATGATTACATGAACATGCTCTTCTAATCTGAGCCCAGGAGAATGCATAAAAATTTTGGAAATTTCTGTTCAAATATAATTATAGAAATATTTTTTTCATATTGTATATATTTATACTGAAATATCAGAATAGTATTATTTCATTTTACGTGAATGATATTTGTGGTCAGTTTGTTTCGAAAATTTTCAAAAAAAAATATTGAGTTATATTTTTGAGTAATACAGAGAAGACATAATGATAAATTTTTACACTACCTCAGTAATTTTGCTACAATTATTACCTCAAAGCAATAATACGAGTGTAAGGTGGTTATCTAACTTAGATTTGAGTATCATTAGAAAATGTACAATTATTTATTATTGTTTTGAATATTGTGATTCATCATTGATTTAGTTAGAGATTAATTATATATGCAATGTGTGATATATTAGTTATATATGCATTATCATTACTTTATTTTTCAATGTGTAAATGCTATTGTGAGTTTTATACTTGTCTGTATTCCATTTTCTAAACGCATAAATATATAACATACATCCATAGAAAAAAAATATTTCACCCAATGTAGTATATTCCTCTGAACTTTATATTTCATAAAAAGCATTTTCAACTTTAACTCAGGTAATATCTGCTTTTTAGAGTCAGCCTCAAGTGAAGAAAATACTTAATGTTTCATCATATGAATTGAGGTTTTTTTGTTCATATTTCCTCCGAATAAACAATTATAATCTCTTAATTCTAATACAGTCTCATTAGAAATATTTTACTAGAGTTGACGCTGTTTTGAATTATGTCCAACTACTGTATTGAATTTTCACTTCAGCAAGTATGGTCTAGCATCACTTTATCTTTATGATTGAAGCATTGTTTTAAAGATATTTTATTCCTAATGTTCCAAGAATTTGATTTGGATTTTATTTGATCATGTTTCACCTAAAGGTAAGCAAGAATGCAATCTCAATTGTGTAGTGCGAGTATATAGATGCAGACTTAATGTTGAACATTTCATGTTTCATTTATCATTCTGGCAAGTATTTCTACAACACACCTACAATAATAAGTAGTATTCTATTAAATACACTTCATGTGATTATATTAAACAATAAATCGAATATTTAGCTCTGAACATTCAATTCAGTTGCTTTATGCCTAGATATATAAACAAAAGTAGATTGATAATTGGTGAGGCCGATACTTGATGTAAATCGATAAACATAATTAAACAATTAATAAAATATTAAATTATATGTGTGAATCTTTTTTAACAAATGTAGATTTTTTTTAATACAATGCATTCTCTCTTTATGATCTAGAACAATGAGTTGCACAAAAGTCATGAAATAATGGGTACTTCTTTTTGCTGAAATGCTGACAATATAATGATGTTCAATATAGTATTTTATTATCATTTTTAAAACTGCTTGGACTCCCTAATATATTTTGAACCAATTCATTTTCATTCTCAAATGAGCAGGTATCTCTCTTAGTAGTCCTACTCTTAGTAATATAGTATGTTATATGTAATAGTATCTTGTCTAATATTTATCAAATGGAAATTATATAGTAATTCAATTCGAAGTACACTGAATATTTTTAGTAACATGAAAAATACTATAAAAATACAAACATTTGCAACAAATTTCATCTTTTCTCTCTAGTCTTGATACTTAATTTCCTTCTTGCTAAAATAAATATTGTTTCTCATTTCAAGTCGAAGTATAATTATATAATAGACACTTATGAGGTATCTTACTTCCATGTGTTAACTACATGTCAGAATGTAGCACGATATAATATTCATAACACGAAGCAATTTTAACCTAGAGGGTTCTGAAATATTCACTCAATAGTAGGATATTTAATTCCATTTAAAACTCTCAATTGAATATCCTGAAATATTGTAAATCACTATTTCAGTTCACTTTCATTTCATGAAGTAGCAGATTATAATATAATGAGCAGATTTATCTAGTAGTTATTACATACAGTTTTAAGTCCAAACACCTCGATAAATATTTATAACGAAATATATTCATAATATACAATATCTTCATTAATATTGGGAACCTAAAATTTGAAAACGCCATAGTATTCAAAGGGAACTTTCATTTGTTTTGATGAGCGGTAACCTGAAAGGCAAACTAGTCATTGACAGTTGAGCAGTTGGTAACTACCAACTGCATTCCCCTCTTGCCGCACATCCAACGTTCTAGTGATAAAAATATACATTTCAGGCTGGGCACCTTTTGCGAGCGGTATAAACATAAACATATATATATATATATATATATTTTTTTTGAAAGTTTTTAGCATTAACAGGCTTTTTCAATATGAAAATGTTTATTTCTGTTGACGTTTCGTTGTTATATCACAACTTTGTCAAAACTAATGAATAATTGAATTTATGAGTTACTATGGATATCAAATGTCAAACTTAATTTTTAGAAAAATCAAATTAGTTTTTTTGTATATTCACTTATTGATTTTCATTACATTCTGGATAAGTATATAAAAAACTATATGTAATTGTATATATGTAAATATAATCACACTTAAGAATCACCTGGCTTACCATGAGTTTTTCAGAGGTTTCTTCATGGTGAAGAAGACTAAAACTTCCGAAGCGAATGCTGAGCCAGAAATATTCCTCTGATAATGAAAATCAATAAGTGAATATACAAAAAAACTAATTTGATTTTTCTAAAAATTAAGTTTGACATTTGATATCCATAGTAACTCATAAATTCAATTATTCATTAGTTTTGACAAAGTTGTAATATAACAACGAAACGTCAACAGAAATAAACTTTTTCATATTAAAAAAAACTATGTTAATGCTTAAAACTTTCAAAATAAATACCTCAAACAGGCAATAAATCAATTTCAAGATATATATATATATATATATATATATATATATATATATATATATATATATATATATATATATATATATATATATATATATATATATATATATATATATATATATATATATATATATATATATATATATATATATATATATATATATATATATATATATATATATATATATATATATATATATATATATATATATATATATATGTACATACCGCTCGCAAAAGGTGCCCAGCCTGAAATGTATATTTTTATCACTAGAACGGGTGGTAGTGCGGCAAGAGGGGAATGCAGTTGGTAGTTACCAACTGTTCAACTGTCAATGACTAGTTTGCCTTTCAGGTTACCGCTCATCAAAACAAATGAAAGTTCCCTTTGAATACTATGGCGATTTTAAATTTTAGGTTCCCAATATTAATGAAGATATTGTATATTATGAATATATTTCGTTATAAATATTTCTCGAGGTGTTTGGACTTAAAACTGTATGTAATAACTACTAGATAAATCTGCTCATTATATTATAATCTGCCACTTCATGAAATGAAAGTGAACTGAAATAGTGATAGAAATATTTCACTTAATTTACAATATTTCAGGATATTCAATTGAGAGTTTTAAATGGAATTAAATATCCTACTATTGAGTGAATATTTCAGAACCCTCTAGGTTAAAATTGCTTCGTGTTATGAATATTATATCGTGCTACATTCTGACATGTAGTTAACACATGGAAGTAAGATACCTCATAAGTGTCTATTATATACCTAATTATACTTCGACTTGAAATGAGAAACAATATTTATTTTAGCAAGAAGGAAATTAAGTATCAATACTAGAGAGAAAATATGAAATTTGTTGCAAATGTTTGTATTTTTATAGTATTTTTCATGTTACCAAAAATATTCAGTGTACTTCGAATTGAATTACTATATAATTTCCATTTGATAAATATTAGACAAGATACTATTACATATAACATACTATATTACTAAGAGTAGGACTACTAAGAGAGATACCTGCTCATTTGAGAATGAAAATGAACTGGTTTAAAATATATTAGGGAGTCCAAGCAGTTTTAAAAATGATAATAAAATACTATATTGAACATCATTATATTGTTAGCATTTCAGCAAAAAGAAGTACTCATTATTTCATGTCTTTTGTGCAACTCATTGTTCTAGATCATAAAGGGAGAATGCATTGTATTAAAAAAAATCTACATTTGTTGAAAAAGATTCACACATATAATTCAACATTTTAATAATTGCTTTATTATGTTTATCGATTTACATCAAGTATCGGCCTCATCAATTATCAATCTACATTTGTTTATATACCTAGGCATAAAGCAACTGAATTGAATGTTCAGAGCTAAATCTTCTATTTATTGTTTAATATGATCACATAAAGTGTATTTAATAGAATACTACTTATTATTGTAGGTGTGTTGTAGAAATACTTGCCAGAATGATAAATGAAATGTTCAACATTAAGTCTGCATCAATATACTCGTACTACACAATTGAGATTGCATTCTTGCTTACCTTTAGGTGAAACATGATCAAATAAAATCCAAATAAAATTCTTGGAACATTAGGAATAAAATATCTTGAAAACAATGCTTCAATCATAAAGATAAAGTGATGTTAGACCATACTTGCTGAAGTGAAAATTCAATACAGTAGTTGGACATAATTCAAAACAGCCTCAACTCTAGTAAAATATTTCTAATGAGACTGTATTAGAATTAAGAGATTATAATTGTTTATTCGGAGGAAATATGAACAAAAAAACTTCAATTCATATGATGAAACATTAGGTATTTTCTTCAATTGAGGCTGACTTTAAAAAGCTGATATTACCTGAGTTAAAGTTGAAAATGCTTTTCATGAAATATAAAGTTCAGAGGAATATACTACATTGGGTAAAATATTTTTTTCTATGGATGTATCTTATATATTTATGACTTTAGAAAATGGAATACAGACAAGTATAAAACTCACAATAGCATTTACACATTGAAAAATAAAGAAATGATAATGCATATATAACTAATATATCACACATTGCATATATAATTAATCTCTAACTAAATCAATGATGAATCACAATATTCAAAACAATAATAAATAATTGTACATTTTCTAATGATACTAAGTTGATGATCAAAACTAAGTTAGATAACCACCTTACACTGGTATTATTGCTTTGAGGTAATAATTGTAGCAAAATAACTGAGGTTGTGTGAAAATTTATCATTATGTCTTCTCTGTATATTACTCAAAAATATAACTCAATATTTTTTTTTGAAAATTTTCGAAACAAACTGACCACAAATATCATTCACGTAAAATGAAATAATACTATTCTGATATTTTAGATGGAAATATATACAATATGAAAAAAATATTTCTATAATTATATTTGAACAGAAATTTCCAAAATTTTTATGCATTCTCCTGGGCTCAGATTAGAAGAGCAAGTTCATGTAATCATACCAACATCCCAGGAAGTTGCAGAAATGACTTCCTAAACTTTACATCTGACGGTATAATGTTTTGCCACTTAGAGGTATATAAGTAGGTAGATTTATTTTTGGTATAATCGTAACATACATATGTCATAAAGTGAAATAAGTTGAATAGAGCTCAACTGGAGTATATTTCAAGGAAAAACTCAATTAGCACTTCACTCAATATAATACACCATTACAATTCCATGAATGTTGGTTTCTAGGTATATTCAATACTTTAAAATATATTTGTCCACTGGGAAAAGTAAATACTTCCAGTTATATTGAACGAACAAACCAAAGAAAGGAGTGAATACGTTGCAGATTTTTAAATGAAACAAAACATGATAAAAAAGCTCCATCTTTATTCACAATAAATTCTGTATTTATTCAAATGCATTGGTAAACGTGAAAAATTAAAAACGGCAATGGGACAATTCGGCTCACAAAATCAGCTTCAGTCAATAATTTGTATCTTAGAGCGGAAGAAGCTGCAAGAAAACCCCTTTTATATATGGGGTACGTTACTTAATTTATATTTGAGGTTGACCTTTCTTGTCTATTGAATATTTATTGCATGTTCAAAAATATAAATTGGAGGTGAAGATGGAGAACTTCATCTGTTGTGAGAGTCAATTCTAATCTTTACTCAAGCTTACATATTTCACCTAATAAGATAATTTCTTTTCTTCTTATTATGTAGTGAGACAAAAAAGCTCTACTTTATTACCCCAGGATCGGAGGACAAACCGAAGTAGTAATAAAACTTCTGAAAGATATTCTGTCTTCAATATTGATTGGAAGGAATGATAGGACCTTATAATTTGAGTACAAAGAATGAATCTTACTAATCCATACAGAGTTAAATTTATTTCGAATAATGTCGCAGAATTCCAAAAGAAAAATTCTCAAATTGAGTTCAGTGAATTTTAAAGTTAGGACAACATAACATAATACTTCCTTCTGAAGTCATATACATTCATAATCATTGAAATCTGTCAAAAATAAAGTCCAACTGAAGTACATTTGTCTTGAATACTTCTAGAGAAAAGAAAATTGAATTTTACTTGTGTTTCCTTTATACTCTGCTCACAAAATTGCCCAGCCTGATGAAGCTTAATAAAGCAATCGCGAAGTAGAAGTTGTTTTTCAAATTTTGAGCATATAATGCAATATATAATGCGTACATACTACTTTTTGAAATAATTGAACCATTTTTTAGAAATTATTCGAAAATGAACAGCTATGAAAAACAAAAATTTGGGTTTTTAACCCTTAACAACTAAAAATAGACATTAGCCACCAATTTTGAACGGACAATGAAGATCCAGGTGCCAGTAAGATTTTGTGAAGATATTTGAAGTGGAATATGTTCACGTAATCAGGTTCTTGGCGTACGTCTCATCTGAAATCAGAAAAATGTGCATATAAAATAATTGGTGAGGACACTAATAACAATACAATTACAAAGCGTAAGAGGAATTTATGTAGGTTTTAATCCTAATCCTGTATTAATTCTAAGTAGTGGTTAATTTTCAAATTTGATACTTTATCTACAAAACTATCCGAGATTGCTTCAAGAAGCAATTAAGGCCAGAAGTTATTAAATTATCTATTCAATTATCGTTCAAAAGTTGAACCTAGCTGAAGTTATAAAATCATCACAATTTTCAGAAATTCCTAGCACAGTTCCTACATCTAGCAAATTTCTAGGAGCGAATATATTTCACTAATATATACCTATGTATCTGCAATTTTAGTCAATCTGTTAGTTTGGATCTCTATTTCAGGACCCATGATCCCTGTGTTTTTTTTCAATTATACAATCGATGACTTATTGCTTTTTTTGTCACGAATATTCCAAATCCAAGGGCACTACATCTAGCAAATTTCTAGGAGCGAATATATTTCACTAATATATACCTATGTATCTGCAATTTTAGTCAATCTGTTAGTTTGGATCTCTATTTCAGGACCCATGATCCCTGTGTTTTTTTTCAATTATACAATCGATGACTTATTGCTTTTTTGTCACGAATATTCCAAATCCAAGGGCATATTTCTTTTGTTTTTCATTCAAATTCTCAACATCATGTCATGCATGACCTCTGTCGAGAATTCTTTGACACTGATGCACCTTTGAGCATTTATACTTTAACAGTTAAAACTAGTAGTTTAAGAGCCAGTAAACATCTGACGACACACATTTCAGGAAATCCCAAAATTTTCTCATTGAGACAGTTGTACCTACCATACATGAATTGGCTGCCATTCTAATATTTTAAAATATATTATTATACGTACTCAAAAAAGGGGTTATTTCCTTGTGGCAGACCATTTGAACTTTTTTTTGGCGTATTTTAGTAATCTTCAAATTTTTATATGTTTTTGTTCATAGTATCAGTAGAATATATCTCTCACGGCAGAACGATCTAGCGTTTGCTTTGACCTGGCAGACTGAAAAACATTTTTTCCCTCGGAAATATATCTGTGTGTATTATTACGTAGTATACGGAATGAAGAGATTTTCGTTTTCTCTTTCTTCTTCCTAGTATATTACTGTCGTATTCCTTCTCTTTCAATTCAATTTGACGTCAAAATTGACATATATTGAGAAAAAAACTAATATGAAAATTATGTTTTATCTTCAAACGAATTTGAATTCAGTTGACTCGATAATAATATTATCAACAATTTCGATTCATGTGTATTGATTTCACTCAATAAAGTATATAATTTCTCATTTCACATAATTTTTATGAATTTTTATCTCTTTGAGATTATTTTTTATTTAGATTATTTTATTCTAGACTTTCAACCGAAAAACACTTACTCCCGCGCAAATACATTAGTGTGTAATATTTCAAAATTGGGAAAAAATACTTCTTTCCGACATATTTTAGGAAACTTCAAATTTTTATATGTTATTCTTGATAGCATTAGAAGCATATATCTCTCATGGCAAACCGATCTGCCGGTTGCTTTGGGCCGGCCGACCGAAAAACTATTTTTCCCGCGTAAATAAAACAGTGTGTAATAAATTATATTCGTAGCATAAGGAATGGATGAATTTTCATTTTATCTATCTTCTTCATAATAAACTATTGTCGTATTTCTTCTCTTTCAATTCTTTTTCACGATAAATTTAGCACACATAAAGAAAAAACAGACTGAAACTAATATTTCATCTTCAAAGGAATTTGAATTAAGTTGATGATAATTATATTATTAACGATTTCGATTCATGCATCACTCAAAAAAAGTACATAATTGCTCATTTCACATAATAAATATATCAATTTTCATTTCTTTGAGATAATTTTCTCTGATTTTAAATGCAATATCTAATATTATGTTATGTACCTTCGGTAAGTAGGTTGTAGATTTTATATTTCCATTGTAGCTATTCCACGTTCGCTGCTCTCTAGAAGGTACCTAGTTCCCCCTAGTACGTTTTCTAATTTCAAGTGCACTTCGTAGTCTAAACAAAACATAAACATGATATTTATGTTATTATACCTATTCTGTCGCATCTGAGACCTAGAACAAATCGAATACTTGAATATTCTTTTCAAGAAGGTTTATATCAGTGCATGTAAAATAAATAAATAAAATGTGGTGATATAAAGTCACTTCAATTCAATAAACTCACGAAATATTAGCAAATGAAAGTTTATTTGATTAAATTCGATTGAAATTACCTTATCATGTCAGGTGAAATGAACAAAACCGTTGCACAAAACATACGCTGTTTTGTGCAACGGAAAAAAGAGACAGAGTATTTTTATTCACTGACAAAACAACGGAAACATGTTGAAATATATTACGTTAACGAAGACAGCATAACCTCAAAAACGTTAAATAAAAATAAGATCTATATATTCATTGTGTCTTCTATTATATTAATGAAGATCTGTAACTGCAGATTTCCCTCGTTAATGACAGTACCTTTAATCTATTTTTCAAGAACTATTTTTATGTGTATATCATCTCCAAGAATTGTCAGTAAATATAAATAAGTTAATACCTTATACTGAAAAAAATTTATAATTATTTTTGTTAGCACAATGCTGCTGTCTGCTAAGTCAAAATAACTGGCAGATCCTTCTGCCTTGAGAGTCTAAAGCTTCTGATACTACCAAAAATAACATGAAATTTCGAATTTCCTAAAATACTTTAAAAATACTAAAAACACGTGTGTGAATTTTCAAATATTCTGCTAAAACGTGGAATGCTCTGCCACTTCGTTTTGAGTAGTTGATATAATAATAGATTTCGAAACGCCAATACATATATGAATCAAAATTCATTCGAACATGAAATATTGTCAGGTTGGCTTTTTTTATGTGTGCCAATTTTAGAAGTAGATAAGAAATACGACAATATTATTATGTAGAAGAAAGAAAACAAAAATGTGTCTATTCCAAATACGACTATACATTACGGTATAAGCAACCGGCATATCGGTTTGCCGATGGGTGAAATGAAAAATTATTTACTTTGTTGAGTGATGACTCGAATCGAAATTGTTAATGATATTATTATCGAATCAACTGAATTCAAATTCGTTAGAGATGAAATATTATTTCATATTGGTTTTTTTCTCAATATATGTAAATTTTGACGTCAAATAGAATTGAAAGAGAAGAAATACGATAGTAATATATTAGGAAGAAGAAAGAGAAAAGGAAAATCCCCTCATTTCGTATAATACATATAGGTATAGAACAAAGAGGTTAATTTAAAGGGAAAAAGTGTTTTGCGGTCTGCTGGGCCAAAGCAGATCGGTGTGCCACGAAAGATATATGCTTCTGATACTATCAATAACATATAAAAATTTCAAATTTTCTGAAATAAAACAAGAAAAATGTGTTTCTTCTCAATTTTCAAATGGTCTGACACAAGAAAATAACCGCAGGAATGGTCTGCCGTTTGGTTTTTGAGTACGTATAATAATATATTCCAACATATCAAAACGGCAGCTTTCCTAAACTATGTCTTTTTTCTCAAATCAAATAAAATCGAATCAAAAACATTTATTTTTCATTATTTGTTTTGTGAAACATTGTTTTTGTTAATATATATCAAAAGTCGGGAGACTTTAAGGTTTTGCAACCTTCTTCAACCCGTGTGAATTTAATTTCCTATTGTATTTTCAAAAAATCAGGAGCAAATTTTCTTATCATATATTTACTGCAGGGATTTAACGGCTGTGGCCGTCTTTTGTAAATTTTCATTAAATACGTGCCATTTGGTCAAATGTCCGATTTTCAATTCATCTGACATTTGATGGTAAAGGAAACCACAGAAAACTTTACCCACGTAATGTAAAATTCTCCAAATTATCACACCTTTTATACCTGCGCAGTACCGAACCTACAGCGACTAAGAATAATATAGGTTGGGAAAGTGATTTCATTGAGTAATAAATTGAAAATAAACCAAAATTTTCAAGACTATGAAATTAATAACAAAACCACTAAATAACTAAAAATACCTGATGAATTGATTTCTTACCTGTTTCAAAATTTTCTTTCACTTAAGGTTCAGAACATGATATATTTGTAAATTAATGTGTTTCCACAACCAATTGCAAAAACAGGAACAACATTTTTTCTCCATAATAGTTCATTGATAAATAATTGAAGGTTGAACTTTGTTACCTAAAAATATATCGAATAACAAAAATGGTGTACCATAGACTTAATTTGTGAAGTAATCAAATCAAAAGTAATAAATATCAAAGATTATATAGTTTACGTATCAATCAGACATGAGAAACATTCTTGATGAAAAATTATCAAGGTCGTTATTTGAACATCAATGACTAGGGTTTACTTTCAGAAGAGATATAAATGGGAAAGGCACTAAAACGAATACAACGAAAAGAATTAATCTATTGAAGTTAATTATTCCGCTCACCTGATACATTAATGCTCTGGACGACTAGAGCAATAGGAGAATATAATTTTTTGGTCTGGTTAAATAACATAAAATAATTACCCTTAATGAAATGAAGGCAATTTTAATTGTAAGCTTTTTAGGATATTCATTACACGTTAAACTATACGGCTGAATAATACATTGAAAAAACTTATTGAGAAAAAGCCAAACATGAAACGATTTATCATTTTTAGGAAAATTTTTTTCGAAGCATAAATTCTGAATTGTATGGTTTTTCATAAATAATCGAAAATCCATCAATGAATAAAACTAAATGATGAATACATATAATTATTTTCATGTAAGTACTTACCCGTTTCTTTCTGAAGGAATGATTTTACTATAAATTTTCGTCGGTTCGTATTGCCTGTAACTTAACTTCCACAAAACTGCTTCACAATTGTATATTATATTTGATTGAAAGTGAAAAAACTTCACGAACATTCAAGTAAAATACTGTTAAATTATCTCACAAAACTTTCTTATACAAGTCTCAAAGATCGACTAACTCGGTAAAATATTCATACAAGGTCACCCACGATGAACACAAGATTGTCAAGCGGTTCGTAAACCGATAACATAAACAGAGTCATAAATCACTAATATACACATTTCAAACAGAATAAATCTCCTTACTCACACAACAAGTATTTATTATATCTTAGAAACGAGGATTGGTGCTAGAAATTTCGCCGCCTCACGCAGATATAAAAAATACTCACTCTTTCATATAAAAATTCATCCGAGAACCTAACTACTATCTATTTTCAATACTACCCCTTGTAGTACTAAAATATATCTAGAGCAAAAGAGTGAAGTTTTGTTTCGCCAAAGAAACAAATTTTTGATTTATGATTTTGCCATCAGATTGGAATTATAGCCGCACAGAAAAAAAATGTACGAATGTAGAAATATGAGTAAAACAGTAGCGTTTTTTCTTTAATTTTGAATGATTCAAGGCTACATTTTGTTGGCTTTGTTAGAAATAAAATCTTGAAAAACATTCTATTTCTTTATACCTATACCTAATAGTGAAATATCGAATTCAATTTAATAAGAGGTATTTGCAAAACAAAAAATTTTATTATAATTTGACTGAACGTATGAAATAAATACCTTTATTGACTGAAAGTGCGGTAAATGAATGCATTTATTTTTGAAGGATACTTCTTAGCAATATTAGGCTCTGCTTTTTGCTATAATTTACGTTTTCAAGTTATAAACAAAAGCTCATGTTCTTTTTTTTTATTTTCGGCTTAAAACATTTGCAGTTTGTATTTGTAGAAACAGTTTACCTCAGATTTCAGACTTGCGCTTATGAACTAACTTTCATAACTTCTCCATATTTCTACGATTTTACTCAGCTATAGACTTCACAACACCTCTATGAATAAATGATTTTGTTAACATTCACAAAACCTCTAGGAATAAATGATATTGTTAACATTCAAAGTTCACTCGCATTCAACTTAAATTATATTTATTATTTAGTTTATATATTTCAAATCAAATTTTAAAAACGAAATTTTCAAAAAGATGATAAATTACTCGTATGTATAATTTAATATAAATTTAAATTCAAACACTTGAACTTATGATTTATACTTTATTAACTAAATAGCATCACGCGTTTCGTCGTTACAAACGACTTCTTCAGATGCTTACAGAATCTGTAAGCATAGATTTTGTAAACATCTGAAGAAGTCGTTTGTAACGATGAAACGCGTCATGCTATGTAGTTAATAAAGTGTAAATCATAAGCTCAAGTGTTTGAATTTAAGTTTAAATTCAGTTATAATGGATTTACATCAAGTAAACGCCAACACTATTAAATATGTATGTATATCAAATCGTATATACGAGTCATTAGTTTGTGGTTTAATTTTTCCTTTCAAATTTGAGTTTTTTTCTAGCGAGCAATAATTAGTTGACCGAAAAAGTGATTAAAAATCCAATAACATCTAACCTATACAACTGTACACTCAAATAGTTCAATTCGTTCGGTTTTTTCTGAATTAAAATTCTTCGTGAAGGAATAATTTCAGAAATCTCAAAAAATCCTTACGTCTTAGAAGATCGTTAGGAGTAAGAGACCAGGTTGGATGCTTGAAATATTTCGCACTCAAACTGTGAAAATGTCATGTAAAAATTTCATTTAACAGCCTTTTACAAATTATTTAGTTGATATCCATATCTCATATCAAAGTAATGGAATAGTATCTCTTCAATTGTTTCAGGCATTTCTGGAATTGGAATTTCGAAGGGGAATAATTCGAAAAAACATGGTGAATCCTACTTTATTTTCGGTCAATATATAATTTTTGAAACTGCGTTGTCAAAATACATTCATTTTTAAATTAATGATCGGACAAACAGTAGGGAATTCAAACGATAATTGTTCATCAACATTGACGAGATATAATAAAATGTTAAATTGAGAAACAATAAAAATGACTTGCATCAATCGAATCATCAAATATCGTTTGATTACTCATTGAGAATGCATGCAACCAATCATATTATAAAATAAAGTTTCCATTTGTTTCAGAATTACGCAGTGCATCTTGTACTCGTAAAACTCTAACGAAACGAACTCTAAAAGTTTTTGCTCATATATTAATAAGTGCATCGTTCGAACATGAAACGTTTCATAAAATATAATATAATAAGAAATTCTGTCGAAAAAATTATATGACGCATAATTTTATTCGCTATACATTTTTGTGTTAATTAATACATTCTGAATAGGAGCAATATATTCTTATGTGTCCATACTTTAGAAGTACATCTTTTCAATTATATTTTCACGGAATTTCAGTTTTTCCAATTTTCATTCTTTGGAAGTAATCACATTTAGATATATTGCTCTCATGCCAGCGTTTCTTCAAATCCTTGAAGCTCCGAAATGTGCTTTTCCGTATTAGCTCCTTCTTCGATTCCGATTTTATCTCATCAATTGTGGCAAAACGCTTTCCTTTCATTGCTCTCTTCAATTCTTGAAATAGGAAAAAGTAGCAGGGAAAGCCAGATCTGGTAAATGCGGTGGTTGTTTTTAGCCAAAAAATCAAGAACTAGCATGATGTGTGAGCTCGTGCATTATCGTGATGCAGAATTCCTGATTTGTTTTTCCACAATTCAGATCGTTTGAGCAGCATTGCTTCACGCAATACGTAGTTTCGCGTGAAGCAATACTTCCTTGTAGTATTCCTTATTAACCGCATGTTCTGTTAGCAAGAACTCATTGTGAACCACGACGTTGTAATCGAAGAAAACAGTGAGCAAAACGTTCACATTGGATCAAACTTGGCGTGTCTTTTTCGATCTTGGCTCTTCTAACCTCTTCAATTGGGTGATTGATGCTTTGGTTTCGACGGCATAACCATATACCAAAGGTTTTGTCTTTAGTTATGACCTTCTTCAGCAAATATTATGCTATACTAATGCGACGTTGCTTTTTCTCTAAATTTTGCAATTTCTGAGCAAACATCGCTAGCCCATGTTTCATGCCCAAAAGATCCGACAAAATTGCACTTATAGTAATTTGACGATTTTCCAGAACCATTTCCTTCACAGTTTCGATGTTTTCGTCGCTCATTGACATGGTTGCAACTCCAGGACGCTCATCGGAATCAACATATTCTCGGCCTTCTGTGAAGCGCTTGTACCACTTATAAACAAGTTTTTGGTACAAAGTAGGCCCGCCGAATGCCACAATCGATATTTTGAGTGCGTTGGAGCACTTTATTCCATTTTTAACGCAAAATTTAATACAGATTGTTTGACATATTTCTTTGAAAAATCAAGAAATCGAAGAACACAAAAACGTGACTAACATTCACAGTTGTCAAAAACAAACTTCTAATCAAAACTGGCTGATAAATGGTAACATATGTGAAAAATTTGTGAAGCACCTTAAAAAAAATAAATTTGTTAATTGAATGTGCACAGCCTCCGAAAATTGAAAATTCACATTTTTTTTTGAACAGACGCATTATACAATTGGAAAAAAAAATTTTCAGGACTTTTTCCATGCTTCAGTATGATACTTTGAATATTTGCAATTTCTTGACGTAGAAAAAAAATAAGAAATGTCTTTCAAAAAATTTCGGTCTAAGGAGTTACCTCTCATATTTTTTCAATGTACTAACGTTTTTTGTAACTATTTGATTTCCTGACTCCACTGTGGAGAAGCTATAGCAGATGAATATCGGTAAAAACTTATTTTGTTCAAGCTCAGATCTTTTTTTCGGTTTCCTGCGTTAAACATTTGCAGTTATCAATTAAAATAAGTAAACATTAGTCTTTTCGAATTCGAATACTAAGTATTCTAACGGAACATAAATATCGAAATCACTTACTTTATTATTTGTGATGGCAATCTGAGACCGATTAAACGAAGAATACACTTCATGAACCTAAATACTAATTTTCAATTATAATTTAAAGAAAAGATCTAGTAAGCACACACTTCAATAGTTTACAATGTAGCTGAACTTTCCAATCACATTTAGAAAAATTACAGGTTTTCATCTCACATGTAATTGATTTGAGGGAAATAATTTTTTATATTTACTCAAATGCTATCTTTTTAACGTTGGTTATATTGATTTTAATTATTTGAACCACAGATGATGCAGAACTTTTGTATCAGTCATTATGTGAATATCGAAGATATCCCACCTTATCGGATAGTTGCTGATATTTATCATAATAATAATATGTAAAGTGCTATAATAAAACAGTATTTAGAATTTTCTCATAATTTAATATAAAATACGAATGATGACGTTTCGAAGTACTACTTCTTTAGTGTTATATTCATTTTCAAAACTAAAATCGAAATAAACTTCATACTATATACCTAATTTTTACGAATTCCATTCGTAAAAACTAACTGTCGGAAAGCAAATCATATGAATATGAAGCAAGCGGTCATCTGAAAAATTATTTGCTTCTTGTTATACATCAATTATTCTCCAAATTGAACAAATCATATTTTGATCATGTATTGTAGGGCTTTGACACACCAAATCAAAAATTAAATTGAGAAATCAATTATTTTATCAAACATTTTCTGTAAATCGATTATTGAGGCCTGGAGTTTTTCGTTGATCGATTCAATATTTGAATTTGAACCTATTTGAAAATCGATTTCCTTATATTCGCCTTTATTCCTCAATTTCGCCATCCTTAAATTCAAAACACTTCTATGCTTATATTCGTTTTTGTCTGAGTTCAGTTTTGTTTTTTAAATGAGATTCCTTAAATGTGCCTCCAGATTTTACAAATGCATACAGTAAAATAGCGGAGAATGGTTTTCGAGGAAATTATTATAGTCTGCAATTTATGCAAAATATGTTTTCCAATTCATTTAATTTTCAGTGCCCCGGTAGGTTTGCCGTGATATAACATGATACTTCCACGATGCAATCTCTAGATTTTCAAGTCGAGCACTTGAGAATTTACAGACCTTTAAATCGTACAGTAGACAAAATATCGATGACCATCAAAATGTCCTCCGTTTTGTAATTTAAAAAATAATTTGTGAAAAAAAGAAATGAACTTCACACAGAACTCGAATCCGTGTCTAATTATCTTCCATATTTTTCGAGCTTCTTCAGGTTTATTCCGTGCCATATTAGCTTCCCGACTCTACGAGTATTATGAATGAAAATTGTTGTTTACAGTTCACTTACGTGACCCTGATTGAATTATATAAACAAATATCCTAAAACAACGATAATAATATAATATAATGATCACAAGTCCTTGATAGCAGTCAACAGTTTTGTTGATATATATATATATTTACTTATAATTTTCAACTCGGATTTCAGGTTGATGAATTCGAAATAATGATAAAAAGTAACAGTTTCGTTCGTAATAGTTTAATATTCATTCGGAGACCATTTATTTGTCATTTTTAATTGCAAACGAGCATCTCAGCCTATGGAAACTTCCACATTTTGAACGACAAAGAATCGGTATGAGTAGAAATGAACATTCGAATGAAGCTGCACAATAGGTACAAATAGTTTTTCAGTAAAAATTACAGAAAAACAATTTTATGAAATAGAAGTATAATTAAAGTTTCGAATATTCTAAAATTATATCCTTTCTGCGCTCTGTGGCATATTCTTTTTTCGCAAACTTAAGTCTTGAATGTTTTCGAACAGAAAATTCACGAAAAATAGAGGGCTGCTGTTAGTTTTCCGACACTTCTGGAACAAAAATCTTGGACATTTAGGCGAAACTTATTGTTTTCCCCTGACGTTTCTGCACAAATAAATATTTTTTTCAACCAAAATAGAAAAATCTTTATTAATGTTCAATTTTCATTCATTCATACAACTTGCAATTGAAATCGATTTGAGTACTTATTCAACCCCAACAAATAATAGGCACTTTTTTTAGAATTGAAATACCATACTACTTCTGATGTAGTATGGTAACAAAAATAAATATGAGCGCTCTTTTCTGACATCAATCAAATTATTATATGATACTACTAATGACCATAATACTTGATAATTTTAAAACAAACTGCCTACGCCAATGATATTCTCATACATCTAGTTAGATAGCCAAATCCCTATAAATTTAATTTTATTGTAAATTTAAAGTACTCATTATAACTCTAAATTTTAATGAGATCAATTTTGTTCAATCTATTTTGAAATTTGTTAGTCTTCCTAATTTTCAATGAAATATCTTTCTCTTCCAACAAGAATTCGTGAAAGTCAGAACAAATCAGCCCATTGAAATTATACTGTTTTGATCAGAGACCGAAAATGATCTGTTGAGCGAGTTTTTTTATTGCGTCCATTGCTGCGCGACCAGCCAAAATACTCCCTCTGGTCGCATTGTGTCCAGATATACAAAAAATAATACTTCGCGATATTTAGCATTTCTGACGATAGTGGGTGTTAGGTGTTTCAGAAAAATTCAGCTGAAGCTGAATTGCGCATAAAAGCTTGTCGTCGTCAGAAAGGTTCATGCTAAGAACTTTCAAGTTTAAACATTCGTCAATTAGCTTCGTGTCATCCATTTCAATGTTAATTTTTTGGGAAAACGGACTGTTTTTTCGAAAGCAGACCGTAGAGTACTTTCAATGATTTTTGGAGACCTCATCCAGTTAAATTTGTCAACGTCCTCAATTGGTTTTTCCCAGCTTTCTATGTAGGATTCAATTTCTGAGTAAAAACCTGTACAATTTGTTTGAAATAGTTTTTCGTGATTTTATCTTGTGTGTTCACTATACTTTGTGCTTTCAGAGACAAGAAGTTTTCTTTAATTGTGTGATTCACCAGATGCGCGAATATGTTTCTGATTTCGATTTCCTACTTCTTTCCAACATGGAAAAAGTACATCACTGAATGCATGAGAATCATATATGCCTCTGATAGTGGTCTTCACAAAATTCTAGTCAATCCAAGCTTTCAAAATAAATTTCCAAGGCACCGAACATTTTCTAAAAGCTTCTGATTTCAGGAAAATTTGTTGCTTATCTAAAAAAATTGAATTTCCTTCACAACAATAGTGCACGGACACTTTTTAAAAACCGCTGCTGGACACATGAATTATCCGTCCATTTTACATAATCACTATTCAGTTGTGATTCAAATCTCTAAAGAATATACTAGAATGAGGCAAAAATATAAAAAATAGGCGAGAACCTTTGCACATCTCTATTAATATGAGTGAGTTGTAATACATATTAAAGTGATAATAACTATTGAAGTGAGATACAGTTAAATATAATACCGAATTAATTGAATAAAATTTTCTCGGTCACTTCCGAAAAAACTTCTTGTGAAGGGGAAAATTTGGAAAGTATCGAAAACTCCTGGTTTCTTATAACTTAATAGAAGAGAAATGATAAGAAAAAAGATGATACTCCTGTATTGAGAAGAGCATCTTATGCAACATTTTACTGATTGAACTTGGTTAGTAATAAATTAAAAATTGATGAAATGAAAAACAATAGCTTTTGGCTCACAAAAAAATCGCTTCAGCCAATTATGTTATGGCAAAAAGCACAGAAACAGGAGCAGAAAAACAGGAACGCGAACATGAAAAAATTCAATGTAACTTGACATGAATTCTTTGAACTTATATTATATGCCTCAAAATATAGTGATTTAGTTCATTTTATCACTTTTCGAAATGGAAAGGACCTACATTATTGTAAACATTGCTACTTGAATATATATGTATAGTATGTTGAAGAATTCATGTTTCATGCTAATCTTTTTTTTATGTGAAGAATTATATTTGGAAAACGTATGAAAACCTTTAACTGTTCAGAAATATGAATGGAAGATGAAGAATATTTTTTGCTCTAAGATACAATTCTGACCTTCATTCTAACTAATATATTTCTCTTATTATAATAATGTCTTCTTTTTACTTTGTAATGAAGGTCAAAAATCTCGCCTACACCAATATCCCAGGACAATGCAAAATATTGATAAAAAAAATTCTTGGACATAATTCGATTTTTATGGATTCGAAGAAGTGAACGTGGGTTAGAAGAGATAAAAAGTTTAACTGCACTGATTCATGAAAATTAATCAATATTTCAAATACTTGAAATATGTCGAAATTCCTAACGAAACATTTTCGTTAGTGAATTGTACACTTTGTATATATACTTTCTATAAACTTATATTGTACATTATTTAAAATATAAAAATAATTGATATTTTTATAATATAAAAAATATTTGATGTGCATTACTTCTGAAGTCCAATAAATTAATAATCTTTTGTATCGGAAAGCTATCTAATTTGAGAAGGTACATTTTTTTTTTATTCTTCAAGACAAAAGAGAATTAATTTTTTTAAACTCGTTTAAAAAGATCTAGGTACTATGAATAATTTCTGCAGATTTTAGATGTGCATGTTGTTACATCTATTCAGGTCCTTACACGTAGGTTATTTTGAAATGAGCATATTTGTGATATAAGTAATATATAATACCTACATAGCATATATACTATATAGTTATTAATTATCTTATGTTTCCATTTATTCAGATTTTTTCAGATTATTTCAGTTCACTGCTTCATATATACCTAAGTACCTATGCAATTTATATTCGTGAAAAATATAAGAGAAGTTTCACTCAAAATTTAAATTAGTTTTGCTGGTTTCTTAATGTTTCTTACGATTTTCCCCACATATTCTGACTCTTTTATGAATAAAAAATGTTTACTGTTCACACACGTATCCTTGATAAAAATAAATAAACAGATACTTCAATACGCGGTACAGTGAAATGATAATTTTCATATCACTTATATTTGATTATAATCAAACCGTTGATATCAGTCTATAGGTTTTTAAGCTCGAATTCAAGTTTTTCGAAAAGATTGTGGTTTACAACGTGCTTCACAAATGGACCCTACTACATAAATAATACTCTATATAAAATAAAACCCTACTATAAAATAATCCCCACGATGTTTCCAATCCTTTCTGAATTATTTTAATTGATTGAACAATTTATTACAGGGTGTCTTCGGAAATTTCGACATATCCTGGATTCTAATAACCTCGTCAAAGGTAAAAAGTTAGAATCATTGGCTATAACCTATATGAAACTGTGAAATCATAGCTAATTAACTATTAGAGACATCTATAATTTATACTCAATTAGCAAACATGTTCATAATTGAAATATTTCTTAATTATATGAACAATTATGAGTAGAGTAACATATTAACTTAAGACAAAATATAACACTTCCAAATTAAGCTGTAACAATCAAATAGCTGTTGATTGCTCATCGCATTATGCATTCATTCCATTACCTATATAGTTAGATACAGTACCTACAGACTGTTATTGAGTCTTGAAAATGAGCTCACGCTCGAAACATGTTGAAAAATTCATATCGTTGAATATAATCGTGAAACATCAAGCCAAGCGTTTAATTCAATTTAATAGAGAATATTTCAATAATAAGTAAATATTATATTCAATAAAACATTCAATGATAAAATTTCATTTGAATTCACGTTCATTATCCCTTTATTGAAAACTTTGTTACCCTATGTGAAAATTTTCTGATCTCAGCTCCATTATGACCGAAAACTGTCAATTTTTAATTATATACCTATCTCATTATTTAAAATATACTTTCTAATGTCGAGCTCAAATATCTTTATAGTGGTACTAGTTTTCAATATATTTGGTAAATTATTGAAAGCCTCAAATCCGTCATAGTATATGCTGTTTTTAGATTTAGAGAGCTAACAACTTTGGATATAAAAACTATCAGTATTTCTAGTATTACATCACTGACATATGTTATATTTTTTATTACATTACATGGCCAATGATTTTTTATTTTATATATGAATATATATGAAGCAAAGATCATTCTTTGTTTTACAGACATAAGTCAAACTCCAAAGTGTTCAGCATAATTTTAACACAGGTATAATATAGCACTTCAAAATGGTTCGCTTGACACTATTCTGTAACTTCTGTAATTTTTTAACTTTTTCTTTAGTCAAACCAATCAACAATGTGGAGCAATATTCAAAACGTGGCATTATTATTGATTTGGACAAAAATAATTTCACATATGTCGACAGGTTTTTTTTCTTATTCTTTCAAAAAAATAGATATTTTTTAGAGATTTTTGATGCTATGAAATCAACATGATCATTGAAACTCAATTTCTTGTCTGAAATAATGCCTAAATATTTCATCATTTCATATTGTTGAATAAATCGTGAAACATTAAGCCAAGAGTTAAATTTAATATTCAATTATGTTTCACCAAGAGTTCAGCGAGAATTCAATCTCAGCCTGAATATTTAACTGTTTCTACTCTTTCAATTTTCTGTTCATCAATCTTTATAGTTATATCCTCATTTTTATTGGTTTTAAGGATTTTACTTCTACCAAAAACTGTGAAGTTAGATTTTGGCACATTCGGAAAAAAGCTATTGTCACATGACCATTCATTAATTGTAATAGTGTTAAAGTCAATATTACTGATCGTGTATTGTATGTTGCTTCCTCTATAGAATAATTCTAAATTAGTAATAATGAAACCTGAATTCTTCATCCTGTTGATTAGGCAACACACATGTCATTTTGAAGTTATATATGTGAGCTGACTATTTGACGATATATATTGTTCCATTTAACATAATGCACTTTATATTTATGATATAATTATTACTAATCCGGATATATTCAGAATTTTTATTACATTAACCTATATTCTTGATATTAAGTATTGTTTCTTATATTTCATTAGAAATAGAACAGCTTTAATTTATTGAATTTTTCTGAACTTCCGTGAATTAGAATTCATTGAAAAAGCCTAGTTTTCTGATTGAGATCTCTTTTATCATCTCTCTTTTCATTTACATCATCTCCAAAATAATAATTCAAATACTAACAAATCAACATTGCTATATAACATACGTATTCGAATGTTCTTGTTGAATTATATATTCGATATAGTAATTCAATATAGGAATGCCTTATATTAAATGCTCGTATACATTAGATTAAAGATTAAGATCAACTTTGAATTATACTTATCATGTTAAATCACTCAAAATACTGTTTGGATAAAAATAAATATTATGGAATATTCATAATAATTATGGAACTTCATATTTTCCATTCGTTCCGTTGAAATCATATTTCTAACCTCATAAATTCAGATATATGGAGGCTAAGTACCCGAACGGTATAATAATAACCGAGCGAACGTCAAATCAAATTCTCGTATATTACCAACATTCTCAGCTAAATAAACTAGGATCGATTAATTTAGGCGAAGCTGGGCACATTTTGGGCGGCTGGGCACGGTTTGGTCGAATTGGGCACGTAGTGAAGATATATGCCGAATTCCGGGCACCTTGTGGGTGTGGAATGAACATATATATATATATATATATATATATATATATATATATATATATATATATATATATATATATATATATATATATATATATATATATATATATATATATATATATATATATATATATCACTCAGTTTGTGAAGTATAATAGGAGTTGAACTTGTAGAACTTAAAATTTTTGAAACTGGACACTTCCCAGAAGAATTGAAAATTACAAAGGTAATACCAATTCACAATAAGGGTTTCAAATCCGATTTGAATAATTACGGACCAATATCGGTTGTGAACACTTTCAAAATTAGTAGAGAAGATAATTAAGAAAATGATGGTGGATTTTGTTAATGAACATTTCAAGGGACTCATCAGTTACGCCATGTCCAACAAAGGAAAGGCAACGACTTCAATCCTCAAATACCCTCTCTCTATCATAAGACAGAAATATTCTTTCATGTCGTATATACATATATTGCATAGATTACCGTACATTTCAAATTCAGGAATCAATGAAAAGCACCATCGAATGAACAACGAACAACCATTCAGCAACTAATGAAAAGTTTTCTCGAAAAGTACAAACGACAAAAATATAATTCTTGGTATAGTCCGACACTCAATTGGAAGCAACCGTTGACACGTGTTCCGAGATTATTGGCTCCCCTCAGAACGGCGTAGTCAAGTTCAAGGTGTACGAACCTGGAGATGGAATCCACAATAATAAAACACACCTGTAAAGGAAATCTCCATTGCTAGGCCTCCATGTGAACTCTCCGGGTTGGAAGATTTGGTCAACGTATCGCCATTTTGGCGAGTATTTATCCTTTACGGAGTCTTCAACCGAGAAAGTTAACAACACTATTTATATATATATATATATATATATATATATATATATATATATATATATATATATATATATATATATATACGGATGTTCGAAGTTTTACAGAGTATTATTTAATAAACACTGCATATAACTCTCACGAAGTGATGTCATTGAAAAATCTATATAATCAGATAAATCGTCTTAATAATTTGCTCTTCTATCTTTGAAACATGACGAATACTCAATGATTATTAAATTTATGAAAAACAGCCTTGGCAAAGTTTCGCAACGTATTTTAAAATTGTTCGTTGTCATAACTTTCGGGTAAATAGCCAATTATCAATTTGTTCGAACAACCATTTCATTGAAATGTTTCTCATTATTTCATTCTTCAACGTTCAATTCGAAAGTTTTCTTTCGATGTTTGCTGTGTTAATTTTTAAATTTATATATCCATTGAAATTGTTTTCATTCAAATGTATTGGCACTTGATTAGAAACTAATTAAATGTTCATCTTGTGCATATTCTGCTAATTTAATGTTGGGTGAATTTACGAATTTCACTCAAGAGTCTATAAAATTGGTTTTCATGAAAAATTATTCCATTTATTAAAAGTTCGCAAGAATTAACTATAGAAATTCATATGTATGTGTACCATATAAAGCGAATTTATGTTCAAATTGGCGCCCCTTCCCCCTCGCTGTTTGTAGCATTAACAGCTACTACTATCCACAAATTTATTTCAATTTCATAATTTTTGAGTTCATTTAACACACTTGATAATCTGCATTTTTTATAATGAGCATGTAAGTATTTCAACTTCACAGGGTTTGTTCGTGGTGATAGGCGAAATTTTTTCTTCGCATAAAAATTCAGTTGAATTTATTGCCCTGCATAACGTGTGCATATAGAAGTAACAATTTCCACTGGGGATGCGGAATATCATGTTAGGGATTATAATTTTCTACGAATTATCTCGCTTCATAGGAAGAGCAAATAGTTCGAAATAATTACAACGATTGTTTTCGAACGTTTGAATCTCAATTATAAATGTAACTTGATTTTCTTGTTTGTAATCAGTAGTTTTTGTTATTGAAAAACCATTTTTCATGCATTCCTGAGTTAGTATATAGTAATTTTCTTTCTAATTCGCGATTTTCTATTTTTTGAGTTCATTTGGTGTTTCCTTTGAATTAAACACATCTGTATATTGAATATTAGCTTGAGCGAACGATATGGCATTTTCTGTATCTGTTAAAATTTCGGCAGTGATATCGAAAGAAATGATAAAATCACGAAATGCAGAAATTCCTAATGAAAAATAATCGATAATATTCAATTTATTTTTCGAATCTCGTAACTATCGGTCTATTTGTTTCATTTCATTGTCCAATAGTAAATGGTTATACTGCAATTTATCCATATATATTTACATCTATGTGTATTAAATATATGTTACGATGTTTCCGTTAAATTCATTTGATTTTTTGCAACGCCAAGAAGGTTTCACTGATTTTGTTGCAATTTTACTATTACTGAATATTAAAAAATTAAAAATTAACACACTTGACTTAAGTTTCACTGAATATATTGAAAACTCTACATGTATTTCGGGTAGTTAACCCATATCAAGAGTGTACAATATTACTGAATTTCAAAATGTATAGCTTTCACTTATATATCCTACTCAAAGCTGTTATTGAAAGCTGTACATTTTGAAATTCAGTGATATTGTCTACATATTCAATAGTTAGGCGTCTACTTGATGTAAATCTCTTATAAAAACTTAAAATTAAATCCTATTATATAAACTGTTAATATTGTTGAATATAAACTTTAATTCAAACACTTGAACTTATGATTTGCACACTTTTCCACATAGCATGACAAGTTTAGTCGTTACAAACGACTTCTTCAGATGCTAATAGAATATTATTATTATAATATCAGATTATTATATTAGAATTATTCTGTTAGCATCTGAAGAAGTCGTTTGAAGCAATGAAACGGGTCATGCTATGTAGTCAAAAAAGTGTATACGGAAACAATATTATAGTGGAAAATATATAAAATATTTTCGAAATAACCAAAAATGTTTTCTCGTATCTCCTTTGCCAATTGATTGAAACTTTTTAAAAATTTCTAAATGAGTAACTTTCCCTATATTAGAATATAAGTGACAGAAGTAAATTAATCAATAATATTAAATTGATAAATTTGAAATAACAATACACTTCTTTGCTTTTGAATTTCGATTTCCTGATTGCACAACATTATTATCGAATCAATTCTATTGGTGTATCAATAATTATTATCTGAATAGTGCTCCAAAAGTCTGGATATTCCGTATATTCTCAATCGAAAAAGACGTGTATGAAAATATGAAAAATTTCATTACGTCTTCAAATTAAGTGTGTAGTTGAATATAGGCAATAACGTCATGAAACATTGAAATCAAACTTTACTTTCAATAATATGAATCATTTTAAAACTTTTTTCAACAAATACGCAAACAATCAGAAATTCAGCTTTCGAACCAATAACGTAGCATGAAGCATTTGGATTTCATATTTGATTATTTTACTATTATTTGATAAATTAGCAAACTCTTCTTGCTTGTTCACCCCACCCCTCATTTCTGAGACTTGTCAACTATGAATTCTCGATTTTCTATGGTTCATTGCTTAAACAGGTATAAAGCAAAATCTTCTTTTCGTTGATATATCATTTCAGTTGTGACCTGAGAGAGTGAACTGTGCAGTGCCTATTTTTCTATTCGCGATTCATTATGAATACTCATACTTGTTCTTCGAAAAGTGCTGATTTTTGTTCAGTGGATGTCATCCGAACTGCAGCGAAAGTACTGAAAGAGAATATTTCAAGATCATCTCATATTTTACCCGTGAGTAGAGTTTCTAGTTTTATTGTGCGTAGGTCTAATAGCTAAATCTGATATATATATATATATATATATATATATATATATATATATATATATATATATATATATATATATATATATATATATATCTTGAAATTGATTTATTGCCTGTTTGAGGTATTTATTTTGAAAGTTTTTAGCATTAACAGGCTTTTTTAATATGAAAAAGTTTATTTCTGTTGACGTTTCGTTGTTATATTACAACTTTGTCAAAACTAATGAATAATTGAATTTATGAGTTACTATGGATATCAAATGTCAAACTTAATTTTTTGAAAAATCAAATTAGTTTTTTTGTATATTAACTTATTGATTTTCATTATCAGAGGAATATTTCTGGCTCAGCATTCGCTTCGGAAGTTTTAGTCTTCTTCACCATGAGGAAACCTCTGAAAAACTCATGGTAAGCCAGGTGATTCTTAAGTGTGATTATATTTACATATATACAATTACATATAGTTTTTTATATACTTATCCAGAATGTGTATATTGTTCGTTTATGTGTGTGAAATTGAAGGTAGATCTGGAAAGAATGAGTTGTGAGATGTGATGTTTTGTGATTGTTGTGTGTTTATTTTGCGAGTGTTATTTGTGAGGTTTATTAAGTTGTTGTAGATAGAATTTAGATGTTTAACGTCCGTTCTTTCATTGACTGTGTTTTCCAAATTTTTACGAATGTGTAACATTTCTAAAATTTCTCTACATTTTTTGTCTCTTTCAGTTGCCAAAATTTTCGTATTTTTGTAATCAAAATAATGAAAATCAATAAGTTAATATACAAAAAAACTAATTTGATTTTTCAAAAAATTAAGTTTGACATTTGATATCCATAGTAACTCATAAATTCAATTATTCATTAGTTTTGACAAAGTTGTAATATAACAACGAAACGTCAACAGAAATAAACTTTTTCATATTAAAAAAGCCTGTTAATGCTAAAAACTTTCAAAATATATATATATATATATATATATATATATATATATATATATATATATATATATATATATATATATATTATGGTAAATTTTCATGCAATCTTTGAAATGATATAAAAATCAACAAAGTTCAATTTTTTTCAAGGTGATGCTTCTAACTTGCTATACTGATTGTTTCGACAAAGTCAAATTTCATGCATTTTACTTTATTATGAAAGATTTTGAACATACATACAGTTTTGTAGATATAGGTAATTCCATTTAAAATAATATGTTTATGTAGTTAAATTTGTTTCAAAAGTTGATAATCTATAATTTTTATTATTCACTTTTCAACACAAAACATTTTAATAACGTCACTTGTATTTAGTTAAGTTTGTAATGTTCATTTATTTTGATTCTTCATAATTATGTATTTCTTGTATAGCTCATTTCTTCTCAAATAATAGTATTCACATAATGTAATTGTAAAATCCATTTCCAAAACTTCATGAAATCAATCTAATTATCAAATCAATAGTAAAGAATAGGTAACTTTTAATAGTAACCTGAAAATTGAAATATATATAATAAACATTATTCAAAAATATTCCACCTTACCAAAATGGTATAATTATTTAAGATATTCAAATATATTGTATACATGATTTCATTTATAAATATGAAATTTGTTGACATGGGTAATATCATAATATAACCTCAAATATGAAGTTCGGACGTTCGGAGGCAGAAGCACACCATAGATAATATCAGTTTAAAATAAATGAGAATCACAGAAATTAACTTTAGGAACGAAATACGAAAATTAGACATCAGAGATTGCTTTGAAATATATATCAGACTAAGAATCAAGAGGAATTAGACAACAATCGATAGAGGGACGCCAAGAAGAAGTTTTGCAAGTGGAGTTGAAAAATTGGAAAATAACATTTGTAAGAATATATGGAAGAAAGAAAAATTATTTGCAAAATATAAGTATAGCAAATTTATAAGAAGTTTGGAAGCCTAGTTGAGGAAAATAGAATTGAAGCTGAAATATAAAAAGTTCATGAAAAATAGTATAAAGAACAGAGCTAGAAGAAACAAGGAACCTCCATTAACTATAAAATTAATTATCGATTAAAATAAAAAAGGCCATTTCTAATTATATCTTAACTTTATTTTAGTTGTAAGAAGTTTGAGAGTTTGTTCAATATTTTTTTATTTCTTGTTGAAATTAAATTGTATGTTTAAAAATTCTTCAGAAATATTATTTACAAAAATTTAAGATTTCAATTAAAAAAAAATCCACCCTGATAAAGAGAGTCAACTAAATTAAAATTCAATAAAATTCAAAATACTTCAGAAAATTAATTCAAATAATTTTAACAATAAAACTTTTATAAATAATATCATAACAATAAAATCATAACAATATATATATATATATATATATATATATATATATATATATATATATATATATATCCCACCATCATTATGAAGACCATGGAATTACGACGACCATATACGGTCGTCGTAATTACATGCACTCTGAAACGATTGCAAATGTTATGAATTGTCGTCTAAAGTTGAAAACTCAATTTTTGTTGTGGTCGTCATAGTGTTGATCTGATGTATTTTTCGTATATTTTTAGTTCACAGTAAATACGTGGCTGGCCGGGTGGCGTTTTGGGAAGCCGTATAGTTTGCTGTATAGTTCCTTTCAGTTCACCGACTTTATGACGACCGTTTTATTAGATATTAGACGCGGCATTTGGCAACATGTTAAATTCCAGGAAGATGTGAACTGTATAGGCGGAATGTTTTATTAGCATCTAACTTCAACGATATCTGTTCGTTGCATGAAACAAAGAGGCAGCCATTCATCATTTTTCAAAATTCATTGTTTCGGATCTCTTGGTCCCAGAAATATAATTATTGAAGTTATTCTTTATATTCGTAATTATGGAATATATTTTTTGTGATGTTTTATGAATTTGATGTTTCATTTTGATTCATCTCGGCCTTGAAAATATATTTTATATATTTATTTTCTTCATTGCATATATTTGGAATTTTTAACAATTGGAGTCATCAATTCTTTTCAAATATTAGTCTATTTTGGCTCTTTTTGATCTCAGGAATACATACATTCATTCTATTCATTCTCTGTAAAAATATATTTATGACTTAGCATTTCATATACTTTTAGTGATTTATTTATAAAGCTTGTTCTATTATTTAGGTTCTCTCAAATAATAAATACATTCTTCAATTAATTTTTCATATGTGTACGGGTTATGCACATATCGAGATACTTTTTTTTATAATATTGTTTCCTTTTGAAAATTTCGTTACATTTTCACGATTTTACCCATACAATAGGTAAACGAAAAAGTTCTCACAAATACAATCAACTACACGTTTTCTTCAGGAATTATTGCTTATCCAAATATAAGTTTCCATGCACCATATTATACTTATCGTGAATGCCATTTCTCATGATGAACTTTTTAATTAATTTCGAAGTGAGTACCTACTGGTAGACCTACTGGTAGACTTGAGCTAGCAAAATTATCCTTATTATAGCATATTATGAATAATTACAGACAATTGTTTTTTCCTTGATGGGTTGAGTACTTCGTCTTTTCGACAATACGCGCTCTCCGAATTATCCTAAACATTTCACACAAATATTTTTTCTGTTTCCGAGATTGATTCATCTTTCATGGTATCGAAATTTGATTGTGAATATCGCAGAAAAGTTCATTAGTATAAGCGAAATTAAGAGGAAATTTATAACCCAAATCAAATCATAATTGTGGAAAATAATTTCTTTATGGTTTTTCGGCAGGTACTCCGGAACAAGTGAGTTGTTTCCGAGACCTATGAATACAAATCTTGCATAGGATACAAACAGAAATTTTTCGGTGGTGCAAATTCATATTACAATAATTATGAAATAATATAATCTAATATTTAAGGACAAATTGTCCCAACAAGTTAAAAAACATTATTTTTTGGGTTAAATTATTTCTGCTGATTTTCAGAATAGAAAACTTCGTTGAAATGGGAATGAGGATGGTATATAAAATTGACCCAATTAAGTCTCGATAAATTTAAGCACTAAAGGTACTCGAGTTTCATTGGAACTTTAACCAAATCTGTAACGAATTTTTTTAATCATCAAAATTTATTTTCACCATTCCGGTTGGCGTTTTTTCTGTCAAAGTCGATGAAACTTTCACTATTCTTTCAGAAATCGATTTTATTCAAATCATTATTGGTAGAATTCTCAATAGAATTTCGATGGAAAATTTTTTTCTCTCTAATTTTCACGGAAGATATCTTTCATAATATCTGAAGGAAAATAATTTTGTTTCGACTTTCCACAAACTAATTAATAGGCAAAATTTTCCAATCTAGATATCTAATAATAATATGACACTGAAAATTTCCAAAATCGTGTCAATTGTATTTTCCAAGGTTTCTTCGTAAAATTTCAACGACTCAAATACATTGGTCACTATCAATCAATAAATTATCGACTCGACTACGTCAGGTTTATCTTCATTATAAAACGTTTTAGCCAAAACCAGACGTATGCCGAGTTGTGTGCAACATGCCCAAGATAACGGGTTCAATTCCCGGAGAAGTCCTTGAAAATTTTGACTCCCAAGTGACTCTGCCACAGTCATTTGGAAGAATGATGTTAGCATTCTGCGAAATTAATGTGATAAAGGAATATAAACTAGAATTCTGAACGAGCAAAAGAAGCTGACGGAAATCTTCAGAAGGTGGTTGTTTATGGACAAGAAAAGCAATAATGAGAGTATCAGCAAGATAAGTGAAATCAGACAACCTTTTTACTAAGGTTGTCTGATTCGACAAAACAAAACACGAAATCGATGTCACGATTCTCTCGGAAACACAAATGAAGATGACGAAAAACTACAAACTAGGAAACACATTCTACATAACGAAAAGTACTAAAGGAAGAGGAAGACAAATCGTGATCGAAGTTCAGAGTAGAACAGAACTGAAAATGCTGAAATTACAACAGAAACTCAATACGAAATATAAGGAATTAAAAAAAAAACAGATCAAATTGCTTGCATTCACATGTATACACGTATAATAAAAACGAAACAATTTTGGGGAACTTTTACGAAGAAAGGTCCTCAAGAAAGCAGCAGGGCACGTTGCTGGAAGAACACGGACTGAAATTGCAGAACAACAATTTACATTTGGATGAATCTAGCAAAAATTATAGAAAATAACGATAAAGCCTCCGCAGCACAAACTCAAGACAGAAATAGAAGAAATATAAACAGCAACGAACGTGCTGAAAATAATTAATGAATGCACTGCATTAAAACGCAGTAATTGTTAGGATTTGCAAGGAATCAATTGAAACACCGGAAACGCCAATACGAAAAAGGTTGTCAGAAGCAATTCTATACTGAAAAACAGTATAGAATGTCCGAAGGAAACTCAAAAAATCAACTCCACAACAGAAAGAAAAAAACTCAGAATTAGATAATACTGAGTGATAAGATGATGTGCTTGAAGAAATACAAGAGAACAAGGTATCCTGAAGACAAGAGGAAACCAAATAATGAAAGACGTGAAGGAAGGGACATCAAAATAAAAGGAAAGGAAGTACTTATGTACAACGGATAAAAAGTCTTTGCTAGAGCAGATGGACGAAGCAGATTGTAGGAAGATCGAAGGATAGGAATGTACCACTACTAATATACTATAAGACACTACCTATGTCTTTTTCGCCAGAAAGAAACAAAAAGGCAGATATGTTAGAAGAAAAAATCAAATCCGAAACTAGAAATGCAAAATTCGAATTCAATACAACTAGGCTTGTTCACCTGTACCTTTTTTTGTGAAATTTTTCAATGGTCTCTGAAAATTAAGAGAATGGTGTCATTCGATTCGTATTGTTACCTAGAAAGTTCAAGTAAAGGTCCGAAAATCCGCAGAAAAAAATTACAAAAGTTATAAACAATAAAGTGAGAAAAAACGTCGGGGTTCGATTTTTTTCAATATCTCAGGAAATATTCGAAATTTTCGAAACTGTAAAAAAATTTCAGAAAGATGAGGAAATTCTCTAAAAAAAGGGCAAATTCCGAAACTGAAGCTCCAATATTTATAATTTTCACAGAGCTACGAAAATAGAGCCAAAAGCGGAAACTCTGGTTCTGCGCACGTTGCGTCACTCTGACACAACAAGGAATAAAATTATTTAAATATATTAAATAATAATATTTGGGAACAATAAAATTCATGGAGTATTGAGATACATAAATAATTAATAAATAATCAGCGGTCAAAAAAAATTTGTCTCAATTTCAACATAAATTATGCTTTTGTTAATTAACTATTTTTCTGAGCTGACAGTTGATATTAGAGCCCAGATAATTATTAAACTAATACCCTAGAATTTTTTTTGCTTAGTGAAGTCATTCTTAATAGTATAAAAAAGAGATGACAATAATGAAAAATTTTTATTTTCCACTTTTTTATTAACAATTGAAAGTTACAAAATAAAAAATAGTGGATAATAAATTTTTTAAAAATCTTCATCATTTTGAAGCCTCATCGTTAAAAGCTACTTGAAATATATTTTGTTTTACTGTTATTGTTTAAATAATTATTATTAACAAATGAAAAAGTATTTCTTATTTAGTATTTTTTATTTTATAACTTTTATTTGTTGATAAAAAAGTGGATATTCAAAATTGTTTCATTATTGTAACAACGGTATTCTATTTTTTTATACTATCTAACGATGACTTTACTAAGTAAAAAAAATTTTAGGGTATTATGTTAAAATTGAGACAAAATTTTTTTGACACTGATTATTGTTTATTTATGTATCTCAACACTCCATGAATTTTATTATTCCTCAATATCAATATTCAATATATTTAAATAATTTTTTTAGTTGTGTCAGAATAAAGCAACGTGCGCGGAAGCCTGAGTTCCCGCATTCGGCTCTATTTTCGAGGCTCATAAATATAAGAGCTACAGTTTCGGGATTCGAAACTTTTTTTTTTGCAAATTTCCTCAACTTTTTGAAACGTTTTTGCAATTTTGAATATTTCCTGAGATATTGAAAAAAACCAAATCCCTCCTTTTTTTACTTTATTGTTTATAACTTTTGTTATTTTTTTCAGCGCATTCTTGGACCCTGCCTTAAACTTTCTAGGTAGCAATACGATTCGTTTGACACTATACTCGTAATATTCGGACTATATTGACACATTTTACAAAAAAAGGTAAATGTGAACCAGGCTAAACCATGGTTAGGATAGGAAAAAGAAGGGAACAGTTGCAGATCGAAGATGAAATAGAGCTAAAATTTACCAGGAAGATAGAAAATCATAGTAATACGCTGAAAATAAGAAAAGCCTCAAAAAGATACGGAATAACCAATCGAGCACTAAAGAACCTACCATAGCAAACAATGAAGGCCATAGCAAATCTGAACTATTGAATGATTGAATTTGAAGGACTGTCTGAGAGTATGGAATAAATCAGAAACAATTAAGGTGAAACAAGCCTGAAATATCCAGATATGAATCAAGCAGTTATAGATCAAACAATATACAAGCGGAAAAAACATGTTAATAAAAAGGACAATATGTTGAAAAAACAAGAAGCTGCAGAAGAGTAAAGCTTCGTTTCACGACACCAATTTTGATTCAGAAATCAACACGCTACAGAAAATAACGAGGAGAAGATTTTACTGAAGAAAAGAAACATAGAGACATAGAGAAAGAATTCGATAGAGTGAGGCACCAAGGATCAATATACACAAAAGAGCAGAATTCCAGAGAAAAATAGTGAAGTTAATAGTACGAGTATCTTACTTGAACGAAAGGACAGAGAGAGTTAGAGTCGTAGACCAGACTGTTGCCTGCAGAGCAGGAAAGAAAAGAGGGGTAGTAGGGATCTTTCAAGAATCAGGTCTTGGCTCCTGCTGTTAAATATCTCAACGGGTGACAAATCAAAGAGGAAACATCTCAAAATATCTCAGTTTGTGAAGACACAGCGATCTAAAAGCCTGATTCGGCGAGAGATGCAAAAGTCACTACAGAATGATTGAATAAATATAAAAGAACATTACAGGAGACTAAGATCAAGAATGGACCTTGAGAAAACAGTGACAGTTCTATTCGCCGAAAAAAGAAGAAGAATCGAGAAGGGCCTAGAAAGTATAGAAATAGCAGTACGAGACATATCAGGAAAACTTAAATTACAATAGGCAACTTGAAGACAACTCAAATATAGCGAAACAACTACATGCTGTTTCATATCCAATAGAGAACGGAGAAAACTTGATGTTGAGGCAAAATACTGAAATCGTGAAGGCCGAAGGAGAAATATGGCACACGGCAGAAAACCCGAAGAAGCACGGACTACGAGGAACGATCAACCGGATAACCAGCAATTCGAATCTCCCAAATGAGAAAATGCTGAACGAGTTGCAAATTGCGAGAATTAAAGACAAAATAAACAGACAAACCAAGAAGTTTATAGAAGAAATAGAACAGCACGGGAATGAAGAAGTGAGACGATCTATAGAAATTGAGTATGAAAGGGTCAACAAAAGGCAAACATTGAAACAATGGAACAGAAGAGATGAAGGGAGTATTGAAACGAATCATAACAGGAAACATAATATTATAACCCCTTGTCTCAAAAGTGTTTAGAACAAATCGGCATCGAGGCGGAAATAACGCTCAAAACACGAAACGCGTATGCTATGTAGTCAATAAAGTGTAAATCATAAGAATCCTCAAACTATTAAATAATAAAAATAACTGAAGATCTGAATAAAATTTGGAAATGCTTCCTACTAATTCTTCAAAAATCCAAGTCAAAGTTACTTTATAAAATGGTGACTCCTGAAAAATAATTCACAAAAATCTGTATTTAAACGTCAAAAAACTGGTTTTATAAGTTAAGTTTTGGGATGAAAAAATAAATTTCATGTCACTAGAACCGAATCCTCAAAAATGTCATGTAAACAAAGCACACAATAAAATGAAGATCTAAAGGCTTTCTACTAATTCTTTAAATATGGAGTAGTATTGGCTTATCTTCTGAAAATGGTGACACAACAAAATAAATTTTTTTACGAAAAAAGTTGTCAAGAAGTTAAGTTTTGTAATTTTCTTCTAATAATATAAAAGTGAAAGTAAATTTTCAAGATTTACAGAACACAAAATTATTTTATTCACAGAATATAATTCTGTGAAACCTATAATTCAAATCAAAAATATTTTTCAACGAAATCATATCAATAATATATCAATAATATCATCATATTAATATCATCATAATTAATCAAGCCAAACAAAATTTCTTTTCAATTAATGTTGTTCCTAATACTACTAAGAAACTCTGCGATTTTCAATAGATTGCGTACACAATATTGTAACTATCAGTTGAAATAACTGAAAAATTTCTCATCAGCAAAATGAGTTATACATAAAAATAGAAACAACTATTGATTATATTGAAATGAATCATACCATAGATATCAGTAAAACAGTGGTTTTAAATTTCAGGAATAAATGACGAAATTGGACTTCATGGAGTCTATTGGATCAAAATCTGAAATTCAATATTCCCACAAATTTCCAAAGAACTTATTGACTTCAAAATATTTAGTGATTTTAAGAAGTTGACACTTAGTACAAATTAGAGATTTAGGCCGTACCTTAACTCGAGTTTGTTTATCTTATAACTCATTTCTTGTCATTTAATAATATTCATATGATGCATTTGTAGAACCGACTTCGAAATGTCGATCATGAAATCTATCCAAGTCTCAAATCATTAGTAGAGAACATAGTAAGAAATAAAAGAGAACTTTCAACAGTAACTTGAAAATTCGCATGTATATAATAAACATAATTCAAATACATTCCACCTTAACAAAATGATATAATTTATATTAATGATTATTTAAAATGTTCAAATACAATATTTCATTTATAAGTATGGAAATTTTGACAACTGTAAAATCATAACCTCAAATATGAGGTTTCGGAAGCAGAAGTACACCATAGTACATATGACATCAGAGATTGCTATGAAATATATCAGGCGAAAAAGAATTAACAACAATTGATAGATGAACGCCAAGCCAAGGAGTTTGGGGAAGTTAAAAAAAAATTGAATATGGAATAAAATTTTGGAATATAAATAGCAGAGTATATTCATGAAAATTAGAATAAAGAAGTCTGAAGTGTTAGCGTAGAAGAAAAGAGAGGAGAGCTGAAAGAAAAAGGTACCTCAATTAAATATTAAATTAATGATCGATTACATAAAAGAGGGGCATTTCAACTTTAATATTAAGATCAATTTAGTTTGAAGGATTAAGAATTTGTTGAATATATTTTTTTTTGTTAAAATTAAAATATGTATACTTGAAATTTAACAGATATATCATTCATTTGGAAAAACTGAGATTTGAAAAAGAATAAGCCATGATAAAGATTTAACTCAAATAAATTTCAGTTCAAAAATAATTTCATGAGATAAAACGAATAATTCAAATATTAGGGATCAGAAATTGATAAATATTATCATAACAATGTATAAATATATATATATATATATATATATATATATATATATATATATATATATATATATATATATATATATATATATATATATATATATAATAATAAACTTCTTCATTTCAAATTATCTGATAGGTTACATATATAATAAAAAACCAACAGAGAACTTCAAATGACGTCAGAACTGCAACTTCAACATAATCTTATAAGTCCTATATCTTCATTTTCCACTCAACACACATGAATTGAATTTATGGTATTTCTACCTTTCTAAATAGTCATTCAGTGAGTACGGTTCCAATGTAATGATCATATCTTCAACTTTTTTCTTAAATCCTTTCATAGTGTAAGTTCTTTGTATTTCATCTGGGAGCTGATTGAAAATTTTTATACATCTGTATGATGGATGTTTCTCTATAAGAGAGAGTTTATGGTGGAGATAGGGAATATCAACACTTCTCGTTAGATGAGAATGATTTGATGTATGAACTGTAAATTTTTCTCTATTTCTCATTAAAAATATAAGGCATTCATTTATATGAATTCCATAAACTGTCATAATTTTGTTTATTTTAAATAATCCTCTGCATGACTCCTTTTGCCTCTTATTATACATTATTCTGCTAACTCTTTTCTGAATTTTGAAAATTTGTTCAACATCACTTACAGCTCCCCAGAAGATTATTCCATATCGCAGGATAGATTCAAAGTTGGCGAAATAAATAATTCTCTGTACATCTTCGCTTAAGTAATTTTCTGTTGATCTTATGGCAAATCATATCTAACTGAGTTTTTCACATGTATACTCAATATGCTGCCTCCATGAGAAACACTGGTCGACATAGACACCTAGAAATTTAACAGAATCATTCATATCAATTCTACATCCGTTGATCTCTAGAGAGTCCGCAGTTTCTTTTTTGGATTTGTTAGTTTTAAAAATAGTAACCATTGTTTTTTCTTTATTCAAGAGGAGCTTATTCTCATTCATCCACGTTGTTATTTTTCCAAAAATTTTTTCTGTTATTTCTTCAATCTCGTCAAAAGTTTTTGCTCCAACTATGAGACTTGTGTCGTCCGCAAAAGATGTTATCCAAGCTGGAACGCCTTCTGTGCAGTCATTCAAATCATTCGAAAATAAAATGAACAGGATGGGGCCTAAAACACTACCCTGTGGTACTCCTATTTCGCTGGTCTCAATTGTAGATTTAACTTATACTCCTTGTTTAGAGAGTGCTACCCTCTGCTGTCTTCCTGACAGGTACGATTCAAACCAGCACAAAGCTCTATTTCGAACACCCATAACTTCTAATTTGTTCAGAATATATTCTCTAAATAGACAATCATATGCCTTTGTGAGATCTAAAAACAGTCCCAACGCTCATTTTCCTTCTTCTATTGAATGGATCAATGTTTCTGTGAATTGATATATAGCAGTTTGTGTAGATTTGCCTTTTAAGTATCCATGTTGTTTATGACAAGAGTTTACAAACATTTATAAACTTTAAAAGTCTATCTAATATGGCCATCTCAAAAACTTTGGATAAACTGGGCAGCAGACTTATTGGTCGATAGTTTTCCATTTGCCTATATTTCCATTTTCCATATATATATATATATATATATATATATATATATATATATATATATATATATATATATATATATATATATATATATATATATATACCTCGTGTGGGGTTGTTAGTACCCCCATCGGGCGCCTCCCCAGGTGGCGGATAGGGGAAAGTCTCCTAGATATAGGAGACACTGATACACAGGGCGGACCAAAAACTAACTAAACAAACCCATTGGCGTCTTTTCAGTATTTGACGGCCAGTGGTCAGCGTCTGTTTCTCTAGTTGAGGCGGCTGTATTTCAATCTTCTCGAACTCAAAAATCGAGTCGTACACCCTGTGGTCTCAACTGAGACCACCACTTAGCTCTATTCAGTTTGAACGCATGATGGAAAACAAGATCAAAGTATCACTACCCCAGGCACCAGTCGAAAGACTGGCTTCACCTGATCATCGGATTCTGGGGGATCAGTGACACCATGCGGAGAAGAATTGGAGCTTCTCAAAAACCTTCCATTATCTCAAGATCAAACAAAAACATCACATCGGTACAATTTACGTTAATACACTCGCTAATACAGGTAAACTGAAGCAGCTCACCAACACCATGAGGAAGTTCAATCTCAAAATCACCGCTATCCAAGAAACACGATTCATGGACGAGAATCATTTCGATACCGACAGTTTCAGAATCTACAAGGGGAAACCTGCCGTGAAAGTAATGGGCAAATTACCGCTTTTAGGTACCGGATTCGCGATACACAATTCCATATTAGACTCGGTTATTAATTTCACATCGCCCAACGAGAGTGTCATTGCTTTCTATTAAATCAGCTAATAAAGCTTACACCTTAATAAACGTGCACGCTCCCATTAATCACCACAACAAAACCGTTCCAGAAGGCTTACAAGATTTTTGGGAAACATTGGAAGAAACAACCAATAAAATACCAAAACACCACGTGAAAATCTTGCTAGGAGATTTTAACGCACAGCTAGGTAAGGAAAGGAAATTCAGAGATACTACGGGTCCCCATACTAAACACAAACGTATCAACAAGAACGGTGAAAGGTTAATCGCGTTCTGTAGAAACTTTGAACTCAAAATCATGAGTACTCAATTTCAAAAACCTAACTACTAACTACAAAAATCTAACTACTTGGAGATCGCCCAGTCTCAAGCAGGGTGAATATCAAATTGATCATGTCGCAATTTCCAAGAACAACGTAAAGGAAATTTTAAATGTCAGAACTCGTAAAGGCGTCTTTGATTCGGATCACTATCTCCTCCAAATAAAAACAAAATTTCAACCCAACAGAAATGAAAAATTTACACCCAGAAAAGTTAGGTCCGATCCAGAATATATGAAACTTCACAAGGATACAATCATTGCACAAATCAATCAGGAAGAATCGACGAATTGGGAAATCCTTACAGAGAATATTCAAAAAGCCATCACAGTAGGGCAACCTCCTCGCACCAGGAAACACCGCTGGTGGAACTTAATCTGCGACCAAGCAGTCGACAAGAGAATAACTGCATGGAAAAAATTTAACGGCCATAAAAATGACGAAAACTGGGAGAATTCAAATTCAAAAACAGGCCTCCAAAGTAATTAGAAGAGAAAACCGGAGATATGATAAAAATAGGTGTCACGAAATACAGAAGGATTTCACTAATAATAATACTAGAGATTTTCACAAAACTTTCAGAGAAAACTTGCGAGGATACCAAGCGCCCACTCTTTGCTTCAAAAAATCCGATGGCGCGTTGGAAACTAACACAAAAAATAACTGCAAAATGTTAGCCGAATATTTCAGCACCCTTCTCAACTGCAATCTTCCCCAAGAAAAACTTAAGTTCAACTTTTCGGGGTTTACGCATCCAGACGCGCAAGCCCCTGATATGGAAGAGATTACAGCAATTATCAAGCAACTCAATAGCAACAAGGCAGCAGGAGAAGATGGGATTATTGCGGAACTCTGGAAACTGAACGATACTACTTTGACCAGATACCAGAGGATTGGAAATGCGCGTTGATACATCCATTGCACAAAAAGGGGGACAAAATGGATATCAATAATTACAGGGGAAATTCCTTACTCCCGGTTGCGTACAAAATACTTTCTAAAGCACTCCTAAACAGAGTAGAACACCAAGCGGATCCACTAATTGGGGAATACCAAGCTGGATTCAGAAAAGGCCGATCATGTGCTGAACAGATCTGGACTTTGAAGACGATATTACAGATGAGGAAATGTAGAAATACAGTGATCACATTCATTGACTTCAAGAAAGCATATGACTCGGTAGACCGCGAAACCCTTTTCGAAATCATGAAAGAATTTGGAATCGATCGAAAGACCCGAACAATTATAGAACAGACACTTACAGGTACAACTTCCAGGGTAGAATTTATGGGTGAAATATCAGATCTCTTTGAAATCAAAACCGGTGTGCGGCAGGGGGACGGACTTTCGCCAATTCTTTTCAATATTGTTTTAGAAAAGATCATAAGGGAATGGGAACTTCACGTGAAGGGCATACAAGTGGGCATCAAAAAAGAAAATAGAATAAATGTCAAATGTCTCGCCTTTGCAGACGATATTGCTATCATCGCAGACAACAGCACTGAAGCCATTCGCGCCGTGGAAAAACTACATGAAATTGCGCAGAAAACCGGGTTACAAATTTCTTATGATAAAACCAAATACATGGAAAGAAAACCAAAAAATAAATCTTCTCTTATGACAAAACATGGTGAAATTCTGCAAGTAGGCCACTTTAAATACCTCGGGGAAGTTATACAGTCCTCAGGTTTAAACCGAATCGCTAATGAACAGAGAATAACCAAGCTCCAAAGGGCCTACAAACTAACATGGGGTCACTATAACAAAAAGTGCATTTCGAGAGGCGCCAAATTGAGACATTATAACACAACGATTCTTCCAGAAGCAATCTACGCAGCTGAAACAATGGTTATTGGCGGCCATTCAAGAATTAGAGAAATAGAAAAACAAGAACGAAAAATTCTCGAAAAGATTTAAGGGCCAATCAATAGAAACGGTATTTGGATGAAAAGACCTCAAAATGAACTGTATCAAAAGACAAATACGATAACGGAAGAAATCAGAAAACGACGAGCAAAGTTCTATGCACATGTCTACAGAATGAAACAGTCCAGAATACCGAAGAAACTACTCAATATAATTATGAATAGTAAATGCGGAACAGAGTGGCTAAAAGAGGTCCAAGAGGTTCTACAACAGATCAATATAAAAAATCTCGAAGATCGCACTGCATGCCGCTATAAAATCGCACATATAGAGATCAAAAAAAAGTAAATCGTCAACCTGGAGTGAAGTGGACAGATGACGGGAAGAAAGTGCATTCAGAGAGGATGAAGCGTTTTTGGGAGGAAAAAAAGATGAAACAAAATTCCTAATTATTGCGTTCAGTCGCTCTCCTCATGGGGAACAATCGAAATAATAATAATAATATATATATATATATATATATATATATATATATATATATATATATATATATATATATATATATATATATATATATATATATATATATATATATATATATATATGTTCTTTATTATTAGCCATAAAGTTTATTTCTAGTTCAAAAATCTCAACTTCAGTTGACGTAGAGATATATTTCACGTTATATATCACAACGTTGTAAGAACTAATGAATTCATGTGTTTCGACAAATTTAAAATATTAAAATGAGATTCACTTATTATTTTATTGAATTTTGATATATAACGGAATATCAACAAATATAGAAGTTTTTCAGTTAGTAATACCATGTTATTGCTGAAAACATATGAACATTACCATATCAAGCAGTCAATGAAATCAATTCTGAAATATATATATATATATATATATATATATATATATATATATATATATATATATATATATATATTTTGAATGTTTTTAGTAATAACAGGCTTCTTTCAATATGAAAAAAAGTAATGAAAAAAGCAACGAAACGTCAGCAAAAATAAAGTTTTTCATATCAAAAGAAGCCTGTTATTGCTAAAAGCATTCAAAATAAAATATCTCAAACAGGCAATTGATCAATTTAAAATATATATATATATATATATATATATATATATATATATATATATATATATATATATATATTTGAGTAAATATTTCATAACTCTCTAGGTTGAATTTGCTTCGTGTTTGAATAATATATCGTGCTACATTCTGCCATGTAGTTAATACATGGAAGTAAGATACCTCATAAGTGTCTATTATATAATTATACTTAGAATTGAACTGAGAAACAATATATATTTTAGCAAGGTAATTGAGTATCAATACTAGAGAGAATAGTGAGAAAAGATGAAATGTGTTGGAAATGTTAGTATTTAAATAGTTTTTGTCATGTATCCAAAAATATTCAATGTAGTTAAAATTTAATTACTATATAATTTCCATTTGATAAATATTAGACAACATACTCATCAATTACTAGAATACTATTTAATAGTGTTGGCGTTTACTTGATGTAAATCCATTATAATTGAATATAACTTAAATTCAAACACTTGAACTTATGATTTACACTTTATTGACTACATTGCATGACGCGTTTCGTCGTTACAAACGACTTCTTCAGATGCTTACAGAATAAGCCTTATTCTGTAAGCATCTGAAGAAGTCGTTTGTAACGACGAAACGCGTCATGCAATGAAGTCAATAAAGTGTAAATCATAAGTTCAAGTGTTTGAATTTAAGTTATATTCAACTACTAGAATACTCATTTGAGAAAGAAATTGAAGTGGTTTGAAATATATTAGTGAGTCCATGCAGTTTTAAACACGATAATAAAATACTATATTAAACATCATTATATTGTTGACCTTTCAGCAAAGAGAAGTGCTCATTATTTCATGTGTTTTGTGCAACTCATTGTTCTAGATCATATAGAAAGAATGCACTGTATTAGAAAAAATCTACATTTGTTTATATATCTAGGTATAGAGTGACTAAATTGAATGTTCCCAGCTAAAGCTTCTATTTATATGTTCTTTATATGTTTAATATGATCACGTAAAGTGTATTTGAAAGAATACTACTCATTATTGTAGGTGTGTTGTAGAAATACTTGCCAGAATGATAATTGAAACATAAATGTTCAACATTAAATCTGCATCAATATACTACACAATTGAGATTGAATTCTTGCTTACCTCTAGGTGAAACATGATTACATAAAATTCAAATCAAACTCTTGGAGCATTAGGAATAAAATATCTCAAGAACAATGCCTCAATCATAAAGATAAAGTGATATTATACCATACTTGCTGAAGTGAAAATTCAATACAGTAGTTGGAAATAATTCAAAACAGCGTCAACTCTAGTAAAATATTTCTTATGAGACTATTAGAATAGATACATGATAACTTAAGAGATTATAATTGTTTATTCGGAGGAAATATGAACAAAAAACTTCAATTCATATGATGAAGCATTAGGTATTTTTTTTAATTTAAAGCTGACTTTAAAAAGCAGATATGACCTGAGTGAAAGTTGAAAATGTTTTCCATAAAATATCATAAAGCTCCTTGGAATATACTACAGTGGATGGAATATTTATTAATATTTCTATGGATGTATCTTATATATTTATTCGTTCCGAAAATGGAATACAAACAACTATAAAACTCACAATAGCATTTACACATTCAAAAATAACGAAATGATAATGCATATAAAACCAACTCATCACACATTACAATAATAAATAATGGTAAATTTTTCAATGATACTCAAAACTGAGTTAGATAACTGTAACCACCTTATACTCGTATTATTGCATTGAGGTAATAATTGAAGCAAATTTACTGAGGTAGTGTAAAAATTATCCTTGTATCTTTTCTGTATATTACTCAAAAATATAACTCAATATTTTTTCTTGAAAATTTTCGAAATAAATTCAACACAAGTATCATTCAAGTAAAATGAAATAATACTATTCTGATATTTTAGATGGAAATACATACAATATGAATAAGAATTACAGTATTTCAACAAAAATTTCTAAGATTTTCATGCATTCTCCTGGGCTCAGATTAGAAGAGCAAGTTCGTGTAAACATACCAACATCCCAGGAAGTTGCAGGAACGACTTTCTAAACTTTATTCAGTATAATGTTTTGCCACTTAAAGGTAGATAAGAAGGTAGATTTATTTTTGTTTTATCGTAACATATGTCAGAAAGTGAAAAAATTTAAATAGAGCTCAATTGGAGTTTATTTCAAGGAAAAACTCATTTAGCACTTCACTCAATATAATATACATTACAATTCCATGAATGCTGGTTTCTAGGTATTCTCAATACTTCAAAATGAGTTTGTCCACTGTGAAAAGTAAATACTTCCAGGTATATTGAATCACATACAATAAACGAACAAACCAAAGAAAGAAGTGAACTCAAAGAAAGCTCCATCTTTATTCACAGAAATTCTGTATTTATTCAAATGCATTGATAAACTTAAAAAATTAAAAACTCGGCAATTCAAGAATTCGTCTCACAAAATCAGCTTCAGTCAATAACTTGTATCTAAGATCGAAAGAAGCTGCAAGAAAACCCTCCTTTTATATATGGGGTACGTTACTTAATTTATATTTGAAGTTGACGTTTCTTGTCTATTGAAATCTAGTTGCAATATTTATTGCATGTTCAAAAATATAAATTGGAGGTTAAGATGAAGAACTTCATCTGTTGTTAGAGTAAATTTTAATCTTTACTCAAGCTTTCAGATTTCACCTAACAAGATAATTTCTTTTCTTCTAATTATATAGTGAGATAAAAAGCTCAACTTCATTACCCCAGGATCGGAGGACAATCCAAAGTAGTAATAAAACTTCTGAATGATATTCTGTCATCACTATTGATTGGAAGGAATGATAGAACGTTATAATTTGAGTGCAAAGAATGAATTTCACCAATCTATATAGAGTTAAATTTATTTCAAATCATGTCGCAAAATTCCGAAAGAAAAATTCTCAAATTGATTTCAGTGAATTTTAATGTTAGGACCACCTAACATAATACTTCTGAAGTCATATAAATTCATAATCATTAAAATCGGTCAAAACTAAGGTCCAACTGAAGTACATTTGTCTTCAATACTTCTAGAGAAAAGACAATTGAATTTTACTTGTGTTTTCTTTATACTCTGCTCACAAAATTACCGAGCATGATGAAGTTTAATGAACCAATCGCGAAGTAGAAGTTGTTTTTCAAATTTCGAGCATATAATGCCTACCTACTCCTTTTTAAATTTATCGAAAATTTTTTTAGAAATTATTCGAAAATGAACAGCTATGAAAAACAAAAATTTGGGTTTTAACCCCTAACAACTAAAAATAGACATTAGCCACCAATTTGGAACGGACAATGAAGATCCAGGTGCCAGTAAGATTTTGTGAAGATATTTGATGTGGAAAATGTTCATGTAATCAGGTCCTTGGCGCACGTATCATCTGAAATCAGAAATGTGCATATAAAATAATTTGTGAGGGAACTAATAACATATTCAAGATTGCTTCAAGAAGCAATTAAGGCCAATCAGTTATTAAATTATCTGTCTGTCGATCGAAAGTTGAACCTGGCTGAAGTTATAAAATCATCACAATTTTCAGAAATTCCTAGCACAGTTCCTACATCCTGCAAATTCACAAGAGCAAATATATTTCGCTAATATTTATATATGTACCTGCAATTTTTTAACTGTTAGTTTTTATCTCTATTTTAGGACCCATAATTCCTGTGTTTTTCAGTTCTACAATGGATGACTTATTGCTTTTTTTTGTCACGAATATTCCAGATCCAAGAGCATATTTCTTTTGTTTTTCATTCAAATTCTCAACATCATGTCATGCATGACCTCTGTCGAAAATTCTTTGACACTGATGCACCTTTGAGCATTTATACTTCAACAGTTGAAACTAGTAGTCTAAGAGCCAGTAGACATCTAACGACACACATTTTAGGAAATCTCAAAATTTTCTCATTGAGACAGTTGTACCTACCATACATGAAATGGCTGCCATTTTAATATTTTAAAATTTATTATTATACGTACTCAAAAAAGGAGGTTATTTCCTTGTGGCAGATCATTTGAACTTGTTTTTGAAGTATTTTAGGGATCTTCATATTTTTATATGTTATTATTGATAGTATCAGCAGCATATATCTCTCACGGCAGAACGATCTGGCGGTTGCTTTGACCTGGCAGACCGAAAAACATTTTTTCCCTCAGAAATATATCTGTGTGTATTATTACGTAGTATACGAAATGGAGAGATTTTCATTTTCTCTTTCGTCTTCCTAGTATAAAACTGTCGTATCCTTCTCTTTCAATTCTTTTTGACGTCAAAATTGACATATATTGAGAAAAAAACTAATAGGAGAATAATGTTTTATCTTCAAACGAATTTCAATTCAGTTGATTCGATAATAATATTATCAACAATTTCGATTCATGTGATCACTACATGAAGTACATAATTTCTCATTTCACATAATTTTTATGAATTTTTATCTATTCGAGATTATTTTTTCTAGCCTTTCAACCGAAAAACACTTACTCCCGCGCAAATAAAAGAGTGTGCAATATTTCAAAATTGGCAAAAAATACTTATTTCCGACATATTTTAGGAAACTTCAAACTTTTATATGTTATTCTTGACAGCATTAGAAGCATATATCTCTCATGGCAAACCGATCTGCTGGTTGCTTTCGGACGGCATTCCGGAAAACTATTTTTCCCGCGTAAATGAAACAGTGTGTAATAAATTATATTCGTAGCATACAGAATGGAGAAATTTTCATTTTATCTATCTTCTTCATAATAAACTATTGTTGTATTTCTTCTCTTTCAATTCTTTTTGGCGATAAAATTAGCATACATAAAGAAAAAACAGACTGAAACTTATATTTCATCTTCAAACGAATTTGAATTAAGTTGATGATAATTATATTATTAACGATTTCGATTCATGCATCACTTAAAAAAAAGTACCTACATAATTGCTCATTTCATCTAATATAGGTATATCAACTTTAATTTCTTTGAGATATTTTTTTCTGATTTTCAATAAAATATCCAATATTATGTTATGTACCTTCAGTAAGTAGCTTTTATATTTTATATTTCCATTGCAGCTGTTCCGAAAATGATTCTGAATTTCCTAGCATTTTATGTCCCCTTCATTCATCATCATTCGTTTTATTGAAATTATTTTCGTTCATTTTACTTTCGCTGCTCTCTATTAGGTACCTAGTTCCCCCTAGTACGTTTTCTAATTTCAAGTGCACTCCGTAGTCTAAACAAAACATAAACATGATATTTATGTTATTATACCTATTCTGTCGCCTCTGAACCCGAACAAATCGAATACTTAACTATTCTTTTCGAGAAGGTTTATATCAGTGCATGTTGTGATATAAACTCACTTCAATTCAATGAACTGACGAATTATTAGCAAATAAAAGTTCATTTGATTAAATTAGATTGAATTAACGTTATGTAGATTGTCTACTATTACATTAATGAAGATCTGTAACTGCAGATTTCCCTCGATAATGACAGTACCTATAATCTATTTTTCAAGAAATATTTTTATGTGTATATCATTTCCAAGAATTGTCAGTAAATATAAATATATAAATAAGTTAATACCTTATACTGAAAAAAAAATTTAAAATCATTTATGTTAGCGCAGTGCTCAATGTCAAAATAACTGGCAGATCTTTCTGTCTTGAAAGTCTGAAGCTTCTGATACTACCAAAAATGACATCAAATTTCGAATTTCCTAAAATACTTTAAAAATACTAAAAAATTTGTGTGAATTCTCAAATATTCTGTCAAAACGTGGCATGCTCTGCCACTTAGTTTTGAGTAGTTGATATAATAATAGATTTCGATATATCAAAACGTCAATACATATATAAATCAAAATTCATTCGAACATGAAATATTCTTGTCAGGTTGGCTTTTTTCTTTATGTGTGCCAATTTTGTTGTAGAAAATTGAAAAAAAAAATTCACGACAATAGTGTTATGTAGAAGAAAGAAAACAAAAATTTGTCTATTCCAAATATACATACGGTATAAGCAACCGGCAGATCGGTTAAATGAGAAATTATTTAATTTGTTGAGTGATTTGGATCGAAATTGTTATGATATTATTATCGAATCAACTGAATTCAAATTCGTTACAGATAAAACATCAATCCATATTGATTTATTTCTTAATATATGTATATTCTGACGTCAAAAAGAATTGAAAGAGAAAAAATACAATAGTAATATATTAGGAAGAAGAAAGAGAAAACGAAAATCCCCTCATTTCGTATACTACATAAAGGTATAGTACACACAGGTAAATTTAAAAGGAAAAAGTGTTTTGCGGTCTGCTGTATAATAATATATCTCAACATATCAAAACGGCAGCTTTCCTAAACTATGTCATTTTTCTCCAAATTATCACACCTTTTATACCTGCGCAGTACCGAACCTACCGCGAGTAAGAATAATATAGTTTGGGAAATTGATTTCATTGAGTAATAAATTGAAATTAAACCAAAATTTTCAAGACGATGAAATTAATAACAAAAACATTAAATAACTAAAAATACCTGATGAATTGTTTTCTCACCTGATTCAAAATTTTCTTTCACTAAAGGTTCAGAATATAATATATTTGTAAATCAATGTGTTTCCACAACCAATTGCAAAAACACGAACTAAATTTTTCTCCCATAATAGTTCCTTGATAAATAATTGAAGGTTGAACTTTGATACCTAAAAATATATTGAATAACAAAAATGGTATATCATAGACTTAATTAGTGAAGTAATTAAATAAAAAGTATTAAAAATCAAAGAATATATAGTTTACGTATCAATCAGACATGAGAAACTCTCTTGATGAAAAATTATCTACGTCGTTATTTGAACATCAATGACTTGGGCTTACTTTCAGAAGAGATATAAATGAAAAAGGCACTAAAACGAATACAACGAAAAGTGTTGATCTATTGAAATTAACTATTCAGCTCACTTGAAGCATTAATGCTCTGGGCGACTAGAGCAATAGGAGAATGTAATTTTTTGGTCGTGCTAAATAACGTAAAATAATTACCCTTAATGAAATGAATGCAATTTTAATTGTAAGCTTCTTTAGGATATTCATTACACGTTAAACTGTACGGTTGAATAATGCATTAAAATAATGATTGAGAAATAAGCCGAGCATGAAACGATTTATCATTTATAGGAAAACTTCTTTCGAAGCTAAAATTCTGAATTGTATTATTTCTCATAAATAACCGAAAATCCATCAATGAATAAAAATAAATGATTAATATTATTATTTTCATTTGAGTACTTACCCGTTTCCTTATGAAGGAACATTTACGATAAATGTTCGTCGGTTTATATTGCCTGTAACTTAACGTCCACAAAACTTCTTCACAATTGTATAATATATTTGATTGAAAGTGAAAAAACTTCACAAACATTCAAGTAAAATACTGTTGAATCATCTCAAAAAACTTTCTTATACAATTCTCAAAGTTCGACTAACTCGGTAAAATATTCATACAAGGTCACCCACGATGTAGGCACTCCAGATTGTCGAGTGGTTCCAAGATACGGAACTTGGAATCGTAAACCGATAACATAAACAAAATTCATAAATCACTGATATACACATTTCAAACAGAATAAATCTCCTAACTCACACAACAAGTATTTATTATATCTGAGAAACGAGGATTGGTGCTAGAGGTTTCGCCGCCTCACGCAGATATAAAAAATACTCACTCTTTATATAAAAATTCATCCGAGAACCTAACTACTATCTATTTTCAATACTACCCATTGTAGTAATAAAATATATCGAGAGCAAAAGAGTGAAAAATAATAGTGAAATATCGAATTCATTTTAAGTAGAGGAATTTGCAACACAAAAAATTCATTATAATTTGAATGAAAGTATGAAATAAATACCTACATTGACTGAAAGTGCGGTAAATGAATTCATTTAATTTTTTCAGAAAACTTCTTAGAAATATTAAGCTCTCCTTTTTGCTATCATTTACGGTTTCAAGTTATAAACAAAATCTCATGTTCTTTTTTTTTAATTTTCGGCTTAAAACATTTGCAGTTTGTATCTGCAAAAACAATGGAACAGTCCACCTCAGATTTCAAACTTGCCCTTACGAACTAACTTTCATTACTTCCCCATATTTTTACGATTTTGCTCAGCTATAGACTTCACAACATCTCTACGAATAAATGATGTTGTTAACGTTCAAAGTTCACTCGCATTCCACTTAAATTATATTAATTATTGAGTTTATATATTTCAAATCAAATTTCAAAAACGAAATTTTCAAAAAGATGATAAATTACTGTGTTTGTATATCAAAATGTATATATCAGTTATTAGATTCTGGTTTAATTTTTACTTTCAAATTTAAGTTTATTTCTAGCAAGCAATAATTAGTTAACCGGAAAAGTGATTGAAAAGCCTATAACAACTCACCTATACAACTGTATACTCAAATAGTTCAACTCGTTCGGTTTTTTTTGAATTAAAATTTTTCGTGAAGGAATAATTTCAGAAATCTCGAAAAATCCTAACGTCTTAGAAGATCGTTAGGAGTGAGAGACCAGGTTGGATGCTTGAAATATTTCGCACTCAAGCTGTGAAAATGTCGAGTAAAAATTTCATTTAACAGCCCTCTACAAATTATTTAGTTGAAATCCATATCTCATATCAAAGTAAGGGAATAGAATCTCTTCAATTGTTTCAGGCATTTCTGAGATTGAAATTTTGGAGAGGAATAATTCGAAAAAACATGGTGAATCCTACTTTATTTTCGGTCAATATATCATTTTTGAAACAGCGTTGTGAAAATACATTCATTTTAATATTAATGATCGAACAAACAATAGGGAATTCAAACGATAATTTTTCATCAATATTGACGGGATATAATGAAATGTTAAATTGAGAAACAATAAAAATGACTTGAATCAATCGAATAATCAAATATCGTTTGATTACTCATTGAGAACGCATGCAACCAATCATATTATAAAACAGAGTTTCGATTTTTTTCAGAATTACGCAGTGCATCTTATACTCGTCAAACTAGCGAAACATACTCTAAAAATTTTTGCTCATATATTAATAAGTGCATCGTTCGAACATAAAACGTTTCATAAAATATAATATCGATTATTTTCTGTATAAGTCCTCATGAAATTCTGTCGAAAAATTATATGACGCATAATTTTATTCGCTATACATAGTTGTGTTAATTAATACATTCTGAATAGGAGCAATTTATTCTTATGTGTCCATACATTAAAAGTACATCTTTTCAATTATATTTTCACAGAATTTCATTTTTTCCAAATTTTCATTCTTTGGAAGTAATCACATTTAGATATATTGCTCTCATGCCAGCGTTTCTTCAAATCCTTGAAGCTCCGAAATGTGCTTTTCCGTATTAGCTCCTTCTTCGATTCCGATTTTATCTCATCAATTGTGGCATAACGCTTTCCTTTCATTGCTCTCTTCAATTCTTGAAATAGAAAAAAGTAGCAGGGAAAGCTAGATCTGGTAAATACGGTGGTTGTTTTCAGCCAAAAAATCAAGATCTAGCATGATGTGTGAGCTCGTGCATTATCGTGATGCAGAATAAATGATTTGTTTTTCCACAGTTCAGATCGTTTGAGCAGCATTACTTCACGCAATACTTAGTTTTGCGTGAAGCAACACGTCCTTGTAGTATTCCTTATTAACCGCATGTTCTGTTAGCAAGAACTCATTGTGAACCACGCCGTTGTAATCGAAGAAAACAGTGGGCAAAACGTTCACATCGGATCAAACTTGGCGTGCCTTTTTCGATCTTGGCTCTTCTAACCGCTTTAATTGGGTGATTGAGCCTTGGTTTCGACGGAACCCATACCCCATGGGTTCCCATAACCATATACCCATGTTACGTCTTTAGTTATGACCTTTTTGAGCAAATATAATGCTATACTAATGCGACGTTGCTTTTTCTCTAAATTTTGCAATTTCTGAGCAAACATCGCTAGCCCATGTTTCTTGCCCAAAAGATCCGACAAAATTGCACTTATAGTAATTTGACGATTTTCCAGAACCATTTCCTTCACAGTTTCGATGTTTTCGTCGCTCATTGACGTGGTTGCAACTCTAGGACGCTCATCGGAATCAACATCTTCTCGGCCTTCTGTGAAGCGCTTGTACCAATAATAAAAAAATTTTTGGTACAAAGTAGGCTCGCCGAATGCCACAATCGATATTTTGAGAGCGTTGGAGCACTTTGTTCCATTTTTAACGAAAAATTTAATACAGATTGTTTGACATATTTTTTTGAAAAATTAAGAAATCGAAGAACACAAAATCTTGACTAACATTCACAGTTGTCAAAAATAAACTTCTAATCAAAACTGGCTGATAAATGGTAACATATGTGAAAAATTTGTGAAGCACCTTAAAAAAAATAATTCGTTAATCGAATGTCCACAGCTTGCGAAATTTGAAAATTCACATTTTCTTTTGAACAGACCCATTATACAATTGGTAAACAATTTTCAGGGCTTTTTCCATGCTTCAGTATGATACTTTGAATATTTGCAATTTCTTGACGTAGAAAAAAAATAAGAAATGTCTTTTAAAAAATTTCGGTCTAAGGAGTTACCTCTCATAATTTTTCAATGTACTAACGATTTTTTGTAACTATTTGATTTCCTGACTCCACTGTGAAGAAGATATAGCAGATGAATATCGGTAAAAACTTATTTTGTTCAAGCTGTTGATAGCAGTAAACTCAGATCTTTTTTCGGTTTCCTGCGTTACATATTTGCAGTTATCAATGAAAATAAGTAAACATTAGTCTTTTCGAATTAGAATACTAAGTATTTCAACGGAACATAAATATCGAAATCACTTACTTTCTGATTTGTGATGGCAATCTGAGACCGATTAAACGAAGAATCCACTTCTTGAACCTAAATACTAATTTTCACTTATAATTTAAAAAATAGATCTAGTAAGCACACACTTCAATAGGTTACAATGTAGCTGAACTTTCCAATCACATTTAGAAAAATTACAGGTTTTCATCTCACATGTAATTGAATTGAGGGAAATAATTTTTTTATATTTACTCAAATGCTATCTTTTAAACGTTGGTTATATTCATTTTCATTATTTGAAAATTTTCGTAATAATAATATGTAAAGTGCTATAATAAAACAATTTTTAAAATTTTTTCATAATTCAATATAAAATATGAGTGATGACGTTTCGAAGTACTACTTCTTTATAAAATGCTGGATTAATACATCGTAATACGAATTGAATACGAATTGAATTGAATACGAATTGAATAAGTGTTATATTCATTTTCACAACTAAAATCGAAATAAACTTCACATTTAATATCTAACTTTTACGAATTTTATCCGTAAAAACTAACGAAAGCTATTGAACCTTGTAGCTTCTAACGGAAAGCAAATCATATGAATATGAAGCAAGCGGTCATCTGAAAAATTATTTACTTCTTGTTATACATCAATTATTCTCCAAATTGAACAAATCATATTTTGATCATGTATTGTAAGGCTTTGACACACCAACTCAAAACTTAAATCGAGAAATCAATTATTTTATAAAACATTTTCTGTAAATCGATTATTGAGGCCTGGATTTTTTCGTTTATCGATTCAATATTTGAATTTGAACCTATTTAAAAATCGATTTCCTTATATTGGCCTCAATTCCTCAATTTCGCCATCCTTAAGTTCAAAACACATCTATGCCTATATTCGTTTTTGTATCTGAGTTCAGTTTTGTTTTTCAAGTGAGATTCCTTAAATGTGCCTCCAGATTTTACAAATGCATACAGTAAAATAGCGGAGAATGGTTTTCGAGGAAATTATTATAGTCTGCTATTTATGTAAAATATGTTTTCCAATTCATTTCATTTTCATTATCCCGGTAGGTTTTGAAATTAACAAAAATGTGTCGATATAACATGATATTTCCACGATGCATTCTCTACATTTTCAAGTCGAGCAATTGAGAATTTACTGACCTTCAAATCGTACAGTAGACAAAATATCGATGACCATCAACACGGCCTCCCAAAAAAGAATTCGTTACATTTGTGAAAAAAAAAGAAATGAAGTTCACACTGAACTCAAATTCGTGTCTAATTATCTTCCATATTTTTTGAGCTTCTCCAGGTTTATTCCCTGCCATATTAGCTTCCCGAGTATCATGAATGAAAATTGTTGTTTACAGTTCACTTACGTGACCCTGATTGAGTTATATAAACGAATATTCTCAAACAACGATAAACTGCTATAATGATCACAAGGTCTTCATAGCAGTCAACAGTTTTGTTGCATATAATTTTCAATTCGGATTTCAGGTTGATGAATTCCCAACAATGATAAAAATTAACAGTTTCGTTCTCAATAGTATAATATTGATTCGCAGCTCTTATATTTGGCATTTTCAATTGCAAACGAGCATCTTAACCTATGGAAACTTCCATATTTTGAACGACAAAGAATCGGTATGAGTAAAAATGAACATTCGAATGAAACTGCACAATAGGTACAAATAGTTTTTCTGTGAAAAATTACAGAAAAACAATGTTATGAAATAGGAGTATAATTAAAGTTATGAATACTCTAAAATTACATCCTTTCTGCGCCCTCTGGCATATTCTTTTTTCGCAAACTTAAGTCTTGAATGTTTTCGAACAGAAAATTCACGAAAAATAGAGGACTGCTGTTAGTTTATCGACACTTGTTAAAAAGACAAAAATCTGGGACATTTAGGCGAAAAATATTTTTTTCCCCTGACATTTCTGCACAAATAAATAGTTTTTGCAACCAAAATAAAAAAATCGTTATAAATGTTCAATTTTCATTCATTCATACAACTTGCCATTGGAATTGATTTGAGTACTTATGTAACCCCAACGAATAATAGGCACTTTTTTTAGAATTGAATTAGCATACTATTTCTGATGTAGTATGGTAACAAAAATAAATATGAGCGCTCTTTTCTGACATCAATCAAATTATTATATGATACTACTAATGACTTACTATAATACTTGATAATTTTGAAACAAACTGCCAATGATATTCTCATACATCTAGTTAGATAGCCAAATCCCTATAAATTTAATTTTATTGTAAATTTAAAGTACTTATTATAACTCTCAATTTTAATGAGATCAATTTTGTTCAAACTATTTTGATATTTGTTAGTCTTCCTAATTTTCTATGAAATATCTTTCTCTTCCAACAAGAATTCGTGAAAGTCAGAACAAAGCAGCCCATTTAAATTATACTTGTTTTGATCAGAGACCGAAAATGATCCCTTGAGCGAGTTTGTTATTGCGTCCATTGCTGCGCGACCAGCCAAAACACTCCCTCTGTTCGCATTGTGTGCAGATATACAAAAAATAATACTTTGCGATTTTTAGCATTTCTGACGATAGTGGGTGTTAGGTGTTTTAGAAAAATTCAGCTAAAGCTGAATTGCGCATAAAATCTTATCATCGTCAGAAAGGTTCATGCTAAGAACTATCAAGTTTAAACATTCGTGAATTATCCTCGTGTCATCGATTTCAATGTTAATTTTTTGGGAAAAGGGACTGGTTTTTCGAAAGCAGACCGTAGAGTACTTTTAATGATTTTTGGAGACCTCATCCAGTTAAATTTGTCAACGTCCTCAATTGGTTTTTCCCAGCTTTCTATGTAGGATTCAATTTCTGAGTAAAAACCTGTACAATTTGTTTGAAATAGTTTTTCATGTTTTTATCTTGTGTGTTTACTATACTTTGTGCCATTAGAGACAAAAAGTTTTCTTCATTGTGTGATTCATCAGATGCGTGAATATGTTTCTGATTTCGATGTCTCACGTCTTTCCAACAAGGAAAACGTACATTACTGAATGCATGAGAATCATATATGCCTCTGATAGTGGTCTTCACAAAATTCTAGTCTATCCAAGTTTCCAAAATGAATTTCCAAGGCACCGAACATTTTCTAAAACCTTCTGATTTCACGAAAATTTGTCGCTTATCTAAAAAAATTGGATTTTCTTCACAACAAAAGTGTACGGATACTTTTTAAAAACCGCTGCTGTTTAAAAAACGGACACATGAATTATCCGTCCATTTTACATAATCGCTATTCAGTTGTAATTCAAATCTCTAAAGAATATACTAGAATGATGTGAAAATATAAAAAATGGTCGAGAACCTTTGCACATCTTTATTAATATGAGTGAGTTGTAATACATATTAAACTGAAAATAACTATTGCAGTGAGATAAATTTAATATAATACCGAATTAATTGAATAAAATATTCTCGGTCACTTCCGAAAAAACTTCTTGTGAAGGGGAAAATTTGAAAAGTATTGAAAACTCCTGGTCTCCTATGACCTAATAGGAGAGAAATGATAAGAAAAAAGAAGAAACTCCTGTATCGAGAAGTGCATCTCATGCAACATTTCACGAATTTGACTTGGTTAATTATAAATTCGAAATTGATGAAATAAAAAACAATAGCTTTTGACTCACAAGAAAAAACTTCACTCAATTATGTTATGGCAAAAAAACACAGAAACAGAAGCAGAAAAACAGAAACGCGAACATGAAAAAATTTAATGTAACTTGACATGAATTCTTTTGAACCTTTATTACATTTCTCAAAATATAGTGATTTAGTTCATTTTATCACTTTTCGAAATGGAAAGGACCTACAGTATTGGAAATATTGCTACTTGAATATATATAGTATGTTGAAGAATTCATGTTTCATGCTAATCTTTTTTTTGTATGTGAAGAATTTTAGTTGGAGAACGTATGAAAACCTTTAACTGTTCAGGAATATGAATTGACGATGAAGAATATTTTTTGTTGTAAGATATAATTCTGACCTTCATTCTAACTAATATATTTTTCTTATTATAATAATGTCTCCTTTCTACTTAGTAATGAAAGTCAAAAATCTCGCCTACACCAATATCCTAGGACAATGCAAAATATTGATAAAAGAAATTCTTCGACATAATTCGATTTTTATGGATTCGAAGAAGTGAACGTGGGTTAGAAGAGGTTAAAATTTTAACTACTATTTTATTCATTAAAATTAATCAAAATTTCAAATACTCGAAATATGTCGAAATTCCTAACGAAACATTTTCGTTAGTGAATTGTACACTTTTTATATAGACTTTCTATAAATTTATATTGTACATTATTTAAAATATGAAAATAATTGATATTTTTATAATATAAAATATATTTTATGTGCATTATTTCTGAAGGCCTATAAATTAATAATCTTTTGTATCGGGCACCTATCTAATTTGAGCAGGTACATTTCTTTTCTATTCTTCAAGTCAAAAGAAAATTAATTTCCTTTAACTCATTTAAAAAGATCTAGGTGACTATGAATTATTCCTGCAGATTTTAGATGTGCATGTTGTTACACCTATTAAGGTCCTTACACGTAGGTTATTTTGAAATGAGCATATTTGTGATATCTGTAATATATAATACCTACATAGCATATATGCTATATATAGTTATTAACTATCTTATATCGTTTCCATTTATTGAGATTTTTGCAGATTATTTCAGTTCACTGCCTCATATATACCTACCTAACTATGCAATTTATATTCGTGAAAAATATAAGAGAAGTTTCCCTCACAATTTAAATTAATTTTGCTGGTTTCTTAATATTTCTTACGATTTTCCCCACATATTCTGACTCTTTTATGAATAAAAAATGTTTACGGTTAACACACGTATCCTTGATGAAAATAAATGAACAGATACTCCAATACGCGGTACAGTGAAATGATAATTTTCATATCACTTATATTTGATTATAATCAAACCGTTGATATCATTTTATAGGTTTTTAAGCTCGAATTCAAGTTTTTCGAAAAGATTGTGGTTTACAATGTGCTTCACAAACGAATTAGTCCTGAATTAGTTTAATTGTTTGAACAATTTATGACAGGGTGTTTTCGGGAATTTTGGCATATCCTGGGTTCTAATAAACTCGTCAGAGGTAAAAGCTAGAATCATTGGCTATAACCTATATGAAGCTGTGAAATCATAGCTCATTAACTATAAGAGACATCTGTAATTTATTCTCAATTAGCAAACATTTTCATGTTTGAAATATTTGATAATTATATGAAAAATTATAAGCGGAGTAACATATTATCTTGAGACAAAATATAATACTTCCATATTAAGCTGTAACAATCAAGTAGCTGTTGATTGCTCATCGCATTATGCATTCATTCCATTACCTATATAGATATAGTCTAAGAGCCAGTAAACATCTGACGACACATATTTTAGGAAAGCCCAAAATTTTCTCAGTGAGGGAGTTGTACTTACTATACATGAAATGGGACTGGGTTTAGCGAAGTCGCAGTAGGTTTGGTACTGCGCAGGCATAACAGGTGAGATATTTTGGGGAACAAAAGACATATTTTAGGGAAAGCTGCCGTTTTGATATGTTGAAATATGTTATTATACCTACTCTAAACCGAAAGGGCAGGCCATTCCCGCGGTTATTTTCTTGTGGCAGACAATTTGAAAATGGAGAAAAAAACCTCTTTTTGGCATATTTTATTAAACTTCTAGTATGATTCAATTAAAATACTGATATGTTATTCTTGATAATATCAGAAGCATATATCTCTCATGGCAGACCGATACCGCGATTGCTTTGGCTCGGCATACCGAAAAACACTTTTTTCCGTGCAAATTGACCTGTGTGTAGTATTTATGTAGTAGTTTCACGGAATCAAGGGATTTTCGTTTTCTCTTTCTTCTTCCCAATTTATTACTGTCGTATTCTTTCTCTTTCAACTCTTTTTGACGGCAAAATTGACATACATTAAGAAAAAAACCAATTTTAAAATAATGTTTCAAATTTGAACGGATTTGAATTCATCACTTGTCGATTGACATCAATATTTCGGTCCGATATTGGGTCCTTCTTCAAGATTCTAAAACATTAAAGCGGAATAGTACTCAGGCATTCTTATAATAATTAACAATTCAATTGTTCTCAAGTTCTAACATATCAACTAATTGTACATAATATGTATTTGATGACGAACAACGAGCATTATATTACAAGTGAGGTTAAACGGAATGTCAACAAAGCCGGTGAGTTTCAGATATATTCATTACTTGTCATACCACCCATTCAGGGTAAAAATCAACTTAATTTCAAATTAAAAAACAAGAATAAATAAACTTTCGGATATCAGATTCAGAGATGACAATATGAGGACATTATATAACATCTTGAAGGGAAACGGATACCCTGACTCTTTGCTAAAAAAGCTCCTCTTCAACACACCGGATCGTGATGTAGACACTAACCATGTAAGGGATGACGGACTTTCCACAGATCGATTTAGTTACGTTACATTACCCTATATCAATAATTTAACATCCAGAATAACCTCAGTATTACCAATGGATCGCATTAGAATTGCTACAAGGAACGTAAAAAAGGTCGGAAAACTTTTTTCAAGATTGAAGGACAACACACCTATCCTCAATCAAAGTCAAGTAGTTTATGAGATTCCCTGCTGTAATTGTGAGCTTGTGTATGTTGGCCAAACAACAACAACCCTATCACAGAGGATCACTTTACATAGGAGTAATATTAGGACAAGCAAGCAAAATTGTGCTCTGACTAAGCATTGTCTGGACAACGGACATCACCCTGATTACAATTCAGTGAAAATATTGGATAAAGAGAATAATACCAAGAGAAGACTGTTTCTGGAGATGGTGCGGATATACCAGAATAAGAACAGCATGAACTCTCGTAGAGACATTGACGGTCTGAGTTCGATATTTTCCTACTTAATTGACTACGATGCCAAAAGACATAACAGTTGTCCCAGTCTGAATGCTGTCAGTGTCAGTAGTTAAACATGTCACTCGGTTTGATTTGTTGTGTTTGTGGATGTGTGTGTGGGTTGGTACTGGCGATGTGTAGTAGTTCTGTGAATGATGGAGACATCGCGTAATTCGCGATTTTTCTATGATGGAACGTTAACCTATAAGTGTCATTCTTTGTTTTCGGATTCAACTATAACCTTGTCTAGATCATTTTTGATACTCCATCCCTACATGTTATGCGTTTTTTTTCATTTTGAGTATCTTTTATATGAATTTTCAGTAAATTTCAGCATCTTTTTGATACAACCTCAATTCGTAAGTTACCACATATCTATGTATATTTGACATTTTCTCACTTTCAATATTCTAGTTGCTCCTGATGAAGAGATAAATATAATTCTCGAAAGCTTGAGATACAAAGAAAAGAGTACACTTATTTCAACCTGAAGACTGCTATCCCAAATATATATTTTCTATTATTATATTATCAAACCAGTCAAAATATATTTGTTATTTGTATAAACTGAATAATGGGTTTCTTCGATAACATCCGCCAATAATATGTGCCAGAGATATTGAAACATGTTAAAGAGTACTCAAACAACAACAGAAAACTGTCAAATCTACGTAATAGACGGATTTATTTGCTGAAATGTAGATCGATAAGAGTTTTGCCGAACCACATATCACACAGCATTGGACACTTGGGTAGACAGATGGAATACAAGGATGCAGTGACGGGACAGAGGATACATAAATTTGTGTCTGGGTTTGGACACAGGTTGATGAACTTTGAAGTTGACCTAACTCATAAGAACATACAATTCTTGTCAGCCAGGCAGATCCTACTGGAGGACATAATTAGGGAAGCAATTACACCATATTTGTGGGTACAGTTCAGACATATTGTTTCCGTCGCTTACAACAAGATTTTCAACAAAGTCAAGGTTAAGAACATCAAGAAATTACAACGAATTAGAGATGAACACTTGAAACCAATGGTCATTCAGGACAAATGGATAAGTAACATATCTGAGGTAGAATTACCTGAAGATGTCAGAACCATCTTAGCCTTGGGCCCTAAGTTTTGTTTGCCACCTTCCAAATTAGATCTAAATACGGCGGGACTCCTGTCACAGTTTGATCCTGTTTTTTCCAATATTCAATCCCAAAATGAAAAGGATATCTTAGCCGCCAAACTTGCTAACATTTTGACAAATTATGTCCATAAGAATGATTTTGAACATAATCCAATCATCAACACTATGTTCATTAATACCAGTAAATTCCTCAGGGAACACCCTGAAATTATTGTTGTACAATCTGACAAGTGTAATGTGACAACAGTCATGAGAAGATCACAGTATGATGAACTCGCTTTAGAACAACTAAATGATACTCAGTGTTACCAAAGATTAGACAGAGACCCAAGTAACACAATTCAACAGAAGGCCAATAAGTATATCTCGAGTTTGAAGAGAGCGAACAAAATAACTCCAAAACAGGCATCAGACTTGTCATTTTACAGAGGTACTGCATCGAAATTTTATGGGTTGCCCAAACTCCATAAGGATCCCATCACCTTAAGACCAATTATTGCCTCGATTGATAGTCCAAATTTCGGGATTGCAAAATATGTCACAGAGATTCTCACAACCTCGTATGATACGTCTAATGCGTACTTTACAAGAGACTCATTTGATTTTGCATTGTTCGTTAATGGTTTAATACTACCGAAGGATTTTGTGATTGTCAGTTGGGATGTGGTTTCATTGTTTACAAATATCACATTCACGATGACTAAACAATGCATTGTAGATAAATGGACAGATATAGAACCAAATTGTCCAATACCAAGGGATGATTTTCTTGAAATGTTGAAGTTTATATTTGATAAAACTATCTTTTCTTTTGGAGGTGTTTATTACAGGCAGAGAGAGGGTACCCCTATGGGTTCTTTGGTATCACCCATAATTGCTCAGTATGTAGTTGACTACATCTTAAATAAAAGCCTTGAACAGTTTCCTTTCCAAGTCCCATTCTGCAAAAAGTTTGTGGACGATATAATAACGTCAGTACCCAGAAACTGCATTAATGAAGCACTGCAAATATTGAATGCTGTTGATTCATCTGGTATGATCAAGTTTACAATGGAAGAGGAAACCGACTGTTCTGTCCCATTCATGGACATGAAAGTCATAAGAGAGGGCCAGACTGTATTCACTGATATTTATAGAAAACCCATGGCCTCTTCCAGATATATTCATTACTTGTCATACCACCCATTCAGGGTAAAAATCAACTTAATTTTAAATTTAAAAACAAGAATAAATAAACTTTCGGATATCAGATTCAGAGATGACAATATGAGGACATTATATAACATCTTGAAGGGAAACGGATACCCTGACTCTTTGCTAAAAAGGCTCCTCTTCAACACACCGGATCGTGATGTAGACACTAACCATGTAAGGGATGACGGACTTTCCACAGATCGATTTAGTTACGTTACATTACCCTATATCAATAATTTAACATCCAGAATAACCTCAGTATTACCAATGGATCGCATTAGAATTGCTACAAGGAACGTAAAAAAGGTCGGAAAACTTTTTCAAGATTGAAGGACAACACACCTATCCTCAATCAAAGTCAAGTAGTTTATGAGATTCCCTGCTGTAATTGTGAGCTTGTGTATGTGGGCCAAACAACAACAACCCTATCACAGAGGATCACTTTACATAGGAGTAATATTAGGACAAGCAAGCAAAATTGTGCTCTGACTAAGCATTGTCTGGACAACGGACATCACCCTGATTACAATTCAGTGAAAATATTGGATAAAGAGAATAATACCAAGAGAAGACTGTTTCTGGAGATGGTGCGGATATACCAGAATAAGAACAGCATGAACTCTCGTAGAGACATTGACGGTCTGAGTTCGATATTTTCCTACTTAATTGACTACGATGCCAAAAGACATAACAGTTGTCCCAGTCTGAATGCTGTCAGTGTCAGTAGTTAAACATGTCACTCGGTTTGATTTGTTGTGTTTGTGGATGTGTGTGTGGGTTGGTACTGGCGATGTGTAGTAGTTCTGTGAATGATGGAGACATCGCGTAATTCGCGATTTTTCTATGATGGAACGTTAACCTATAAGTGTCATTCTATGTTTTCGGATTCAACTATAACCTTGTCTAGATCATTTTTGATACTCCATCCCTACATGTTATGCGTTTTTTTTCATTTTGAGTATCTTTTATATGAATTTTCAGTAAATTTCAGCATCTTTTTGATACAACCTCAATTCGTAAGTTACCACATATCTATGTATATTTGACATTTTCTCACTTTCAATATTCTAGTTGCTCCTGATGAAGAGATAAATATAATTCTCGAAAGCTTGAGATACAAAGGAAAGAGTACACTTATTTCAACCTGAAGACTGCTATCCCAAATATATATTTTCTATTATTATATTATCAAACCAGTCAAAATATATTTGTTATTTGTATATATATATATATATATATATATATATATATATATATATATATATATATATATATATATATATATATATATATATATTCTCATTCTTAATGAACGGAGCATGATATGAGCAGACATCTTGAGAGTCTGAAAGAATTCGAAGTAGATGTGCTTTTAATTTTTTATGGCATAAATGGATAGTAATATAATATAAATGATGAAACCAAAAGTCATATATTTGTTTTGAATATATTTTTGATGATAATGATCTTCCTCCATGAATTTTGTGAACATTTTCAAATTTCATTTGCCTTTATTCGTAGGTTTACGCTGACCCAATCGTTGTCGCATTGGACCACGATTATTGTGCCGTAGTAACTCGATGATTCATAAGAGGGAGACCAGGATTATGGTCGATGAAAGGCGGATACGACGAGGATTCATCGAGAAACTCATTCCATTTTGGGACATCAGACTACGTCATTTTTCAAATATATATATATATATATATATATATATATATATATATATATATATATATATATATATATATATTTATATATATATATATATATATATATATATATATATATATATATATATATATATATATATATATATATATATATATATATATATATATATATATATATATATATATATATATATATATATAATTATAATAATCTTTATTTGATCCTTTCTGACAATAAATAATGTATAGGAAAAGTCACAATATAAATATATGAATACAAATAAAAATTTAAGAATACACGCAATTTAAAATCACACGAACTACTACATAAGATATCGACTTCAAATGTCAAACCTATCCCCAAGGAAATCACCAACGCTGTAGTATCCCTTAAGCAATAGCTGTTTTCTCATCTTATTTTCAAAAAGAGGATACGGAAGAGATCTAACCTGAGGTGGAATGTGGATATACAGTTTCCTACCTTGATAAAGAGCTGAAGACTCGAATCTGGAGGACCTATGTTTGGGCAACGCCATTGAATCACCATAACTAATGAGATAACGATGACTGTCTGCAAGCCTAGGAAGTGAACACGTTGTAACGACGAAACGCGTCATGCTATGTAGTCAATAAAGTGTAAATAATAAGTTCAAGTGTTTGATTTTAAGTTTATATTCCATTAAGAATAAAATGTTGAAAAACATTACGTTTCTTCATATCATAGTGAAATATCGAATTAATTTTAAGTAGGAGTATTTGCAATACAAAAAATTTATTATAATTCGAGTCGAAGTATAAAATAAATACATATACCTGTTGTCTGTGTTAGTGCGGTAAATGAATTAATTAAATTTTTTGAAAAATAATTTTGAGGAATATTAAGCTCTTTCCAATTAATTATTTGCTTATTTCTGCTATCATTCACGGTTTCAAGTTATAAACAAAAACTCATATTCTTTCTTTATCGAAGTTTTAGGCTTAAATCATTTGCAGATTTTATTTGTGAAAACAATGAAATAGTTTCACTCAGATTTCATCCGCACCTTACTTCTTTCCTTACTTCACTACATAGTATAAAGCAAAGTCGCTTTTTCTGTCCCTTTGTACGCTTCAATCTTTGAAACTACGCAACGGATTTTGATGCGGTTTTTTTAATAGATAGAGTGATTCAAGAGGAAGGTTTATATGTATAATAACATCCACTAAATAGTGGAGAAGTACTGTTATTTTTGAGGTTTCTAATGTTATGTCGTAAATAATTACATTTTTTCCGCTTACATTGCAAACGCAGGCTGAACCCTACGAGTTTTATCAGAATAATGTACTAAGTATTGTACACATTGAAAAGGTCTACAGAAAAGTTAGTGATGGTATATGTCTATCTCTTATGGATAACCCACAATAACTTTTTTTTGTCATTTACTTTTTGCGACAAATAATGGCTAATTTTCGAAGCGATTTTAACCCATACAGCATTAATCCTTAACCAATTAAATACCTTGAATACATTGTTCATTTAATATAGATATATATGGCCCTTTACACCGTATGATTCAAGTGAATATTTTCGAGGATATTACAGATTTAAAAATTGCGGGGCGTATCGTTTGCGGCGTGCGAAGCCGGGGAGGGTCGCTAGTTCTCTATGAAGATTATTATCTATGAAGTGCACCTCATACTCGTCAAATTTTAACGAAAGGAACTATGAGAAATACTGCTCATATGTTTTTTATAAGTGCATCGTTCGAACATGAAATGTTTCATAAAATATAATAAAATATCGTCCAATAATAATTCCCAATAAAATCATGTCGAAAAAATTGTAGGAAGACATAATTTGATTCAGTATATTTCCACTGAATTTGGCTGAAATATTAGGTTTGTTCAGAAGAAAAGAAGAATTTTCAACTTTTTCGAAAAATATTCAGATATTCATCAATATCCATCTTGGTTTCTTTGAAGTAATCCCCTTCAAATATAATGCTCTGAAATCCTTTTTTCGGTATGGTCATCAGCTCGTTCTTCGATTCCGATTTTATCGCATCAATTGTGGCAAAACAGTTTACTTACATTGGTTTCTTCAGTTCCGGGAATAAAACGAATTCGCAAGGAAGCCAAATCTGGTGAAAACAGTGGTTGTTTTCGTCCAAAAAGCCATGAAAAAGCATTGATGTGTGAGCTGGTGCATTAACGTGATGCAGAATTTATGATTTCTTTTTCGCAGTTTCGATCGTTTGAGCATAATCGTCGCATAGCTTCCTTGTTGTATTCCTAATTAACCGTATGGCCTTTTGACAATAACTCATAATGCACCACGCCGTTGTAATCGAAGTAACAGTGAGCAAACCTTCACATTGGGTCAAACTTGGCGTACATTTTTCGATCTTGGCACTTCTGACCGCTTCAATTCGGACGAATTGAAGCCTTGGATTCGGCGGTCATAACCGATTACCCACGTTATGTCACCAGTTATGACCTTTTCGAACAAAACTGATGCAATACTAATGCAAATATCAGTTTTGCAAATGCTGAACAAACTTTCCAACCGCACGTTTCATGGCCAAAATATCCGAGAAAATTGCATGGCACGAGCCGATTGTTATGCCAACATCCTCTGCAACTTCCCTAATAGGGATGCGACGGTTTTCCAGAACTGTTTTCTTTATTGTTTCGATGTTATCTTCTGTTATTGACGTTGTTGCAACTCAAGGAGGCTCATCGTCATCAACATCTCTCAGCCTTTTGTGAAGCGATTGTACCACTTAATTTTTGAGACAAAGTCGACTCGCCGACTGCCACAATCAATCACCGTTTCATTTGTCAACAACAAATTCTAATACAAAATGGCTGATAATGTCAATATATGAGAAACGTTTGTGTGCCACCTTAACGTAAAAAATTATTGAATATCATGTAATGGATCGATTTAGTGAGCAGACATTTCTTCCTAAAAAATCGAGATTAGAATTTTTTTCTTGGATAACAACAATGTTATAATTCACAATTAGCTGACCTTTACCACCATATTTATATAAATATCAGTTTCTCATCTAATATGTAATTGAATTGAGCGTAATTTTTTCTTCTATTTATCAAATGCTATCTTTTCATGTTGGTTATGTGGAATTTCATAATTGAAAACATTTGTCTCAGTCATTATGTGAATATAAAAGATACCCCACCTTATCGGACAGTTGTTGATATGTATCAAAATTATAAAAGGTAAAGTTTAATATTCATTTTAACAACTCAAAACGAAATGTACATATAATCATATACTTAACTTTTTCGAATATCGTCCGTAAAGACTAACGACCCCTAATTAACCTTGTACCTTCTGGCCGAAAACAAATAATATGAGAGCATCCATCTGAAAAAAAGTTACTCAATTTTATACATCAATTATTTTTTTTTATTGAAGGAATCATATTCTGATCTTGTATTGTAGTGCTTTGAAACACCAACTCAAAAATTAAATCGGAAAATCAATTTTCTGTAAATCGATTATTGAGGCCTGGATTTTTCCGTTTATCAATTTGATTTGGATTTGAATCTATTTGAAAATCGATTCCGAAAAAATCGAGATCCTTCAATTTGAAACACATCTATGCCTATATTGATTTTCGTACCAGAGTTCAGTTTTGTTTTTCTCAACGTCATAAATTTTTTGTTTGAAAAATTTTTATTGAATGAGAATATCAGGAGATTGACGATTGATATTAGGAGAATATTTTCTCAAAACATTGAAAATGGTTCTGATGAACTGAAGGACTAGAGCTGTGATTCTCAACCACTTTGCTGCAGCATAGTTAAATGCCGCGAGATTCTTCAAGTGTGCCTCCAAATTTCATAGATGCGTAAATACAAAGACGCGTATTTTCTCGAGCTTCCTCAAGAAAATATGCATCTCGAGTTTGTGCCCTGCTATTACCCATATAAGCTTCATGACTCTACGAGTATCCTGAATTCAAATTATTGTGTACGGTTAACTTGCGTAACCCTGATTAAGTTATATAAACAAATATGCTAAAACAACGATAAAGTGCTGTAATGATCACAAGTTGATAGAAGTCAATAGTTTTGTTGCACATATAATTTTCAATTCGGATTTCAGTTTGATGAATTGCCAACAATAATATAATAATGATATAACCAAAATAGAAACATCGTTATAAATTTTTCATTTAATGGCAAGCTGTTTTCATTCATTCAAACAGCTTGCCATTGGAAGCGATTTCAGTCCTCATATTTTGTGTATTTCCAAAAGATAAAAAACATTTTTCATGAACTGAACACTCCTTCTGATGTATTATGGTAACAAAAATAATTGAAAGCGCTTCTTGCTGGTACCAATCAAAGTGTTATATGATACTACTAATGACTATCTATAATACTTGATAATTTTCAAATGCAGTACCTATGTCAATGATATTCTCATAAATCTAGTAATTACCCGAGCCCCTTCAATATTTTTCTGATTGTAAATTAAAAGTACTTAGTAATTGCAAAACTTTGAATTTTAATGAGATTTTTCTATTTTCAATAATTTTAGAATTTTAATAATTTTTCCGAACTATTTTGATTTTTGTAGTCTCACAAACTTTGGAAGGAATATCTCTCTCTTCTAACAAGAATTTTGAAGTTAGAAAATCTCATCTCCTTGAAATTATACTTGTTTGTGACCAGAGACTGAAAATGAAAAGTTGAGCAAGTTTCTTTATTCCGTTCATTGCTGCGTGACCGCCACAACGTCCATGTTGATTTCCTTGGAAATAGGGGAAGGTTATTTTCGACATCAGATCATGGAGTACTTAAAGTGACTCCATGATCTGATAAAAAGCAAGGGATGTTTGACAACAACATCTAAATAAATTTGTCAAAGTACTCAATTGGTTTCACCTACTTTTCTATGTAGAATTTCATTCCTATGTTAACACCTGTACAATTTTTTTGAGATGGTTTTTCGTGTTTTCATCCTGTTTCTTCAAAATCATTTGTGCCTTTAGAGACAAAAAGTTTTCTTTCATTTTGTCTTCTAACGTTTCATTCCGAGATGCGAGTTTGTTTATGATCTTGATTTCTCACTTTTTGTAAACTTTTCGATTATGATCTTTTCGATGGAAAACGTATATCACTGAATTCATGAGAAACATGCATTCTGATAGTGGGTCTTCAAAAAGTTATTTCATCAGAACGCTTAGTCTATCCAAGCTATCAAATTGAATTTTCAAAACCCTGAGCATTTTCTGAAACCTTCTGATTGCAGGAAAATATGTCATTTATCCAGAAGAAATTGGATTTCCGTGACAACAGAATTGAATGATTTACACACGTCACTTTTTAAAAGTCGCTGCTGAACAGCCTCTGGACTCCCTCCAAACAATTAAACTGATTAAAGATAACCGAACAGTAGTCCAGAATATAAAAATTTTTATTTATCCGCCCATACGCACTATTCAGTTGTGATTCGAATCTTTAAAGATATGTATTAGAATAACGTAATAATATGAGAAATACTCAAGATTCTTTGCATATCTCTATTAATATGAGAGAGTTGTGAAATACAAATTGTAGTGAAATGTACATTTTGAAGTGAGTCGGAATACAGTTCAGTATAATATTGGATTAATTGAATAAAATATTCTCGGCACTTCCGAAAAACTTTCTGTTAGGGAAAAATTTCAAAAGTATTGAAAAATCCTTGTCTCTTATAACCTCATTGGAGAGGAATGATAGGAAACAAAACCTGTTATTGACAATATAATACAATGTGAAAACAATAGTAGTCTTCTAAAATGTATTCTGAATTCCAGAATATGGATGTTTGAGATATTTTACACATTGGAATAAATATCTTCACTCAGAATTGAAATTCTCAAACAAAGTTCTACATATTACCTCATTTCCTAATCGAAGAGAATCTATCTTTAAACAAAATAGTAGTCGAAAACATGATAATAATCGATTCACCGAATAGATATTCATTGCTTAATAAAACGTTAATGTTTCGGCATTTTTAATAAATGACAGAGGTTTCGTTTATCTCTTGGTGAAACATTATGTTTAAAACTATAAAATTAAAATTGACACACTCGACTTAAGTTTCACTGAATATATCAAAAACTTTACATATGTTTCGGGTATTTAACCCAATCTGTATTATCCTGTAAGCCATTCTCAGTAATACTGTATACTCTTGATAATGGGTTAACTGCCCGAAACATATGTTGAATTTTTCAATATATTTAGTGAAACTTGAGTCAAACGCATTGATTTTAATTTTATTGTTTTCACATTTTGCTCCTGTTTTGCGAAGTGCATCTCATGTTACATTACAAAATAAACGGTTACTTGTGAACTTAAAATTGATAAAATGAAAAAATCAATAACTTTTGACCCTCAAAAAAAAATTGCTTCATCTAATTATTTATGTTAGGCAAAAAAACTGTGAGAAAACACAGAGATACAGAAGGAGAAGCGCAGAACATGAAAAAAGTTCATGACACTTCGCATGAATTCTTTCGAACTTATATTACATTACTCAAAATATAGTGATTCAGTTCATTTATCACTCTTCAAAATGGAAAAGACCTAGAGTATTGCAGATATTGCTACATGAATATATACGGTATGTTGAAGAATTTAAGTTTCGTGCTAATCTTTTGTATGTGAAGAATTCTAGTTGGAAAATGTATGAAAACCTTTAAATATTTGGAAATGTGAATAGAAAAAGCAGAATATCTTTTGCTGAAAGATTCAATTCTGTCGTTCATTCTAACTAACATATTTCTTTTATTATAAATATGAATTTTTCACTATGTAATGAAAGACAAAATCTTTCATTACATTTTCATTTTTATGTAAAGAAGAAAAATCTCGCCTACACCAAGATCGAAAGACAATTCGAAATATTGATGAAAAATTCTGGAACATAATTCGGTTCTCACTATGGATTGGAGGAAATGAACGTGGGTTGGAAGAGGTAGAACGTATAACTACAATAATTCATAAAAAGTAATCAATATTTCAAATAATATGCCGAAATTCCCAATGAAAATTTTCGTTAGTGAATTGTATACTTTTTATATACACTTTCTGTGAATTTATATTATGCATCATTTATGATATAAAAATAATTGATATTTTTGAAATATAAATATTGTGTTATTATACATTATTTCTGAAGTACAAAAAATTCATAATCTTTAGAATCGAACATAATTTGAGTTAGGTACATTTCTTTCTTATTCTTCATAACAAAAAAAATTAAGACTTTTCTTTACACATATATGAAAATCTAGGTGACTATGAAGTATTCTACGGATGTTTTGAGTGCTATATGTTGTTACACCTAGTCAGGTCCTCACACGTAGGACCTGATCTCATTATTTCGAAATAAGAATATTTATTATATAATAATTACATAGGTTTTAACTATCTTTCAGTTATTCGGATATTTTTAGTTTATTTCGGTATTCTACCTCATATCCAATTTATATTCGTAAAAATTATAACAGCAATTTTCATATCAATTTGAATTTTTTTTTCCGAGAAAATTTTTTTTTTTTAATAAATTTTTTCAAATATTTCTGAATCATTTCATTTGATTGAACAATTTATGACGGGATTTTTTCGTAAATTTCATCCTGGAAATATATCCTGAATTCTCATAACCTCGTCAGTGGTAGAGAGATAGAGGTGTTTACATTGTCTATAACGTGTATGAATCTGTGCAATACATACCTAATTATCTATAAGAGATATCTATAATTTATTCTCAATTAGCAAACATTCTCATGTTTGAAACATTTCATAATTATATAATGGTAATAACGGTCAAAACTTAATTCGTTGAACAGCATTGTACAACTTATTCATGTTGTAATGAATATATCAAAAAATAAATATGAATATAGTGAATTCAAATGACATTTCTACTTGATCTGATTATTATCAAATAATAACTTAGGACAAAATATAACACTTTCATTTTCAGCTGTAAAAATAAAAAGGCGCATAAATGGAAAAACTTTGATCTAAGCAGCTACTTCACAATCAAGTGAAATACCCTCTAAGTTTTTGGTGATTTCTGACACTAATCTTATTGTTGAACTATATTTTCAACATTTTCAAAATTTTTTGTGTCTATTTATTTAATTAGAAAAAAACCAGAGGCAGGCTATCATTAATAATGAAATGCCTTGTGAAATCAGATGCGAGTGCAAGAGACATCTAGAATATCACGAAATACAAATTCTGAATTAGCCAAAATTTTGATAATCAAAATAGTAGATTTTAGATGTTTGGTGATTTTACATCTCAAAACTAATTTTTTCCAAATCTACCTTCAGTTTCACACACAAAAACCCACAATATACATATTCTGGATAAGTATAAAAACTATATGTAATTATATATATGTAAATATAAATCACACTTATTAGAATCACCTGACTTACTATGAGTTTTTCAGAGGTTTTCTCATGGTGTAGAAGACTAAAACTTCCGAAGCGAATGCTAAGCCAGAAATTTTCCTCTGATAAAGAAAACCAATGAGTGAAGATACAAAAAAACTAATTTGATTTTTCTAAGAAATAAGTTTGACATTTTATATCTATAGTAACTCATAAATTCAATTATTCATTAGTTTTGACAAAGTTGTAATATAACAACGAAACCTTAACAAAAATAAACTTAATCACATCAAAAAAGCTTGTTATTGCTAAAAACTTTCGAAATAAAATATCCTAAACAGGCAATAAATCAATTTCAGGATATATATATATATATATATATATATATATATATATATATATATATATATATAAGGAAATGGAATTTTTTGTGCTTATGGCACTGAATGAAATATTTGAGAAAATGAACACTAGAACATTCATTTGAGAAATTCAAATTAATCAAGAGAATGTTATAGTAGAGCTAGATATGTGAACGTGTACGATGTTATGCCTCCACCATCCTTCAAGGGATAAATGCTAGAGAAATATTGAAATCGATGCCACCCCTGATGGAAGTGCGAGACATATATGTTTCGTTCTGCAAGGAACTCCTCAGTCGCACCACGTCCATCGAAGTGCGCAACGATTTCAACCCCCAAGCATCTTTTTGTGACTCCATGTGGAATATCGTAGAGTTAGGAATACTCCACAATTCCATCTATGGGAATCAGTAGAAAACACCTATCAGATTATAGACACACCAAGCATCGAAATTTCTCATATATTCTATACCCGTAGGTATCTACTAAATTGCAATGTCTATTTGACAAATATCATCGAACGATATTTTTTAATGTCAATAGAATGACTTAGTAGTACGCTCGCGTTTATTCCCGTGGTGCGACTGAGGAGTTCCTTGCAGAACAAAACATATATGTCTCGCACTTCCATCAGGTGTGGTATCGATTTCAATATTTCTCTAACATTTATGACTTGAAGGATGGTGGAGGCATCACATCGTACACGTTCACATATCTAGCTCTACTATAATATTCTCTTGATTAATGTGAATTTTTCAAATGAATGTTGTAGTGTTCATTCTCTTAAATATTCCATTCAGTGCCATAAGCACAAAAAATTCCATTTCCTCAAAAATATCGCCGAATAGGCCCTCGAAATACGGGAATAAACGCGATGTAAATAAATGAATAAACGATATCTATGTAATTCAGTCATTAGACCACCAGCTCTCACCTCTACAACAGATCTTGATATAGACCCTAACATGGACACACAAGCTCCAATGGTTAGATACAGATCTTTGCCTTATTTCCCTTCTCTCACGGCAAAACTATTTTACATTTTCAGTGAAATAGATAAGCTGAAAGTTGCCAAATACAACTTCATCATCCTCAACATCAGAGTGCGTCTACATTGTTCCTTGCTTAGATTGTGAAGGAGTTTATATAGGTCAAACGTCTCAGACCATAAAAAGAAGAATAACTCTTCATAAGAGCGATGTTAGACCTAGCCCTGACAGATGTGCCTTAGCTCTACATTCCTCACAGCAGGGACATCGTTTTAACTTCGACAATGTAGGAATACTGGATGTAGCTGCTAGTTACCAGAAAAGGATTTTTTTGGAAATGGTCCACATTAATAATAACTCCAACAGTATCAATAAGAAGACGGACGTTTTCAGACTTAGTAGCATTTATAGTTATTTACTCTCAAATCATTTTAGGTAACTTTCGCAACTTCGCAGACATCTCATAATTTTAATAGACTTTTATGTGTTACGTGTGTAATATGACATTTGTTACTACTGTGATTTTACTCTCTCGCCACTGTGTCGGTTTTCAGTGTCAATGTCTCTCTGTGCTCCTGTCATTTCTATTCTATTGTTCACCTATCATTGTTTTTAGTTAGTACATAAGAATATTTTTACATCTTTAATTCAGCCTATTTTAAGAAACACATTCCTGTTTGATGGTTTTTGGCCATAGCTTTTATACCTAGTTAGCCGTAAGTTGTAAATCCTAATTCTTATAAGTACAATTGTATAAACATCTTTTTCAGAGTCCTGATGAAGACTGTAAACACAGTCGAAATATAGACCAGGCAGACGAATTGGATAAAATATATTCATAGTGGCCTCTTATTTTGCCTATAACCCACAACATTTGTATATATATATATATATATATATATATATATATATATATATATATATTTAAAATATAAAATCTGTTGTAACCAGAATGAATTTATAATGAAATTTACTTAGTCCAAGTAGTGCCGAAAGTTCGCGAAATTTTGAAACTTGGAGTAGTGCCGAAAAATCGCGAAATATCAAATTGTCCAGTGAACCATTGAAAGTCATTCCACCTTAGAATTGGAATATTCACATGTAACTATCATAATGTACATTACGGGTGAATTTTTCTGTGGTTTCCTATGCCATCAAACGTCAGATGAATTGAAAATCGGACGTTTGACCGAATGGCACGTAATCCTCAAGCCGCAATAAAACAAATGGCAAATACAAAAATTTTCAAATGAATTGAAATAAACACGTTTTATCATTTATTGTTCCGATAATTAGAAATTTTTATACTTTCTTAGAATTGAAGAGGGTTGAAAAACTTTACAATTTTCCTCCTCTCATTTATAAATTTATAAATTAATGTACTATGCCAATAATTACGCAATGAACGTATATTAATTCTTAATTCTTTAGAACACAGTTCTTTTCACAGTCCCTCACAGGTCCGTCCGGAAGTGTTAACTCCGGCCGGCGGACGTTTTCGTTGCTGGTCGTGGCTCGTAGGCGGTCAGTGAAGGAACGAGGGACGCTTTCGAACGGCCGAAGGTAAGAGTGTAAGCGAATCGTACCGTCTAGGCACCCTTACTGGTTATTATGCGGAAAGAGGCGTTGTCCGCAACCAGCCAGAGGAAATATCGTGTTATCGGTAGTGGTATCGGTAGTGGAACATATTTTATAGTTGAATTATTGTTTTGTATATATATTTACATGCAAATAATGAAGAATTATTTTTATTTGGACCATCCTTGTGTTTTATCTATCTGATCTGTGTCGACGATGAAAGTCCATCACAATGTAGTATTTGATGATGAAATAATTCGGGATGATTACCATATAATCTAAACTCTGTTGATAGTATAAAACAAATAGTTGATACTAGTTAATGGACATATCTAATTTTATTTGAATAAAGAATTGTTCAGTCAGTGATTTTTAGACAAGTTTTTATTATAACCTCCCATTATATCTAATTTTTGCTGCCACATCTACATTACATACTGATTTGTAGGAATAAAGTTTTTTGTGATCTATGATAATGCAAATTTTAAATTGAACATTATCTGAATGAAAAACAATCATGAACGATTGAATGTCTTTCTCATAAGACGATTAAATGCGAGGTTCATCTGGGGTTACAGCATCCACAAATACGCTCGACACTCTATGCTCCCCAACAACGCTCGTATCGTTGGGTTACGGGTTCTGCAACTCGAGTAGCCTTACGCGTTTGTTATTATGTATGTCGTAAAATGGTTCCGAAACATAATCATGATTATGTGATAAAAATTATACCGAAAACATTGAAAACGAATACCTTGAAAAGAATAGGTAGGAACGGAAATTTTTCAGAACAGTATTTCATGAAAATCTGAGGAACACAGGTAGTTTTAGCCATGTTAAAACTGTTCAGATATTGAAAGATGGTTTCGTCATTTCTGGAAATAAATTTTCAGATTTCATTAACACATCGATGACTCACGGAGTCTTTTTAGTTGAATGGATATGTTCATTGGTAATATCTGTACCTGTAACACCGTCGATTTGGAGGAATTTCGACATATAAATCTACTTCCATCATATAAAAATATCTTAAAAGTAGTTGTTGACAATAAGTCGCTAGAATTAAGTAAAAAAACTTAAGTTATTTCTGACTAACAATCAGATTTCAAGAGAAATTACTCCTTTGAGACAGCACTGTTATTCATATATGAGGAATGGTATAGACATATGGATGAAGAAGGTATGGCTCATTTCAGTATTGCTGGACTTCAAAAGAACGATCGAAACTTTGTGTAGATCACTGCTGTTCAAACAACTGAATAATCAAATTGTTTAAGAAAATTTTTTATAAGAAAGCTTCATAATTTGTCCTTTGGAACAACTTTGAAGTTGATTTTGGCATACCTCAAGATATGGTCTTAGGTCTACTGCTATTTCCCTTCTACAATATGATATTGCTACTAAAGTGAAAACGATTATGATAACACTATAAGAAGCACTATAACAGAATGGATCAATGAAGACTCAACAGCATAAAATGATTGGCTAAGCGATTCAGTTTATGGCTGAATGTAAAAAAGACTAATTTTATAGTTTCGGGTAGAGATAAAATTCTGAAGGTCATGTTATATGAAAAATGGTTTCAATGATCACGTTGAATTCATATCTTTCGAAATCTGAAGGGAAATCAACGTTCTGAGAAAAGTTGGATAAAATCAGACGTCATATGAAAAAATTTTCGCTCTTTAAGTCAATAATTATATCTCTTCTTGAATATTGTTCTCTGTTATTCGAATTGAGAGAGGAAAATATTCAGCAGCTACCAAAAATTGCAGAATAAAGTTATGCGAACAATTTCGAAGTATAAAAGATATACTTCAATACAGAGCAAATTGCTTAGATTCAATGTCAGTGAAAGAGAGAATATTAATAACTGCATATATTCATATTTGAAATTAAGAACAAACTGTACCTATATAAAGTAAAGGATACTTATCTTACCAGAAATGCCGACAGTTTCTACATACAAATTCGTAAGCTCTTTACATCTACAAATAGTATACTTAGTGGAAGATTTAAAGCATTTAATGGATGGCTTAGCACCATGAAAAAAATTAGTGATAAAAAATCTCAGATAATTTACGCCTAAAGGCGTAAATTATCTGAGATCGTATCAAACAAAAAATTGTGAATAATAAATTCTGAACGTATATATGTTGTTGTCACCCTACAAGACAATAACCTCATTGTTATCTATTTCTGCTGACTTCAGCAATTTGTAAAAAGCTATATAAAGAGAAGCAGAATGACGCTCAAGTTCAGTTCAGATCGGCCATCCTTATTGTTAACATCGCTCTTAAAGTTCAGATCGGCCGTCCTTATTGTTAACATCGCTCTAAAGTTCAGATCGGCCGTCCTTATTGTTAACATCGCTCTAAAGTTCAGATCGGCGGTCCTTATTGCTAACATCGATCCTAAAGTTTAGATCGGCCATCCTTATTGTTAACATCGTTCTTAAAGTTCAGATCAATCAATTAATTCATTCATTCAATCATTCAGTCTTTGATAATTACGTATTCAAACTCGGTTATATCAATTGTTCAAAGTTGTTATTCAATATTAATAAATCAATCTAAATCCAGAACCTCTTATTAAATATCACAAGTGCTAAATCCTCAGAACCTCTAATAAAGTGCTAAAAGTGCTAAATATTCAGAATCTCTAAATAAGTGTAAAAGTGATTAATATTCAGAACCTCTAATATAAAGTGCGTTAGTGATTGCGCATTCCAGAACCTCTTATTCAACACTATCATAAGTGTAATCCAAAGGTTTTACGGAGCTTTACCTCAACAAAGCTGCCCTGGTGACAGCTCCTCTGCTTCTTCTTCTATAAGTGTGTATTTCAGGAAGAATACAACACAAAAACTGGTGACAGCGGTGGGATACCTAAAGGAGACCTACACAAATATCTGAAGATATAGCTAGGTTACAGTCAGAATTTCAAAAGATTTGAGTGGAATCAACCCATTCGACGAAAGAAAATTTCCTGACTTCTCCATGAGCATAGCTCTTAATAGGAAAAATCCACAGCCTTCAAGCCAAACTGCTACCCTCTTCTGTAACTGAATCCAAAGATTCACCGGACTATCGGAGTCTACGCAGAAGAACCACCTGTGTAACTGGATCCTAAGATTCACCGGACTATTGGAGTCTACGCACGGGTTCAAATTCCTAAATCTTCAACGAAAATCGTAAGTCAATTTCTTTTTATCGCCAATATCTATATCATTGTTCTCAAGTGTAATAAATATTCTCAAATATCCTTTCAATATGTCTCATCCTGAACTCAAGCATAATACTGATGATCTGTCTGACGATGAAACTCCTCAATTCTTTCCAATTTCAGTGCTTTTTAAATTCATAAAATCTTTCGATGGTAATAGATCTGAACTCAATACTTTCATTCAAAATACAAATTCAGCCTTCTCATTAGCAGCATCAAATCAAATCGATAGCTTATTATTATATGTTGTATCTCAACTTTCGGCTAATGTAGTTAACGAATTAGAATTATCTGATGTTACTTCGTGGTACCAATTGAAAACTCTCTTAAAACAATTTTATGGTCAAACGAAACATTTAGTTCAAACTCATGAAGAACTTGAAACAATTAGACAAGCACCTCATGAAAATATTACAGATTTCTTTAAAAGATTAGAAAAAATTAAAAATAAATGTATCCAATCAGAAATTCTGAATTGTACACATCCTGATGAACTTCCTGGTCTTAAAAAATCTATTCAAAGAACAGCTCTTCGTAGATTCATTATTCATTCTAAACCTGAAATTAGTCAAATGCTAAGAGCTAGAAATATAGGCGATTTGAATGAAGCGTATTCCATAGCACTTCAAGAGGAGAAAATAATTAATTATACTAAATCGAAATCTAATAATTTCTATAGAAATTCCTATCCAAATCCTAATTCTAAATCTTCTAATTCAAATAATTATTCAAGAAATAATTCAAATCAATATTACAAGAATCCTAACTCAAATAAATATTATCAAACTCCTAAATCTTCTAATTCAAATAATTATTCAAGAAATAATTCAAATCAATATTACAAGAATCCTAACTCAAATAAATATTATCAAACTCCTAAATCTTCTAATTCAAATAATTATTCAAGAAATAATTCAAATCAATATTACAAGAATCCTAACTCAAATAATTATCAAAGGAATAATTCAAACAATTTCAGTGACCCATCAAATTCTAATCAAACTCGTCCTCCTAATTATTCATTCAATTCAAATGCTCAATCTCTGAAAATATGTAATTATTGTAAAAAATCGGGACATGTTATATCAGATTGTAGAAAGCGACAATTTAATAATTCTAAAATAAATCATTTAAACGGGGAAACGTTGGGCCTGAAGAATGTCCAGGATTCCGACGAAACTATTCTAGAGACATTCAACTAAATTCTGAAAATTTTAATAACAATAATCAATCAAATTCTTTTCCTGAAAAATTACAATTCCTGTCTTTTAAAATTCCCAATTCATCAAAAAATCAAGTCACATTTCTTATTGATACAGGAGCTGCCTGTTCCATTATAAAGCATGACGCACTTATTCCTTCTCAAACTCATTTAGATAAAAATGATACAGTATTATTACATGGAATTAATCCCAATATGCCACTTAATACTCTTGGGACAACAGAACTCTCTTTATCTGTATCAAATTTCTCATTCAATCATAAATTCAATGTTATAAACGCAGCAAGAATTCATACTTATTATGACGGTTTACTAGGTAATGATTTTTTCCAACAACAAAAGGCCATTCTTAATTATTCAGACAAAGTACTCATCATAAACGATCGTATTATCCCTTTCAACAATGTTATCAATGAAGATAAGTTAATCATTCCTCCACGTTGCGAAATTGTTGCAGAAATTAATATTGCAAACAACAATAAATTAAAACAAGGGCTCATTGAGAAAATGATGATATGCAATAAAGTCTTTATTCCAGATACTCTAGTCATCAATAATAATTCTAAAGCTTGTATTCCAATTCTTAATTTAAATGCATCAGAAATCACAATAAACAGACCAACACTAGAATTAATTGAAATCTCACCAGAAAAATCTATCAATCTAAATCATTCATCGAAATTCAATCAATTTCAATCTAAGAAAGATACTTTTCAAAGAAATAAAATCCTTCAAGAAAATTTACGTCTAAATCATTTAAATCAAGAAGAAAAATTATCAATTACTAAAATTTGTCAAAAATATTCCAATTTATTTTATCTACCAGGCGATTATTTAAATTCAACATCAACTCTAAGGCATGAAATTCCAACTTCTTCAAATACTCAAATCTCTTCAAAAATATATCGTTTACCAAAAATTCATGAAAAGGAAGCAAATACACAAATTCAGAAAATGCTTGAACAAAATATAATTAGACCTTCAAATTCACCATGGAATTCACCTATTTGGATAGTTCCAAAGAAAAAGACGCATCCGGACAACAAAAATGGCGTTTAGTCTGTGATTTTAGAAAACTCAATGAAATCACAATTGGTGATAGTTATCCTCTTCCTAATATCGCGAATATTTTAGATCAGCTAGGTAATGCAATTTATTTTTCCACTTTAGATCTTGCTTCGGGTTTTTACCAAGTCGAATTAGAAGAAAAAGATAAATTCAAAACAGCGATAGCTACTCCTTCAGAACTTTATGAATTTAATAGAATGCCTATGGGATTAAAAAACAGTCCAAGTCGTCTAGCTCGATTAATGAATATCGTTTTATCAGGCCTTCAAGGTAGTCAATGTTTTGTTATTTAGACGATATAGTTGTATATGGTTCATCACTAGAAGATCATAATTCGAAATTAGAGAACGTCTTTCAACAATTACAAATTCATAATTTACAACTTCAGCCAGATAAATGTGAATTTTTATGTAGAGAAATCACATATTTAGGTCATCATATATCAGAAAAAGGTGTTAAGCCTGATCCAAATAAAATCAAAGTAATTGAAAATATTCCTATTCCCATAAATCCAAAACAGCTTAAATCATTCCTTGGTCTTATTGGTTATTATCGAAAATTCATCGAAAACTTTTCAGAAATCGCAAAGCCATTACATAATTTGTTGAAGAAAAATAAAAAATTTGAATGGACAAAAAGTTGTCAACAATCCTTCAAAAAATTCAAAGAAATTCTAACTAAAGAGCCAATCTTAAAATATCCAAATTTCTCAGAAACGTTTATATTAACAACTGACGCTTCAAATGATGCAATCGGCGCAGTTCTTTCGCAAGGGCCTATTGGAAAAGACCTTCCTATCAGTTATTATTCTAAAACTTTAACTAAATGTGAGAAAAATTATTCTACTACCGAAAAATAATTACTAGCTATTGTCGAATCTTGTAAACATTATCGTCCTTATCTTTACGGACAAAAATTTATTATCTGCACTGATCATAAGCCCTTAGTATGGCTAAATAATTGTAAAGAACCTTCAAGTCGTTTAGTACGATGGAGACTTAAATTAATGGACTATGATTATGAAATAGTCTATAAGAAAGGTAAATTAAATCAAAATGCAGATGCACTTAGTCGTTTATTTCCCGAAAACTCAAATCAAAATGAAATCAATACAAATGAGCATATATCAAATCAATTGAATCAATCTTCGCAAACTCTACGAAATCCAATTAATCAGATAAACAATGACGAACTCTCTTATAAAAATTTCCTAAATCATTATGAATCCGGGGTTATCATTAACTCTTCTAATATCCATGAAAAATCAGGAGATATATTTAAAGCTCCACTAAATCATTCTCTAGCACATTGTGCCTCTCAAGATTTCGAAATGAGCAGAGGTATTGCCTCAATATTCAAGAAAATATTTGGACGTGTAAAACAATTAAAATCTCAAAATAAATCTGTAGGACAAGTGGTCCATATTTCTAATAATACTCGACGAATATACTATCTTATAACGAAATCTCTCTTTTACGAAAAACCTAAATATCAAACAGTCTTTGAAACTCTACTAAATCTTAAGAATTTGTGCGAAGAAAATAAAGAAACTCATTTAGCACTTCCACATCTATCATGCGGACTTGATAAACTCTACTGGCCAAAAATATTTGCTATGATAAAATATATTTTTCATAAATCTCAAATTCAAATAACAATATATAGTTTGCCTGTAAAAGAAAATAAATCTCAAATATATTCTGTAAATGAAGAAGAATTAACTTTCGAATATTTTAAAGGTTTTCATCAACGAGAAGTGAATATTCCAAAACCAAAACTTGTTAGTACTCCTATTTCGAAAATAAAAACTCTTATACTTCCTATGTCATGTGATTACGCTAATTCTAATGAATATATCACTTATGTAAAAACTTATATCACAAATTTACCAGAAAAGCCTAAGATAACTGACATTATAGCTAAAAAACTCGCACAACAATTCATTTTTGTTCTATTTCTCAAAGAATTCAATGATCAATCAATAACGTATGAAGATTTATTCGCAACTCTATTCAATTTAAGACTAATGCTCAATTTCAATAATATTAAAAAATTCACGATTCCAAATCTATCCCAATGTAAATATAATTCAATTATTCGTGAAGATACATTTTTCAGTCTCTTATACTTTCTATTTCGTGACTTTGACTATGAAATTTTGGATGATACCAGAATTAATATTACTGATGAAAATTTAATGAAAGAAATTTTACATGAAAATCATGATTCACCATTAGCAGGACATCAAGGTTTTGAAAGAACCTATGAAAAAATTAAACATAAATACTTTTGGGACAATATGAAAGAATACATTCGTAAATACATTAAGAAATGCCAAATCTGTCAAAACTCCAAAACTGATTTTAAACATAATAAAAGTCCAATGATTATCACAACTACATCAACGAAATTCTGTGAACAAATTGCATTAGACATAGTAGGTCCTCTACCCATTACGAAAAATGAAAATCGATTCATATTAACAATTCAAGATGATCTTACAAAATTTATTCAAGCTTACGCTCTTCATACACACGACGCAGAAAGTGTAGCCTTTCATTTCCTTAAGTTCTGTACTCAATTCGGATTTCCAAATGATATTCTTACTGATCAAGGTGTTGAATTTACCTCAAAAGTTTTTAAAGAAATTAATAAATTAATGTCAATCAAACATAAACAATCTTCACCCTATCATCCTCAAACACAGGGATCATTAGAAAGAACACATCTTACTCTTAAAGATTATTTTAAATGCTACATAAATAAAGATTCAAACAATTGGGATGAATTTCTTAATTTTGCAACATTCAGTTATAATACTTCAATCCACAAATCGACTCAAAAAACTCCATACGAATTAGTCTTTGGTCAAAGAGCACGAATTCCTTCTCAAGTAAGTAATCCAAAAACTCAACCAAATTATTCAGATTTAGCTGACGATATCATAAATAAATTAAAAATATTAAGAGAGACAGCGCACGAAAATATTCTTAAATCTAAAAATAAATCCAAAGAATATTATGACAAAAGTCATAATAGAACATATGTTTTTAATCAAGGCGATCACGTACTTCTCTATGACTCTCAATCAAAAGCTAGGAATCAAAAACTATCTCCAAATTATAAAGGACCTTATAGAATAGAACAAATACATAATAATCAAACTGCGACAATAAGAATAAGCCCCTCGAAGCTAAAAACTTATCATTTCAATAAGTTAAAACCTTACGTTGTTGCAGATGACGAAAATAATTGTTCTCCTCCTGTTATTCACATTCCAAGTCCTTCTCCAAGCACTTCAATATGAAATCAAATCTATTAATTCATCCTCAGGTATCTTATATCATAATCTTGGCAAGGCTCAAATAGCAAATGAAAATACGTCATACTTACGTATCATAATCTAACTCATTTCAAATATCAAGTTGAAAAATTATCAGGCTTCTATTCTAACTCTATGAATCTATGTAATACTGCAATTTCAGAGCATCTTTCTAACGACTGCAAAAATCAATTAAGTTATGTAAATACGAAAATTAAAGTAATAAAGGAAACTTACAAAATCATAGCACATCAAATAAATACTTTCAGAAGAAAACGTGGATTAATAAATGGCATTGGAACGGCAATTAAGTGGTTAACCGGAAACCCTGACGCCAGTGACGCACAATTTTATACAGACGCTATAAATGGACTAATTAATAATGAAAAACAAACAAAAGTTTTAATGCAGCAACAAGTATCAATTTTATCTTCAACTAGTTCTAATTTCAACAGTTCTTTTTATAAAATGAATGAAAACATACGAATCCTGAATAAAAATCTGAAAGACTTTAATCAATTCGCAAAGGATCTCAATAATGTCCAACGTGCTTATGTTGTGGAATCTCAAATTTCAAATCACCTCATACTTCTTATAGAAATGACAGATGAAGTTCTTTTCAATCTACAAAATTATGTTAATGATGCATCACTCATACAACATGGTATAATAAGTTATAGAACTTTACCTCCAGAAGCATTATATCAAGAACTTTTAAAAATCTCTACTAACATATCTCTTCCTATTTCGCTGAGCATTGAAAATATTTATTATTACTATAAAATAATGAATCTTAAATCATTTATTAAACAAAATATTTTAACGATTGCGTTTGAAATTCCAATTTCTTCATCTCGAGACTTAGATCTATATCAGTTATTATCTTTACCACATCCCCATTACGAAGATAACACTTTGTTCTCTTATATCGAACCATCCAAACCTTACCTTCTAATTGCACCTATGAGAACAGATTATTTATTGGTTGATAAACTAGAAAATTGTATCGAGTTCCATCCAAGGGAATGGATTTGCAAAAACATGCCAATTCTCAAGAAAATCGATTCTTCCTGCGAAGTTCAATTGTTAATGAAGATCACCACCAAGATTCCTAGTTCCTGCATCACTAGAACAATCATCGCTGATGCTGAAATATGGCACAAGACCAATACTAACGAATGGTTATTCTCTTTGTCCAGTCCAACCCGAATGTCTATCATTTGTGGAAAAGAATCCCTCAAGCAAGAAATCATCGAGAGAAAGGGTCTCTTGAAACTCAACCCTCACTGCAAGGCATTTACCGATCATACAAGATTAGAAACCAGTTCAGTAATGATGACACTCAATTCCAACTACGAAATCCCATCCACTAACATCGTCCAGGATGAATGCTGCAAGAAGATGAAACGTAATCTCACCATCCACGCAATCAATCTAGATCCAATTCAGCTCACGCATGTCAACCTCCATGATTTACAGTACGCCCAACACAAGTTAACAGAATTCGATGAACAACTCCAACATCAAATAAATCAACCCTTCATAGTTCAACATTCTTCATGGGTTACAACAGCCATATCCGTTACATGTGGGTCCATAGCACTCATAGTTATATACAACCTAATGAAATGGTGCGGATGTCTCCAACTCCTCAAATCGTTATTCTGCTGCACAAAGCAACCTAGAGCACTCACAGCCAGTCCATGTTTCCAAATCTTCAATCAATGCCACAAAGATTCCTCACAGCCCATCGTCGTAAGATATCATTCAGAAATGCAAGAACTCACAAATTCCCAAAATCCAGAAACTCAAGAAGAAGCTTCCAGTTCCAGTTCCAGATCCTTGAGAAGACCTAAGAAGATTAACTTAACCGCATACTAATTCTATTAAACAAATTCTCAATTCTTTAAATATTCTATCTCAAATCGCATGGTCTTAGTTCCTAATTCTTCACATAAATTTTTTTTCACATAAAAACAGTACAGTTTCATAATAATATAGTACAGCATCAATTTGACGTAGTAGCTCTAACGGAAACTTGGCTGGATTCGTCCTTTTCGGGTAGAGAACTTTTCTCGGAAGATTATAATGTTTTCAGAGCTGATAGAAAATTTTCGAAAACTGAATTGTCACGCGGAGGAGGTGTGCTCTTGGCTGTTTATCATGAGATCTTAGCGTCTCAGATTAAGCTTCCTACAGTTTTCTCTAGTTTTACTCTAGTAGATATTTTATTGATTAAACTAAAGATGTCAACTGGAAATCTTTTCATTTTAATTTTGTATATACCTCCAAGCACAACTCTAAATGTCTATGAACAACTGTTTGATGCAATGCAGTCACTTGACTTTCTGTACGAACATAAAGTTATTATTCTGGGGATTTTAACATAACAGGTTATGCTGAATCGTTAGTTAATAACAATGAAAACCTTAACAAATATACTTCCCTACTCAATAATTTTGCTAATATTTTTAACATCACTCAATTCAATTTTGTGCATAACAACTTCGATAAAATTCTTGATTTGGTGTTTTATAACCGTGATTGTGAGGTAGTGAAATTTTTTGATCCTTGTGTGCCGGAAGACTCACACCATCCAGCTCTTCAGGTACACTGCAATATTAATAAAAAATTTGTTAGAACAAAAAACTTCCAGATATCTTTTGATAAATGTTATAACTTTCGTAAAGCAAACTATCCGATGATGTATGACCTGATATGTAATGCTGACTGGAATTTTCTGGAGACAGCTGTAAATGCTGAAGATGCGTGTAGCTATTTATATGGAAAGTTATACAGTATATTTGATAAATGTGTGCCGATGCTTAGTGAGAAACACAAAAATCGATATCCTCCGTGGTTCAATTCTTCGGTTATTAGAGATATTCGTTGTAAAGCGAAATGTCATATCCTGTTTAGAAAAACAGGCAACCATGAAGCGTATATTGAATTCTCCAGACTAAGAGCCAAAATAAAAGCTGATATTTGTCGTTTGCACAGTGATTACATTAAATCTCTTGAATCAAATATAAATCAGAATCCAAATAAGTTCTGGGCGTTTTTCAATAACGTGAAATATGGTACAACGGTTTCTAACGTAATGAGTTACAATGATAATTTACTAAATACTCCGGAAGAAATATTGAATGGGTTCGCAGATTATTTCAGTAAATCGTACATAGCATCATCTCAGTTCGATAGAGAAACAACAAACAACACATCGGCTCAGTTATTAAATATATCCGAATTCAATGAAAATGAAATTTTGGTGGCTCTTAAAAAAGTTAAACCTAAAAAGACAACCGGCCCTGACGATATCCCTGCCTTTATTTTAAAAGATTGTGCCTATATTCTTGCACGACCTCTTATGTTGTTGTTCAACATATGCATAAAATCGTGTATGATTCCTTCATTGTGGAAACAATCAAAAGTTTGCCCAGTATTTAAGAAAGGCGATAAATCAGATATTTGTAATTTTAGGCCTATTTCGATCATTTGTAATTTCTGCAAAGTATTTGAAAGTGTTCTACATGAAAAAATTTCGCATCATGTTAATCCCATGATTTCATCACTCCAACATGGTTTTATGAAAGGTCGTTCAACAATTTCAAATCTGACATGTATTACTCAGTACATTGCTGAAGGTATTGATAATCTCAAACAGACTGATGTGATATACATGGACTTCTCTAAAGCGTTTGACAGGCTTGACCACGGTATTCTATTGAATAAACTAGGCACTTTCGGGCTTTCGACATCGCTCATCAAACTTTTCGAATCGTATTTGATAGGCAGAAAGCAACGCGTTTTTAGCCGTGGGTATACATCAATTGAATACTGTGCTTCATCTGGAGTGCCCCAAGGTTCCATACTTGGTCCTCTGCTCTTTACAATGTTCATAAATGATATAACCGATGTCATTGATGTTGAAGGTTTATTGTTCGCAGATGACTTTAAGATTTTTCATTATGTTTCCAGCATCGGTGACTGTGAACGCATTGCAAGAAACTTGCGTAACGTTGTAAATTGGTGTGATTTCAACAAATTAAACCTGAACATCTCCAAATGTCATGTAATGTCGTTCTCCACAAAATATAATTCGATTAATTTCAAGTATGAAATTGGTGATAATATTTTGGAAAGACCCAATACATTTATTGACCTTGGCGTTACCTTTGATTCTCAACTAACTTTCGTGCCACATATCAATGCTACAGTAACCGCTGCCTGTAGAGTATATGGTTTCATTGTTCGTGTTGGAAAGGAATTTAGCAATATATCAACTCTGAAAACATTGTATTGTGCTTTCGTAAGATCTAAACTCGAATACGGATCAACAGTCTGGAATCCTGGTTATCAGTAACACATTGATCAACTTGAGTCTATACAACGAAAGTTCCTGAAACTTTTGAGCTTCAGAATTGATGGAATATATCCACCTATAGGCGTACAACATGAAAAACTTACAAGTCGACATAATGTGGACACACTCAGTACGCGAAGGAAATGCCATGCAATAATATTCTTGCATAAAATAATCAACAATAAGGTGAAATGTCAGGAATTATTGCAAAAGCTTAATTTCATTGTCCCAAGAGTTTCTTCCCGAAGCGCATTCACTTTCTACCTTCCAGCAGCTAGAACGAATGTTCTAAAATTTTCGCCATTGCACACGATGTGTGAACAATGTAATATTCTAGGAGCTAAGGTGGATATTTTCAACTGTTCTGTTACAGATATTATGGCAAGTTTCCTTGATATACATAATCTATGATAAAACAATTATCTATATGTATTCACGAATAGAATTCTTTACTCATATAATTATGTTTGTATAAGTGTTAATATGTGCATGTATATGTATTTGTGTGTTTAAATTTATATGTATGTATAAGTTTGTTCAGCATTTGAGTTTTTCTACTTCTATAATTATTTTATTTCATACCATCAGTTGTGATTGATATCACAAACTCTTTCATTTAAAATGAAACAAAATTGAATTTTTTGTACTACCAATTTTGTTTTTGTATATGTTGTATTTCCTGTTTTGTAATTAGGACTTGTCCTGTAAAACAGTGTATGTTAAATAGATAAATAAATAAATCAAGTCAAGTTATCATATGTTAATTATTTTTGCTATTTTAATAACAGTCATTCTCATAATTAAATATAATTCAATATTCGACTGTTACATATAAATAAGAAATATTGTAAAGTGCCATACTGCTTCCAATCAATTCAATTCAATTCAATTCAAATTAAATCAATTCAAATCAAATCAAATCAATTCAATTCAAGTTGATCAAAACAAATCAAATCAACTCAATTAAAGTCAAATTATTCTAGTCAATTTAATTTAAGATTTTTGTTCAAATGAATAACAAAAATCTTCTCTAGGGGGGAAATGTTGTCACCCTACAAGACAATAACCTCATTGTTATCTATTTCTGCTGACTTCAGCAATTTGTAAAAAGCTATATAAAGAGAAGCAGAATGACGCTCAAGTTCAGTTCAGATCGGCCATCCTTATTGTTAACATCGCTCTTAAAGTTCAGATCGGCCGTCCTTATTGTTAACATCGCTCTAAAGTTCAGATCGGCCGTCCTTATTGTTAACATCGCTCTAAAGTTCAGATCGGCGGTCCTTATTGCTAACATCGATCCTAAAGTTTAGATCGGCCATCCTTATTGTTAACATCGTTCTTAAAGTTCAGATCAATCAATTAATTCATTCATTCAATCATTCAGTCTTTGATAATTACGTATTCAAACTCGGTTATATCAATTGTTCAAAGTTGTTATTCAATATTAATAAATCAATCTAAATCCAGAACCTCTTATTAAATATTACAAGTGCTAAATCCTCAGAACCTCTAATAAAGTGCTAAAAGTGCTAAATATTCAGAATCTCTAAATAAGTGTAAAAGTGATTAATATTCAGAACCTCTAATATAAAGTGCGTTAGTGATTGCGCATTCCAGAACCTCTTATTCAACACTATCATAAGTGTAATCCAAAGGTTTTACGGAGCTTTACCTCAAAAAAGCTGCCCTGGTGACAGCTCCTCTGCTTCTTCTTCTATAAGTGTGTATTTCAGGAGGAATACAACAATGTATATATGGATTCTGTAATAGCTATAAAAATTGAATATTATTATAAATGAGGGGTAATAAGATACACTAGCCTAAAAATCTCTAACTTAACAATTCTTTATTCGACTGGTTTCGCCTTTTACGACATTGGAACAAATTTTACTCATTAAACACATTTTACTCATTTGAATATGAACTATCACAGAGTTAAATCATCGTCCATTGAATATTTTTATTATTGTTAGTACTACCTTCAGGATTTGACATGGTTTTTTTTTTTTTCGTCTCATTCAAATATGCATCAGGATCCTTATATGGCACTCAGCGCAGAGGAAGTGCGCAGGTTCATTATTCTTGAGCAGTCAGAGACAAAGATGTGACCGTGACGGTGCTGGTGAAATACGTGTACGACTTAGTTTTCAATTTTTAATTTATTTCGTATTTGAATTGCATTTTCTTACCTCAGGCGTTCTTTGTGAGGCCAAGCAGAAGGAGAACCCTAATAAGAAAAAATATTAAAGGTGAGTGTCAGAAAGATTTTTGGTTGTTTTAATAATGTTAGCAAATTTCTAATTTTCGATTACACTTCACATTATTTTCATACAAGTGATTCTTCTTAATTAGATCAAATTAACTCAATGCTGATCGTTCGAGCCCGATTGCCTGATAGTAGTCTCATATTTTTCTATTTTTTTCTACATTTCAGAGTTTCAAGAGTGAGTCATCAATTAAATTCCATTTTCGGTGTTAGAGCAAATCGAAAATTACAATATCGCTTATCTTAGTTTTTCTGATAAAAAACTTGGACAGATGTTGTTTGCGATGAAATTCGTCGACGGTCTTCGCTCCATATACGTAAACATATTTAATTTCCGTTCGTTCACGTATTTTTGGTTTTATCGAAATTGAAAACTACATTTTCATATTCACTATGCACATTTCTTCTTTCATTTTACTTCGAATAAAATACGTTACGTAAACATATTTTTTCCTTCATCATTCAATTCTGATAACATTGAAATTGAAAACTAGTTTTCCAAATTCACTATTTTTTCGAATTTCTGATTCATTTAACCTCATATTTTACTTCAAATTATAAAATACATTGAGTGAACTTATTTCTTTCTATTTATTTATTTATTTTCATTTACTATTTGTTCGATTTCTACTTCATTTTAACTTCCGTTTCATTTCAAATTAAATACATTAAGTAAATAAATTTCCTTTTCATTCATTTCCATATTTCTGATTTCAATGAAATTGAGAACGAGGTTTTCATATTTACTATTTGTTCGAATTATTGGTTTTTCTTTATTCTACCTCTCATTTTACTTCAAAATAAATACATTATCTGGATGTTTCATTCTTTTTCATTCATTATTAATATTTCTGATTTCCTTGAAATTGAGTAGGACATTTCCACATTTACTATATTTTTGAATTAATATTTTCCGATTCATTTTACCTCTCATTTCATTCATCTTAAAATGAAATATATTACTCAAACATATTTCTCTTCCATTCACCATTTATTTCTAACTTCATTCAACTTCTTACTTTCATTCTTCACTAAAACAAGGCTTCTATGTTTACTATATTCCAGAATTATTGGTTTCTGAATGTTTTTCTCAGTTTCATGACTTTGGATAGTTGACCATTCATCCGCATTTTGAAGTTAACTAATTAAAAAAGTGTTTGAGAATAACAGGATTCATGGAGTTTTCTGACATTGCTCCAGGAATCGAAATAAAACTACGGAAATTTTCGAGTCATGATAAGAAATAATTATAATAATTATTATTATTATTGCAATTATTATGCAATCAAGCATTGGTTTTCTTTCGTTTACGTATTGTTGGAATAGCATAAATATGTGTTCTAATGATTTCCTAAGTTTTTATACCTCTCATTTTACTTCTAACAAAATACATAACGTAGACGTACTTCTTTTTCATTCATTCCTATATTTCTGATTTCAATGAAATTGAAAATAATTTTTCCATATTCACTATTTGTTCGAACTATTGGTTTCTGCTTCATTTCAATTTTCGTTTTTCTTCAAATTGAATAAATTACGTAAACATATTTCTTTTTGAATTGAATGGACATTGAATCAACTCTGTGATAGTTCATATTCAAACGGTCTACTGAATACTGATTGAACAATTTTTTATTTGACTAGTTTTGCCTTTTACGGCATTATCAAGAACAAATGTTATTCATCATTCATAATTATACATTTATTCTTGATAATGCCGTAAAAGGCGAAACTAGTCAAGTTGGAGAATCATTCAGTCAGTACTTTTAAATAATTACTTCGAATTAAATAAATCACATAAATATATTTCTTTTTCATTCATTCCTATATTTCTGATTTAAATGAAATTGTAAACGAGATTTCCATATTAACTTTATTTTCGAATTATTAGTTTCTGCTTCATTTTACCTTTCGTTTTACTTAAAATTCAATAATTAACGAAAATATATTACTTTTTCATTCATTCTTATATTTCTGATTACAATGAAACTGAAAACTATATTTCCCTATTTAGTATTCCTTCGAATTATTGGTTTCTGCTTTTTTTAACATTTCATTTCAATTCAAATTAACTGAATTGCGTAAATATATTTCTTCTTCATTCATTCCTATATTTCTGATATCAATGGAATTGAAAACGATATTTCCCCATTTACTTTTTCTTCGAATTATTGGTTTCTGTTTCATTTTAACTTTTCTTTCACTTCAAATTAAATACATTAGGTAAACATATTTCTTTTTCTTTGATTTATATATTTCTGAATTATATCAGGTTGAAAAGGAGAATTCCATATTCACTCCATTTTCGCAATATTGGATTTTGATACATTTTTCCGTTTAATCATTCTTCTTCATTTCCTATTAATCATTCTTCAAACCTTCAATTTAAATACACTAATCTTGCACTCACTGAAAAAGCAGTATTTTAAAAGGGTTAGGGAATCAAAGAAAATTATTTGTCAGCCGAATTTTTTAATTTTATTCCATTGCCGCTCAGAGCTCTACGGACCCCTCCAAAAGAGGACAGTTGAAATCTAGTTGAATATTAACTCAAATTCAAACACTTGAACTTATGATTTACACTTTATTCACAACATAGCATAGCGTTTCGTCGTTACAAACGACTTCTTCAGATGCTTACAGAATAATGGATTATTCTGTAATGAAACTCCATATAATGAAGAACCGGTGGTTTCAAGAATAACCTACTATCAGAAAGTAAATGAAACTCTTGAACTCCCTGATTGGAAAACGTTCTAACCGACTTTGGCTGTGAATTATATCACCGCGTCTTTAGGAAAAAATACGAGGCAATCTATTGAGGAAAATACAGTGTGAAAGGTTTTTCTGAAGTTCATCTAGGTAATAGATATCTTCCTCTTCATTTCTTTGATGTGCATTCAAATAAAATCATTCAAATATAAAATACGATAAAATATCTTGGAATAATCAACTATATGCATTTCAGATTGAACTTCAATCTGAAAAATGTTGCAAGTACACTGCATGATAACTTTTAAGCATTTACTATGATCCGATTAATTTAAGACACATCAATAGAATCCAGGACACGTGATCGGCTGTTGGCGAATATATTCAAAGAGTATAGGTACTGCAGAAGAGATTCCTGAAAATTATTGATGAGATCTCAAACATCTATTCGTCATAGAGTCCTCATACGAAAACTGGAGTATTCAGTGTGAGAGACTTATTTGGTCTGGTACTAATAACTACAGTTCGTGAATCGCAACATTCTTCATCCGTTTTGGATCACGCTCATGACACAAGCAGGTTCACAGTATGACACCTGATTCTGCTTCAAACCATTCGGTCAGAAAAGGATACCTCGTCCTTCGACTTTGAAAAATATAACCGGTGGAGATAAGGAATATTTGAAATGTAAAAATTGGAAAATTTACACTCCACATGTCTTGATAGTTATATGGAGTGTACAAATCAATTTTTTATTCGTGAATTTCACTGAAATAGGAACTTGTAAAATTCATACTCTCCATTTTTAGAATAATCAGCTTTTATTATCAGTTCATTTATGGAATAGTTGTTTATTATTTTGCTCAAGACACAACTTGGCTATTGATACATTCTGCTATTTTCCCTTATCCTGTTTGCTCTGAATTGTAGGTCTATCTGCAATCTCCGAGAATTAGAAACTTGTTATTCCAGCCGTTATTCACAAGTACGTCACGAATTTGAATTGTAGGTTTTGTTTTTAAAATCATGAACCGATAAATATATAATCGCTGTTTTGCGTGAATAATTGATAATTGATTCAATTCATACGTAGTTTTTCAATTGTAGTTTCTCAATTTATCATAAACAAAAACATTTACGGAAAGATTATCATTATTTTCGATTCGATATTTCGAAGGTGAAGCCTTCCATAATTTTAGCCGAGAAAATATAACATTTTCAATACCTCATTTTTCACTTCTTTTTCAGCTCATTATGGTTAGATATGTTCGCTAGGTAAAAGATTTACTCAATCCTCAACCTCATTTTACCTGATTAATATCACACAAACAATTTCAAATTATCTAATCAATTGAAACGACAATCAAAATGAGGAAGTGAGGAATACTTGTTTCGGAATATAAATATTTTGAAAAGATATTCGAATATTTTTGTGTCTAATATTTTTCATAATCAATTCATTTTTGATCAGAAAGTTCCAAATATAATGTGATATATATGTGGATATCTAAGCTTATTGAATTTATTTTTGAAATCTTTATAGAATATCAAGTATTCGAACCTCCATATTGACGAAGTGACCTCTCGTGAAGAATGGAGTTACACCTATCGGACTTGTGGGAAAGAAATCATCGCAGGTATTGGGTCTCACAGCTGATGAACGGAAAGATACCGTTCATTTCAGTCTCCTGACAGAAATTTCTGTTGCTACCCAGAAGCCTCGATCGAACAGACAAACGTGAGTTTCTCATTCTTTTATACGCATTTATTAGATATATTTCTTCCAACATGCTACGCAAATGAAAAATTTTGTAATATATTTCTATAACTTTGTGTAAAGATGTTGTCAGAGGGGGTCGAACATTAATTAAAATCACGTACCGTGATCAGTTCAGAACCGCCTTTTTCTATCGTTGAACAACGATATGCTTGATAAGATGATATTGTGAGCTAATCTATTGCTCATCTCGTGATAATAACCCCTTATTCTTCTCTTCATTTCTCTGATGTGCATTCAAATAGAATCATTCAACTATTAAATACGATAAAATATCATGAAGAAATCGTCGATTTTCATCTCAGATAGAACTTCAACCTGAAAAATGTTGCATGTACACTGTACATTTAAGCAAATATTAGGGGCTGATGAATTTAAGACACACCTATAGAATCCTGGATTCGGAATCAGCTAGTGACTGTGAATATATTCACAGAGTATAGATATCGCAAAACAGATTCTCGAAAATTATTCATGAGAGGTCGAAAACCTATCCGTTAGCGAATCTTCATGCGAAAACTGGAGCATTCATTATGAGAAAGTTATTTGCTCTGGTACTAATAACTACAGTTCATGAATAGCACTCTTTATCCGTTTTGGATCATGCTTATGGCACACGCAGGTTCAGAGTAAGAAACCTGATTCTCCTATCGTTCGGTCGAAAACGGATACATTTTCCTTCGGCTTTGAAAAATATTACCGGTGGAGATTAGGAATATCCAAAATGTAAAAATTGGAAAATTAACACTCCGCATGTCTTGAAGGATATATGGAGTGTACAAAAAATTTTTCATTCGTCAATTTTATAAAAAACAAACTTGTAAAATTGATACTCTACTTTTTTGAAATAACCAGCTTATAAATACCTATTGTCAATTTATTTCAGAAATCGTTGTTTATTATTCTGCCCAAGACACTACTTGGCGAATGATGAACTCTGCTATGTGCCCTCATCCTGACTTCTATGATTTACAACTTTTTCCCGTTATGGACGGTATTGAAGGATTAGTTGATTGTCCGATATTGAGAAACCATCAGCCGATATTGAGAAACATGTCCGAGATTGAGAAACGTTAGCTACAGGTACGCCACGAACTTAAATTGGAGGTTTTGTGTTTTTAAAATCATAAACATTGTTCATGAAGACATTGTTCCAAATGAACAATCGTTGATAGATTTAATTCATTTATTGTTATTCAATTTTAGTTTTTAAGTTAGCACAAACAAAACATTTCACGAGAAATTCAAGGGTATTTTCATTACAAACGAAGGTTTCAATTTATGGTTCTAGTCGGGAATTAAATATTACATTGTCAAGAACTCGTATTACACTTCTTTTCCGGCTCTTCACGGTCACATTTGTTCGCTAAGTAAAACAAGTTCTTCATTCTCAGCCTCATCTTACCAGGTTAATTTTACACAAGTAACTTCAAATTATCTGATGAATTGTCCATGACATCATTTAAAGAGAGAGTCCTCGTAAAATCGAACTAAGGATGTGGAGAATGTGTTTCAAAGTATGAACATGTTTGAATGATATTTGAATATTTCCATGTCTAATAAATTTTAATGAATGACAGGATGGTTTCGCTTATCTCTTTGTGAAGCACTATGTTAAAAACAATAAATTATAAGTAACACAATTGACTAAGTTTCAGTGAATATATTAAAAACTCTACATATATTTCGAGTGGTTTGCCCATTTTAGGAGTATAAAATGTTACTTGTATACTCAGTAACATTGAATACTCTTGAGAATGGGTTAACTACCCGAAATATATGTATAGATTTCAATTTTAGTGAAAATCAAGTCTACGATATTAATTTCAATTAATTGTTTCCAATAATTTTCATCAGTTCATTACTGAACAGAAGGTGTCGAACATAATGTGACATATATGTTGATATTGAAGCTTATTGAATTTTTTCTTAAATCTTTATAGAATATCAAGTAAGTACTCGAATCTTCACACTGACGAAGCAACCTATGGAGTTTCACCTATCAGTCTTGTGGGAAATAAATAATCACAGGTATGTTTCACAGCTGATGAACGAGATAATACCCTTCATTTCAGTCCCTTGACAGAAATTTCTGTTGCTACCCAGAAGCCTCGATCGAACGGACAAACGTGAGTTTTTTGTGTTTTGTATATACATATATCAGAAATTGTTCTTTCGACATGAAATAATTGTGAGAAGTTGTCAAAGAACAGCTAAAATCACTTATCGTTATCAGTTCAGATCCGCTTTTTCGATAGTTGAATAATGATAAGATGCTTGATGAAATTGTGAGATTTGCTGTTGCCCTTCTTGTTATTGAAACAATATAATAACCTCTTGAGTAAATAAGAATATATTAGAATTTTTGAAATAACAGAAGAAATAATTTCGCAATAGGAATCGAAAATATTCACCAGATCTCGACACGAGGGTGTTTTTGTACTGAAAAAATAACTATATAAATCATTTATTATCGTGGCTGAGAGCCTGGGTTTGCCGTTGAGGAATTCTTAGAATCCAAACAATTTCCATAACCACCTAAAATCGAAACTAACTCCATTTTATTTCCGTTTCGCCGTCTCAAAAGTTTGGCGATTAATTAATAAACTCATATATGATAATATAAATATAATAGATATGAATTTAACATTTGAAATAAGATGAAAGAAATACTTTTCAAAGGTAGATCTGGTAAGGTAACGATGTTTGCCATCGACAGTTGTCTTCCAGAAATACCAAAGCAATTAGATATTTAGCAGTTGAACGTGAACGATATCAGAAATGAGATCAACACGTTATAGGCAAGACAAATTACTCGAATACTTGATCCATGATCTATTCTTGGAAGGAAATATTGAATAAAATCATAAGAGTATTCAGTATTTCCTTCAGAGAAAAAAGCATGCATGAAGTATTGAATATGATAATCCTAAGCAAAAAAAATTGATATTCACGAAGAGTATTGAATTCTATGATCGGGATAATTATGGGGAGCTGTGACATAGACATGGACATAGAGTGATTGCAATATAGATTGTAATTGCAATATATATCCACTGTATATAATAAAATTATATAATATGTTTTATTTGATTCGATGTGAAATCAATAAATTTATATTGTATTATGCAATGTGATGGAAAACATATTTCAGACCATACTTTCTCAAAAATTTCAGAAACAAACTTCATATAAAAGGAAGATCGACCGGTGACGAATATGAACGCAGATAAAAAGTAATGCAGTGAACATTTCTGTATAAGGGCCAAAGAGGACCCTTCAGCGAGTCTTCATGCGTAGCCTGGAGTATCGAGTCTGAAAACATTCTCCCGCAGGTACTATTGACCACATTTCATGAATTGGAACATACATTATCAGTTGTGGATCACGGTTTTGGCACAAGTAGCGCGAGGTTATTGACAGTATGAAACCTCATTCTCCTTCAAATAGTTCAGTCAAGAGAAGATATCTTGATCTTTGACTCTGAAACATATTACCGGTAGAGATTAGGAGAATCGAAAATGTTAGAATTTTTTCTAGAGGTACCAGAAAATTTCTGATGGATCTTGATAGTGAAAGGTTACTTCTAGTGAATCGATTGAAAGTTGGAGGTATGTTGTTTTCTACCCAAGTAAATTGAATTGATTTTTTAATTGATTGATCGCGTTTGTGTCTGTTATTTGCTCAGTTTGATTTAGAGAAGACCACAGACAGTCGCGAACTTTGTGTTTCATTTTCTTTTATATTTGAATTTGCATTTCTATTTTGTTCATATCGTCCCTGGGAACACTCACTTTAGACGATTAATACTCAAGTGGTCTCCTTGATTCCAATTTACTGCATCATCGAAACCGATTAACGAAGCTGCTCCCCCTGAAGCCCTGGTTAAATCTTGCGAACGTGAAAATGAGTATAGGTTTTGACACCTTTAATGTTCAGAGATTGATCGGAACCAAATTTACTTCAGCTTATGTTTCTATTTGTACTTTTCTTGGAATTAGAATTTCTTTCTTCATCTTGAGTGAGAGTGCTTTCCATATTTGCTCTTTGGCTTAACCCTAATCTGGATGAACTTATTTCTTGGGTTTTACCTAATTATTTGGTTTGTGGATTAGTGGGATTTCATACTTCAATGTTCTTGTAGTATCTACAGTTCCTAAGTGAATAATTTCATTCATTAAGTTCTTCTGTTCTTGCTTTATGTTTCTGGGTAAATTAGTATCCTTGTTGTTATTAATTTGTTTGTGTGCATCTATTTGAGTAATTTCACTGTAGGACTCAGCGCTACTTTGGTTAGAGTAATTGAGCTCTTTTCTTAGTTGGGTTATTTTCCCATTTGAATTTTCATTAATATTTTCCAGTTTAAAATTTATTCTCTCTTCCATACTGGAAAAAATGTCATGTGTCAATTTTTGTTGGTCAATATCAGGATTATCTGCATAATTACAATAAGAAATCGGTTTAGGTTGTTTATTCCGTGCCTCTAATTGAACTTTGTCATCTGTTCTTTCTGTTTTGAGGTTATATTCATGAATAACTTTCTGTTGCTCAGTCAATTCATGTTGTAATTTCGTAATCTTCTTTTCAAGAGCTTGAGTTTGACCTTTCGTCCCTTTTCTCTATTCTGTTAATATTTCATTTTCATAAAACACTTTTTTATGTTCGGAATTAGCCGGTAGTTTTCATTGCAATGCTTATTTATTCTTCAGTCATTAATTTTCTTCCGTAAGTTTTCTGTTGTTTTCTATTAGTTCCGTTATGTTACCAGTTTCCCCACGGCAAACTTAAACATAATAATATTGCTCTCCTTTTGGATAGGGGAAAACACATTTCCTCGGTGGCTGTATAGTTACCGTAATCCTTACATTGAAGATTTCCGCATCCGTCGCACGCAAAAAGGACGTATTTATTTCTTTCCAACCTGTAGCCGACGCATTTCATCTTCAGATTGGTTTCCTTATCAGTGTAAACAACCGACTGGTTCCCCTTTTTATGATAAATTCACAATTGTTCTAAAACACTCTTATCATTCCGCTGTCCATTGGGAAAAATATATTTTCACAATATTTGTAATATCTCAGAGTTTTTAACAAGATAACTGAAACCTTGGATACTTCTGAAGAACAGGATCACTCCGATATAAATTTCAAAATTTAACTCGCTCAATTTGACACCATTAATTCGGTATTTCTGAAGAGCCGATTTTCGTGTGTATACATCGATTATTAGATATATATTCATATATCTAAAAATATATGAACAAGAAAGTAGATAAACATAATAGACTTAAAATAAATAAATATATTTATTTCATATATATGAAATAATTGCATATGTGTAATAAAATATCGTACATGTGAACACAGCAGAAACATTTATTTGATTCATTTGCAAATTCTTGAACATCATTATTTTCTGGTCGGAAATAATTAAATATACCTATTCGTTTCGAATTCATATTTCAGAAATGGCAATCAAGTGTTTCAGGGGAAAACATCGTAACATTCAAAGGACCACATTAATTAGGTTCATTTGCAAGATATCGGTGCCTTGCATATACTTAGAATTCACTCTTGTGCGCAATTTATATGGAAATAATTTATTATATATGAGAATAATGAAGTACTCTGAGATCCGAAAACGCTTTTCATCGACCATAATCCCGGTCTCCCTCTTATGATTCATCGAGTTCCTACGGCACAATAATCGTGGTCCAATGCAACTACCATTGGGTCAGCGTAAACCTACGAATAAGGGCAAATGAAATTTGAAAATGTTCACAAAATTCATAGAGGTTCATTATTATCAAAAATATATCCAAAACAAACATATGAACTTTGGTTTCATCACTTATGTTATATTACTATCCATTAATTATAACATAAAAAATTGAAAGCATATCTACTTCGAATGCTTTCAGATCATTCAGAGACTTTCAGAGATTTCGCCGCGTCTCTAGTTCGCATAAAGTATCTGATAATGCTTTCAGAAAATGATATTTGCGGCGTAAACCCCAAGCGTTTATTGCACCACCCGTGAAATTTATTATCACATAATTTCAGTGTACCGAGTTGGATGACTCTGAAACGTCATCGAAGTTTATATTGAGGCGCGCAAATGTGAGTGCAATATGATTACCTATGTAATTAATTCACGTAGGTCTGTTCACAAAATCGCGGCTCTAACTCGAAGCCTCGATGTTAGGGCGCGGTAGTCTTGGATGGTAATCGGAGTAATGCATATTTTTGCATAATAATGCATATCATGTTTATTTTATAAACATGATAAAATGGTGTTTGGTTCGAGAATTGAAGGCATATGCTTGGTTTTCGCTATCTTCTTTGGAGTTGCGAATTTCACTTCTTCTGCTTGTCTCTTTTCGTGGTTCTCAGACACTCCAAGCATCTAATAAAAATTTTCACTTTCCGGTGGTAAATTTCCGGTTTTAGGTTATCTGTAACTAGTAAAACTATGGTGCCTGGTGTCAAAATGTAGTTTTAGAATCGAACTTCAATTGAGTTACGAAACTGAGAGTGAAATATTAGAGGTCATTGAAATCAGATGATTTTTTTTTGGATACTGTTTGATAGTGTCATATTCCATATCGCTGCTTTCGCTGTCACCTAAAGCGTCGTATCTGTTACTCGTGCTTGGTCCGGGAGTTGAGGGCATATTCTTGGTTTTCGCTGTCTTCTTGGGAGTTACGAATTTCGCCCCTTCTGCTTGTCTCTATTTGTGGTTCGCTATCCGTGTTGAATTCTTGTTTTCTCTTCATACTTTCGTTTACTAGTTCGGACTTGAATTTGTCGATATCGACACCTATTTGCATAGGTGCGACAACTGCTTTCAGAATTGCCGATGTATGCTTCCTCTCTTCTTCTTCGATGGTCATACTAATTGTTTATCGCTGGTATACAATCTCTGAGTCTCTATCTCAGTTTTCGCGGATTTCGCGGCACTGCGAATAAAATATGTTTTGTGTTTACTTTCAATATTATTGATCGAGTTTAGACTGAGATGTTATGTCTCATTCGAATTGCGGGTTTTGAAATTTAAGAAGTGTTCAGTTTGTTTCAAAATGGTAGATAATATTGTTTAGGAATTTGTGTCAAAGTGAAGATATTTGATTTTGGTGTGTCTGGGATTATTTGTAAATATTCGAAGAATTTTTTCTCGGAATGTTTGAAGTTTTTCATAATTTCTCTTGTTTGTTCAAATGTCAAAATGGGGCATGCATGAGTAAGGACTGGTTTGATACCTTGATTATATAGGATCAATTTTGATTTCCGTGATACGTGACTTTCTCGGGAAACGAGGTAAATTATTCTGCTCATAATACCATTAGCCTTTCTAAGTGTTGTTTTTGTAAATGCGGGCGGTAAATGTTAATCTTTCGTGAAAAGGGAGACCTAAATATTTTATTTCATTTTGTATAGAAATTTCTTCGTCATATGAAATGACATTCGTGTCCTGCCGATTTTTGTGTGTATACATCGATTATTAGATATATATATATATATATATATATATATATATATATATATATATATATATATATATTTATATATCTAAAAATATATGAACAAGAAAGTAGGTAAACATAATAGACTTAAAATAAATAATTATATTTATTTTACATGTATGAAATAATTGCATATGTGTAATAAAATATCGTACATGTGAACACAGCAGAAACATTTATTTGATTCATTTGCAAATTCTTGAACATCATAATTTTCTGGTCGGAAATAATTAAATGTGCCTATTCGTTTTGAATTCATATTTCAGAAATGGCAATCAAGTGTTTCAGAGAAAAACATCGTAACATTCAAAGAACCACATTGAGTAGGTTCATTTGCAAGATATTGTTGCCTTGCATATACTTAAAATTCACTCTTGTGCGCAATTTATATGGAAATAATTCACTATATATGAGAATAATGAAGTACTCTGAGATCCCAAAATGGAATTTGTTTCAACGATGAATCCTCTTCGTTTTCGTCTTTCAGCGACTAAAATCCTCGTCCCTCTTTTGTGAACATGAGAGGAGCATCTTGCGGCATTTTTTTGTTTGGATTTACTACGGCAAATTAATCGTGGTTCAATGCAACTACGATTGGGTCAGCGTAAACCTACGAACAAAGGCAAATGAAATTTGAAAATGTTCACAACATTTATAGAGGAAGTTCATTATCAACAGAAATATATCCAAAACAAACATATGAACTTCGGTTTCATCATTTATATTATATTATTATCCATTTATAACATAAAAAATTCAAAGCATATCTACTTCGAATGCTTTCAGATCATTCAGAGACTTTCAGAGATTTCACCGCGTCTCTAGTTCGCAAAAAGGATCTGTATATGCGCATTCTTTCTTTCATTAAATTTTCAATGAACAGCGGAAGTGGAGGACGCTTTATGTTAATAGTACGCTCAGGGGTGGCAGTTTGGAGGGCGTCTGTGATAGCTCCGGAGAGCTGCTCAATTGCGGAACTTAAATCGGGGATATCAAGTTCCAAATTAAATCAATTTATAAATTATTAAGAGGAGGGTTTTCAGGAGGGTTTTGCGATGAAAAATTTCGAAACAGTTCCCAATTCTTTTTTTTTTCGTGATACTTGACTTTCTCGGGAAATAAAGTAAAATATGTTGTTCATAATACCATAAGCCTTTCTAAGTGTTTTGTAAATGTGGGCGGTAAATGTTAATCTTTTGTGAAAGGGGAAACCTAAATATTTAATTTCATTTTGTACAGGAATTACTTCGTTATATGAAATGACATTCGTGTTTGGTATTTTCACCATTGTAGTGAATTGAGTCAGCGTTGTTTTATCGGCATTAATTTTTATTCTACATTTTTTATAATATTTCTCAAGGAGTTTTGTATAATTTCGGATGTTTGTGTGTGCCATTTTTGAAGAAAAGAATTCTGATATAATATATGTATCATCTGCAATCAATGCCGGTTGGGTTTTGGGTGTTTATGGTATGTCGTTGATATAAAAATTGAATAGTAGCGGTGAAATCATTCCGCCTTCTGGAATACCCGTAGGAATTTTTTGTTTATTTGAAAGAGCCTTACCAACTTTTACCTGGTAAGTTCTGTTCGAATTTGCTTAGTTTTATTTAGTAAATTGGGAAGTTGTGATTCATGAGTTTATATACGAGTCCAAACTGTACCAAACGCTTCTTATATATCTAATTTCAGGATGGCCGTAATTTTGTTTTTATTGATATTATTTGTAATTTGGTTAGTTATGTTAACAAGTTGTAATATAGTTTTGTGGTTGTCCCTAAAGCTGTATTGTTAATCTATGAGGATATTGTGAAGTTTTTCATCTTTTTAAGTCTATTGAGTTTTTCGAGAACTCTCGACATCATTGGGAGTAAACTAATTGTCCTGTAGTTTACTGCGAAAGTTTAATCTTTATGAGGTTTTTCAAATGATAGGACTATACCATTTTTTCAAAAATTGGGAAAGTATTGCATTTTGATACAAGCATTGTAGATGTGAGTTAAGTTTGTATTTCGACTTCTCAAGGAGATTCCTTGAGAATTTTTTTTAAATTTTGTCGAAGCCTAGCGCCTTCTTGTTTTTAGATTCTCGAATTAAATCATTCACTCCGTAGGTTGTAGTGAGAAAGAAGAAAGTAGTAGAATCAAATCTATTTTAATTAGTGAATTCTGGTGTTTAACTTGACTAACTATTCTTTTTACTTCATTCAACTGTGTTTGTCTGACATAAGTTTCGTTGATCTGTGGATATTCTGATGTGTCAGATAGGTGTTCGGCTTTCAAATCGTCTTCAACAATAGGCCGCCTGGACCATGACAAGTTGAAATTCCGTAATTTTGGCCTGATTCACTGTTTCTAAAATGTTTCCACAAACGGCTTTTGTTATTTAGGTTTCTGGTATATTTTTTCCAGGAATGTGATTCAATTGAATAATGAATTTATTTCGTTTTCAACTTCTTCAAGTTCTATCTATATATTTGTATCAAAGTTATTTTGTATTCTTTCACGAAATTTGTTTTTCATTTTGATCATTCATCGTGGATGTTCTTTGGTGAATCAAGTTTGAATTGTTCGAATTTTTTACTTCTTCTGAATGAAAATGGAATATTTTCCTCAAATTTCTCGACTTTATGATCCTTTCTTTAGTTTATGTTATTGTTGAGGTTCATTGAATAGTTCAATATATCTCTAAATTCATTCCAGTTTGTGATTGATTTCTGTTTCAAGGGAATGTAGTCGTTGAGCATTTATTGACTGTTTGTATTGATATTGGATGGTCATCTGAATCGAGGGCTTTAATTGCGATAAGATCATAAATTGAATTATTTTCATTGATTACTAGATCTAATGTTGATGCTTGTGCGTTTCTGGTTGAAAAATATGTATAAGACTTGAGAGAAAAGTGAATTGAGAGATTGCGCTGTTCTAAGAATTTTTGGAGAATTGTGCCATTTTGGTCCTTTCTTTTGCAATTCCACATTTGATGTTTTGCGTTGAAGTCTTTTGCAAGAATTACTTTATTTCCCAAATTTAGAAGGCTACTAATTCGTCAATATTTGTTGTAAGTTGAGGACTTTTATAGTAATTAATAATTGTGATAAAATTTAATATAATTGCTTGGGATTCGCAAACATTTGTGTTTGTTACTATCTCAATCGGCTGCAGATGCTTTTTATAATTATTCATTAAGCCTGCTGAAGTTGATTTGGGTTTGTTAAAGTGGTAATAATCAACAATTTCAGGAGGCTTGTTTTTATTGAGTATTGTTTTCTGATTGCAGATTTTGTCGTAGTTGAATTCTTGACATAGAATCTGCAATTCATTCATTCCATTAGATATTCCTCTGGCGTTTCTGGGCATAATTTTTGATGGTTTTTTATGATTTTTAGATATAATAGTTCTAACTTCTTTCGCTGATGATCATTCTACGTGTTCTGACAAGAAGCAGGCAGTTTTCAGCAAAATGTTTTTTGAGGGTATAGTAGAATGCTTTGGAGACATCAAATAGGGCGATTCCAGTAGACATACTCAGGTTGAAGTCTTCGCTGGCATAGTCCACGAGGCTAGGTAGTACTTGATGCACTGATGAAGTTTGTGCTTGTAGTCCGAACTGTTCGTCGTGGATGAGGTAGCTTTCGTAATAATAATTCAATGGCAAAATAATTCAAAATGACAACACGCAATTTCAATTCAAAGATTAATAAACAATATTAACTAATGGAAAAATGATTCAAAATAGGAATACGCAATTTCAATTCAAAGATTGAAAAACAATAATGAATCTATAGCATAGTAATTAAATATAGGAATACGCAATTTCGATTCAAAGATTGAAAACCATAATGAATCAATGGCAGAATAATTCAAAATAAGAATACGTAATTTCAATTCAAAGATTGAAAAACAATTATAACTCAAATATTACTGAATTAAAAAATGGAGATAAACGCAGAAATTAAATCCAGCAAAAAACGATGTGAACTCACGGGAAGCGTCAATGAAAATGCTGCAAGCCGTCGATTCGGTAGGCAGTAAACAACACTTAAACATTTGCTCTAAGGAATCGAAATATTTTCCTTTGGCCAATTTTTCACTTAAGGCTTAGGAAATTCCATACATACATGTCTCCACAATTCAACGATCTTACAAATTGTAGTTCCTCATTGCAGACGTATTTCTAGGTATATAGTTTGTTGGCTACAGGTGTTGAACGACAGTACCAATTGAAATCCCAATAAACTTCCTCAAAATCCACGTAATCCGGTTCAATTGGACCACAATGTTCGATTATGTATTTATATTTTGATGGACTTTATATTTGGATGGGGAAATGATTGTTTCTTGATTGATTTCGTCTTTTCATTTATTGATGAATACTCTGTGTTCACAATGGCAACTCTCGCTTACTACTAAAAATGTATGTGGCAGATATTGTCTTGCGCGTAGCCTAGTAGATCAAGTACGTAGGTAGTACTTGATGCACTGATGAAGTTTGTGCTTGTAGTCCGAACTGTTTGTCGTGGATGAGGTAGCTTTCGTAATAATAATTCAATGGCAAAATAATTCAAAATAACAACACGCAATTTCAATTCAAAGATTAATAAACAATATTAACTATTGGAAAAATAATTCAAAATAGGAATACGCAATTTCAATTCAAAGATTGAAAAGCAATAATGAATCTATAGCATAGTAATTAAATATAGGAATACGCAATTTCGATTCAAAGATTGGATACCATAATGAATCAATGACAGAATAATTCAAAATAAGAATACGTAATTTCAATTCAAAGATTGAAAAACAATTATAACTCAAATATTACTGAATTAAAAAATGGAGATAAACGCAGAAATTAAATCCAGCAAAAAACGATGTGAACTCACGGGAAGTGTCAATGAAAATGCTGCAAGCCGTCGATTCGGTAGGCAGTAAACAACACTTAAACATTTGCTCTAAGGAATCGAAATATTTTCCTTTGGCCAATTTTTCACTTAAGGCTTAGGAAATTCCATACATACATGTCTCCACAATTCAACGATCTTACAAATTGTAGTTCCTCATTGCAGACGTATTTCTGGGTATATAGTTTGTTGGCTACAGGTGTTGAACGACAGTACCAATTGAAATCCCAATAAACTTCCTCAAAATCCACGTAATCCGGTTCAATTGGACCACAATGTTCGATTATGTATTTATATTTTGATGGACTTTATATTTGGACAGGAAAATGATTGTTTCTTGATTGATTTCGTCTGTTTCATTTATTGATGAATACTCTGTGTTCACAATAGCAACTCTCGCTTACTACTAAAAATGTATGTGGCAGATATTGTCTTGCGCGTAGCCTAGGTTACAATCTTGTACAGAGGTTTCGGAAGTTTCTCTCCTCTCTGCAGGTTTAGGTGGGATTTTTGGTGCTGCAGGAGTTGGCTTTCGGGCTTTTTTTTCCTTTCACCTGTGAGTTGAAGCCTGATGTTGAAGGCTTCGGTGGTGGTGTCGGTTTCACTTGAGGTTCGGCTCTACTTACTGAAGGTTTTTCTGTCCTTGGGACTTGAGTCCGGCATACAATCGGCCTTGATGAAAAGTATGCTGCGCAGCCTTTGTCGTTTGCGGGATGTGGACCTCCGTAATTTGCGCAGACTCCAGGATCGGTCCTTGGTTTGGTGCATTGCACGCTGTGGTGAGGTCCTTCGACTCTCACGCATCTTGCAGCAGCGTGACATCTCGATTAGCTATCGTGGAAACGCTGGTACTTGTGGCACTGTCTGGCTCGTGGTTTAGTCCTTAATATTCCACTCAGACCGAAAGTTGATTTACGAATTTTATTTAGAAGATCTTCTTCGCTTCATTTGTCCACGCTAACGTCACTAGGAAGAGTGGCATTGGTAGCTTTTGAGCGCTTGTAATCTTGCTCACGGTCTTGACTGAAAAAATCTGATTCTTCAAGTCTTCCCAGATTTCTTCCGATTTTGTTTCAAATGGAAGGTTTCTTAGCACCACCTTCAGGGGCTCCTCTTCTGACAGGGCGTTGGTGTGATACTCGACCTGTAAGAAATCAAAGAGGCGTGTTATTCCTCGGAAATCGTTAATTGAGACGGTATTGATACTGATCGTGTCCCTGGTGTTTATTTAGAGAAATTAAGCCAAAATTTGAGAGAGTTTGAGATTTTTCACGAGATGTCTATCCATTTCGGTTTCTCTCGGATATCGATCGGTGTTGGTGAACGCTCCTTCTTGTCTTCCATCGGTGGTGTCGTCGGGGTTTCGGACGTGTTCGTCTTCGTAACGTCGAGGTTTTGTAGAACCTCGAGTTCATTCCATGTGACCATGGGTACTATTTCCGGCTCGGAAATTTTTCTCGGTCTTGGAACCTCGTTTGGGATGCCAGGGGATGTTGTCTGTGGTGCTCGCCTCTTTCTGTTGATCTGCTTTGGAGTTTTTTCAGCGGTGATCTCCATGTCACTGTATTCAGTTTCGCTGCTTTTCTCTGAGGCTCATTTCTCCTCAAGTGATTTGAGAAACTGAAGCAGCTGCTTTTGCTTGAGTCCTTCGATATGCATCCCATGTCTTGATTACCTCCGATGATAAAAACAATAATAAAAATTTATTGATCCTTTTAGACATATAAATATATAGGACAAGTCACACAAAATTTACATTATTCAACCAACTACTCACTAATTCAACTTACTATTTACTAATTCTGTCAGTGAGGTATTCGCCTACGGTATATCTGTATCAATGAACCTTTAACAGATTTCTTAGATTCATAATACTCAAGAGAATACTATGTGGCAGATGATTAAAAATGTTGATACATTGATACAAAGGGGACATTTCGAATTTCGTAGTTTTTTCTCTAGGGATATATAATATTTCTTCACTTCTGGTGTTGCAGCAGTGAAAACTACCTAACTTTACAAGATCTTTTCCATTCTCTTCCACATGAATGCGAAATTTGAAAATGAAAATGGAAGATAATGTCAGGATACCGTCCTCAATAAATAGAGGTCTGCACGACGAACGTGGGGGTATGTTGAATATCATACGCAGGATACGTTTTTGTTGTATGAAAGCTCTGATAACATCCGAAGAGTTATTCCACACTGATATATTAAAGGACAATCGGTTGTAGGCCAGACCGTAAAAGATATTCTTCAGCATAATATGAACTATTCAAGTTGTTACACAAGGCTTCAACATGAGCAGACCATTTAAAATTTTTATCCAAATATATTCCAAGAAATTAACAAGTGTCACCAGATGAGATGAAATTATCCAAGTGTCAAATAACCAGTCTACAATCATTTTGACCCATTGTGAAATGAATAAACTCGGTCTTCAATGTTCAATCTTAACCTGGAAACAACAATAAACATAGAGAAAGCAACAAGAAAAATAACAAACTGGAAAAGTTCAACCAAAACATCAAAGCTAAAAACTTAATACTAAATGACAATCAACAGCTGGAAGAGGCAATACTCGATCTGGAAAAAAGAACTAAAACAGCAGAAAAAACAAGTATCAAAATAATCACAATGAACTCGAAGAATGACATACCACAACACATAAGAACTAGCAGAGACGAAAATAACTAAGAAAAAATACATCAGAACTATGCATCTGCAGAACAAGCGTGAGCTCAATTCGCTAACCAACGAGATTAAAAAAGAATTAAGGGAATACAGCAACGAAAAATGGAATGAAAAAATGGAAGCCCTGAAAACGGAAGACAAATCATTATGTCAGATGGCCAAAGCCATATCGGGGAAAACAAAAAAAAGAAACATTCCGTTCAGAACTCTGTGAAAGGAAAAAGCGATAATAGACTCAGATAAAGTAGAAACTTTCGCAAGAATGCTTGAAGATCAATTCAAACTTAACGAAAGCGACGGCGGCGATGAAACCAATTCAAACATAGATCGAACAGAAAGAAGAAGGGAAGAGGAAGAAGAAAACGAAGACAAAATAGAAGAAATAACACAAGAAGAAGTACAAGCAAATATCAAATCTCTGACAACACGAAAAGCACCAGGAAGAGATGGAATAACGAATAACTCACTAAAGAACCTACCAATGGAAATAGTGAAGGAAATAGCGAACATAGGAAATGCGGTAATTAAACTCGAATATTACTGGAAGATATGGAAAAAATCAGAAACGATAATGATACATAAAAACGGAAAACCAAGAAACGAGGCGAGCAGCTACTGACCTATCAATCTCCTATCAGGAATCAGTAAACTGATGGAGAAATCGATACACAGAAGAGTGAAAGAACATGCAGAAGAAAATTGAATGACTCCGAAACACCAATTCGGATTCAGGATAGAGCACACAACAACATATCAATTAGCGAGGCTAACAGAAGATATCAAGGAAGAATTGAATTTATCAACACCGACCGGAGCAACTAACCTCGATAAAGAAAAAGCATTTGACAGAGTTTGCAGCAAGGACTCATACACAAGAGGAAAAAAAAATCAATTTCCGAGGAAAATTGTGAACGCAATTATGTCGTACCTAGGAGACCGGAAATATAAGGTCTAAATAGGAAACAAAAAATCAGAAGAAAGACAAATAAAAGCTGGAGTACCCCAAGGATCGGTGCTGGAACCACTTATATTCAACATCTACACATCGGACACACCGAAGCTGAAGAATTGCAAAATAGGGCAATTCGCTGACGACACGGCAATCTACATTTCAAACAGGAAAAGAATAAGAATCCACAGAGGACTACAGCAAGACATGCATACACTGGAGATGTACTACAAGAAGTGGAAAATCAAAATAAACCCAACAAAAACAGTCGGAGTGTATTTTGATCACAAGGAAAGAAGATGTGCAAAACTACCGTAAATGATAGAAATAGCAGAGCAACAAATCAAATGGCAAAAAGAAGCTAAATACTTGGGTGTAATACTCGACGAACACCTAAACTTCAACAGACAAATTGAAGAAAACAGAAAAAGGCAAGAATGCTGCAGGGACAACTATATCCTCTGCTGCACAACGAAAGTGAACTGTCATTAGAAAACAAGAGAACGATAATCAAAGTCATAATATCTCCAGCTATAACATACGCTGGAGAGATATGGCACACAAATGAAAACTACAGAAAGAAAGCCCTACAAGGAATAATGAACAGAATAATCAGGACGACAATCGGTGCCTCCTGGTATATGACAAAACGAACAGCTAATGAGAGAAATGAAAATGGAAACACTAGAACAAAAGATCAATAAACAAACGGACAAAATGTTGGAAAAATGAGACAACACGAGAACGAAGAAGTCAACAGAGTATCTGAAATCAAAATCAGAAAAACAGAGAGAAGACCATTCCTAATGCAATGGAAAAGAAAAATAGAAAAAGATAACGAAAACACATGCAAACGGAGAAGGGGGAACTCTTCGGAGCTCCCAACTCTAGCTGAATCCTCAGGATAGGCTGGCGCTTCCAAGTCGGTAGTAGGCTTAGGTTGAAACTTCTCCCAAACGCAGTAGAAGAAAGGGAAAAACGAGATGAAGAGGCGTATGGAAGAAATTCCGGACCTCATCAAAATGAAAAGATCACAGCTACGTCGTAGTCCTTGTCAAAGCACGTGGTAGGGATTCTTGGAGTTCCGTGAGCCATCGACATGCCTGGGCTCGGTTACTGAAACTCTTCCAGGGGGCGGAGATGGTTTTTTCGTCCTATCGACGAATTTCTTGAGCTGTGACGTAGTCCGAATATTTCGCGGGGCGTGGCCTACGGCTGCTCATGCTAGATGTGATTCTTCCGGGGGATGGAGATTTTTTCTGGAGCAGGGATGAAGTTCTGAAAAGAACAATTTCACCCAATGTGATGGAATCTTTTTTCGAAATTGAAATATTCTATGAGTTGAGCTTGGTGGGGCGTGGCCTTAATCGCGGTTTCCCTGATCTTCTGAATGATGAGTCGAATTTAGGAAATTTTTGCTGAGATTCAACAGCGTTTGTACTCCTGCTGTTATCAGTTTTCTATGGGAAAGTGATGTCATTACTTTCACTTGAAAAGTTCTATTTTCGAGAAATTTTGAATTTATACTAAAGATATATATTGAAAATTTCGATTTTATCAATTTATAGATGAATGCATTGGGCCACACTGTATCGAAGGCCTTCTCTATATCCAATGCTGATCCAACATTGATGTTACTTCATTTTGATTGAAATTGTGAGTAATTTTGTTAATTGTTCTCGCTTGTTGTAAGTTGGTACTTTTTGAATTTTGAAATCCAAATTGTTCTGAAATATTCTGTAAACTTGCTGTGTTCTTCAAATTCTTCAAGTCTATTTTTAATTATTTTTTCGAAGACTTTCGACAAAATTCAACAAACTTAATGGTCTATAATTTTGTGGAAATGATGCATTTCCACATGGTTACTTGAATGGGAGTATGATTGCGTTTTTCCATTGATTTGGAAAGTGTTGGCATTCTAAACATGCATTCTTGAAAGATGTATAATGGCTGATTTATGTAACTTTTTGAGGGTTTCATTGCTGATGTTACTTGGACCAGGTGCTCTATTATTTGATAGACTCTCAATGATTCTATGAAGTTTATATGAATTTGGGTTTTCTGAATGTGGAGTGATTGATGTTTTGTGTAATGTGTGTTTAACTTTTTTATTATCTGTTTTTTCTGTATTATAACTTGCTAAATTTTATGTGAGAGTGTGTGTTTTTCCAAATGGATCAGCAATTGCGTTTGCTTGTCATTTTGTGATGTTTTATACCATAAGCGTCATGGATTGGAGAGATTGGATTGCCCTTTTGTTTTTGTTTCAACTATTTTGCGATTTGCCACTTCTTATTATTGTTGGTGAAAGATTCTGGTAGAGTATCTTCCCAACGTTTATTTTTCAATGAATTTATACTTTGGTTAATAAAGTTCGTAAATTCTGTGATGGTTTTTTTTGAATTGATATTGAATTGATTTCTCAACTTTTTTCTGAGCTTGATCTTTATTTGGATTAGAATTGTAAGATTTTAATTGATGTTGAATTCATGATTTGAAGTTATTTTTTTTGTGCCACAATTATGAGTATTGTGCAGAATTGTTGTGAATGATTTTATTTTGTTTTCAATGTTATGAACTGTGTTTAAATTTGGGGATCTGAATTCAAGTTAGTTATCCATCGATTTTTGAAATTTTTCCCAAATAATTTTGAATTGGAATTTATTTTGTTTTCTATCTCGATTTGTATTAATGAATGGACTTTGGATTCGGAAAGGTAAGGGATTCGAATCAAGGTCATTAATTGATGATTTAATGATAATAATAATAATAATAGTAAAAATAATAATAATAATTTTCATTCACATTCAAGAAATAGATACATGGACAAGTACATACCTATATATATATATATATATATATATATATATATATATATATATATATATATATATATATATATAAGAAATGAAATTTTTGTGCTTATGGCACTGAATGAAATATTTGAGAAAATGAACACTAGAACATTTTTCAAATGAATGTTCTAGTGTTCACTTTCTTTTATATATATATATATATATATATATATATATATATATATATTGTAACGCACCCAAATTCAAATCAAGTAACGCCCTGTGTATTCAGGAAAAAGTTCCAAAGTACTAACTAATAATAATAAACAAGAGTAAGCGCGCTAAATCAGTTACTCCTCTTCCAGATCTCAATTCATTGACCAAATTTACAGTATGAGAAATACACAAAACGCAGCTATTTTAGCCTAAGTCCTGAAATAACTTAAATTGAATAATATCTGAGAATTACGTTAACTTCCTACCAAGCTCGCACTGTATATTATCACGACAATTATAGGAAACAGGAGAATATCTCTAAACACGAACTAGTAAATGGTGCACTAAATCTAGAATTTCTTTTTCAATCTCTTATCGAACAGAAAAGTTTAATTAATAATTGCCAAAACAAGCCAATAATATATTAATTTTGATACACGACTATATTAAAACCGTGCAAAGTCAGATACGTAAAATCGTGACGTTAATCACACAGTATAATTCCGAAAGTAAAGTTCTTTCCTCAAGAGGTCTTGAACTAACAGGCAATCAGCCACCGTGAAACTATACTCACTCTACTTATTCAATCGGAAAATTTTCCAACAGCCACGTATCCTTTGCACACAAACAATTGAAAGCTTCAATCCAACTTTGAATAAACACTATCAGTAATTCAAATAAAAACAATATATCGTGAACGGTATAGACTTCAAATAGACTAACAATAACTTGGATAAAAATAGAATATTTTTCACAATCTAGGCTTCTAATTGATAACTAGTGAATTTACCAAGCAAACAACAATAAACTAATATTTTTCACAATATAAATTCAACATGAGTCATGAACTATCAGTTAACTCAACATAAAATAGAATGTCCTTCAAAATACAGTCCTAAAATAAACTGTCAGTAGTTACTGTTCTGCGCAGGAAAAATAGAAGAATAGAATCCTTATTTTAAACTGTAATAAATCAACCATGCCTGTTGTGCGTAAAATGCAGCGGTCCAGGCAAAATATTTTAAATTTTAGAAGATCTCCGCTACTAATACGATGAACAAAATATAAGATTCTGTAATACTCTACTAGGAATTGACGAAAAAGAGGCGACGAACAAAATAACTACTATCTGTCCGCTATTCTACTCTATGCTTCCGAATTGTCAATCCGCTTGTCTTATAACGGTCAGGTAAGAGTTGAAAATATAAAAATTATCAAACAATCCTACTCAGAACCTGATAAAATATTACAGTAACTAATCAAATCATTCAAGAATTGTACATCTGAATTGAAAATAAATGTGCGAATTAATTGAGTGGAATCTTTATGAATATCATTTACTGGAGATGTGTACCAGATGTAGTTTCCAACACAAAAAAATATACGAAACGATATTGAATAATTTACGTTCTGAAAATCGTATTTTTGGAATATTACTCTACCCTGAATTAAATTTCGATACCATTCGTCGAAATTAATAGTTCCTGAAAACGATGAAATAAATCCGACAAATATACTACCTATAAGGATCACTATATAATCGTTAAATAATTAACCCTGGAAATACTTTCCAATATATTAAAAATTAAAACATCCAAAAGAAGCAGGAACTAATCAAATATGATATCAAAATTTACTTTCTTTCCACTGAATAATTTCTACACGTTGAATAGTTCAAGATATAGAAATAAATGCAGAAAATATGAATGGTAACAGCAAGAGAATTACAAAGGTAATTGACTTACCAATATTCCACTAAACTTCACTAAATCAAAAGAAGCACTAGCTATAGTCCATATTTTATAATTAATGAAAAACAATATGAGAATGAAAAGAAACTTTGAAAAAAAACTCAATGAGCACTAAAAATCGAATGAGAAAGGTTAAGAACACTGGAGCATCAAGAGAGAATTTAAGAAGTTAAAGAATTCAATTTGACACACTGGAGCATTGAGAGAGAAATTAAGAATTATCTAATTTGAAGGTGCAGGCCTATTTATAACCTCTGTGGCCCTACTCTCAAATTTTCCACAACTTCTCTGCAATGTGGCTAAGAGATAACGAACTCCAACTTTGTTTTTTCTAGCAAAAAAAATTTATGAAAAACCTCAAGTTGCACGAATTTCTATAAAATAAGTGAGTATTGAAAACATTGACTGTTAACCAAAATATGAACTATCTTAAAAACATTGGGTTAACCGGGACTGAATTCTCCAATTCCTTTGAACGTTAAGAGTTGACCCTATGACTAGTCCTATCCCTAGTACATCCCTTTTGTGTTTTTAACTATCAGGCTGTATTAAGTAACGTATTTACTCTAAAATAACACTGTTTTCTACCAGTAATTACTTCTAAATAGCCCCTAGGAAATTGTTGTGTTTCTTACTACAATTTCACTGTCATTCCATAGTAATTACATAATGGGTACTATTTAACAATATACTTCCTTTAACATTATTTTCATTTCGAAAGGTATTTTTGAATGATATAAATTTTCAGATTTCCATGTTTCCTAATTATCAACTATTTCCTAATATATATTTTCCTATTCAAGGCCCAATTATACTGAACAACTTGTGAAAGATATTATCGAGTTTAATCCTCATTTTACAAAGAATCAATTATTTACATATTCCTTGTCTTAAGCATTATTCCTCAGTGAAACATCAATTTTCAAATCAAATAAAATTACACAAAAATTGATGTTTCCCTAATCCAATGAGTAAACTTCCACTCATTCAAAACATCCATTAACTGTTCTGCATGAATGCCTTACTTATAAACGTCCCAGTTATACTTTATAGCTTATATGGGGTATTAACCTATAAATATTATTTAAAGTGAAACGATTATATGTAACTGAATTCTACATTTTCATTTTCAATTGCATTTATCCACAATTATCTAATCATGAACTATCATTACTAGTCTCATAACAAGCATTTTTGATGAGTGAACTTTCACTTCATGACATCCCCCACTTACTTCGGCAGAAAAAGATAAAATTTTAATTTTTCTTTATCTCCAAAACTGAGAATACTCTAACACATTATACCGTTCTATTGCTTAACAAACATACCGCGTACAATCAAATTTATATATTTACAACCGACATAACAGGAGCTCTTCATCACGTGAGTGTGTCCATCCATCCATATGGCATTTCGCGCGGTCCATGAAGTTTCAGCTTCCTATTGTTCTAGTCCATTCGTCTATTGCCGGAATTGGTTTGCGGATCTCGGAGACAAGCAGAAGGAAGTTCGGATGTTACCTACCTCGAGCTTTCTTGATCTTCGTACGAATGCATAGCGATCCCCGGAGAGGATACCGCCTATTGTCTTTTTACAGGACGAAAGCGTAGATCGGGCATTGATGGCAACCATCCTGGCGACCTCAGCTCACATTGAACCCCGATGCTTTTTGTGTTCGGTTTGGGATCCCTCTCAGCTCTGTACCTCTGGCAGGCACAATCTTTGGAAAACACTCCCAAGAGACCACACTGGGAACAGAATTTTATCCATGGTCCTTTGCAACCAACTCTGGCGTGACCTCAGCCGGAACATCTCCAACAGGTATCCCTAGAGACACACACATAGATATTGGGTCCCGATGTGCCAATAGTGCGAGTGATGATCCCTGGACGTGGTAGCTGACTGCTTGAACTTCTTGGAGGTGGTGGAATTCTTCTTACTCTAGGGGCGGCCTCAGGCTTCTTCTTCACGAATTTTCTGACCTCTGGTACTCTGGGCTGGACAATGAGTTGGTTCTCGGAATGGGTCAGCGACGTCAGCTCGCTGTGCGATTCTAGCAGCGGTTTGCTATCGGTCGGTTGAACCCTTTCCTGGTAACCTGAGACGCCATTAGAAGACTCAGTTTTCCCCAGCAACGGAGGACCTGCTGAAGTCGATGGTTCGTCTTCGGCCTTTTCGTGAGGTTGGAGTGGCGGGGGCGCTTGGTCATGAATACATCCTTCGGGTGGACTTCGGTGTGAGTTCTGACTTCTTCCGGCGGAGCAGGGACAGTTGCAATCTGTGTTTCGGATTATTCGTGCGATTCAAGCAGCGAAAGACTGAACAGCTGTAGATAGTCCTCTGAACTCGCCTGATAAGTCTCGACGTCGTCTTCCGGGTCTAGGAAACTCCAGTCACACCTTTCGTCTACATATTCCCACGAACCCATTTCTCCTGCTGAAATCATACAAGAATTATTTATTACCGCAAAAGAAAACGAAACGTTTCATTACAACTTGCCCCCCTCTTGTACAAAAACACAAATAAAAATAAAATAAGAAAATGTATATAACCAAGTTTTCACTTATCCAAACCACCTGCCCTTATTTCGCCGGGAGCCACCACCACTTTTCTGAGTCATCAGGAGACCGAAGTTTCCTTTGTTCTCTTTTCCCCGATGAAATACCGGTCGGTCGAAGTGCCACCATTCTCCCATGCAGCCGTGTAGTCCACTCCTGCTGCTGTGGCCGTTTCCGCAGAGCTTCGGCCATGGACTGAACAGCTCTATTATCTCCTTCTTGCCTTTCTTGACGGAACTCAACTCATCTGCCTTCTTGTGCTCTACCGAGCTATCTGCTTTCCGTTGGGAACCGCAAGAGCTTGGTTCACCCCAGGTGGCAATTCGTCTACACTCCCCCGCAGTGCTTCGCTCCCTGGGACATATTCGCAGCATCACGCGGAGATACTAGACTATTTGTGTTGGGAGTTGAGAGAACTCAACGCCGTTATAGTCCTCCTGTAGACTCTCGATCCGCCTCATGCCCTCTTTGGTGTGGCTCGTGGGGTAGTCGAATGGGCTTGCTCCTATCGCTATGTAGATTCCTACTATGCCTAAAGACCATACATCAACTGCGGTAGTATACCTTTCATGCCGTAATATTTCTGGGGCCATGTAAGGCACCGTTCCGGCGATACCCCGAACATGAATCCGCTTAGCAGTTAGCTCGACCGCCATACCGAAGGCCGCCGAACAAAACCTCCGTCCACGGACCAGAATGTTTCCTGGCTTTACGTTCCGATGGATTATCCCCTGCTGATAGCAGTGATGCAGCCCTGCGCTCACTTGGTACAGGATCCAGGCGAAGTCATCTCCGGTGGAGTGCCCCTTGGTATGCAGGTAATGGAGCAGATCCGTCTTCATCAATTCCAAGACAAGGATTTGGGAGTCTTCTTCCACACAACTTGCTACGAACGCCACCACGTTAGGGCGAGTTTGTTGTTTCAGGAGCTCTACCTCTCTGGCTGCAAGGGCAGATGTCGGCGTAACTTTGGCAGCCGTCACCCTATATACGGCCCCAAAAGCGCCCTCTCCCAACGGTTGCCCCTTTTTGAATAGGTGCGAAAAAGAGACTTCTTTCATGGGGTCACTTGGACTATTTCCCTTTTCGGACTTCAAATTATTCGACATCACTGTAAATAAATAAGTCTTTAGTGGTGTCGTTACTATCGGGATAGAGTGTTAGTATTCTTTGATTTTATGAAGAGGTTTTGAGTCCTTAACATGAATTCGATTAAGACGCTTACCGCGATCACTTTCAAGTTATATACTACAGGAGAAATTATTTCAACAACCGTATACGGGCCGAATACTTAGGTGCCAATTTGGCGGAAATTCCCTCTACCCCGCATGACAACGGATGCTCTCTAAGTAACACTCTATCCTCCAGCTTACAACGCCATTCTCGACGACCCAAGTTATAATACTTACTTAGATCAGAAAATGCGTGAGAAGGCTTTGTACTTACAAACTAAAGGTTTCCTTGAGGCGGCGAATTTGATTGATTCGGGAATCTGTCTGCACTTCAGCATCGATTTCCTCTTGTCCCTCCGCATTCTCGTCGGCAATTTCGGCAACATATTTTGCATTTGGTACCTGTATTTCCCTACCGAAATTTAAAAATGCCGGAGTATACCCGGTTGACTCTTGTTTCGCAGAATTGATAGCAAAAGTCAACTCTCTTACCTTTTCATCCCATAAACGCTGATCGTGTTCACAAAACTGAGCAATCATGGTCTTTATAGATCGGTTTGCGCGTTCCACCGGATTACATTGCAGCGAATAAATTGGCGTTTATTGATGCCGGATTCCAAGATCTCTCAAATTTCCTTTAAACAGCCGACTGTCATACTGCGTCCCGTTATCACTAACTACAGTCTTCGGACAGCCAAACTTCAAGACTACGTCTTCATACAGAGCTTGGAATACACTTTGAGCTGTAGCCTTTCGCAAAGGTCTACACCCAACCCACTTAGAAAATCTGTCTTGCATGACTACTAAGTAATACTTTTATTTCTTTGAGCAAGGCAACGGACCAACTATGTCCGTACTCACAGTATCCCAAGGTTCTTTAATCACATACGGATGCATTTTTCCTGGAGGTTTTTGTTGTGGAACCTTGTATCGCTGGCACTGATTACATTGACGCACGTACTGAGCAGTTTCTCTGAACATTCCGGGCCAATAATAGTTTCGGGCGATTCGAGCGATTGTTTCCGCTATTCCCATGTGTTCAGCGGTCGCATTGTCATGATTTTCCCTAAGCACGTCTATCCTCTCATCTTTCGGTACACATAACTTCCAGGGATTTCCCAATTCAGGCTCAGTAAAATCGTTGGATTCCCACAAATGGCGATATAGTTTTCCTGACTCTATGCAATAGTCTGGAAACGCTTCCGGATTCAATTTTACTGCCTCCAATTCATTCCTGTACCATGTACAATTCACATTGCTTTCCGTGAGACAAAGAGTTTCAAGGCTTGGCAAGGGGTTTCTTGACAAACTGTCAGTAAAGTATCAAACGCTTCCTGTTGCGCAGTATCCCATTTCCACATTCAGTTTTTCTTGAGCAGCAACGTAGGCGGCATCAAAATAGAAGAAAAATTCTCAATAAATCGGCGATAGCAGGCAGCAACACAGAGAAATCTTCTCTATTCTCGAACCGTTTTTGAAACTGGCATCGCATTTATTGCTTCGATTTCATCAAGATCGGTACAAATTCCATCCTCGGTCACTACATGTCCTAAATACTTCAACGACTTCCTTACGAATTCACACTTATCCGGATTTATTTGTAAGTTGGTGTGTTTGAGGCGTCGAAGGACTTCTTTCAGATTCGTTAGTTGCTCCTCAAAAGTCTCCCCTAATACCACTATATCATCCAGATATGCGGAAGCATTGGGTTCCATCTCCGGCCCAATCACTTGGTTTAAAAGACGTTGAAACGTGGATGGGGCAGAATGTAATCCGAAGGCCATCACTTCAAATTGAAACAGTCCAAGTCCGGGTACAGTAAACGCTGTTATCGGACGACTTTCCGGCGTTAAGGGCACCTGCCAATAACCTTGCTTCAAATCTAGCGTCGAAATAAACTTAGCTTTTCGAAGTTTATCTTAAATCCCGGAGATAAACGGCAAAGGATATGCATCCTAAACCGAAACATTTTTGACCATTCGAAAATCTATACAGAATCTCGGTTTACCATCCTTTTTCCTGACGATGACAATAGGTGAACTCCACGGTGACGTCGACGGTTCTATCATCTCTTCGTCCAACATCCTGTCAACTTTTTCATTAACAATTTCCTGCTTCTTCGGATTTTGTGGTCGATATCGCTGTTTTATAGGTTCAGTTCCTTGTTTCAATCAAATTGGATGCTGAATTAACGACGCTGTACCTTCCATATTTGTGAATGCTTCCTACTCTAGTCTTAAAAATTCATTAAGTCGACATTTTTCTTGATCACTCAGAGTTTTCAGCGGAGGACTCATAACTTGCGAATGAGTTTCATTTTCCGGAAATATGTCCTTATTCTCCAAGGACTTTCCATTCAGGAAACAGTCTGCAGTTCGTAGATAGATCCTAAAATTATGTACGGCCAACATATCCATACCCACTACAATAGCTATCGGTAATTGCGGAACTAAAAACAAGCCTATTTTGATGCTCTGATCACCGAATCCAATTGTAGTTGAATATATCCTTTGAATGGGGACTACCTTACCGTCGGCAACGGTAGTGGTAACATCACTTACATATCTCGACATGACTCCAGACATGTCACAGTGTTTGGCAACATCGCAATTTAAAAACGAACTTTTAGCCCCGGTGTCCAATAGAGCTCTGAACAATTTTTTTCCTATTTCTACTGTAATCATCGGACGATTGTCCGACGTTTGTGCTTTCGTAATACTCGGGGAACATGTTGAACGAAACTGTCGTTTTCCCCTATTTACGCAGTTCCTCTTGAGTTTAACGAACACGAACAATCCCTCGAAAGCACACCTCTCTTTTCACAACGGTAGCACGATATTCCAGATTTTGCGTGACACTGACTTTTCAGATGGCCTACCTTATCGCATCTCCAGCAACGTAGTTCACTTTGGAACCGGACTTGTTTCTGGGCTGCTTTCCTGCCATTTTTCACTGAAGGTGATTTCCTCTCGAGGTTTCGAGATTTTAAAACATCAGGCTGCTCTGATGGTGTTTGAAAGTCTTTCCTACAGTTTTCTCAGTCGGTGGAGAATTTTTATAAATTGAGTGCGGCTCGTTGATAATTCCCTTATTTATCGGAGTTGGAGTGTAGTTACTGGCCTGCCATTGCACCAATTCGAGAACTTCTCCTTTGCGAAGAAGTTTATCGATTGTCCTGATTTCCTGAAAAGCAAGGACAGTTTGAATATTTGGCAACAATCTTTTCCTGATCAGACTAACTTGTTCCTCCTCAGTTGCGCGTTTCGACGTCAATTTCAGGAACAGATTCTGCATCCTTGTGACGAACAACAAAAGTCGTTCATCAGAACCCTGAGTACGTTTCTTAATTTCCTCCAATAGGTTTTCTTCGTATTTATTGGGAAGAAACGCATCTCGGAGTTGTTGCTTGAAGTCTTTACAATTACTGAATATGCTCTTTCTCGGAATATACCAATCTCCCGCATCTTTGCGGACCAGTTCATAAGCAGAGTTAAACAGTTGTTCATGGCTAACCTTTCTTGACTCAGCCAGATACTCAGCTTCCTCAAGAAATGACGTCACACTTGTCGATCCATCAAACGTGAAATTCCATTTCCAAACCGGAATACACGAAACATTAGGAACATCATATTGTGAAATTGATTTCTGGGGCGAAATCTTCACATTTTTCAGCATTGGTTCGATTTTTGTGGATGACTGTGTTTCAATCACAGGGTTTCCGGTGTTTTCCTTTGGCGAGAATCCAAACGAAACTCTCCTCGATGATTCAGCAAAATCACGGTTCGGTCTTCCGCCTTCATGAGAATGCTCCATCTGCTTCTCACTGACAATAGGTCGACGATGCGCTGGTGTCATATTTTCTGTCACAGGATTGAATCACTGTTTATCCCAATTACCTGGTTAGTAGATGGATATTCAGTTATAACATTCTGATTATTGAAAATAGATGCATTGTTGTGTATTACCGGTTTGTTATACAATGTTAAACGATTACTTTGCGTGACTAGCGCTCTACAAATATTCTGATGACTTTGGCGTAAATTATTCACATCTGACCTTTGTTGCTCAGCAATAGAATTCCCACTTACCTCTATCAACGGCGCTTCTCTGCTGGTGCCAGAATCAGGAATTAATCCTGGTCCCAACATTGAGGCAAAAGGTGGTAGTTCAAGATCTATAAGAGATGGTTCAACTATTGACTGATTACAAGGAATTTCACCTATCAGGTGTGCATCCTTTCAACGATTATTCAAAATCAACGAATCCGGTAATACACATTTCAACCGGTTCTGTAAATATGATAACCTACTATTTATACGATTATACTCATCATCGCGGTTATCATAATCAAAATCATGAATAAAATCCATTAATTCACTCAACTTAGCATTACATATGCCAAGGTACTGTGCATGGTCGATGTCCTCTCTCGGTCTCAATGGTATGTCGGAATTGAGTTCTCTTCTCAATTGTGCTCGTTTTTCCTGTACAGTATTAACTATAATACACTCTCTAGCTTCGAGTTCCCATGTTAAATCATCGCCATGTCAAATTTCAACCTATTTACTTCCATAATTACAACAATACCAAATACGCAATACGGTAAGAGTTAAAATTATTTAAAACTTCAAACGAATAAAAATACAGAGTACATAGTATAACCTATAAAAATATACACAGAGTTTGCGGAAAATCAATCACTAAGTTACCTGTAAAAAGTCAAAATTCACCTAAAAAGGGCAAATTTTACCAAGAAATGGTCCCTAATCGGGCGCCCATTTGCGACGCACCCTTTGTTTGCTCTATAGATTATCTAACCACAAACCCTAAACCTCGGGCGCCAGGTTTGATCACAAACCGATAGGATTGTCTGTGAGTAAATCCCTAAGTGTCACAAGGTTATCTCTAATGATTTAGAGGACCCGGGTAAATACTCAGTGAAGAAAATAGTTCAAGTGAGATCTAAGATATTAGCGATCTCTTGGTACTAGTCTAAGTAACGGTCTTTAGGCGTTCATAAACTGTTTGAAACCTTTTAGAGTATGTGAAGTTGGTACAGATTATATTCACTCTTACTTATAGCAAAATCTAATGTGAAAAATATAAACCAAACACCAAATAAATCGTATAATGTTTAATATGATACAAGAAATTGCTATCAAATGCGTATTTCAAACAAATTATAAAAATATTTCAATAAATGAACAATTTACATAAAATTTACAAAATAATAGTAAATGCGGAAGCGTTGTTAACTAAAGCGAATTGTAAGCTAATAGGGATGTAATGTGAAGCGTGAGAGCAAGCAGTGAAATTAAAAAAAAATTAAACATAGAACAATATGTTGTACCAGCCTGTATATTAGAACTACCCTAAATATTAACAAAAGCCCTTATTAGTACCATCCTGTATACCAGTATGTCCAATACAAATATACCACCTTGTATATGAGTAGAACCTAGTTTATAATTATCACTCAGTATATAATTGTCACTTGAAACAGTTAAAAATCAGTAAACAGATAACACTCTGTATCTAAATACAACTCAATGTCTAACTGTCACACCTTATATAACTATTCTCCGATTTATATACAACCTAGTATTCAAGTATCACCCTGTATATCAAAATCACTCAGTATATGTTTCGGTACAATAGGTCGAATAGGTACAGTTCTAAATTCACAGTACAAACAATCCTCTACTATCAAATCAAACCAACAAACTTAAACTAAAATACAATGCAATAAAAACTGTGTATCTTATGAAAATAATTCACAAACATTATAATTTCGTAAAAACCTATCACTATCAGATCGTTACAGCGCACTCTGACAGTGTAAAACACACCAAATAATAGAGAGTAGCACACGGTCTATTTTCCAGTGAAACAACCGGCTAAAAGCCAACACGAAATTATATCAAACCGGTAATAACTACCAAGATACGAAGTCCCTTTGCTTACAAGTTTTCGATTCACAAATAAATTTCCTAGCGGATTGCCTGTAGTCCAAATTCAACTTGATCACTTCAAAAAAAAAAAACTACCACGGTACAACACTGCTTTCAGCCAAACAGTCTCTAATAAATTTAATTGAATAATTTAATTAATTTACAGAACAACAATTAATTAAATTCAGGCCTAATTTAATCCTCACAATGCGAGCATAAAATTTTCAATTAAAAACAAGTAACGCCCTGTGTATTCAGGAAAAAGTTCCAAAGTACAAACTAATGATAATAAACAAGAGAAATCGCTCTAGATCAGTTACTCTTATTTCAGGTCTCAATTCATTGACCAAATTTACAGTATGAGCAATACACAAAACGCACCTATTTTAGTCTAAGACCTGAAATAACTTAAATTGAATAATTTCTGAAAATTACTTCAACTTCCTACCAAGCTCGCACTGTATATTATCACGACAATTATAGGAAACAGGAGAATATCTCTAAACACGAACTTTTAAATGGTGTTCTAAATCTACAATTTCTTTTTCAAACCATTATCGAACAGAAAAGTCTAATTAATAATTGCCAAATTAATAAAATGATATATTAATTTTGATATACGACTATTGTATCGTTAAAGACTGAATTTTAGCTTTGGAGAAGCTGATTCCGTAATTTTAGATATCATCAAAAATAAAATTTATTCCAATTAGAAAATATAAGCAGAAGAAAAGGAAAATGAAATAACTACCAATTTTCATAAAATTTAACAGTGAGACTTACCAGGTATACAGGCTGTAAGGAAAATGACGGAAGGAGATGATTGCACTGCCACAAGTCTGAGTTTTCTTCCAACCGTTTTGGTTATCACAATTTTTGATGTAGTCCGGTACCGGACGAAGTAATAAAGCACTCAACCACAGTCTCAAAGTAATACAAACCGCAGTCCGAGATATAATAAGTAAGAAAAAGTATATTAACAGTAGCACTAGAAAAATCAGAAACTCGCCGTCTTGATGCACTATCTTCAACGGCCTTGTTTTTCCTCTCGCTCTCTGTCGCACGTTCCTTCTCCGTCCTTGGGAAACAGGTGGTGATGAGGATATGGGAAGAATACATACAGGGAGCGTAAAAGGTGTATAAAAGGATGGAAAATCTCACTATAGTAGTGAAAGATTCAAGAAAAGTAAAAGTAATGTAAAAATGACGTAATGAAGCAAAATGAATATGTATGATGAATACCTTGTAAATTAAGATTGCATCAAGTAAGATAAAGTTTGTAAGTAAGATAAGTAAATTTGTAATGTTATTATTTCATGTATGAAAGTAATCAATGATAAAATGTAAATTTGTATATAAAATTAAAATTTAAAGAGAAAACTGAACAACTATATTGAAACCGTGCAAAGTCAGATACGTAAAATCGTGACGTTAATCACCCAGTATAATTCCGAAAATAAAGTTCTTCCCTCAAGGTCGAAAACTAACAGGCAATCAGCCACCCCGAAACTATACTTACTCTACTTATTCAATCGGAAAATTTTCCAACAGCCACGTATCCTTTGCACACAAACCAATTGAAAGCTTCAATCCAACTTCGAATAAACACTATCAGTAATTCAAAGAAAAACAATACGTCAGGCGGCAACTTCGACCTCAAATATTTTTATATTCAAACTAAAGTTCGACTTCATTTCATTGGCGTAGCATACATATGAGTTACGGATAGGTTTTAATAAAAGTTTAAGATTATATATTATATATTGCTATATATTTTGACTCATTATAAATTGATGATAAATTCATATTTGATTTTTCATGTATAAATTATGTGAAATAATTTATGATGATAATTCATAATATATATTATATCATTGAGGAGATAATCTCTTTTGATAAATTACTTAACTATTTATGTATTTGAAATTTTCAAATTAGTTCCAACTGATTTTTTGTATGCGTCGTTGTATACAGTCATAACAATGCGATTATTTATGGGTAATATGTACTTATTCCATATATAATAGGCTGAAATTTATTTAATAAAAGAAATACATTCCATACATGCTTTGATCCACCGTAGATATGAAATCCTTGTTAATAGAGGTTATTTGATATTGTTTGATGACTAACTTTTTCCATTGATTTTGTTAGCTATAGTAATCAAAACTGACTTTTTCCCAACAATTTGAAATATTATCGCTTAGGAAATAACAAACCAAATAGGAAAATAAATGAGGATTTTTCAAATCTTCAAGTAATTTGTTTTCTCTCCTCGATCGACACGGATAAAAGCTACCTACCCTTTAAAGTGAAAATTGAAGTCTTACGACGGAATTAGAATCTATTCATTCAACATATATTCAGAATATATTCATATTGAATACTGCATATTGACTGCTGATACATGTTTTAATTCATTCATTGCTGTTATTCGATATCATTTTGAACAAAGCTGTCCTATGCGTAAAGTATTTTTTGGAAGATCGAAGGAAAAGATGGGTAACAACTGAGATATTTCAGAGTAAACGTAACCTATCTTACCTTCATCGGCTAAATAAAAATACCCGTTCGGTATGTGCCCTACAAAACTATAAAAATGCCAGAAATCAACACAATATGCTTATCAAAAATACGAAAAATACGTTTTATAGTTCAGGTATTGATGGTTCATCGAACAGAAATAAAACAATTTGGAATATTGTTAACGATCTTTCTGGAAAAAGTGGCGGTAGGCGAAGTGATGTGACCTCAAACTTTGAGGGGGAGGTGTTTGACGATCCAAATCAGTTAGCTAATGTTTTCGCCGAACATTTTTCCACAATGGCTAGTACCAAATTAACATCGCGATATGGCAATAATCTATCTCGGATTTGCACATTATCACCCATGGTGAACACCAATTTCTACTTCTACCCTGTCACTAAAATTGAAGTTGAGGATACCATTAGAGCCTTGAAAAATAAGAAAAGCGTCGGTGTTGATTCCATATCAGCCAATGTTTTGAAAGGAATTAGTGGAATTATTGGCGAGCACTTTTCATATCTAATAAATGATTCCATCACTAGTACAATGTTCCCCAATATCCTTAAGCAATCCATAGTAATTCCAGTATTTAAGAATGGAACCTTGAGTGAAATTACTAATTATCGCCCAATATCCATTTTGAGCGTTTTTTCCAAGATAATAGAGAAAATTGTTTTCGCCAGAATGATGAGTTATCTCAATAGATTCAAAATGATTGACTCCGCGCAACATGGATTCAGAAGCGGCCACTCAACTCAGTCAGCTGCAGTTAAATATTTTGAATCCGTCTACGAGTGTTTGGATAAACACTTGTTTGTGGCGGGGTTATTTTTTGATTTATCTTCCGCATTTGATTCACTATCCCTTGAATTTTTACTTGATAAATGCTACAATTTATGTTTTAGAGATGTGTTTCTGAATTGGTTACGAAGTTATCTTGAAGAAAGAACAATGCTGGTGAAAATAGGCGAGAGTCATTCTTAGAGATATGATATTGCTCTTGGGGTGCCGCAAGGCTCTGTACTCTGACCTCTCCTATTCATATTGTTCATAAACGATCTGCCTGCGAAGTTGTCCCGGTTTTTGTGACACTATTTGCCGATGATTCATCGGTGGTTGTTTCTGACAAGACTCCTGAAGAACTTCTGGACGCATGTGAATGCATTGTGAGGGAGTTTGTAAGTTGGTGTCGAATGAACAATGTGATGGTGAACGTTGACAGATCTGTATGTATTCAGTTTTGTCTGAAAGGCAATGGAATTAGTACCCTGGATGATAATTATGGGGACAGCACTATATCATCATCCCAATCAACAAAATTTCTTGGAATATATGTAGGCAGTAATTTGAGATGGACATCACACATTGAGGTCTTATGAAAAAAATTGAGTAACTCATATTTTGCAATCTCTAGAATCGAGAACGTAGTACCTAAAAACTGTGTTATGAATGTGTATAACAGTCTTGTATATAGTCATCTATATTATAATATTCTGCTGTGGGGCTGCTCTACAGAAATAATTAGGGTGTTTATTACACAGAAGCGAATACTTCGATTAATATTCAATATTCATCAGCGAACATCTTGTAAACCTATCCTCATTAATAACGACATACTCACCTTACCGTGTTTATATATTTATAGATGTTTGTTTTATGTCAAAGAAAATGAAGATAGGTTTATTAAATTGAACAGTAATCATGAGTATTCAACAAGGAACTGGGATGTGCTACTTATTCCTATTCATAAAACAGCTAAATTTGGGCACTCTCTCTATTGTCAGAGCATTAAAATTTTCAACCATTTACCATCGTATTTGAAAGTACTGAAAGCTCATTTGTTTAAGGGGGGAGTTAAATCTCTGCTTTTAACAAAGTCATACTATAGTGTGTCAGAGTTCTTCGATGATTCGGATGTAGGCAATAATGTATGAATCAATTTTTCGTATGATATGTTTGTATATTTTTTTAACAGAAATGTTTTTCAGCATGTGGAATTCTCTCAAATGTTTAATATCCCTGAGGAAATTTTTTTTCTTTCCAATCAAAGTTGTATATTATTGTGAATATGAATTTAACCAAGATTTTTGTTTGAACCAATATTTTTGCTCGAGGGCTGAATAGAAGATCAGACTCCAAACTGGATTCGGTCCTTTTGAAAGCATTTCTCTCAGTTGTAATCAATTGAAATAAATGTAATTTTACAATGTAAGGAATGTTTCTCAATAAATTTATAATATTATTATTATTATTATTTTGGTATAGATGTAGGCACCTATAAAATATAAGCAGATACTATTTTTCTTCAAAATAATATCACGTTTCGTAGGTCAAATGTATTCGTAGGTGGATAGTACAAAAAATTCACAGACGAAGTGAACAAAGGTTCTTCACTAAGATATGTGACTGTTAAACAAAAGTCCTGATTTATGCAAACTTATTGATTTGATTTATAATTTCTCATTAATTTTTTCGTGATCATTAATTTCAACTCCTCACTATATTTTCAATACTTTAAATTCTGAAGCAATTTTTGAATATATTCAGAAAACGTTAATATTTCTATTATGAATTTTAATTTTTTCCAAGTATCGATCTCTCCATAGTAGCAAGTAGTTTGAAACTTTTAAGGTTTTCATTGCATAAATGTACAATTCCCAATTAGTAAAAAAAAAGAATGAGTCATGTATAATACTCGTCTCATGTGCAGGAAATCTCGTAGATGGAGCCCCCCATGACTTATTAGTTAACTTATGAATAATAGCATTGAAATTAGTTAGAAACAAAATTCAACGTAAAAGATCGATTAATTTTACTGGGAAAAAATCTTTTCAGAATTCATATTCACTGCTTAACTCGAGCGTAGCTTTCATAAAATTCAAACAGGCCTCCATTATCACTCCAAGCAAGTTATATATGTTATAACTATTTTTTAACATTTATGATAAACAAAATTCAAAACAAAATCGCTTTTCATGAAAGTTCGATTATTTGATTTCGTAATTCAATTCTGTCTTCTGTTGTATAAGCCCTTGTCAGTAAGTCATCAACGTAGAACTCTTTCAAAATAGTTTCACTTGCTATGAGGTATTTTTCTTGTGATAATGCAATTCGATCAAATGCTCTAGATAGAAGAAGATACGCAAATCTTAAACCGTAGATTACACGTCAGATTCTATAATGTTTTATCGGTTCATTAAATTACGCCAAATTATTATTTCAAACAATATTGTGTTATCTGAACTTCAATAAAATCGAAAATAAATCGTTTTAAACAGCAGATCCGTTAAACAGAACTTCATTTAAGACTCAAATTGGTATTTATTTTCAATGAGCCATTGAAAACGACTCTAAATTTAGTGGTAGTACCTACTACTTTCTTCAATACCCCCATGATGAGGCAGGTAAAAGTTTATAGTTTCATCGTTGATTTCATTGTCCGATATTATTTGTTCCATATGAGCACAGCTTTGGAATTCAGTTAAAAATTTTATATATTCATTTCTCAGAACATCATCAGCCTCTAATTTATTTTCAAGAGCTTAAAATTTTTTTTGAATATTGTGGACCGATGTTATCCCTTTTAGGTAGAGAAACTTGACATCGACCCGAGTAATCCCTAATAAAAGTGCACTTTTAAAGTGCATATTTTAACGTAACTCAAATTGACTTATACACATAATATAAAAAAATATATTCCCACTCAATAAAATGAATATTGGTCGAAAAAAGTACCGAATTCTAGTTCGAATCCGTATGTTTAGTGTTTTGCTGTTAACGAAGTATAGTGGCAAATTTTTAGTGATACGTTCTACTATAAAAGAAATTTGTTTTTTTTTGCAATTCCGAATAACGAGAAAAATTATTTTTAGTGATTTTATTCGTGGAATTTTTTGAAGTACGCTAAGTTAATTTTATTTCATTGGTTTTCAATTTAAATTTCTTCAAAAACGAAGTAGTCACAAAAGCTTGCCTTACTAGCAGAATCAATTGAAGCACGCGCTTGTACTGGTTTCCCATCATTATCCAAAATATAAAAACTGTAGATGAAAGTATTTGTGATTTCTCGTTTTTCGTTAACTGCATGTTACCGGTAGTCCTTTCAATATTTGTCAAATCTTCACTAATTCAGTTTGCGAGAATATACGAAAGCGCAACTGCAAAATTTTGTGCATTTTGATTATTTTGAACGTGCTTATTCTCATAATCATCAATTTCATTCAACATATGTAATAGGTGATGTTGTTTCTGCTCACAGTACTTTCATGTTGTTGAGTTACTATCATTGCGGCATTACTATCAGCGGCTTCTCCAGGTTTCTGAAACACAATTACGTCTGCGCTTTCCAACGAGTTGAAAGTAGCGCAGACGTAATATCGCATTAACAATGGAAGTATATTGGCCGATAGCTCTTACCGGTAATTGTTTTAGGGCCCTGTTGGAGATGCCATCACGTCCTGGCGCTTTCCTGGTCTTACTTCTATTGATGCGATGCTGTATTTCGGTTGTTGTGGTAGGGCGAATGCCTCGGTCGTCCTCGTGTTCCAGTTTCCTTGATACCTCGTTTTCTATCCGTTCCTTGTTGTCCAGATCGGCGTCTTCATAGTTTATTCGAAATTGGGTCTCCAGATAATCTGCGAAAGCCTCGGCTTTCTCTGCATCTGTATAGACAAGTCCTCTTTTGCCGTGAATGGGTGGCATTGGCATGTATTTGTTTCGAAGGATTTTGGTCATCCTCCAGAGAGAATGATCTGCTTCTTCTAGCAAATCTAGCTTAGCGTTCCATTGAGCGTTTTGGTGGTCCAACAGAGCCTGTTTGGCTTCTGCAGCTAGTCTTCGGTAATGTCGCAGATTATCTGGGTTCCAAGTTCGTTGGTGTCTTCTCCTTGCCCTGTTGCGGTTCCTGATGATCTCATGGACTTCCTCTGGTGGATTGTTGTAGTGAAGTTGCTTCCGTTGCTCGCGGCTGCAAGTCTCGATCGACCGGATGATTGCTTCCTCGAAAGCTTCAATTGCAAAATCGAGTTGATCCCGGGTTCGCAGTGGTGGAAGCGGAGGAAGTGTCTCGTTGATGTGATCCTTGAAGGCTGCCCAGCAAGTTGTCTTCATCTGTGTCTCGTATTCTGCGTCGGGATCTGCACCTAGAAAGAGTAAAACAGGATTATGATCCGATGTTAGGTCACTTACCGAGGTTATTTTGTAAGGAAGTGTTACTTCCTTAAGAATCGCGATATCCAGCACGTCTCCTAATCCTTGAACGCTATGGTGAGTAGGCTCAGGTGGTCCGGCAACTACCAAATCTCGGTCGTCGGTGAATGCACGGAGAATATTCCCAGATGAGGATGCTCTCCTGCTGTTCCATGACTGATGTTTGGCGTTGAGATAGCCTGCTGCAATGGTTGCGATATTGTTGCTGAGGACTGTGTCCAGGTCGGACTCCAGAAGACGTCGATTTGGAGGGTTGTACATCGATACGAGCCTGAGCGTTCCTATCGATGCGGTGTTGATTTCTACGGTCGTCGCCTTCATGTTCACCAAATCGCCTGTAAGAGCTACATGGTGGTCCACGTGGGATTTTACGTAGATGGCAGTTCCGCCTCCTCGACGGTCTTGTCTGTCGTTCCTGTAGGACACGAAGTTCCTGATCTTTTCAGTGTTCGCGGCCCTGAGGTAGGTCTCGTTCACTAAAATGACGTCAATTTCGTTCCTCGCTGCGAATTCTTGCAGTTCTGCCCTTTTCTCACGTAGTCCGTTGGCGTTCCGAAAAGCGACGTGTAGTGATCTCGGCTCATGAGTTCGTCTGGGCATCAAGAAGAGAAAATAGCGCAGATGTCAGGAATACATTGGAAGATTCCAATCATGATTTCCGGTAGACTTGTTGCGTTTGCCAATACGGTGTAAATCTTCTGTAGGACTGTCTTGAATTTCTCGATGTTGAATGTCGAGAACATTTCGAACATCTCACCGATGTTGACTGTGTCTCGGTTTTCTCTCCTCTCTACAGGTTTCGGGGGAGTTTTCGGTACCGCTGGAGGTGATTTCTGGGCTGTTTTCCCCTTCAAGGCCTGAGTGTAATTGAGTCCTGATGTAGAGGGTTCCTCTGGTGATACTTCGACGCTACTTCTTGGAGGTATTTCGTTAACTGTGGCTTTCGGCTGGCGTACATTTGATTTCGTCGTCGGGTATGCTGCGCAGCCTTTGTAATTGGCCGGGTGTGGTCCTCCTCAATTTGCGCAGACTGCCGGCTCGGTCCTAGGCTTGGTGCAATGTACGCTGTGGTGGGGCCCTACCGCCTTGCGGCAGCGTGACATCTAGACTGTCCGTGGTAAAATCGCTGGCATTCATGGCACTGGCTGGCTCCTGGTTTGTTCTTCGGAGATTCAACTCGGACAGCAAGACGGTTGACGTATTTGATGTAGAAGATCTTCTTCGCTTCGACTGTTCTCTTCAAAGTCACCAGGAAGAGTGGGATCGGCTTCTTTTGAGCATTCGTCATCTTGCTCACCGTCTTGGCAGGAAGGTTCTGGTTTTTCAGGTCTTCCAGGATATCTTCGAGCAGCGTCTCGAAGGGGAGATTTCTCAGCTTCACTTTTAGGGCTTTTTTTCCAGGCAGGGCGTATGTGTGGTACTCCACCTGTAAGGAATCGAAAAGGCGTGTTATTCTTCGGTAGTCACTGATAGAGACGGGGTTGATACTTATCCCGTCCTTGATATTCTTGGCTTTGGTAAAACTAAGCCTGGCGTTGGAAATATTCCGTGAGATGTCCGTCCATTTGGATTTATCCCGGAGAACAATCGGAGGAGGTGAACGCTCCTTCTTCTCGTCCTTTGGTGGCGATGGCAGATCCGTGTCATCTAGGTTCTGTAATGCCTCGAATTTATTTGAGGTGGCCGTCGGTATTATTTCTGCTTCGGAAATTCTCCTTCGTCTTGCAGGCTCGGTGGAGGTTCCCGGGGGTGGCGTCTTTGTTGCTTGCCTCTTTCGGTTCGATTGCCGGGGAATTTCTTCTACCGTGACTTCCATGTCACTAGACTCATTGTCGCTGTTCTTCGCCGATGTTTCCTTCTCCTCCAGTGTTTTCAGGAACTTAAGAGCCTCTCTAGCCTGGTTCATGCGCTGTATGTCCCAATTCTTTGAAAACAATACAAAATTCGACAGTATTTATAGTACAATTTTATATTCGGTATCTGGAATTCTAAACACATCCATAGTCATTCTAAGCATTTCGACTAGTGCAGGTCTTTCCACTTGTCTTGTAGCAGCATCCAATACGATTCGAGAATAATTGGAATCAGGTAGCACCAATTAGAAACTTTGAGGTCATATTTACCTGAACTTTTTCTGTTTTTCTTTCTCTTCTCTTTCTGTTCTGGGCTGTTGAAAAATTTGTGATTGAATGCCTCGCATGGTGTTATTCTTTCAGAAGGGTTGGATTTTAGCATGAGAAAAAAAGATCGGTGAAATCTACATATTCATACAGAAAATTATCATCGTCTTCTCCTTTCTCATACATTGACCCCTCCAAATCTATATCAAGCACATCTTGTATTTTTCGGACACCGGCTGCTTTGTAAGTCTCGCCCTTGCGAGGCTTCTTGAGGACATACCTGAACAAACATTTCGATCAAAAATCATATTCTATCTTATAAAGCTTATAATATTTCAAGAGCTATCAACTGAAAAGATTGGAAAACAATGTATAATTAAGAATGAATTAATAATTTCAAGTTCAATATATTTCCTTCATTTAAATCGAAAAGAAAAATAAACAAGCTTTGGAAGCAATACAAGCTGATGATTTGATCAAAATTGGAAGAAATTATTTGTTAATAGTCTCAGGAACCAACGGCAATTCGAACAATATTTTGTAATAAATTACTCTTCAAGATGAATTTATATGAAATTTTCAAATAAAATTTCAGCATAATGAAGAATAAATTTATGGTTATTCTTACGAACCTGTCAGATCCTGGCGTTTTTTCGAAAAACTTCGTACTCCGAGTTGATCTATCCAGAATACTACTAGGTGGCATTCCCTTTACTTCCACAAATTTATTAATTTGTGCAGTAAAATCGGTTACTGCGAACAAAATGTCCGCAGTAAACATTTCCACCAATATGCCTCCCAGAGACCACAAATCGGTCGGTACGCCAATCTTGGAATTCAGAATGAACTGTGGAGATCAGTAAGGCCGGGCACTAACGTAGGGATCAACCTGGAAAGTAATGAGTCAGAGTTGTAGACGGTAACATGAATTTAAATTTATTACTTCATAACAGAAAATAATGGAAACAATCAGATCATGATTGATATTATTGGATGTTGGGGGATGTTTGATATACGATACATTCTTAAAATTTCATTGAAAAAAATTGGTGTTGACCACAACCAGATGGTATCTGTAGTTACCTGCATAATTTGAAAATCGACAGTATGAACAGATAAACAAAATAATGGAGAACATTAGAAATATATGTTTCACTTACTTTTTCTCCTGATCGGAATGCACTTCCGAAATCAGCCAGTTTTATATTGGAAGCCTCAGGATGGGTCAGCAATAAGTTATCCAATTTCAGATCCCCATGAATAATTTGCAAGTCCGATAAATACTGAAAGGCATTGCAAATTTGCTTCGAACAATTCTTCGTTGCATTCAATGGGACTTCTGCTGGATGTTCTTCCATAAGGTAATCGTATAGCGTGTTTGATAAAAGCTCAAATACCGATCAGATTTTATCGCCAATAGAAAAGTGATTATGAAATTTCCCTCAAATATTGAAGAGAAAATTCGTGAATGATTTATTGATCAATAAAATATTACATTATAGTACAAACAATTTCCGAAAATACGATATGGGTTGAGGTGAACAAAATATAAATAACCAGCTCTTAACTTATATTCAATATCAAGAATGATGGTATTGTATGAAATCTACGAAAGCTTCTTTTAAAAAATTTTACGTTGTGCTCCACAAGTCGATTTGAAAAATCCGAAGAGGAGAGAAATTTTCAAGAAAAGTAATTGAACTCAACAATTAACCAAAGAGCTCTCTCTGAAGTGCATCCCAATTTAACATCAAGGAGGATCAGTAGCCGAACGGTATTATGACAAAATGGCCTAACTACTGAGTTTCTTACAAGTATATATACTTCTGAAAGGATAACAACCATTGATTAGAATGATTCGAAACAGAAAATATGATATCAAGTATCGTTTGAAAATTATCCATACGACGAGCTAAACACTGATCCTTATAAAACACTTCTTCAAATATCTTTCATCAATATAAAATGTCAAAGGTTCAACCATTTGAATTCACATATGAACCGACTGCCCTTCTCTTTGTTAAGAAATTTTAATAATTTGATTTCTTTGAGAGATTGTTTCGTATGATGGTCACTCGTTTTCATAACCTTAATAGCTACTTGCTCTTTGTCCTGCAGGTCAAGAGCCTCCACAACCTTGCCAAACGAACCACTGCCTAACAATTTCCTGACAGAGTATCGAATATTAAAATACGGTGCCAGGTTTCGAGCATATTTTATCATCCCGTTTCGAAACTCTTTCCTGTAACTGCAACAAATGGAATTGAGGGTTATTACAGAATGACTTTCTGTGTTTTATATGTACACAAAATATACATATTTCAAGTAACTGCAAATCGACACCAATTTTTTGAGTTATTTGAGAAATACTATTTAGTATGTATATCGTCTAGGGAAACGGATTCAATTTTTGAAATTGCACTTAGAGCATGTTTCATTCTGCGTCATTGTTCTATACAAGATTTTTGCATGAAAGTTTTCGAGTATTATTTACCATTTTTATCCACAGCAGCTTTTTTCAAACACTTAAAATTAAGGAAACACGAATACAAATCTGCTTACGTTTAAATATCTTCGAGAAATTGGTTTTCCTTCTAACACAACATTCAATTAATCCTCGTGCTGTTTTCCTTCTATAATTTCAATCTCTTCGGAGTAATGAATTTTATTTAGTTAGTAGGTAAAGAATGGGGGTGCACCGTGCCGAGTGACCTTGACCTTGAAAAGGTAGGCGTGGTGGGGGTAATGGGCGGAGTCGACCTTGAGTCAGTGGTGGGGTTTGACCTTCGGCCTTGAATCAGTGGGGGGGTTAATGGTGGGGATTGACCTTGAATTCGATTGGTCAGGTATGGCCTTGAGAATTTCCGGCACTACCGATCTTATATATTTCCGCAAATTAATGCTGAAGTAACTCATTCAAACAAAGTGTGGTTATATTTCAATCTGTTATGTATTTTAGAGTGCAAAGTTCAGGTGGAATAAGTTTTTCTGAAATCATATATAATAATCAATTAGGCCATTACTGTGATCATTCTGGCGAGTTGATAAGATTCGTGACACACAAAGTTTTGTGTACATGGTGTTTTGAATCCAAGAAACAGGAATCTACCATTGCCGAGCACACAATTGTGAGTACGCATAAAATTGACACGATCGTTCACAAATCCAACCTACATCACTATATCAAGCTTTTTGGACAAAATTGTGGACTCTGTGAAAAATCGCTGTTGTCAGTGAGTGAAATCGAACCTAGGGACTGTTTCGAATATCGTTGCAATACCTTATAGATGGATAATATTGAAATTATCTATAGAATAAAAAATTTGAAGGAAATGATGGAATGTCAACTTAATAAATTGGATGGTAAAATTAAAAAGTACAATCGGAGTATGGATTTGGAAATAACTGATAGAAGAATAACAAACGAAGCTAAAATCATTTGTGATGCATTTCTGAGTGAAAAAACAACATTGTGTGTTTGTTGTGAAGATTTAGTACGTTTAAGTGAAGAATTTAGGAAATGGTTAATCAATAATATAACTCTACCTGAGAAAATAATGTTTAGATTATTTCCAAAATCTAAACTTGTTGTTTTAGAAACCGCATATATGGGTAAAAATATCACCGATTTCAGTGCTGAAGAATTGAAATATTTTCCTGTGGACTATTTAGTGAAGAAATTGAGATGGTATGAGATTCTCGAAATTTATCATAAGCTTTCTAAACCAATGATGGAAACATTCAAACTGCAGACACTCTTACCATGCTTCATTCATTATAATCGACCGGATTAAAACACGCATATTGATGGTCCGCCTGTAAGTCAAGCAAAATGTGTTCGATGCAATCTAGTGCTTACACACCAGCAACTAAATACTTCAGGCAATTCTCAATCCAATACACCATAATTTTTCAATGTAATATTTTTGTCAATGTTCCCAACTTATTCATTTGTTGAATCCTTTATGCATTCTCAAGGTTAGATTGTCCCTTTCTCTCTATAATTTCTCAAGGCCAGTATGTGAAACACCCACCTTTATAACTTCTGATGGTCAGATCGTCCCCACCCATTCTATAATTTCTCAAGGTCAGCTTATAAAACCCCCCACCATTAATATTCAAGGACATTATATAGTATATAATGAGAGGACAGCATTAATTCCTTCAGTTCAGAAGTTGGTTTGAATAATATCGATAAATATGAGTTCGGAAGCAATACCCAATGTATTCGAACCATACATGTTGTGTTCAAAAGTATTTTTCATCAATAAATCGAAAACAAAGTATGTGTCTGTGGGTCTGTCGCACCAATTCAAAGCAGTTGTGAGAATCAGTGGTTCATCATTGAAGGGGCATCACATTGATTTCACTACCGAAGATTTTCGTGAACTATTGAAGAGTGAAGAATTTATTTTGAGGAATTTATCTAATGTTTCGTCGCAGGAATTCAAGAAAATTAATAACGTTACCCTTTTCTTCATAACTATCAATAACAAATGTATTCTCGGTGTGAGAAATGAAAGAAGTCAAATTTACATAGGAAGAGAAACTCTATGTGAATTACTATCGTTACAGGAGCTGATTAATGATTATATCGAGTTCCTGGAATATCATGGATTTGAAGATTTCTACGCAATGATAACGCGTACAGTGACGAAGATGAATGGGGATGTGTTAGTGAACATAAAAAATTTATTAGAACAATCGTATAAACATTTATTCAACACAGCCATATTTAAAGAGTTAATCAAGACCGATCCATATACTGTAGTGAATGATGTGATGGAGATAGCTTTTTAATATGAATAAGAAAGTACATTTCAGTGATAGTTGTGAAATAAATAACATGTATGATTGGAATTTAGCTTATCGACAATCACGTAAATACTATTGGGAAATGTTTGTAATAGATAGAATTAGATTCAACGATAGAGTAACTAATTTAGAGAAAATTTTGAGTCCTATTTTAGATGTTAAACATAGACAAAAGGTTTATATCGATAGATTTTGTTGAATATAACAACACTTTGTATTAATGCGTTCAAATAAAAAATTGTAAAAAATAAAAAACAATTTTATTTCTCAATATCTTTACATAATAATATATATTCAGAATTGAATCATTTCAAATCATTTTTGTGGATCCAAGAATTATGCTCCTTTCCCATTCCTAAATATTTTACGAATAGTTTATTTCCTTTTCTTCTTAGCACTTTCTCAATCAGAGAAATTTGAGGATGCTTTACTTTCTGTAATTCAAATTCGTAAAACCCACCCATGATATCCTCATTGGAAGAATCGCGTAAAAGGTAAGTTCTTGGGTATGTGGATTTTATCTTTCTAATTGTGAAAATTTCATTAGACCAATTGGGTGTGTAGCCTTTCACAAATGCTTGTCTAGTTTTACTAACTCGTACGAAATCTCCAATTTTATACTTTTGTTTTCTTGGATCTATAATCTTAATGTGTGAATAAGCGGAGTTGAGAATTTTTTTTTCATTTTCATTATTGACATCCATTGGCTTATAACCAGTAGTTGAGTGTTTCCTAGCATTATATTTCGAAACTATGTTATCGAGTATATCTATCCACTTATAATTTCCACGAACGCTGAACTCTTTCACATAATTGACTTGAGCGTTCTATTCACTCTTTCTACAACACTGCACTTTAAGTTGGAATACGAGCTATAATGATTTATGTTGGACGTATTCATTAATTCCTTGAAATATTTATTGTAAAATTCCTTGCCAAAATCAGTTTGTAAATTTTTAGGGGGATGTGACAATTGTTTCAGAATTCCACGCATTGCATCTCTCACATGTGTTGCAGTTTTATTCTTCAGAGGAATCGCCCAAACATATTTAGAGAAAACGTCTATTACTATGAGAATATATTTGAAACCTTTATTGAAGCGAGCATATGGTATCATCTCTACAAGGTCGGCCTGAAAAAGATCTAAAAGTCCTTTAACGATTACTCGTCGCCGTGGGAAATTAATTCGAACTGGCTTATGCAGTTCATTATCCACATCTCGTTTTACTGTCTGCATTTTAGATCAAGTTCAACTTGAGTATCAATTCTGCGAATAGATAAGCTTGACCTTTTATTGTACGGGAGTTCTTGAATGATATCTAATCTCCCTTTTTTGAAAAAATCTTATCCCCTTTTTTCATAACGTAATCAGCATCATTTGTTTTGATTTTTATATGGAAACCGCTAGATGGATTAGCAGTGAAAGATATAACTTCAGCAATTTCATAAGGAAATATGTATTCACTTGTATTTGTATTCAAATTATATATATTCGTTTCTTAATCCAACACCCCTGTGAGTTGCAGATGAAGCAAGTAATGCTGCTTAGAATTATCAGTTTGAGAAAGTGTTCTGTGTTGAGAAATATTGTTATACAACTTATCGATGGTCATGTCGATGCTAGAACTTCACTGTTTGTATCGATAATGATCTATTTGATATTTGCTTGAATACTTATAGTGTTATTTTCGAATTTTTTAACTCGTTTACAATATGACTCATCTCATTGGAGTGACTATTATTACCAGCAGTCTGAGAGGACATTGATAATTTCAATCTATCCACCAGTTGGTTTGGATTTTTCCAAGGTACGAATTCTAAGTCCTTATTTGTAATCTCTAGGAAGTTGAAGTTGTTTCTTTTATTCGAATTCGATTTCGTTGGAAAACTTTTAAGTAACCCACCTCGCGACTGTTTTTGTATGGGTGATATTGTAGTAGTCTTAAGGGATGTGTGAGTTTTTAATGAACTAGGATATGAGGGGATTGTTCTACTAGTTCTACCCCTAACTATCGGATTCTGAATTTTCTTTATAATTGTTGTATACTTTTTACCGACATTGCCTGATATTTGCTTATTTATATTATAATCTTTCCGATCAGTATTCGTTCTCTTCACAATATCCCTATAATTTCTCAAATCCGTTGTATTATATCGATCAGGATCTTTCTTGAATAATAATTCAAGGAGTCCTTTACTGATAGGAAAATCGATTGGACTATCACCTTTAGGGTCTTTTAAAACTTTATCGTTCTTAAAATCTATTTCAGAATTACCTGTATAAAATTTGGATTCTTCAGGCTGGAATCTTACACCGTATCTATGATCAAACAAATCAGGAAATGGTGTAGTTATCATTTCCTCAATATAGTCCCTACCCATCCCCGACCACTGGTCTAACCATTCACGGAAAACATCGGTATTTTTCAATGCTTCAATATTTTCTAACTCAACTTCTGATAGGGGTTCTTGATATTCATCAGGTTCTCCTTCAATTGGCTCAACATTTTCAGGAATATATTCAATACTATCTTCACCACTCGATGTTTTAGGAGTATCGCGCAATTTTGATGAGAATACTTTCAAAGTACCTTTCTTAGGCGTAATAACTCGTTCTTTTGTTATAATATCCCTTTTTATTTCTGGTTTGGTTTCAGATTTCGTAATCAGTGGTTGCTCTTTCTTTATTTCTGTTTTCACATCTAATGGTTGAGCTTTTTCAATTTCACTCAACAGTTTTTCGATTGGATGAGTAATAGGTTGCATTGATCGAGAAAACCTCAATTGTGATGTTATCAAATCATGTTTCAAATCTAGTAGTTTTTTTCTAACATTTTTTCTTGCTTTCACTAATTCTAAAGCCAAACGTTTATCCATAATGATTATATGAGACTAAGATTGAGATTATCAATAATCAATATTTATAAGATAAAGTAGTCGTGGAAACCCCTTCTATTGCGACCATTATTAATATCACTCTCTTTATCAATAACTAAAAATCCATATGGTACTTTCCAGCATTCAGAACACAACTTAACAAACTCATCGAATGACATATCAACATTTACATGATCATTATATATATGCTTGAGATTTGTTTTATCTTGAGAAAATAAAACAATTAAATTAGCGTTATCTCTTATGAGTTGCTTTGGGATTGCTGAATAAGTTTGACACATATAGAAACAGTCAATATTATAATGTCTTCCAAAAGCAAAATAATCTCTGATTATATTTTGATTGCTACAAACAACATCATCGAATATAACTACTGAATATGGGGATATATCTTTCGGTGGTGTTATGAATTCACCATTTTCATATTCAAAATAATTTATATCATCTATTGGTTGTAGTACATTCTTCAAAAATTGGTATTTGGGTTGGTGGATCGAATTTGAATACAAATAAATATTAATGAAACGTAAACCGTTTGGATGTAATAGAATACTAATTAAAGTATTAGTATTTCCTTTCCCTGATCCACCTACAAAAAGACCTCTTTTACATTCAGCACCTAACAAATCGCTATGTCGTATGAATTTCTCTTCAGTTTGACAATAATCATGATTGGTTATAGGTAATGTATTATGTTGTTTTATCAATTGCATTGTCAAAATACTATTCTAAACTGAGCATTGGTGCTCATGTGAATATCTTTTATATGGGGAAAAAATAAAATTCAGCAATTTTGATATTGTATATTAATAAAACATAAAAAATTCGGACAATAAAATGGCGATTTAACAAACGTATAAACATAAAAATTCATACAATAAAATGGTGACTTAACAATAAAATGGTGACTTAACAATATAATGATTATTTAACAAATGTACATATGGTTAGCTTATTGACTTTTTCAAAATATATAAAAAATGTGTAATGAAAACAAATACAGAAGTTCAAATATAAATTTATAACAAAATGTTCATACATATCAATCAGCAATATTTCAGTAGTTCATCCAAAAGTGTGTCGATGTTCTCATGCCAACCGACATCATAGTGACCCCATGCTAAAGTTCTAAAAGAATTTTTCAACAAAAAACGCTTATCGTCAAAAGAAGATAATGCAATTTTATTTCTCATTTCGGTAAACATATCATGTAAACAAGATCTGAAAATTGACATTACGCACAAAAGTGATTCATTTTTGGTAATAACATTCTTATAATCGGATAGATGAATATATTTTTCAACTATATGCTTACTGATACCCTTCGCTTTCTTATCAACCTTATCCAATAATTCTACACAATAAGCTTTGGCTCCCGTACCGTAGAAACTCTTAATAACTTGACCAGCATATTCGTCTTTCATTTTGCCTATTTGTGACACGTTTGGAATAATGTTGTGCATATTTTGAGGTGAGTAATTGGAAAGATCGAAATGTTGTGAATTTTGCTCAATATCTTCATATATATTTTCTGTGAATACTTCAACCAGAAGTGAGTCTGTATCACTATAAAGTAATGAAACTTTTTTACCATATTTTTGCTTCAAAAAATTATAAAAAAAATTATATATTACAGTTTTCGAAATATCTAAAACACAAAATTCCACATAAATAGGCTTATCATATGTCACACGCGTTTTATTCATTTCAATTGCTATTAAGTTCTCAGAAAATATTTCTCTATCTTTAAAGTGGGGTTTAGCAATCCAAGTTTCAGGTCCAAATTTTTTCCCCTGCTTTTCCCAATGATTAACTAATTTTATATCCCGTCGATTTTCAACATTTTCCATTGTTTTGCCGAAAATACTATTAATTAATAATTTGAATAAATTTTTTTCAAAGGCATTTTTTGAATTGTTTCGCAATTCTGTATTAAGGTCTATGTACGGTTTCAACCAAGGGGATTGTTGAAATTTCAAAACTCTATGGATTTTTGTAAGAATTAATCCTTCTTCCAAACATTGTTTCAAAGATTCGAAGTGAATTACATAGTTCGTTTTATTAAATAAATTTAGTATTAGTTTAGGGGTTTTTCCTTGAGGAGGTATTATATTTTCCGGCAAAAATGGAAGATCATTATGTAAAACATGAAGCGTCTCAGGATAAGTAATATCTACCTCAAATATATTTCCTTCGGGTGCGTTATTACACAGATTTTCGATATTCAAATTCATGATTTCTTGCTCATTCAACCAATAAAAACCGCCAGTTGGTAAGAATTGACTCATTGAGTAACCATACAAATAAGTAGCATCTAAATACATTATGTATGATGATTCTTTTGTAGGATTAAAATTTGGCAAAAATTTATTATTAGCTTCAGCGAATCTTTTAACACATATACTAACACCTCCACGTATACCCTTCTTAATGAAATGTATCATAACTACATCGGTAAGCAATTCTAATGAGATGTCTGTCTTTTTCAACATAGCATCCCAACTCAACGATGGAGCTGTTAAATACTGTGCAGGATCTAAAGAGTAGTGAGTTGAACATGTATTCCGAAAATTCTCGAAAATATCTGATAATAATAAAACTTCTGACTTTAAATATAAATCTGAATATTCTCCTAAAGTTTGACAATCAAAGGTGCTCCAAACATGCTGAGCTCGCAAATATTTTTCTAAAGAAATATGCTCGTCCCTCAATTTATCAAAAAAATTTTCTTTACTTGGTAATTTTGGATCATCTAGTTTGGACCAGTTATCTACATATGAGTAAGGAAATACGCCTTTCTCTCTTATCAAACTGAATTTAGTACTATCTGGAAAATATTTTCGTACGATTTCACATTGTTCATCACTTAATGTACTGGATAATTTATCTAAAGATGAAGCTAAAAATTTAAATGAGTCTATAAACCTAAGTTCTACAAATTTCTGTTTACAGTCTCCTTCAACAGGGATGTATTTTGAAAAGGTTATGTACTTCTCTTTAGTTTGACCTACAACTTTTACCTCCTCACCATTAATCGAAAGTTTCTTTATGAATAAATGTGAATCATAATTAGTAAGGTTGTGAATTATAACTGGTACAAATTTCGATGTTTTATAAAACAAATTACAATTTTGATGAGCAGCGCCTCTATAAAAACCGGTTAAGTGATCGTGGTCCCTAACTTTGATCGAATCGGGTATAAATTCTTTCTTACAAATATGACAAACGGAGCAAATTTGAAATTCATGCTCTTGAATATCAGTAAGCGGATCCATAGTAACTACGCGACTCAGATATCTCGAGTGAATGTACCTCACATCATTTTCTAACGAAGTAATAAACCTTACGCAGCAGTCATTCCCTCGAAAGAATACATATTTAGATAATGAATCATCGAAAGCACACTTCATATAATAGCCGCAAGAATATGGTTCATGTAAAAAAGTTTTCATTGTGAAAGATTTATCGGGATTTGGTTGAGCATTATCTAACGGTTTCAGTAAGCATTCAAAATCAGCATAAAAAACAAATGGAACTTTAATTTGTTTCTGATAATTTTGGAACTTTAAAATATTTTCTGGAAGAAATTGCTTCAATTCATTTTGGATTATATTAGTTGATGGAATTTTAGCGTAAAGTTGTCCACAATCTTTCTCACAATGCTTGGATAATCTTTCCGCAGATGAAAAATATTGCAGACAACCATCACAAAAATGTTTTTTAGACTTATGCCGACTTATTTGTGAAGAAACCAGGCCAGATAAATTTTTTATAGTGCAATAATGTAAATTTCCGTCATCGTCGTCTAAAATTAAAAGATTGATGTGATAAGCTTTTTTGATACTACTGAAATATAGCGGACCAACTATTTCATATTTTCGTTTACCATTATCTATTATTGATTCTAATCCATAAACATTTATTGAAATATTATCATTCAAGTTCAAAAAAGTTGAAATATTATCTAATTTGACTGGGAACTCAATACCGTTAAAATTAAAATACTGTGAAAAATGAGGATATGACTGTGGTAAATAATTAGGTCCTTCGGGTGTGAAAATACCTGCCATGAGTGCCCATCCAAAGCAGTGGTAATCGGTGTTTCTCACGTTGATTACAGCGTTCTTCTTATTTATACATTTCGGCAATTCAATGTAGGACGATGCTCTCAACGGATTGTAACGATTGATATTCACTTCCAAATTCAATATTTTCACTAATGCCCAACCTAAACAAAAGGAGCGTATTAATAAATATCAATATAATAATTGAAAGTTCAACTTACCAGAATCTCTTTCCTGAAAATCGGCAATCTTCTGCGTAATTATGTTCTGAAATTTGTGGATGATGTCTGTCAAATTAGTCCCCAAAGTGATTATGACATTTTCGGTATTGAATGATTTTATATCAAACAATTCTTTGTTCTGAATTACGTAAAATCCAAACAACTCAAAGTTGAGTTTGAGTGTTGTCATTTGCGTGAGACTACTCCGAATAATGTCAATAATTTTGCTGGTATTTTTGTCGAAAAATTCTATTATATCAATAATGTGGCCATCAGCATCAATACGATAAGAGACAACCCTATTCTTGAATGCTGAGGCAATTTTGGAAACTCCATTACCAACGGGGATGATGACGTTATTCTTATGTCCTTTAGACTTCAGATGGGCGTTAAAAAGATTGGAAGTTATATCAACATCACACTGATGGCAATGTACCATGCTTGGAGTCTGAGTCTTCTGCTTTTTCTTCTGATGGCAGTTGAATTTCAGATGTCTATTCAGTGATGAAGATGTTTTAAACTTAGCTCTACATGATGGACATTCGAATGGTTTCTTAAAAAAAAAAAAATAAAATTTGAAAAAGTCAATAAGCTAAAACAAGTCGCCTTCAGTTACCATAAGTGTTTCATATAAATTATAAAAATTGATAATTTGTGAAATAAAGCAAAAAAATTGATAATTTGGAAATAATATTTATAATTTGAAACGAAACAGTTATATATATGAATTAAACACTTATGGATATCCGACAAGACCACTAGGAGGAGCGACACGCTTGTCATAAGTTGTTGTATTAAATGACGAATAGTGAATTTAAAAAAAAAAAAACCTCAAGTAAGTTTGAAACGCTAAACGTAAAAAAAAATCATAAATGTGTGAATTAGGTTTTTTTTTCAAAGAGAATTTAGAATTTCTCCTATTATATGTCAAAATAGGACTCAGAGGCCGATCAAACAAATCACTTGAAGAGTGATGTGTCGAGCCTATTAATTCTTCACTGATTACCCTACTGCTTTTTTTTAATTTGGAAAGAAAAATCGGCCTATTTTTTCTAGGACCTTTTATCAAAATAGGACTCGATGATTCACACTCATCATCACTTGAAGAAAACTGTGGCGAGTCTATAATTTCGCCGTTTATTAAAATAGGACTCAATACTTCACAATCATCTTCACTTGATGAGTACTGTGTCGAGTCTATAATTTTTTTACCGAGTACCGAACTACTTTTTTCTAATTTAGAGAAAAAATTTGGTCCAATAGGACTCAATGATTCGCAATCATCATCACTTTAAGAGTGATGAGTTGAGTCCATAAAATCTTCGTTTGTCCTATGGCTTTTTGAATTTGGAAAAAAATTCGGATTTCTACCATTATTTAAAATAGGACATAGTATTGGGGCCGGTGTACAAAAATCTGCATCTTCTCGCATAGGTAATATTGTTTCCATATCAAAACATAATTTCCTTTTTTTGATAGGTTTTTCAATAACCCTCCCATGCCTGAATCCACAGTAGTATACCGTCTTTTCATCAATACTAGCTACATCAACAGGTGGTAGTTGAGTAGCAGTAATATTGAAATCGTTACCACTCAGAGGTGCGAGCCCTCCATTATTGATTATCTCATTAATTTCGGGATAGTTTCTTTCACTTGAAGCTTTTAACGATTCAAAATTGTGTATAACAGTATCTCTATGGTACATACTTGATTGCGTAGAAGATGCAGATTTTTGTGTACAGGACTCATAAACATTAGAAATATTAAAATCGGAATGAAAAGCAGATTTTGTCATACTTATAGGAGAATAATTAATCGAAATATTGGCCCTTGGAGATTCTAAATAACCTTCACACATATTATCAATTTGTGTTGCTCCTAGCCCACCATCTTGTGAATTTTCTAACAAGGGCACTTCATTCAAATACATAGAAACATTTAAATTTTCATAATCAAAATTTTGAATGGATCTGTCAGAACACTTTAAAAGGTCATCTGTAAAATTCATAGATGAATCAATATTGTAATTAGTCATCTGTATTGGAGACTTAACACTATCAACTCGTCTATTCGAATCTACAGATGTAATTTCAGAAGCACTCAGACAGTCATCCATATTATCAATATCAATATAATCAGAAAATGGTCTAGATAATACATCGAGATCGACATCGGTTATAGTATTTAATAAAATTTGACGAAGTGTTGAGCTTTCAGCATCATTATTATTCAATTTGTCTGAAGGTATTAAACTCCAAGAAGATTTCTGAGAGTTCATTATCTCAGAAGAACTGAATAAATCATCATGATCTTCTTTCTCAACCTCAGAAAATGGCCTAGATAAAAAATCGAGATCGAAATCGGTTATATTATTCAATATAATTTCACGAAGTGATGAGCTTTCAGAATCATTATTATTCAGTTTGCCTGAAGATATTAAACTCCAAGAAGATTTCTGAGAGTTTATTATTTTAGAAGAACTGAATAAATCATTATGATCTTTTTTCTCAGCCAACAATTTCGACTCACCTTCAGAAATAGAAGGTGAATCGATATTAGCCGGTTTGAGCAACACATTAGATAAAATTTCCACTTTTTTATATGGATTCATACCTAATAATGCGTTTCTAAGTAAACTTACTTGAGGTTCAGAAACAATATCCTGTATCGAACTTAGCACAGGTTCACCACTTGGCTCACCAACTAAACCCGACGCAGAACTTTGGCTTTCACAATATTCACTAAAAAATTTCGCGGCCATTTTAATAATTAGCTTGTAAATTAGCAAGACGTAATTAATAATCGCGACGTATACAACAACTAATGATAATCAGCATGTGTTGCATGTATATATGTATGGGAGGGGGGATAATGGTGGGAGTGCTCAAGGTCAACAACAGTGGGGGTGCTCAAGGTCATGAACTTACCTGAACCGAGTCAATGACTTATCTAATTCAAGGTCACGATGTTTTCGGTTTAATGAACGTTTTAGAGGTCGAATTTTTTTTCAAGGTCAATGACCTTCCGATTTCGTGATTTATCTATTTTAATACTGTTTATAGAACTTATGTTACGTTATAGTTTCAAGGTCATATTTTTGAGAACTTCAAGGTCACGATTTTTTCGGTTTAATAAATTTTTCAAGGTCGAAATTTTTTCAAGGTCAATGAACATCCGATTTCGTGATTTATATATATCAATACTGTTTAGAAAACTTAGGTTACGTTATAGTTTCAAGGTCATATTTTTGAGAATTTGTGAATTTTTAACGCATTTTCTGGCCATCTAGAACCTAATTTTTCAAAATTTTCCCCTTCTGCGGGGACTTTTCACAGACCGAAGTCCCCGCGGACGTCTGTCTATATCAGTAGATATGTGAATATAAAAAAAAATACATTTCTTATTGAAATATTTATTAGAGAAAAAAAAAATATAATTCTTCATTATAGAACAATGCTTTCTTCATCGCTATAGTCCATATCGAGCTGTGTAGGGTTATCGATGACATGTTGAAATGTTTTTTGGAGAAACTTTACATTTTTCAATGAACAATAACATTTGTTGATCTCGTGAAACATACAGTCAGGTTCAGCAGGTATTAATGCTGGATGTTCTGGAAATTCAATAATTTTACTAGGTCTGATGTATTTCCCAATTATTTTTGCTTTTTCTCCTCCTTTCACATATATTTTCTCAATATCATTAGTGAGTGTAGTTAATATTGATTTCAGTTTCCATGGCTGTACGAATCCGGTTTCCCATTTAATACAATGATGATTATGTATGAGCCACATCACTTGTTTTTTATATTCTTCAGGAAGATGTTTGAATTGAAACGGTTGTTTGAAGATGAAATGTGCAATTCGATCATTTTTCAGGATTGCAAGTTCCTTCGTGAAGAAATGTTTTTTATTTATAATAAATCCTTGAATGTCTATTATAGCATATGACATTATTTCACCGACTTCGTTAGTGGATTATACGTAAATACTCTATCACTAATAATCAATATATGCGCAGTAGTATTAGCAAGTATTGCCGTGTTAGTTTCAAACTCAACTCTAAGAACCACTGATTGTGTTTGAAACCCAGTCTTTTGTTTAGAACAATCCACAATGATGAGTGGAAATGCTTTTGCGAACTGAGATGGGGTTATATCAGTTTCGGATTTATAGTCATAATAGTATGCGGATCTAAATTGTGTAAACATTTCATACAATGTTGCAAACTGATTATTCGCAAATGATATATTCAAGTTTTCATATGGGTATCGTTCATTATTGAGAAATAGTCTTATATTACTGAAATCACAAGTATCAAATTCACTACTATCAGCTTCTAATCGTTCTCTATCTGTCTGAAATCCCATAATAATATATCTCGGAGATTCCAATTTTGTCGATGTTTTCACATTCCAAGTATGTCTTGTTGTATTTGGCAAAGATGGGAAACTATGTAGTTCCCAAGTTCTGTATGGAACCATGATGTCTTTTCCCTTTTCAATGAATTTAGTTAAATTTACTTCTTCATGTAATCCGGGTATTATATGCGGTACTTTCCACATTATTTTATCTATTACAACTTTAGCCTTTTCGTCTGCGGAACATTTCTTTGTACCCGAAGCATCTGTGGTAACTACACATTTCAATGCAGATTTATCACTGTTGCTACGTATCAATATAAGTTCTTGGAAAATGTTGACCATTACTTTTTTATAATCTTCAGCGAAACCTAGTAACATTTTCAAAGGAATGCAAACACTAAATCTACCATTTTTGACTATAGTACTTTCCTTCCCCGGGAACCATCCAGCATTTTCATATTTCACTGCTTCACTCTTGTTGAATGATGCTAATCCTTTCATTGTGGATGTTAAACCTGGTTTCGTATTAACATCAACGACGAAACCATTCACCTCATACCTTATTTCACTAAACAAGAATGCAATTCCATTATTCACAAATTTTGTATTTATTCCTGAAGCTGTTCCATCTGATTTCAGCAACTGACCTTCGATATATAAGTAGCTTTCACTTGGTAATGTACACAAATCTTCTTGTAGCGGTATTCTTATTTCATCATTATTATTATATCGTGAAGTATATGATTCGTGAATATGATATTTATATGATACTACAGATTCATCAGTAGGTATTCCTTCGTGTATACTAAACATTTTAGTTTTTCACTTCAAAACCTATGGATTTTAAGAATTGCTTGTTCTCAGACGTTAATAGTTTAACGAGCTTCTTCCTACTGTTAATTTTTCGACACTTTTGTTCATTTTTATACTTGCGACGGGTATACGTATTCTTGAAATCTAAACTCATATTTCTTTTCGAAGATGTAGACCTACTGTAATGGTTTCTTGTTGGAAATTAACCAGTTTATCATTCTGATCCACTATTTTAATAACTATGCTTCTTATGGTATTAACACTGATAGGTAAATAAATAACATGTTCTGGGGACTCTACTATTTTGAATCCTGGTGGAGCTGTCGGTGAAAACTGATGTATTATATGCTGAGGTACACCATTTCTATAACTGTTTACCACAATATTACATTCAACAGATATTGAATTTACAGTAATTATATCGGCAATATTGTCTGATTTAGCTTTAGAGTCTTTAGCTAATATTTTTCTATTGAATCCAATTAATGGTGCTATACTATTTGAACTTGTTATATCTACTTCTTCTGTACACTTAATTTGTGTATGAAGTGTATTACGATTTTCCGATAACTCGAAAAATATATGGTTATATTTTGAATCACTTTTGAGCTCATGGGTAATAAAATGGTTTAAATCCTGAAGTTGATAGCATCCAGTTGGAATTCTTATTTCTTTAGATCCTATTCTTATTGAATTACAATCATCATCAATGTTTGGGATTGAATTGTACACTGCGAAATCTGTTAGACCTAACACGTATCGACCATCTTTAACTTCAATGGGTGGGTTGAATTCGGAAACTAATATTGATGATTTACCACTTAGCACAAAGAACATTTCTGTAGTAGAGATATACTTCAACTGGTATTTTATATGTGTGACCAATTATATAAGAATTTCAGAACTAAATGTTCGCAGTTATATGTATTAATTTTTTGATACCTCTGTCTGTTATACAATATTCTGTTCCTTCTATTATCGCTCTTGAAATAAGACTTTGCTTCTATTGGAGGACTCAAATTTCCAATACTATCGAAATAATAGATTACCTTACCATGTTTCACATAACCTGTGCAATGAGTTCCATTTCCACTACTTTCATCTAAATTAATTATTCCACTCTCATAATTCCGTATTTTTCGCGGTAATTGATTTCGCATAAAAACCCCTCTGAAATATGGAATCTTCAATTTCTTCACTATTTCTACAAGTTCTACATTACTCAACGCGTGTCCTGGTAGCTTTATTGGTAATTTTTTTGATACCATTGGTACAGACCTATATATAAACCTTTTCCCTTACGTTTCTTTCTTCGTACTGATCCTTTACCTTTAGTGGCTTCCATTTTTTGTTATGTCTAATAGTCCCATTGCTGTACTGGCGAAAAATTTCCAAACACATATTCTCTGGAAATGTAAAAAAACATAAAATAGTATGAATTGATTGAAGCATTGTGTTGAAAAAAATACATGAACAAAATATGAAATAATTAAAGCATTGACACTTACCCATTATTCAAAAAACTATTTCGAAACTATTTCTCAACAAAATGACAAGTCGTTCTTTACAACTCTGAATTAATTTCAGACTGACTCTCTATTAGCGCATTGCGCGATATATGGAAAAGTGGTGCCGGAAATTCTCAAGGCCGTACCTGACCAATCGAATTCAAGGTCAATCCCCACCATTAACCCCCACACTGGTTCAAGGCCGAAGGTCAAACCCCACCACTGACTCAAGGTCGACTCCGCCAATTACCCCCACCACGCCTACCTTCTCAAGGTCAAGGTTACTCGGCACGGTGCACCCCCATTCTTTACCTACTTTAGTTGGAAAAAGATTTCTCGTTTGAACGAACGATTTTCTTCAATTCAGAGACTAATCTAATATACAATTTTGGATGAGAGTGATAATTTTACTGAGGAGAATCTAACAGGTACAGCGCTAGAAGAATAGAAGGACAGAGAACCTAATTCAAACGAAATGTAAAGTGGCTGCTGAATGTCAATTGGTACTAACATGAACGACAAATAAATTTATTAAAATTTTATATAAACTCAAGAAAGAAATCATGGCTTTCTGTGAAAAACGAAACGTTTGTCATTTCGAATAATGCAACTCATTTTATGACTCATACCTAAATACTTTGCGTCGGTTTGAAAAAAAAGAAATCATTTTCTGAGTATTCATTTCGAAAGAAGAAATGGGTAACTAGTATTTGAGATTTAGACTTCATGACAAGAATGTAAAATTATACATTATGAATATTGAGATGAAAAATTCGTTATATGCTCGGCCTCTCCTTCTGAAAGATTTTGGTATGGAGAGAGAACTCGAGATCTGTGGAATTTCTGTGAAAAAAGGTAATTCTAGAACCATTATACTAAATTGTTATTGTTAAAGTAATTTCTCGTTTGAAGATGAACGAATGATTTTCTTCAATTAAGAAACTAATTTAATATTCAATTTGGGATGAGAGTGATAATTTTACTAAAGATAATCTTACAGATTCAGAGCTAGTAGAATAGAAGAACAGAGAACCTAATTCTAACAAAATATGAAGTGGCTGCTGAATGTCAATTGGTACCAACATAAACGATGAAGAAATTGATTAAAATTTTATATAAATTCATTAAAGAAATCTAGGCTTTGTGTGAAAAACAGAACCTTCGTCATTTCGAATTATGCAACACATTTCATGACTCATACCTAAGTACTTTACGTCGGTTTGAAAAAACGAAAATCATTTTCTGAGTATTCATTCCAAAAAAAAAAGGGTAACTAGTATTTGAGATTTAGATTTCATGACAAGAATGTGAAATTTTACATTACGAATATTGAGATAGAAAATTCATTATGTGCTCGGCCTCTTCTTCTGAAAGATTTTTGTATGGAGAGAAAACTCGAGATCTGTGGAATTCCTGTGAAAAAAAGTAATTCAACTATTATACTAAATTGTTATAGGTCTCCGAAAAATTCGAGTATCGTAGTGTTCTGTAGCAGAATAAACGATGTTTTGGATTATGTGTACAAACCAGGTGTGAATATCATACTGTGCGGTGACTTCAACATAGATCCTATTAGGGATAAGAACAGTTTTCTGAAAATTTCGAATATCATGAAGAGTTATCAAATGATGAATACTGTATATGAAAAAACTCGCGACAAATATACAATTGATTATATTTTTACTAATATATTGTCGGGTTCGAGTGAAGTTACGGAGGTGCATTATTCTGATCATAATGCAATTTTGTTCACAGCTCAGCATGATGTGACCCCCTTAAATGTTAAATTCAAAAGAGACTTCAGTCAGCAGAATATAAAAAACTTTCTGAATGTTATCTCAAATGGAACTTGGGAAGATGTCTTAGCGGTTGACGATGTCACACAGTCTTTTGAAATGTTTCATGGCATTTATAGCTATTACTTCAATATCCATTTTCCTTTCAAAAATTTCGTGTTGGGAAGAGGAAACATTGGGTAAGTGAGAAAATTAAACGTTCTAGTGAGTGTTTGAGGAACATATTTGACTTAAGAAAGGCATTTCCAGAACTCAAAAACTTATACAGTCAAGCTCAAAAACAAAGCTCTGCTCTGATTAATAACACTGAAAACTTTTTCATCAAAATCAAGTTAGAGAGTCGCATAATAATACGAAAGCATTATGGTCGGTTGTCATTCAAATCAGTAATAGAAGTAATGCCAATAAAAATTTGAAAATTAAAGATGAAAATACTATTTCAAACCGATCATTTGCTAAAAATGACGAAATGAAAATTCGTCAACACTCAATGTTTCTTTTTAACTTCACGCTCGAGGAACTCCACGAATTAATGACTGGAAAACTCAAACCGAAAGAATGCAGTGGTTGTAGATGCTATTCCGGGTTCCTTAGTGGTAAAAATTTAAATTTATATATAAATGAAACAAAAACTACGTTCACGCTTTTCAGAAATATTAATTAAAATAAAACAAAACCTAATGTGAAGTTAAATAACATTGAATTAACACCAAGTAGCAGTGTCACATTCCTGGGAATTGCAGTGGATGAACACCTTAAATAAGGGGCACACTGCGACAATGTATGTACCAAATTGAGTTCATTATTCTATCTTTTTAGAGGACTGAGAAATGTTTTGACATTGAACCAGCTTATATCTGTGTACTATGCACATATATGCTCTAGGCTTTCTTATGGCATCATTTTTTGGGGTGCATCATCAAGAAGCAGTAACACGTTTTTGTGTCGAAAGAGAATAATTAGGTGTCTGGCTGGACTTCCCAAAAGAAGCTCTTGCATGACGTCTTTTAGGTCCCTACGCTTACTTGCATGTATATACTGGTGGTAGCTACACTAATCCACAAAAGTCAAAAACATTTTATCAGACATAGTGACAAACACCAGTATGAAACAAGACACAGAGATAATCTTGTTATCCCAAACTATAAATTCAAAATTGGAAGGAGATCACCAGTGTACATGGGACTTAAAGTATATATTAAAATCGGCACCGAAATTAAAGGCGCTATTTCGGTGCCTATTTTCAGATCTAGATTAAGTAAATTTTCAGTTGTTGAAAGTTATGACAGTCTCAATGAGTTTTTGTCAGAGTTATGTTCGGTTGATTAATTAGGTTTATTCATTAACTTCGTGCTGGTTTGTAAACCCGTATATTTTCTTTGTTTTGTTCTTTTATATGACCTTTTCTACAATGTATTTTGCATTCAACAGAAATAAAGTGTAAATCTATCTATCTATCTGAATACTTTCTCGAAAGATTCATGGCATACTCCCAATATAGGCTATGTTACCTTAATCGAATTATAATATATATATATATATATATATATATATATATATATATATATATATATATATATATATATATATATATATATATATATATATATATATATATATATATATATATATATATATATATATATATATATATATATATATATATATATAATAATAGAAAATATATATTTGGGATAGCAGTCTTCAGGTTGAAATAAGTGTACTCTTTTCTTTGTATCTCAAGCTTTCGAGAAATATATTTATCTCTTCATCAGGAGCAACTAGAATATTGAGAGTGAGAAAATGTCAAATATACATAGATATGTGGTAACTTACGAATTGAGGTTGTATCAAAAAGATGTTGAAATTCACTGAAAATTCATATAAAAGATACTCAAAATGAAAAAAAACGCATAACATGTAGGGATGGAGTATCAAAAATGATCTAGACAAGGTTATAGTTGAATCCGAAAACAAAGAATGACACTTATAGGTTAACGTTCCATCATAGAAAAATCGCGAATTACGCGATGTCTCCATCATTCACAGAACTACTACACATCGCCAGTACCAACCCACACACACATCCACAAACACAACAAATCAAACCGAGTGACATGTTTAACTACTGACACTGACAGTATTCAGACTGGGACAACTGTTATGTCTTTTGGCATCGTAGTCAATTAAGTAGGAAAATATCGAACTCAGACCGTCAATGTCTCTACGAGAGTTCATGCTGTTCTTATTCTGGTATATCCGCACCATCTCCAGAAACAGTCTTCTCTTGGTATTATTCTCTTTATCCAATATTTTCACTGAATTGTAATCAGGGTGATGTCCGTTGTCCAGACAATGCTTAGTCAGAGCACAATTTTGCTTGCTTGTCCTAATATTACTCCTATGCATAGTGATCCTCTAAGATAGGGTTGTTGTTGTTTGGCCCACATACACAAGCTCACAATTACAGCAGGGAATCTCATAAACTACTTGACTTTGATTGAGGATAGGTGTGTTGTCCTTCAATCTTGAAAAAAGTTTTCCGACCTTTTTTACGTTCCTTGTAGCAATTCTAATGCGATCCATTGGTAATACTGAGGTTATTCTGGATGTTAAATTATTGATATAGGGTAATGTAACGTAACTAAATCGATCTGTGGAAAGTCCGTCATCCCTTACATGGTAAGTGTCTACATCACGATCCGGTGTGTTGAAGAGGAGCTTTTTTAACAATGAGTCAGGGTATCCGTTTCCCTTCAAGATGTTATATAATGTCCTCATATTGTCATCTCTGAATCTGATATCCGAAAGTTTATTTATTCTTGTTTTTAAATTTAAAATTAAGTTGATTTTTACCTTGAATGGGTGGTATGACAAGTAATGAATATATCTGGAAGAGGCCATGGGTTTTCTATAAATATCAGTGAATACAGTCTGGCCCTCTCTTATGACTTTCATGTCCATGAATGGGACGGAACAGTCGGTTTCCTCTTCCATTGTAAACTTGATCATACCAGATGAATCAACAGCATTCAATATTTGCAGTGCTTCGTTGATGCAGTTTCTGGGTACTGACGTTATTATATCGTCCACAAACTTTTTGCAGAATGGGACTCGGAAAGGAAACTGTTCAAGGCTTTTATTTAAGATGTAGTCAACTACATACTGAGCAATTATGGGTGATACCAAAGAACCCATAGGGGTACCCTCTCTCTGCTTGTAATAAACACCTCCAAAAGAAAAGATAGTTGTATCAAATATAAACTTCAACATTTCAAGAAAATCATCCCTTGGTATTGGACAATTTGGTTCTATATCTGTCCATTTATCTACAATGCATTGTTTAGTCATCGTGAATGTGATATTTGTAAACAATGAAACCACATCCCAACTGACAATCACAAAATCCTTCGGTAGTATTAAACCATTAACGAACAATGCAAAATCAAATGAGTCTCTTGTAAAGTACGCATTAGACGTATCATACGAGGTTGTGAGAATCTCTGTGACATATTTTGCAATCCCGAAATTTGGACTATCATTCGAGGCAATAATTGGTCTTAAGGTGATGGGATCCTTATGGAGTTTGGGCAACCCATAAAATTTCGATGCAGTACCTCTGTAAAATGACAAGTCTGATGCCTGTTTTGGAGTTATTTTGTTCGCTCTCTTCAAACTCGAGATATACTTATTGGCCTTCTGTTGAATTGTGTTACTTGGGTCTCTGTCTAATCTTTGGTAACACTGAGTATCATTTAGTTGTTCTAAAGCGAGTTCATCATACTGTGATCTTCTCATGACTGTTGTCACATTACACTTGTCAGATTGTACAACAATAATTTCAGGGTGTTCCCTGAGGAATTTACTGGTATTAATGAACATAGTGTTGATGATTGGATTATGTTCAAAATCATTCTTATGGACATAATTTGTCAAAATGTTAGCAAGTTTGGCGGCTAAGATATCCTTTTCATTTTGGGATTGAATATTGGAAAAAACAGGATCAAACTGTGACAGGAGTCCCGCCATATTAAGATCTAATTTGGAAGGTGGCAAACAAAACTTAGAGCCCAAGGCTAAGATGGTTCTGACATCTTCAGGTAATTGTACCTCAGATATGTTACTTATCCATTTGTCCTGAATGACCATTGGTTTCAAGTGTTCATCTCTAATTCGTTGTAATTTCTTGATGTTCTTAACCTTGACTTTGTTGAAAATCTTGTTGTAAGCGACGGAAACAATATGTCTGAACTGTACCCACAAATATGGTGTAATTGCTTCCCTAATTATGTCCTCCAGTAGGATCTGCCTGGCTGACAAGAATTGTATGTTCTTATGAGTTAGGTCAACTTCAAAGTTCATCAACCTGTGTCCAAACCCAGACACAAATTTATGTATCCTCTGTCCCGTCACTGCATCCTTGTATTCCATCTGTCTACCCAAGTGTCCAATGCTGTGTGATATGTGGTTCGGCAAAACTCTTATCGATCTACATTTCAGCAAATAAATCCGTCTATTACGTAGATTTGACAGTTTTCTATTGTTGTTTGAGTACTCTTTAACATGTTTCAATATCTCTGGCCCATATTGTTGGCGGATGTTATCGAAGAAACCCATTATTCAGTTTATACAAATAACAAATATATTTTGACTGGTTTGATAATATAATAATAGAAAATATATATTTGGGATAGCAGTCTTCAGGTTGAAATAAGTGTACTCTTTTCTTTGTATCTCAAGCTTTCGAGAATTATATTTATCTCTTCATCAGGAGCAACTAGAATATTGAAAGTGAGAAAATGTCAAATATACATAGATATGTGGTAACTTACGAATTGAGGTTGTATCAAAAAGATGCTGAAATTTACTGAAAATTCATATAAAAGATACTCAAAATGAAAAAAAACGCATAACATGTAGGGATGGAGTATCAAAAATGATCTAGACAAGGTAATAGTTGAATCCGAAAACAAAGAATGACACTTATAGGTTAACGTTCCATCATAGAAAAATCGCGAATTACGCGATGTCTCCATCATTCACAGAACTACTACACATCGCCAGTACCAACCCACACACACATCCACAAACACAACAAATCAAACCGACTGACATGTTTAACTACTGACACTGACAGTATTCAGACTGGGACAACTGTTATGTCTTTTGGCATCGTAGTCAATTAAGTAGGAAAATATCGAACTCAGACCGTCAATGTCTCTACGAGAGTTCATGCTGTTCTTATTCTGGTATATCCGCACCATCTCCAGAAACAGTCTTCTCTTGGTATTATTCTCTTTATCCAATATTTTCACTGAATTGTAATCAGGGTGATGTCCGTTGTCCAGACAATGACTGTTCCGTCCCATTAATGGACATGAAAGTCATAAGAGAGGGCCAGACTGTATTCACTGATATTTATAGAAAACCCATGGCCTCTTCCAGATATATTCATTACTTGTCATACCACCCATTCAAGGTAAAAATCAACTTAATTTTAAATTTAAGAACAAGAATAAATAAACTTTCGGATATCAGATTCAGAGATGACAATATGAGGACATTATATAACATCTTGAAGGGAAACGGATACCCTGACTCATTGTTAAAAAAGCTCCTCTTCAACACACCGGATCGTGATGTAGACACTAACCATGTAAGGGATGACGGACTTTCCACAGATCGATTTAGTTACGTTACATTACCCTATATCAATAATTTAACATCCAGAATAACCTCAGTATTACCAATGGATCGCATTAGAATTGCTACAAGGAACGTAAAAAAGGTCGGAAAACTTTTTTCAAGATTGAAGGACAACACACCTATCCTCAATCAAAGTCAAGTAGTTTATGAGATTCCCTGCTGTAATTGTGAGCTTGTGTATGTGGGCCAAACAACAACAACCCTATCACAGAGGATCACTTTACATAGGAGTAATATTAGGACAAGCAAGCAAAATTGTGCTCTGACTAAGCATTGTCTGGACAACGGACATCACCCTGATTACAATTCAGTGAAAATATTGGATAAAGAGAATAATACCAAGAGAAGACTGTTTCTGGAGATGGTGCGGATATACCAGAATAAGAACAGCATGAACTCTCGTAGAGACATTGACGGTCTGAGTTCGATATTTTCCTACTTAATTGACTACGATGCCAAAAGACATAACAGTTGTCCCAGTCTGAATACTGTCAGTGTCAGTAGTTAAACATGTCACTCGGTTTGATTTGTTGTGTTTGTGGATGTGTGTGTGGGTTGGTACTGGCGATGTGTAGTAGTTCTGTGAATGATGGAGACATCGCGTAATTCGCGATTTTTCTATGATGGAACGTTAACCTATAAGTGTCATTCTTTGTTTTCGGATTCAACTATAACCTTGTCTAGATCATTTTTGATACTCCATCCCTACATGTTATGCGTTTTTTTCATTTTGAGTATCTTTTATATGAATTTTCAGTGAATTTCAACATCTTTTTGATACAACCTCAATTCGTAAGTTACCACATATCTATGTATATTTGACATTTTCTCACTTTCAATATTCTAGTTGCTCCTGATGAAGAGATAAATATAATTCTCGAAAGCTTGAGATACAAAGAATAGAGTACACTTATTTCAACCTGAAGACTGCTATCCCAAATATATATTTTCTATTATTATATTATCAAACCAGTCAAAATATATTTGTTATTTGTATAAACTGAATAATGGGTTTCTTCGATAACATCCGCCAACAATATGGGCCAGAGATATTGAAACATGTTAAAGAGTACTCAAACAACAACAGAAAACTGTCAAATCTACGTAATAGACGGATTTATTTGCTGAAATGTAGATCGATAAGAGTTTTGCCGAACCACATATCACACAGCATTGGACACTTTGGTAGACAGATGGAATACAAGGATGCAGTGACGGGACAGAGGATACATAAATTTGTGTCTGGGTTTGGACACAGGTTGATGAACTTTGAAGTTGACCTAACTCATAAGAACATACAATTCTTGTCAGCCAGGCAGATCCTACTGGAGGACATAATTAGGGAAGCAATTACACCATATTTGTGGGTACAGTTCAGACATATTGTTTCCGTCGCTTACAACAAGATTTTCAACAAAGTCAAGGTTAAGAACATCAAGAAATTACAACGAATTAGAGATGAACACTTGAAACCAATGGTCATTCAGGACAAATGGATAAGTAACATATCTGAGGTAGAATTACCTGAAGATGTCAGAACCATCTTAGCCTTGGGCCCTAAGTTTTGTTTGCCACCTTCCAAATTAGATCTAAATATGGCGGGACTCCTGTCACAGTTTGATCCTGTTTTTCCAATATTCAATCCCAAAATGAAAAGGATATCTTAGCCGCCAAACTTGCTAACATTTTGACAAATTATGTCCATAAGAATGATTTTGAACATAATCCAATCATCAACACTATGTTCATTAATACCAGTAAATTCCTCAGGGAACACCCTGAAATTATTGTTGTACAATCTGACAAGTGTAATGTGACAACAGTCATGAGAAGATCACAGTATGATGAACTCGCTTTAGAACAACTAAATGATACTCAGTGTTACCAAAGATTAGACAGAGACCCAAGTAACACAATTCAACAGAAGGCCAATAAGTATATCTCGAGTTTGAAGAGAGCGAACAAAATAACTCCAAAACAGGCATCAGACTTGTCATTTTACAGAGGTACTGCATCGAAATTTTATGGGTTGCCCAAACTCCATAAGGATCCCATCACCTTAAGACCAATTATTGCCTCGATTGATAGTCCAAATTTCGGGATTGCAAAATATGTCACAGAGATTCTCACAACCTCGTATGATACGTCTAATGCGTACTTTACAAGAGACTCATTTGATTTTGCATTGTTCGTTAATGGTTTAATACTACCGAAGGATTTTGTGATTGTCAGTTGGGATGTGGTTTCATTGTTTACAAATATCACATTCACGATGACTAAACAATGCATTGTAGATAAATGGACAGATATAGAACCAAATTGTCCAATACCAAGGGATGATTTTCTTGAAATGTTGAAATTTATATTTGATACAACTATCTTTTCTTTTGGAGGTATTTATTACAAGCAGAGAGAGGGTACCCTTATGGGTTCTTTGGTATCACCCATAATTGCTCAGTATGTAGTTGACTACATCTTAAATAAAAGCCTTGAACAGTTTCCTTTCCAAGTCCCATTCTGCAAAAAGTTTGTGGACGATATAATAACGTCAGTACCCAGAAACTGCATCAATGAAGCACTGCAAATATTGAATGCTGTTGATTCATCTGGTATGATCAAGTTTACAATGGAAGAGGAAACCGACTGTTCCGTCCCATTCATGGACATGAAAGTCATAAGAGAGGGCCAGACTGTATTCACTGATATTTATAGAAAACCCATGGCCTCTTTCAGATATATTCATTACTTGTCATACCACCCATTCAAGGTAAAAATCAACTTAATTTTAAATTTAAAAACAAGAATAAATAAACTTTCGGATATCAGATTCAGAGATGACAATATGAGGACATTATATAACATCTTGAAGGGAAACGGATACCCTGACTCATTGTTAAAAATGCTCCTCTTCAACACACCGGATCGTGATGTAGACACTAACCATGTAAGGGATGACGGACTTTCCACAGATCGATTTAGTTACGTTACATTACCCTATATCAATAATTTAACATCCAGAATAACCTCAGTATTACCAATAGATCGCATTAGAATTGCTACAAGGAACGTAAAAAAGGTCGGAAAGGACAACACACCTATCCTCAATCAAAGTCAAGTAGTTTATGAGATTCCCTGCTGTAATTGTGAGCTTGTGTATGTGGGCCAAACAACAACAACCCTATCACAGAGGATCACTTTGCATAGGAGTAATATTAGGACAAGCAAGCAAAATTGTGCTCTGACTAAGCATTGTCTGGACAACGGACATCACCCTGATTACAATTCAGTGAAAATATTGGATAAAGAGAATAATACCAAGAGAAGACTGTTTCTGGAGATGGTGTGGATATACCAGAATAAGAACAGCATGAACTCTCGTAGAGACATTGACGGTCTGAGTTCGATATTTTCCTACTTAATTGACTACGATGCCAAAAGACACAACAGTTGTCCCAGTCTGAATACTGTCAGTGTCAGTAGTTAAACATGTCACTCGGTTTGATTTGTTGTGTTTGTGGATGTGTGTGTGGATTGGTACTGGCGATGTGTAGTAGTTCTGTGAATGATGGAGACATCGCGTAATTCGCGATTTTTCTATGATGGAACGTTAACCTATAAGTGTCATTCTTTGTTTTCGGATTCAACTATAACCTTGTCTAGATCATTTTTGATACTCCATCCCTACATGTTATGCGTTTTTTTTCATTTTGAGTATCTTTTATATGAATTTTCAGTGAATTTCAACATCTTTTTGATACAACCTCAATTCGTAAGTTACCACATATCTATGTATATTTGACATTTTCTCACTTTCAATATTCTAGTTGCTCCTGATGAAGAGATAAATATAATTCTCGAAAGCTTGAGATACAAAGAAAAGAGTACACATATTTCAACCTGAAGACTGCTATCCCAAATATATATTTTCTATTATTATATTATCAAACCAGTCAAAATATATTTGTTATATATATATATATATATATATATATATATATATATATATATATATATATATTATAATTCGATTAATATTATATATATATATATATATATATATATATATATATATATATATATATATATATATATATATATATATATATATATATATATATATATATTTATATATAGTTGAATTTTTAACGACTGTAGATATGTATTTTCAGTGTTTAATTGGGATTGCAGTCAAGGACAGGAAAATCAGTTACCTCTTCAGTATTTTCCAAGCTTTCGAAAATGTTTATTTTCTTCTTCAGGGCTAAAATATTACAAAAATTAACAGTTTATATAGCAAGGCACTGTAAAAAGGGTTTTTTAACAATTACTGTGAAAAGGAAACACCTAGAAAAAGGCGTTCGTATCACACAAACGCCTTTTCCTAGAAATGGTTCATATCAAAAAGACAGGTAATTGTATTGACAAAAAATCTGATACAGAAAATTTCTGCAATATATATATAAATCTCATAGGTTCTTCTGATTAATGGCTCATATTCTGATATCCTATTCACCGCACAATCCATTCTAAGTACACAAAACTAATTCATTCTCTTTTCGTTAGTCATAAAACTTCGGCCAACGTTATACATTTTAAGAAATGCCCTTAAAAATATCTGGAAACACTCCACTTGAAAAGTGAAATTGAGAAATACAGTTATTGTCGTCGTTTCCTTCGACTACCCAACACATAGAATGCAGTAATATTCAAACCCAATGCATTTGGGAACACTTGTACTTATTTTCGAAATTCAAAATACTGATGTACTTTCGGACTAACTTCACAGTATTTGTAAGAAAAAACTTTTTATAGTGCCTTGCTATATAAAGTGTTAATTTTTGTACTATTTTAGCCCTGAAGAAGAAAATAAACATTTTCGAAAGCTTGGAAAATACTGAAGAGGTAATTGATTTTCCTGTCCTAGATTGCAATCCCAATTGAACACTGAAAAAAATATATATATATATATATATATATATATATATATATATATATATATATATATATATATATATATATATATATATATATATATATATATATAAAAAATGGATTATTAATCTTTCCGGGTATTCGGTATGTATGGAGATGAAAAGATTCAACTCATGTATTCTGAATTAAAACCTGTATATTTCGTTGTCGGTTGACAACTTCATCAGCAGGATGCAGCTAAAATACAAAAATAATCACATCATTGAACACTGAAACTAAAACAAAACATACGAACTTACAATGGGAGTTCTTTAAAAATTTGGGATTCATTGAAATATTCATCAAAATAACAAAGTAAATAAAATTATGAGATGAGTCAGTAGAAGTAAAAAAACAAAACAATGCTACTTTTCAATCGATCGATCGTGCATGAATGAAGCGGTCCTATTTAAATACACATTCACGTGTTCAGAGAGTTATGATTGATCTCTCTTTCTTTCTTTTTTACCCCAGGTGGAATTGTTACCAGGTGCGAAAATTAAATATTAGGATATTCCAGAATCCGACAATAAATTACACTCAATTGTTGTACGCCTGATCTTGAATTGATTGTATTTTGGTTATTTTGGATGTGTACCATCTCTTAAAAATTTCGTTTTTTGGTGTTACGTTCCCTTTCCATTATTTGGACATTTTCGAAATCAAAAGGGTGATCATTGTCTTGCATATGACAGGACAAGGCGCAAGACCATTTTCCGATTTTTACGTCACTTTTATGCTGTGTTATTCTCTGTTTTAGAGTTTGTTTCGTCTGTCCTATGTATATTTTATCACATTTCTGACAGTTTATTGTGTATACTACATGTGAACTTTTTATAGTAGGTGTTCTGTCTTTTATCTTCGTGAACAATTTGCCTATCGTGATGGTATTGTACTTGGCCACGGTAAAGTTGTTCACTATAGGTTTTAAATGCTTTAGAACTTTGTCTGTAAGTCCTTGAATGTTTGGTAGTTTTTTGTGAACTTGGATGGGTGGTTCTTCTGTTGGTCCATCAAAGAGACCTGTGTTATAAAGAAGTTTATTTAGTATCTTTTTTGGATAGCCATTTTTCACAAACATACCGAATAGTTTTCTTAAGTTATCATGCACAAAAAAAGAATGAGATATGTGAATTACTCTCTTTCTCATTGCTAGTACTGTGTTGAATTTTTGACTTTTTGGGTGGTTAGAGAGAAAATTGATGTATCTTCCGGATGATGACGGTTTTTGATACCAATTCAATATTACTGTGTTGTCACACTTACTCATCACTAAAGTGTCAAGGAAAGGAACACTTCTATTGTTTTCTTTTTCCATTGTGAATTTGATTCTTGGATGTATAGAATTAAATACTTTAAGAACATGTGGTTGTTGAGTTTTTGGGATCGCAAGCATTAAGTCATCAACGTATTTGTATATGAAAGGCAAATCGAAAGAGAGCCTTTGTAATGCTAGATCGATAACATGATCCATCACAATTTGCGCTAGTATGTCGCTGATTGGAGACCTCATTGGTGTACCATATAATTGTTGGTATATGCTTTTGTTGAAGGTAAAATAACAATTTTGGCACACCAATATTACCATTTTGGTGACATCCATTTATATCATTCCACGGGCGTGAGTAATTAGTTGTTATATATATACCTATATATATATATATATATATATATATATATATATATATATATATATATATATATATATATAACAACTAATAAGATAACTTTATAACTCCCGTCCATATAAGACACTAACTGATCCGCCATTATCATCTCAAGTCTTTGGAAAAGGTAGGAGCTATGGATATTGGTCTTTAGTTATTTTTATCTTCAGTACTTCCATATTTCAATAAAGGACATACCTTTGCTATTTTCATTTTATTTTTTTCCTGTTGAATGCAAGAGTTCAATATGTCAGTTAAGGGATATACTATGGCCTCAGCGACGTCTGTGACTAATGTCGAGCTGATATCGTGAATGTCCATACTTGGTTTTGAGGCAAGCCTTCCAATGCAGCTAATAACATCTTACTCTTTAACTGGCTTCAGGAATAAGGAGCTTCCATCCTTTATATTAAACTTTTTCAGATAATCTATAAATGAAGTAGAGGTATCAGGTATCTGTTTGGATGTATTAGTTCCCACGCCTTTGAAATGTTCGTTGAAGATTTGCGCTGATGGTACTCCCTCGTGTGACATTTTTTTGAACGACCTGTTTCGTTATTCATTATTTGTCATGTACCTTTCTGTTTATTCCCAGCAGCCGCGATTTTGTTTTCATTCGTGATCCTTGTTTCTACCTGAGCAGCTTACAGATATTGTTCTCCATGTATTTTGAATAATGTGAGGGTATTCTCATCTTTATTCTTCAAATAGGCTTCTCTCATCAAATCTAGAGTTAATTTCATATGATGTAAACTTCTTGAATAATCAAACATTCTGGACTCTGTAAAACTGCGCAATGGACAGCAGTTATCTAATTGAAGGGAAAATATATTGAGGAAAACTTTATATTTTTTATTGGCATTCTTCATGTTGATTACCTCATGCCAGTCTATTTCAAGAAGACTTCTTTCAAATAGTTCTATATTCTGTGTTTCAGAATTCTTTTTTTTTGTGTATTTTGTTTCGTTTGTGAAAACACATTAGTTTCTAATATCTGAGCCTTGTGATCTGATTTAATTGCATTAAATATATATGCCTGATAGACCAGGATTTTGTAAATATATTATCTATTGTTTGTCTGCCTGTATAATGTTCCCTTGTGTTTGAAAATATGTTTGTTCCCGTAACTGTTAAGTAAATTTGCAATAGCTATTGAACGTGCATTTCATTCATCGAAATCTACATTGAAGTCTCCACATAAAACAATATTTATATCGCTGTTGAAAGTAGAATATATGTAATCAAAGACATCATGCCAGAAATTAAATAAATATTCGGTTACCTTTGCAGCATAGAAGGACAGCATAACCAAGATATGTTCTGATAAGTAGATTGCACAAATTTCATTAGTCATTTCGTATTAGTCATTTAATAGTTTTCTTGGTAACAAAATAGGAAGTTTTCCATCGTAAGGTAAATTTGAATGCGAAAGTCTTCCCCCGACTCGTATTAAACCTGTTTCATCAATGAATGGACTGAGTTTTCTAAAAGCTTTATGAATCATACCCTTAGACGACAAGAGTTCTATTTCCCGATGGAAGACGGATTTCTGGACTGTTTTAGAGATTATTTTTAACGCATTATGAAGTTCCGAAGAAGCAATAGCGTTATTAGTCCAGACTTTTCCTTTTTTTGACTGTAATGTCAAATAAGTAATGAATCGTAGAGTATAATATATAATTCTTAGTATTTTAGGTAGTGAAGAGAATTTGTAGAGTAAGACATTCACGAAATCTTTTTCAGGTACGTTCGTAACTGAATATCTCTTTGCACTTTCGTTTATAACTTCATCTTCTATGAAATTATATTCGTAATTGTTGTCTGAATCAATAAATTGAGATGAGGGACCATCCAGCCGGAGTCCACAACTCACGAGAGCTACTGGAGAAATTCCTCGAGTACCAACATCAGCAGGATTATGTTAGGATGAAACATAAAACCATCGTTCGGGAGGGATAATATCCTGAATGTAAGAAGTACTATTAGAGACAAAATCTTCCATTTATGAGGTGAAGATTCAATCCAAGTTAGAGCGACCGTAGAATCAGAGAAAGCAAACGTATTAGAAAATTTTAATATATTTTCATATAAATTAGTAACAAATAACATCAATTTTGAAAGAAGAAGAGCAGCACATAATTCTAAATGAGGTATAGAAAGTTTTTTGGTAGGCGCAACTTTTGATTTTGCACATACGAAAAAAATTTTGAAAGCATTTTCATAATAGATACGTTCGTATACCACGGCACAATAAGCCAATTCGGAAGAATTACAGAAGCCAGTCGAATCGCAATTATGATTCAATATGGAGTCAAGAAAACGTGGGATTCTCAACTCAGAAAAATGATGAATTTCTTTTCGAAATTTCGAAAATTTATTAGAAATATCATCACCCGGATTACTATCCCATGACTTTCCTTGACACCACGGCGTTTGAATGAGTATTTTTGAACTTATTATACAGGATGTCAAATATCCAAGGGGATCAAAAATACGAGCGACACAAGATAATATACTTCTCTTAGTGCATGTGGGTGTGATATCTAAATTAGAAAAAGGGAAACAATCAAACGAAGAATTCCAATTTAAACCCAGAATTCTTTGAAACATACTGTCTAAATTCAAGTTCAAAACCGGAACATTATCAACAGCATGAGTAGCTGGTAGATTCTCCAAAAGTCTCTCATCATTACTCAACCATTTTTGCAATTCAAAACCTCCTTTGCGACATAAAGTGATAATTTCATCGATTTTTGAAAGAGCGCCTTCCAAGGAATCATCACCACCAGAAATGTCATCCACGTATGTATTATTGAATATTAATTCTCGTGCCATACGCAATTCAAGATGATCGTTAGATAATTGCTGTAAAGTACGTATAGCCCAAATAAGGACTACAATTCAAACCGAAAGGAAGAGTTTTGAGTCTGTACTCTTGTATTTTTTCATGGAGCGAAAATCGCCATAAAATTCGAAGATAATCCCTATGGTCAGAATTAATTCCAATTATTCTATACATTTGTCGTATATCTGCACAAAACACAAATCTATAAATTCGAAAATGAAGTAGTGTCGAAATGAGGTTGGATTGCAATTTTGTTAAGGCATCGTTAAGTGATATTTCATTGGGATAACAACTTCTTCCATCAAACACTATTCGAACAGGAGTAAAAGGCGCTTCTTTTCGTAATACTTGAGAATGTGGTAAATTTAATGTATTATTAGTAATGTTAAAATATTAAAATAAATTAAACTCTTGGCTTAATGTTTCACGATTTATTTAACAATATGTGTATAGTCAACATGTTTCGAGCGTTAGCTCATTTTCAAAACTGAATCTTGAAATTTTAATTTATTTATTTAATTTAATATTATAATATATAATAATTTTAGTTTAATTTATTTTAATATTCAATTATGTTTCACCAAGAGTTAAGCGAGAATTCAATCTCATTCATTATTAGTAATATGTAATTTCGAATCATGAATGCTTTCCAAATGATGATTGTTTAGATAGTCTCTTATCGCAGAAGCGTATTTTGAGTACAGATCAGGATTTTGTCTAAGTTTTGATTCTAAACTATGAAAACGTTTCAACGCTAAATACCAACTGTCCCCAAAATCCGGACAATTGACTTTGAAAGGCAAGGAAACTGAATAGCGACCTGACGAGTTTCTGAATGTAGATTCTTCGTAATAAGTTCCACAGAATTTATCTTCCGGAGATTGACATATGACTGAGGGCACTTCCTCAATCTCCCAAAATTTCTGTGAGTTGATTTGATCTTGTGATTGATTTCAGAAATTTTCTTTCCTGCAGAAATCATTAAAAAAGTCTTTATAGAATGAGGTCTGGGAATATTTGTTTTTCCCATTACTATCCAACCTAGTATGGCATTTATGGCAACAGGTTCACCAGGTGAAGAACCAATTTTACCATTTGGTAATATATATGGAAAAACATCTGCCCCTAATAACGAATCTACAGACCCGGATTTGAAATACTCCGGATCTGCCAATAACAGCTGATCGAAAAGTTTCTTAGTATCCTAAGATTTTATCTATTATGATGATTTCAATTGGAACGACGGTATCTGCATTATGTATAGAATGCACTTGACATTGAACCGCCGTATTAGCAGAAGTGCGCATATGGTCCAAACCTTGTACAATAATGGACGCATTAAACGGTTTCAAATTAAGTTTTTTAGCTTAGGTTTCAGAAATGAAAGATACCTGAGATCCAGAATCCAGTATAGCCTTGACTAGATGACATTTCCCGAAACTGTCTTGAATTTTCAGTTTAAGTGTAGAAAGTAACACCTGTGCAAACGGAGAATTATTTTTCGGAATTATGCCACTGAAAGATTGAACTTCATTGGACGAGTTACTAGGTAAAGACTCTACGATTTCCGTACGAGGCTCAATTATTTGTTGCTTCGAAGCAAAATGTAATGAGGTGTGTAATTTCTCACAGGTACGGCATCTCTTATCTGACTTACAATTGATGACTGAATGACAGTTGATGCATGCATTAAGATTTTTTATAATTTCAAATCGTTTATGAGGAGCTTTCGAAATGAAAGCACGACAATTGTAAATAATGTGATCACTTTTACGGAGTATGCAACAATATATCTTATTTTTACTATTATTAGCAGTATCAGTCATTAATGATGCTTTGTGTAAAAACATGTTGGGTTTAGAATTGTAAATAATTTCATCTTTTGTTTTTGAATTGAGTAGAACAGATTCCACCTCTGTTCAACTTTTGAGTAATATATCTCGCAATTTTTTATACGTGGGTATTTCTGAAGAGGCATATTCTCTCTCAATAACTTTCAATGTTTCATAGTCTAAACGCTCCGGTAACGTAAACATTTTCAAAGCTGACAAATTTTCATGAAAACAATCCAAAAGATTTCTTAATGATCTATCATTACCTGATGGACGAAAGTGATTGATTTCCTTCTAGTAGGCATTAGCTAACAATCGTTTATTTCCGTATCTGGAAACTAACGAACTATACGCAATGGGATAATTATCGTCAATGATTGGTAGATTTTTGGGATATTTGATGGAGGACCTCTTAGTACTGAAGTGAGATAATTAAATTTTTCAACATTTGATAAGTTGCCATTTTCATGTACCAATGAATTGAAATTTGAAATGAAACTTGGAAATTTTTCAAGATCTCCATCGAAAGTAAATAAATTGATTTTCGGTAATTTAACATTGACATTCGATTTATCAGGGTTTACGGACAACACATTAAGTCGATTTTATTCCGGTAGTTCAAATAATTCATAATATATTGTCCCGATATATGGACATTTTTCTTCGAAAAGAGTATAAATATCCAACTCCGCAGCCAAAGTCATTTCGGTTCCCCCCTGTACAGACAGTATTGAAATTATGGCAGTATGTTGTTTCTCGAAAAAATGTTTCCACTTTTCAAAATTACGGCATGGTATTTTAAAATTGGAAAATAATTCTGGATTATCTTTAATTATTTCAGCTTGCTGATATAATAAATTGACGCTTGTTATAACCAGTTCGCGCAGAGCTCGTAAACTCAAAAAACTTTTTCATCGTCACCAGGCATTACGAAAAAATTTAACAATATTCCTGTTGTATAACTAAATGTGAATAATTCAATGAAAACTAAAAGAAACAAAGAAATTAACTTTTCTAGTTTTTTCTAATCCTCGTAGTAATAATACGCCAGATGTTTCGATTCGATTTAATATACTCGTATTTAGCAATATATCGAGTATGCATATTCGTATTGAACTTCAAGGTCGATGATGGAGGAAATATATTGTAAATATACACATATGTATTCTCAGTATAGTAACTATTGAAGAAGAAAAAAAAAGTATTTGAATCCGGCCCCGAAGGTCCAAAAAAATGTATTGTAAACGTATAAGTAATATGTAGAAAGTGTACTTTATGTTAATTTTAAGGAGAAGCTAATTCGTCTAACGTACTGAGAATGAATATGTTTGAATGCAAAGTAATGTAATGAATAAAACAAAGTAAAGTAATCAACCAATATAATTCATGTACATACGACATTCCACTTACCCTGGGGTAGTCCAGGAAAGAGATAGAGACTCACGAGGCAACTAGGACGATAAGGAATTGTCCTTCAGAGTCACTCGCCGTGATAAGTCTGTAAGGCACTATAAATTTTAAAATAAAGATGTACGTTTCGTATTAATCGAGTACCAGAATGTCTCTCTCATTTTCGGTTTCATCACATCTGGTCAAAAGGAGGTATTCAGGATAGTTGTACGGTAAACAATGGAACAGGTAAAGTATAATGCGTATGCATGATTTGATGTAATAAAGGAAATGAAGTAAACTCAAGATATTATATTCCGTCCATCATCAACTATCATTCACAACAATTTAGTAAAGACGAACCAGTCATAGTGATTGTTTATCGCTGGTATACAATGGAGTATCTGTTTTTTAGTTAGAGTCTCTATCTCAGTTTTCGCGGATTTCGCGGCACTGCGAATAAAATACTGTTTTGTGTTTACTTTCAATATTATTGATCGAGTTTAGCCTGAGATATTTTGTCTCAGTCGAATTGCGGGTTTTGAATTTGAAGAATTGTTTAGTTTGTTTCAAAATGGTTGATTATATTGTTTAGGAATTTGTGTCAGAGTGAAGCTTTACGATTTTGGTGTGTCTGGGATTATTTGTAATTATTCGGAGAATTTTTTTTCGAAAGGTTTGAAGTTTTTCATAATTTCTCTTGTTTGTTCGAATGTCAAAATGGGGCATGCATGAGTAAGGACTGGTTTGATACCTTGATTACATAGGATTAATTTCGATTTCCGTGATACGTGACTTTCTCATTAATTGAGGTAAATTATTGTGTTCATAGTACCATTAGCCTTTCTAAGTGTTCTTTTTGTAAATGTGGGCGGTAAATGTTAATCTTTTTTGAAAAGGGAGACCTAAATATTTAATTTCATTTTCATAAAGGAATCACTTCGTTATATGAAATGACATTCGTGTTTGGTATTTTCACCATTGTTGTGAATTGAGTCAGTGTTGTTTTATTGGCATTAATATTTAATCTACATTTTTTTATGATATTTCTCAAGGAGTTTAGTATAATTTCAGATGTTTGTTTATGCCATTTTTGAAGAAGAGAATTCTGATATAATATATGTATGATTTGCAATCAATGCCAGTTGGGTTTTGGGTGTTCATGGTATGTCGTTGATATAAAAATTGAATAGTAGCGTTGAAAATATTCTGCCTTGTGGAACACCCGCAGGTATTTTTCGTTTATTTGAATGAGCCTTACCAACTTCAACCTGGTAAGTTCTGTTCGGTAAACAGAATTTGATTAGTTTTATTGAGTAAATTGGAACGTTGTGATTCATGAGTCCGCGGTGCCAAACTGTATCAAACGCTTTTTCTATATCTAAGCTCAAGATGGCCATAATTTTGTTTTTATTGATATTATTTGTAGTTTGGTTAGTTATGTTAGCAAGTTGAAAAATAGTTTTGTGGTTGTCCCTTAAGCCATATTATTCATCTATTAGGATATTGTGAAGTTTTTCACGTTTTTAAGTCTATTGAGTTTTTCAAGAACTCTCGACATCATTGAGAGTAAACTAATTGTCCTGTAGTTTACTGCGAAAGTTCAATCTTTATTAGGTTTTCTAAATGATAGTACTGTACCATTTTTTCAAAAACTGGAAAAGTATTGCATTTTGATACAAGCATTATAGATGTAAGTTATGTTTGTATTTTGACTTCTCTAGGAGAAACCTTGAGCATTTTTTTAAAATTGTGTCGAAGCCTAGCGCTTTTTTGTTGTTAGATTCTCGAATTAAATCATTCACTTCGTGGGTTGTAGTGAGAAAGAAGAAAGTAGTAGAATTGAATCTATTTTAATTAGTGAATTCTGGTGTTTAATTTCACTAACTTTTTTTTTTACTTCATTCTACTGTGTTTGTCTGACATAAGTTTCGTGGATCTGTGTATATTCTGATATGTGTCAGATAGGTGTTCGGCTTTCAAATCGTCTTCAACAATAGGCCGCCTGGACCATGACATGTTGAAATTCCGTAATTTTGGCCTGATTCACTGTTTCTAAAATGTTTCCAGAAACGGTTTTTGTTGGTTAGGTTTCTGCTATATTTTTCCAGGAATGTAATTTAATTGAATAACGAATTTATTTCGTTTTTAACTTCTTGAAGTTCTATCTATAGATTTTATCAAAGTTATTTTGCAGTCTTTTGAGAAATTTATTTTTCATTTTGATCATTCATCGTGGATGTTTTTTGGTGAATCAAGTTTGAATTGTTCGAATTTTTTACTTCTTCTCAATGAATATTGAATATTTTCCTCAAATTTTTTGACTTTATGATCCTTTCTTGAGTTTATGTTATTGTTGAGGTTGATTGAGTAGTATAATATATCTCTGAATTCATTTCTGTTCATCATCTTCTAAATGATTTCTGTTTCAAAAGAATGGAGTCGTTTGAGCATGTATTGACTGTTTGTAATGATATTGGATGGTAATCTGAATCGAGGGCTTTAATTGCGATAAGATCAGAAATTCAATTATTTTTATTGATTACTAGATCTATTGTTGATGCTTGTGCGTTTCTGGGTGGAAAATATGTATAAGACTTGAGAGAAAAGTGAATTGAGAGATTGCGCTGTTCTAAGAATTTTTGGAGAATTGTGCCATTTTTGTCCTTTCTTTTGCAATTCCACATTTGATATTTTGCGTTCAAGTCTTTTGCTAGAATTACTTTTTTTCCCAAATTTAGAAGGCTATCTATTTCGTTTATATTTGTTTAATTTGAGGACTTTTATAGTATTAATTAATTGAGATAAAATTTAATATAATTGCTTGGGATTCGCGAAGATTTGTGTTTGTTACTATCTCAATCGGCTGCAGATGCTTTTTATAATTATTTATTAAGCCTGCTGAAGTTGATTTGGGTATGTTAAAGTGGTAATAACTGACAATTTTAGGAGACTTGTTTTTATTGAATATTGTTTCCTGATTGCAGATTATGTCGTAGTTGTTTTCTTGACATAGAATCTGCAATTCATTCATTTTACTAGATATTCCTCTGGCGTTCCAGGGTATACTTTTTTGTGGTTTTTTATGATTTTTATATATTATAGTTCTAACTTCTTTCGCTGATGATCATTCTTCGTGTTCTGACACGAAGCAGGCAGTTTTCAACAAAATTTTGTTTTTGTTTTTTGAAGTTATAGTAGAACGCTTTGGAGACGTTGAATGGGGCGATTCCAGTAGACATACTCAGGTTGAAGTCTTCACTGACGTAATCCACCAGGCTAGGTTGTACTTGATGCACTGATGAAGTTTGTGCTTGTGGTCCGAACTGTTCGTCGTGGACGAGGTAGCTTTCGTAATGATAATTCAATGGCAATATAATTCAAAATGACAACACGTAATTTCAATTCAAAGATTTATAAACAATATTAAGTCAATGGCAAAATAATTCGAAATAGTAAAACGCAATTTCAATTCAAAAATTGAAAAACAATAATGAATTAGCAAAGTTATTAGAAATAGGAATACGCAATTTCAATTCGAATATTGAAAACCATAATGAATCAATGGCAGAATAATTCAAAATAAGAATACGCAATTTTAATTCAAAGATTGAAAAATAATTATAATTCAAATAATACTGAATTAAAAAATGAAGATAAACGCAGAAATTAAATCCAGCAAAAAAACGATGTGAACTCACAGAAAGCGTCAATGAAAATGCTGCATGTCGATTCGGTAGGCAGTAAACAACACTTAAACATTTGCTTCGAGGAATTGAAATATCTTCCTTTGGACAATTTTTCATTTAAGGCTTAGGAAATTCCATACATACATGTCTCCACAATTCAACGATCTTACAAATTGTAGTTCCTCATTGCAGACGTATTTATAGGTGAATAGTTTGTTGGCTACAGCTGTTGAACGACAGTACCAATTCAAATCCCAATATACTTCTTCAAAATTCACGTAATCCGGTTCAATTGGACCACAATGTTCGATTATGTATTTATATTTTGATGAACTATTAATTTGGACGGGGAAATGATTGATTGATTTCATCTGTTTATTTTATTGACGAATACTCTGTGTTCACAATGGCAACTCTCGCTTACTACTAAAAATGTATGAGGCAGATGTTGTCTTGCGCGTAGCCTAGGTTACAATCTTGAAGAAAGGTTTCGGAATTTTCTCTCCTCTCTGCAGGTTTAGGTGAGGTTTTTGGGGCTGCAGGAGTCGGTTTTGGGGATTTTTTTATTTTCAAAACCTTTGTCTAGTTGAGGCCTGATGTTGAAGGCTTCGGTAGTGGTGTCGGTTTCACTTGAGGTTCGGCTCTACTCACTGATGTCCTTGGGACTTGAGTCCGTCGTACAATCGGTCTTGATGAAAAGTATGCTGCGCAGCCTTTGTCGTTTGCGGGATGTGGACCTCCGCAATTTGCGCTTTTCTTTGATCGTTTTTTTTATCTTCTTCTCTTCGTTTGTCCGTGCTAACGTCACTAGGAAGAGTGGCATAGGTTGCTCTTGAGCGCTTGTCATCTAGCTCACGGTCTTGACTGAAAAAATCTGATTCTTCAAGCCTTTCAAGATTTCTTCCGGTTTTGTTTCAAATGGAAGGTTTCTCAGCACCACCTTCAGGGGCTTTTCTTCTGACAGGGCGTAGGTGTGATACTCAACCTGTAAGAAATCAAAGAGGCGTATTATTCCTCGGAAATCGTTAATTGAGACGGGATTTATGCTGATCGCTTCCCTGGTATTCATTCAGAGAAATTAAGACAAAGTTTTAGAGAGTTTGAGATTTTTCACGAGATGTCTATCCATTTCGGTTTCTCTCGGATAACGATCGGTGTTGGTGAACGCTCCTTCTTGTCTTCCATCGGTGGTGTTTTCGGGGTTTATGAGGTGTTTGGCTTCGTGTCATCGAGGTTTTGTAAAACCTCGAATTCATTCCAGGTGACCATGGGTACTATTTCCGGCTTGGAAATTTTTCTCGTTCTTGGAACCTCGGTTGTGTTGCCGGGGGATGTTGTCTGTGGTGCTCGCCTCTTTCTGTTGATCTGCTTTGGAGTTTTTTCAGCGGTGATCTCCATGTCACTGTATTCAGTTTCGCTGCTTCTCTCTGAGGCTCATTTCCCCCCAAGTGATTTGAGAAACTGAAGCTTCTTTTGTTTAAGTCTTTCGATATGCATCCCATGTCTTGATAACTTCCGATAATAATAACAATAATAAAAATTCATTGATTCTTTTGGACATATAAATGTATAGGACAAGTCACACAAAATTTACATAATTCAACTAACCTCTTACTAATTCAACTAACTATTTACTAATTCTGTCACTGAGGTTCGCCTACCGTTTATCTGTATCAATGAACCTGTAACAGATTTCTTAGATTCATTATACTCAAGAGAATACTACGTGGCAGATGATTAAAAATGTTGATACATTGATACAAAGGCAACATTTCGAATTTCGTAATTTTTTCTTTAGGAATATAATATTCCTTCACTTCTGGTGTTGCATCAGTAAAAACTAGTTAATTTTACAAGATCTCTTTCATTCTTTTTCACATGAATGCGAAGAATAGTCCTGCTACATAAGAACCGTGATCAAGACATACAAACACGTAACGAACAAATTGATTTGTTGTCGTCGAGGTTGAGCGACCAGATCGAAAACTATGCTGGTCAGTAGGCAGTATGTTGAACTTGTCTAGGTGCAAAATACTCTTTTTGAACCCGATTCTCTCGAAAACTTTAGAGAATATACTCAGTATAGAAATCGGTCTGTAATTTACTACGCTAGAAATGTCGTTTTATTATGAATTCGAACGTTTTTTGGAATATTAGGAAACATACTAGAACTAACGGACAAATTAATGCAATCAGAAAAGTGTTGGAAAATTTCAGGGCTGATAACTTCACAATCTTTGCAGATATTGAATCAACTCCGGTGCTCTTATATTTCCATAACCATTTTATTACGCCTGCCACTTCACACTCCAACACTGGATAGAAAAGTTGAAGTTTAGAGGCATTCGGTAGTGCAATAAAACGACAAATTTCAAGGGAAGAGAGTGGATTCGATTAACGTTGAAAAGTAGTCGCCAAAAATTTTTGCCACCCCACCAGCACCACTATGAGAAACCATGTTTCATAGGTTTATTTTTCCCAGCTCGTCCAGTCAAGGTATTCACCATAGACCATACAGTTTTCCTCTAATTGTCTGATCTATTAATAAGTTCACTATGAAATTTCAGTCTGGCGCTTCTGGTCATTGAAATTTGAAACATTTTGGCTTACTTATATAGGTTGTAGGTAATCATTGAATGTAACCAATGCAGGTTCATTAAATCGTTTTTTGCGGAAACTATGCTCTGAGTGACCCACTCCTTAGTTCGATAATTACAATCTGTTATTTATATTTGAGGACAACAAGATTCGAAAGTGTCGCGACCTGAGAGAACAAGTGCTTCAAAACATTTATTCACATCAGTATCTTCATAAATAGCATGAAAATCACAATTCGATATGTCTAAACTAAAACTGTCAAGATTTCCCTTACTCAAATTTGTAGACGAACTATACTCGCCCTGATCATTGACATAAAATCTAGTACTAAACTCCAGTAATATATTTCGGTGGTCACTGACATGTGGTTCAATAATTTGTACATTGAAATAATATAGATCAATACCAGGCAGAATATACTCCACTTTGGAAGTAGATGTGCGGCCAGAAACCTCAATGTGGATTCCGTATGCCGTCGACTTGATTGGGCTTGGTTGCCTGGGAACACGAGGTCGTAGTCCACACGAACTTTCGACTTACTATTTTCCGAATTTATTCGAAAAAGCTACAAGCGAAATATCTTAAAAATGGCAACCAACGCACAACAAGCTTTCAATGACCTCAGAAACCGGTTAGCAGCCCTGGAATCGTACGGGTTCCCGATGGAAGAAGTCATGAAGATTCTTGTGCAAGAAAAACGAGAAGCGGCGGCCGCCGCGACCGAAGAACGAAGCCCCGCCCCGCGGAGCTCGGACACCGGTAACGGCCAGGAAAAACGGCTAGGAGAAGCGAGCGATGTATCCGAGAAGGCGAAAAAGCCCAGGAAGACAGGTAAGGACTGTTCTAAGAATAGTAAAACTAAAAATGGAAAATTGTTACAGGAGAACGACTTCGAGGAACCGCGAAGAACGGCGAAGAAAGAAAACACCGAACCGACAGCGCGGACGTCAACCAGGAACAGGTACGAGGCCCTCAGCGACGAAAGCGATGAAGACACTATGGAAACGGAGAACATCCAACCGACGGAGGACGAAGAAAAAATCGAGAACAGAAACAACGAAGATAAATCAAGGAATCAAGAAGACGATAAGAAAAATGGAAAGATAGCTCCGATGATCATCAGGGAAAAAGAGAAATGGAGCAGAATCGCGAATGTTATGAAAAACAGAGGCATTCACTATAAAAAGGCGAAGCTTATATCGCAAGGGGTACAAGTTGAGCCGAATACAGAAGACGATTACAGGCACCTATTCAAGATTTTGAAAGAGTATAACATCGACTTTTATACCTATCAACTAAAGAGTGAAAAGAACTTGAAGATAGTCATTAGAGGAATAATGACAGAAACAAAAGAAGAAGAAATAAGAGAGGATCTACAGAACCAGGGGTACCCTGTCCAAAAAGTAACAAGGATGAAGGGAAAAAGGGATACCCTGCCCCCCTGGTCCTGATTGAAATTTCAAAGGACTATAAATCTATATATAACAAATTGGAAAGATGTTGCGGTCTCACGGTGCAAGTGGAAAGCCTGAGAACGAAAACTGAAGTAATCCAATGCCATCGCTGTCAGCTATTTGGACACGCACAGCGAAACTGCCATACAACACCGAAGTGTATGAAGTGTGGGGAGGAACACAGCACACACGAGTGCAAAAAACCCCGAACATCGGCGCCAAAATGCGCAAACTGCCAAGGGGAGCATCTTTCCACGAATATAAGATGCCCCAAAAATCCGAACAACCCAAAAAACAGACCAACAAGTGAACAAAAATACAAAAATGCACCACCGCCCCCGGAAAATTACTGGAAAAAAAGAAGGGAGGAGACGGCAAAAATGGAACGAGAAAAACAGAAGGAAGAAAAACCAAAGACAACGAATCAGAAAATCAACGACTTAGACGAATTAGCACTGATACTGGGAAGAATGCTAATTAACTTCAGTAACACAAACGCTACTAAAGAACAGAAAATGAACATGATCGATGAACAAGACAAAATCATCGAAATATTCAAGAGACGTTAAAAAATCGAAGAAGACTGAATAAAAGCAAAAGACAGAAATAATAAGTTAAACAACCAGTTTATGGACAAAAACAAAAACCTAAGAATATCATTTTGGAACGCAAATTCGGTGTTACCGAAAAAAGACGAACTTACGATATTTCTGGAGGAGCACAAAATAGACATTATGCTCCTGTCAGAAACATTCCTGAAGAAAACAAAAAACATGAAAATAAGAAACTATACCATATACAGAACAGATAGGAGGGACGGTTCGAAAGGCGGAACAGCAATCCTTATAAAAAACGGAATAGAACATGGAGAACTACCAAAAATAGAAGAAACAAACATAGAATCCACAGGAATCAGAATCGAGATAGAGGGGAGGCCAACAAATATATACTCAATATACAAATCTCCACTAAAAGAAATGAAAGAAGAGGATATTAAGAAAATATTCAAAAACAAAGTACCAACGATAGCAGCGGGGGACATCAACGCTAAGCACACAGACTGGAACTGCAGAGTATCGAACACAAGCGGAAGAATACTCTCAGAAATAATAGAGAAACATAATATAATCCTGGCAGCACCGAACGAACATACACACATTAGTTCAAATGCTGGAACCACGGATATACTGGACATAGCCCTGATGAAGAATATCAGATGGAACTACGAAATCGAAAGCAGGATGGATCTGTCTTCAGACCACTGCCCGGTAATATTGGAACTAGAAACTACAATTGACAGAGAAAACACGACAAGGAAAATAACAAATTGGAGAAGCTTCAGAGAAAATATTGAAGCAAAAAACATGGAAATAAACAATCACCAACAACTAGAAGAGGCAATATTTGATCTGGAAAGGAGGATCAAAACAGCTGAAGAAAAAAGCACAAAATCAATAATAATAAACACGAAAAATGAAATACCACAACACATTAAAACACTGTTAGCTGAGAAGAAAATAGCCAAGAAAAAATACATCAGGACTATGCATCCAGAGGACAAGAAAAAACTCAACTCACTCACTAACGAAATAAAGAGTGAATTGAGAGAACATAGCAATGAAAAATGGAAAGAAAAAATGGAGGCCCTGCAGACGGAGGACAAATCACTATGGCAGATGACCAAGGCAATAACGGGGAAAAACAAGAAAAGAAACATTCCGTTCATAAAACTAGGAACGGAAAAGGCAATAATAGACGCAGAAAAAGTAGAAACTTTCGCAAAAATGCTAGAAGAGCAATTCAAACTGAACGAAGGCAACAAAGACTACGAATTCAACTCAAACATAGACAGAATTGGAAGAAAAAGGGAAGATCAGGAAAATAACGAAAAACAAATAGAAGAAATCACACAAGAAGAAGTACAAGAAAACATTAAAGCACTGAAAACACGAAAAGCACCAGGAAGAGATGGAGTAACTAACAACTCACTGAAAAACTTACCAACAGAAATAGTAAAAGAAATAGCGAACATAGGAAACGCGGTAATAAAACTGGAATATTACCCGAAGATATGGAAAAAATCAGAAACGATAATGATACACAAAAATGGCAAACCAATAAATGAGGCAAGCAGCTATCGACCTATCAATCTCCTATCAGCAATCAGTAAACTGATAGAGAAATCGATATATAAAAGATTAAAAGAACACGTAGAAGAACATGGAATAATTCCGAAACACCAATTCGGATTCAGGACAGAACACACAACAACCTACCAACTAGCAAGGATAACAGAAGATATCAAGGAAAAATTGAACGTCTCAACACCAACCGGAGCAATATTCCTTGACATAGAAAAAGCTTTCGATAGAGTCTGGCACCAAGGACTCATATACAAGATGAAAGAAAAACAATTCCCGAGGAAAATCACAAACATAATAATGTCGTACCTAGAAGACCGGAAATATGAAGTCAAAATAGGCAACAAAAAATCCAAAGAAAGAAAAATAGAAGCAGGAGTACCCCAAGGATCGGTGCTAGGACCACTTCTATTCAACATATATACATCGGACACACCAAAATTGAAGAATTGCAAAATAGCACAATTCGCTGACGACACCGCAATATACATATCTAACAGAAACAGAATAAGAACTCACAGAGGACTACAAGAAGACATGGAAATACTGGAAAAATACTATAGAAAATGGAAAATCAAAATAAACCCAACAAAAACAGTCGGAGTATATTTTGACCACAAGAGAAGAAGATGTACAAAGCTACCGGAAATGATAGAGGTAGAAGAGCAACAAATAAAATGGCAAAAAGAAGCAAAGTATTTAGGTGTAATACTAGACGAGCACCTGAACTATAATAGACAAATAGAAGAAAATAGAAAAAAGGCCAGAATGCTCCAGGGACAACTATACCCCCTGTTGCACGGCGAAAGTAAACTATCAATGGAGAACAAAAAACTGATAATAAATGCCATAATTACTCCTGCAATATCATACGCAGGGGAAATATGGCACACTAACGAAAATTACAAGAAAAAAGGACTGCAAGGAACAATGAATAGAATAATCAGGACGGCAATAGGAGCCCCCTGGTACATAACCAATGAACAAATAAGACACGAAATCAAAATAGAAACCCTAGAAGAAAAGATCAACAAACTAACGAAAAACATGGTAGAAAAAATGGAACAACACGAAAACGACGAAGTAAAAAGAATAACTGAAATCAAAATCAGGAAAACAGACAAACGAAGTTCCCTAATACAATGGAAACGCAAAATAGAACAAAATGAAGAAAACACATGCAAAAGGAGAAGGGGAACTCTTCGGAGTTCTCAACTTTGGCTGAATCCTCAGGAGAGGCTGGCGCTTCCAAGTCAGTAGTAGGCTAAAGTTAAAACTTCTCCCAAACGCTGTAGAAAAAAGGGAAAATCGAGATGAAGAGGCGTATGGAAGAAATTCCGGTCCTCGTCAAAATGAAAAGATCAAAGAGGTCGTACACCAGTGATAATTCGTGAAAAGGAAAAATGGAGCAGGATTTCCAATCTAATGAGAAATAAAGGAACCCACTACAAAAAGGCCAAACTCATATCCCAAGGAGTTCAGGTCGAGCCAAACACAGAGGACGATTACAGAAGTCTATTCAAAACGCTCAAAGAGCACAACATAGACTTCTATACGTACCAGCTGAAAAGCGAGAAGAATCTGAAAATTGTCATTAGGGGTATTATGACAAAGACGAAAGAAGAAGAAATTAAAGAAGATTTAGAAAACCAAGGATACCCTGTCCTCAAAGTTACGAGGATGAAGGGAAAAAAGGGATACCCCGCACCCTTGGTACTAATAGAAATCACAAAAGAATACAAGTCAATCTACAACAAGCTTGAACGATGCTGCGGACTTTCCGTACAGGTGGAAAGTCTGAGAACTAAAACAGAAGTAATACAGTGCCACCGATGCCAACTTTTCGGTCACGCACAGAGAAATTGCCACGCAACACCGAAATGCATGAAATGCGGCGAACAACATAGCACGCATGAATGCGAGAAACCCCGAACGACGGCGCCGAAATGCGCAAACTGCCAAGGTGAGCATCTTTCTACGAACATTAGATGCCCCAAAAATCCAAACAACCCGAGGAACAGACCGACAAACGAACAAAAGTTCAAAAATGCACCGCCGCCTCCGGAAAATTATTGGAAAAAATGAAGGGAGGAGAAGGTAAAAATGGAACGAGAAAAGCAGAAGGAAGAAAAACCGAAGATGAGAAATCAAAAATTGAACGAATTAGACGATCTTGCACTAATACTAGGAAGAATGATGATAAACTTTAGTAACACGAACGCTACTAAAGAACAAAAGATGAACATGATTGATGAACAGGACAAAATCATCGAAATTTTCAAGAGACGCTAAAAAATCGAAGAAGATTGAAAAACAGAAAAGATAGAAAAAATAATCTAAACAATCAGTTTATGGACAAAAACAGAAATCTGAAAATTTCATTCTGGAACGCAAATTCGGTGCTACCGAAAAAAGATGAACTAACAATATTTCTGGAGGAGCACAAAATAGACATTATGCTCCTGTCAGAAACTTTCCTGAAGAAGACGAAAAACATGAAAATAAGAAATTATAGCATATACAGAACAGATAGGAGGGACGGTTCGAAAGGCGGAACAGCAATCCTTATAAAAAACGGAATAGAACATGGAGAACTACCAAAAATAGAAGAAACTAACATAGAATCCACAGGGATAAGAATTGAGATAGAGGGGAGGCCGACAAATATATACTCTATATATAAATCTCCACTTAAAGAAATGAAAGAAGAGGATATAAAGAAAATATTCAAAAGCAAGATACCAACGATAGCAGCGGGGGATATCAACGCTAAACATACAGACTGGAACTGCAGAGTATCGAACACAAGCGGAAAGATACTCTCAGAAATAATAGAAAAACATGATATAATCCTGGCAGCACCGAACGAACATACACACATTAGTTCAAATGCTGGAACCACGGATATACTGGACATAGCTCTGATGAAGAATATCAGATGGAACTACGAAATCGAAAGCAGGATGGATCTATCTTCAGACCACTGCCCGGTAATATTGGAACTGGAAACTACAATTAACAGAGAGAACACGACAAGAAAAATAACAAATTGGAAAAGCTTCAGAGAAAATATTGAAGCAAAAAACATGATAATAAACGATCACCAACAGCTAGAAGAGGCAATATTTGATCTGGAGAGGAGAATCAAAACAGCCGAAGAAAAAGCACAAAATCAATAATAATAAACTCGAAAAATGAAATACCACAATACATTAAAACACTGTTAGCTGAGAAGAAAATAGCCAAGAAAAAATACATCAGGACTATGCATCCAGAGGACAAGAAAAAACTCAACTCACTCACCAACGAAATAAAGAGAGAATTGAGAGAACATAGCAATGAAAAATGGAAAGAAAAAATGGAGGCCCTGCAAACGGAGGACAAATCACTATGGCAGATGACCAAGGCAATAACGGGGAAAAACAAGAAAAGAAACATTCCGTTCATAAAACTAGGAACGGAAAAAGCAATAATAGACGCAGAAAAAGTAGAAACTTTCGCAAAAATGTTAGAAGAGCAATTCAAACTGAACGAAGGCAACAGAGACTATGAATTCAATTCAAACATAGACAGAATTGGAAGAAAAAGGGAAGATCAGGAAAATAACGAAAAACAAATAGAAGAAATCACACATGAAGAAGTACAAGAAAACATTAAAGCACTGAAAACACGAAAAGCACCAGGAAGAGATGGAGTAACTAACAACTCACTGAAAAACTTACCAACAGAAATAGTAAAAGAAATAGCGAACATAGGAAACGCGGTAATAAAACTGGAATATTACCCGAAGATATGGAAAAAATCAGAAACGATAATGATACACAAAAATGGCAAACCAATAAATGAGGCAAGCAGCTATCGACCTATCAATCTCCTATCAGCAATCAGTAAACTGATAGAGAAATCGATATACAAAAGATTGAAAGAACATGTAGAAGAACATGGAATAATTCCGAAACACCAATTCGGATTTAGGACAGAACACACAACAACCTATCAACTAGCAAGGATAACAGAAGATATCAAGGAAAAATTGAACGTCTCAACACCAACCGGAGCAATATTCCTTGACATAGAAAAAGCTTTCGATAGAGTCTGGCACCAAGGACTCATATACAAGATGAAAGAAAAACAATTCCCGAGGAAAATCATAAACATAATAATGTCGTACCTAGAAGACCGGAAATATGAAGTCAAAATAGGCAACAAGAAATACAAAGAAAGAAAAATAGAAGCAGGAGTACCCCAAGGATCGGTGTTAGGACCACTTCTATTCAACATATATACATCGGACACACCAAAATTGAAGAATTGCAAAATAGCACAATTCGCTGACGACACCGCAATATACATATCGAACAGAAACAGAATAAGAACTCACAGAGGACTACAAGAAGACATGGAAATACTGGAAAATACTATAGAAAATGGAAAATCAAAATAAACCCAACAAAAACAGTCGGAGTATATTTTGACCACAAGAGAAGAAGATGTACAAAGCTACCAGAAATGATAGAGGTAGAAGAGCAACAAATAAAATGGCAAAAAGAAGCAAAGTATTTAGGTGTAATACTAGACGAGCACCTGAACTTTAATAGACAAATAGAAGAAAATAGAAAAAAGGCCAGAATGCTCCAGGGACAACTATACCCCCTGTTGCACGGCGAAAGTAAATTATCAATGGAGAATAAAAAACTGATAATAAATGCCATAATTACTCCTGCAATATCATACGCAGGGGAAATATGGCACACTAACGACAATTACAAGAAAAAAGGACTACAAGGAACAATGAATAGAATAATCAGGACGGCAATAGGAGCCCCCTGGTACATAACCAATGAACAAATAAGACACGAAATCAAAATAGAAACCCTAGAAGAAAAGATCAACAAACTAACGAAAAACATGGTAGAAAAAATGGAACAACACGAAAACGACGAAGTAAAAAGAATAACTGAAATCAAAATCAGGAAAACAGACAAACGAAGTTCCCTAATACAATGGAAACGCAAAATAGAACAAAATGAAGAAAACACATGCAAAAGGAGAAGGTGGAACTCTTCGGAGTTCTCAACTTTGGCTGAATCCTCAGGAGAGGCTGGCGCTTCCAAGTCAGTAGTAGGCTAAAGTTAAAACTTCTCCCAAACGCTGTAGAAAAAAAGGAAAATCGAGATGAAGAGGCGTATGGAAGAAATTCCGGTCCTCGTCAAAATGAAAAGATCACAGAGAGGTCGTAGTCCACATACATATACACAAAGCGATTATTATTTTCTGAACTTGTTTAGAAAACGAAAACCGACTTAGCGAAAATGGCAAACAACATGGTACAAGAAGTTTTTACGGAGATCAGAGCCGGAATAGCAGCCTTGGCAAAGCATGGGTTCCCGGCTAATGAGATCCTGAATCTCATTGTTCGAGAAGAACTCGATGTGGAAAACTCATTGATCGTCAAACAAAGCCTCGCGGAGCTTCTACACCGATAACGGCCAATATAATGGGCACGAAGAAGCGAAAGAAGATTCCGAAAAGGCGGAGAAGCCTCGGAAAACAGGTGAGAACTGTGAGAAGCACAGCAAAACTAATATTGAAAATTCTTTACAGAGAAACGATTTCAAGGAACCAAGAAGAACGACGAAGTATGAAAGACTAGAAACGGTAACGCAGACGTCAACAAGGAATCAGTACGAGGCCCTGTGTGACGGAAGTGATGAAGAACAAAGGGAAAACGAGAACCAACAAACGACAGAGAATGAAGAAAAAAGCGAGAACAGAAAATAAGAAACCAAAATTCAAGAAAGAGAAAAGAATACTGAGAAAATACCTCCATTGATCATCCGAGAAAAAACAAAATGGAGCCAATGGAGAAAGAAAAATCTAAAAATTGTCATAAAAGGAATAGAAACAGAAAAGAATGAAGATGAAATAAAAGAAGACCTACAATAACAGGGATACCCAGTCCTAAAAATAACGAGGATGAAGGGTAAAAAGGGCTACCCTATTCCCCTGGTACTAATCGAGATATCGAAGGAATACAGATCGATATGCAATGAAATCGAAAAATTGCTGCGGACTTTCTGTAAGAGTGGAAAGTTTCCGAACGAAATCAGAAGTGATCCAGTGCCACCACTGTCAACTTTTCGGCCATGCTCAGAGAAATTGCAATGCAACGCCGAAATGTATGAAATGTGGAGAAGAGCACAGCACCCACGAATGTAAAAAGCTAAGAACAACGGCACCGAAATGCGCTAATTGCTAGGGAGAGCACCTCTCCACGAACATAAGATGCACAAAAAATCCAAACAATCCGAGAAACAGACAAACTAAGAAACGGAAGCTGATCGATGCCCCACCACCTCCAGAAAACTACTGGAGAAAAAGATGGGAGAAAAATAAACGAACAGAAGAAAAACCGAAAGAAATAAACGCAAAAAACAACGACCTAGATGAACTTGACATGATACTGGGAAGAATGACAAGAAATTTCAACAGCACAAATGCAACGATCGAGCAGAAAATAAAACAGATAGAGGAACAAGGAAAAATCCTTGAAATTCTCAAGAGACGTTGAAAAGAAACATGTGAAACAGAGAAGGGAGAGCTCTTCGGAGATCTCAACTTTAGCTGAATCCTCAGGAGAGGCTGGCGTTTCCGAGTCAGTAGTAGGCTAAGGTTAAAACTTCTCTCAAAAGCAGCAGAAAAAAGGTGGAATCGAGATAAGGAGACGTATGGAAGAAATTCCGGTCCTCATTAAAATAAAAATATCACAGTGAGGTCGTAGTCCTTGCCAAAGCACGTGGTAGGGATTCTTTGAGTTCCGTGAGCCGTCGACTTGCCTGGGCTCGGTCGTCTGGTTACTGAAGAAACTCTTTCAGTGGACGGAGATGGTTTATTCGTCCTATCGACGAATTTCTTGAGCAGTGACGAAGTCCAAATGTTTCGCGGGGCGTGACCTACGTCTGCTCATGCTAGATGTGATTCTTCCGGGGATGGAGATTTATTTTGGAGCAGAGATGAAGTTCTGAAAAAAACAATTTCACCCAATGTGATGGTATCTTCTCTTGAAATTGAAATTTCCTATCAGTTGAGCTTGGGAGGGCGTGGCCTAAATCGCGGTTTCCCTGACCTTCTGAATGATGAGTCGAATTTGAAAAATTTTTCCTGAGATTTTACAGCGTTTGTACTCTATCTCGTTTAATTACTTGCAAATAATGTTCCTGGGAACAGATTTCTGCGAAACAATGTCAAACGACGAATTCCAAATGTTTGCCTGGGCGTGGCCTATGTCTGTTCACGCTGGATTTCCCTGAATTGGCGGTGATTTTCTTCGTTTCTGTTCTTCTTGCTTGTTTTTCTTCGTCAATGTTCTGAGCACTGAGTTGCGCGGATAGAGATCAGTTATATTAGCACGGATGTCTCAGGAGCAGAAGATATCTTTGATTAGAAGGGAAAATTGCATCGAATAGATATCTTGACTAGCTGGACTTCGCTCGGGTAATCTGGTAGTTGCAGGTTTGTTGAAAATATATATTCTCAAACGGCTGCTCGGTCTATGATCAAGGGGAAGGCGATGTACGTAATTAAACTGAAATCAGTTTAGTCTTGAAAATGAGCTAACGCTCGAAACATGTTGACTATACATATTGTTAAATAAATCGTGAAACATTAAGCCAAGAGTTTAATTTATTTTAATATTCAATTATGTTTCACCAAGAGTTAAGCGAGAATTCAATCTCATTCATATATATATATATATATATATATATATATATATATATATATATATATATATATATATATATAATATATATTATTTTGAAAGTTTTCAGCAATAGCAGGCTTTTTTGATATAATTTTTGATATAAAAAAGTTCATTTTTGTTGTCGTTTCGTTGTTATATTACAACTTTGTCAAATTTAATTGTAATATAAAAACGAAACGTCAACAAAAATAAACTTTTTCATATCAAAAAAAGCCTGTTATCGTTAAAAACTCTGAAAATAAAATATCTTAAACAGGCAATAAATCAATTTCAATCATATATATATATATATATATATATATATATATATATATATATATATATATATATATATATATATATATATATATATATATATATATATATATATATAACTTTATAAAATTATATACAGTGAGTACAAAGTATGACAAGAATCATTATTTATTATTTCAGTCGAAGTTGATAATTTTTACCCAAGTTTTCTCGAAATATTTTAATATATATCACAAATAATATGGTTTTTGTTATGTTACAACATAATTTAATTTGTTTGTTGTAAGTCCTTATCGGTATTGTGAAACGAAACACTCAGTGAAATTCAACAGATAATAATTATTTGCTTGATAATTTCTTTGGTTTCACATACAAATGTCAGTATATGTATGTGTTCTCCCACTCACTTTCGTTTGTGTTTGTTCGCATGTACATTGGCTATTATATATACTCTTCGAATCTATTTTATGTGGAATCTTCATTCTTTTTCGTCGATGATTATATCGTGAATGAGTTCGTGTTCGATTTTAAATTGTATTGTTTTTGTTTTGATTTGTTTTATTTTTTGTATAATGTGTGTTTGATTTTTAAAAAATTTTGTGATTGCTCTCAAATTTCTGCTCTAATTAACGTGCTATTCAATGTTTTGTGTAGTGTCTCGTATTCGTGTGTTTTCAGGTGCCCTCAATATCTGTCCGAGTATTCTGTTTTGAAATTTTTCAATTTTTTCATAATTATATGTATATGTTCTTTTCCATGTAGGACAAGCATATAAAATAATTGGTCTAATTGCTGATTTGTATATCAGTGTTCTTGATTCTTGTGAAAGTAATGAGCTTCTTTTAATCAATGGATTGAAATGAATTTGCTGATATGGGTGCTTCATTCAATTGGCGATTTATATATGAAGTGAAAGTTAGTTTTTTATCTAACAGGACTCCTAGGTATTTTGTTTGATTTGCTGATATTTTTAATATGCAGTTTTAATATTTCATTTTGTTTTTCTTTGATTTTTGTTGGGAAATGTGAAATATTTGTTTTTTCTTCGTTTATCTTCATTTTCCATTTGTCAGAAACATTTTCGAGAATAAATGCATGATCTTGTATATTTTTAATATTCTGATCAATTTTCCAGCTCTTTGATAAAACTGCTGTATCATCTGCGAAAAGTGCAAGGTTTTTTTTTCGAGTTTTTGTATATCATTTATATAATAATTGAACAGGAGTGGAGATAAAATTGCTTCTTAAGGTACTCCTGCTGTAATCAGTTTTTTTATGAGAAAGTGATGTCATTGCTTTCACTTGATAAGTTCTATTTTCGAGAAATTTTGAAATTATATTGAAGATATATATTGGAAATTTCGATTTTATTTTTTTATAGATAAATGCTTTGGGCATTGTGTCGAAGGCCTCCTCTACATCCAATGTTAACATTGATGTTACTTCATTTTGATTGAAATTTAGAGTAATGTTGTTAATTATTCTCGAGTCTCTCTTGAAAGAGTCTCAGTTTTCACTATATATATATATATATATATATATATATATATATATATATATATATATATATATATATATATATATATATATATATATATAATAATAATAATAATAAATAATAATATAATTTTATTGAGAAACATTCCTTACATAGTAAAATTACATTCATTTCAATTGATAAATAATTACAACTAAGAGAAATGCTCTCAAAAGGACCGAATTCAGTTTGGAGTCTGATCTTCCATTCAGCCCTCGAGCAAAAATATTGGTTCATACAAAAAACTTGGTTAAACTCATATTTACAGTAATATACAATTTTGATTGAAAAGAAAAAAAATAAAAATTTCCTCAGAGATATTAAACATTTGGGACAATTTCACATGGTGAAGAACATTAGTGTTAAGAAATTATACAAATATATGATACAAAAAATTGATTCAAACATTATTGCCTACATCCGAATCATCGAAGTACTCTGACACACTATAGTACGCCTTTGTTAAGAGCAGAGATTTAACTCTCCTCTTAAACAAATGAGCTTTCAGTACTTTCAAATTCGATGGTAAATGGTTGAAAATTTTAATGCTCTGACAATAGAGAGAGTTCTCAAATTTGGCTGTTCTATGCATAGGAATAAGTAGCACATCCCTGTTTCTTGTTGAATACTCATGATTACTATTCAATTCAATAAACCTATCTTCATTTTCTTTAACATATAACAAACATCTATAAATATATAAACACGGTAAGGTGAGTATGTAATTATTAATGAAGATAGGTTTACAAGATGTTCGCTGATGAATATTGAATATTAATCGAAGTATTCGCTTCTGTGTAATAAACACCCTATTTATTTCTGTAGAGCAACCCCACAGCAGAATATTATAATTTAGATGACTATATACAAGACTGTAATACACATTCATGACACAGTTTCTAGGAACGATGTTCTTGATTCTAGAGATTGCAAAAAATGAGTTACTCAATTTTTTACATAAGACCTCAATGTGTGTTGTCCATCTCAAATTTCTGTCTACATATATTCCAAGAAACTTCGTTGATTGGGATGATGATATAGTGTTGTCCCCATATCTAACATCCAAGGTACTAATTCCATTGCCCTTCAGACAAAACTGAACACATACAGTTTTGTCAACGTTCACCATCAGATTGTTCATTTGACACCAACTTACAAACTCCCTCACAATGCATTCACATGCCTCCAGAAGTTCTTCAGGAGTCCTGCCAGAAACAACCACCGATGAATCATCGGCAAATAGTGTCACCAAAAACCGGGACAACTTCGCAGGCAGATCGTTTATGAACAATATGAATAAAAGAGGTCCGAGTACAGAGCCTTGAGGCACCAACAGAGCAATATCATGTCTCTGAGAATAACTCTCACCTATTTTCACTACCATTGTTCTTTCTTCAAGATAACTACGTAACCAATTCAGAAACACACCTCTGAAACCTAAATTGTAGCATTTATCAAGTAAAAATTCAAAGGATAGTGAATCAAATGCGGAAGATAAATCAAAAAATAACCCCGCCACAAACAAGTGTTTATCCAAACACTCGTAGACGGATTCAAAAAACTCAACCGCAGCTGACTGAGTTGAGTGGCCGCTTCTGAATCCATGTTGCGCGGAGTCAATTATTTTGAATCTATTGAGATAACTCATCATTCTGGCGAAAACAATTTTCTCTATTACCTTGGAAAACACGCTCAAAATGGATATTGGGCGATAATTAGTAATTTCACTCACGGTTCCATTCTTAAATACTGGAATTACTATGGATTGCTTAAGGATATTGGGGAACTTTGCAGTAGTGATGGAAACATTTATAAGATATGCAAAGTGCTCGCCAATAATTCCACTAATTCCTTTCAAAACTTTGGCTGATATGGAATCAACACCGACGCTTTTTTTATTTTTTAAGGCTCTAATGGTATCCTCAACTTCAATTTAAGTGATTTCAGTTTTAGGGTAGAAGTAAAAATTGGTGTTCACCATGGGTGATAATGTGCAAATCCGAGATAGATTATTGCCATATCGAGATGTCAATTTGGTACTAGCCATTGTAGAAAAATGTTCGGCGAAAACATCAGCTAACTGATTCGGATCGTCAAACACCTCCCCCTCAAAGTTTGAGGTCACATCACTTCGCCTACCGCCACTTTTTCCAGAAAGATCGTTAACAATATTCCAAATTGTTTTATTTCTGTTCGATGAACCATCAATAGCTGAACTATAAAACGTATATTTCGTATTTTTGATAAGCATATTGTGTTGATTTCTGGCATTTTTATAGTTTTGTAGGGCACATTCCGAACGGGTATTTTTATGTAGTCGATGAAGGTAAGATAGGTTACGTTCACTTTGAAATATCTCAGTTGTTACCCATCTCTTCTTTCGATCTACCGAAAATACTTCACGCATAGGACAGCATTTTTCAAAATGATATCGAATAACATCAATGAATGAATCAAAACATGTATCAGCATAAAAATTATAAATCAGGTCAGAAAAATTGTATTCAGATAAAGAAAACAAAAAATTATTCATATTTTCCTGACTAATATTTCTGAAAGAGTAAGTTGTTTCTTTTTCATTGCGTGCTTGTTTGTGAACTGTCTCAAATAGAATGCATTTGTGGTCACTGATATGGGGTTCAAAAACACTAACTTTGTAATTTTCGGAATCAATATTTGTAATGATATAGTCTACTTTAGAGATACTGGTATGTCCATTCATATTGGTGAATTCTCTAGTAGCATACTGGGACGTAACGTTCAATCCGAAACAATCTAATAGATCTCTGAACAATTTAAAATATTTACACTCATTTTTTAAATAATCAATGTTCAAATCGCCACATGAAACAATATAATTTACCGTTTGGAAACAATGCTGTAATGCACAAAATAGCCGATCAAGAAAAAGATCATAGTTACCTAAACATGGTCTATAAACACTGAGGATGCCAAATCGAATACCTCCATCCGAAATAATAACACCACAGATTTCAATATGCATCTCTTCTGAGAATTTGGAAACCATTAAGTTTTTCACCTTCAAGTTCTGCTTGGTGTACAAGATGGATCCACCGTGTTTTCTGTGGGTACGACAAAAACAATCAGCTTGAACATAATCCGCAATCACCATGGAATTAACACTATCTGCACTACACCAATGTTCAGACACACTTAGAATATCTGTATTTGTTTCCATAAGTAACACCTCCAGATTATCGAGTTTGTTTGAGATACATTGAGCATTCAGCTGTATGATTCTCAAACATTCATTGGCGGCAGGAACAATCAGTCCACTCGATTTTGTTTCGTTTTTTTGTGGAAAAAATGATTCACGGTTACTTTATTTGGCCAACTTGAAGCATCGAGAGCTTTGCTATATTCAGAACTGGGTATAAGCACCTTATACGACGCGTATATATATATATATATATATATATATATATATATATATATATATATATATATATATATATATATATATATATATATATATATATATATATAATCGTTATTTTTTATTAATCTTTCAGCTAATTTGAAATTTGCGAGTATACCAGGTTAGGGGTCAATGACATTAGTCAGTTCCTTTCACTATTTAATCCTCAGTATTTGGTCTCTTAATTGGAGACTTCCTCAGGAGGCTCTACAACATGAAAGCACAGAATTAAAATCTTAGATAATTCAGAAATACAAAAACAGAAAAAACTCACAAGGTGAAACTGGTCACAATAGTTAGAATATACAAACTTTAGACACCTCGGTAAAGTGCAAAAGCAAACAATAACAATTCAGGGCTAGCGTGCCGAACGAGTACTACGGGAATATTGAGATAAAACAAACAAAACAGGTGTACTGCACCTACCATCATCATCTCAGACGTTTCATAATATTTCTCGTCATGTCTGTGTCTGTCTTAAAATTAATAGAATTAACATTCTTATTAATACGGAACATTTCTAAGAATAATCTACATTTATACGTGCTTTCCTGTTCCAAAATTTCAACTTCCACGAAATCAAAACTATGTCCTGTATCCTCACAAAGCTTTGATGCATATATATATATATATATATATATATATATATATATATATATATATATATATATATATATATATATAATATATATTTGTATATATATATATATATATATATATATATATATATATATATATATATATATATATATATATATATATATATATATATGCATGTTTACTTCAGACCCGACATATAAGTCCAAAATCTGCCCATTCGCCCACTTTCTGCCCAGTTCGTTTATACTCAGCTGATATTTATCCAGCCTAGTTTATTTAGCTGAGAAGGTTGGCAATTCACTTCAATTTGATTTGACATTCTCTGTTGTTGTTATTATTATACCGTTCGGCTAGTGAGAATCTATTTATATGAAATTATAAGATGTTAGAAATATGATTTCAACGGAACGAATGGCAAATATGAAGTTTAGCATATATTTCATAATATGTATTTTTTTCCAAAAAGCATTTAAGTGATAAGTATATTTATTATCATTTAATCTGATAAGTATATTTCAGAATTTGATCTTTAATGTTTACGAGTAAGTAATATAAGGCATTTCTTAGATCAATATCGGTAAATATGCACTTGACTTCCAAAGCTTTAGAAATGGAAGATATATATTTTACAAACTAATTAAGTACTGAAAAACACGAATATGATATCAGAAACTCTCGCGGTCGAACCAATTGAGAAATAAAAAATTATAATTTTCCGTGAGAAAACGCCGCCATTATTGAAATTAGACAGTATCAAATGTCACAAACACATGCACATACTGATACGGCGCAGTATTCAGTACGGCAACCATAAAAAATAAATTACCTAGGAAAACACGAAATGTGGTTAATTTATTGAAATATATATTATCAATAACTATGTAAAATAGGTATCAGGACTTATTACGGAGAGTGGACGTTTGCACAGGCCTAATATATAATGTACCAAGAATATATTATATCTAGATATATTATATCTACTAGAAAAAAGCTTGTAATAAAAATGTCATCAAACTTCAACACAGAGGGACATATAAAATTCTTACCTAGATTTTGATTTTTTGAAATCATTATTATGAATAGATACTGTTCATTAAAATTATTAATTGATAATATATCGTCACTGCATGGTGAAGGAGTGTTCATTGTGTGTAAAATACTATGAATATAGAATACTTTAGAGTATCAACATTAACTCTAATAAACAAATTTTAAATAGTAATTCAGCAAAGACCAACGAGAAAGTTGGAGATATATATATATATATATATATATATATATATATATATATATATATATATATATATATATATATATATATATCAAAAACGTCTACTATATATACTAGTTTATTAACAACTGAATAATAATGAAATATTTGTATCAACACTAAACTGAGGCTGTACTAAAGTAATAATAAAAAAGATATGAAATATAGATACCTAATAAAAAAGTCTACTTAAATCTACCAAAATGTTATTAATTGAATAATAATAAATTCGATGGACGATGAATCTACTCTGTGATAGTTCATATTTAAATGAGAGGTAATAATAAAAACTTGTCTAAAAATCACTGACTGAACAATTCTTTATTCGACTAGTTTCGCCTTTTACAGCATTATCAAGAATTCTTGATAATGCTGTAAAAGGCGAAACTAGTCGAATAAAGAATTGTTCAGTCAGTGATTTTTAGACAAGTTTTTTTTTTTTTTTTTATTATTACCTCTCACTCATTTGAATAATAATAATAAAATAAAAGTAACAGAGGCAAGACTAAACATAATTAACTAGACTGAAGTAATAATAAAGAACATCATTTGAGAAACTACTTCACACATCATTATCACGTTGTTATGAATAAAAATTTAAAATTAATTAAAATAATAAAAAGTTATGAATACGTTGCTTTATTCTAGTGTTCGACCGAAAGTTTGGTTTCGGTTTCGGTTTCGGCCGAGTTTCGGTCAAAAATCAAGTTTCGGCGGCAGTTTCGGTTTCGGCCAAAATTGGCCGAAATTTTTGCCGAAACCGAAACTGATTTTGGAAGTTGTCGTGCACGCTCGCCTAACTTCGTTTCTCGCGGCAACGCTTTGGCGGACGCTGGCGGCCCTGTTCGGGGATTGTCGTGCGCCGTTCGGATAGCTTTATAGCAACAGAACTTAGTCAGTGCGTTAACGCCCGACGCAAACATTCTTAAGAGGTTATGTTTTGATGGGACTGATAACATGTAAGTTTTTGTTTCGTTTCTGTACTTGCTTTATAAAGTTAATTAAATATTGAGTCAGTTACTTTGTTCAGTTGTTATTAACAAATCAAGTCACATGTGAAAAAGAGAAAATTAGGGTTATTAACTTACTATTACAGTTTTATTTTTATTTTTGATTGTTTCAGAGTTCAATGTCGCAAAGAGAAAAAAATCCAATTTGGCAGTACTTCGACAAAAGTATTACTGATACATCAAAAGCTCTATGCAAGAGATGTAGCAAGTCATATTCGTTAGAAAGCCACGAACCAAAAAAACAAACATTACACGGACTGAAGCTGCATTTATCAAAACTTCATGACAAGGAATACAGGCAAGTACTAAAACGTTTTTCAGAATTAAACGATTTCAAAAATGAAGCAAAATTGAAGCGAACAGACTTAAGCGCATCATTGCAACAATCGAGCTCAGATCAGTCGCCTCTTGTTCAGACAACCATTTCAAATTTGATCTCTAAACCTAAAGTTGTTCTGTGGCCAGATGATCATGAAATTGAAAAAAGGATTGAAGAAACTATAATGGACCTCATAATCGTTGTCATTCTGCCTTATAGTTTGGTGGCAGGTGAAGCATTCTGCCGACTTAATTTATCTGATCCTCAAGGAGTTCACAAATATCGGTTGAAATCTGAAAAATATTTTAGAACATCACTTATGCCCAAAATATATGAAAGAATTAGATCAAAAGTACAGTATTTAATGGTACAGAGTAAGTGGGCGAGTGCTACTACCGACATTTGGACCAACGGATGTAAAACATGTTCACTACTCAGTTTCACAGCTCATTTCATCATAAATGATAAACGTCTTAAAGTGATTTTAGGTGCATGCGTGCTAGAACAAGACCATAGCAGTCAATATATACAGATATGGTGAAGGAATGGGGTTTGCAAGGCAAGATTTTTTTTAATCCCACGTAACAATGCCGCGAATATGGTTCGCGAGATGCGTGATCGATATGAATCTGAAGGATGTGTCGCACATACGCTTCAGTTTGTCACAAATCAAGCGCTTTTTTCAGAAGAAATAAACCACGTCATAAAGAATTGTAGAAAAATCGTCGGCCATTTCCATCACAGTGAGCCAGCATCCAGGAAATTGACAGAATGTCAAAAACAGCGACCACAGAATCTGAAGACATAACACGCTTTCTGAAAGAAAAGATTCAGTCTTACCTGTCGGAGCCACTATCACACTCAATGCTGACATATACAGTTATTGGAACAGCAGTCCATATCCTATATTGAGAAGTGCAGTTTTGAAATACCTTTCAGCTCCACCTACCAGTGTCCCAAGTGAGCAGCTGTTCAGTGCTGCTGGCCAAATATACTCGGATCGTCGCAATAATTTACGTGGCGAAAACGTAGACAAACTGCTTTTCTTGGCGTACAATATAAGAATTTTCAATTATGAATATTAATAATACAAAAAACTAAAAAAGGAACCCTTATGTAAGATATTCAGAAGTTTTTTTCATTCGATTTTATTTTATAACTGTTTTCAATTAAATTGTTTACTGTAGTTTAGTAGTGAGTTACTTAATTCTAAATGTAGGTATGACCCTCCTACTAATTGTGATCGAGATATCGTTGTTAATTCTAAATATGTGATTTGATTATCTTTGTTGACACTGAAACTAAGAGTGTAATAGTAATTTTAGTTATTATTATTTTTATATAAGAGATACCTAAAAGAGATTGATAATTCTTCTAAGTACAAATACAAATCAAAGTATCAATTAGTAAGATTTCAAAATACCAATACTTAGTATCTAATGAAACAGTAACAATTAGTAATTTGATTATTGATAATTGATAAAAAATTCTACTATGAGAACTTAATTTAACTAAATTTCAGTATTTTGAAGAATTTTACACTTGACCAGTTTTTTTCGTTTCTTTAGTATTCAAAGAAATATTTCTGACTTAGCATTCGCTACGGAAGTTTTAGTCTTCTTTGCCATTAGGAAATTTCAAAAAAATTTTAAATTTTCAGCTAATCAAAATTTAGGCAAAAATTTTATATATCCCTCCGTGTAGCAGTTTAGTGTCATTTTTGTTACAAGCTTATTTCTAGTATATATATATATCAAATTTAGGATTTCACATGTTCTTGGACTAAAAGCAGATTTGAAATTGGTGAGTACCAATAATATTTCTCTAACATTAAGTTTATTCGAATTTTAGTTCATGTTGATGTTTTTTGTTTCATATTTAACTATAGATGAAATGCAATTTTTTACCCAAATTTAATATTCCACATGTTATAAATGAAATGAAATACTTCGGTAAATTCTTGATACATTATATATTAGGAGTCTGCAAACGTCAACTCTCCGTAATAAGTCCTGATACCTATTTCACATAGTTATTGATAATATATATCTCAATGAATTAACTAAATTTCGTGTTTTCCTAGGTAATTTATTCTTTATGGTTGCCGTACTGAATACTGCATCGTATCAGTATGCGCATGTGTATGTGACATTTATTACTGTCGAATTTCAATAATGAATTTCAATAATTTCTTAGTGAAAATTATAATTTTTTATTTCTTAATTGGTTCAACAGCGACACTTTTTGATATCATATTCGTGTTTTTCAGTACTTAAATAGTTGTTGCATCTTCCATTTCTGAAGCTTTGAAGTCAAGTGCATTATATTGTTAATATTAGAACTATTATTTTGGAAATGATGTAAATGGAGAGATAGATTACAAAAGATATCTTAATCCAAAAACTCGACGTTTTCAATAAAATCTCATTAATTGCAGGAATTTCAGAAATTTTCAATAAAATATTCTATTTTTCATTAAATATAAGGCAGAATACTTACATTTCAAGATTATAGGTAATTTAATGTCAAGTTCTGAATATATCTGGATTTGTAATACTCACAACATAAATATAAAAAGCATTATGTTAAATTGAACAATATGTAGAAAAGAATATCTAATTTCTAACGAAAAATAGTTAGCTAAGATTACTTCAAAGCGTCATATGTGTGGCCTAGTTAACAGGATGTAGAATTAATACTTATTATGTAGTGTTCATTCTTACTCATTCAGAAATTATTCTTCAGCGGGCACAACAGACAACTGTTTGACAGATTGAAAGAATTTTCATTACTTTGCTGATTTGAAATTTTATTTCAGATTGAGATTACACGGAATTATTTTCAGTGTTCTAAATTATTTTTACTAGCTTTGTTTTCATATAGGGATACATGAACTCAATAATTGTTATACTTTTATGATACATTCTATGGACATAAATTTCATCAAATTTTCGCTGATTTATTCACATATCTGCATAAATATTTCGGATGTGTTCTAGTAGGTACGTTCATTATTATTTTCTTGGTTCTTTGCAGTGGTAGAAATAAATAAATTATATTAATGACTTTGATTAATTATATTAATGCATCTTGAAATGCATATATTTATTTAGAGTCCCAGAAATGTGGGAGGGCTAGAGAGTAGAGAATGAGTGTGCAATGTAGTTATATATTATATAGTGTACAAATCTTCGAGATGCCTAGGAATCCATCTGCGGGTTTCTGCGGAACAGTTACTCCTGTCGTATAGCGGACTAATCGCCTATTCAGAAGTTATTATTTACTATATTAATATAATAACTATAATATTATTATAATACTATTAATTAAATAAAATATTATATGATTCAAGATTTCATAATATTCAAGTTTGTTAAATGAATAACAGCAATATTTATTATTCATCATAAGTTCATCATTGATATTGAGTTTTCTTCAGTTTCAACAGGAATTTCACTTTGAATACGACAAAACAAACAGTTCAAAAAAATATATATATGAAGACTTATTGAGGTTAACAATATATACATAGATTACACAACACACTGGAAAGATTCCTATTGTACTAGAGCATTTATCAATAACTTCCTGGTAATTTTCAATAGGATATATATGGTAGGATAAAAAGTCGTACGACAATTTGCGGGAGATCCAATAGCACTCCGGCCTCTTTCTTATTGTAAAAATACAGCTAACCTTCCACCCATTCACATTTGTTTATTCATCAAAATTCCACATTATCCTGGACTCATCGTTTTCGCAAATAAGTTAATTTTATTAAGGGACATGTCGAGCTTTCGAATATAAAGAATGCCCAATTCTTAGCAGATGTTGAAAGACATATTATAATTTATAGCCACAGAGGATTGTAGCTGTAGACAACATAAAGCCGTCCGTAATTATTGGACGAATAAACCAACATATATACGTTCCAGAACAACACTAGACAAAAAAATGACAGTTTAATCCACAGCACAATAAACTAAAAAATACCCAGACTATACCCAAATGCCCAGGATAGAGTGCTGAATTGAAGCAGCTTCGTGTGAACCGAGACATGAATTTAATATGTTTGTTCAAATATGTGAAAAATACTATTATCTAAGTTGAATGAAACACTGTTGTTTCTTAAGAAATTGACGGTTAGCATATCGACGTCAATTATCTAACGTAAAACATTTTGAAAATGAGATTTTGACTGATAAAGCTTTTTCCGTGAGTATTAACTACCTATTTGGAATATCAAAATTTTGGCTAATTCAGAATTTGTATTTCGAGATATTCTGGAAATACAAATTCTATTCTAGTCTCTTCTAAACGCATCTGATTTCACAAGGCAATTCATTATCAATGATAGCCTTCCTCTAGTTTTTTAAAATGAAGTAATTAGATACAAAAACCTTTGAAAATGTTGAAAATATCGTTCAACAATAATATTAATGTCAAAACTCACCAAAAAATTTGATGGGATTTCACTCGATTGTGAAGTAGCTGCTTTGATCAAAGTTTTTTCATTTATTCATCGTTACATTATTACAGCTAAGCTAAAGATGAAAATGTTAACTTATAAGTTAATATTTAATAATAATAAGATCAAGTAGAAATAATAATAATAATAATAAAATACAACTTTATTGAACGGCAACTCATTACAGTGTTTCATAAATATAAACAACAAACAGGTAGAAGCACATAAGCAACGGAAACCATTTCAAGGGGTGGTTAATATTGGCTTTCGCCAGTCTTACTATCAACCCCATAGAAGCAATAAATTATTCTTAAGAATGATTTGCTTTCCCTTTTTTCTGCTCATCTAAAAGTATATTTTCCATTTGTGTTCTGAAATGCGATAGTTCCATCGTTTTGTATTTATTATTCAGTTGGTTGAAATATTTAGAGACCAAGTACGAAAATGATGCCTGAAACTTCATGGTATTATGTTTTGGTATATTTATCCGCATTTTGTCACGAAGATGTTGATAAAATTTTATATATAAATACATAAAATTGTGATTGAAACCTGAAATCCATTTTTAGAATTTCATTGGAATTATATATATGACTTATATGATCAAAACGTCTTATATTGTAGCAAAAACGTATGCAGGTATTTTGTAAAAGTTGTAATTCGTTTTTGAGTTTTACAGTCAAACAGGGAAAGTATGCGGCATTAGCATAATCACACCGTGACATAATTAAGGAGTTTAACAGAGTTAATTTTGATTTATTGTCTAAGATATATTCGAGCGGTTAAAGAGTTCTAAGTTTGAGATATGCTGTTTTCAATTGCAGTTTTATATGTTTTTCGAATGTTAATTGTTGATCCATTAACAGACTGAGATTTTTAACTGTAGTTACAGGTTTAATTATTTGTCCGTTTAGAACAACATTGTTCATGAGAGACAATTTTTTGTGAACTGAGAAGGGACTGATGAAAATCAGTTGTGTTTTGTCTACGTTAAATTTCAGACCATGATTTTTAGCATAAACATTTATTCGTTCCAGATCTCTATTCAATACTTTGCTTATCACTCGATCATTGGGACAAAATCTGTGAATTAACTGTGTATCATCTGCGTAACAGTGCATAATTCCTTCGAGAGGTAAGCATGGAAAATCGAAGGTGTATATAAGGTACATTATCGGACCTAGAATGGTGCCCTGTGGGATACCCCTTGTCACATTGGCAATATGTGAATATTCAATTTCATTTTTACGATTCAACTCAACTCTTTGTGATCTATTTAAAAGGAAGCCCTTGAACCAGTTTATGGCTCCAGCTTCGAAATTTAGGTAGCTCATTATGGCGAACAAGAGCCCGTGAACAGTGCTATCAAATGCCTTGCTTTCATCTAGTAAGAGTAGGCTGGTGATTAAACCTTCATCCCAGTTGTTCAAAATCCTGTCCGCTACCTCCGTTAATACGGTGGTAGTACTAAACCCTGATCTAAAACCTGATTGGCGTATAGATAACATTTGATGTGCATTCAAGTGATCTACTAGTTGTCTATGGACAATTTTTTCAATAATTTTTGATAAAATTGGAAGAATGGCTATTGGTCAGAAGTCAGATACTTCTGTAGGATTTTTAATTTCAGGTAAAGGGTAAATTTTCGACTGCTTCCACATTTCGGGAAAAACTGAGTTTGTTAGTGAAAAGTTGATTATATAAGTAATAGTTTCGAGACATTCTGGAATACATAGTTTCAGCATCTTCTAAGAAATTTCGTCGGGACCTATAGCATTCGTTTTTATTCTATTTATGCACTGCATAACTTCACAAGAATTGGTCTTAGATAATTTGGAATTAGGTAACATACTTTTCTGAGTTGAGTAAAATTCAGTAGTATCTTTGGGTATTGGTTCGTGTGGAGAACAACTAGTGAAATAATTATTCAAACTATCGGGAGAAAGGTAGTCGCAAATCACTTCTGATTTTTTCTCATACATGTCCCATTTCTTCAAACAATTCCATATATTAATATTTTTATCATGTTCAAGATGATGTTTGATAAAACATTTTTTTTCTCGTCTTATTGCTCCCGTCAGATAGTTACGAATTGAGATATATCATTGCCAATTGGAATCTGTCTCAAACTTTTTGAACGATTTGAATGCTTTATTTTCTAGAGCTATAATTTTACGTATGGATTGAGTTATTCATGGATATTTTTTTGTTTTATTATATACAGTTTTTTGAGGGGCATGTTTATCAAAAATGTGAATTAATTTTTGATTGAACTCTTTCACTTGTTTGTTTTTATCATAATTTTGAGGATAAATAATTTCAGAGAAAGTCTGCAAATCATTTTTAAAGCTTTCAAAATCTATCTCGGATAAAGGCCGGTATACGTATGAATAGCGAATCTTTGGATTTAGGCTATTTTTAAAAGTACAAAAAATCATATCGTGATCGAAGATTCTTGAAGTATCATCTTTTTTAGTGACATTCCTAAGATCCAAAACTTCGGAATTCACCAGCGAATCCGTATCAAGTAAATAAACATAGTCTATTAGGCTCAATAATCGTTCACTTGTTCTAGTGGGTTTCGAAACTATTTGGGTTAATCCAAAAACATTCATCAAGTTGTGAATATACTTTGCTTCTATGGAGACTGTTAAGACATCAATATTAAAATCACCCATGATTACAATTTGTTTATAGTATAAAACTAAATCTGATAGTATTTCACGTAAAAAAGAGAGTTCTTTATGAAATTTAGCATAAGGATTATATATGACTCCAATACAAGTTTTAATGTTTTTCATTGACACTTCAATGAATAAAAACTCTATATGCTCTTGGGATCTGTGCGCAACTGGCAATATATGAGCGTTTAGGTCGGACTTAACATAAATTCCTACGCCACCTCCGCGACCATTTCTGTTACTTCGAAAGAAATTGTAGTCATTCAAAGAGTAATGTTTATTATCGTTATCTTTGTTCAACCAAGTTTCGGCTACTCCAATAACTGATGGATTTAAATCCGATATAAGCTCAGATAATACAAGGAATCCTGTGCCAAATGATCTTACATTCATAAAAGCGATCGAGAAATATTTAAGTTTCTAACTCACTTTATTGTTATTTTTTTATTTGTTGTGTGTGTTAGTCACAGTTGCTTATTAGTGTTCGTTAATTTGGTTATATTTCTTCCAAAATTAAATCTTCTGATCACTGAACCCTCTGGCCAGAAATCACTAGAATTCACTTGCTCGCTATGTTTGAATTGCACACCCACTCGGAATGATGCAGATCTTCCCTCAAACGAAAGTTTTTCCACGGTTATTTCCGATTCATTTGAAATATTGCACTTTTCCTTTATGTAGTTCAAAATGTCCAATTCTCTTACCTTCAGTTCAACTCTACCTACAAAAAGCCATATTTTTCTAGATTTGGCTCTGAAAATATATCCATCCTTTATAGGTGTACTACCAGTAGTTTGACGTTTATTCTTTTGCGTTCTATATTTGGATATTTTATTGGGATCATGATGTGAGGTTGAATCTCCACTAAGATGAATACTATCATGCATAATCTGTTTTAGTTTGATTACGTAGAGACGCCAATTATCTCCTTTATTCGTTTGTGTTTTATACTTCAATTTATTGGGACTCTGTCGTGCTGTTGAATCCATATTTAGATGTATAACATCATGCATAATCTGCTTCTGTTCGTTTTCGTAGGTAAGCAAATTTTTTCCTTTGTTTTTTTGTGATTGAGTATTTGACTTATCACTCGTCTTATCCTTCAATGTTGGTGTAAGTTTTGAACTGTTTTGATTAGATGTCACAGCATCTGCTGCTTTTTCTTCATTAATTAGATCAACCTTATAGGATAAGCATTCTGATTTACCAATATAGTTCATCTTTTCTTTCAATAATAAGTTGATTTCAATTAACTCTGAGATCCTAGCATCTCTCTCATTCAGCAATTTGATGAGTAGTTTGTTTTCTTTTCGTAGAAGTTCGACTTCTCTACTAGGTTGTTCAACTGCACTTTTTTCAGTGGACAAATCCTGATTATCACAGCAAATAATGCTGCCCTTTTCAACTTCTAGATGTTTAATATATTTTACTTTTTGCCCGCACGACTGATGGAACACTTTTGAGCACTTGACACATTTTAAGCATTTATTGCTATTTTTTACTGCGTTTTTATTGCAATATTTGCATACGCTCGATGATGCACTACTGTCTCCGGCCATTATCAGTGAAATAATCATTATAATAGAAATCATAGAAATGTCATTTTAATTCACTATATTCATATTTATTCGTTGATATATTAATTAAAATATGAATAAGTTGTACAATGCTGTTCAAAGAATTAAGTTTTGACTGTAATTACCATTATATAATTATGAAATATTCCAAACATGAAAATATTTGCTAATTGAGAATAAATTATAGATGTCTATTATATTTATACAGGTTATAGCCAATGTAAACACCTCTATCTTATTGCCCCTGACGAGGTAATTAGAATCCAGGACATGTTTCCAGGATAAAATTTCCGAAAAAATACCGTCATAAATTGTTTAATCAATTAAATTGATTCAGAAATATTTGGAAGAGTTTTGGGGATTATTTTAGATAAGTAGGGTTCGTATGTAAAGCACGTTTTGAACCAAAATCTTTACTTTTATATGGAAACTCCTGTTATAATTATACGAATTAAAATTGCATACGTATATATGAGGTAGAAAACTGAAATGAACTAAAAATATCCGAATAACTGAAAGCGGTAGAAGATAGTTAAAACCTATGTAGTTATTATATAGAGTTATTATATATTACTTACATCACAAATATTCTCATTGCGAAATAACCTACGTGTAAGGACCTGACTAGGTGTTACAACATATTGCACGTAAAAAATCCGCAGAATAATTCATAGTCACCGAGATCTTCATAAATGAATCAAAAAAAAATTAAATTTTTTTTTGTATTGAAGAATAGGAAAGAAATGTATCTCACTGAAATTATATGTGTTCGATTAAAAAGATTATTAATTTATTGGACTTCAGGAATAATGTATAAAAAAATATTATTTATATTTTGAAAATATGAATTATTTTTATATTATAAATAATGCATGATATAAATTAATAGAAATTGTATAAAAAAGTAAACAATTGACTAACGAAAATTTTCGTTGGGAATTTTGGTTATTTTTTGGAAATATTGGTTACTTTTTATGAATCATCGTAGTTATACGTTGTACCTTTTCTAGAACTCACGTTCACTTCCTCCAAATCATAGTGAAAACCGAATTATGTTTCAGAATTTTTCCATTAATATTTTGCATTGTCTTCCGATCTTGGTGTAGGCGAAATTTTTGTCTTTCATCGCATAGTAAAAAAAAGTCATTATCATCATAAGAGATATATGTTAGTTAGAATGAACGTCAGAATTTAATCTTACATCAAAAGATATTCTTCATTTTCTATTCATATTTCAAAATATTTGAAGGTTTTCATACGTTTTCCAACTAGAATTCTTCACATACAACAGATTAGCACAAAACATAATTTCTTCAACATACCCTATATATTCAAGTAGCATAATTTGCCATACTTTAGGTCTTTTCCATTTTGAAAAGGAATAAATGAACTAAATCACTATATCTTAAGGAATGTAATATAAGTTCAAAAGAATTCATGCGAAGGGACATGAAATGTTTTCATGTTCTGCTTTTTTGCTTCTGTTTCTGTGTTTTCCCACAGTTTTTTACCCTAACGTAAATATTTGGTTGAAGTTATTTTTTTGTGGGTCGAAAGTTATTGATTTCTTATTTCATTAATTTCAAGTTCACAAGTGACCATGTTTATTTTGTAAAGTGTAACATGAGGTGCACTTCGCAATACAGAAGCAAAATGCAAGAACACAAATGATGTTTTACTAAGCATTTAATATCTATTTGGTGAATCAATTTTTACATGAAATCGTTCACTATTTTGTTTGAAGATAGATTCCCTTCGAAAACGAAATGGAATAGTAGGTAAAACTTTGTTTCTGAAAATTTTAATTCTGAGTGAAGATATTTATTTCAATGTGTAAAATATCTCAAATATCAAAAATTTGGAATTCAGAGTACATTATAGACGACTCCTATTGGTTTCACATTGTATTATACTGTCAATAACAGATCTTGTTTCCTATCATTTCTCTCCTATCAGGTTATAAGAGCCAAGGATTTTTCATTACTTTTGAAATTTTTCCCTAACAAAAAGATTTTTTGGGAAGTGACCGAGAATATTTCATTCAATTAATCTAATATTTTACTGAACTGTATTCCAACTCACTTTAAAATGTACATTTCAGTCCAATATGTATTTCACAACTCACTCATATCAATAGGGATATGTAAAGATTCTCGAGTATTTTTTATATTATTACCTCATTCTAGTACATATCTTTAGAGATTTGAATCACAACTGAACATGAACAAATATCATTGAAAGTGAGTATGGGTGGTTAAATAAGAATTTTTATATTCTGGAATTCTCTACTGATGGGCTATCTTTAATTAGTTTAATTGTTTGAAGGGAGTCCAGAGGCTGTCCAGCAGCGGCTTTTAAAAAGTGCACGTGTGTATACCATACAATTTTGTTGTCAGGAAATCCAAGTTCTCTTAGATAAGTGACAAATTTTCCTGCACTCGGAAGGTTTCATAATATGTTCGGGGCCTTGGAAATTTATTTTGATAGCTTTATATAATAATAATAATTTTTTGGAGACCAACTATCAGAATGCATGTTTCTCACATATGCATTGAAGTAAGTTTTCTATAAAATTAGAAATTCACAAACTTGACTTTAGTTTCACTGACTAAATTAAAAACTCTACATTTATTTCGGGTATTTAACCCATTATCAAGAGTATACAATATTACTCAATATTAAAATAATGTAATATTGTATACTCTTGATAATGGGTTAACCACACGAAACATATGTAAAGTTTCTAATATATTTAGTGAAACTTGAGTCAAGTGTGTTTTATAAACACATCAAGATATGTTTTTATAAACATGGTCAGATTTTTATATTTCTGCGTGAAGCGGCCAAACCTCTAGCACCAGCTTTCGTTTCTAAGATATGTATAATAAATACTTTTAGTGTTAGGACATTCATTCTATTTGAAATATGTATATCATTGATTTGAATCTCCGAAACTTTTTTTTCTGCCATATCCACTGAAAGTGGAGAGGACGAAAAAAATATAAGTTAGGAATTAGTTTTGGGACCTACAATACTAGGTCATGAGATTCCTTGATAGTAATCGATACTTTGTTCATAATATTAGTTTACTCACGATTCCAGGATTCGTATTTTAACACGTATAGCTTTTGAACATTTTGTATCGTGGGTGACCTTGTATGAATGTGTATATATTTTATTGAGTCAGTCTAACTTTGAGCGTTGTATATGAAAGTTTTGTGAGGTTGTTTATTGTATTTTTCGTGAATGTTCGTCAAATGTTGTCACTTTCATCAAATATAACATACAACTGTGGTACAGTTTCATCAAAGATAAGTTACAGGCAATATGAAATGGGGAAAATTATAGTAAAATTATTGTTTCAGAACAGAACGGATAAGTACTCACATGAAACCGATAATATTCATCATACATTGTTTTCATGGATTGTCGGAAAATTATGAAACAATATACAATTCAGAATTTTAGCGTTGAAAAAAATTTCCTTGAAAATGATGAATCATATACCTAACAAAAACTATTGAACATAAATAATCATCTTCGGAATAATATTTTCTTTACCAAATTTTGTAGTGTCCTTATTTAATTAATTAATTATTTGATAGTATTGGCGTTTACTTGATGTAAATCCATTATAATTGAATATAAACTTAAATTCAAACACTTGAATTTTTGATTTACACTTTATTAACTATATAGCATGACGCGTTTCGTCGTTACAAACGACTTCTTCAGATGCTTACAGAATAATAACAACAATTTGAAAAACACAGGTATAAATATCAGGGAATTCTGGGATTCTATGGTTTTGGTTTTACCTAAGACAATCTATTCTAAAAAATAATTTCTATAACCTGAAAAGGTTTAACAAGGGTGAATTGTTTAATTCTATCTGTTCATTGAGCAAATTTCCAGAATTTTTGAGCCGATTTATTTCCACGATTTCCCAATAATCTAATTGACAACTTCTCTCTATATTGTGTGAAATTTTGTAATTCGTATCAAAGGTATGGTTTTCTGTTAATAAATGGTTAGCATAATTCGAATTACCTTTATTATGGGCGGTGCTATATTTATGTTCTTGTATTCTAGTGCCGAAATTTCTACTAGTTTTACCTATATATAAATACCGAGACATGTTCCACAATTCAATTGGTGAACACCTGATTTGTCTTCTCTTTTAATTTCGTTATTATTGTTCTTAATTTGTCTCGATAAATTATTGTTCGTTTTAAATGAAATATATTTACTTAAAAAGGTTTTGACTCTTTGACTGACGTTTCCAAAGTATGTTAAACTGTTATATTTACGATTTCTATCCGACTGATAAGGAAATACTAATCGTAGAGATTTCCGATAGGGTTTTTTTGTCAAGAATTTTTGTCACTAGTTCGCTTACTAGTTCTTTATTGAAATGTTCTTCTGATGAAGGTATTTCTGATGAAGGTATTGGTTAATCTGTGTATCCTACTTTGAAACGTTGCTATTTTATGTAGATATGGGTGGCATGAGAAGTTATGGATTATGGTATCCGTATGGGAAGGCTTATGGAATATGGAGAAATCAAATTTATTATTTAATGTTGTGATTGTCAAGTCTAAAAACTTAATGGAGTTATCAGATTTTATTTCGGTTGTGAATTTTATATTAGGATGAACCGCATTAATGAAATTCTCAAAATTTTTTAATGAACGATCTTTACCAGTAAAACAAGTGATTATATCATCTACATATCTATACCAGAATACAAAGTTTGAAATTCGGGTTGTTTTGAATACTATTTTCCAACTTATCCATAAATATCTCAGCTAAAAGAGGACTTAACGGATTTTTACATAATGAGACCACTCTCACTACTATAAATCTTATCATTGAACATAAAGTAATTTTGGCTCAAACAAATTTCCAGTGACATGATTATTTCAGATTGAACAATTATATTTACGTTATTTTTAAAAAGCAAATCTTTAATTATTTTGATTTTATCGGAAGCTGGAATAGAGGAAATAGGTTAACTACATCGAAGGAGATAAGTTTACAGTTACTAGGCAGTGTTGTCTTCTCAATTTTATTGACAAATTCATAGGAATTTTTGATGGAAAATTTCGGTTTGAAATTAAGTTTCACGTCAGCCTCTTCCACTAAAATCTCAAGAGTGCTCAAAGATATTATAAAATCGTATTTTGATTTTATTTCAATAATCGTATTGTAATTTTTCATTTACTTTGAAATATCTCAGTTGTTACCTTTTCCTTCGATCTGACGAAAGTACTTTACGTATAGGACAGCATTGTTCAAAATGATATCGAATAACATCAGTGAATGAATCAAAACATGTATCAGCATCAAAATTATAATTCAGATCAGAAAAATTGTATTCAGATAAAGAAAACAAAAAATTATTCATATTTTCCTGACTAATATTTCTGAATGACCGAGTTGTTCCTTTTTCATTGCGTGCTTGTTTGTGAACTGTCTCAAATAGATTGCATTTGTGGTCACTGATAGAGAGTTCAAAAACACTAACTTTGTAATTTTCGGAATCCATATTTGTAATGATATAGTCTACTTTAAAGATACTGGTATGACCATTTATATTGGTGAATTCTCTAATAGCATACTAGAACGTAACATTCAATCCGAAACATTCTAACAGATCTCTGAACAGTTTGAAATATTCAGTCATTTTCTGAATAATCAATGTTCAAATCGCCACATAAAACAATGTAATTAACCGTTTGGAAACAATGCTGTAATTCACAAAATAGTCGATCAAAAAAAAACATTGTTACCTAAACATGGTCTATAAACACTAAGGATGCCAAATCCAATTCCTCGATCCGAAATAATAGCACCACGGATTTCAACATGCATCTCTTCAGAGAATTTTGAAGCCAATAAGTTTTTCACCTTCAAGTTTTGCTTGGTGTTCAAGATGGATCCACCGTGTTTTTTGTGGGTACGACAAAAATAATCAGCTCGAACATAACCCGCAATTACCATGGAATTAACACTATCTGCACTACACCAATGCTCCGACACTCTCAGAATATCCGTATTTGTTTCCATCAGTAACACCTCCGGATTATCGAGCTTGTTTGAAATACATTGAGCATTCAGCTGTATGATTCTCAAACATTCATTGGCGGCAGGAACAATCAGTCCACTCAATTTTGTTCCGTTTTTTGTGGAAAAAATGATTTACGATTACTTTATTTGGCCAACTTGAAGCATCGAGAGCTTTGCTATATTCGGAACTAGGTATAAGTACCTTGAACGATGCGTAGGAATCTGGGTAGCGTGAGGTTAATTTTTCACATTTGACCTTGGAAAATTTGTTCTTCAGGAAATTCTGTAGACTGTCGACATTTGTTTCAGGTTTGAGATTTGAAACATGGAAAGCTTTGAATTTGTCTAAGCCCTACACGTCAGCAGCACCAGAATCAGTTCCCACAACCAGAGTTTTCCTAGGCTTGCTACTTTTTTTCTCACATTTTTCCATTCAGAATCCAATGCTTTATCGAGTTTGTGAGGAGATTCATTATTTTCATTGAGATTTCCTACTAGTTGTGCTGATTCAATATATGCTGATATGTTTATTTATATGTTTATATATACTCAACAAGGTTTTGATACTTTAGTCGTCGGCCACTATATGAATGATAAGTGGTACAAGTTTGAAAACTACAAAAATCAACATAGAATAAATGATAATACCATTCAGAAAGGTTTGAGCATATATTCGATTACAATATTTACATAATCAGTTGGGAAATAATACAAAATTCAATATATAAAAAAAGGGAAAAATATATTTACAGTACAATTTTATATTCGGCATCTGCTAATCTAAACACTTCCATATTCATGCCAAGAATTTCGACGGCATGCAAGTCTCTCTACTTGACCAGTAACAGTATCCAATAGGCTTCAAGAAAAATTGGAACCGAGTACCAACAATGGAAAATGTAACGTGGGTAATATAACCTTCCACGTTGCTTTCTACTTGAAAGTACAAAAAAATACATAAAAAGTATTTTTTCGTGTCTCTACTCATCTGAAAATAGTCGAATAAGAGGAATGACAAGTTTTGAGTTGGTATCAGAAAATAAATTACAAACTTTGAGATCATATTTCATGTATATCTTCATATTTTACTTTGCTTGTGAAGAACTTTTGATTTAGTCCCTGGGATGGTGTTCTTCTTTCAGGAGGGGTCGTATTCGAGCATAAAGACAATGAAATCGATGAAATCTGCATATTCAAAAAGAAAATTATCATCGTCCTCTCCTTTTTCATACATTGAACCCTCAAAATCTAAATAAAGCACATCTTGATTTTTCGCATTCCTGCTGCTTTGTATCTTTCATCTTCTGAGGCTTCTTGAGGACATACCTTAACAAACGTTTCGATCAAAAATCATGATTTATCTCATATATCTGATAATTTTTCAAAATCAACCACTCGAAAAGAAATAAAAAAGTTTGAGTCAGAATGAATGAACAATTTCAAGTTGAATTTATTTGCTTCAGTTAATCGAAATGATGGAAGAACACGTTTTTGAAATATGCAAACTGATGATCGGACCAAAATTCAAAGAAAATATGTATTCATGATCTCAGGAACCAGGCGGAATTTGAACTTGTACAAACTACGGAATAAATTTCTGCAGTAATATATAAAATTGAAGTTGAATTTCAACTCATTGAAAAGTATATTAATGGTTATGTTTACGGACCTGTCAGATCCTGGCGTTCTTTCCGAAAACTCTTTACTATGATATGAACTGATCTATTCAGAAGACTACTAGGTAGCATTTTGAAAGAACCCACTCAAAAAAAAATGAAAAGAAATATATAAATCAGAATGAACGAACAATTTCAAGTTGAATATATTTACTTCAGTTGAATCTGAAATGAAAAATAATCTTTGGAAATAATGCAAGCTGATAATTAAATAAAGAATAACCGAAGAAACATTTGTTCATGATATCAGGAGCCAAATGAAATTTGAACTTACACAATATTTCGTAAAAAATTTCTCTTCAATATGAGTTCGTATGAAATGTTGAAGTTGAATTTCAACAAAATGAAAAATAAATTGATAGTTATTCTTACGAACCTGTCAGATCCTGACGTTTTTTCGAAAAACTTCGTACTATTATTATTATTATCATAATAATAATACTACGTTATTATTATAATAATTATAATAATGACGTATATTGTCATTATTACTATTGATGTAGTGTGGCCTATATAAAAGTCTATTGATGAATAAAGATCAGAAATGGATTAAGATATGTGAGCATCACTTATACACACTTTCCCTCTTCGAAAATCATTAAGTTCTTCGAAAATAATAATTTAAATATCGAATTTCCAAGTCACAGTAGATTGGATAGAATGATCTTTAATAACAAATTGTTCGAATCCGAGCCAATGAAGAAGTCTGGAATTTATAGGTTAGACTGTGAAGAATATAAGTCGTCATATGTTGGCCAGACCGGAAGATGACGTAAAAGAACACGTAAAAAACGGACAATCTGCCTTTCGGGAACATCTAGAGTCGACAGGACACAAGATCTCAAGTTGTTTTAAACCTAAGATACTTCATTACTGTGAAAAATGGATTAAAATAGAAGCCATGGAAATAAATAAACTTCAAAAATCCGATAAGTACGATCTTCTTAATGACCAGTTAGACCTGAACCATTCCCCGCTGTGAAATCTCTGATAATTTGGAAACCCCCACCTCTATGACGTAATTCAAGGTGGTCCGAACAGGTCGGCAAAATATTTATAGGCTGTCTTTGTAATATGTATTTATTCTTGATAATGCTGTAAAAGGCGAAACTAGTCGAAAAGAATTGATCAGTCAGTGATTTTTAGACAATTTTTTATTATTACCTCTCATCTAAATATGAACTATCACAGAGTAGATTCATCGTCTATTGAATTTATTGAAAAATAGGAATTCATTTTCTGAGCATTCATTTCGAAAATGAAATGGGTAACTAGTATTTGAGATTTAGACTTCATGACAAGAATGTAGAATTATACATTATGAATATAAAGATAAATATTTTCTCGAATAATTCATGGCATACTCCCAATATAGGCTATGTTATCTTAGTATCTATTTGATCTATTTATGGAATTAGTAAACGACTTTACTTTTCCATTTCAATACCAATTGTTTTCATAGGAAATTCGAATCACATATATATATATATATATATATATATATATATATATATATATATATATATATATATATATATATATATATATATTTAAAAATTATACATTATGAATATTGAGATGAATACTTTCTCGATTAACTCATGGCATACTCCCAATATAGGCTTTGTTATCTTAGTACCCATTTTATCTTTTTATCGATAATTTTCATCTTCCGCCCATGTTTTTGTACTCTACCATATTTCCCAACATCAATTCCCTCACAGAATGCGTACTAAAATCTCTTATAAACTGGTTCATGTAAATCAATTTTTTTTTATCGATCACTAAAATAATCTATTTTGTTTTTTAGTACTTCCAGATGGAATTTCAGAGTTGGGCAGTGTTGACTGTAAGAATAGTGCTCAGTGGCGTATCCAACATTGTATTTTTGATTCGACAATACACAATTACTACAACACTTTTTACTTTTGGGGCATTGATTTTCTTCATGTTTTTCTGAACATAAGGGACAAAAGATATTGTTTTGGTAATTACTCATCTTATGAAATAATCCTTGGCACTTGAAGCATTTTGGTACAGTAAGATCTTCATAAACTGGATATCTCTTCCATCCAATGCAAAGTTTCTCAAAATATTATATCACGGAAAGCCCTTATACATATATATATATATATATATATATATATATATATATATATATATATATATATATATATATATATATATATTTATTTCTTTCTTTTTTTTGAAAATTGATTTATTGCCTGTTTATGATAGTGTATTATCAATGTTTTCAGCAATAACATGCCTATTTTAATGTTAAAAACTTAATTTTCTATTCTCATTTATCGAAGAAAGAATTAAAGTGCATAAATACGCAAAAAGTCAAATAACAGCCTTATACAATACAATAAATACATAAAATAAATGAAAAACGCGATTTTGTTCATAAAAATAAAAAATTTTCAGCAACTGAAAAAGACAAAAATGTAGTGAAATTTCAGAAATGTTACACATTCGTAAAAGTTTGGAAAACACAGTAAATGAAAGAACTGACATTAAACATCTTAATTCTATTTTGAACGATTTGATAAATCTCACAAATAGCACTCATAAAATGAATACACAATAATCACTAATCATCACATCTCAGAATTCTTTCTTTCCCAATCTACCTTCAATTTCACACACATAAATCATTTATCTATTAATATACATATTTTGAATAAGTATAAAACTCAACTATATGTCATCATATATATATATATATATATATATATTTATATATATATATATATATATATATATATATATATATATATATATATATATATATATATATATATATATATAAGTGTAAAATTGTTGGGTTATCGGCAATTGCCGATAACCCAACAATTTTACACTTATATTCGTTACCACGGCAACACTCCTCAGTTGATATATATATATATATATATATATATATATATATATATATATATATATATATATGTATGTATATATGAATCACACTCATATGATTCACCTGCTTACTATGAATTTTTCAGAGGTTCCCACATGGTGAAGAAGACTAAAACTTCCGATGCGAATAATGCTAAGCCAGAAATATTTATCTGATACTAAAAATGAATATGTGAAAATACAAAAAAACTAATTCGATTTTATTTTAAATAAGTTTGACGTTTTGATATCTATAGTAATTTATAAAATTCAATTATGCTGTAGTTTTAAAAAAAATGTCATATACAACGAAACGTCAAAGAAAATAAAGTTTTCAACATTAAATAAGCCTGTTATTGCAAAAAACATTGAAAATGTATATATATATATATATATATATATATATATATATATATATATATATATATATATATATATATATATATATATATATATATATATATATATATATATATATATATATATATATATATATATATATATATATATATATATATATATATATATGAGATATGAAGTTCAAGGAGTTTTTCTTTATTCCATAGACTCAAACTCCAGTGCATTAAAAACAATATATTCGCTCCTGAGAATTCATGTTTCATTATAAATAGATTGATGTTGACACTCGATTATATAGTTGTTTGATGTTCTTCATTTTTTTCATGATATTTATGACTGTTGATCCGGGACTTCAGATATCGGCTAGTTTGACCTACGCAGTATTTGTCGCAGATGGATATATATATATATATATATATATATATATATATATATATATATATATATATATATATATATATATATATATATATATATATATATATATATATATATATATATATATATATATAATTTAGTTATTTTTCTATTTTATTTAATAGTCAATGACTCTCGATGAATGTTTAATTCTGAAACAAGAATTTATTCAATAAATACAATATTAACTTATTCTAAAATATAACAAACCTGAAACAAGAATCGAGAATTAAATGTCGATTGAATATTAATCTTTAGCTCTGCGTCCACAAAATATACAAACAGAATAGGAGGTTAAAATAATATGTCGCGCCTTAAGTACTGTCAGACCGTTCACAGAATAATATGAGAATCACAGAATGATACGAGTACAGGTACAAGGATTACAGAATTTGTGATATGGTCTCTACCGTAACATAATACACTAAATACTATAACGTCAGTGCATAGTGCACTAAATGGCGTTACATCCCCCCCTTCCGGGAGTCACTTTGTGTCAGGAACAACTTCGGTGTTGTGTTTTCTTCTTTCTTAAATGTTTATGTGACTGGAGCTGCAACAAAAGGTGATTCTGATTCTTCAATTAAATCCACATTTAATAATCCTGAAATTTGGTTTCCTGTTTCGATTTGATCTTTAATTGAACATCTGTATTGTTTCTTTGATTGAAATTTCTTTCCAAGAAGCATATCTGTTTATCAAGGAATTAATCTTTTCTTTGTTTTCTTCATCCAAATGATTTGTTTTTTCTTAAAATTTTCTTTAACTATAAAATTATTGAAATTAACTTCTATTTCTGGAGCTAGTATGTTTCTAGCTATCCCATTAAATTCCTCTTAGTAATGTCTGTTTCTTCTTTTTGTGATATTGTAAAATTAGATATTCTATCATTCAAGTCTCTCTGAAGTTCCGTAGTATTAACTGTTTTTATTCGATGTTTATTCCAACAATCATCCTGTTTGTGAAATCTGTTTGGTGAACCCAACTTCTCACAAATCTCACAAGGTTTCTTTTCAGATTTAGGATGAAATTTTTGTTTATTTCCTAATTTTTGATTGAAAACTTCATTCTCTACTTCAACAGAATCTACATTGGAAACTTTAGTATCAAATTTTCTAATTTCACTGATCAGGTGCTCTGTACTTTTTATTTCGTTATCTAATTTTTCTTGAATGAAGATTGGTAGACCAATTACAATCAAGTCAATTCTAATTGCCTCAGGCATCTTAGGATCTCGTGATAATAACATTCTCTCTTTTTTCAGAGCATATTCTACCATTGATCCACCTTTATGTCTAAAATTATAAACTAAACGTGCACTTGACCAACCTTTTTCTGAGAAAGTTTTCCTGAAAGAGTCCTTAAATACCACCCATGGTGTTTCCAAACCATATTTTATTCTAGCTGACGTATACCATTCTTTTGCGTTTCCATCTAAAAACAATCTTAATACTTCAAACATTTTCTCCTCAGCAATTTCAAACCTTATGCATTCATTCTCAAAATTTTCTAACCATAACTCAGCATTATCATTCCTACCGTTATAATTATCCAAAATGAAATTCTTAGTAATGTCATTAAAGCTTAACTGTGGCCTGTTTGAACTAAGTGTCTCCACTATTTTTCTAATTATTTCTGGAATATCTAAAGATGGAGTTTCAGGTATCTTATTTATTTTTTCTACAACTTCTTCTAGGTAATAATCTTTGAAAACCGGATCAAAATCAGAATCCAGGTATAGATTTGCTATTTCTCTAGGTAGTTCTACTGAAATATTTCGAAACTCACCACATTTCTTAATACATTTACAAATCTTCTTTATTTTGTTGATGGTTAACAATTCTTCATGAAATTTCAATTCTTGATGTTCCACAGGAAACAGGTATATTTTTTCTCTTCCATCTGGACGAATAGTTTTTAGTTTTTGAGTTATTTTACCATCAACTGCTTCTTCGGCTTGAATTCTCAAGTGGACCAGAACGGAATATTTCTTGTTTTGAGACATTATTACTTGACGAAAATTCTCGATTTATAATTTAGTTATTTTTCTATTTTATTTAATAGTCAATGACTCTCGATGAATGTTTAATTCTGAAACAAGAATTTATTCAATAAATACAATATTAACTTATTCTAAAATATAACAAACCTGAAACAAGAATCGAGAATTAAATGTCGATTGAATATTAATCTTTAGCTCTGCGTCCACAAAATATACAAACAGAATAGGAGGTTAAAATAATATGTCGCGCCTTAAGTACTGTCAGACCGTTCACAGAATAATATGAGAATCACAGAATGATACGAGTACAGGTACAAGGATTACAGAATTTGTGATATGGTCTCTACCGTAACATAATACACTAAATACTATAACGTCAGTGCATAGTGCACTAAATGGCGTTACATATATATATATATATATATATATATATATATATATATATATATATATATATATATATATATATATATATTATATATATATATATATATATATATATATATATATAGATGTATATATATATATGAGTTGCTGTAGTAAGTATGTGAGTACCAGTGTGGCCCAAACACCCTCACACCTGCTTGTTTACTACCTCAGGTCACGTGAGGATTCGAACTTTACCATCATTTACATTCTGACCGGTTTCTCCTCGCCAGCAATTCAGTTGTGAGTCTACCGATGCGACAGTTGGTGCTTTCAATTTTGATACGGGTTTTATTGTCTTGTCCAAATACGGATATCACTCCGAGGAAGCGTTCCAAAATTATCGCATCTAATGAACACACATCAATGACTGTAAGAGATATAGCTGAAGCTGTTGGTGTGGAAGAGTCCAGCGTTTCGAGAATTTAGAGAACATTTGAAGAAAAAGGCTCTTCGTTTTCAAAAAGAAAAGGAAACTGTTACAGTAAACGCAGAACGTTCCAAGAACAGACGAATTGTTGATGAGAAATAGCAAAATTAATCCGAGAAAGACAAGCATTCGAAGTTTGGAGGTGAGCACCTCAACTGTGCGAAAACGACTGCTAGATGTTGGCCGTAAGGCAGGAAGATCAAGAAGAAAGCAACTGCCTACCCAGAAAATGATGAAGAAACGTTAGGCATGGACCAAAAAGTACCGTGCGTAAAGTAAATTACTTTATACAGAAAGTCAGTAGGATTGATTAGGTCATAAAGGATTTTCAGCAGCAAAATATATATATATATATATATATATATATATATATATATATATATATATAATATATATATATATATATATATATATATATATATATATATATATATATATATATATATATATATATATATATATATATATATATATATATATATATATATATATATATATATATATATATATATATATATATATATATATATATATATATATATATATATATATATATATATATATATATATATATATATATATATATTTATATACACTTAACAGGTTTTTGATACTTTAGTCGTGGACCGCTATATGAATGATAACTAGTACAAATTTTAATACTACAAAAATCATCATAGAATAAATGATAATACCATTACGAAAGGTTTGAGAATATATTCGATCACAATATTTACATAATCAGTTGGGAATTAATACAAAATATAAAAATATCAATCAACATATAAAAAAGGAGAAATATATATTTACAGTACAATTTTATATTTGGCATCTGCTAATCTAAACACTTCTATATCCATGCCAAGAATTTCGACGGCATGCAGGTCTCTCTACTTGACCAGTGGCAGTATCCACTAGGCTTCAAGAAAAATTGGAACCGAGTACCAACAATGGAACATGTAACGTGGGTAATATAACCTTCCACGCTGCTTTCTACTTGAAAGTACAAAAAAAATACAAAAAACGGTATTTTTTCGTGTCTCTGCTCATCTGAAAATAGCAGTCGAATAAGAGGAATGTCAAGTTTTTGAGTTTGTATCAGAAAATGAATTACAACTTGTTAGTCATATTCACCTGAACTCTTCTCCATATTTTGCTTTGCTTTTGAAGAACTTGTGGTTTAGTGCCTGGGATGGTGTTATTCTTTCAGAAGGGTCGTATTTGAACATAAGGACAATGAAATCGATGAAATCTGCATATTCAAAAAGAAAATTATCATCGTCCTCTCCTTTTTCATACATTGAACCCTCAAAATCTAAATAAAGCACATCTTGATTTTTCGCATTCCTGCTGCTTTGTAGCTTTCATCTTCTAAGGCTTCTTGAGGACATACCTTAAAAAACATTTCGATGAAAAATCATAACTTATCTCATATATCTGATAATATTTCAAAAGCAACCACTAGAAAAGAATTAAAAACGCTTGAGTCAGAATGAATGAACAATTTCAAGTTGAATTTATTTGCTTCAGTTGATCGAAATGACAAAAAAACACGTTTTTGAAGAAATGCAAACTGATGATCGGACCAAAATTCAAAGAAAATATGTATTCATGATCTCAGGAACCAGGCGGAACTTGAATTTATACAAACTACGGAATAAATTTCTGCAGTAATATATAAAATTTCGAAGTTGAATTTCAACTCATTGAAAAGTATATTAATGGTTATGTTTACGGACCTGTCAGATCCTGGCGTTCTTTCCGAAAACTCCTTACCATGATATAAACTGATCTATTCAGAAGACTACTAGGTAGCATTTTGAAATAACTCACTCAAAAAAAATTAAAAGAAATATATAAATCAGAATGAACAAACAATTTCAAGTTGAATATATTTACTTCTATTGAATCTGCAATGAAAAATAAGCTTTGAAAGTAATGGAAGCTGATGATTAAATAAAGAATAATCGTAGAAATATTTGTTCATGATATCAGGAGCCAAATGAAATTCGAACTTACACAATATTTCGTAAAAAATTTCTCTTCAATATGAGTTCATATGAAATTTTGAAGTTGAATTTCAACAAAATGAAATAAATTTATGGTTGTTCTCACGAACCTGTCAGATCCTGAGGTTCTTTCGAAAAACTTCGTACTATGAGTTGATCTATCCAAACGTTCGCCGTAATTATTTCCACCAATATGCATCACAGAGACCACATATCGGTCGGTACGCCAATCCTGGAATGCAGAAGATCTTTGGAGATCGGTGAGCTAGAGAACGAATGTTGGGATCAACCTGAAAAATATTAGGGAAAAATTATAGGAGGTGACATGAGTCTGGTTTAAAAATTTCATTACAAATATAATACATTCAGATCATCACTGATAATACTGAGATGTTGAATCAAATGTATAGATAGGTACATTTTTCTAAATTCCATTGAAAGGAATTCATGTTGACGACAATAAGATGGTTCCTGTTGTTAATCTATAATCTTCTAAAAGTATGTACACATGTACAAAATAATGATGAACATTAGAAATATATGTCCAACTTCCTTTTTTCCTGATCGGCATGCACTTCGGAAATAAACCAGAAGGTCATTGCAAATTTGTTCCGTTTAACCCCTCGTTTAATTCAAGAGGACTCCATTTGTAATCGTATAGTGTATCAGATAAAAGATATTTCTGCGAAAAGAGGACAAAAGTTCATGATAATATAAAGAAATTACGCTATTTTCCATGTAAATACTCCTTCATTAAAAGCTGAGATTTTACGAAAACATTGTTTTTTTCCTTTGTCCCAATTAATTCGAACAGCATGTTATCTGTCCTTCGTTTTCATCCAGTTCCTTATGGCAGGCTTGAAGTTTTGAATGTTAACCATAGTTTTCAATTCAAATGGCAATTGATTATCTATTCTTGGTGCCAAATAGGAGTAGCTACGAAGACATATAGAATTACTATATTGCGGAATTGATTAAAGAGTTCCCGTTTTATATGATATTCACACTATGTTCAATGAAGTAACAACTGTCTATCTTGTTTTTAAGTATTTTCGATGATTTCATTAGGAAAAATTCCTCTCAATTTGGTATAGGACCTGTAAGCGTTTTGAAAGTCATCGCTTCTTGATTGATAGATAAAATATGAACTGATGATTCATAATAATGATGAAAAAAATGTATCCTAATATCATTCAACATGATCGATGAATTTTTCGGAACTCTCCCAATATTCACTCTCGAAATTGATGGATTCGTTCTCGTTGACAACATTTGTGTAGACAACTCCCTGTGATTTTTTTGAGTTATTTGAGAAATACAATTTAGTATGTATATCAACAGGTCATAAATGAAATAACGACATCTAATTATTCAAGAGAAAGATGATTATGAATCATCGGTCGGTATTTATCATTATTTTGAATCATCAGTCGATATTCAATCAATCAATCAAAAATCGATAACTTTCAAAGGTCCTAGATCCTTTGAGGAAAACAAGAATTGGTGAAAATTCACTTGAGGAAAGACGAATTAAGTCTCCCTAGCGTTCTAGATTACTACTCATGATAACATGTGCGAGTAGGTGACGCTTTGTAGACATTTCATTCGAACACTACAGAAATCTGTCTGCAATATGTAAGAACGGTCCCATGCCAAATCACACCAGATCACGCCCCGGCAGGCGGACAAAAGGATAGCTAGTTTTAAGATTCACAATTCATTCATACTAGTAAATATTAGACATATTTACGAAGAAATAATGTGAATCCTGTCTTTGAAGAAAAATTTTCAAACATTTGCATCGACCAGAAAAAATTTTTAATTGAAAACCTTTATTACAGACAGGTAGAAGTATTGTCAATTGGAAATTCCCTAAGCCTCTTATAAACTTAGGCAATATTTACGTTCAAAATGAAAAAAAACTATAAGAAATCACTAATTTTTCCATAAATTCATATTTTGGTTCAAGTATGTTATAACGGTTCAGGTACGACAAATTGATAAACTTCTATAACTTTCACACGTAGGTAGTAAGTGAGAATTTGCAATATACTATTGCAAATATTGAAGAGTAGAACATATGAAAAAAGAATAAGAGAACACCTGAAAAGGTGCCAGAACAGAAGAACAGAATCTACATTCGCAAACTACAGTGTTAATAAAAAACATAATAATATCAAAAACTACGAGATGCTACTACACATATAAAACAAGGGCCTGAAACTTAACTTTCTGGAAGGCCTCGTATAATAGGACGAGAAAACGGTTTTGCACCTATTGAGCAGCTGCAGGTCACCAAATGCCACTTACTAAACCCTAAGTTCAGAAGGAGTATATAAACATTCTGGGAATTCAGGGACACCTGAAACTTTGAGGTCATATTTACCTGAACTTTTTCTCTCACTCTTCTTGGCTGTTGAAGAATTTGTGATTCAAGGCCTCGCATGGTGTAATTCTTTCAGAAGGGTCGTATTTTAGCATAAGAAGAATAAGATCGATGAAATCCACATATTCATACAAAAAATTATCATCGTCTTCTCCTTTCTCATACATTGACCCCTCCAAATCTATATCGAGTACATCTTGCATTTTTCGCATTCCGGCTGCTTTGTAAGTCTCGCCATTGCGAGGCTTCTTGAGGACATACCTGAGCAAACATTTCGATCAAAAATAATATTCTATCTTATATAGCTTATAGTATTTTAAAAGCAACCAATTGAGAAATTTGAGAAACAATGTATAAATAAAAATGAATGAATAATTTTAAGTTGAATATATTTCTTCCATTCAAATCGAAATGAAAAATAAACAAGCTTTGGAAGAAATGCAAGCTAAAGATTTGATCAGAATTGGAGGAAAAAATTTGTTCAGAGTCTCAGGAATCAATTGGACTTCGAACAATATTTCGTAATAAATTACTCTTCGAGATGAATTCATATGAAATTTTTAAGTAGAATTTCGGCATAATGAAAAATAAATTTATGGTTATTCATACGAACCTGTCAGATCCTGGCGTTTTTTCGAAAAACTTCGTACTCCGAGTTGAACTATCCAGAATACTACTAGGTGGCATTCCCAATACTTCCACAAATTTATTAATTTGTGCAGTAGAATCCCTTACTGTGAACAAAGTGTCCGCAGTAAACATTTCCACCAATATGCATCCCAGAGACCACATGTCGGTCGGTACGCCAATCCTGGAATGCAGAATGAACTCTGGAGATCGGTAAGGCCGGGCACGAACGTAGGGATCAACCTGGAAAATAATGAGTCAGAGTTATAGACGGTATCATGAATTTAAATTTTTTATTTTATAACAGAAAATAATGTGAACAATCAGATCATGATTGATATTACTGGATGTTGAGGGATGTTTGATACATTCTTAAAATTTCATTGAAAAAAATTGGTGTTGACCACAACAAGATGGTGTCTGTAGTTACTTGAATAATTTGAAGATCGACAGTATGAACAGATATACGAAATAATGGATAACATTAGAAACATATATTTCACTCACTTTTTCTCCTGATCGGAATGCACTTCCGAAATCAGTCAGTTTTATAGTGGGAGCCTCAGGATGCGTCAGCAATACGTTATCCAATTTCAAATCCCCATGAATGATTTGCAAGTCCGATAAATGATGAAGGGCATTGCAAATTTGCTTCGAATAATTCCTCGTTGCATTCAGAGGGAATCATGCTGGATATTCGTCCATCAGGTAAGCGTATAGCGTGTTTGATAAAAGCTCAAATACTGAGCAAATTTTATCGCCAATACAGAAGTGACTATGGAGATTCACTGAAATATTAAAGAGAAAAGTCGTGAATGATTTATTGATCAATAAAATGTCACATTACAGTACAAACAATTTCCGAAAATACGATATGGGTTGAGGTGAACGGAATATAAATAACCAGCTCGGAACTTATACTCAAGATCAAGAATGATGGTCATGTATGAAATCTACGAAAGCACCTCAGGAAAAAGTTTACGTTGTGCTCCACAAGTCGATTTGAAAAATCTGAAGAGGAGAGGAATTTTTAAGAAAAGTAATTGAACACATAATATTCAACAATTTACCAGAAAGCTCTCTCTGTAGTGCATTTCAATTTAACTTCAAGAAGGATCAGTAGCCGAACGGTATTAAGACGAAATGACAAGTTTCTTACAAGCACATATTACTTTTGAAAGAATAACTACCATCCATTAGAATGATTCGAAAAGAAAAATATGATATCAAGTATTGTTTGAAAATTATCCAGCTGACTAGCTAAACACTGATCCTTATAAAACACTTTTTTAAATATCTCTCATTAATATGAAATGTCAAAAGTTCTATCATGTCTACTTACCTATGAACCGACTTCCCTTCTCTTTGTTTATGAATTTTAGTAATTCGATTTCTTTCAGAGATTGTTTTTCATGTTGGTTATTCGTTTTTATAAACTTAATAGCTACTTGTTCTTTGTCCTGCAGGTCATGAGCCTCCACAACCTTGCCAAACGAACCACTGCCTAACAATTTCCTGACACAGTATCGCATATTCAATACTGTGCCAGGTTTCAAGCATATTTCATCATCCCGTTTTGAAACTCTTTCCTGTAACTGCAACAAATGGAATTGAGGGTTATTACAGAATGACTTTCTATGTTTTCTATGTACACAAAATATGCATTTATAATTTCAAGTAACTTCTAATCGACACCATTTTTTGAGTCATTTGAGAAATACAATTTAGTATGTATATCAACAGGTCATAAATGAAATAACGATATCTAATTATTCAAAAGAAGGATGTTTTCTTCATAGTATGAAACATCCAAGACAGTCTGAGTTCTGAAGGATGATACATCATCCTGTAAATATGTCACGTGGTCTAGGGAAACGGATTCAATTTTTGAAATTGCACTTGTAGCATGTTTTATTTTGTGTCAATATTCTATACAAGATTTTTGCATGAAAGTATTTTTGAGTATCATTCACCAGTTTTAATCATAGCGGCTTCTTTTAGCCACTTAAAATTAAGGAAACACGAATACAAATCGGCTTTACGTTTTCCTTTCTACTACAACATTCAATTAATCTTCGTGCTGTTTTCCGTCTATAAATTCAACCTCTTCGGTGTAATGAATTTACCATGGACCATGGAATTACGACGACCATATACGGTCGTCGTAATTACATGCACTCTAAAACGATTGCTTATGTTATGAAATGTCGTCTGAAGTTTAAAACTCAATTGTTTTTGTGGTCGTCATATTGTTGATCTCATGTATTTTTCGTATAGTTTTAGTTCACAGGAAATACGTAGACGGCAGGGCGGCGTTTTAAAAAGCCGTATAGTTTGCTGTATAGTTCCTTTCAGTTTACCGACTTTATGACGACCGTTTTATTCATTATTCGACGCGGCATTTGGTAACATGTTCCATTCTAGGAAATTGTGAACTGTATCGGCCGGATGTTTTATTTACATCTAACTTCAACAATAATTTTTCGTGACGTGAAACAGAGAGTCTGTAATTTATCATTTTGTCAGAAGTTTCGTTCTAATATGCTATTTATTTTGGATCTCTTAGTCTCAGAAATATAATTATTGAAAATATTCCTTATATTCGAATTTCTCGAATATATTTTTAGTGATGTTTTATGAATTCGATGTTTCATTTTGATTCATCTGAGTCTCAAAAATATATTTGATATATTTATTTTCTTCATTGGATATATTTGGAATTTTTAACAATTGGAGTCATCAATTCTTTTCAAATATTAATCTATTTTGGCTCCTTTTGATCTCAGGAATACATACATTCATTCTATTTATTCTCTAAAGAACCTACCATAGGAAACAATGCAGGCCATAGCAAATCTGAACTATTGAATGATTGAATTTGAAGCACTGCCCGAGAGTATGGAATAAACCAGAAACAATTAACATGAAACAAGTCCGAAATATCCAGATATGAATCAAGCAGTTATAGATCAAACAATATACAAGCGGAAAAAACAACATAATAAAAAGGACAATATGTTGAAAAAACAAGAAGCATGCAGAAGAATGAAGCTTCATTTCACGACACCAATTTTGATTCAGAAAGCAACACGCTACAGAAAATAACAAGGAGAAGATTTTACTGAAGAGAAGAAACATGGAGACATAGAGAAAGAATTAAATAGAGTAAGGCACCAAGAATTAAAATACGCAATAGAGCAGAATTCAAGAGAAAAATAGTGAAGTTAATAGTATCTTACTTGAACGAGAGGACAAAGAGAGGTAGAGTCATAAACCTGACTGTTGCCTGCAGAGCAGAAAAGAGAAGAGGGACAGCAGAGATCTTTCAAGAATCAGGTCTTGGCTCCTGCAGTTGAATATCTCAACGGGGGACAAATCAAAGAGGAAATATTTCAAAATAACTCCGTTTGTGAAGACACAAACTGAGTAATTCGGTGAGAGATGCAAAAGTCACTAAAGAATGATTGAATCAATATAAAAGATTATTATAGGAGACTAAGATCAAGAATGGACCTTGAGAAAACAGTGACAGTTCTATTCGACGAAAAAAAAGAAGAATCGAGAAGGGCCTAGAAAGTATAAAAATAGCAGTACGAGACATATCAGGAAAACCTAAATCACAATAACCCAATTGAAGACAAATAAAATATAGCGAAACAACAACATGCTGTTTCATATCCAATGAAGAACGGGGAAAACTAGATGTTGAGGCAAAATACTGAAATCGTGAAGGTCGAAAGAGAAATATCACACGGCAGAGAACCCGAAGAAGCACGGACTACGAGGAACGATCAACCGGATAACCAGCAATTCGATTCCACCAGATGAGAAAATGCTGAACGAGTTGCAAATTGCGAGAATTAAAGACAAAATAAACAGACAAACGAAGAAGTTTATAGAAGAAATGGAAAAGCACGGGAATGAAGAAGTGAGACGAACCATTGAAATTGAGTATGAAAGGATCAAAAAAAGACGAACATTGAAACAATGAAACAGAAAAGGTGAAGGGAATATTTAAACGAAACATAAGAGGAAATATAATCCACACTATTGGTCACTGAGAACCGAATCCTCAGATAAGATCAAAAGGATACAAAAAGCTATTAATTCTGAGGTTTAACTTTTGAAAATGGTGGCACACCGAAAAAATTGAAGAAATATATATATATATATATATATATATATATATATATATATATATATATATATATATATATATATATATATATATATATATATATATATACGCATACTACGGATGAAACGAAGCCCGGTACACACTGAAGGTGAAGTGAAGCCCGGTAGAAGGAGTGAGGGTGTGTGAAGCGGTATATGTTTGTTGTATATGTCTTTCCGCTTTTATGCAGACCGCGTTTTTACACTTGATATATATTTCCCATTAGATGAAGCCCGGCGATGTTGTCGGCGTTAACTAAGATTTAGTTGAGTGATTTGTTTTTAAAATGACGAATGTTATCTTTGGGTATTGCATTTCGGATATTATTTCATTCGTAATTTAGTAGTTAAATAATATTTTAACATTGGCGTTACAAGATAAAGCGGTTATTGTTTCTGACGAGCAAGGTTTCTGACGAAAAAAGCTCATTGAAAACTAGGTGAAAATAAAAATTTTTTTCATAATTCTTTCAGAGAAAAGTGAATAATTTTTGTACAATTTAAGAAATAAATAATGTTCATTTCTTGAATTCAATGAATTTTGTTTCAGTGAATCTATTTCTTACATATTTCAAACACTAAATGAAAATTAAGAAATTAGTAAAAGACATATCATTATTATCACCTATCATTATTATCTTTGGGTATTGCATTTCGGTTATTATTTCATTCGTAATTTAGCATTTAAATAATATTTTGAAATTGGCGTTACAAGATAAAGCGGTTATTGTTTCCGACGACCAAAGTTTATGTGCGAAATTAACAGATTTTTTTTTGAATCAGAAGCGAAACATTCGACCAAAAATAAGAATACTGCGAGAAAGGTACGTATGTTTTTAATAAATATTTTGATTTCAATTGAGAATCCTGTAAATACTTGCAATTGAGTTGTGAATATTCCTCATATTTTTCGAAATTTCAATGAAACCAAAATAATTCTGCGCTGGATAACTCAGAAGTGTCAATACTATGCACGTTGTATAAAGTGGATAGATGTTCTTCGGTTAAAAAAAAATGATTAACAATATTCAGTATTTTCACTCACGTATTCTGAAACAAAAATACAAAAAAATTGTTCATTTACAGCTGCTGTGTAGTCTTATCGCAATTATAGGAAAACGTTTCCTTTTAATATTCAACATTGAAATTGTTGTGTTTGCAATCCAAACATAAAATCGTAAGTGAAAGTTTAACTGTAGTCAAATCTTCTGTATGCAATCATTGAGAAAAAAATGCTTGTTGGCCAAAAAATCGGAAATCGTCTTGAGACAGACAATCTGAAATTACATCATCAAACTTTCTGAGTTTTCATTATAAAAACAAATTGAATGAACTGTTTTATGCATTTCTAATGATTTTGATATAAGTTGTTTGTATGTGTTTTTGTTTTATATTTTCCAGTTTAAATGTAAATTATTCTTTGTGTTCTTAGAAAACATCTATTAAAAATTATTTCAATTCCTCATCAGTAGAAGAAGTAATATTGGATGCCATCTGAATCAGAAATCTCATTGAATGAGTATAGTTATCTATCTAGTTCATCCAAAAGCAATTCACTGTTGTATTTTCCTTAAGGAACGTATTCAGACCCTTCTGCAATAATCTTTTGAACATAGAGAGATAGTAGTAGAATCGTTAAACCAGAAATTTTCAAAGGGCTAAGTTATAAAGACTATATGGAAACTGAGGACATACGAGCAAATGCATACTTCATTTCATATCAAATTATGCAATTCCTATATTACGACCACAATTGCAGATAATTCAAATTACAGAAGCAATGATATTTTGGATTTCAGATCAGAAGATATCGTTTGAAACTTGCCTTGAAGACCATCAAATGGCATTTTTGCAAAGATACACTCAACAATTCTGAACAAAATACGTGCAGGCAGCTGAAACCTTCGTCGTCAGTTTCAAGCGATCAACAATCGAAATGTAATGTTGAAAATTTTTCTTCATCTAGTCACGAAATAATCATCAAAACATTAATATTTTTCTACTCTATAAAATCTCAATTTCTCAGACTGAATGATAGACTTCGTCAGGTGGAATTTTTAAATTCATATCCGTTTTGAACTCTGAAGATCTTAAAATAGCTTATCAAAAATTTCTTTGAAATGAGATGAATTTTTTTTTTAAATATACAAAAGCTGTTTCAAATGTTTGGCGCGTTTTTTATGTTTTACATTACTTTCATATTTCGTTCTTAATTGAACACATTCAAATCTATAATGTTTGAATTTTTCGGTTATCATCAACACAATAATTTGAATACCCTGGGGTCTTCTCTGGTTAATATAACAAGTCGATGCTCATCATATTGTTGTTAACTATTTTTGCCAAGAATGAAATTAAAACAACTAGGTACGTTTCGGTCTCCACCATAACGAGATTTCTCATAAATACATAATATATGAAGGAAATGTGTCAGAAAAATAGAAGTCAGTAATATATTTTCACATTTGTTGCAATTAACTTCATTTTCAAACTGAATTGAAGAACGTGATTCGGTGCAAAATGCCTATTCTGATGAATGTATACTATATCAAAAGAATCTATTTCAACTACACATTGGCTTTGAATTTGAATGCATCCTTTCTAAATTTTCAAGGTTCTCTTGTTTATGACTTCACCTTTCATTCAAAAGACATGTGATTGTTCGAATCTTGAAAATGCATAATATTTTTGCTACGATTTATTATATTTGAATAGTCGGTCAACAGATTTATTTAAACAGTTTTACTTGCTGAGTTTTGCAGTTATTCAGTAATATCAACTTATCATAATAACACATGATTTTTTTCTAATCCTTTCTTTATATATCAAACAGTAAAAGTTGCAAAGGTACTTCTTCTATTAGAGAAAGGAAAAGGCAGCGAATTCAAGGGCAAAAACTTGAACGAAATAGGAATAGAAGCCGATGTTTTCCTCTCTTCAGAATCGGATGTAGAGGAAGACATTAGACATTACAGGAATTGAAGAACTAGAAATAGAGGAGAACATTTTAGAAAATGATACTAACGATTGGCTCCAACTTCTGGCATATTAAAAAAAATTAAACTAACAACAAAAAACAATTTTCTAGAGCTGGTTGGTTCAACGAAGAGAAGAAAGTTATGATGGACTATTTCAGAGAACATATAAATAAACTAATTCCGAAAAAGCACGAATGGGAGGAATTTTTGAGCACACATAAAAAAAACTATAAAAACTGGGCGAAAATCGAAATTTTTTTCATAATGCTTTCAGAAAAATCTGAATAATTTGTCACAATTTGTATTACAATTCAAGTAATAAATATTGAATGAGCTCTTTTTCCAGTGAATCTATTTCTTACTTATTTCAATCACTAAATGAAAACTAGGAAATTAGAAAAAGACATATCATTATTATCATCTGTCATTAAGAATCATCCTTTCAGAAACTTGAGTTTCAAATTTGGACTAAGTTGGAAGTATTTGATTTATTTGATTGTAATAACTAAATTCACTCAAAAAATATAATGTTTCACTGTAAAAGGCGAAACTTGTCGAATAAAGAAATGTTCAGTTAGTGATTTTCAGGCTAGTATTTCTTATTACCTCTCATTTAAATATAAACTATCACAGAGTACTTATCAGAGAGTCATCGCTATTGAATTTATTGAAAAATATTATTTCTTTATTCTATTTCATTTACACAAGATATATAATGCTGTATTACAGATATCATTAAATCATTCAGATTATGTGAATAAAAGAGTTTACGTCTAGGGAGTAAAAGAGAACGTCTACGAAGCACATGTATTGAATTCGAATACCAGGTATGAGTACGTCTGGATTTATGAGTTATTATGATGAATAACACAAACAAACATAAATGTGCTCCTTCATTCAGGAGTATTAATCGCCGTCATATTTGTTCTTTTTCTGAAAGAAGTACTCGAACAGATTTACCGGTTGCAAAAAAAATTTTTCGTATTTATTAAGTCATTCATTCCGACGCGAAATCGCACCCTCAGTTTTTCTTAAAATTGATACCACCATTGTATATTTTTCCACTGAAAATAAATTATTTTAATATTTCCCAATTATTCATCCATTGTTGTATCCGTCGTTTCATCTTCTTTGAGATTAATCATCTGAGACAAAGATACTATATTTTTCTGATACTATATATAAATTTTTGTGTTCGTCATCTTTGGACATTACTCATTCATATCATTTATTTATTTCACCGCTGAAACTCATTTACATACACAAAAGTCCATGTCTTAGCTGGGATTCGAACCCAGATCTCCCTCGTGAGGGCCTCACTCTCTCATTACGCTACAGAGACGACATCTACTATATTTTTAAAATGACATCTACTATATTCCTTATCACTCCCTTCAAAAACTGATCTATTGAACTAGAGCCTCAATTACTCTAGTGAAACTGTTAGAAATTAGTATTTTTGTCATAAATATCATAGATAATTTCTTATGTACATCTAGGTAGGTAATGAAAATCTCCTATATTTATATACCGAGAGTTTTATTTCACTTTTATTCATAGGTAATACCTACTTACGATTTAAGGAATATGTATGTTTAGTTCATTGAAATGCTGAATACTACCTACTTTCGATATTTTATACTGAAGAGCAATGTTGCCGATTCATAGCGCATATTTAATCTGTGGCGATAAGAACTTGCTGACGATAAGAACAGGCCTCCTAGCGCTGGATATGGAGTACTAACCAGTGTATATATACAGACGTAGCGCGGCATTAAGAAGCCCATAGCGATTTTAAATAACGTTTGTTTTCACAATATCTACCTCATGGTTTTGAAATATTCTAGCATTTTCTGATGAATCAGTGGCTACGTTATCAACGATAGTTTTTGAACCGCTATCATGAAAGGATTTCAACCATAATAATGCGATATACACACAAAAAATTAGGAAGCCCGTTTTGGGCTTCCTAAAACTGCCACGGGCTTCGTTTAATCTGCAGAACGTACAATTTCGGGCTTCTTAATGATGGATTATATATATATATATATATATATATATATATATATATATATATATATATATATATATATATATACGCATACTACGGATGAAACGAAGCCCGGTACACACTGAAGGTGAAGTGAAGCCCGGTAGAAGGAGTGAGGGTGTGTGAAGCGGTATATGTTTGTTGTATACGTCTTTCCGCTTTTATGCAGACCGCGTTTTTACACTTGATATATATTTCCCATTAGATGAAGCCCGGCGATGTTGTCGGCGTTAACTAAGATTTAGTTGAGTGATTTGTTTTTAAAATGAGGAATGTTATCTTTGGATATTGCATTTCCGATATTATTTCATTCGTAATTTAGTAGTTAAATAATATTTTGAAATTGGCGTTACAAGATAAAGCGGTTATTGTTTCTGACGAGCAAAGTTTCTGACGAGAAAAGCTCATTGAAAACTGGATGAAAATAAAAATTTTTTTCATAATTCTTTCAGAAAAAAGTGAATAATTTTTGTACAATTTAAGAAATAAATAATGTTTCTTTCTTGTATTGAATGAATTTTTTGTTTCAGTGAATCTATTTCTTACATATTTCAAACACTGAATGAAAATTAATAAATTAGTAAAAGACATATCATTATTATCACCTATCATTATTATCTTTGGGTATTGCATTTCGGTTATTATTTCATTCGTAATTTAGCATTTAAATAATATTTTGAAATTGGCGTTACAAGATAAAACGGTTATTGTTTCCGACGACCAAAGTTTATGTGCGAAATTAACAGATTTTTTTGAATCAGAAGCGAAACATTCGACCAAAAAATAAGAATACTGCGAGAAAGGTACTTATGTTTTTAATAAATATTTTGATTTGAATTGAGAATCCTGTAAAGACTTGCAATTGAGTTCTGAATATTCCTCATATTTTTCGAAATTTCAATAAAACCAAAATAATTCTGCGCTGGATAACTCAGAAGTGTCAATACTATACACGTTGTATAAAGTGGATAGATGTTCTTCGGTTAAAGAAAAATAATTAACAATATTCAGTATTTTCACCCACGTATTCTGAAACAAAAATACAAAAAAATTGTTCATTTACAGCTGCTGTGTAGTCTTATCGCAATTATAGGAAAACGTTTCCTTTTAATATTGAACATTAAAATTGTTGTGTTTGCAATTCTAACATAAAATCGTAAGTGAAAGTTTAACTGTAGTCAAATCTTCTGTATGTTATCATTGAGAAAAAATGCTTGTTGACCAAAAAATCGGAAATCGTCTTGAGACAGACAATCTGAAATTACATCATCAAACTTTCTGAGTTTTCATTATGAAACAAATTGAATGAACTGTTTTATGCAATTATAATGATTTTGATATAAGTTGTTTGTATGTGTTTTTGTTTTATATTTTCCGGCTTAAATGTAAATTATTCTTTTTGTTTTTATAAAACATCTATTAAAAATTATTTCAATTCCTCATCAGTAAGAGATTGGATGCCATCTGAATCAGAAATCTCATTGAATGAGTATAGTTATCTATCTAGTTCATCCAAAAGCAATTCACTGTTGTATTTTCCTTAAGGAACGTATTCAGACTCCTCTGCAATAATCTTTTGAACATAGTCAGATAGTAGCAGCATCGTTAAACCAGAAATCTTCAAAGGGCTAAGTTATAAAGACTATATGAAAACTGAGGACATACGAGCAGATGCTTACTTCATTTCATATGAAATTATGCAATTCCTATATTACGACCACAATTGCAGATAATTCAAATTACAGAAGCAAATGATATTTTGGATTTCAGATCAGAAGATATCGTTTGATACTCGCCCTGAAGACCATCAAATGGCATTTTTGCAAAGATACACTTCTGAACAAAATACGTGCAGGCAGCTGAAACCTTCGTCGTCAGTTTCAAGCGATCAAAAATCGAAATGTAATGTTGAAAATTTTTTTCATCTAGTCACGAAATAATCATCAAAACATTAATATTTTTCTACTCTATAAAATCTCAATTTCTCAGACTGAATGATAGACTTCGTCAGGTGGAATTTTTAAATTCATATCCGTTTTGAACTCTGAAGATCTTAAAATAGCTTATCGAAAATTTCTTTGAAATGAGATGAATTTTTTTTTAAATATACAAAAACCATTTCAAATGTTTGGCGCGTTTTTCATGTTTTACATTACTTTCATATTTCGTTCTTAATTGAACACATTCAAATCTATAATGTTTGAATTTTTCGGTTATCATCAACACAATAATTTGAATACTCTGGGGTCTTCTCTGATTAATATAACAAGTCGATGCTCATCATATTGTTGTTAACTATTTTTGCCAAGAATGAAATTAAAACAACTAGGTACGTTTCGGTCTCCACCATAACGAGATTTCTCATAAATATATAATATATGAAGGAAATGTGTCAGAAAAATAGAAGTCAGTAATATGTTGTCACATCTGTTTCAATTTATACTTCATTTTCAAACTGAATTGAAGAACGTGATTCGGTGCAAAATGCCTATTCTGATGAATGTATACTATATCAAAAGAATCTATTTCAACTACACATTGGCCTTGAATTTGAATGCATCATTCCTAAATTTTCAAGGTTCTCTTGTTTATGACTTCACCTTTCATTCAAAAGACATGTGATTGTTCGAATCTTGAAAATGCATAATATTTTTGCTACCATTTATTATATTTGAATAGTCGGTCAACAGATTTATTTAAACAGTTTTACTTGCTGAGTTTTGCAGTTATTCAGTAATATCAACTTATTGTAATAACACATGATTTTTTTCTAATCCTTTCTTTATATATCAAACAGTAAAAGTTGCAAATGTACTTCTTCTATCAGAGAAAGGAAAAGGCAGCGAATTCAAGGGCAAAAACTTGAACGAAATAGGAATAGAAGCCGATGTTTTCCTCTCTTCAGAATCGGATGTAGAGGAAGACATTACAGGAATTGAAGAACTAGAAATAGAGGAGAACATTTTAGAAAATGATACTAACGATTGGCTCCACCTTCTGGCATATTAAAAAAAATTGAACTAATAACAAAAAACAATTTTCTAGAGCTGGTTGGTTCAACGAAGAGAAGAAAGTTATGATGGACTATTTCAGAGAACATATAAATAAACTAACTCCGAAAAAGCACGGATGGGAGGAATTTTTGAGCACACATCAAAAAAAACTATAAAAACTGGGTGAAAATCAAAATTTTTTTCATAATGCTTTCAGAAAAAACTGAATACACAAAAGTCCATGTCTTAGCTGGGATTCGAACCCAGATCTCCCTCGTGAGAGCCTCACTCTCTCACTACGCTACAGAGACGACATCTACTATATTTTTAAAATGACATCTTCTATATTCCTTATCTCTCCCTTCAAAAACTGATCTATTGAACTAGAGCCTCAATTACTCTGGTGAAACTGTTAGAAATTAGTATTTTTGTCATAAATATCTTAGATAATTTCTTATGTACATCTAGTTAGGTAATGAAAATCTCCTATATTTATATACCGAGAATTTTATTCCACTTTTATTCATAGGTAATACCTACTTACGATTTAAGGAATATGCATGTTTAGTTCATTGAAATGCTGAATACTACCTACTCTCGATATTTTATACTGAAGAGCAATGTTGCCGATTCATAGCGCATATTTAATCTGTGGCGATAAGAACTTGCTGACGATAAGAACAGGCCTCCTAGCGCTGGATATGGAGTACTAACCAGTGTATATATACAGACGTAGCGCGGCATTAAGAAGCCCATAGCGATTTTAAATAACGTTTGTTTTCACAATATCTACCTCATGGTTTTGAAATATTCTAGCATTTTCTGATGAATCAGTGGCTACGTTATCAACGATAGTTTTTGAACCGGTATCATGAAAGGATTTCAACCATAATAATGCGATATACACACAAAAAATTAGGAAGCCCGTTTTGGGCTTCCTAAAACTGCCACGGGCTTCGTATAATCTGCAGAACGTACAATTTCGGGCTTCTTAATGATGGATTATATATATATATATATATATATATATATATATATATATATATATATATATATATATATATATATATATATATATATATATATATATATATATATATATATATATATATATAGAAATAAAACTGCTTTTGTAACTCAAGAAGGACAATGGCAATGGACTTGCCTCCCATTCGGATTGAAAACAGCCCCAGCAACATTCCAAAGAGTTTCATCAAACATATTAAGAAAACACAACTTAAAAAATTTTACCGAAAACTACATAGATGATACTAATATTATCAGACACATTTGCAAACCATATTAAACATATAGAACTAGTTCTAGATGCAATAATAAAAGAAGGATTCAGACTGAAACTACAAAAATGTACATTCGCATCAAATTCAATAATGTACCTTGGACACATAATAGCAAATAATACAGTAAGACCAATTAAAAACAACTTAATATCAATCAAAAATTTTCCAACTCCAAAAAAAATATAAGACAATTTTTAGGCAAAATAAACTTTTACCATCAATATATACCAAAAATCTCAATAATATTAGAACCATTACATAACTTATTAAGAAAAGGGATTCGCGAGTTGACGCTTACGGTGTAAACAACGCAGTATATCAGATCCCGAAAAATAGAGATTGAACAGATTTCTAATTCTAATTCAAAGTGAAATTGAACTGAGATTAACTCAAGTGTGTGATAGTGTTCGCCATTACGTGAGAACAAAAATTTTTCTCTACTTAAAATATTTGAGAATTGGTAAACGAACAATTGTTTTGTTTTGATATTTTATCAGATAATCAAATATCGAAATATAAACCTGGTTGTCGCTCGTCTCGAAGTAGGCAACCAATAATTCAATATGCTGTATTCAGACCTGCCAATAATTTCATTCATACTCAAATAAGAAATTACCTTCGAACGCTTTTGATTACAAGGGCGTAAAAATGGAAACTAACAACTCCACCGTACCCAACACCTCAATGAACGTAAACATAGATCAAGCAACAACCTCACAGAAGTTTTCATACGAAGCAGAAGCGAAGACAATTCCAAAAATGAATTTCCCAAAAAGAGAACAAGCTATTGTACTACATGCCGAAGAAAACCTGAAGCTATATGATTATGTGCAAGCTATAGGTAAAATCATACAACCAAAAAACATATGCTTCGCTTCAAGAATATCAAACAATAGGATATGCATTTACCTAGCAAACGTAGGACTTGTAGACTTGCTCATTCAAAGTCACCCGGTCGTAACTATAGGAGAACTGAAATTGGGCATAAGAAGACTAGTATCGCCTACTAAAAGAATTGTCATATCGAATATCTCTCCATCTATCCCCCATGATCTTGTAACTGAACTTATTGAAAATCTCGGACTACATCTTGCATCACCCATTTCTTTCCTCAAAGCGGGAATCACTGGAGAGGAGTATTCGCATATTCTGAATTTTAGAAGACAAGCATATATTTTTCCACCGAACGAAAATTACGAACTTCAAACATCTGCAGTAATCACATTTGAAGGTAACGACAATAGAATATTCCTCTCAACCTACAGGATGGAGTGCTTCATCTGTCGACAGACCGGACATATAGCATCTAACTGTAAGAACCCACAAATAATAGAAGAAGAAGTTAGCCAAACAATAACACAACCTTCAGCAGATGAAATACAAAATGAAAATATAATTTTGAAACCACGAACAAATGAAACAGCAGCTCTGAAAAGAGCCATATCTGAAACTCTAACGTCTAGTGACCAAACCAGCTTAACAGAATTTGATGCAGTAGTCAGCCCTATAGAAGACAACTCCACGCCCATATCACAGAAAATATCAACTGAAAATACTCCAAATAGAAAACGTGCTAAAAAGAAACGTAAAATTGATCTACCGGTGGATCATGCATTAAGTGAACCCACCAAAAATGCAATCACAAAAGCATATCAGGAACATATCGGAACGTTCCATCTTCAATATGAAAATCTAGTCGCCTTTCTGGAAAATTCTTATGGAACATCTACCCCACACATCGAAGCAGCAAAGTTCACTGATGACATCAAATCACTGCTCCATGACCTACATGTTATATATTCATATGTTGAAAGAGCAACAAAAAATAGAATAACAAGAATCTCTAAGAAAATAAGAGGCAAACTTAAGGATGAAGAAATGGAGGTTGGTAGTTTGAATAGCCTCAATACAATTACGGATGATGAAGACTTTTCAGATAACAGCTCGCAACCATCCCAAAACTGAAAAAAATCTACTACCCAAACAATATATACGCCTTCAAATTAATCCAATGGAACTGCAATGGGTTTTACCCACGACTGGAAAGAATTCAACAAATTGTCGCCGATAATTCACCAGACCTCCTTTGCTTTCAAGAAACGAACTTCAAAGCTCATCAAAACCCAGTCCTGAAAAATTATTCAGGTACTCACTTCATCAGAGACTCAAATAACAGAGCCAGTGGAGGAGTTTCAATATTCGTATCAAAAGATCTTTTCTATCGAGAACTCTCTCTAAACACCACGTTAGAAACAGTAGCCATCAGCATCTGGTGTCCTCGAAAAATCACCATATGTAATATTTACATTCCACCAAGTTATAATGTTACCTTCTCAGAACTGAGCAGCCTTGCTAATCAATTACCCAGACCTTTCATTTTTATAGGCGATTTCAACTCACACAATATAATCTGGGGCTCTGAAAGAACGTTTGGCAGAGGAAGATTGATCGAAAATATAATAACAGATCTTGATATCAACATTCTAAATACCGGAGATGATACACATTTTGACTCATCCACTGGAAAATTTTCGTCAATAGATTTGAGTTTATGCGATCCAATTACAGCAGCTCACCTAACATGGAAAACCATGGACAATCTATGCGACAGCGATCACTTCCCCATACTCATTACAGATAATGATATTTCCTCCATTGAAAATATTACCAAATGGAAGATATCAAACGCTAAATGGAACTTATTTTCAGAAGAGATAAATACTCAAGTTTCACAATTGAAATTCTCTTCAAATTGCAACCAGAGTATCACTCAGCTGACTAGTATTATTATCTCAGCGGCTGAAAAACATGTTGGTAAATTCAGCATACAACCAAATGAAAAAAGAGTTCCTTGGTGAAATGAATGCTGCAATAAAGCCGTTAAAGAAAGCAAACGAGCATTAAACAGATACCGAAAAACTCAGAAACAAGAAGATTTCATCAATTTCAAGAAGCTGAAGGCCATCTGCAGAAGAGTACTTAAAGAAAGAAAACGGGAATCTTGGCATGAATACGTCTCTACAATAACAATAAATACATCTTCAACTCAAGTCGGGAATAAAATCAAACAAATAAAAGGACAAAATACTAACTACAGGATAGCCTCAATATTGGACGACAACGACGAAGTTATCACTGATAGTCAAGACATAGCAAACAGCTTAGCCAAATACTTTTACGAGAAATCACTCAATAGCACAAACAATATGGCAGAACAACCTGATGTAATGGGACATGACACAAATATATTAAACCAACCTTACACAATGCAAGAACTGAACGCGGCCCTTCATTCCATGAAGAACACAGCAGGAGGCCCAGACAATATTCCAATGATTTTCTTAAAACATCTGTATGAAGAAACAAAAACAAAACTTCTTGAATTATATAACCAAATCTGGACAAGTCATCATTTCCCATCCAGTGGCGAGAATCCCACATATTACCCATTAAAAAAGCAGGAAAACCGAAACCAACACCCGATGCATTTAGACCAATCTTTCTAACCTCTACTCTAAGTAAAATTCTAGAAAAAATGGTAAATAGTAGACTGATGTGGTATCTGGAAAAAAATGATCTCCTACATTCTGCCCAATCAGGTTTTAGACAAAATCGCAGCACCATTGATAATCTAGTTTTACTTCAAACTGAAATCGCATATGCATTTGCGAACCAGCAAGACGTAGTAGCAGCGTTAATAGATATCGATAGTGCATTTGACACCACAAATCGAACAACTCTAATAAATAACTTCAAGAACCTGAATCTTAATAGCTATATATACTTCTTTTTGAGAAACTTCATAACAGACAGAAACTTCAAAGTAATTGTCAATGGAAAAATGTCTTCTTCTTATGTTACCCAAAGTGCCATTCCCCAGGGTTCTGTACTAAGCGCTACATTATTCTCAATAGCCATTAATAATATATGCGACACCGTTCAGGCTCCTGTTAAGATAGCTCTCTATGCGGACGACATATTGCTTTTTTGGTCGGGGAAAAATACAATGAGTACCTGCACCTTACTTCAAAACGCCCTGAATAACATCAATATATGGGCTAAAAATAGTGGATACAATTTTTCACCATCAAATTCCAAGATGATACGCTTTACCAGAAGACAACCAACAGTCCAATCTCGTCTAACACTAAATGGAACATCAATAAAACAACTTAACTGCATAAACCTCCTAGGAATGACAATAGCCGAGAGAGTAACTTGGTGTCCTCACATCGAGAACATCAAAGCTAACCGCATGAAGACAATGAACATCCTCCGAACATTATCTCACCACAGATGGGGCTGTGATGAGGAGGTTTTGTTGAGGATTTACAGATCACTCATTCGATCTCGATTAGACTATGGATGCATAATCTACTCGACTGCAAGTAAAGCCAATATTAAGCTGCTAAATACAGTACCGAACACAGCCCTGCGAATCTCTCTTGGTGCACTACGATTCAGCCCATCTACAAGCCTACATGTTGAAGCACATGAACTTCCACTAGACCTCCGTCGAAAACAAATTCTTCTCATATATGGCTCCAAGGTAAGAGCTATCCCGAACCACCCCATCCACCATCTGATCGAAACAGCAAAGACTTTCGAGAATATACATTCAAAGACACTGTATTCGATCCCGCAAATTATCAAAATGCATCAGGAACCAACAGACCAATCTTCTGTCATTCCAATAACTCCGTCAGAAAATGCACCATGGATCAGACATCAACCAAGACTGAACGTAACATTGCACAGATATGATAAACACGAAACACCTGATATACTGAAGCAATCTTTCCGAGAAATGATGAGCAATGAAACATTCGATGATATTAGATATACAGACGCCTCTAAAGATGAACATGGAGTAGGTTGCTCGATCATAAGGGAGCAAAATACAACTGAATCCTACAAACTTTCAATGAACTGTAGCATACACACTGCTGAATTATATGCCATCTATAGATCTCTTCTTAGTCTAATCATAATAGGGCACAAGGTTGCAGTAGTCACAGACTACCTTTCCTCCCTACAATCTATAGCAGACATTTACTCGAAAAACCCAATTGTACAAAAAATTCAAGAAAAATGCCATGATCTGAAAAACAACAGGAACATCTCTACTACCATCATATGGATTCCATCTCATATGGGAATCCCAGGAAATGAAGCAGCGGACCAATCCGCGAAGCTTGCAAAATCTTCAGATCTTGATGTTACACATGTTGTGGTTTATAAAGATCTAATTCACTCAATAAAAAATAGAATCTTTAAAGAATGGCAAGTTCAGTGAGAAAATGATACCAGCAAGCTGCACAAAATTCAGCCTAAAATTCTAAAAGAAACGAGATTAGCCCTAAATAGACGAGACAAAATAGTAGCTAGGAGACTAAGGATAGGTCATACGAAACTGACCCATAGTTATTTGATGACATCAGGCGAACAACCCAAGTACGATTACTCTGATAATATCACTCTTACAGTTGAACATATACTCATCTGGTGTCCAAAGAATGAGACAGTTCGTAACCAACTGGGACTGAAGAACAACATCAAGGACATTCTAAGCACAACGGCCCAAATCGAAGTAACACTAAAGTTCATCGAGAAATGTGGTTTATACAACCTTGTGTAGCTTACTCATGTAGAAAAAAATAACGGCTTTATCTAATTTAACTACAATTAAATTGTCAATTATAATTGAGTAACTGTAAAATTAACAGTATTACAAGAAATGTATAAATTGTACCATGTGTCAATGACCAAGTAGTCGAGACACGTTAATTTTAAATAAATAAATAATAATTATTAAGAAAAGATATTAAATTTAATTGGACTGAAAATTGTGAAAAATCTTTCACAAAAATAAAAGAACTGATGTGGTCTCAACCAGTGCTGGAAATATTCGATACAGAATTACCAATCAAGATATATACAGATGCTTCGATAAAATGTATGGGTGCAATACTCAAACAGACACAGAAGGATGGAAACGAAAAACCAGTAGCCTATTTCTCGAAAAAACTCAATGAAACGCAAAAAAAAGAAAGCTATATATTTGGAATGCTTGGCAATAAAAGAAGCAAAAAAATATTGGGGACATTGGCTGATTGGAAGAAGATTTGAATTGTATTCAGACCATAAGCCTTTAGAAAACCTAAATATAAAAGCAAGAACAGACAAAGAATTAGGTGATCTGACATACTACTTATCTCAATTCGACTTCAAAATCATATACATACCAGGGAAGTTAAATACTGAAGCAGACTGTCTCAGTAGAAACCCGGTATTAGATTCACAAGAGAACACTAAAGAAATAATAAAAATAACAAACATGATCCAAGTACAAGAAATAATTTGAAGATCAAAATGAAAACACGGCCTTAAAGAATTAAAAAAAGAAAATTATTGATGAAAATGGTATATTCTATAAACAAACAAAAAATAAAACAAAAATAATATTATCAGAAAAATTAAGTATTAGACTAATAAAAGAAACACATGTAGACTGGTGCCACATAGGAATAAGACAAATGATAAGCAGAATATGTTCATATTACACTTCAAGGAAATTAATAAATAATAATAAATAATAATAACAAAAAATATGCAGAACATGTGATATATGTAAAAAAAAATAAATCTAGAGGTCAAGCCAAATATGGTTCAATGTCCCAACTAGGACCAGCAACGAAAACATTTGAGATAGTTTCAATTGACACAATTGGTGGGTGTGGTGGCAAAAGATCAACAAAAAGATACCCCCATCTTCTAGTTGATCACTTTACAAGATACGCATTCATATTGACATCAAAAACTCAAACTGCTTGTGACTTTATAAAACTAGTTAAAAACACGCTAGAAACAGACAAAATAGATGCAATATTAACAGACCAATACCCAGGACTTAACTCTAAAGAATTTCAAAACTATTCAAAAGAACAAGACATCAGGCTTATATACACAGCTTCAAATGCGTCTTTTTCAAACGGCCTAAATGAAAGATTGAATCAAACATTAGTGAATAAAATAAGATGCCCATTAAACGAATCTCAAAAGAAAAAAGCTTTGACAACAATAGCACGAGAATGCGTGGATAAAAATAACATAACAGAACACTCAGTTACAGGTTTTACACCACAATATTTACTAGATGGCATAAACACTAGTATGATACCTGAAGAATTGAAAACACATAAGAAAGCAGAAAAATGGATTCAAGATAGAAAATTAGCTCTAGACAACACTACAATATCGCACGAATATAATAAAAAACTATTTGACAGAAACAGAAAAAACCATGAATTTGGTACAGGTGACTTAGTGTACATTGAAAACGGCAATAGATTAAACAGGAAAAAATTAGATGAACTTAGAATTGAACCATTTGAAATTACACAAAAAACATCAACCGCAATATTCAAAATTAAAACTGGCAAGAAAAATGAGGAAACAGGATTATATAATATTTCAAAATTAATACCAGATATCGCATAATGATACTGAAAATTTTCACGGCGGAGAGGGGGGATATAAGGAAAATATAATTTCCTCATTTGAATTTGCCGCGCTTAGGATGTTGCGCGCCCGTTTAATTAACTCTCCCACAAAAAGAATGATAAGCACATTTTGAAGATATTAATGATATAGGAAAAACAGAGATGCAAATCACATCGCAGAGTTAAGAAAGAGATTTTCCATGAGTTATCTAAGTGAAATAAGAGTGATAATAATAAACTTTAATTGTTGTTTCTTTTGTTTTACAGGTAATTTTGTAAGATTGTATATATGTAAATAATATGTAATAAATAATCTTTTGTTTTACAGAGAAACCTAACTGTTTATTATTACCGAACTGATAAGATTAGAATATAAACTTATATATATATATATATATATATATATATATATATATATATATATATATATATATGTATAGCCTTGTATATAAACTGTTAATTTTTGTACTATTTTAGCCCTGAAGAAGATAATAAACATTTTCGAAAGCTTGGAAAATACTAAAGAGGTAATTGATTTTCCTGTCCTAGACTGCAATCCCAATTAAACACAGAAAATACATATCTACAGTCGTTAAACATTCAACTATATATATATATATATATATATATATATATATATATATATATATATATATATATATATATATATATATATATATATATATATATATATATATATATATATCAGATTTAGCAATTAGACTATCGCTCAAAAAAACTAGAAACTCTACTCACGGGTAAAATATGAGATGTTCTTGAAATATTCCCTTTCAGTACTTTCGCTGCAGTTCGGATGACTGCATTGATCCATTGAACAAAAGTCAGCACTTTTCGAAGAACAAGTATGAGTATTCATAATGAATCGCAAATAGAAAAATAGGCACTGCACAGTTCACTCTCTCAGGTCACAACTGAAATGATATATCAACGAAAAGAAGATTTTGCTTTATACCTGTTTAAGCAATGAACCATAAAAAACCAGAAATTCATAGTTGACAAGTCTCAGAAATGAGGGGTGGGGTGAACAAGCAAGAAGAGTTTGCGAATTTATCAAATAATAGTAAAATAATCAAATATGAAATCCAAATGCTTCATGCTACTTTATTGGTTCGAAAGCTGAATTTCTGATTGTTTGCGGATTTGTTGAAAAGAAGTATATAAAAGGATTCATATTATTGAAAGTAAAGTTTGATTTCAATGTTTCATGACGTTATTGACTATATTCAACTACACACTCAGTTTGAAGACCTAATGAAATTTTTCATATTTTCATACAAGTCTTTTTCGATTGAGTATATACGGAATATCCAGACTTTTGGAACACTATTCAGATAATAATTATTGATTCACCAATAGAATTGATTCGATAATAATGTTGTACAATCAGGAAATCGAAATTCAAAAGCAAAGAAGTGTATTGTTATTTCAAATTTATCAATTTAATATTATTGATTAATTTACTTCCATCACTCATATTCTAATATAGGAAAAGTTACTCATTTAGAAATTTTTAGAAAGTTTCAATCAATTGGGAAAGGAGACACGAGAAAACATTTTTGGGTATTTCGAAAATATTTTATATATTTTCTACTAGAATATTGTTTCCGTATACACTAACTTCATCAAGTAGAAATGGAAAAAATTTTTTATCTTGAAATTCCCCATTAACAGCAAATTATATACCAATAAATCACCAATTTTCACGTTAGAAATGATAGAACTAATAGAGACATATTTACAGAGAAATAATGTGAATTTTGTCTTTGAAGAAAAAATTTTTAATATTTGCATCGACCAGAAATAATTTCTAATCAAAAACACTTATTACAGACAGGTAGAAGTAAAACTACTTACAATTAGAGTTTTTGCAATGACTATTATGATGAAACTCACTGTACTAACATTAGTAATCACATTCGTGAGTGAATATTACGTGCCCTTCGAAAAAATCAGAGATTTTGTTGAACGATAATAGAATACGATGGTTTCATCCTTATTATGAATCATCGGTCGGTATTCATCATTATTATGAATCATCAGTTGATATTTAATCAATCAATCAAGAATCGATGACTTTCAAAGGGCTTAGATCCGTATGAGGGAAACAAGAATTGGTGAAAATTCACGTGAGGAAAGAAGAATAAATTCTCCCTAGCGTTCTAGAATACTACTCATGATAACATGAGCGAGTATGTGAGGCTTCGTGGACATTTCATTCGAACGCTACAGAAATCTGTCTGCAATGAGTAAGAATGGTCCCATGGTACCAGATCACGCCCCAGCGGGCGGACAAAAGGATAGCTAGTTTTAAGATTCACAGTTCATTCATACTATCAAATATTAGACATATTTACAAAGAAATAATGAGAATTTCTGAAAGAAAATATTTCAAACATTTGCATCGACCAGAAATAATTTTTAGTTAAAAACCTTCATTAGACACAGGTAGAAGTATTGGCAATTGGACATTCCCTAAGCCTCTTATTAGTTTAGGAAAAATTTGTGTTCAAAATGAAGAGAACTATAAGAAATTACTAATTCTTCCATGAACTCATATTTTGGTTCAAGTATGGTAAAAATGTACAGGTACGACAAACTGATAAACTTCTATAACTTTCACACCGGGGTAGTAAGTAAGCATTTGCAATATACCGGTGCAAATATTGAAGAGTCAGGTAGAACAAATGGAAAAAGAATAAGAGAAAACCCGAAAAGCTATCAGAACAAAAAAACAGAATCTACATTTGCAAACTACAGTGTTGATAAAGTACATAATAATATAAAAAATTACGAGATCCTACTACACATATAAAACAAGGGCCTGAAACTTAACTTCCTGGAAGACCTCGTATAATAGGACGAGAAAACAAGTTCTGCACTTAATGAACAGCTGCAGGTTAACAAATTCCACTTACTAAACCCTTATTTCAGAAGGAGTATTTATATATTCTGGGAATTCTCGAAAATTTTTCCGATGTTCCAATGTAAAGTTTCAATTGATTACGAAACGAATATAAGAAATTGGTTAAGTGTGGAAACTCGATTAACCGTACTAATTGTTGACGTTTGGCATCCGGACAATCGATCGGTTTTTTGCATATGTAGTATGTACATATATTTGTATTGTTACGTGTTTATTAAAAACAAAAAAGACATATCAACTTAAATCCACAGTTAGGAGTTAAGAAATGGTACATGATGTACCTACGTATAATTTGTTTGCGATAATATTTCGTAATTTGCTTTTGGTAATCATGAAATAAAATAATAAATTTAATTTGGATTGAAATATTTGGTAATTGTCGTTTGACGTAAGCCACTATTTGCTTCATTGCTGTTATATCACTAAGTCGTTTCAGCTGTAGTAAGCTCACAGTATCACTCTATATTTGTTTTTAAAACCATTTGAAGGGTGTTTCCAGGGTACGAAGTGCTTGATCATGAGGTGGTTCGTATATCGATTAAATCGTATAAATGTGAGAAGCCTATTAATTGTTTCATATTCAAATACAGAGGTAACTTATCAAAACGAAAATATTTCATTACGGAAGCAATTTTTTTATATTAGTATATAAACCCGAAGTTCATGGTTAGTCACCAAGTTTGTATTAGAAAAGAAAGAGAGGTGAAGGTTCCTCCGCAAATGATATATCTGTTTATTAATGAACGTTTTCAATGATATTCGACGCAAAACTCAAAAAACTGCTCTAATATACATAAGTATATAGATAGGCAATTAACTTGCTTTTTGAAATTTTCGAATTCAACCTATCCTTCAATTAATTTCACTCTGGAATCAGAAATCAATCAAGCTATTAGCCATTTGGATTTACATATAAGTCGTTCCCTTCATTCCCTAGTTTCTGATATTTGCAGAAAACCAACTTATTCAGACATTAATAAAAAAGTCAAGTTGTCAGTTGCAAGAAATGAAAATGATTGCTTTTCATTCATTAGTTGATAGATTACTTTCACTTCCGTTGTCTGCTGATAATTTCAGAAAAGAAGTTTGTATAATAAAAACAATTGCTAGTAACAATGGTTATAAACCCTTCTTTATTGATAAACAAATCGAAAATGAACAGAGGAAAATACTGATACAAAGAATTGTTCCTGTCCGCTTAGAAAAACAACAAAAAATATATCATTCAATTAATTAAATACTTACTTTGAGCAATAAAATTTGTAGAAGATTATATAAAAATGGTAACGTGAATACAATATGCACCAACAAAATAATTTGGGTTAATTTTTGGTGAATAACAAGGACAAACTTGACTTATTTTCGAAAAGTGGTGTTCATAAAATATTTTGCAGTGAATGTTGTAGTTTTAACATAGGTCAAACTGGACGTTCTATACAAGAAATTTTCGATGAATATAAAAGATCAATACTGTTGAATAAACCTAATACCGATTTCTCAGAACACTGCATTGAACATAATCATTTCCTTAATCCGAGGAAGACCGAAATAGTACATTCAGTTAGAAGGGGCAAAAGATTAGATACCCTTGAAGTCTCAGAAATTTCGTTAGCCAAAAAGAAGAATTTACCTATTTGCAATGACCAGGTGGATTTTTCCGTGAAACCAGTGTTATCTATTGTGTGGTTTAGGATATATAAGCGAAAGCTGTACCTTTTGAAATCCAGTAATATTGTGTACTCTTGATAATGGGTTCACCACCCGAAACATAAGTAGAGTTTATAATATATTCTCTGAAACTTGAGTCAAGTGTGTTAATTTTTAATTTTATAGTTTTTAACGTAATGCTTCACCAAGAGATAAGCGAAACCTCCATGTCATTTATATATATATATATATATATATATATATATATATATATATATATATATATATATATATATATATATATATATATATATATATATGTGTGTGTAATGTACTGAAACAATTGTTGAATCATAGTGATTTGATTATCCATTCGGAGCTGGTTCAATGATTTATCTGTAAAAGTAGTCGACGAATGTCGACATTAATTAGAGAGTCTTCGCATTCACCATTTGACACAACGATATCAAGAGTACACAATATTGAATATAAACTTAAATTCAAACACTTGAACTCATGATTTTCACTTTTTCGACTACATAGCATGACCCGTTTCATTGCTTCAAACGACTTCTTCAGATGCTAACAGAATAATTCTAATATAATAATCTGATATTATAATAATAATATTCTGTTAGCATCCGAAGAAGTCGTTTGTAACGACGAAACTTGTCATGCTATGTAGAAAAAAGTGTGCAAATCATACGTTCAAGTGTTTGAATTAAAATTTATATTCAACAATGTTAACAGTTTATATAATAGGATTTTATTTTCAAGTTTTTTCATAGATTTACATCAAGTAGGCGCCTAACTATTGAATATGTAGACAATATCACTGAATTTCAAAATGTACAGCTTTCAATAACAGCTATGAGTAGGATATATAAGTGAAAGCTATACATTTTGAAATTCAATAATATTGTACACTCTTCATATGGAATAACTATCCGAAATACATGTAGAGTTTTTAGTATATTCAGTGAAACTTAAGTCAAGTGTGTTAATTTTCAATTTTATAATATTCAGTAATAGTAAAATTGCAACAAAATCAGCGAAAACTTCTTGACGTTGCAAAAAATCAAATGAATTTAACGGAAACATCGTAACATATATTTAGTATACATAGATGTAAATATATATGTATAAATTACAGTATAACCATTTACTATTGGACAATGAAATGAAACAAATAGACCGATAGTTACGAGATTCGAATAATAAATTGAATATTATCGATTATTTTTCATTAGGAATTTGAGCATTTCGTGATCTTATTATTTCTTTCGATATCATTGCCGAAATATTTTTAGATACAGAAAATTCCATATCGTTCGCTCAAGCTAATATTCAATATACAGGTGTGTATAATTCAAAGGAAACATCAAATGAACTCAAAAAATAGAGAATCGCAAATTAGAAACAAAATTACTGTACACCAACTCAGGAATGCATGAAAAATAGTTTTTCAATAACAAAAACTAACGATTACAAACAAGAAAATCAAGTTACATTTATAATTGAGATTCAAACGTTCGAAAACAATCGTTGTAATTATTTCGAACTATTTCCTCTTCCTATGAAGCGAGATATTCCGTAGAAAATTTTAATCCCTAACATGATATTCCGCATCCCCAGTGGAAATTGTTACTTCTATATGCACACGTTATGCAGGGCAATAAATTCAACTGAATTTTTATGCGAAGAAAAAATTTCGGCTATCTCCACGAACAAACCCTGTGAAGTTGAAATGCTTACATGCTCATTATAAAAAATGCAGATTATCAAGTGTGTTAAATGAACTCAAAAATTATGAAATTAAAATAAATTAGTGGATAGTAGTAGCTGTTAATGCTACAAACAGCGAGGGGGAAGGGGCGCCAATTCGAACATAAATTCGCTTTATATGGTACACATACATATGTATTTCTATAGTTAATTCTTGTGAACTTTTTATAAATAGAATAATTTTTCATGAGAACCAATTATCTAGACTCTAGAGTGAAATTCGTAAATTCGCCCAATATTAAATTAGCAGAATATGTTCAAGATGAACATTTAATTAGATTCTAATCAAGTGCCAATACATTTGAATGAAAACAATTTCAATGAGTATATAAATTCAAAAAATTAACACAGCAAACATCGAATGAAAACTTTCGAATTGAACGTTGATGAATGAAATGATGAGAAACATTTCAATGAAATGGTTGTTCGAACAAATTGATAATTGGCTATTTGCCCGAAAGATATGGCAAGGAACAATTTTAAAATACGTTGCGAAACTTTGCCAAGGCTGTTTTTCATAAATTTAATAATCATTGAGTATTCGTCATGTTTCAAAGATAGAAGAGCAAATTATTAAGTCGATTTATCTGATTATATAGATTTTTCAATGACATCACCTCATGGAAGTTACATGCAGTGTTTATTAAATAATACTCTGTAAAACTTCGAACATCCGTATATATATATATATATATATATATATATATATATATATATATATATATATAAAAAATGAACACTAGAACATCCATTTGAAAAATTGAAATTAATCAAGAGAATGTTATAGTAGAGCTAGATATGTGAACGTGTACGATGTGATGTCTCCATTATCCTTCAAAGGATAAATGTTAGAGAAATATTGAAATCGATGCCACACCTGATGGAAGTGCGAGACATATATATGTTTCGTTCTGCAAGGAACTCGTCAGTCGGCACCACGTCCATCGAAGTGAGTCAACGATTTCAACCTCCAAGCATCTTTTTGTGACTTCAAGTGGAAGATCGTAGAGTAATGAATACTCTATTTAATTAATACTCTATAAAGATCTAGAAGATGCTTGGAGGTTGAAATCGTTGCCTCACTTCGATGGACGTGGTGCGACTGACGAATTCCTTGCAGAACGAAACATATATATGTCTCGCACTTCCATCAGGTGTGGCATCGATTTCAATATTTCTCTAACATTTATCCCTTGAAGGATAATGGAGACATCACATCGTACACGTTCACATATCTAGCTCTACTATAACATTCTCTTGATTAATTTCAATTTTTCAAATGAATGTTCTAGTGTTCATTTTCTTAAATATTACATTCAGTGCCGTAATCACAAAAAAATTCATTTCCTTATATATATATATATATATATATATATATATATATATATATATATATATATATATATATATATATATATATATATATATATATATATATTTATTTTGAAAGTTTTTAGCAATAACAGGCTTTTTAAGATATGAAAAAGATTATTTTTGTTGACGTTTCGTTGTTATATTACAACTTTGTCAAAACTAATTAATAATTGAATTTATGAGTTACTATAGATATCAAATGTCAAAGCTATTTTTTAGAAAAATCGAATTAGTTTTTTTGTATCTTCACTCATTGATTTTCATTATCAGAGGAATATTTCTGGCTTAGCATTCGCTTCGGAAGTTTTAGTCTTCTTCACCATGAGGAAACCTCTGAAAAACTCATGATAAGCCAGGTGTTCTAATAAGTGTGATTCATATATACATATATATAATTACATATAGTTTTTTATATACTTATCCAGAATATGTATTTTGTTGGCTTATGTGTGTGAAACTGAAGGTAGATCTGGAAAGAATGTGTTTTGCGATGTGAGGTTTGGTGATTGTCGTGTGTTTATTTTACGAGTGTTATTTGTGAGGTTTATTAAGTTGTTTGTGGATAGAATTTAGATGTTTGATGTCTGTTCATATTTTGTTTCAAGTATGGTAAAAAGGTACAGGTACGACAAATTGATAAACTTCTATAACTTTCACACGGGGGTAGTAAGTTAGAATTTGCAATATACCATTGCAAATATTGAAGAGTCAGGTAGAACATATGAAAAAAGAATAAGAGAAACCTGAAAAGCTACCAGAACAAAAAACAGAATCTACATTCGCAAACTACAGTGTTGATAAAAAACATAATAATATCAAAAATTACGAGATGCTACTACACATATAAAACAAGAACCTGAAACTTAACTTCCTGGAAGGCCTCGTATAATAGGACGAGAAAACGGTTTTGCACCTATTGAGCAGCTGCAGGTCAACAAATGCCACTTACTAAACCCTAAGTTCAGAAGGAGTATATAAACATTCTGGGAATTCAGGGACACCTGAAACTTTGAGGTCATATTTACCTGAACATTTTCTCTCACTCTTCTTGGCTGTTGAAGAATTTGTGATTCAAGGCCTCGCATGGTGTAATTCTTTCAGAAGGGTCGTATTTCAGCATAAGAAGAATAAGTTCGATGAAATTTACATATTCATACAAAAAATTATCATCGTCTTCTCCTTTCTCATACATTGGCCCCTTCAAATCTATATCGAGTACATCTTGCATTTTTCGCATTCCGGCTGCTTTGTAAGTCTCGCCATTGCGAGGCTTCTTGAGGACATACCTGAGCAAACATTTCGATCAAAAATAATATTCTATCTTATATAGCTTATAATATTTTAAAAGCAACCAATTGAGAAGTTTGAGAAACAATGTATAAATAAAAAGCAATGAATAATTTTAAGTTGAATATATTTCTTTCATTCAAATGGAAATGAAAAATAAACAAGCTTTGGAAGCAATGCAAGCTAATGATTTGATCAGAATTGGAGGAAAAAATTTGTTCAGAGTCTCAGGAATCAATTAGAATTCGAACAATATTTCGTAATAAATTACTCTTCGAGATGAATTTATATGAAATTTTTAAGTAGAATTTCGGCATAATGAAAAATGAATTTATGGTTATTCTTACGAACATGTCAGATCCTGGCGTTTTTTCGAAAAACTTCGTACTCCGAGTTGAACTATCCAGAATACTACTAGGTGGCATTCCCAATACTTCCACAAATTTATTAATTTGTACAGTAGAATCGCTAACTGCGAACAAAGTGTCCGCAGTAAACATTTCCACCAATATGCATCCCAGAGACCACATATCGGTCGGTACGCCAATCCTGGAACGCAGAATGAACTGTGGAGATCAGTAAGGCCGGGCACTAACGTAGGGATCAACCTGGAAAATAATGAGTCAGAGTTATAGACGGTATCATGAATTTAAATTTATTATTTTATAACAGAAAATAATGTGAACAATCAGATCATGATTGATATTACTGGATGTTGAGGGATGATTGATACATTCTTGAAATTTCATTGAAAAAAATTGGTGTTAACCACAACCAGATGGTGTCTGTAGTTACTTGAATAATTTGAAGATCGACAGTATGAACAGATATACGAAATAATGGATAACATTAGAAATATATATTTCACTCACTTTTTCTCCTGATCGGGATGCACTTCCGAAATCAGCCAGTTTTATAGTGGGAGCCTCAGGATGCGTCAGCAATACGTTATCCAATTTCAAATCCCCATGAATGATTTGCAAGTCCGATAAATGCTGAAGGGCATTGCAAATTTGCTTCGAATAATTCCGCATTGCATTCAGGGGGAATCCTGCTCGATATTCGTCCATCAGGTAAGCGTATAGCGTGTTTGATAAAAGCTCAAATACTGAGCAAATTTTATCGCCAATACAGAAGTGACTATGAAGTTTCACTGAAATATTAAAGAGAAAAGTCGTGAATGATTTATTGATCAATAAAATGTCACATTACAGTACAAACAATTCCCGAAAATACGATATGGGTTGAGGTGAACGGAATATAAATAACCAGCTCTCAACTTATACTCAAGATCAAGAATTATGGTCATGTATGAAATCTACGAAAGCACCTCAGGAAAAAGTTTACGTTGTGCTCCACAAGTCGATTTGAAAAATCTGAAGAGGAGAGGAATTTTTAAGAAAAGTAATTGAACACATAATATTCAACAATTTACCAGAAAGCTCTCTCTGTAGTGCATTTCAATTTAACTTCAAGAAGGATCAGTAGCCGAACGGTATTAAGACGAAATGACAAGTTTCTTAAAAGCACATATTAATTTTGAAAGAATAACTAAATTATGATATCAAGTATTGTTTGAAAATTATCCAGCCGACTAGCTAAACACTGATCCTTATAAAACACTTTTTTAAATATCTCTCATTAATATGAAATGTCAAAAGTTCTATCATGTCTACTTACCTATGAACCGACTTCCCTTCTCTTTGTTTATGAATTCTAGTAATTCGATTTCTTTCAGAGATTGTTTTTTATGTTGGTTATTCGTTTTTATAAACTTAATAGCTACTTGCTCTTTGTCCTGCAGGTCATTAGCCTCCACAACCTTGCCAAACGAACCACTGCCTAACAATTTCCTGACACAGTATCGCATATTCAATACTGTGCCAGGTTTCATGCATATTTTATCATCCCGTTTTGAAACTCTTTCCTGTAACTGCAACAAATGGAATTGAGGGTTATTACAGAATGACTTTCTATGTTTTCTATGTACACAAAATATGCATTTATAATTTCAAGTAACTTCTAATCGACACCATTTTTTTAGGTTATTTGAGAAATACAATTTAGTATGTATATCAACAGGTCATAAATGAAATAAAGATATCCAATTATTCAAAAGAAGGATGTTTTCTTCATGGTATGAAACATCCAAGACAGTCTGAGTTCTGAAGGATGATACATCATCCTGTAAATATGTCACGTGGTCTAGGGAAACGGATTCAATTTTTGAAATTGCACTTGTAGCATGTTTTATTTTTTGTCAATATTCTATACAAGATTTTTGCATGAAAGTTTTTGAGTATCATTCACCAGTTTCAATTATAGCGGCTTCTTTTAGCCACTTAAAATTAAGGAAACACGAATACAAATCTGCTTTACGTTTTCCTTTCTACTACGACATTCAATTAATCTTCGTGCTGTTTTCCGTCTATAAATTCAACCTCTTCGGTGTAATGAATTTACCATGGACCATGGAATTACGACGACCATATACGGTCGTCGTAATTACATGCACTCTAAAACGATTGCTTATGTTATGAAATGTCGTCTGAAGTTGGAAACTCAATTTTTTTGTGGTCGTCATATTGTTGATCTGATGTATTTTTCGTATAGTTTTAGTTCACAGGAAATACGTAGACGACCGTGCGGCGTTTTAAAAAGCCATATAGTTTGCTGTATAGTTCCTTTCAATTTACCGACTTTATGACGACCGTTTCATTCATTATTCGACGCGGCATTTGGTAACATGTTCCATTCTAGGAAAATGTGAACTGTATCGGCCGGATGTTTTATTTACATCTAACTTCAACAATAATTCTTCGTGACGTGAAACAGAGAGTCTGTAATTTATCATTTTGTCAGAAGTTTCGTTCTAATATGCTAGTAATATACAATTAACATGAAACAAGTCTGAAATATCAAGATATGAATCAAGCAATTATAGATCAAACAATATACAAGCGGAAAAAACAAGATAATAAAAAGGACAATATGTTGAAAAAACAAGAAGCATGCAGAAGAATGAAGCTTCATTTCACGACACCAATTTTGATTCAGAAAGCAACACGCTACAGAAAATAACAAGGAGAAGATTTTACTGAAGAGAAGAAACATGGAGACATAGAGAAAGAATTAAATAGAGTAAGGCACCAAGAATTAATATACACAATAGAGCAGAATTCCAGAGAAAAATAGTGAAGTTAATAGTATCTTACTTGAACGAGAGGACAAAGAGAGTTAGAGTCGTAAACCTGACTGTTGCCTGCAGAGCAGAAAAGAGAAGAGGGATAGCAGAGATCTTTCAAGAATCAGGTCTTGGCTCCTGCAGTTGAATATCTCGACGGGGGACAAATCAAAGAGGAAATATTTCAAAATAACTCAGTTTGTGAAGACACAAACTGAGTAATTCGGAGATAGATGCAAAAGTCACTAAAGAATGATTGAATAAATATAAAAGATTATTATAGGAGACTAAGATCAAGAATGGACCTTGAGAAAACAGTGACAGTTCTATTCGACGAAAAAAAAGAAGAATCGAGAAAGGCCTAGAAAGTATAAAAACAGCAGTACGAGACATATCAGGAAAACCTAAATTACAATAACCAAATTGAAGACAAATAAAATATAGCGAAACAACAACATGCTGTTTCATATCCAATGAAGAACGGGGAAAACTAGATGTTGAGGCAAAATACTGAAATCGTGAAGATCGAAAGAGAAATATCACTTGGCAGAGAACCCGAAGAAGCACGGACTACGAGGAACGATCAACCGGATAACCAGCAATTCGAATCCCCCAAATGAGAAAATGCTGAACGAGTTGCAAATTGCGAGAATTAAAGACAAAATAAACAGACAAACGAAGAAGTTTATAGAAGAAATGGAAAAGCACGGGAATGAAGAAGTGAGACGAACCATTGAAATTGAGTATGAAAGGATCAAAAAAAGACGAACATTGAAACAATGAAACAGAAAAGGTGAAGGGAATATTTAAACGAAACATAAGAGGAAATATAATCCACACTATTGGTCACTGAGAACCGAATCCTCAGATAAGATCAAAAGGATACTAAAAGCTACTAATTCTTAGGTTTAACTTTTAAAAATGGTGGCACACAGAAAAAATTGCCAAGCATTTAAGTTCTGTACTTAAGCACTGTAATTCTGTGGAAGTAGAGAAGTATTTTCACAGAATATGATTCTGTGAAACCTATCATTTGATTCAAAAATATTTTTCAACGAAATATCAATCAATTTTATTGAACAAAATTGTTAATTTTTTCATCACCTCCAGTTTCATACACTATTTCCTCAAAAAAATATTAATTTTTCGCCGCAAATTATGAAACTGATCACAGGATTTTCATTCTACTTAGCAATTTCTGGGTGTTGGAGTACCTATATAATTTCGAACAGCTTGTTAGTATTTCAACCAGAAGTTTTTGCGGTAAAGAATTTGTTTTTGATTTCATTCATAATTGAGCATGAAATTGTGAATTTAATGTAAAATCATCCAATTTTTTTTTCGAATATAGAGTTCTTAATTAAAATGAATATTATTGCAAAATGGGCCATATAAAATTTTTACAAAATGCGTATACCGAAGTGGGTATCAATCTCAAATGCACTATTTATTGTCAAAGTTCAAGGGTCCAAGTTAAAGATACTCAGAACAGAGCTAAATATATATGACGTATTTAGATTTGAATTGGGGGAAGTTTCCGAAAACATGTCAACAACGCTGGCCGCTGTAATGTTCTTTTGAAAAATAATTCTTAACTATACGGCTGTCGTAATGATGTGAATTTGTATTTAAACGTATAAGGCGGTCTTCATAAATACTGGTTTTATAAGGTCTTCACAGTGTTGTTGGGATGAAAAAAATTCAATAAAAAGCGGTCATAACCTGAGGTCTGAATTCAGTATAATAATCAAAGAGAAATGATTCTTGCGAAAATATACATACACGTGAAGACTCACTAGTTCTACCGGCTCTCACAATTCACGTCAATGAAAGGTCGCCGTAATGATATCGGGATGTGTATATATATATATATATATATATATATATATATATATATATATATATATATATATATATATATATATATATATATATATATATATATATATATATATATATATATATATATATATATATATATATATATATATATATATATATATATATATATATATATATATATATATATATATATATATATATATATATATATATATATATATATATATATATTGTTATGATATTATTTATCAAAGTTTTATTGTAAAAAATTATTTGAATTAATTTTCTAAAGAATGTTGAATTTTATTGAATTTTAATTTAGTTGACTCTTTTTCTCAGGGTGTATTTTTTTTAATTGAAATCTTAAATTTTTGTAAATAATATTTCTGAAGAATTTTTAAACATACAATTTAATTTCAACAAGAAATAAAAAAATATTGAACAAACTCTCAAACTTCTTACAACTAAAATAAACTTGAGATATAATTTGAAATGGCCTTTTTTATTTTAATCGATAATTAATTTTATAGTTAATGGAGGTACCTTGTTTCTTCGAGCTCTCTTCTTTATACTAATTTTCATGAACTTTTTATATTTCAGCTTCAATTCTATTTTCCTCTACTAGGCTTCCAAACTTCTATATACTTTTTTTTTTTGCTATACATATATTTTGCAAATAGTTTTTCTTTTTTCCATATATTCTTACAAATTTTATTTTCCAATTTTTCAACTCCTCTTCCAAAACTTCTTCTTGGCGTCCCTCTATCGATTGTTGTCTAATTCCTCTTGATTCTTAGTCTGATATATATTTCAAAGCAATCTCTGATGTCTAATTTTCGAATTTCGTTCCTTAAGTTAATTTCTGTGATTCTCATTTATTTTAAACTGATATTATCTATGGTGTGCTTCTGCCTCCGAACGTCCGAACTTCATATTTGAGGTTATATTGTGATATTACCCATGTCAACAAATTTCATATTTATAAATGAAATCATGTATACAATATATTTGAATATCTTAAATAATTATACCATTTTGGTAAGGTGGAATATTTTTGAATTATGTTTATTATATATATTCAAATTTTCAGGTTACTATTAAAAGTTACCTATTCTTCACTATTGATTTGATAATTAGATCGATTTCATGAAGTTTTGGAAATGGATTTTACAATTACATTATGTGAATACTATTATTTGAGAAGAAATGAGCTATACAAGAAATACATAATTATGAAGAATCAAAATCAATGAACATTACAAACTTAACTAAATACAAGTGACGTTATTAAAATGTTTTGTGTTGAAAAGTGAATAATAAAAATTATAGATTATCAACTTTTGAAACAAATTTAACTACATAAACATATTATTTTAAATGGAATTACCTATATCTACAAAACTGTATGTATGTTTAAAATCTTTCATAATAAAGTAAAATGCATGAAATTTGACTTTGTCGAAACAATCAGTTCAGCAAGTTAGAAGCATCACCTTGAGAAAAATTGAACTTTGTTGATTTTTATATCATTTTAAAGATTGCATGAAAATTTACCATAACAATATATATATATATATATATATATATATATATATATATATATATATATATATATATATATATATATATGTTTTCTCTATAGAAACAAAAACTATAGTTGCTGCTCTGAAAAAAGATATTTTCTTTATTTACTACATTACAATATGTATGATAATTATAAATTAATATGTACAAACCTGAAAAAAGAAACAACATTAAGAGCTATTGCTTCTACCAAAATCTGATATTCACGAAATACTCAAACAATATCAAATTTCTTATTTTGAAAAACAAAGATATACAATCATACGATGAACATAATGCCAAGTGCTGCCACCGGAGGTAATGCTGTGATGTATGACATTACGCGGGTAATTTAAATTAAATTAAGAGTCAAGTATTCAAAATCCGTGCGACACTGGTATAAGTTTTGTAATGTGAAACAAGTTTGATTTTAATTTTTTGTATCCTGTATTAATCTTATAGATTGAATTAGATAATTTCTCTAAAATTTTATAAGGTTCAAGTTTTAATTCATCTAGTTTTTTTCTATTTAATCTGTTACCATTTTCCACATATACAGAATCTCCTACTTTTAATTGGCAATATTTTCTTGTTTTGTCAAATTGGTGTTTATTATAATCGTGTGATTTTATAGTTCTTTCCAACGCCTTTTTCTATCTTGTAATAAATCATTTTGTGTTTTGTGCTGTTTCAATTCATCTGGTAATATATTAATGATTTTTCCTTCCATTAAATATAATGGGGAAAATCCTGTCACAGTATGTTCTGTTTCGTTATATTTCTGTGTGCATTCATGAGCGGTGGCTGTCCATGCTTTTTTTAAATTTTTTTCATTGATTTTACATCTTATTTTGTTAACTAATGTTTGATTTAACCGTTCATTTAAACCGTTTGAAAAAGATGCATTTCTTGCGGTGAAGATAATAGATATGTTCTCTTTTTCCAAAAAACCTTTGAATTCTCTAGAATTTATGCCTTGGTATTGATCAGATAGAATTATTCCAATTTTATTTTCAGGTGTAACTTTTTTTAAAAGCTTTATAAAATCATTTGCGTTTTGTGTTTTAGAAGTCAATATGTAGGCATATCTGGTGAAATGATCCACCAGAAGATGTAAATATTTTTTTGTGGAGCGGGAGCCACCAAATCCACCAATGGTGTCTATTGACATTATTTCAAAAGGATAAGTAGCGGGACCCAGATGAGACATAAGTCTATATTTGAATTTAATTCTAGATTTATTTTTAATGCAGATTTCACATGTATCACAGATTTTTTTTATATTATGTGTCAAGTTCTTTGCTGTGTAGAATGGCTTGATTTTATTTTCTATTTGTTTAATTCCTATATGGCAGTATGAATAATGTACATTTTCTATTATTTTCTCACTAAATTCCTCAGTGAGTATAATTTTTTCCCTCTTTCCTATCTTTTTGAACAGTATATTTTTTTCTAATATAAGTTTATTTTTATACAGCTTAATGTCTTCGTTTTTCTTTTGATCGTCTTGGATATCTTTTAGTTTAATAAAATTTACAATTTTTAAAACATTTTCCTGATTTAGATGTGCTTCTAACACAGGATTTCTACTCAAACTGTCGGCCTCTAAGTTGTTTTTTCCTGGTGAATATATCACTTCAAAATTGAATTGTGATAAGTAATACGTAAGGTCTCCTAATTCTTCATCTGGTCTTGCCTTAATATTCAGGTTTTCTAGAGGTTTATGGTCGGAGAACACTATAAATTTTTTTCCTATGAGCCAGTGTTGCCAGTATTTCACTGCTTCTTTTATTGCTAAACACTCTAGATAGGTGGCTTTTTTTCGTTTCTGACTGTCATTCAATTTCCGCGAAAAGTATGCACATGGTTTTTCTTCTCCATTTTCTTGTGGTTGTTTCAAAATAGCCCCTATACCCTGTATACTAGCATCTGTATAAATATGTATAGGTAGATTCTGATCAAAGATTTCCAAAACAGGTTTTGAGCATAGTAGTTTCTTTATTTTATCAAGAGATTCTTGACATATTTCTGTCCAGGTAAATTTCTGATCATTTCTTAACAAATTGTGTAAAGGATCTAATATGATTGATATATTTGGTACATATTTTCCATAGAAATTCACTTTACCCAAAAACTGTCGGATATTTTTCTTTGTTTTTGGAACAGGAAATTCTTTCATAGCTATTAAATTATTCTTTAATGGAGTAACTGTATTGTTTTTAATTATGTGGCCCAAGTATTTTACCGAGTCCTGTGCAAAATTGCATTTAGAAAATTTCAATCTGAAGCCTTCCTTTTAAATAGCTTCCAATAACAATGATAGATGTTCAATGTGATCCGTGAATGTCTGAGAAAATACCAAAATATCATCGATGAAATTTACTGTGAAGTTTGATAATTTATGTTTCCTAATAATGCTATTTAATATTCTTTGAAATATTGCAGGCGCAGTTGCAAACGGTAAACATGTAAACCAAACGGTAAACATGTCCATTGAAAATGATTTTCTTGTGTAACAAATGCCGTTTTTTTCCTATCTTCTACTTTTAAGGGTATTGACCAGAAAGCCGAATTTATATCTAAAGTTGAAAAAAATTTACAATTTCTTGTTTTTATCATTAAATCCTCAATAAGTGGAAATGGTTGGGACTGAGGGATCACTATTTTATTCAAATCGCGAAAATCAATACAGAGTCTAGATTTTTTCCTTCTTCTTTTTTATAGGCTAGTGTTACAGGAGCTGCAAAAGGACTATAAGATTCTTCAATTAAATTTTTTTCTAATAATTTCGAAACTTGTTTTTCTATTTCTTTTTTATCTTCGAAATTGCACCTATATGGTCGTTTGCTGCAATATGTATCTACTAGTAGATCAATATGAGCTTCATATCCTTTCACTGAGCCTACATCATATTTATTTTTCGCGAATAGTGATTTATATTTGTTGATCAATTCATCTATTTTTGATTTTTGCTGACTGTCTAAATGATTTACAGAAATGGTGAAGTTTGCAACTTCTATATGTTCATTGAAGTTAACCTTGCACTTATCATTTATATAAAAAGTATTTTTCACTTTCATTTCGTTATCATCCTTTTCATTAACGAAAAGTTGTTGGTTTTCAATTTTATTACCTGTGAAGCCAGGAATCTTATCGTCACTCGGTTTCATTTCTTTGTTTGAGTTTTGTGAGATTTCTAGGTTTTCATTTTGAGTCAGTTGAAACGATTTTATGCAATCCAACCCAATCAAAAAATCATGATCAAAATTTTGTTCGTCTATGATAAAAACATTCATACTCTTTTCAATTTGAAAAATCTTTAATTTTAACATTACTATTCCTAAAGCCTTTTTCACACCATTAATCGTTTAAATCAGTTTGGTTGTTGTTCTTGTCGTTTGGGTCATTTTTCAAGGACAATAATCTCGAATTAATCAAACTTACATTTGATCCTGAATCGTAAACCCCCAATGTTTCTATTGTATCATTTAAAACTAATTTAATTTTGATTAATGGTGGAATTATTAGTTTTTTTGATCTATTTCATTTAAACTCATTTCTAATTCAGAATTATTAACACTCCTAATTGGCTCTTTCTTAAAGCGATCACTTTTTCTATTTTTGAACCAACACACGGATTCTGAATGATACCGAGTTCCTTTCTTTTCTTTTTCACAGATTCTACATGGTTGATCTGCTACATTTTTCTGTTTTATTTCACTTTCAGTCTCTTTTCCCCTTTTTTCCACAATCTTTTTGTTCAGTAAATGTTCTAAGCCCCGAATATTACTAAATAAGTCCTCAGTGTCCCTTAATTTATGTCTGTCAATTTCATCTGCTATAAAATTAGGTAGCCCAGTTACAATTAAATCAATTAAAGTAGGTCTATCTATCAATTTATTTATCTCTAATAAAAGTCGCTCTTTCTTTGGAGCATATTCTAGTTATGAGCCCTGCCTATATTTAAATAAAAAAGCATACCTTATTTTTGTCCAGCCCTTGTTCACATATGTTTCACAAAAGCTTTTTTTCCAAATACACCATTCAGAATTAATTGTATGTTTTATAAGCATAGAGTTATACCAGTCTAGACAAGAATCTTCTAAAAATAACTGAAACACTTGAATTTTTTCAATATCTTTGTTCAGTTTTCTCTTTAAATTTTAATTTTATATACAAATTTACATTTTATCATTGATTATTTTCATACATGAAATAATAACATTACAAATTTACTTATCTTACTTACAAACTTTATCTTACTTGATGCAATCTTAATTTACAAGGTATTCATCATACATATTCATTTTGCGTCATTACGTCTTAACATTTTTACATTACTTTCACTTTTCTTGAATCTTTCACTACTATAGTGAGATTTTCCATCCTTTTATACACCTTTTACGCTCCCTGTATGTATTCTTCCCATATCCTCATCACCACCTGTTTCCCAAGGACGGAGAAGAAACGTGCGACAGAGAGCGAGAGGAAAAACAAGGCCGTTGAAGATAGTGCATCAAGACGGCGACATTCTGATTCTGATTTTTGCTAGTGCTACTGTTAATATACTTTTTCTTACTTATTATATCTCTGACTGCGGTTTGTATTACTTTGAGACTGTGGTTGAGTGCTATATTACTTCGTCCGGTACCGGACTACATCAAAATTGTGATAACAAAAACGGTTGGAAGAAAACTCATACTTGTGGCAGTGCAATCATCTCCTTCCGTCATTTTCCTTACAGCCAGTATACCTGGTAAGCCTCACTTTTAAATTTTATGAAAATTGGTAGTTATTTCATTTTCCTTTTCTTTTGCTTATGTTTTCTAATCGGAATTAATTTTATTTTTTATGATATCTAAAATTACGAAATCAGCTTCTCCAAAAGCTAAAATTCAGTCCTTAACGATACATATTTAAATGGTCCTTCGAGCCGGATATTAGAAAAAATATATATTTACAAATTTTAGAAAATATTAATTTCCTGAATTTTCATTTTCAAATTAATTATTTCAAAATAATTCATAAGTGGAAGATTCCACTGCAGTCTCGATGCAATAAAATTCTCGGCTTATCTGCTGAACATCTGTTTATTGCAGGAGAGATAAACACGTTTGTATTTTAAGATTGCAACAAGTCCTTAATCAACTGAAAATTTACGTGGAAATAATTTGCTTGTTTTTTTTTTTAATATTGGGTCTTATCGGGATTTCGATATCTGTTAGGTATCCGTACTTGTAGCATTTACTTTACAGGTTATTTCATTGTTTATATTTACAAATTTTTAGGATGCCTGTCGATCACGAAAAATTATTGCGTTCACGTGCTTTACGTTCGGCACTTCTTTCGAATATTACTTCGCTACACATTTTTTCGTTAGATATAAAGGATGTGCCTCAAAATTTCGCTGCTTTTAAGGTACGCCGTAGAAGTTTAGAACGGTGGAAGAATCTTTTTGAAAAACATCATAGCGATATTATTTCTTTAGTTTGTCTGCAAGATAATGCTGCAGATGCATTGGTGGCAGAACAAGAAATTTACGATACTTATTTAGAGAAATGTCAGTTCATTGATACTACTTATTATGAATTGTTTGAATTACCCGATGAAATTAATTTGAATCAAAATGCCTCGGAACGGAATAATTCTGAAAATACTCACCTAGTTAAATTACCTAAAATTAACCTTATACATTTCGATGGAGATATTGAAAAGTTTCCAACTTTCATGGGTATGTTCCGTTCGTTAGTACACGATAATGTGCATTTAACGAATATTGAAAAATTTAATTATTTACTTTCTGTCCTAAAAGGTGCACCGTTGGCATTAGTTAAATGCACTCCTTTATTGGATGAAAATTATCTCAGTGCTTACAAGAGTTTGAATGATCGTTATTGCAATGAAAGGTTGTTAGCCAATGCTTACTGGAAAGAAATAGATAATTTTCGACCTATTCCTAATGATGGTTCTTCAAGAAAATTGCTAGATGTATTTAATGAAAATTTGTCTGCTTTAGAAACGTTAGGATTTCCAATTAATCAATGGAGCTTCATTTTAATGCATATGTTGTTAAATCGTTTAGATCAAACAACATTGAAATTATTTGAATTAGAATACGCTTCCAATAAAGTTCCTACTTATGATGAAGTCAGAAATATTTTACTCAAACATTGTACTGCAGTAGAGTCGATTGCGTTAAACACTAAACCTTACAAGAAAATCAGTTCGTTTAAAAATTCAATTTTTGAAAGAAATATTTCTAATGAAAGAACATCTTTTTTATTGAATACAAAAAAATACTCTATCAAGAATAGTGACACGACCTCTAATACAAAAAACCTTCATTGTTTTTTATGTAAAGGTAAGCATATCATTTATCAATGTGCCGAATTTTTGTCGAAATCCGCAAAGGATCGCTACCAAATTGTGAAAAAATTCAATGCTTGTGTGAATTGTCTAGCCAATTCTCATAGTTTCAGTAAATGTTCTTCTAATAAAAGATGTAAAATATGTGGAAAGTTTCACCATTCGTTACTACATTTTACTGAACCTAATGATGATCAGATTATATCAATTGTAATCCCGTCCACTTCGACAAGTGCTTCAGATTCAGAGATTAAATCATTCAATGGGTTACTGTCAAAAAATAATGCTCTCTCGCTTAATCAAGTTTTGCTGTCAACTGTCAAATTTTATATATTAAATTCTTGTGGGCAATCCTGTATTGCTAGGGGAGTTCTAGATTCAGGATCACAAATTTCATTTATTTCCAAAAAACTTGCTTCAAAACTCAACCTTAAGAAATTCAATATTTGCGTACATATAAACGGATTGGACAAAATGACCACTTCCGCAAAATCTGGAGTTTCTTGTGAGCTTATATCAATATACGATGGGCAAGAAACGTACAAGCTTGACGCTGTTGTAGTTGATAAAATTTGCGATAAAATGCCGTCATACTCATTCTCTTCGAAAAAGTTAGAACAATTCTCTAACCTGAAGTTTGCTGATCCGGAGCTTAATATTCCGGGAGAGATAGACGTATTACTGGGAGCGGACGTTTTCCCATACATTTTAAGGGACCGACGAATAGTAAATTCGGCCAATGAACCAGGGGCGGTTAACACAATGTTTGGTTGGACGTTATTAGGTAAAACTCCGTTACAGGTTTCGCAGGGAATAAATTCATTTATATCTATTGTTTCGGACGTAAATAATATTAATTTGGATTCAGCATTACGGCAATTTTGGTCCATTGAAGAAGTACCTTCTTTCGACCTCATTTCACCAGAAGCTAAATTCTGCGAAAATTATTTTCAAAATACTACCTATCGAACTCCAGAAGGACGTTATGTAGTCTCACTACCTTTCAAGCTTACATGCCCCAATTTTGGGGACTCCCGACTTCTTGCGTTACGTCGCTCTCGTTCTTTTGAGAGAAAACTTTTGAAAAATGCCTCTCTGTATCAAACATATTCGAATATTTTTCGTGATTACTTGGACCAAGGTCATATGGAATTAGCTCCTTCACATTCTCCGGAAAGTTCGAATGATGTTTTTTATTTACCGCATTCATGTGTTTTTCGGAAAGATTCTTCAACTACCCCGGTTCGAATTGTTTTTGACGGTAGTAGTAGATTTCCTGATAAAATTTCTTTGAATGATCCTCTCCATACAGGTCCAAAATTACAAAGGGATCTCATAAAGATTTTACTTAATTTTAGAATTCATCGTTTTGTATTTTGTACGGATATATGCCAAATGTACCGTATGATTTCAGTGAACTCTGAGCACCAAGATTTTCTAAGGATTTTGTGGAGATTTTCTTCGGATGAAACAATAAAAGAATACCGGTTGAAAATTCTTCCTTTCGGGTTAGTTTGTAGTCCATATCTTGCAATACGCACTTTAGAACAACTAGCACAGGATTATGACGATTTGCCTTTAGCTAGAGACACCATTTTAAATAATGCCTATGTAGATGATTTAATAGATGGCGATGATTCTTTAGAAAATACTATTTCAAAAGTTGAGCAGTTAGTTAATTTACTGAATAGAGGATGTTTTCAATTGAAAAAGTGGTGTAGTAATGATCAAGCTATTTTAAAAAACATTTCCCCACAGTTAATTTTACATTCATTATCTTTCGATCCAAAAGATGAATTATATTTGAAAGTTTTAGGTTTGCAACGGAATCCATTATCTGACAATTTTTCATACAATACTTTGACTTCTCCTTCCGAATGTACAAAGAGAACAATTTTATCTAATATAGCCCGAATATATGATCCGTTAGGATACCTTGCACCTTGTATAATTCTACTGAAAATTCTTATTCAAAATTTATGGACTCTAGGGGTTGGCTGGGATACAGTACCACCTGAGGAAATTATAACTAAATTCAAACGGTTCCAATCTGAAATGACTTCTTTTTCCGAATTAAAAATTCCGCGATACTACAAAAATATACGTTCCGAAGTTTGCGAAATTCATGGATTTGGAGATGCTTCAGAATTAGGATACTGTGCTGTCGTTTATTTGAGAATACTTTATAAAAATGACGAATTCAAAACCTTCTTCGTTTGTGCTAAATCTAAAGTTTCTCCTTTGAAAAAAATTTCTTAACCGCGACTAGAACTGAGTGCGGCTGTATTACTTTCCAAGTTAGTTAAATTCATTTCTGATACTTATAAAGACAAATTGAACATAACTAATATTTTTGGATGGTCAGACTCGACTGTCACTCTGTCATGGATAAGATCTTCGCCACACAGATGGAAGACTTTCGTGGGAAATAGAGTCTCCTATATTCAAGACGTAATATCTCCAGATCGTTGGTTCAATGTTCCTTCTGAAATTAATCCGGCTGACTTAGGAACAAGAGGTCTATTTCCTTGTGATTCATTAAATTGTAAAGAGTGGTTTGAAGGTCCACAATTTTTGAAAAACCATAAACATTCGTGGAAACACTGGTTAGAACCTGACACTAGAAACGAAGATATCTCTATAGAGGCCAATAAAATATGTTTTACAATGACATCCACAATTACACATTGTCTGGATGAGTTACTAATGAAATTTTCTTCTTTAACAAAAATATTGCGAGTGTTATGTTATATATATCGTTTTACTGAAGCACTCCGAAATCGAAGAATAGTAAGTAGTGTTTCTAATTCTATCACTTGTATCGAATTACATAGAGCTTTATTATGTCTGGTGAAAAGAGTTCAAGAAGTTGAACTGAAGGTTGAATTAGCACATGTTTCTAATGGGGACAAAGTACCTAAATATTTACGCAAGTTAAATCCGTTTATAGATAAAAAGGGTATTCTACGAGTAGGGGGACGTTTAGCATACGGTCAGTTCCATTATGATAAAAAATTTCCAATACTTCTGCCAAGCAGATCTAAATTTACTATTGATTTGATTACCTATGTACATGTGAATTTGTTACATACAGGAGTAAATGCTACTCATTTTCATTTGGGACAAATGTTTTGGATTTTTTCCGCTAAGAAAGTAATTCGTTCGGTCTTATCAAAATGTCTCAATTGTTTCAAAACAGACCCCATTAATTTACAACCGCCTATGGGAAATTTACCTAAACTAAGAATTTCACAAGTTAAAGCTTTCACCAATGTAGGTGTAGATTTGGGAGGTCCTTTTCATATCACTATGAGTCGAGTTAGAGGAGCAAAAATGCTCAAAGCTTACCTTGCTTTGTTCGTATGTTTCAGCACTAAAGCTATTCACTTAGAATTACTTTCGGATCTTTCCTCAGAAGCTTTTTTAATGGGATTTAGGCGTTTTATAGCGCGAAGAGGCAGATGTGCAAATGTGTTTTCAGATTGTGGAACAAATTTTATCGCTAGTGCTAAATACTTAAAAAAAATTATGGTCGATGCAGCAGAGAAAGAGTCAATTTCTTGGCATTTTAATTCCCCTTCAGCTCCCCATATGGGAGGTTTATGGGAGGCAGGAATCAAAAGTACAAAAACTCATTCAGTTCGAATAATAGGACAACAAATTTTAACATACGAGGATCTTAATACAGTATTCATTCAAATTGAAGCAGTCTTAAATTCCAGACCATTATGTGCAGTAAGTGCGGATCCTAACGATTTAACAGCCTTAACTCCTGGACATTTTTTAACGTTACAACCAATGACAGCTTTACCTGATCCCGATATGACTCAGATTAATTTGAATAGAGTTTCAAGGTGGCAACTTATTCTTAAAATTCACTGCGAATTTTGGAAAAGATGGAGCTCAGAATACTTACACTCTTTGCACCAGAAATCTAAGTGGAACGATCCAATACAACCCGTTCCGATTGGATCTCTGGTTCTTATTAAAAATGATTTTTTACCACCACTTCAGTGGAATTTAGCTCGAATTATTCAGTTACATCCTGGAGGAGATGGTGTTTCTAGGGTAGCCACTTTGAAAACAAATAGTGGAGTTATTAAAAGACCACTAGTAAAACTTTGTCTACTTCCTTCTTATTGATATTCTTAAAATACCACTGGCATTTTCAGCGAGGTGGGAATGTTCAGTTTTCTCTTTAAGTTTTAATTTTATATACAAATTTACATTTCATCATTGATTATTTTCATACATGAAATAATAACATTACGAATTTACTTATCTTACTTACAAACTTTATCTTACTTGATGCAATCTTAATTTACAAGGTATTCATCATACATATTCATTTTGCGTCATTACGTCTTAACATTTTTACATTACTTTTACTTTTCTTGAATATTTCACTACTATAGTGAGATTTTCCATCATTTTATACACCTTTTACGCTCCCTGTATGTATTCTTCCCATATCCTCATCACCACCTGTTTTCCAAGGACGGAGAAGAAACGTGCGACAAAGAGCGAGAGGAAAAACAAGGCCGTTGAAGATAGTGCATCAAGACGGCGACATTCTGATTCTGATTTTTGCTAGTGCTACTGTTAATATACTTTTTCTTACTTATTATATCTCTGACTGCGGTTTGTATTACTTTGAGACTGTGGTTGAGTGCTATATTACTTCGTCCGGTACCGGACTACATCAAAATTGTGATAACAAAAACGGTTGGAAGAAAACTCATACTTGTGGCAGTGCAATCATCTCCTTCCGTCATTTTCCTTACAGCCAGTATACCTGGTAAGTCTCACTTTTAAATTTTATGAAAATTGGTAGTTATTTCATTTTCCTTTTCTTTTGCTTATGTTTTCTAATGGGAATTAATTTTATTTTTTATGATATCTAAAATTACGAAATCAGCTTCTCCAAAAGCTAAAATTCAGTCCTTAACGATACAATCTTCATCTACACCTATGCGACTACATTCAGCTTCGAAGATGAACATCCATTGTGTCACACTCGATGTTTTTTTTGTGAATTTTTCTAGGACAAACTGTTCAGATAATTTCTTCAAAATTGGTTGTCTAGATTTCCGTTTAAAATCAGCAAGATTTTGCAGGATTTTTGTGAGTGCTTCTGTAGATATTTCCTTCGTAGAATCTTGCTGTTGTGTTGTTGCTGTAATTTCCTCCAGTAAGTATCCCTTAAATTGTATATTTCCATCTTCATCAAAATAAGTGTCACGTAATTCTGGAGTTATTGAAATCCGTACTTGTCTTTTGTCATGTCGTCTTTGCAGTATAGTTCTCACTTTTTGAAAAATGTGGGTCTTCATTACTGCATCATGTAGTTTCACCGGTTGTAATTTGTCCGGAATTGAAAACATTTCGTTGTCCTTCATAATTGTGGTTATGCAGATAACATTCGTTTTCGGGTCTTCACTTGTTTTCACAACAAACTCAAATTTTAATTTTTCCATTGTTTCCAAAAGCTATAGATAATGTTGTTTTGTAATATGTTTTCTCTATAAAAACAAAAACTATAGTTGTTGCTCTGAAAAAAGATATTTTCTTTATTTACTACATTACAATATGTATGATAATTATAAATTAATATGTACAAACCTGAAAAAAGAAACAACATTAAGAGCTATTGCTTCTACCAAAATCTTATATTTACGAAATACTCAAACAATATCAAATTTCTTATTCTGAAAAACTAAGATATACAATCATACGATGAACATAATGCCAAGTGCTGCCACCGGAGGTAATGCTGTGATGTATGACATTACGCGGGTAATTTAAATTAAATTAAGAGTCATCATGACTTCTTCATTTACATATATATATATATATATATATATATATATATATATATATATATATATATATATATATATATATATATATATATATATATATCAGATTTAGCAATTAGACCATCGCACAATAAAACTAGAAAATCACGGGTAAAATATGAGATGATCTTGAAATATTCTCTTTCAGTACTTTCGCTGCAGTTCGGATGACATCCACTGAACAAAAATCAGCACTTTTCGAAGAACAAGTATGAGTATTCATAATGAATCGCAAATAGAAAAATAGGCACTGCACAGTTCACTCTCTCAGGTCACAACTGAAATGATATATCAACGAAAAGAAGATTTCGCTTTATACCTGTTTGAGCAATGAACCATAGAAAACCAAAAATTCATAGTTGACAAGTCTCAGAAATGAGGGGTGGGGTGAACAAGCAAGAAGAGTTTGCTAATTTATCAAATAATAGTAATATAATCAAATATGAAATCCAAATGCTTCATGCTGCGTTATTGGTTCGAAAGCTGAATTTCTGATTGTTTGCGTATTTGTTGAAAAAAAGTATTTAAAATGATTCATATTATTGAAAGTAAAGTTTGATTCAAATGTTTCATGACGTTATTGCCTATATTCAACTACACACTTAGTTTGAAGACGTAATGAAATTTTTCATATTTTCATACAAGTCTTCTTCGATTGAGAAAATACGGAATGTCCAGACTTTTGGAACAATATTCAGGTAATAATTATTGATACACCAATAGAATTGATTCGATAATAATGTTGTGAAATCAGGAAATCGAAATTCAAAAGCAATGAAGTGTATTGTTATTTCAAATTTATCAATTTAATATTATTGATTAATTTACTTCTGTCACTTATATTCTAATATAGGGAAAGTTACTTATTTAGAAATTTTTAGAAAGTTTCAATCAATTGGGAAAGGAGATACGAGAAAACATTTTCGGTTATTTCGAAAATATTTCATATATTTTCCACTATTATATTGTTTCTGTATACACTAACTTCATCAAGTAGAAATGGAAAAAAATTTTTATCTTGATTTTCTCCATTAACAGCAATTTAAATACCAATAAATCACCAATTTTCACGTTAGAAATGATAGAACTAATAGAGACATATTTACAGAGAAATAATGTGAATTCTGTCTTTGAAGAAAAAATTTTGAATATTTGCGTCGACCAGAAATAATTTCTAGTCAAAAACCCTCATTACAGACAGGTAGAAATAAAACTACTTACAATTAGAGTTTTTGCAATGATTATTATGATGAAACTTACTGTACTAACATTAGTAATCACACTCGTGAGTGAATATTACGTGCCCTTCGAAAAAATCAGAGATTTTGTTAAATGATAATAGAAAACGATGGTTTCATCCTTATTATGAATCATCGGTCGGTATTCATCATTATTATGAATCGTCAGTTGATATTTAATCAATCAATCAAGAATCGATTACTTTCAAAGGTCCTAGATCCGTATGAGGGAAACAAGAATTGGTGAAAATTCACGTGAGGAAAGAAGACTAAATTCTCCCTAGCGTTCTAGGATACTACTCATGATAACATGAGCGAGTATGTGAGGCTTCGTAGACATTTCATTCGAACACTACAGAAATCTGTCTGCAATGAGTAAGAATGGTCCCATGATACCAGATCACGCCCCGGCGGGCGGACAAAAGGATAGCTAGTTTTAAGATTCACAGTTCATTCATACTATCAAATATTAGACATATTTACAAAGAAATAATGAGAATTTCTGAAAGAAAATATTTCAAACAGACAGGTAGAAGTATTGGCAATTGGACATTCCCTAAGCCTCTTATTAGTTTAGGAAATATTTATGTTCATATAAGAACTATAAGAAATTACTAATTCTTCCATGAATTCATATTTTGGTTCAAGTATGGTAAAAAGGTACAGGTACGACAAATTGATAAACTTCTATAACTTTCACACCGGGGTAGTAAGTAAGCATTTGCAATATACCATTGCAAATATTGAAGAGTCAGGTAGAACATATGAAAAAAGAATAAGAGAAAACCTGAAAAGCTACCAGAACAAAAAAACAGAATCTACATTCGCAAACTACAGTGTTGATAAAAAACATAATAATAACAAAAATTACGAGATCCTACTACACATATAAAACAAGAACCTGAAACTTAACTTCCTGGAAGGCCTGGTATAATAGGACGAGAAAACAGGTTCTGCACTTAATGAACAGCTGCAGGTTAACAAATTCCACTTACTTAACCCTAATTTCAGAAGGAGTATTTATATATTCTGCGAATTCTCGAAAGTTTTTCCGATGTTCCAATGTAAAGTTTCAATTGATTATGAAACGAAAATAAGAACTTGGTTAATAGAATGGAAACTCGATTAACCGTACTAATTGTTGACGTTTGGCATCCGGACAATCGATCGGTTTTTTGCATATGTAGTATGAACATATATTTGTATTGTTACGTGTTTATTAAAAACAAAAAATACATATCAACTTAAATTCACAGTTAGGAGTTAAGAAATGGTACATGATGTACGTATAATTCGTTTGCGATAATATTTCGTAATTTGCATTTGGTAATCATGAAATAAAATGATAAATTCAATTTGGTTTGAAATATTTGGTAATTGTCGTTTGACGTAAGCCACTATTTGCTCCATTGCTGTTATATCACTAAGTCGTTTCAGCTGTAGTAAGCTCACAGTATCACTCTATATTTGTTTTTAAAACCATTTGAAATGTGTTTCCAGGGTATGAAGTGCTTGATCATGAGGTGGTTCGTATATCGTAAAATCGTATGAATGTGAGGTGCCTTTTAATTGTTTCATATTCAAATACAGAGGTAACTTATCAAAACGAAAATATTTCATTACGGAAGCAATTTTTTTATATTAGTATATAAACTCGAAGTTCATGGTTAGTCACCAAGTTTGTATTAGAAAAGAAAGAGAGGTGAAGGTTCCTCCGCAAATGATATATCTGTTCATTAATGAACGTTTTCAATGATATTCGACGCAAAACTCAAAAACCCCTCTAATATACATAAGTATATAGACAGTCAATTAACTTGCTTTTTGAAATTTTCGAATTCAATCTATCCTTCAATTAATTTCACTCTGGAATCAGAAATCAATCAAGCTATTAGCCATTTGGATTTACATATAAGTCGTTCCCTTCATTCCCTAGTTTCTGATATTTGCAGAAAACCAACTTATTCAGACATTAATACATAACTCAAGTTGTCAGTCGCAAGAAATGAAAATGATTGCTTTTCATTGATTAGTTGATAGATAACTTTCGATTTCGTTGTCTGCTGATGATTTCAGAAAAGAAGTTTGTATAATAAAACCAATTGCTAGTAACAATTGTTATAAACCCTTCTTTATTGATAAACAAATCGAAAATGAACAGAGGAAAACACTAATACAAAAAATTTTTCCTGTCCACTTAGAAAAACAACAAAAAATATATCATTCAATTAATTAAATACTTACTTTGAGCAATAAAATTTGTAGAAGATTATATAAAAATGGTAACGTGGATACAATATGCACCAACAAAATAATTTTGGTTCATTGTTGGTAAATAACAAGAACAAACTTGACTTATTTTCGAAAAGTGGTGTTCATAAATTATTTTGCAGTGAATGTTGTAGTTTTAACATAGGTCAAACTACCTATAAACAAACTATATATAACTACCTATAATACAAACTACTCAAAAAATTTCGATGAATATAAACGATCAATACTGTTGAATAAACCTCATAAGGATTTCTCAGAACACTGCATTAAACATAAGCATTTCCTTAATCCGAGGAAGACCGAAATAGCACACTCAGTTAGTAAGGGCAAAAGATTAGTTACCCTTGAAGTCTTAGAAATTTCGCTAGCCAAAAAGATGAATTCACCTATTTGCAATGACCAGGTGGATTTTTCCGTGAAACCAGTGTTATCTATTGTGTGGTTTAGGATATATAATCGAAAGCTGTACCTTTAGAAATCCAGCAATATTGTGACCTCTTGATAATGGGTTCACCACCCGAAACCTAAGTAGAGTTTATAATATATTCTCTGAAACTTGTCAAGTGTGTTAATTTTCAATTTTATAGTTTTTAACGTAATGCTTCACCAAGAGATAAGCGAAACCTCCATGTCATTTATATATATCTATATATATATATATATATATATATATATATATATATATATATATATATATATATATATATATATATATATATATATATATATATATATATATATATATATATATATATATATATATATATATATATATATATATATATATATATATATATATATATATATATATATATATATATATATATATATATATATAAATATATATATATATAGTAAATACTGAGACTCTTAATCGAAATATCGAAATATTTCAAATAAAACTCTCAGGGAGCTGTCTACACAAATGTTGTCAACGAGAACGAACCCATCACTTTCGAGAGTGAATGTTAAGAGCGTTTCGAAAAATTCATCGATCTTGTTGAATGATAATAGGATACAATTGTTTCATCATTATTATGAATCATCAGTCCATATTTAATCTATCAATCAAGAATCGATGACTTTCAAAACCAACATAGGTCCCATACCAAATTAAGAGAAGTTCTAGAGAGTGAAATACTCACATAGGCTCCCTCTATCGGCGAAAGGACGTATAAACACTCCCTAGCGTTCAAGTTTCCTACTCATGACAACAAGAGTGCGAGTGGAAGGCTTTGTAGATATTTCATTCGAACACAACAGAAAATTGTCTGAAATGTGTACGAATGATCCCATGCCTAATCGCTCCAGATCACGCCCAGGCGGGCAAAAGTGTAGCTAGTTCAAAGATTCACAGGTAATTCAATACTAGTAAATACTGAGACTCTTAATCGAAATATCGAAATATTACAAATAAAACTCTCAGGGAGCTGTCTACACAAATGTTGTCAACGAGAACGAACCCATCACTTTCGTGAGTGAATATTAAGAGCGTTTCGAAAAATTCATCGATCTTGTTGAATGATAATAGGATACAATTGTTTCATCATTATTATGAATCATCAGTCCATATTCAATCTATCAATCAAGAATCGATGACTTTCAATACGAACATAGGTCCCATACCAAATTAAGAGAAGTTCTAGAGAGTGAAATACTCACGTAGGCTCCCTCTATCGGCGAAAGGACGTATAAACACTCCCTAGCGTTCAAGTTTCCTACTCATGACAACAAGAGTGCGAGTGGAAGGCTTTGTAGATATTTCATTCGAACACAACAGAAAATTGTCTGAAATGTGTACGAATGATCCCATGCCTAATCGCTCCAGATCACGCCCAGGCGGGCAAAAGTGTAGCTAGTTCAAAGATTCACAGGTAATTCAATACTAGTGAATACTGAGACTCTTAATCGAAATATCGAAATATTTCAAATAAAACTCTCAGGGAGCTGTCTACACAATGCGTGATCTGGAGCGATTAGGCATGGAATCATTCGTACACATTTCAGACAATTTTCTGTTGTGTTCGAATGAAATATCTACAAAGCCTTCCACTCGCACTCTTGTTGTCATGAGTAGGAAACTTGAACGCTAGGGAGTGTTTATACGTCCTTTCGCCGATAGAGGGAGCCTACGTGAGTATTTCACTCTCTAGAACTTCTCTTAATTTGGTATGGGACCTATGTTCGTTTTGAAAGTCATCGATTCTTGATTGATAGATTAAATATGGCGTGATGATTCATAATAATGATGAAACAATTGTATCCTATTATCATTCAACAAGATCGATGAATTTTTCGAAACGCTCTTAATATTCACTCTCGAAAGTGATGGGTTCGTTCTCGTCGACAACATTTGTGTATACAGCTCCCTGAGAGTTTTATTTGAAATATTTCGATATTTCGATTAAGAGTCTCAGTATTTACTAGTATTGAATTACCTGTGAATCTTTGAACTAACTACAATTTTGCCCGCCTGGGCGTGATCTGGAGCGATTAGGCATGGGATCATTCGTACACATTTCAGACAATTTTCTGTTGTGTTCGAATGAAATATCTACAAAGCCTTCCACTCGCACTCTTGTTGTCATGAGTAGGAAACTTGAACGCTAGGGAGTGTTTATACGTCCTTTCGCCGATAGAGGGAGCCTACGTGAGTATTTCACTCTCTAGAACTTCTCTTAATTTGGTATGGGACCTATGTTCGTTTTGAAAGTCATCGATTCTTGATTGATAGATTAAATATGGACTGATGATTCATAATAATGATGAAACAATTGTATCCTATTATCATTCAACAAGATCGATGAATTTTTCGAAACGCTCTTAATATTCACTCTCGAAAGTGATGGGTTCGTTCTCGTTGACAACATTTGTGTAGACAGCTCCCTGAGAGTTTTATTTGTAATATTTCGATATTTCGATTAAGAGTCTCAGTATTTACTAGTATTGAATTACCTGTGAATCTTTGAACTAGCTACACTTTTGCCCGCCTGGGCGTGATCTGGAGCGATTAGGCATGGGATCATTCGTACACATTTCAGACAATTTTCTGTTGTGTTCGAATGAAATATCTACAAAGCCTTCCACTCGCACTCTTGTTGTCATGAGTAGGAAACTTGAACGCTAGGGAGTGTTTATACGTCCTTTCGCCGATAGAGGGAGCCTACGTGAGTATTTCACTCTCTAGAACTTCTCTTAATTGGTATGGGACCTATGTTCGTTTTGAAAGTCATCGATTCTTGATTGATAGATTAAATATGGACTGATGATTCATAATAATGATGAAACAATTGTATCCTATTATCATTCAACAAGATCGATGAATTTTTCGAAACGCTCTTAATATTCACTCTCGAAAGTGATGGGTTCGTTCTCGTTGACAACATTTGTGTAGACAGCTCCCTGAGAGTTTTATTTGAAATATTTCGATATTTCGATTAAGAGTCTCAGTATTTACTAGTATTGAATTACCTGTGAATCTTTGAACTAGCTACACTTTTGCCCGCCTGGGCGTGATCTGGAGCGATTAGGCATGGGATCATTCGTACACATTTCAGACAATTTTCTGTTGTGTTCGAATGAAATATCTACAAAGCCTTCCACTCGCACTCTTGTTGTCATGAGTAGGAAACTTGAACGCTAGGGAGTGTTTATACGTCCTTTCGCCGATAGAGGAGCCTACGTGAGTATTTCACTCTCTAGAACTTCTCTTAATTTGGTATGGGACCTATGTTCGTTTTGAAAGTCATCGATTCTTGATTGATAGATTAAATATGGACTGATGATTCATAATAATGATGAAACAATTGTATCCTATTATCGTTCAACAAGATCGATGAATTTTTCGAAACGCTCTTAATATTCACTCTCGAAAGTGATGGGTTCGTTCTCGTTGACAACATTTGTGTAGACAGCTCCTGAGAGTTTTATTTGAAATATTTCGATATTTCGATTAAGAGTCTCAGTATTTACTAGTATTGAATTACCTGTGAATCTTTGAACTATATATATATATATATATATATATATATATATATATATATATATATATATATATATATATATATATATATATATATATATATATATATATATATATATATATATATATATATATATATATATATATATATATATATATATATGTTTATTCCACACCCACAAGGTGCCCGGAATTCGGCATGTATCTTCACTACGCGCCCAATTCGACCAAACCGTGCCCAGCCGCCCAAAATGTGCCCAGCTTCGCCTAAATTAATCGATTCTAGTTTATTAAGCTGAGAATGTTGGTAATATACGAGAATTTGATTTGACGTTCGCTCGGTTATTATTATACCGTTCGGGTACTTAGCCTCCATATATCTGAATTTATGAGGTTAGAAATATGATTTCAACGGAACGAATGGAAAATATGAAGTTCCATAAGCGGAAAAAATGTAATTATTTACGACATCACATTAGAAACCTCAAAAATAACAGTACGTCTCCACTATTTAGTGGATGTTTTTATAAATATAAACCTTCCTCTTGAATCACTCTATCTTTTAAAAAAAACCGCATCAAAATCCTTTGCGTACTTTCAAAGATTAAAGCGTACAAAGGGACAAAGGGATAGAAAAAGCGACTTTGCTTTATACTATGTAGTGATATGTTATGTAGGTATTATATATTACTTATATCACAAATATGCTCATTTCGAAATAACCTACGTGTAAGGACCTGAATAGGTGTAACAACATGCACATCTAAAATCTGCAGAAATTATTCATAGTACCTAGATCTTTTTAAATGAGTTTCAAAAAATTAATTCTCTTTTGTCTTGAAGAATAGAAAAAAAATGTACCTTCTCAAATTAGATAACTTTCCGATACAAAAGATTATTAATTTATAGGACTTCAGAAGTAATGCACATAAAATATTTTTTATATTATAAAAATATCAATTATTTTTATATTTCAAATAATGTACAATATAAATTTATAGAAAGTATATATAGAAAGTGTATATATAGAAATTCACTAACGAAAACGTTTCGTTAGGAATTTCGACATATTTCGAGTATTTGAAATATTGATTAATTTTCATGAATCAGTGCAGTTAAACTTTTTACCTCTTCTAACCCACGTTCACTTCTTCGAATCCATAAAAATCGAATTATGTCCAAGAATTTTTTTTATCAATATTTTGCATTGTCCAATGGGATATTAGTGTAGGCGAGATTTTTGACCTTCATTACAAAGTAAAAAGAAGACATTATTATAATAAGAGAAATATATTAGATAGAATGGAGGTCAGAATTGTATCTTAGAACAAAAAATATTCTTCATCTTCCATTCATATTTCTGAACAGTTAAAGGTTTTCATACGTTTTCCAACTATAATTCTTCAGATACAAAAAAAAAGAATAGCATGAAACATGAATTCTTCAACATACTATATATATTCAAGTAGCAATATTTCCAATACTGTAGGTCCTTTTCATTTCGGAAAGTGATAAAATGAACTAAATCACTATATTTTGGGGCATATAATATAAGTTCAAAAGAATTCTTGTCAAGTTACATTAAATTTTTTCATGTTCGCGTTCCTGTTTTTCTGCTCCTGTTTCTGTGCTTTTTGCCATAACATAATTGGCTGAAGCAATTTTTTTGTGAGCCAAAAGCTTTTGTTTTTCATTTCATCAATTTTGAATTTATTAATAACCAAGTTGAATCAGTAAAATGTTGCATAAGATGCACTTCTCAATACAGGATTATCATCTCTTTTCTTATCATTTCTCTCCTATTAGGTTATAAGAAACCAGGAGTTTTCGACACTTTCCAAATTTTCCGCTTCACAAGAAGTTTTTTCGGAAGTGACCGAGAATATTATATTCAATTAATTCGGTATTATAAATATTTAACTGTATCTCACTTCAATAGTTATTATCACTTTAATATGAATTACAACTCACTCATATTAATAAAGATGTGCAAAGGTTCTCGACTTTTTTTTATATTTTTACCTCATTCTAGTATATTCTTTAGAGATTTGAATCACAACTGAATAGTGATTATGTAAAATGGACGGATAATTCATGTGTCCAGCAGCGGTTTTTAAAAAGTATCCGTGCACTATTGTTGTGAAGGAAATTCAATTTTTTTAGATAAGCGACAAATTTTCCTGAAATCAGAAGGTTTTGGAAAATGTTCGGTGCCTTAGAAATGTATTTTGAAAGCTTGGATTGACTAGAATTTTGTGAAGACCACTATCAGAGGCATATATGATTCTCATGCATTCAGTGATGTACGTCTTCCATGTTGGAAAGAAGTAGGAAATCGAAATCAGAAACATATTCGCGCATCTGGTGAATCACACAATTAAAGAAAACTTCTTGTCTCTGAAGGCACAAAGTATAGTGAACACACAAGATAAAAGCACGAAAAACTATTTCAAACAAATTGTACAGGTTTTTACTCAGAAATTGAATCCTACATAGAAATCTGGGAAAAACCAATTGAGGACGTTGACAAATTTAACTGGTTGAGGTCTCCAAAAATCATTGAAAGTACTCTACGGTCTGCTTTCGAAAAAACAGTCCGTTTTCCCAAAAAATTAACATTGAAATGGATGACACGAAGCTAATTGACGAATGTTTAAACTTGAAAGTTCTTGGCATGAACCTTTCTGACGACGACAAGCTTTTATGCGCCATTCAGCTTCAGCTGAATTTTTCTGAAACACCTAACACCCACTATCGTCAGAAATGCTAAAAATCGCAAAGTATTATTTTTTGTATATCTTGACACAATGCGGCCAGAGGGAGTGTTTCGGCTGGTCGCGCAGCAATGGACGCATTAAAAAAACTCGCTCAACGGATCATTTTCGGTCTCTGATCAAAACAGTATAATTTCAATAGGCTGATTTGTTCTGACTTAAACGAATTCTTATTGGAAGAGAAAGATATTTCATTGAAAATTAGGAAGACTAACAAATATCAAAATAGTTTGAACAAAATTGATCCCATTAAAATTTAGAGTAATAACTTAAGTATTCCAAATTTACAACAAAATTGAATTTTTAGGGATTTGGCTATCTAACTAGATGTATGAGAACATCATTGGCGTAGGCAGTTTGTTTTAAAGTTATCAAGTATTATAGTCATTAGTAGTATCATATAATAATTTGATTGATGTCAGAAAAGAGCGCTCATATTTATTTTTGTTACCATACTACATCAGAAGTAGTATGGTATTTCAATTCTAAAAAAAGTGCCTATCATTTGTTGGGGTTAAATATGTACTCAAATCGATTTCAATTGCAAGTTTTATGAATGAATGAAAATTGAACATTTATAACGATTTTTCTATTTTTGTTGCAAAAAATATTTATTTGTGCAGAAATGTCAAGGGAAAAAACTATGTTTCGCCTAAATGTCCCAGATTTATGTCCCAAAAGTGTCGGTAAACTAACAGCAGCCTCCATTTTTCGTGAATTTTTTGTTCGAAAACATTTAAGACTTAAGTTTGCGAAAAAAGAATATGCCACAGTGCGCAGAAAGGATATAATTTTAGATTATTCAAAACTTTAATTATACTTCTCTTTCATAAAATTGTTCTTCGGTAATTTTTTACTGAAAAACTATTTGTACTTATTGTGCAGCTTCATTCGAATGTTCATTTTTACTCATACCGATTCTTTGTCGTTCAACATGTTTCCATAGGCTGAGATGCTCGTTTGCAATTGAAAATGACAAATAAATGGTCTCCGAATGAATATTAAACTATTACGAACGAAACTGTTACTTTTTATCATTATTTCGAATTCATCAGCCTGAAATCCGAGTTGAAAATTATAAGCAAATATATATATATCAACAAAACTGTTGACTGCTATCAAGGACTTGTGATCATTATAGCCCTTTATCGTTGTTTTAGAATATTTGTTTATATAATTCAATCAGGGTCACGTAAGTGAACTGTAAACAACAATTTTCATTCATAATTCTCGTAGAGTCGGGAAGCTAATATGGCACGGAATAAACCTGAAGAAGCTCAAAAAATATGGAAGATAATTAGACACGGATTTGAGTCCTGTGTGAAGTTCATTTCTTTTTTTCACAAATTATTTTTTAAATTACAAAACGGGGGACGTTTTGATGATCATCGATATTTTGTCTACTGTACGATTTAAATGTCTGTAAATTCTCAAGTGCTCGACTTGAAAATCTAGAGATTGCATCGTGGAAGTATCATGTTATATCACGGCGAACCTACCGGGGCACTGGAAATGAACTGAATTGGAAAACATATTCTGCATAAATTGCAGACTATAATAATTTCCTCGAAAACCATTCTCCGCTATTTGACTGTATGCATTTGTAAAATCTGGAGGCACATTTAAGAAATCTCACTTGAAAAACAAAACTGAACTCAGACAAAAACGAATATAAGCATTGAAGTGTTTTGAATTTAAGGATGGCGGAATTGAGGAATAAAGGCGAATATAAGGAAATCGATTTTCAAGTAGGTTAAAATTCAAATATTGAATCGATAAACGAAAAAATCCGTGCCTCAATAATCGATTTACAGAAAATGTTTGATAAAATAATTGATTTCTCAATTTAATTTTTGAGTTGGTGTGTCAAAGCCCTACAATACATGATCAAAATATGATTTGTTCAATTTGGAGAATAATTGATGTATAACAAGAAGTAAATAATTTTTCAGATGACCGCTTGCTTCATATTCATATGATTCATTTTCTGACAGAAGCTACAAGGTTCAATAGCTTTCGTTAGTTTTTACGAATGAAATTCGTAAAAATTAGGTAAATAGTATGAAGTTTATTTCGATTTTAGTTTTGAAATTTTATGCGCAATTCAGCTTCAGCTGAATTTTTCTGAAACACCTAACACCCACTATCGTCAGAAATGCTTAAAATCGCAAAGTATTATTTTTTGTATATCTTGACACAATGCGACCAGAGGGAGTGTTTCGGCTGGTCACGCAGCAATGGACGCTTCAAAAAAACTCGCTCAACGGATCATTTTCGGTCTCTGATCAAAACAGTATAATTTCAATGGGCTGATTTGTTCTGACTCAAACGAATTCTTATTGAAAGAGAAAGATATTTCATTGAAAATTAGGAAGACTAACAAATATCAAAATAGTTTGAACAAAATTGATCTCATTAAAATTTAGAGTAATAACTTAAGTACTTCAAATTTACAACAAAATTGAATTTTTAGGGATTTGGCTATCTAACTAGATGTATGAGAACATCATTGGCGTAGGCAGTTTGTTTTAAAGTTATCAAGTATTATAGTCATTAGTAGTATCATATAATAATTTGATTGATGTCAGAAAAGAGCGCTCATATTTATTTTTGTTACCATACTACATCAGAAGTAGTATGGTATTTCAATTCTAAAAAAAGTGCCTATTATTTGTTGGGGTTAAATATGTACCCAAATCGATTTCAATTGCAAGTTGTATGAATGAATGGAAATTGAACATTTATAACGATTTTTCTATTTTTGTTGCAAAAAATATTTATTTGTGCAGAAATGTCAGGGGAAAAAAATATGTTTCTCCTAAATGTCCCAGATTTATGTCCCAAAAGTGTCGGTAAACTAACAGCAGCCTCCATTTTTCGTGAATTTTTTGTTCGAAAACATTTAAGACTTAAGTTTGCGAAAAAAGAATATGCCACAGTGCGCAGAAAAGATATAATTTTAGATTATTCAAAACTTTAATTATACTTCTATTTCATAAAATTGTTTTTCGGTAATTTTTTACTGAAAAACTATTTGTACTTATTGTGCAGCTTCATTCGAATGTTCATTTTTACTCATACCGATTCTTTGTCGTTCAAAATGTGGAAGTTTCCATAGGCTGAGATGCTCGTTTGCAATTGAAAATGACAAATAAATGGTCTCCGAATGAATATTAAACTATTACGAACGAAACTGTTACTTTTTATCATTATTTCGAATTCATCAGCCTGAAATCCGAGTTGAAAATTATAAGCAAATATATATATATATATCAACAAAACTGTTGACTGCTATCAAGGACTTGTGATCATTATAGCCCTTTATCGTTGTTTAAGAATATTTGTTTATTTAATTCAATCAGGGTCACGTAAGTGAACTGTAAACAACAATTTTCATTCATAATACTCGTAGAGTCGGAAAGCTAATATGGCACGGAATAAACCTGAAGAAGCTCAAAAAATATGGAAGATAATTAGACACGGATTTGAGTCCTGTGTGAAGTTCATTTTTTTTTTCACAAATTATTTTTTAAATTACAAAACGGGGGACGTTTTGATGGTCATCGATATTTTGTCTACTGTACGATTTAAAGGTCTGTAAATTCTCAAGTGCTCGACTTGAAAATCTAGAGATTGCATCGTGGAAGTATCATGTTATATCACGGCAAACCTACCGGGGCACTGAAAATGAAATGAATTGGAAAACATATTCTGCATAAATTGCAGACTATTATAATTTCCTCGAAAACCATTCTCCGCTATTTTACTGTATGCATTTGTAAAATCTGGAGGCACATTTAAGGAATCTCACTTGAAAAACAAAACTGAACTCAGACAAAAACGAATATAAGCATAGAAGTGTTTTGAATTTAAGGATGGCGGAATTGAGGAATAAAGGCGAATATAAGGAAATCGATTTTCAAATAGGTTAAAATTCAAATATTGAATCGATAAACGAAAAAATCCGTGCCTCAATAATCGATTTACAGAAAATGTTTGATAAAATAATTGATTTCACAATTTAATTTTTGAGTTGGTGTTTCAAAGCCCTACAATACATGATCAAAATATGATTTGTTCAATTTGGAGAATAATTGATGTATAACAAGAAGTAAATAATTTTTTAGATGACCGCTTGCTTCATATTCATATGATTTATTTTCTGACAGAAGCTACAAGGTTCAATAGCTTTCGTTAGTTTTTACGAATGGAATTCGTAAAAATTAGGTAAATAGTATGAAGTTTATTTCGATTTTAGTTTTGAAAATGAATATAACACTAAAAGAAGTAGTACTTCGAAACGTCATCATTCGTATTTTATATTGAATTATGAGAAAATTCTAAATATTGTTTTATTATAGCACTTTACATATTATTATTATGATAAATATCAGCAACTATCCGATAAGGTGGGATATCTTCGATATTCACATAATGACTGATACAAATGTTCTGCATCATCTGTGGTTCAAATAATTAAAATCAATATAACCAACGTTAAAAAGATAGCATTTGAGTAAATATAAAAAATTATTTCCTTCAAATCAATTACATGTGAGATGAAAACCTGTAATTTTTCTAAATGCGATTGGAAAGTTCATCTACATTGTAAACTATTGAAGTGTGTGCTTACTAAATCTATTCTTTAAATTATAATTGAAAATTAGCATTTAGGTTCATGAAGTGTATTCTTCGTTTAATCGGTCTCAGATTGCCATCACAAATAATGAAGTAAGTGATTTCGATATTTATGTTCCGTTAGAATACTTAGTATTCGAATTCGAAAAGACTAATGTTCACTTATTTTCATTGATAACTGCAAATGTTTAACGCAGGAAACCGAAAAAAAGATCTGAGATTGAACAAAATAGGTTTTTACCGATATTCGTCTGCTATAGCTTCTCCACAGTGAAGTCAGGAAATCAAATAGTTACAAAAAATCGTTAGTACATTGAATAAATATGAGAGGTAACTCCTTAGACCGAATTTTTTGAAAGACATTTCTTATTTTTTTTCTACGTCAAGAAATTACAAATATTCAAAGTATCATACTGAAGCATGGAAAAAGCCCTGGAAATTTTTTGTCCAATTGTATAATGCGTCTGTTCAAAAAAAAATGTGAATTTTCAATTTTCGGAGGCTGTGCACATTCGATTAACAAATTATTTTTTGTTAAGGTGCTTCACAAATTTTTCACATATGTTACCATTTATCAGCCAGTTTTGAATAGAAGTTTGTTTTTGACAATTGTGAATGTTAGTCACGTTTTGTGTTCTTCGATTTCTTAATTTTTCAAAGAAATATGTCAAACAATCTGTATTAAATTTTGCGTTAAAAATGGAATAAAGTGCTCCAACGCACTCAAAATATAGATTGTGGCATTCGGCGGGCCTACTTTGTACCAAAAACTTGTTTATAAGTGGTACAAGCGTTTCACAGGAGGCCGAGAATATGTTGATTCCGATGAGCGTCCTGGAGTTGCAACCATGTCAATGAGCGACGAAAACATCGAAACTGTGAAGGAAATGGTTCTGGAAAATCGTCAAATTACTATAAGTGCAATTTGGCGGATCTCTTGGGCATGAAACATGGGCTAGCGATGTTTGTTCAGAAATTGCAAAATTTAGAGGAAAAGCAACGTCGCATTAGTATAGCATAATATTTGCTGAAGAAGGTCATAACTAAAGACAAAACCTTTGGTATATGGTTATGCCGTCGAAACCAAGGCCCAATCACCCAATTGAAGCGGTTAGAAGAGCCAAGATTGAAAAAGACACACTAAGTTTGATCCAATGTGAACGTTTTGCTCACTGTTTTCTTCGATTACAACGGCGTGGTTCACAATGAGTTCTTGCTAACAGAACATGCGGTTAATAAGGAATACTACAAGGAAGTATTGCTTCAAGCGAAACTACGTATTGCGTGAAGCAATGCTGCTCAAACGATCTGAATTGTGGAAAAACAAATCAGGAATTCTGCATCACGATAATGCACGAGCTCACACATCATTCTTAATTTTTTGGCTAAAAACAACCACCGTATTTACAAGATCTGGCTTTCCCTGCTACTTTTTCCTATTTCAAGAATTGAAGAGAACAATGAAAAGAAAGCGTTTTGCCACAATTGTTGAGATAAAATCGGAATCGAAGAACGAGCTGATGACCATACCGAAAAGCACATTTCAGAACTTCAAGGATTTGAAGAAACGCTGGCATGAGAGCATTATATCCGAATGGGATTACTTTCAAAGAATGAAAATTGGACAAACTGAAATTCAGTGAAAATATAATTGAAGAGATGTACTTCTAAAGTATGGACACATAAGAATATATTGCTCCTATTCAAAATGAATTAATTAACACAACAATGTATAGCGAATAAAAATAATGCATTATAAAATTTTTTCGACAGAATTTCATGGGGACTTATATGGAAAATAATCGATATTATATTATATTTTATGAAACGTTTTATGTTCGAACGATGCACTTATTAATATATGAGCAAAAACTCTCGGAGTTCGTTTCGTTAGAGTTTTACGAGTACAAGATGCACTGCGTAATTCTGAAACAAATCAAAACTTTTTTTTATAATATGATTGGTTGCATGCATTCCCAATGAGAAATCAAACGATATTTGATAATTCGATTGATGCAAGTCATTTTTATTGTTTCTCAATTTAACATTTTATTATATCTCGTCAATGTTGATGAACAATTATGTTTGAATTTCCTACTGTTTGTTCGATCATTAATTTTAAAATGAATGTATTTTGACAACGCTGTTTCAAAAATGATATATTGACCGAAAATAAAGTAGGATTAACCATGTTTTTTCGAATAATTCCTCTTCGAAATTTCAATTCCAGAAATGCCTCAAATAATTGAAGAGATACTGTTCCATTACTTTGATATGAGATATGGATATCAACTAAATAATTTGTAAAAGGCTGTTAAATGAAATTTTCACAAGACATTTTCACAGTTTGAGTGCGAAATATTTCAAGCATCCAACCTGGTCTCTTACTCCTAACGATCTTCTAAGACGTAAGAATTTTTTGAGATTTCTGAAATTATTCCTTCACGAAAAATTTTAATTCAGAAAAAACCGAACGAATTGAACTATTCAAATGTACAGTTGTATAGGTTAGTTGTTATTGGATTTTTAATCACTTTTTCGGTCAACTAATTATTGCTCGCTAGAAAAAAACTCAAATTTAAAAGGAAAAATTAAACCATAAACTAATGACTGATATATACGATTTGATATACATACATATTTAATAGTGTTGGCGATTACTTGATGTAAATCCATTATAATTGATAATAAACTTGAATTCAAACACTTGAGCTTATGATTTTCACTTTATTAACTACATAGCATGACGCGTTTCGTCGTTACAAACGACTTCTTCAGATGTTTACGAAATCTATGCTTACAGATTCTGTAAGCATCTGAAGAAGTCGTTAGTAACGACGAAACGCGTGATAATAAGTTCAAGTGTTTGAATTTAGTTTTATATTAAATTATTCATACGAGTAATTTATCATCTATTTGAAAATTTCGTTTTTAAAATTTGATTTGAAATATATAAACTAAATAATTAATATAATTTAAGTTGAATGCGAGTGAACTTCGAATGTTAACAATATCATTTATTCATAGAGGTTTTGTGAATGCTAACAACATCATTTATCCATAGAGGTGTTGTGGAGTCTATACCTGAGTAAAATCGTAGAAATATGGAGAAGTTATGAAAGTTAGTTCATAAGCGCAAGTCTGAAATCTGAGGTGAACTGTTTCATTGTTTTTACAAATACAAACTGCAAATATTTTAAGCCGAAAATTAAAAAAAAGAACATGAGCTTTTGTTTATAACTTAAAAACGTAAATTATAGCAAAAAGCAGAGCCTAATATTACTAAGAAGTATCCTTCAAAAAATTAAATGAATTCATTTACCGCACATTCAGTCAATAAAGGTATTTATTTCATACTTTCACTCAAATTATAATAAAATTTTTTGTTTTGCAAATACCTCTAATTAAATTGAATTCGATATTGCACTATTAGGTATATAAAGAAATAGAATGTTTTTCAAGATTTTATTCCTAACAAAGCCAACAAAATGTAGCCTTGAATCATTCAAATTTAAAGAAAAAACGCTACTGTTTTACTCATATTTCTACATTCGTACATTTTTTTTCTGTGCGGCTATAATTTCTGATGGCAAAATCATAAATCATAAATTTGTTTCTTTGGCGAAACAGAACTTCACTTTTTTGCTCTCGATATATTTTAGTACTACAAGGGGTAGTATTGAAAATAGATAGTAGTTAGGTTCTCGGATGAATTTTTATAAAAAGAGTGAGTATTTTTTATATCTGCGTGAGGCGGCGAAACCTCTAGCACCAATCCTCGTTTCTAAGATATAGTAAATACTTGTTGTGTGAGTAAGGAGATTTATTCTGTTTGAAATGTGTATATCAGTGATTTATGACTCTGTTTATGTTATCGGTTTACGATTCCAAGATTCCGTATCTTGGAACCGCTTGACAATCTCGAGTTCATCGTGGGTGACCTTGTATGAATATTTTACCGAGTTAGTCGAACTTTGAGACTTGTATAAGAAAGTTTTTTGAAATAATTTAACAGTATTTTACTTGAATGTTCGTGAAGTTTTTTCACTTTCAATCAAATATAATATACAATTGTGAAGCAGTTTTGTGGAAGTTAAGTTACAGGCAATACGAACCGACGAAAATTTATAGTAAAATCATTCCTTCAGAAAGAAACGGGTGAGTACTTACATGAAAATAATAATATGTACATATTCATCATTTAGTTTTATTCATTGATGGATTTTCGATTATTTATGAAAAACAATATAATTCAGAATTTATGCTTCGAAAACAATTTTCCTAAAAATGATAAATCGTTTCATGCTTGGCTTTTTCTTAATAATTTTTTCAATGTATTATTCAGCCGTATAGTTTAACGTGTAATGAATATCCTAAAAAAGCTTACAATTAAAATTGCATTCTTTTCACTAGGGGTAATTATTTTATGTTATTTAACCAAACCAAAAAATTATATTCTCCTATTGCTCTAGTCGCCCAGTGCATTAATGAATCAGGTGAGCGGAATAATTAACTTAAATAGATTAACTATTTTCCTTGTATTCGTTTTAGTGACTTTCCCATTTATATCTCATCTGAAAGTAAGCCCTAGTCATTGATGTTCAAATAACGACGTTGATAATTTTTCATCAAGAATGTTTCTCATGTCTGATTGATACGTAAACTATATAATCATTTTATAATAATAATTATTTATCAAGGAAATATTATGGAGAAAAAATGTTGTTCCTGTTTTTGCAATTGGTTGTGGAAACACATTAATTTACAAATATATCATGTTCTGAACCTTTAGTGAAAGAAAATTTTGAAGCAGTTAAGAAATCAATTCATCGGGTATTTTTAGTTATTTAGTGGTTTTGTTATTAATTTCATGGTCTTGAAAATTTTGGTTTATTTTCAATTTATTACTCAATGAAATCACTTTCCCAACCTATATTATTCTTAGTCGCTGTAGGTTCGGTACTGCGCAGGTATTGAAGGTGTGATAATTTGGAGAATTTTACATTACGTGGGTAAAGTTTTCTGTGGTTTCCTTTACCATCAAATGCCAGATGAATTGAAAATCGGACATTTGACCAAATGGCACGTATTTAATGAAAATCTACAAAAGACGGCCAAAGCCGTTAAATCCCTGCAGTAAATATATGAAAAAAAAATTTGCTCCTGATCTTTTGAAGAGGCAATAGGAAATTGAATTCACACGGGTTGAAGAAGGTTGCAAAACCTTATAGTCTCCCGACTTTTGATATATATTAACAAAAACAATGTTCCACAAAACAAATAATGAAAAATAAATGTTTTTAATTTGATTTTATTTGATTTGAGAAAAAAGACATAGTTTAGGAAAGTTTTGATATGTTGGAATATAATACTAAACGTACTCAAAAACTAAACGGCAGACCATTCCTGCGGTTATTTCCTTGTGTCAGACCATTTGAAAATTGAGAAGATACACATTTTTCTTGTTTTATTTCAGAAAACTTCAAATTTTTATATGTCATTGATAGTATCAGAAGCATATATCTTTCATGGCACACCGACCTGCTTTGGCCCAGCAGACCGCAAAACACTTTTTCCCTTTAAATTTTCCTCTTTGTTCTTTACCTATATGTAGTATACGAAATGAGGGGATTTCGCTTTTCTCTTTCTTCTTTCTAATATATTACTATCGTATTTCTTCTCTTTCAATTCTATTTGACGTCAAAATTTACATATATTGGGAAAAAACCAATATGAAATAATATTTCATATCTAACGAATTTGAATTCAGTTGATTCGATAATAATAGCATTAACCATTTCGATTCGTGCCATCACTCAACAAAGTAAATAATTTCTCATTTCACCCATCAGCAAACCGATATGCAGGTTGCTTATACCGTATTGTATAGTCGTATTTGGAATAGACACATTTTTGTTTTCTTTCTTCTACATAATAATATTGTCGTATTTCTTATCTATTTCTAAAATTGGCACACATAAAAAAAGGCCAACCTGACAATAATATTTCATGTTCGAATGAATTTTGATTCATATATGTATTGGCGTTTTGATATATCGAAATCTATTATTATATCAACTACTCAAAGCGAAGTGGCAGAGCATTCCACGTTTTAGCAGAATATTTGAAAATTCACACATGTTTTTTTAGTATTTTTAAAGTATTTTAGGAAATTCGAAATTTCATGTTATTTTTGGTAGTATCAGAAGCTTTAGACTTTCAAGGCAGAAGGATCTGCCAGTTATTTTGACTTAGCTGACAGCAGCATTGCGCTAACAAAAATAATTAGAAATTTTTTTCAGTATAAGGTATTAACTTATTTATATTTACTGACAATTCTTGGAGATGATATACACATAAAAATAGTTCTTGAAAAATAGATTAAAGGTACTGTCATTAACGAGGGAGATCTGCAGTTACAGATCTTTATTAATATAATAGAAGACACAATGAATATATAGATCTTATTTTTATTCAACGTTTTTGAGGTTATGCTGTCTTCGTTAACGTAATATATTGCGACATGTTTCCGTTGTTTTGTCAGTGAATAAAAATACTCTGTCTCTTTTTTCCGTTGCACAAAACAGAGTATGTTTTGTGCAGCGGTTTTGTTCATTTCACCTGATATGATAAGGTAATTTCAATCGAATTTAATCAAATAATAAACTTTTATTTGCTAATATTTCGTGAGTTTATTGAATTGAAGTGACTTTATATCACCACATTTTATTTATTTATTTTACATGCACTGATATTAACCTTCTTGAAAAGAATATTTAAGTATTCGATTTGTTCTAGGGCTCAGATGCGACAGAATAGGTATAATAATATAAATATCATGTTTATGTTTTTTTTAGACTACGAAGTGCACTTGAAATTAGAAAACGTACTAGGGGGAACTAGGTACCTACTAGAGAGCAGCGAATGTGGAATAGCTACAATGGAAATATAAAATCTACAACCTACTTACCGAAGGTACATAACATAATATTAGATATTGCATTTAAAATCAGAGAAAATTATCTCAAAAAATGAAAATTGATATATTTATTATGTGAAATGAGCAATTATGTACTTTTTTTTGAGTGATGCATGAATCGAAATCGTTAATAATATAATTATCATCAACTTAATTCAAATTCCTTTGAAGATGAAATATTAGTTTCAGTCTGTTTTTTCTTTATGTGTGCTAATTTTATCGCGAAAAAGAATTGAAAGAGAAGAAATACGACAGTAGTTTATTATGAAGAAGATAGATGAAATGAAAATTCATCCATCTGACTTATGCTACGAATATAATTTATTACACACTGTTTTATTTACGCGGGAAAAGTAGTTTTTCGGTCGACCGGCCCAAAGCAACCGGCAGATCGATTTGCCATGAGAGATATATGCTTCTAATGCTGTCAAAAATAACATATAAAAGTTTGAAGTTTCCTAAAATATGTCGGAAATAAGTATTTTTTTTCCAATTTTGAAAAATTACACACTAATATATTTGCGCGGGAGTAAGTGTTTTTCGATTGAAAGTCTAGAAAAAATAATCTCAAAGAGATAAAAATTATGTGAGATGAGAAATTATATACTTTATTGAGTGAAATCAATACACATGAATCGAAATTGTTGATAATATTATTATCGAGTCAACTGAATTCGAATTCGTTTGAAGATAAAACATTATTATCATATTAGTTTTTTTCTTAATATATGTCAATTTTGACGTCAAAAAGAATTGAAAGAGAAGGAATACGATAGTGAAATACTAGGTAGAAGAAAGAGAAAACGAAAATCTCTTCTTTCCGTATACTACGTAATAATACACACAGATATATTTTCGAGGGAAAAAATGTTTTTCAGTCTGCCAGGTCAAAGCAAACGCTAGATCGTTCTGCCGTGAGAGATATATTATGCTGATACTATGAACAAAAACATATAAAAATTTGAAGATAACTAAAATACGCCAAGAAAAATTTCAAATGATCTGCCACAAGGAAATAACCCCTTTTTTGAGTACGTATAATAATATATTTTAAAATATTAGAATGGCAGCCAATTCATGTATGGTAGGTACAACTGTCTCAATGAGAAAATTTCGGTATTTCCTGAAATGTGTGTCGTCAGATGTTTACTGGCTCTTAGACTACTAGTTTTAACTGTTGAAGTTTAAATGCTCAAAGGTGCATCAGTGTCAACGAATTCTCGACAGAGGTCATGCATGACATGATGTTGAGAATTTGAATGAAAAACAAAAGAAATATGCCCTTGGATTTGGAATATTCGTGACAAAAAAAGCAATAACTCATCGATTGTATAATTGAAAAAAAACACAGGGATCATGGGTGCTGGAATAGAGATCCAAACTAACAGATTGACTAAAATTGCAGATACATATATAAATATTAGTGAAATATATTCGCTCCTAGAAATTTGCTAGATGTAGGAACTGTGCTAGGAATTTCTGAAAATTGTGATGATTTTATAACTTCAGCCAGGTTCCAACTTTTGAACGATAATTGAATAGATAATTTAATTAAAATAAATTAAACTCTTGGCTTAATGTTTCACGATTTATTTAACAATATGTATAGTCAACATGTTTCGAGCGTTATCTCATTTTCAAACATGTTGACTATACATATTGTTAAATAAATCGTGAAACATTAAGCCAAGAATTTGATTTATTTTAATATTCAATTATGTTTCACTAAGAGTTAAGCGAGAATTCAATCTCATTAAGATAATTTAATAACTTCTGGCCTTAATTGCTTCTTGAAGCAATCTCGGATAGTTTTGTAGATAAAGTATTAAATTTGAAAATTAACCACTACTTAGAATTAATACAGGATTAGGATTGAAACCTACATAAATTCCTATTACGCTTTGTAATTGTTATGTTATTAGTGTCCTCACCAATTATTTTATATGCACATTTTTCTGATTTCAGATGATACGTACGCCAAGAACCTGATTACGTGAACATATTCCACATCAAATATCTTCACGAAATCTTACTGGCACCTGGATCTTCATTGTCCGTTCAAAATTGGTGGCTAATGTCTATTTTTAGTTGTTAAGGGTTAAAAACCCAAATTTTTGTTTTTCATAGCTGTTCATTTTCGAATAATTTCTGAAAAATGGTTCCATTATTTCAAAAAGTAGTGGGTACGCTTTATATATTGCATTATATGCTCAAAATTTGAAAAACAACTTCTACTTCGCGATTGCTTTATTAAGCTTCATCATGCTGGGCAATTTTGTGAGCAGAGTATAAAGGAAACACAAGTAAAATTCAATTTTCTTTTCTCTAGAAGTATTCATGACAAATGAACTTCAGTTGGACATTATTTTTTGACAGATTTCAATGATTATGAATTTATATGACTTCAGAAGGAAGTATTATGTTATGTTGTCCTAACTTTAAAATTCACTGAACTCAATTTGAGAATTTTTCTTTTGGAATTCTGCGACATTATTCGAAATAAATTTAACTCTGTATGGATTAGTAAGATTCATTCTTTGAACTCAAATTATAAGGTTCTATCATTCCTTCCCATCAATATTGAAGACAGAATATCTTTCAGAAGATTTATTACTACTTTGGTTTGTCCTCCGATCCTGGGGTAATAAAGTAGAGCTTTCTTGTCTCACTACATAATAAGAAGAAAAGAAATTATCTTATTAGGCTTTAAATATGTAAGCTTGAGTAAAGATTAGAATTGACTCTCACAACAGATGAAGTTCTCCATCTTCACCTCCAATTTATATTTTTGAACATGCAATAAATATTCAATAGACAAGAAAGGTTAACCTCAAATATAAATTAAGTAACGTACCCCATATATAAAAGGGGTTTTCTTGCAGCTTCTTCCGCTCTGAGATACAAATTATTGACTGAAGCTGATTTTGTGAGCCGAATTGTCCCATTGCCGTTTTTAATTTTTCACGTTTACCAATGCATTTGAATAAATGCAGAATTTATTGTGAATAAAGATGGAGCTTTTTTATCATGTTTTGTTTCATTTAAAAATCTGCAACGTATTCACTCCTTTCTTTGGTTTGTTCGTTCCATATAACTGGAAGTATTTACTTTTCCCAGTGGACAAATATATTTTGAAGTATTGAATATACCTAGAAACCAACATTCATGAAATTGTAATGGTATATTATATTGAGTGAAGTGCTAATAGAGTTTTTCCTTGAAATATACTCTATGATGTTGGTATGATTACATGAACTTGCTCTTCTTATCTGAGCCCAGGAGAATGCATAAAAATTTTGGAAATTTCTGTTCAAATATAATTAACCACTGATAGTAAAGATGAAGTAGAAAAAGTGGTGAAAAAAATCACAGAAAGTCTAGATGTCGACATAGACAAAGAAGAATTTGAGTGCTCAGTAATAGGTAGAGAGGGAGTAAAGCAAGTGAAGGTCGAATTCAAGAATAGAGAGCTCAAAGACGCAATAATGAGAGCAAAAAAAAGAATCAGCTTGAACAGTAGAGACTATGGTTTTGAAAAACATAACGATATATACTTAAATCACGATATGAGCTACGAGACACAAAAACTTTTTAAAGAAGCCAGAAACTTCAAGAAATCCTACAATTATAAATTCGCTTGGTTCTCGGATGGTAAAATACTTCTTAGGAAAAAAGAAGAAAGTCCAGTAATACATGTGAAATCAGCAAACATTTTAGAAAACCTTAAACCGAAAAGCGAGAAAAAAACTAATGGACAAAAAAAAAAAAATAAATCGTGAGAGTGATATCAAGGTTGTATATATGAATACTCAAAGTGCAAGGAACAAATTTGGAAACCTGGAATGTCTTGCGGTAAGTGAAGGGTGTGACATCCTGATATTGGTGGAAACATGGTTTAATAGGGAAGAATGTCATCTATACAATATTGAAAACTATACGGCTGCACATAAGTGTAGAAATGGAAGAGGAGGAGGAGTGTCCATATATGTGAAATCTCATATTAAAATATGCGAAATAGGAAGATCACTAGACGAAGAAACTATAGACTGGATATGTGTTAATATAGGTAATCATAATCTAAAAATAAGTGCTATATATAAACCACCTTCTTATAATGACAGACAATTGTTTATTGATATAGAAAAAATAATGTTAAAACATCCAAAGAATCATATAATTCTAGGAGACATTAATATTGACTTATTGAAAAAGTGTAAACTAATAACAGACTATAAAAACCACCTAAACTTACATAATTTTAAAATTTGTAATATTATATCAGAGAATCACGCAACGCGGCAAACGATCAATACCAGTAGCATAATCGATCATGTTTTAAGCGACTTAAATTCTGGAATCTTGCATTCACCGACTATCCAAAACAATCCCCTAACAGTCCACAGGCGCCTATCTTTCATGATCAGACAGATGAATGTTAGAGTATATAAACCAAAGGTGTCATTCAATTTAAAAATAGTTAACTACAAGAAATTTGTCTACCAATTTGGTAATAAAATTGAAATTACAAAAATAACAAACTTTCAAGATCTCATAACCCTAATTAACGAAACAAAAAATAATAGTGTAAATACTAAAACCCTAAAAATTAAAAAAGGAAATGAATGGATTAATCAAAATATAATAGATATGATTAAATTGCGAGACAGAGCATATATTAAAAAAATAAAAAATCCAGAAAACCACCACTTTGAGACTCAATTTAGGCAAATTAAAAATCGAGTTAATAATTTAATAAAATCCGCAAAAAATATGTATTCACGTAAAAAATGGGAATCTAGGGGAACGGATACAAAAAAACAATGGAAGTTTATAAATAGATTTTTTGGTAAACAAACAGAGGCAAATGCAATTGAATGTATTGAAATAAACGGTAAAACTCTTCATGAAAGTACGGATATCGTGGAGAGTTTCAATCATTATTTTGTCAGGATAGGTGAAGCTGTGGCTGAAGAATTGAATCATGATGTAAAAAATGTGGGTATAAGCGGCGATTTTGACGAAATCCTTTGTGGCGATATGGTAACTATGTTAGATCTAACTAACAAAGATGAAATAAATGAAATTTTTCATGAACTAAAAAAAAACTCGGCACCCGGAAACGATGAGGTATCTGTCCGAGATGTAATTAACCTTAAAAACTTTATAGTGGAACCGATCGTATCATTGATAAATCATGCTTTTACAACCGGAATCTTTCCAAAAGAGCTTAAAGTGAGTAAGGTATGTACTATTTTTAAAAAAGGTAAAAAAAATTTAATGAACAACTACAAACCAATTTCAGTATTTAGTGTATTATCTAAGATAGTTGAAAAAGTTAATAAAAAAAGAATGATAAAATTTCTAACAAACAATTCTCTATTTGACAAATTTCAATATGGTTTTATTCAGGGGAGCAGTGCCTTGTCTGCGACCTTTGACTTTGTAAATTTTGTATCAAAAGCTGTAGACCAGAGAAAAATTGTAGTAGCGGTTTCGATTGACTTGAGTAAGGCATTTGATACAGTAAACATAGACATACTTTTAAAAAAGCTACATAGAATGAGCTTTAGGGAGCAATTTTATAACATTTTGGAAACATATCTGAAGGGTCGTAGACAGTATGTGAGGATGGGCGGAACTTTTAGTTCAATGTTACCAATTAACTATGGGGTACCACAAGGTTCAGTACTTGGGCCACTGCTTTACTTGCTGTCTGTTCATAGCTTGCGCCTGGTTGGGCTTGAAGCTCAATATTTCACATTTGCGGATGATACATTGTTTGTGTACACAGGAGAAAGTGAGAATGATTTAGAAAACCTGATTAATGAGGACCTTGACAGGTATATCGGATGGCTCTATTTAAACAAATTGAAGATAAATGTGAACAAGACAAAATTTATAATTCTTAAACAAAAAAACAAAGCGGTGAATAACATCAACTCAAAAATTAATGAGATAGAACTAGAACAAGTAACATCTCTTGAATATTTAGGATTGATTATAGATGAATATTTAAACTGGAAAGCACACACAAATAAAATAATCAGTAAAATAAACCCTATGATTCCCATTATTTACCAATGCAGAAATTATATATCCCTTAAGACAAAAAAACAAATATACTCTGCCTTTTTCTCATCGTACCTGAGATATTTACTGCCTATATGGGGAACTTGTGGAAGTGTAGATTTCAATAAAATGCAGATTTTACAAAACAAAATTTAATTCAAATATGATTACCTAACGTCTACGAATATATTGCATCAGGAACTGAGCATCCCCAAACTAGAAGCCTTGTTGAAACTTGAACAGTGCAAACTTATGTATAAAATACTTGAAAATATACAAAAATCAAATATTGTGTTCAAATTGGTTGGCGAGGTTCTTGGTTATGAGACAAGGTTTCAGACAGGGTTCTACATTTCCAACAGTAGAACAAATGTTGGACTGAATGGTCCTGCTAATATGACAAGTAAAGTGTACAATAATTTGAGTGAGGACATCAGGTCATCGAAATGTTACTTCCACTTTATAAGAAAATGTAAAGCATGTCTGAATGCTTGATGATAAATATCTATCTGTTAAATTTAAGTTAGATCTATTTTTTCGATTTTCATTTAGAATTCCAATTATATTGGAGAAAATTAATAAGTTTTATAAATCTTTAGGCCAGGACTAAACAAAGCACTGATTTTAGATAAAAGGAATGGTGTAATATTGTAAATTTATTTTTTTTTATTATATTATTGTGAAATATTTTATATTATTGTAAAATGAATCATTCAATAAAGACTTCATTTTCAAAAAAATTATAGAAATATTTTTTTCATATTGTATATATTTCCATCTAAAATATCAGAATAGTATTATTTCATTTTACGTGAATGATATTTGTGGTCAGTTTGTTTCGAAAATTTTCAAAAAAAAATATTGAGTTATATTTTTGAGTAATATACAGAGAAGACATAATGATAAATTTTTACACTACCTCAGTAATTTTGCCACAATTATTACCTCAAAGCAATAATACTAGTGTAAGGTGGTTATCTAACTTAGTTTTGAGTATCATTAGAAAATGTACAATTATTTATTATTGTTTTGAATATTGTGATTCATCATTGATTTAGTTAGAGATTAATTATATATGCAATGTGTGATATATTAGTTATATATGCATTATCATTTCTTTATTTTTCAATGTGTAAATGCTATAGTGAGTTTTATACTTGTCTGTATTCCATTTTCTATACGCATAAATATATAAGATACATCCATAGAAAAAAAATATTTCACCTAATGTAGTATATTCCTCTGAACTGTATATTTCATGAAAAGCATTTTAAACTTTAACTCAGGTAATATCTGCTTTTTAAAGTCAGCCTCAATTGAAGAAAATATCTAATGTTTCATCATATGAATTGAAGTTTTTTTGTTCATATTTCCTCCGAATAAACAATTATAATCTCTTAATTCTAATACAGTCTCATTAGAAATATTTTACTAGAGTTGACGCTGTTTTGAATTATGTCCAACTACTGTATTGAATTTTCACTTCAGCAAGTATGGTCTAACATCACTTTATCTTTATGATTGAAGCATTGTTTCCAAGATATTTTATTCCTAATGTTCCAAGAATTAGATTTGGATTTTATTTGATCATGTTCCACCTAAAGGTAAGCAAGAATAAAATCTCAGTTGTGTAATACGAGTATATTGATGCAGACTTAATGTTGAACATTTCATGTTTCATTTATCATTCTGGCAAGTATTCCTACAACACACCTACAATACTAAGTAGTATTCTATTAAATACACTTTATGTGATCATATTAAACAATAAATAGAAGATTTAGCTCTGAACATTCAATTGAGTTGCTTTATGCCTAGATATATAAACAAATGTAGATTGATAATTGATGAGGGCGATACTTGATGTAAATCGATAAACATAATAAAACAATTATTAAAATGTTAAATTATATGTGTGAATCTTTTTTAACGAATGTAGATTTTTTTTAATACAATGCATTCTCTCTTTATGATCTAGAACAATGAGTTGCACAAAAGACATGAAATGATGAGTACTTCTTTTTTCTGAAATGCTAACAATATAATGATGTTCAATATAATATTTTATTATCATTTTTAAAACTGCTTGGACTCCCTAATATATTTTAAACCAGTTCATTTTCATTCTCAAATGAGCAGGTATCTCTCTTAGTAGTCCTACTCTTAATAATATAGTATGTCATATGTGATAGTGTCTTGTCTAATATTTATCAAATGGAAATTATATAGTAATTCAATTCGAAGTACACTGAATATTTTTGGTAACATGAAAAATACTATAAAAATACAAACATTTGCAACAAATTTCATCTTTTCTCTCTAGTCTTGATACTTAATTTCCTTCTTGCTAAAATAAATATTGTTTCTCATTTCAAGTCGAAGTATAATTATATAATAGACACTTATGAGGTATCTTACTTCAATGTGTTAACTACATGTCAGAATGTAGCACGATATAATATTCATAACACGAAGCTATTTTAACCTAGAGGGTTCTGAAATATTCACTAAATAGTAGGATATTTAATTCCATTTAAAACTCTCTACTGAATATCCTGAAATATTGTAAATTAAGTGAAATATTTCTATCACTATTTCAGTTCACTTTCATTTCATGAATTAGCAGATTATAATATAATGAGCAGATTTATGTAGTGGTTATTACATACAGTTTTAAGTCCAAACACCTCGAGAGATATTTATAACGAAATATATTCATAATATACAATATCTTCATTAATATTGAGAACCTAAAATTTAAAAACGCCATAGTATTCAAAGAGAACTTTCATTTGTTTTGATGAGTGGTAACCTGAAAGGCAAACTAGCCATTGACAGTTGAACAGTTGGTAACTACCAAGTGCATTCCCCTCTTCCGCACTACCACCCGTTCTAGTGATAAAAATATACATTTCAGGCTGGGCACCTTTTGCGAGCGGTATAAACATATATATATATATATATATATATATATATATATATATATATATATATATATATATATATATATATATATATATATATATATATATATATATATATATATATATATATATATATATATATATATATATATATATGTCACGTGAGGATTCGACCTTTACCATCATTTACATTCTGACCGGTTTTTCCTGGCCAGCAATTCAGTTGTGAGTCTACCGATGCGACAGTTGATGGTTTCAATTTTGATACGGGTTGTATTGTCTTGTCTAAATACGGATATCACTCCGAGGAAGCGTTCCAAAATTATCGCATCTAATGAACACACATCAATGATTGTAAGAGATATAGCAGAAGCTGTTGGTGTGGGAAAGTCCAGCGTTTCGAGAATTTAAAAAACATTTGAAGAAAGTGGCTCATCGTTTTCAAAAAGAAAAGGAAACTGTTACAGCAAACGCAGAACTACTCCAAGAACAGACAAATTGTTGATAAGAAATAGCTAAATTAATCCGAGAAAGACAAGCACTGATATTCGAAGGGATTTAATGGTGTGGAGGTGAGCACTTCAACTGTGCGAGAACGACTGCTAGATGTTGGCCGTAAGGCAAGAAGATCAAGAAGAAAGCAACTGCCTACCCAGAAAATGATGAAGAAAAGTTAGGCATGGACCAAAAATTACCGTGCGTAAAGTAAACTACATTATACAGAAAGTCAGTAGGATTGATTAGGTCATGAAGGATTTTCAGCAGCCAAATATATATATATATATATATATATATATATATATATATATATATATATATATATATATATAATATATATACTTAAAAGGTTTTTGATACTTCATTCGTGGACTGCTATATGAACGATAAGTGTTACAAATTTGAATACTACAAAAATCATCATAGAATAAATAATAATACCATTCAGAAAGGTTTGAGAATATATTCGGTCACAATATTTACATAATCAGTTTGGAAATAATATAAAATTCAACATACAAAAAAAGAAATATATATTTACAGTACAATTTTATATTCGGCATCTGCTTATCTAAACACTTCCATATTCATGCCAAGAATTTTGACGGCATGCAAGTTTCTCTACTTGACCAGTAGCAGTATCCAATAGGCTTTAAGAAAAATTGGAACCGAGTACCAACAATGGAAAATGTAACATGGGTTATATAACCTTTTACGCTGCTTTCTACTTGCAGGCATTTTTTTTGTGTCTCTACTCATCTGAAAATAGCAGTCGAATAAGAGGAATGACAAGTTTTTGAGTTTGTATCAGAAAATAAATTACAAACTTTGAGGTCATATTTACCTGAACTTTTCTTCATATTCTGCTTTGCTGTTGAAGAACATGTGATTTAGTGCCTCGGATGGTGTCATTCTTTCAGAAGGGTCGTATTTGAGCATAAAGAGAATGGAATCGATGAAATCTACATATTCAAAGAAAAAATTGTCATCGTCCTCTCCTTTTTCATACATTGAACCCTCAAAATCTAAATCAAGCACATCTTGATTTTTCGCATTCCCGCCGCTTTGTATCTTTCGCCTTCTGAGGCTTCTTGGGGACATACCTTAACAAACATTTAGATCAAAAATTATAACTTATCTCATATATCTGATGATATTTCGAAAGCCTCCACTTGAGAAGAAATAAAAACGTTTGAGTGGGAATGAATGAACAATTTTAAGTTGAATTTATCTGCTTCAGTTGATCGAAATGACAAAAGAACACGTCAAAAAGAAATGCAAACTGATGATTTGTCCTAAATTCAAAGAAAATAAATGTTCGTCATCTCAGGAACCAGGCAGAATTTTGAATTTATACAAACTACGGAATAAATTTCTGCAGTAGTATATAAAATTTCGAAGTTGAATTTCAACTCATTGAAAAGTATATTAATGGTTATGCTTACGGACCTGTCAGATCCTGGCGTTCTTTCGGAAAACTCTTTACTATGATATGAACTGATATATTAAGAAGACTACTAGGTAGCATTTTGAAAGAAACCACTCAAGAAGAAATGAAGAGAAATAATCGAAGAAAATCGAAATGAATAAAATAATCGAAGAAAATATTTGTTCATGATATCAGGAGCCAACTGAAATTCGAACTTTCATTCATTACATTCAATTCATTCGAACACAATATTTCGTAATAAATTTCTCTTCAAAATGAGTTCATATGAAATTTTGTAGTTCAATATCAACGAAATGAAGAATAAGTTTATGGTTATTCTTACGAACCTGTCAGGTCCTGACGTTCTTTCGAAAAACTTCGTACTATGAGTTGATCTATCCAAACGTTCGCCGTAAACATTTCCACCAATATGCATCACAGAGACCACATATCGGTCGGTACGTCAATCCTGGAATGCAGAAGATCTTTGGAGATCAGTGAGCTAGAGAACGAATGTTGGGATCAACCTGAAAAATATTAAGGAAAAATTATAGGAGGTGACATGAATTTGGTTTCAAAATTCAATTACAAAAATAATACAAACAATCAGATTATCACCGATAATACTGAGATGTTAAATCTAATGTAGATATAGGTACATTTTTCTAAATTCCATTGAAAGGAATTGATGTTGACGACCATAAGATGGTTCCTGTTATTAGTCTATAACCTTCTGAAAATATGTACACATATACAAAATAAGTCAATACTGTGCCAGGTTTCAAGCATATTTTATCATCCCGTTTTGAAACTCTTTCCTGTAACTGCAACAAATGGAATTGAGGGTTATTACAGAATGACTTTCTGTGTTTTTTATGTACACAAAATATGCATTTCTAATTTCAAGTAACTGCTAATCGACACCATTTTTCTGAGTTATTTGAGAAATACAATTTAGTATGTATATCAACAGGTCATAAATGAAATAACGACATCTAACTATTCAAAAGAAAGATGATTATGAATCATCGGTCGGCATTCATCATTATTATGGATCATCAGTTGATATTTAATCAATCAATAAAGAATCGATGACTTTAAAAGTTCCTAGATCCGCATGAGGGAAACAAGAATTGGTGAAAATTCACTTGAGTATAGACGAATAAAATCTCATTAGCGTTCTAGATTCATGATAATATGTGCGAGTAGGTGACGCTTCGTCTTCATTTTAAAAGGATAGCTAGTTTTGAGATTCGCAATTCATTCATACTAGTAAATATTAGACGTATATACAAAGAAATAATGTGAATTCTGTCCTCGAAGAAAAAATTTCAAACATTTGCATCGACCAGAAAAAATTTTTAATCAAAAACTTTTATTACAGACAGGTAGAAGTATTGGCATTTGGAAATTCCCTAAGCCTCTTATCATCTTAGGAAATATTTATGTTCAAAATGAAAAGAACTATAAGAAATTACTAATTTTTCCATAAATTCATATTTTGGTTCAAGTAAGTTATAAAGGTTCAGGTACGACAAATTGATTAACTCTTATAACTTACACACCGGGGTAGTAAGAAGGAATTTGCAATATACCATCGCAAATATTGAAGAGTCAGGTGGTGCATATGATACAAAAATAAGAGATCACCTAAAAAGGTACCAGAACAAAAAAACAGAATCTACATTCGAAAACTACAGTGTTAATGAAAAACATAATAATATCAAAAATTACGAGATCCAACTACACATATAAAATAAGGGCCTGAAACTTAACTTCCTGGAAGGCCCCGTGTAATAGGACGAGAAAACAGGTTTTGCACTTAATGAGCAGCTGCAGGTCAACAAATTCCACTTACTAAACACTGAGTTCAGAAGGAGTATATAAACATTCTGGGAATTCAGGGACACCTGAAATTTTGAGGTCATATTTACCTGAACTTTTTCTCTCACTCTTCTTGGCTGTTGAAGAATTTGTGATTCAAGGCCTCTCTTGGTTTAATTCTTTCAGAAGGGTCGTATTTTAGCATAAGAAGAATAAGATCGATGAAATCTACATATTCATACAAAAAATTATCATCGTCTTCTCCTTTCTCATACATTGACCCCTCCAAATCTATATCGAGTACATCTTGCATTTTTCGCATTCCGGCTGCTTTGTAAGTCTTGCCATTGCGAGGCTTCTTGAGGACATACCTGATTAAACATATCGATCAAAAATAATATCTTATATAGCTTATAATATTTTAAAAGCAACCAACTCTGAAGTTTGAGAAACAATGTATAAATAAGAATGAATGAGTAATTTTAAGTTGAATATAGTTCTTTCATTTAAATCGAAATGAAAAATAAACAAGCTTTGGAAGCAATGCAAGCTGATGATTTGATCAAAATTGGAGGAAACATTTGTTCAGAGTCTCAGGAATCAATTGGAATTCGAACAATATTCCGTAATAAATTACACTTCCAGACGAATTTATATGAAATTTTTAAGTAGAATTTCGGTATAATGAAAAATAAATTTATGGTTATTCTTGCGAACCTGTCAGATCCTGGCGTTTTCTCGAAAAACTTCGTACTCCGAGTTGAATTGTCCAGAATACTACTAGGTGGCATTCCCAATACTTCCACAAATTTATTGATTTGTGCAGTAGAATCGCTTACTGCGAACAAAGTGTCTGCAGTAAACATTTCCACCAATATGCATCCCAGAGACCACATGTCGGTCGGTACGCCAATCCTGGAACGCAGAATGAACTCTGGAGATCGGTAAGGCCGGGCACGAACGTAGGGATCAACCTGGAAAATAATGAGTCAGAGTTATAGACGGTATCATGAATTTAAATTTATTATTTTATGACAGAAAATAATGTGAACAATCAGATCATGATTGATATTACTGGATGTTGAGGGATGTTTGATACATTCTTAAAATTTCATTGAAAAAAATTGGGGTTGACCACAACCAGGTGGTGTCTGTAGCTACTTGAATAATTTGAAGATCGACAGTATGAACAGATATACGAAATAATGGATAACATTAGAAATATATATTTCACTCACTTTTTCTCCTGATCGGAATGCACTTCCGAAATCAGCCAGTTTTATAGTAGGAGCCTCAGGATGCGTCAGCAATACGTTATCCAATTTCAAATCTCCATGAATGATTTGCAAGTCCGATAAATGCTGAAGGGCATTGCAAATTTGCTTCGAATAATTCCTCGTTGCATTCAGAGGGAATCCTGCTGGATATTCGTCCATCAGGTAAGCGTATAGCGTGTTTGATAAAAGCTCAAATACTGAGCAAATTTTATCGCCAATACAGAAGTGACTATGAAGTTTCACTGAAATATCAAAGAGAAAATTCGTGAATGATTTATTGCTCAATAAAATATCACATTACAGTACAAACAATTTCCGAAAATACGATATGGGTTGAGGTGAACGGAATATAAATAACCAGCTCTGAACTTATACTCAAGATCAAGAATGATGGTCATGTATGAAATCTACGAAAGCACCTCAGGAAAAAGTTTACGTTGTGCTCCACAAGTCGATTTGAAAAATCTGAAGAGGAGAGGAATTTTTAAGGAAACTAATTGAACACATACTCAACAATTTACCAAAAAGCTCTCTCTGTAGTGCATTTCAATTTAACTTCAAGAAGGATCAGTAGCCGAACTGTATTATGAAAAAATGGCCTAGGTTTCTTACAAGCCCATAGTACTTATGAAAGAATAACTACCATACATAAGAATGAGTCGAAAAGAAAAAAAAAGTATGATATCAAGTATTGTTTGAAAATTATCCAGCCGAATAGCTAAACACTGATCCTTATAAAACACTTTTTTAAATGTCTTTCATTAATATGAAATGTCAAAAGTTCTATCATGTCTACTTACCTATGAACCGACTTCCCTTCTCTTTGTTTATGAATTTCAGTAATTCGATTTCTTTCAGAGATTGTTTTGTATGATGGTCATTCGTTTTCATAACCTTTATAGCTACTTGCTTTTTGTCCTGCAGGTCATGAGCCTCCACAACCTTGCCAAACGATCCACTGCCTAACAATTTCCTAACACAGTATCGCATATTCAATACTGTGCCAGGTTTCAAGCATATTTTATCATCCCGTTTTGGAACTCTTTCCTGTGACTGCAACAAATGGAATTGAGGGTTATTACAGAATGACTTTCTATGTTTTCTATGTACACAAAATATGCATTTTTAATTTCAAGTAACTTCTAATCGACACCATTTTTTTGAGTTATTTGAGAAATACAATTTAGTATGTTTATCAACAGGTCAGAAATGAAATGACGATATCTAATTATTCAAAAGAAGGATGTTTTCTTCATGGTATGAAACATCCAAGACAGTCTGAGTTCTGAAGGATGAAACATCATCCTGTAAATATGTCACGTGGTCTAGGGAAACTGATTCAGTTTCTGAAATTGCACTTAAAGCATGTTTCATTCTGTGTCAAAATTCTATACAAGATTTTTGCATGAAAGTTCTTGAGTATCATTAACCAGTTTTAACTACAGCGGCTTCTTTTAGCCACTTAAAATTAAGGAAACACGAATACAAATCTGCTTTACGTTTCCCTTTCTACTACAATATTCAATTAATTTTCGTGCTGTTCGTGTCTTTCGTCTATAAATTCAACTTCTTCGGTGTAATGAGTTTCAACTAGTCGGAAAGTAGTTTCCCGTTTGAAGATGAACGAACGATTTTTCTCAATTCAGAGACTAATCTAATATTCAATTTGGGATGAGAAAGATAATTTTACTAAGGATAATCTAACAGAATCAGCGCTAGAAGTATAGAAGGACTGAGAACCTATGTCTAACAAAATATAAAGTGGCTGCTGAATGTCAAATGTACCAACATGAACATCAAAGAAAATAATCGAAATTTTATATGAACTCATGAAAGAAATCACGGCTTTCTGTGAGAAACAAAACCATCGTTATTTCGAATAATACAACTCATTTTATGACTCCTCATACCTAAATACATTGCGTCGGTTTGAAAATGAGAAATTCATTTTCTGAGCATTCATTTCGAAAAAGAAATGGGTTACTATTATTTGAGATTAAGAAAGACTTCATGACAAGAATGTAAAATGATACATTATGAATATAAAGATAAATACTTTCTCGAATAATTCATGGCATACTCCCAATATGGGCTATGTTATCTTAGTATCTATTTTATCTATTTATCGAATCAGTAAACGACTTTACTTTTCCATTTGAATACCAATTGTTTTCGGCTGTTCACAGCTTTGAAGTAGAAGAACCAAATATTTACTTCATAGAAAATCCGAAACATATATATATATATATATATATATATATATATATATATATATATATATATATATATATATATATATATCTTGAAATTGATTTATTGCCTGTTTGAGATATTTATTTTGAAAGTTTTTAGCATTAACAGGCTTTTTTAATATGAAAAATTTTTGTTGACGTTTCGTTGTTATATTACAACTTTGTCAAAACTACTCCTCTTGATTTTAGGTGTGTTAGTTTTTTATTCAAATTGGCGAGGCCTTTGAGTTTGATTTTGGTTTTATATCCATATTGTTCTCCTATATTCTTGAAAAAATTGAAATTTCCAGACATAATATTTGTGAGTTGTGAAAATTGCTTTATTTCAGCTAGCAATTTTATATTTCTTGAAATTGATTTATTGCCTATTTGAGATATTTATTTTGAAAGTTTTTAGCATTAACAGGCTTTTTTAATATGAAAAAGTTTATTTTTGTTGACGTTTCGTTGTTATATTACAACTTTGTCAAAACTAATTAATTGAAAATTAGTTTTGACAAAGTTGTAATATAACAACGAAACGTCAACAAAAATAAACTTTTTCATATTAAAAAGCCTGTTAATGCTTAAAACTTTCAAAATATATATATATATATATATATATATATATATATATATATATATATATATATATATATATATATATTTCAGCATTGACAGGCTTTTCACTGTTAAAATTTTTATTTTAGTTAGTTTTGACAAAGTTGTGATATACAACGAAAATGAAGTTTTCAACATCGAAAAAAGCCTGTTATTGCTAAAAACATTGAAAATTAAACTATCTAAAACAGGCAATAAACTAATTTAAATATATATATATATATACACACACACACATATATATATATATATATATATATATATATATATATATATATATATATATATATATATATATATATAATATCAGATTTACCAATCAGACTATCGCTCAAATAAACTAGAAACTCTACTCACGGGTAAAATATGAGATGATCTTGAAATATTCTTCTTCAATATTTTCGCTGCAGTTCGGACAACATCCATTGAACAAAAGTCAGCACTTTTCGAAGAACAAGTATGAGTATTCATATTGAATCGCAAATAGAAAAATAGGCACTGCACTGTTCACTCTCTCAGGTCACAATTGAAATGATATATCAACGAAAAGAAGATTTGCTTTATACCTGTTTAAGCAATGAACCATAGAAAACCAAAAATTCATAGTTGACAAGTCTTAGAAATGAGGGGTGGGGTGAACAAGCAAGAAGAGTTTGCGAATCTATCAAATTAAATTTTCCATATTTTCGTACAAATCTCTATCGATTAAGAATATACGGAATATCCAGACTTTTGGAACACTATTAAGGTAATAATTATTGATGCACCTATAGAATTGATTCGATATTGATGTTGTGCAATCAGGAAATCGAAATTCAAAAGCAAAGAAGTCAATTGTTGATTCAGATTTATTAATTTGATATTATCGATTAATTTACTTCTGTCTTTTATATTCTAATATAGGTAAACTTACTCACTTAGAAATTTTTATAGAGTTTCAATCAATCGAGGAAGGAGATAAGAGAACACATTTTTGGGTATTCCGAAAATATTTCATTTATTTTCGACTAGAATATTGTTTCAGTATACACTAACCTCATCAAGTAGAATATGGAAAAAATATCTTATCTTGAAATTCTCCATCAACAGAATTTTATATACGTTCCAATTTTCACGGGGGTACCGCCGTTAGAAATGATAACACTAATAGAGACATATTCACAAAGAAATGATGTGAATTCTGTCTTTGAAGAAAAAATTTTAAACATTCGCATCGACCAGAAATAATTTTTAATTAAAAACCATCATTAAAGAGAGGTATAAGTATAGGCAGTTGGAAATTCCCTAAGCCTCTTATTAGCTTAGGAAATATTTATGTTCAAAATGAAAAAAACTATAAGAAACCACTAATTTTTCCATGAATTCATATTTTGGTTCAAGTATGTTGAAAAGATTCAGGTACGACAAATTGATAAACTTCTATAACTTTCACACCGGGGTAGTAAGTAAGCATTTGCAATATAACATTGCAGAGTCAGGTAGAACATATGATAAAAGAATAAGAGAACACCTGAAAAGGTCCCAGAACAAAAAATCAGATTCTACATTCGCAAACTACAGTGTTAATAAAAAACATAATAATATCAAAAATAACGAGATCCTACTACACATATAAAACAAGGGTCTGAAACTTAACTTCCTGGAAGGCCTCGTATAATAGGACGAGAAAACAGGTTCTGCACTCAATGAGTAGCTGCAGGTCAACAAATTCCACTTACTAAACCCTAATTTCAGAAGGAGTATTTATATATTCTAGGAATTCTCGAAAATTTTTTCAATGTTCCAATGTAAAGTTTCAATTGATTACTAAACGAAAATAAGAAACTAATTTGTTCATTCGCACTGTTCATTATTTGAAGACAATATAAGTTGCTCGTTTTGATATGCAGAGAACATAATATTCCCAAGAACATATATAGAGTGGAAACTTGATTAACCGTACTAATTGTTGACGTTAGGAATCTGGATAATCGATCGGTTTTTTTCATATGTAGTATGTACATATATTCGTATTATTACATGTTTATTGAAAACAAAAAACATCAACTTAAATCAACATTTAGGTATTAAGAAATGGTACATGATGTACGTATAATTTGTTTGCGATAATATTTCGTAATTTCCATTTGGTAATCATGAAATAAAATAATAAATTTAATTTGGTTTGAAATATTTGGTAATTGTCGTTTGACGTAAGCCACTATTTGCTTCATTGCTGTTATATCACGAATTCGTTTCAGCTGTAGTAAGCTCACAGTATCACTCTATATTTGTTTTTCAAACCATTTGAAAGGTGTTTCCAGGGTATGAAGTGCTTGATCATGAGATGGTTCGTATATCGTATAAATCGTATAAATGTGAGAAGCCTTTAAACTGTTTCATATTCAAATAAAGAGGTACCTTATCAAAACTAAAATATTTCATTACGAAATACCAAGTTTGTATTAGAAATGAAACAGAGGTAAAGGTTCCTCCGCAAATGATATATCTGTTCATTAGTGATGGTTTTTTATGATATTCGACGCAAAGCTCAAAAAACAGCTATAATATACATAAGTATTGTAAGGTTCCTTCTTCCCCGACCCTAAGATTCAATCTTAAGAAAAAAAGTGGAACTTACTAGCTCTAAATTTAGGTTCTTAATTTCTCAAAATATTCTATTTGACATTTATAATGTAATATAAAGTTGTAAGGAGGGCGCCATGATACTCCCCAAGCGCATTTCCAACTCTCAATGAAACGACAATTGATTTTACTATGCTATAATAATCTATCCTTTTATGACACTTATCTTTAACAATTAGGATCTGACTGAAAGTTTTCTGTCGGTACAATCGATACTGGCTTCACCCCTGGTCGATATTTGTTCCTGCTATTCTCGGGGTTCAACCCCTGGACAAAACTTCTACAGCCTCTGGATCACCACTGGTACAGGCGATACTCTTCAATAACCAAATTGATCTGGCGACCCAACTGCACAGCGTAATCGGGAACGAAAGGTGGCAACGTAAAGGGGTTCCACAACCCAAATTTCACTTATCGAATGTTAGATGTAAATGAACGATAAAATTGAAGCGATGGTCGAACTTCAGCTGAGATTACAACATCTTGCGCCTCACCGACAAAACAATGGAGGGGAGCCCAGATCCCGTTGACTATGAATCCGAGTTTCGGAATTATAAAATACGACGAAGAATTAATGAACCGGCTTTCCCTATGTACTGTTTTAAGGAAGAAACTAAAAGGTTCAAGAAATTGCTACACCCCCTGTCCGAGAAGTGCGAAACGTAGAGAAGCTGAAAAAACTTGCCATTGGCTGCGAAAACTAAATCTGAGCACTACCTCAAACCATACTTTCATTCACTTATACATCGCTAAAGCTAAAAATAAAACCAAACTAACTAACCTAATCTAAGCTACAAACTACATCAAAAGGGTGCGTTATGGAAAGGCTCTTTCCATAACGTCCCAAGCATACCCCAACCGTAGAATTTCCACACGTGAAAAATTCCACTAAACCAAAAAAAAACGTTCCTTCCCCAATTTACACGGTAAACTGAAGCAATATCAGGGGAAAAGAACAAAAGGTGTACCACAACTAAAAATATAAGCAAAAATTGAAATAGGGACGTCTGAAGGACTAACTAAACAAATGGTAGGCCACTCTTGTGGTACAAAAGGCAACCTGAGAAGTACGACTTAATTCAGTGTTGAAATTAATTTCCGATAAATTATAAATTGAGACTGAAAATAGGGCACCGATATCGACGAAATATTCACAACGGTAACAAATATCGGTAAGGCCACTCTCAGTACTCCCAATAAATTCTCAACAGAAAACTGATCTTAATAATCATACAAATTCACGACAACAATTAACTGTGAACTACGTTAGAAATTTTTGCAATTTGCGGGATAGTGAATCTACCAAGGATTCACCCGATATTATCTTCATGCTCAATATCTGAATCCGAATCACTATAATTAGCAAGGTCTGCTTTAAGATGTCGTACATGCCAATTTCCCAAATCCCTATTATCCAGGTCAACTAAATTGTAAACTAAATCTGACATCACTTTATGCACCCGACATGGAACATAGGTATTACATAATTTAGCTGAGAACTTATTAGCAGCATTAGAGAGCGGGAAATTTCGTTTCCAGACCTTATCTCCTACAGAAAATATTACCTTTCGCTTACCCATATCATAGTAACGTTTGTTCCGCAAATAAGCTTCATACAATCTTTGTCGTGTACGACTATATAAAGACGGCAAATTATCAAGATCATCCCTCCATTTCAACCGATCAGTAACCTCTTCGAGGTTCTGGTCATTGCCACTGACAGGTCCGTAAAAATCCCCAGTCGTGGGAAGTAAACGCCCGAACAATAAAAATGCCGGAGACACCCCAGTAACCTCATGCTTTGCGGTATTAATAGCGTGGGCTATCTTATAGATATTTTCGTTCCAACAGACGTGAGTGTCGTGTATATAACTGCAAATAGCTGTTAAAACAGTACGGTTTGATCTTTCCGTAGGATTAGCCTGCGGGTGACGTTTTGCATTAAACCAAGGAGTTATCTTATATGATTTTAAAAAGTTAGTATAATGACTGGAAACAAACATGGTAGCATTATCCTGTACTACTATTTGCGGTGTACCAAAAATTAAAAAAATATTATTTTCCATAAAATTCATGACTCCTTTTGCATTAGCTTCTCTAAGTGGGTGTACGAAAATGAACTTAGTGAACCAATCACTCACCACCAACAAATATTTATACCCTTGTTTAGACTTCGGAAACGGACCCATTAAATCTAGAGAGATTAACTGAAAGGGAAAGTTGATCATTTTATAACTGCCCATTAGACCCATTCGAGCCTGATTAGAACTTTTATTGGCTTTACAAACGTTACAGTTCAGACAATATTTTCGCACCGACTGTTTTATTTTTGGCCAATAATAATGTTCCGTAATCCTAGCCAAAGTTTTTGATATTCCGAAATGGGCAGAAGTAGGCAAGTCATGATTTTCCTTCAAGATTTTGAGGCGATTCGCAGTGGGAATAACCAATTTCCACTCAGATAAGTTAGAGTCAATTTTAAAACCGTGGCGGACATGTTTATACAAACAGTCATTTTGAACTTGAAAATCAGGATATTTAGACGGAAATTTCCGAACATTCTTTACCATTTCGGAGTACCACGTATCGGGTGTCAACTCCTTTACATCAATTAAATCGATACTACGAGACAGTGCATCCGGTACAACATTAAGAACACCCTTCCGATGCTCAATATCAAATGAATACTGCGATAATTTCAAACTCCAACGAGCCAGTCGCATGGCCGGATCTTTCAAATTTTTCAACCACAGAAGAGAATGGTGGTCCGTAATAACTTTGAAATGTGTGCCTTCTACATACGGTCTAAAATGTTCAATCCCAAATAATACTGCCAAAGCTTCCTTTTCAGTGACCGAATATTTACGTTCTGTTTTGGTCAGTGATCTAGAAGCATAAGCGATGGGATGTTCGAGGCCATCACATTCTTGATACAGCACACATCCAGCGGCATTCATACTCGCATCGCATTGGATAACAAACGGTTTAGAAAAATCAGGACTAGCGAGTACGGGGGCTGTTGTTAATCGCTCTTTAATAATTGACAAGGCATCTTCCGCTCCGGCTGTCCATTTAATGGGTTGACCCTTCTTCTTACCATGTAAGAGATTGTTTATAGGAGCCGATATAGCCGAAAAATCCTTTATAAACCTACGATACCAGGATACTAGGCCAATTAACCGTTTAATATCCGATGTAGTCTTAGGAGTGGGGTAGTTTAGCATGGCTGAAACTTTGTCTGGATCGGTGCGTAATCCTCCAGAGTCAATTATGAACCCTAAGTACTTCAATGAGGGTCTACAGAACTGACATTTTTCTAAATTTATCGTTAGACCAGCGGATTTCAATTTTTTGAAAACATACTCCAAAGCTGTCAGATGGGACTCAAAGGTAGGACTCGCTATTATAATATCATCCAAATATGCAAAAATGGTATTATCTCCGGACGGAAATAGTGAGTCCATCAACCGTTGCATAGTCTGAGGTGCATTGTTTAACCCAAAGCACATTTTTTTGTACTCAAAAAGACCCCGGCCTGGTACTTGAAAAGCTGTTTTCGGTTGGGAATCCGGAGACAAAGAAATTTGGTAATAAGCTTGCTTAAGGTCCACACTACTCAAAAACTGAGCGTCACGCAGACTACTCAAAATTGAGTCAATCAGCGGCAATGGATAACTATCCTTCACCGTGACCTTATTCAAAGCTCTCCCATCAAAACAAGCACGATATTCCCCGGAACTTTTCTTCACCAGGAGCATTGGTGAACACCAAGGCGAATTAGATGGGGTAATTACACCTTTATTTAACATATCATCAATTTCTTCATTCAAGTGAACCTTTAGAGCAGGCGAGATTGGATATTGTCGCATCTTGAATGGCCGGGCGTCCCCAGTGTCAATATGATGTACAATTAAATTCGTATGGCCCAACTTATCAGAGGACAAAGTCTGGAACAAAGACACAACCTTTTGCAATCGATATTTCTCTAGAGGTCCTAAATCATTCTCTGACTTTATAACATTAACAGAGGCGATAGTGACACATTTATTTTCAAAGCTATACGAATTTTTAGCAAAATTTACACTTAATTTAGATAATTTGCAAAAATCCATACCCAAAATTAAAGCTTGATTAATGGACGGTACAATTAAACATTTCAATGCAAACTTTTGATTATTCAGTATCACGGGTAAAATGACAGAGCAAAGAACTGATTGTGGAGCACCGTCAGCGGTCGTTACCTGGCAAATATCGTGTTCCTCGGCAGGAATCAAATTCAGAGCATTTACAAAATACATTCCTGACCTACCAACAATAGAGATATTTGCTCCAGGATCAAATAAAGCCGTTACGGGAAATTTACCTATTTCAACATTTAAATAATTACGATTGTCGCTTGGCCTGTGAGCGAAAACAGGTGAACTACTTTTAGAGGAATAAAAAGTTTTAATCTTACTCAACCAATCCGTCCATTCCCTTTTCGAAAATTTCACTGAAGTGGATTTTGACTGCCAGACCTTCCCGCCACTACAGGGGCAGACAGAATGTTTTTTGAAAAGCGTTCGCGCTGACATCGGCCACAATTCCGCAAAGTGACATCCCGTTGACCACATCTATAGCAAAATACCTTTCGAGGACTGGGACAACGAGCATAACGATGTCCTTCCGATGAGCAATTCCAGCAACGAAGAATGGAGTCATTCTTCAGGGAAACGGTACAAGTAGATGTTGTTGCAGGAAGATCTGAGCAAGCCAGCTCCGGTTCCAAGAGGTCATGACTCCTCGAAGGGGTTGGTACCTAGAAGCACGAATTCTTGAATGTTCTAACGCTTTACAAGCTACTTCTAAATCATCTAATGTATCAATAGACGAAAGTGCTAAATGAGGATGAAAAAAGGAAGCAAATTTGACTTTACCACCTGTAGTTTTTTGTTCTCGGAGGGCTGTTCTGACAACCTATCGAATAACCCTGTCATTGCTGAAAAAAATATAACAATCAGTTCATTGGAACCTTGCGTTCGACTTCGAATTTCTTGCCAAAGGGCTTCGTCATAATCGGCATCTAGGAAATCTCGTTTCAATCTCACTACTAATTCTTCCCACGAAGTTACTGAATGTTGCACCCGTCTAAACCAGGTGAGAGCTGGACCCTCAAATAAATCCACGGCTGAATCAAATAAATTACCCACCGAAACATGACGTGCTTTACGTAACTCTTCAACGCGTAGTAAAAGGATGATAAGCTAAATTTAGATAGATTTCCACTAAATTTGAGATTCCACTGGCAAACAGGAATAGGCCGTACCGAAATTGGTAAATTACTAGTTAATAATGAATTATCCCCTTTTGGACTAGACTGTGCAAGCAATCCGGTCGGAAAATTTATTTTCGGACCCCCCTGTACATCATCTAGATCTGAAACTTGCTCCTCGAATGTCCCTTCTACTGATAATAATTCGCTAAACAATTTTCTTTGTAAGTTTTCGTCATCTTCTGTAGTTAAATTTAAATTTTTAATTCTGCCTGAAAGATGCGTTAACAAAGACTCGATTTTACGATATGGTTCGCTACATCTATTACCAGAAAATGAGTCGACTAATCCTCTCACATTCGATAAGGTTTCTAGTATCTCAGAATGGTCTATTTCTAAATCATAATTATTTCTATGAGAAAAAGACGAACGTTTATGCAGTTCTTGATGAAGTAATCCCCTTAAAATCCTTTTTTTATCATCTACTTTCTCCTTTTCAACATCGAAACCCCTTAATTTTAATTCATAGTTTAATTCCCTAGTTCTCAAATATCGTGCATCCATAATGCAAAAAAATGAACTTTCCTGAATCAAAACTAACTACGCAAAATCAAAATCTTACAAAAAAATAATATTATTAGACAAAAAAGGATTTTTAGTAGGTACTGACCGTAAAATTTCAATCAAGTAATAATAGCAAAAAAATTCAGCGAGCAAAAATTAATCTTATGAAAATAAATGAAAGCAGTTCAATTCAAATTCCCACATAGGAGGCTCAAGCTAACATATCACCGTTCATTGAGAGTTATTGTTAGTACACCTGAAAGAAAGCATCAACATTATTAACAATATAGAAAATTTTGAGGCCCCACGTTTGGTCGCCAAATGTGTAAGGTTCCTTCTTCCCCGACCCTAAGATTCAATCTTAAGAAAAAAAGTGGAACTTACTAGCTCTAAATTTAGGTTCTTAATTTCTCAAAATATTCTATTTGACATTTATAATGTAATATAAAGTTGTAAGGAGGGCGCCATGATACTCCCCAAGCGCATTTCCAACTCTCAATGAAACGACAATTGATTTTACTATGCTATAATAATCTATCCTTTTATGACACTTATCTTTAACAATTAGGATCTGACTGAAAGTTTTCTGTCGGTACAATCGATACTGGCTTCACCCCTGGTCGATATTTGTTCCTGCTATTCTCGGGGTTCAACCCCTGGACAAAACTTCTACAGCCTCTGGATCACCACTGGTACAGGCGATACTCTTCAATAACCAAATTGATCTGGCGACCCAACTGCACAGCGTAATCGGAGTATATAGATAGGCAATTAACTTCTTTTTAAGGAAGAAACTAAAAGAAATTTATGAATTGAATCTATCCTTCAATTAATTTCACTCTGGAATCAGAAATCAATCAAGATATTAGCCATTCGGATTTACATATAAGTCGTTCCCTTCATTCCCTAGTTTCTGATATTTGCAGAAAACCAACTTATTCAGACATTAATACACAACTCAAGTTGTCCGTCGCAAGAAATGAAAATGAAACGCTTTTCATTTATTAGTTGATAGATTACTTTCGCTTCCGTTCTCTGCTGATAATTTCTGAAGAGAAGTTTGTATAATAAAAACAATTGCTATTAACAATGGATATAAACCATTCTTTATTGATAAACAAATCAAAAATAATCAGAGGAAGATACTATTACAAAGAATTGTTCCTGTTCACTTAGAAAAACAACAAAAAATATATTATTCAATTAATTAAATACTTAGCTTGAGCAATGAAATTTGTAGAAGATTACATAAAAATAGTAACGTGAATAAAATATGCACCAACAAAAAGAATTTGGGTTTATTGTTGGTAAATAACAAGGACAAACTTGACTTATTTTCGAAAAGTGGTGTTCATAAAATATTTTGAAGTGAATGTTGTAGCTTTAACATAGGTCAAACTGGACGTTCTATAAAAAAAATTTTCGATGAATATAAAAGATCAATACTGTTGAATAAACCTTATACGGATTTCTCAGAACACTGCATTAAACATAATCATTTCCTTAATCCGAGGAAGACCGAAATAGTACACTCAGTTAGTAAGGGCAAAAGATTAGATACCCTTGAAGTCTTATAAATTTCGCTAGCCAAAAAGAAGAATTCACCTACTTGCGTGGATTTTTCCGTGAAACCAGTGTTATCTATTGTGTGGTTTAGGATATATAATCGAAAGCTGTACCTTTTGAAATTCAGTAATATTGTGTACTCTTGATAATGGGTTCACCACCCGAAAATAAGTAAAGTTTATAATATATTCTCTGAAACTTAAGTCAAGTGTGTTAATTTTTAATTTTATAGTTTTTAACGAAATGCTTCACCAAGAGATAAGCGAAACCTCCATGTCATTTTTATTATATATATATATATATATATATATATATATATATATATATATATATATATATATACATGTAATGTACTGAAACAATTATTGAATCATAGTGATATGATTTTCCATTCGGAGCTAGTTCAATAAGTTATCTGTGAAAGTAGTCGACGGATGTCGACATTTATTAGAGTGTCTGCGCATTCACCATTTGGCACAACGATATAGGTGTTTATGGAAAACAATGCTTCTTAAATATTTCTGAGGATAATTCTGGAGGACATAAATTTTTTTTGATGACCATAATCGCTCCAAAAGACTCTCGATCACAAGTGAACTAGGATTCAAACTCTTAGGTATATTCAAAACCATCGAATCATCGATAATTCGATATATGTATACATCGGATCATATATTAATAAGTCCGATGGCTGGAAGGTGGATTGTCGAGAAAGTGAAGGCCAACAAGATCAAAGGAAAACGATGTCACAGTACCTTCTCTCGAAATTGACGCATTAAATCTTCTTTAAATCAAATTCAAAAGGAAAGAATTCATGATATTATTTCCTTGATTCGAGAGGTTGAGCGTCAATGCGGTGTATGGGAATTTTCAGAATTACTCTTTATCTTTTGTTTTGTGTGATTGAGCTGTGATTTCACGTGATGTAAGGTTTCTTAATGGTGAGTGGTTAATATCAATCGGACTATTTCAAATCATCTTTTCTTCTTCGGAAATTTTTTTCCTGAACTAGTACTTTCTATGCTGACGAAAAAGCATCGGGGATACCGGTGGATGACTCTCAAGGAGGCCTCGGTTTCCTTCAATGGAATTACAAATGAACGTAGTTTCAATGATTCAGATATAGTCTTTCATAGCAGAAAAATTTCGAATAGTACAGATGAATTTGATAAAATCACCACTCTGACCACATACCAATAACTTGTGAAATATTACAGAGTAACATAGAGAAACCACCCAGCTACACAAATCGTTACACAGATTGGACAAAGTTTAAAGAATTAACGAACAGATTAATTCAAATCAACGATAATATCACTAAAAGTTCTAGTACATACATAGTTATAGTACATTAGACAGTTCAAGTGAACAGCGTGAGTTGCAACAATTGTTATATGCTGCTCCTGTAACTTTGTGAATAGTGAGCGAATTAATGGACTAAATTTTGTAATTTTTGCTGTGATTGATCGAAAAATATTGAACATTTTTCATATACTATTGATTTCTTTTCTGCATCGAATTTTCAAGTGGTAAAATGCCCGAAATATGCAATTTATGTCAGGACTCAACGTATTTAACGAGGAACAATTCAGTAACATTCAATTTTTGCAAAAAAGGTTATCGTTACAGGTGCGTCAATATCGATAAAAAGAAACAAGATATTATGAAGTCAACACCTGGTGCATGGTGGAAGTGTTCTTCATGTATTGCTGAACCGGCAGATGTTATTCGCCCGGATTATGAATCACTCGTCGCAGTTATCAATGATTTAAATAAGTTATCACAAATTTGCGGAAGGACATTGACACTCTTAGGAACCGTGCAACAAGTGATATGGAGGCTGTTATTGTTGAGGTCAATGAGCGTCGTAAGAAAGAGAAAAATATTATGATTTATCTCATCGAGGAACGAGAGGTGAATGGCGACTTGGAATAGGTAAAAGAACTTATTGGTAAGATTGCTCCAGTAGTGAATATATATGATATAAAAACTCAGCGCATTGGACGCAAATTGCATGGAACGTATCGGCCGCTACGCATTATTATGAATTCCCCACAGGACGTTTACACTGTCCTGAAGAAACGGAAGAAGCTCAGAGAATTGAATTCAAATGTAACAATTTCCACGGATGGAACTAAAATGCAGCGAGATTATTATAAACATCTAAAAACTGAATTAGACGATAGGAAATCCAAGGGTTGAAGGGAGTTATACATCGGTTACAGAAATGGCAAACCAACAATTCATAATCAAAAAACTGAAATTCGGAATTGGCCATGTAAATATGAGATCTTTAGCTAAAGTTTTCAACTCATTCTCCGATGTTGTCGAGTTCCGTGATCTGGATGTCATTGGGGTGACCGAAACGTGGCTGACTGGCTCTCACTCCACTGACGATTTTAGTTTGTCTGATTTTAATTTTGTTCGATTGGATCGTTGTGGTGTTGGGGGTGAAGTTGGACTTTATATAAGAAAAAATGTCAAATATGATGTACTCGAAATGAATAGTCAACTTTAATCGGAAATTATACTTGTAAATAACCTATATCAAACACATCTCATTGAAAGTTGGCAAAATCGTTGTTTATGGGCCGCCATCATCTAACATTGAAGGCTTTTTGGATCAATTGTATTCTGCATTGGAAGCTTTGTATATGAAATGTGATAAAATTTTTCTGCTGGGAGATTTGAATAATGACTTCTTGAATGTGGATTCAAAAAATGTTTTAAAATCAAGAGAATTATTTCACACGTTCTCTCTCATCCAGTCCGTTAAGCAGCCTACTAGAATAACAGCAACTAGTGTAAGCTTGAATGATGTTATCGCCCTTAGTGAGGGATTCGGGATCCACGACTGTAATACAGTGGATATGAACACCTTGACGGACGACATGATGGTAACGTGTGCGCTTTCCTTTGGCTTTGATGGCGAGGCCTCGAAAACGGTGGGGATGAGAAGGCTCGATTCGATTTCGGTTGAAGATTTCAATTACAGTGCTTCTAGATTTCCATGGAGGTCTTTTGATATTCATAAAAAGGTAGATATACTTAATGATTATATATACAAAATTGTTTGATGTATATGCTCCTATTGTATGAAAAAATTTCATCCTCATAAATTTGAGCCACATATAACAGATACGATTGACCATATGATAAAATTGAAAAGTCGAGCTCATGGAAAATATATTAGAACTAAAAGTGGAACTGATAGGCTGTATTTTGTGCAATTGCGAGATGAAGTGGAAAGGACTATTACGGCAGAAAAAAGGGCTTATCTGAGTTACGAGCTGAATAAAAAAACAAATTCCTCGAAAAAAGTTTGGAATGAGTTGGAGAAACTTGGTGTTTGCAAGACGAAAAAACTTATTTAGGTGCCAAAGGCCTTGAAAAATGTGAATGAAATCAGTAGATATTTTATCGAAAAAGTGGGAAATCCAAGATCTGACCATGAAGAAACGAATTATTATTATTCAAATAAGCTGCACGACAATTCGTTTTCTTTCGGGAATATTACTGAAATTGATGTCATGAAGAAGGCTAATATGATTAAAACTGGTCACATGGCGTGGACGGGTTACGTCTGAAAATGATTAAGATTGTATTGCCCCATTGTTGGGATATCCTGTGTCACAAATGCAATTATTCGCTTTCTTCCGGTACTTACCCCGTCATTTGGAAGTTGGCCATGGTTTTGCCGCTACCTAAAAACACTGTTCCAGAATTTTATTCTGACTTAAGACCAATAAGTCTTCTACCCATATTTTCGAAGATTTCTAAAAAAATTATAGTCGTTCAGCTCAGAGAATATTCAGACTTTTATGGCATACTTCCACAGGTACAGTCGGGCTTCAGACCAAACCATTCTAAAAGTACAGCACTCCTGTGTGTTGCTAATGATATAGCATATGCCTTAGGCAATGAGTTATAGGTTTTTTGGATAAGAGCCAGGCATTTGATCTGGTGGAACACTTATTACTTCAAGCCAAGACGAAATATTTAGGATTTGATGTTATGGCTCTGAAGTGGTTCAATGGTTACTTGAGTAATAGAAAGCAGATGGTCGAAGTAGATGAAAGTATATCGGAATTGAGTCATGTTGAGTATGGTGTTCATCAGGGAAGTAATCTGGGCCATTGCTTTTTGCAATTTACACTTTTGATATTCCTGGTATTTTCAGGAGTTGCTCCAATCATCTTTATGCTGATGACCTGCAAATCTATATGTCTTGCCAACCCTCAACTTCAGCAAACTACTAAGGTAATCAATAATGAATTTATTTATTTTATTTTATTCATTTAACATGCACAGGAACATGTTTACAGGACATTTAACAGGAAACACAACATATACAAAAAACAAAATTGGTAGTACAAAAGTTTCATTTTTGTTCCAGTTTAGAAACCCTGTGGCACACCTTCATTCATAGCAGTTTCTAAGGAAGTTTCTCCCTTCCAGAAAAATTAATGACTTCCATAAACGAAAATGTACAGCACTCTACCCCTAACTCCGCAACGTTCCATCTTTACAATCACAATGAGTCTCACCATGCAATCTTCTCAAAAGGACGTAAGGATTTTTCGAAATTTCTGAAATTATTCCTTCACGAAAATTTTGAATTCAGAAAAGTCCGAACGAATTGAACTATTTTTCAACTTCAACATTTTTGCTCTCGATATCTTTTAGTAATACAAGGGGTAGTATTAAAGGTAGTAGTTAGGTTATCGGATATGGGTTTATAAAAATGTCAGTATTTTATATTTCTGCGTGAAGCGGCCAAACCTCTAGCACCAGCTTCCTTTTTCAAGATATAATAAATATTTTTAGTGTAAGAACATTCATTCTATTTGAAATATGTATATCATTGATTTAAGTTTCCGAAACTTTTTTTTCTACCATATCCGCTGAAAGTTGAAAGGACTGAAAAAATATAAGTTAGGAATTAGTTTTGGGATCTACAATACTAGGTGACGAGATTCCTCGATAGTAATCGATACTTCGTTCATAGTATTGGTTTACTTACGATTCCAGGATCCGTATTCTAACAAGTATAGCTCTTGAACATTTTGTATTGTGGCTGACCTTGTATGAATGTGTGTATATTTTATTGAGTCAGTCTAACTTTGAGCGTTGTATATGAAAGTTTTGTGAGGTTGATAAATGTATTTTTCGTGAATGTTCGTCAAATTTCACTTTCATCAAATATAACATACAACTGTGGTACAGTTTCATCAAAGATAAGTTACAGGCAATATGAAATGGGGAAAATTATCGTAAAATAATTTTTTCAGAACTGAACGGATAAGTACTCACATGGAACTGATAATACTCATCACATATTTTTTTCATGGATTGTCGGAAATTTATGAAACAATATAAAATTCAGAATTTTAGCCTTGAAAAAAATTTGGCTAAAAATGATGAATTATATACCTAACTAAAACTATTGAACATAAATAATCTTCTTCTGAACAATTTTTTCTTTACAAACTTTATGATGTCCTTATTTAATCAATTAATTGTCTGTAACCCTTCCATTTTCAACCAGTTAAAGTTTTCGATTTGAATTCACTATTAGCTTATTATGTGCTCTCCAATAATTGAAAAATACTAATGGTTGTTAACGAACTCCATTTATTTCATAACTATATGGGAAATGTTTGACCTTGGGCCATATCGTTGATTTTTTGACTTTATTTAATTCCATGGCTTCCAGGTAGTTCATTTCCACAGTGATGGAGAATATTTGGTTTGAAACAAGGGGAGATCTAGTTGAATAAATAATTATTCACTCAGTGATTTTTAGACAAATATTTTTTATTACCTCTCATTTAAATAAGTATCAGACTATAATAAAATAAATATTTAATGTTCTAATGCAGAAAATAAATCAGACTTTGAAAGGAAACTTTCAATAATAATTTCTTGTTGGAATAAAAAAAGGTAAAATGAATGAAAAATTCGAGCAATTACTACTATCAAAAAAACAACGAAAAAAGCGTGGTTTGGTAAATGCCCTAGACCTCTTTCCAAAGCACTAGCTGATAATTCGAATCATTCAGATGCGGAAAGATATTCAGTAATAAATGACACGGAGGATTCGCTTATCTCTTGGTGAAATATTATGTTAAAAACTATAAAATTAAAAATAAACATACTTGACTTAAGTTTCACTGAATATATTAAAAACTCTACATATAATTCGGGTGGTTAACCCATTATCAAGGGTACACAATATTGAATATAAACTTGAATTCACTTGAAAACACTTGAACTTAAGATTAACACTTTTTTGACTACATAGCATGACCCGTTTAATTGTATCAAACGACTTATTCAGATGCTAACAGAACAATTCTAATATAATAATCTAATATTATAATAATAACATTCTGTTAGCATCTGCAGAAGTCGTTTGTAACGACGAAACTTGTCATGCTATGTAGAAAAGTGTGTAAATCATAAGTTCAAGTGTTTGAATTAAAGTTTATGTTCAACAATATTAACAGTTTATATAATAGGATATAATTTTAAGTTTTTAAAATAGATTAACATCAAGTAGACGCCTAACTATCAAATATGTAGACAATATTACTGAATTTCAAAATGTACAGCTTTCAATTACAGCTTTGAGTAGGATATATAAGTGAAAGATATACATTTTGAAATTCAGTAATATTGTATACTCTTGATATGGGTTAACTACCCGAAATATATGTAGAGTTTTCAATATATTCCGTGAAACTTAAGTCAAGTGTGTTTATTTTTAATCTTATAGTATTCAGTAAGAGTAAAATGGCAACAAAATCAACGAAACCTTCTTGGCGTTGCAAAAAATCAAATGAATTTAACAGAAACATCGCTACATATATTTGAAATACATAGATGTAAATATATATGGATAAATAACAGTATAACTATTTACAATTGCACAATGAAATGAAACAAATAGACTAATAGTTACGAGATTCGAATAATAAATTGAATATTATCGATTACAAGATGAACATTTAATTAGATTCTAATCAAGTGCCAATACATTTGAATGAAAACAATTTCAATGAGTATATAAATTTCAAAGATTAACACAGCAAACATCGAATGAAAGCTTTCGAATTGAACGTTGAAAAATGAGATAATGAAAAACATTTCGATGAAAAAGTTGTTCGAACAAATTGATAATTGGCTATTTACCCGAAACATATGACAAGGAACAATTTTAAAATACGTTGCGAAACTTTGCCAAGGCTGTTTTTCATGTATTTAATAATCATTGAGTATTCGTCCTGTTTCAAAGATAGAAGAGCGAATTATTAAGACGATTTATTTGATTATATAGATTTTCAATGACATCACTTCGTGAAAGTTATGTGCAGTGTTCATTAAATAATACTCTGTAAGACTTCGAACACCCATATATATATATATATATATATATATATATATATATATATATATATATATATATATATATATATATATATATATATATATATATATATATATATATATATATATATATATATATATAATTATATATATATATATATATATATATATATATATATATATATATATATAACAAGAATTATATTTTTGTCGTTCTTTTAACCGCAAGATTTGTTTCATTCGTTGTTAACTTTCTCGGTTGAAGACTCCGTTAAGGATAAATACTCGCCACACAGAGTTCACATGGAGGTCTAGCAATGGAGACTTCCTTTACAGGTGTGTTTTATTATTGTTGATTCCATCTCCAGGTTCGTACACCTCGAACTTGACTACGCCGTTCTGAGGGGAGCCAATAGGCTCGAAACACGTGTCAACGGCTGCTTCCAATTGAGTTGCGGGCTATACCCGCTATAAGAATTATATTTTTGTCGTTTGTACTTTTCGTGAGAATTTTTCATTAGTTGCTGAATGGTTGTTCGTTGTTCATTCGATGGTGCTTTTCATTGATTCCTGAATTTGGAATGTACGGTAATCTATGCAACATATGTATATACGACTTGAAAGAATATTTCTGTCTTATGATAGAGAGGGGGTATTTGAGGATTGAAGTCGTTGCCTTTCCTTTGTTGGATACGGCGTAACTGATGAGTCCCTTGAAATGCTGATTAACAAAATCCTCCATCCTTTTCTAATTATCTTTTCTACAAAATTTCAGAGGTGTTCACAACCGATATTGATCTGTAATTATTTAAATCAGATTTGAAACCCTTCTTGTGAATTGGTATTACCTTTGCAATTTTCAATTCTTCTGGGAAGTGTCCAAGTTCCAAAATTGTGTTTGTAAGTTCTACAAGTTTACCTCCTCTTATACTTCACAAACTGAGTGCATCCTTTTTTGTAATGGGGTTTTCCATACCAGGGAAAGAATTATTTTTATACCTGTTAAAGTTGCTCTTTCTTCTTTTAGGTCTTTTGGTTTTAAGAATATGAAATTTAGTTCTTCTTGTCCCTGGAAATTTGTATTACTGGCATGTTTTATGTTCGATGATAGTTTTGATCCTACATTCTCAAAATGATTGTTTAATTCATTTGCTATGTATATATATATATATATATATATATATATATATATATATATATATATATATATATATATATATATATATATATATATATATATATATATATACGCTATCAAGGTGTACATTTTAACGTTCTTTCGATAATTCTTGACGAATTATTCCAAAGAATATTATAGCGGAGCTGGCTATGTGAGACATGAACACTTCGAAGTCTCCATTGTGCTAGGAATCATTGTTAGAGAATAATAGATTCTCCATTATCCTTCATGGGGAAAATATTGAAGAATCTTGAAATCGCTGCCTTCATTTATTGAAAACGTGAGATAGTATGCTGTTTCGTACTACAAGGTACTCATCAGTCACGACACGTTCAACGGATGAAAATAAAAGATTGCTATCCTCACATACCCTCTAGTCTTAAAAAAAATTTTTTGAATATTTTGAACATCCACCAGAAATGATTTTTAATTAAAAACCTTTATTACAGACAGGTAGAAGTATTGGCAATTGGAAATTCCCTAAGCCTCTTATTAGCTTAGGAAATATTTATGTTCACAATGAAAAGAACTATAAGAAATCACTAATTCTTCCATGAATTCATATTTTGGTTCAAGTATGTTGAAAAATTAAAGGTACGACGAATTGATAAACCTCTTTGACTTTCACACCAGGGTAGTAAGTAAGCATTTGCAATGCAGAGTCATGTAGAACATATGATAAAATAATAAGAAAACACCTGAAAAGGTGACAGAACAAAAAATCAGAATCTACATTCGCAAACTACAGTGTTAATAAAAAACATAATAATATCAAAAATTACGAGATCCTACTCTTATTTTACTGATATATCTGTTCATTAATGGACGTTTTTAGTGATATTCGACGGAAATCTCAAAAAACTGCTATAATATATATATATATATATATATATATATATATATATATATATATATATATATATATATATATATATATAGTATATAGATAGGCAATTAAATTAATTTAATAAATTTTTTATAAGAATATTAAAATTGCCCGGAATAGAAGATACTCGGTCTTTTGCTTAATTGTCTTTAAAACTAAAGTTATTTTTGATGAGTGTGAATGCATAAACTTTGTTCACTCTTGTCTTTCGGCTTTGATAATAATTTACATTATATAATATACAGTTATATATTTTCTAATTGTTCTTAATAAGTATCCATCTGTATTTAATATCATTGTTTATAAAAAAAATAATATGGTTATTATGAAAATATGAAAATATATTGGTTTTATTTATTCGAACCCTTTGCTGAATACCTCGTTTCACTATTATAAAAATATTTACATCCTCTCATATGTGAAAATTATGCATAAACAACGAATAATTGTTTCAAAAATAATTTTCACCTTATGATAGAGAGGGGGTATTTGAGGATTTAAGTCGTTGCCTTTCGTATGTTGGATGTGGCGTAACTGATGAATCCCTTTAAATGCTGATTATCAAAATCCACCATCCTTTTCTCAATATTTTCTACTAATTTTGAAAACGTATTCAGAACAGATATTGATCTGTAATTATTTAAATCAGATTTGCAACCCTTCTTGTGAATTGATTTTATTTCTGCAATTTTTAATTCTTCTGGGAAGTGTCCAGATTCCAAGATTTTGTTTGTGAGTTTACTAGTTTACCCCCTATTTTACTTTACCAATTGAAAGCATCCTTTTTTGTAATAGGGTCCATACCAGGAAACGAATTATTTTTATACCTGTTAAAGTTGCTTTTACCTCTTTCAGGTCTCAAGAATATGAAATTTAGTTCTTTGTTCCCATGGTACTTTTCAGAACTGGGATGTTTTATTTTCGATGATAATTCTGTTCCTACATTTGAAAAATGAGTTTTTTATTCATTTGCTACATATATTTGAATATATATATATATATATATATATATATATATATATATATATATATTCGTTTAGTTTTCTTGTGCTTTGCTTAATAATATAAGTGTGAAGGTTTCTTGGGAATGTGCACAGTTTAAACTTGATGGAGTAATTATTTATTCGACATATGTTTCGGCTCTAGGCCTTTTTCAAGAATATTATATACAGTTGTTACCTACAGATGTTACCCATAGCCCATAATTCTCGCACTATCCAGTTTTACGAAAGATTTGTGAAATTGAAGTCAATTTCCAACCAACAACCATTTCCAAAACATATGTCGAATAAATAATTACTCCATCAAGTTTAAACTGTGCTCATTCCCAAGAAACCTTCTCACTTATATATATATATATATATATATATATATATATATATATATATATATATATATATATATATATATATATATATATATATATATATATATATATATATATATATATATATATATATATATATAGTTGAATGTTTTACGACTGTAGATATGTATTTTCAGTGTTTAATTGGGATTGCAGTCTAGAACATGAAAATCAGTTACCTCTCTAGTATTTTCCAAGCTTCCCAAAATGTTTATTTTCTTCTTCAGGGCTAAAATAGTACAAAAATAACAGTTTATATAGCAAGGCATTATAAAAAGTTTTTTCTTACAATTACTGTGAAGTTAGTTCGAAAGTACATTAGTTTTTTGAAAATATGTATATATATATATATATATATATATATATATATATATATATATGATGATGTTTACTTCTGTAGGTAAAATAATACAAGAAGTGTTTCTCTGCAAATAACAAGGATATTTTATTAACAAAATAAAATAACGGAGTCCGGTCGTGAACGCTATCAGATAAGTAGACAACGAAACCTCCTCTACTGATTTTCGAAATTATTCAGAGAATTTGAAGTAATATAGTCATCATTTCATTAGTTTACTAATATAAGTGTACTCTACATACAGTAACACATAAACAAAGTGAGTATTGGAAATAAATTCTACAGTATTCGAGAGTAGTTACAGTTACCGAAACTCTTATCGAGTCCGCACTTCCGCTGCGGTGATTCTCAATCAACAACATTGATTGAAGAATGATTGATTGATTGAACAGGGTTGTATTCAGGCATGACTCAAGACAAACTCGAAGTAACATAAAACGCTCAATATGTCGATCACTAGTCAACCTACCACATCAAAGAATGTAACAGTGCAATCTTACTCATCATCACTCACTCAACAGAATTATAAACATCCTAGCAAAGAACAGGCAATTGTTTTTACCACTATTGAAGGTTTGAAAATACAAGATTATTTACTTGAGCTAGGACCCATTGTGAACCCTGAAAATATAATTTTTTGCTCTAGAATATCTAACAACATATTATGCGTATATCTTTCTAGAAAGCAAGCAGTAGACAAATTCATTGATAACCATTGATTGAAAAAATAATAAAATAACACATAATCTAAAAGTTTACTTCACCTGTAAATAACAAAGAAACAACATTCAAAGTTATTATTCACGAGGTTTTCTATATCTATCAGAATGTCAGAATGATTCACTATTTCATTTGGTTCATTTCAATATGACAAAATTTTTTGTGTGTGTCTTCTATCAATTTTTTACTGAATTCTTCTGATAATAAAATTTTCTCTTTATTTCTTGTTTTTTCGTAATATACAATATTTCTCAAATTAACTAATTTTTTGTTCAGTTCTATATCTTCATTCTTCTTTTGATCTTCTATTATATCCTCTAACTTTATCAGGTTCACTATCTTTAATTTATCATCTTCGTTTTGTTGGGGACCAAATACTGGGTTTCTACTCGAACATTCTGCTTTTCCTAGACGGTATATTATCTCGAAATCAAATTCAGATAAGTAATAAGTGAAATCACCTAGTTCTTCGTCCGTTTTAGCTTTTATATTAATTTTTTTTAGTGGTTAGTGATCTGAAAATACTTTAAATTGTTTACCTATTAGCCAATGTTGCCAATACTTTACTGATTCTTTTATAGCTATGCGTTCTAAGCAAATTGCTTTCTTTCGTTTTTGTGATTCATTCAGTTTTTTTGAAAAATATGCTAATTGAATATAACTTAAATTCAAACACTTGAACTTATGATTCACACTTTATTGACTACATAGCATGACGCGTTTCGTCGTTACAAACGACTTCTTCAGATGCTTACAGAATAATAATGCTTTACATCAAGTAAACGCCAACACTATTAAATATAAAAATATGCTACTTGTACTTCAATTCCGTTCAGTTGTGGTTGTTTGAATATAGCCCCTATTCCCTTCAAACTTGCGTCTGTGTATATATGTATTGGTAAATCCGGATCAAAGACCGTTAACACTGGTTGAGTATAGAGGAAATTTTTCACGTATTCAAAAGCTTCTTGACACTCTTCAGACCAAATGAAGTCTTTTCCTTTTCTTAACAAATTATGTAATGGGTCTAAAATTTGCGAAATTTTCGGAATATATTGATTATAAAAGTTGATTTTTCCTAAAAATTGTGGAATATTTTTCTTGTTTTCTGGTATAGGAAAGTTTATGAAAACCAAATTATCTTTCATTGGTGAAATGGAGTTGTGCTTTATTTTGTGTTCTAAGTATTTTACCGAGTCCAAAGCAAATGTGCATTTTGAAAGTTTTAGCCGAAAGCCTTCATTCATAATTGCCTTCAATAACTTTGATAAATGGTCCATATGCTCTTAAGAAAGATTGAGAAAATATTAAAATATCGTCTTTATAATTACTGTGATACTTGATAAATTATGTTTTCTTATTATATTACTTAAAATTCTTTGGAAGATAGCTGGTGACGTTTTTAATCCAAATGGCCGACAAGTCCATCGAAAATGACCCTCCTCAGTTACAAAACCAGTTTTCCTTCTATCTTCAATTCGTAGAGGTATAGACCAGAATGCAGAGTTTATATCAAGTTTTGAGAAATAACTGCAATTTCTTGTTTTAATTACTAGATCCTCGATCGATGGAAATGGTTGTGATTGAGGAACTATTATCTCATTTAGGTCTCTAAAATCTATACACAGTCTTGATTTCTTATTTTCATCTCTTTTGTGAGCTAGTGTTACTGGAGCAGTGAAAGGACTGTATGATTCTTCTATTAGATTTCTTTTTAGTAATTCAGAAATTTGCTCTTCTATTTCTTTCTTGTTTTCAATTGTACATCTGTATGGTCTCTCGCTACAGTACCTATATCATATTTATCTTTTGCAAATATATTTTTATATTTGTCTATTACGTTCATTATCATTTTCTCTTCATTATAATTTAAATGATTCATTAGTACATTGAAAGAGTTTACTTCAATATGTTCATTGAAATTTATTCGATACTCTTCTGCTATTTCAATAGATTCGGAACTTTTCTGTTCTATCTCTAATTTATCATTTTGAATCAATTAAAATTTTTTTATACAGTCTAATCCTATTAGAAAGTCATACTCAAAATTCTCATTATTAATTATGAGCACATTTAGGTTATCTTCCATATTTAGATTTTTCAATTTGAGTTTTATCAATCCATCTGTTTTGTAAACACCATTAATTGTTCTCAAATTTGTTGTCCTTTTGTTATTGTTTTTAGTTTTTGAATGTACAAGTTTCGAGTTCATGAGTGAAACATTTGAACCAGGATCATAAATAGCAGGTTCATCTAAAATATCATTTAATTTTATTTTGAGTTCAATTAATGGTGGCACTATCAGTTTTTTGTATCATCATTGCTTAATTTCACATCCAAAGCTAAATTATTTACTCGTTCCAATCTCTCATTTTTATTTCCTTGATCTCTGAACCAGCACTCAGACAGAGGATGGAAACGTGTTCCTTTATTTTTTCTGTACATAATTTGCAAGGTGTTTTTTCAATTTTCTCTCTGGTATTTGGTTTATTGTTTTTCATGTTCATGTACATGTTCTAATTTACCTAATTCATTATGCAGGTCTTCAGTCTTCGTTAGTTTTTCCCTAACAATTTTATCCATTATATGATTTGGCAACCCTGAAGCAATGAGATCGATCAATGTTCCATTATCTTTAGTTTTTCTGACTTTTAATAAGAGTCTTTCTTTTTTAATAGAATATTGCAAAAACGAACCTGTTTGGTATTTAAAGGCTAATGCATATCTTATCGGAGACCAACATTTAATAGCAAACGTTCTACAAAATATTTCTCTCCACTCTTTCCATCCTGCTTCAATTGTTAATTTATGATGTGTACAACTATACCAATCTACAGCACTGTTCCCTATGAAAGATTTCAAAATTTCTATTCTTTTCTCGTCCTTTTTTACACAAAACGTTCACATTCCTTTTCAAATTCTGTGATCCATTGTTCTGCGTTCGAATTTATACCATAAAATTTTTCAATTATGAAATCGTTAGCCAATCTTCCAATATTTTTTCCATGATTCATTTCTAGCAATTTTTCTAGTAATTTTGCTAATGGTTCTTGTGCGGCATTTGAAGTTACCTCAGTTTCTTACATATGGGTTATTTCTTCCAAGTATTCGTCATCAAATTGTAAAATTCCATCATCATAATAGATATTTTTCAATTATTTCGTTAAACTCACCCACACATTTCTCATCTGATTTATTTTCTTCAATGCTTCCTTTACGTTAGTAAATTTAGCTGTTTTAATAAGCTCCACATGATATTTCACATTACAATAATCATCTGGAATTTTATAAGTGTGGTCCTTCCGGTAACACATCCTGTGTGGTAATTTCGGTAACACACAAGATGTTGGATTTTTCATCTGGTCCATTTAATAACTGGAATTTAAACTGTAGTCTTTCCATTGTGATATGCAACGAGAATGTTGTTTTATAATGATGATGTTTACTTTTGTAGGTTGAATAATACAAGAGGAAAATATCTTTGTTATTCTCTGTAAATAACAAAGATATTTTATTAACAAAATAAAATAACACGTAATCTAAAAGTTAACTATACCTGTAAATAACAAAGAAACAACATTCAAAATTATTATTCACAAGGTTTTCTATATCTATCAGAATGTCAGAATGATTCACAAAGCTTAAGCATAAATTAAATACAAGGTGATCTTAGATATGGAGAGATATCTCCATATCTATGATCTACCGTATCGCGGTAGTCATATTATCTATGAATCCATAGTACATAATAATGCACTGAGCAATGCACTACACTGCGTAATGGTCATTCCTTACATCTCCCCCCTTAAAAGTAAAAAAATTTCATTCTAAAATTCTTTTTTTTTTTCTTCACAATGAACTATGGCTATAACACTGTGTTTAGGGTGAGGTTTGCTCCACCGAGGTACTATGAAATGGGATGAGTTTTGAGATATGGATATTAATATAATATGTTAATATAGATATTAATCCTATTAGAAAGTCATACTCAAAATTCTCATTATTAATTATGAACACATTCAGGTTATCTTCCATATTTAAAATTTTCAATTAAAGTTTTATCAATCCATCTGTTTTGTAAACACCATTAATTGTTCTCAAATTTGTTGTCCTCATGGTATTATTTTTAGTTTTTAAATGTACAGGTTTCGAGTTTATGTGTGAAACATTTGAACTAGGATCATAAATAGCAGGTACATCTAAAATATCATTTGATTTTATTTTGAGTTCAATCAATGGTGGCACAATTAGTTTTTTTGATCATCATTGCTTAATTCTTCATCCAAAGCTAAATTATTTACTCGTTCCAATCTCTTATTTTTATTTCCTTGATCTTTGAACCAGCACTCAGACAGAGGACGGAAACGTGTTCCTTTATGGAAATGGAAATAAAGAAGAAAAATATCACTGATGTTACGAGAACTCTTACGATTACTGCATTACAAATTGAATAGTGGAAAAATATCGGAGTTGTCTACTTTGCACTCGAATAATCATCAGAGAGTACTGTTTGCGTGGATTAGGTAAATATTCTTCTGATCATATAATTCTTGTCGAAGCCACCTATAATTGTAATTAACGCTAATATTTTATTGTTAATAATTTTCTATCAATTATTTCCATCATATAACAATGAGTCATATTTTGTCTTTTTTTCAATGAATTGATGAACCTGTAAATAAATGGTAATTTATTATGGATTGGTGTATTATTAAGCACATCGTTTCGAACAACAACTACAATCGAGAGATCCATAGACAAATAAATCAACAGAAAGTCTTTCGAAAAACAAGCCAGATAAAGTGTTGAAACCTATATTGGTACGCGAAGTATAAAATTGAACTCACTCATGTAACGTTGCAATATTTTTATTACTTCGCGTACCTCAAACAATCTTGATTAGATTTTCGAGATTAATAACTCAAAAATTTGAGAGATTAAATGTGAGGGTTGTACCAAATTTTCTGTGGTATCTGCGATGAAATTAGTAAAGGTAAAACTATCAGGAATTTCCAAATTGAAATATCTGATCAGAAACGATATTCTACATAGAGTAAAACCGATTCTAATCATACCACCTAGTTCATAGTTTAAACTGTCAAATAGAGAGAATGAAGGTTTCAAATTTATTTTTCTATAATCTTCCTAGATCAAAGAACTCAAAAATTCTGAAATCTTAATTGATGGTCAATAACATCTTAGTAATAGCCGTTTTTTCATTATTTTCACCAAAAACTTCCAAGTAGCATGTCAAAATGGTAATATCATCCATAATTTTTATACCTTCGATTTGATAACTTGTTTTCTTAGTTATAGTATGATTTTTACTGTCACAATCCTGCTTTTATTACCCAGCTATTTGTCAATCTTAATTCTGATTCTTAGAATATATTCTCTTTCTCTGTTTTTTATGTTCTGACTCCCTAGAATTAGTATTAACGCCCATGTTCATGAAATTGTACCTTGGTTCAATTGTCCTTGTATCTCTACTTCTTCTGCTTTTTCATTCAAATGTGTCAATGTTTTCGTCTTTTTGATTTCTATATTCTCGCAAGTTATTGAAATATATGTATATCTCTCAATCTACCACACGTGTTGCATATCATCATCAATGAATTTTTACCTCCAGCAAAATATTCGGTGTCATCATTCTTAGTGCAAGATAGTCCACAAATTGCTCTTTGGGCAATTATTCAGTCAAGTCATTGATGCAAACTTGAAGAATGCTGTCTCGTTTGAAGCCTTATAAATGATTTATAGCAATTTCATTTGAATTGACAATAGAAAGAAGATTTAGAGAGAAGATATATATATATATATATGTTTTCTTCTACAATATTTTTCAAGAATTTACAATATCTTCAGATGAGTTAATTTTGTGTTATTTTTATCTGTAAAATTAAGTAGTTGGATGATTAATTGAAATTCTTTGAGAGACAAGATAAGATTCTTTTGGGAAATGGTAGCTCTTTTTCAACGAATGTTGATAGAATATTACAATTATCATATGAATCCTTAGTTGCAGTGAAACATTTTTGGTGCTTATAACATTTTCATTTCTTTTGGTGACTTTTTTTTTGTTGATAGTGTTGGGGTTTACTTGATGTAAATCCATTGAAATTGAATATAAACTTGAATTCAAGCACTTGAATTTTTGATTCATACTTTACTGACTACATAGCATGACGCGTTTCGTCGTTACAAACAACTTCTTCAGATGCTTACAGAATAATTCTGTATTCTGGATTATTCTGTAAGCATCTGAAGAAGTCGTTTGTAACGACGAAACTTGTCATGCTATGTAGTCAATAAAGTGTAAATCATAAATTCAAGTGCTGATTTTGAGTTTATATTCTTTTGGTTAGAATTGTCGTTTCATTTGAGTTTGCAAAGGGAACAAAATCAAGATGAATTTCCAACACAGAAGACGATTTTCATTGAGACTGATCCAGTTGTTACGTTACACATTCAATTTTGTACCCATCAGACATAATGAAGTTATACCTGACGGCTTTATACAGAGAAAAGCAGATTAACATCCTAATAATTCATCAATTTTATACTTGATTGATTAACAATTAATTTAACACGCCATATTTTGTCTTCTCTTCAACAAATGGGTAATATGTGAAAAATGGTCATTATGGATTGTCGTATAAATTAGCAAATCTTAGACAATAGATATCGAAGACAATTGAATGAAAAAGTTTTCCAATAAAGTGATTTCGTAAGTTCATCGTTTCATTGAAGAAAAGAGCAGATATAGTGTTTAAAGCTATATAAAAATAAAATATTTTTCAAAAGACTGAAATGTGAGAGGTGTACAAAATATACCGTGGTAGCTGCGATAAATTTTATATGGGTAGAATTTTCAAAAATTCTCAAATTATAATATCGGATTAACAAACTTTTGAATAATACAAAGTTTTGAAACGAAATAATTATGTGAATGACTTGATAGGGAAAAATACTTGTTTATAGGTCGAAATATGAAGTAGAGAGAACAAAGGTCCCAATTAAAATTAAAAAATCAAAAAAAGTTCAAAAAATCAGAAATTGTACTCAATAGTCTGTAATGATTAATTAACATGTTGAAAACAACAGTATAGTTTATATTATCAATGAAATTATTCAGAATAGCAGATCCAAAGAATAATCCATAATATTCTTCATACCTAACTATTATCATTAGTTTTCTAATGTATTAATACCTACCTGCTGCAAGTTGTTTCCTTATGTTCTAATGTAATTTTAATTGTTGTACTTGTCTTTTATGGGTGTGATATTCAAATTTAAATTTCATTTCATAGATTTCATCACATTTCTTTGTTATTCTATGTTGTGTGATTCTAGAATTTGTATAGATATAGGAATTCTTGAAATTGTATTTGTATTAATTTAAAAACTCAAGTGGAAGTTGTACTTCGAAACGTTCATTGTACGTATTATAAAATACATATGGAATTCGTATATATATATATATATATATATATATATATATATATATATATATATATATATATATATATATATATATATATATATATATATATATATATATATATATAGTATAGTTTTCAGAGTCGTATTTAATGATATAGTAAGCGAGGTTAGGGTGTTTTCGACTCAATTGAGCAATTATTGTTTGTACTCTTTTTTCTCAGTCAAGCTTTCGCAATATTTTATTGCATCTTCAGGACTTCTACAATTAACAAGAAGTGTCAAACAGAACATGTTCAAATGGCAAAATTATAATAACCTTACCAAATTTGAGGTTAAAATATAAACATGACACATCTACAACAGTAGCTATGGTAATGATAACATGTACAAGAAGTACTTAAATTATGTAAAAGAAATTTTCAAAATAAACGATTCATTAGAATTTTCTCAACACTGTAACCAGTTTAGTATGAAATGTCAATATAACATATATTCGACACATGTCATTTGTAAATTTAGTTGATTTGTCATGGAATCAGCCTCAGTTATATCTCGAATCATCCAACTGCCATTATCTTAAATTTTATTGAGAAGGTATGAGTATATATTGCTCAGTTTGTTTATATCAGTTTTTTTATTGATTGTGGCTTCGCATTTTTTTATTTGTATCATTTCGTGCATGGTTCTTTTATGATAATTTGGTTCTTTTTTCAAAATCTCTACCTCATCGAAATCTATTTTATGGTCTTTTTTATGTGCATGTTCTGCAAGTGCACATCTTTCTTTATATTTAGTAATGTCACTTTTATGTATTGCTAATCTGCTTTTTAGCCATTGTGAAGTATGACCTATGTATTTTTCTTCACAATCTATGCAATTTATTTGGTAAACAACATCACTTTGTAATTTTTTAGGGACCTCATCCTTCAGTCGGGAATATAACGATGCAACTGTCTTTGGATTATACGATGATATTTTTAAATTAAATTCTTTGAATATACTTTTCAGCTGTGGTGTTATTTTTTGTATATAAGGTAAGGATCCATAAAAACATCTGTGTTCTTGAGTTGAATTGTCAGGTTCGGTAATCAGTTCCGGGGGAGGTAAAATATTTTCATTGTTAGTTGATGAAAATAGCAATTTTTTAATCATGGTCGATGGATATGAGTTTTCAATTAATATTTTATTTAGTTTATCTAAACTCCCTTTCAAGTATTGTTCATGGCATATTTTTATTAATCTATTTCTCATTTCTTTGATGAAATTCAATTTCATGTTTAGAGGATGACTAGAATAGTAGTTTATAAACTTATCAGAACAAGTCGGTTTTCGATACCAATCTAATTTGACAGTTTGATTGTGTCTGTGTAGTTTACAATCAAGGAATGGTACTGAACAATTATTATCTTCAGTTTCAATGGTGAATTGGATATTATTATTATGGTCATTGAAACAATTTAGCAGTTCATCTTTACCTGATATAGGTGTAGCTAAAACAATGTCATCCACAAATTTATATACAAAGGGCAACTTGAACGACAATCTTGGAGTACATACATCTAATAGATCGTCCATAACGTATTGGGTCAATATAGGACTCAGTATAATCAGGACTAGTATAAATAGTCCAACTGAATCACTTTGCAAATATATAGCAGAAATCTTAAAGGCAGCATATAATACAAATACTTGTTACTACATAAAGGATTCGTTTGAAGTTGCTGAAAAAATTAATAACTTTATATTACCTACAAACCATGAGCTGGCATCTTTGGATGTTATAAATCTATTTGGAAATCTTCTCAAGGAGCAAATAATCCACACTTTACACCTAAAATGGAATAGCATAGAACAACATACAATTGTGGACAAAGATCTATTCATGCAAATAGTTAACTTTGTACTGGACAACAATTATTGCACGTTCAAAGGTAAATATTATTTACAAGTATCAGGATGCGCCATGGGCTCAAAATTGAGTCCTATATTGGCCCAATACGTTACGGACGATCTATTAGATGTATGTATTCCAATATTGTCGTTCAAGTTGCCCTTTGTATATAAATTTGTGGATGACATTGTTTTAGCTACACCTATATCAGGTAAAGATGAACTGCTAAATTGTTTCAATGACCATAATAATAATATCCAATTCACCATTGAAACTGAAGATAATAATTGTTCAGTACCATTCCTTGATTGTAAACTACACAGACACAATCAAACTGTCAAATTAGATTGGTATCGAAAACCGACTTGTTCTGATAAGTTTATAAACTACTATTCTAGTCATCCTCTAAACATGAAATTGAATTTCATCAAAGAAATGAGAAATAGATTAATAAAAATATGCCATGAACAATACTTGAAAGGGAGTTTAGATAAACTAAATAAAATATTAATTGAAAACTCATATCCATCGACCATGATTAAAAAATTGCTATTTTCATCAACTAACAATGAAAATATTTTACCTCCCCGGAACTGATTACCGAACCTGACAATTCAACTCAAGAACACAGATGTTTTTATGGATCCTTACCTTATATACAAAAAATAACACCACAGCTGAAAAGTATATTCAAAGAATTTAATGTAAAAATATCATCGTATAATCCAAAGACAGTTGCATCGTTATATTCCCGAATGAAGGATGAGGTCCCTAAAAAATTACAAAGTGATGTTGTTTACCAAATAAATTGCATAGATTGTGAAGAAAAATACATAGGTCATACTTCACAATGGCTAAAAAGCAGATTAGCAATACATAAAAGTGACATTACTAAATATAAAGAAAGATGTGCACTTGCAGAACATGCACATAAAAAAGACCATAAAATAGATTTCGATGAGGTAGAGATATTGAAAAAAGAACCAAATTATCATAAAAGAACCATGCACGAAATGATACAAATAAAAAAAATGCGAAGCCACAATCAATAAAAAAACTGATATAAACAAACTTAGCAATATATACTCATACCTTCTCAATAAAATTTAAGATAATGGCAGTTGGATCATTCGAGATATAACTGAGGCTGATTCCATGACAAATCAACTAAATTGACAAATGACATGTGTCGAATATATGTTATATTGACATTTCATACTAAACTGGTTACAGTGTTGAGAAAATTCTGATGAATCGTTTATTTTGAAAATTTCTTTTACATAATTTAAGTACTTCTTGTACATGTTATCATTATCATAGCTACTGTTGTAGATGTGTCATGTTTATATTTTAACCTCAAATTTGGTAAGGTTATTATAATTTTGCCATTTGAACATGTTCTGTTTGACACTTTTCGTTAATTGTAGAAGTCCTGAAGATGCAATAAAATATTGCGAAAGCTTGACTGAGAAAAAAGAGTACAAACAATAATTGCTCAATTGAGTCGAAAACACCCTAACCTCGCTCATATATATATATATATATATATATATATATATATATATATATATATATATATATATATATATATATATATAAAAACACCTGATTACTCACGACCGTGGAGTGGTAGAATACAAAAATCATCACATCATTGAACACTAAAACAAACATACGAACTCACAATGAGAGTTCTCTCAGAAATTGGGATTCATTAAAATATTCACTAAAACTAACAAAGTGAATTAAATTATGAGATGAGTCAGAGGAATTGAAAAACGAAACAAATGCTACTTTTCAATCGATCGATCGTGCACGAATGCAGCGGTCTTATTTAAGTACACATTCACGCGATCAGATTGTTATGATTTATCTCTCTCTCTTTTTTTCCCTTTTTTCCAGGTGGAGTTGTCACCGAGTCCGAAAATTAAAAATTTGCAATTTGCAATTTTTTTTGAATTTTTGAAATTGAAAATTTCAAAATAATCATTAATAATTTCAATAATTACAATAAATTTTACTCAATTGATCTACTTCTGATCTTGAATTGATGGTATTCTGGTGATTTTGGATGTGTAATATCTCTAAAAAATTTTGTTTTTTTGGTATTACGTTCCCTTTCCAATGTTTGGACATTTCAGAAAAGGGTGATCATTATCTTACATATGAAGGACAAGGCGAAAAATTTTTTCCGATTTTTACGTCTCTTTTATGCTGTGCTATTTTCTATTTTGGAGTTTGTTTTGTCTGTTCTATTTATATTTTATCGCATTTCTGGCAGTTTATTTTGTATACTACGTGAGAATTTTTCATAGTGGGCGTTGAAAACCTTCTGCGCCGATTGAGCTGAAATATTAGCATGATATATAATCCGCATCAAGGATTGTTTTTTTCTCTTTTTTGCATTAGTCACATTTCCGCGACTGCGAAAAACCAGTTTCATCATCAGCTGTGTACCAGTGACTGCGCCATCTGCCGGATGCGGGGAAAACACTCGCTGACTACAAAAAATAGTAATAGCGCAATCATATGAGAAGCAATATTCGTTCCCATCTGAATGGTTCATTTGAAACTCAAATTTTCTCTCTGAATCAAATATTCACTCAAATCAAGCAACTTTTGTGTGATTGTCTCGTGATCGAACTGCGCCTTTCACCCCATCGTAGTGGGTTATAATTATGATGAAAGATGGAGAGTGAAATCCTCTTGCAGAATATTAATCAGCCAAAACTCTACAACGGCATGCGTCTTCAAGTTAAGAAATTAATAAATAGCGTAGTAGAAGCAACGATTTTAACGGGCCGTTTAAAAGGTGAAGATGTCCTCATTCATCGAATATGCATGATCCCGGTCGATACACCAATGCAATTTAGAGGACTGTTTTTCCTAATTCGATTGGCATTTGAAATCACAATCAATGAAGCTCAAGGTCAATCATTAGAATTGTGTGGTTAAGATTTAGATGCGGATTGCTTTTCACATAGACCACTTTATGTTGCGTGTTCAAGAGTCAGCAAATCAGATAGTCACAATACAAAAAAAAAACTTATTTGCTTTTTGTAAAAAATAATTTTGACATTTTTGTGTCTATAGTAATTCATAAAATTCAATTATTCATTGATTCTGACAAAGTTGTGATATACAACGAAACGTCAACGAAAATAAAGTTTTTCAAATAGAAATAAGCCTGTTATTGCTAAAAACATTGAAAATAAACAATCTCAAACAGGAATAAATAAATTTCAAGAACACACACACACATATATATATATATATATATATATATATATATATATATATATATATATATATATATATATATATATATATATATATATATATATATATATATATATATATATATATATATATATATATATTTAAATATATATATATATATATATATATATATATATATATATATATATATAGATATAAATATATATATATATATATATATATATATATATATATATATATATATATATATATATATATATATATATATATATATATGTGTGTGTGTGTTAAAGTAAAATTTCCTGCAATCTTTATAATGATATACAACTAATAAAGTTCAATTAGTCTCAAGGTGATGCTTCTAAGCTTCTGAACTCACTGTTTCGACAAATTCATATTTCATGCATTTCATTTTATTACGTGAGATTTCAAATATACATGCAGTTTTGTAGATATAGTTAATTCCATTTAATAATTTCAATAAAATTCTTTAAAAATTTGCTAATCTATATTTTTGTTATTCACTGTTAAATACTATAACATTTTAATAACATCGCTTGTATGTAGTTAAATATGTAATGCCGTTTCATTTTGATTCTTTATAATTAGGTTTTTCTCGTATAACTCATTTCTTGCCATATAATAGTATTCATATAATGCATTTTTGAAATCCACTTCCGAATGTTGATGATGTAATCGATCCAAGTCTCAAATCAATAGTAAAGAAGTAGATTCGTAAGAGATAGAAAAGAACTTTTAACAGTAACCTGAAAATTCAAATATATATAATAAACAAAATTCAAATATATTCCACCGTACCAAGATGATATAATTTATATTTGATTATTTAAAATGTTCAAATACAAGATTTCATTTTTAAGAATGGAAATTTTGACAACTGTAAAATCATAACCTCAAATATGAAGTTTCGGAAGCACAAGTACACCATAGTACGTATGACATCAGAGGTTGCTATGAAATATATCAGGCGAAAAAGAATGAACAACAATTGATAGAGGGACACCAAGCCAACAAATTTGGGGAAGTTTAAAAAAAGTTGGAGCTGAAATAAAACTTTGGAATATCAATTTGGAATATAAATTTCATGAAAATTAGAATATAGAAGTCTGAAGTGTTAGCGTAGAAGATAAAGGAAGGAAGCTCGAAGAAAAAAGTACCTAAGTTAAATATTATATTAATGATTGATTACATAAAAGAAGGTCATTTCATATTTGATATTGAGATCAATTTAGTTTCAAGGATTAAGAGTTTGTTAAATATATTTTTTATTTCTTGTTAAAATTGAAGTATGTATATTTGCAATTCATCAGATATATAATTTATTTGAAAACATTGAGATTTGATGAAGAATCATTCCTGAGAAAGAGTTAACTCAAATAAATTTCGAAGTTCATAAGTTAAAAGCAATATTTCAAATATTAAGAATTGAAAATTGATAAAAATTATCATGACGAGTTATATATATATAAGGAAATGAAATTTTTTTGGGCTTATGGCTCTGAATGAAATATTAAATGAAAAGAACACTAAAACATTCATTTGAAAAATTCAAATTATTTAAATTAATTCTCTTGGATATTTTCAATTTTTCGAATGAATATTCTAGTGTTCATTTTCTTAAATATATATATATATATATATATATATATATATATATATATATATATATATATATATATATATATATATATATATATGTTAAATGATAAGATACTCTCCATATCATTTGTATATAGTTATATTATAGTTGTATATAGTAACTGTAAAGAAGAATAAGAATTATATCTTTGAATGGGTACCTTTCAAGAGGAAGGGAGAAACTTGATTCCAACAGACAGAATTGGATGGATCCCTTTTCAAACTATGAGAGATATAGATAAGATGTATATGTAAAATGAAAGAAATAGAGAGTGTTAAGATTGTATGGGATATAAGGATATTAAATTTATTTTTCTATTAGGTAAGTTAAACTTTATGTTAATGAATATTGTAAATAAAAGTTATATTTCTTTTAGAATAATTCAATCGTTTGAGATATACCTGAGTACAATCTTATAAATCAATTTAATGTCCTTATATCCTATACAATCTTAAAACTCTCTATTTCTATTATTTCACATATACATCTTATCTATATCTCTCTTAGTTTGAAAAGGGATCTATCCAATTCTGTCTGTTGGAATGAAGTTTCTCCCTTCTCCTTGAAAGATACCCATTCACACATATAATTCTTATTCTTCTTTACAGTTACTATATACAACTGTAATATAACTTTATACAGATGATATGAAGAATATCTTATCATTTTACATATATTTATATATATATATATATATATATATATATATATATATATATATATATATATATATATATATATATATATATATATATATATATTGTTGTCACCCTACAAGACAATAGCCTCATTGTTATCTATTTCTGCTGACTTCAGCAATTTGTAAAAAGCTATATAAAGAGAAGCAGAATGACGCTCAAGTTCAGTTCAGATCGGCCGTCCTTATTGTTAACATCGCTCTAAAAGTTCAGATCGGCCATCCATATTGTTAACATCGCTCTTAAAGTTCAGATCGGCGGTCCTTATTGCTAACATCGATCCTAAAGTTCAGATCCGCCGTTCATATTGTTAACATCGTTCTTAAAGTTCAGATCAATCAATTAATTAAATCATTCAATCATTCAGTCTTTGATAATTACGTATTCAAACTCGGTTATATCAATTGTTCAAAGTTGTTATTCAATATTAATAAATCAATCTAAATCCAGAACCTCTTATTAAATATCACAAGTGCTAAATCCTCAGAACCTCTAATAAAGTGCTAAAAGTGCTAAATATTCAGAATCTCTAAATAAGTGTAAAAGTGATTAATATTCAGAACCTCTAATATAAAGTGCGTTAGTGATTGCGCATTCCAGAACCTCTTATTCAACACTATCATAAGTGTAATCCAAAGGTTTTACGGAGCTTTACCTCAACAAAGCTGCCCTGGTGACAGCTCCTCTGCTTCTTCTTCTATAAGTGTGTATTTCAGGAGGAATACAACACAAAAACTGGTGACAAGCGGTGGGATACCTAAAGGAGACCTACACAAATATCTGAAGATATAGCTAGGTTACAGTCAGAATTTCAAAAGATTTGAGTGGAATCAACCCATTCGACGAAAGAAAATTTCCTGACTTCTCCATGAGCATAGCTCTTTATAGGAAAAATCCACAGCCTTCAAGCCAAACTGCTACCCTCTTCTGTAACTGAATCCAAAGATTCACCGGACTATCGGAGTCTACGCAGAAGAACCACCTGTGTAACTGGATCCTAAGATTCACCGGACTATTGGAGTCTACGCACGGGTTCAAATTCCTAAATCTTCAACGAAAATCGTAAGTCAATTTCTTTTTATCGCCAATATCTATATCATTGTTCTCAAGTGTAATAAATATTCTCAAATATCCTTTCAATATGTCTCATCCTGAACTCAAGCATAATACTGATGATCTGTCTGACGATGAAACTCCTCAATTCTTTCCAATTTCAGTGCTTTTTAAATTCATAAAATCTTTCGATGGTAATAGATCTGAACTCAATACTTTCATTCAAAATACAAACTCAGCCTTCTCATTAGCAGCATCAAATCAAATCGATAGCTTATTATTATATGTTGTATCTCAACTTTCGGCTAATGTAGTTAACGAATTAGAATTATCTGATGTTACTTCGTGGTACCAATTGAAAACTCTCTTAAAACAATTTTATGGTCAAACGAAACATTTAGTTCAAACTCATGAAGAACTTGAAACAATTAGACAAGCACCTCATGAAAATATTACAGATTTCTTTAAAAGATTAAAAAAAATTAAAAATGAATGTATCCAATCAGAAATTCTGAATTGTACACATCCTGATGAACTTCCTGGTCTTAAAAAATCTATTCAAAGAACAGCTCTTCGTAGATTCATTATTCATTCTAAACCTGAAATTAGTCAAATGCTAAGAGCTAGAAATATAGGCGATTTGAATGAAGCGTATTCCATAGCACTTCAAGAGGAGAAAATAATCAATTATACTAAATCGAAATCTAATAATTTCTATAGAAATTCCTATCTAATTCCTAATTCTAAATCTTCTAATTCAAATAATTATTCAAGAAATAATTCAAATCAATATTACAAGAATCCTAACTCAAATAAATATTATCAAACTCCTAAATCTTATAATTCAAATAATTATTCAAGAAATAATTCAAATCAATATTACAAGAATCCTAACTCAAATAAATATTATCAAACTCCTAAATCTTCTAATTCAAATAATTATTCAAGAAATAATTCAAATCAATATTATAAGAATCCTAACTCAAATAATTATCAAAGGAATAATTCAAACAATTTCAGTGACCCATCAAATTCTAATCAAACTCGTCCTCCTAATTATTCATTCAATTCAAATGCTCAATCTCTGAAAATATGTAATTATTGTAAAAAATCCGGACATGTTATATCTGATTGTAGAAAGCGACAATTTAATAATTCTAAAATAAACCATTTAAACGGGGAAACGTTGGGCCTGAAGAATGTCCAGGATTCCGACGAAACTATTCTAGAGACATTCAACTAAATTCTGAAAATTTTAATAACAATAATCAATCAAATTCTTTTCCTGAAAAATTACAATTCCTGTCTTTTAAAATTCCCAATTCATCAAAAAATCAAGTCACATTTCTTATTGATACAGGAGCTGCCTGTTCCATTATAAAGCATGACGCACTTATTCCTTCTCAAACTCATTTAGATAAAAATGATACAGTATTATTACATGGAATTAATCCCAATATGCCACTTAATACTCTTGGGACAACAGAACTCTCTTTATCTGTATCAAATTTCTCATTCAATCATAAATTCAATGTTATAAACGCAGCAAAAATTCATACTTATTATGACGGTTTACTAGGTAATGATTTTTTCCAACAACAAAAGGCCATTCTTAATTATTCAGACAAAGTACTCATCATAAACGATCGTATTATCCCTTTCAACAATGTTATCAATGAAGATAAGTTAATCATTCCTCCACGTTGCGAAATTGTTGCAGAAATTAATATTGCAAACAACAATAAATTAAAACAAGGGCTCATTGAGAAAATGATGATTTGCAATAAAGTCTTTATTCCAGATACTCTAGTCATCAATAATAATTCTAAAGCTTGTATTCCAATTCTTAATTTAAATGCATCAGAAATCACAATAACCAGACCAACACTAGAATTAATTGAAATCTCACCAGAAAAATCTATCAATCTAAATCATTCATCGAAATTCAATCAATTTCAATCTAAGAAAGATACTTTTCAAAGAAATAAAATCCTTCAAGAAAATTTACGTCTAAATCATTTAAATCAAGAAGAAAAATTATCAATTACTAAAATTTGTCAAAAATATTCCAATTTATTTTATCTACCAGGCGATTATTTAAATCCAACATCAACTCTAAGGCATGAAATTCCAACTTCTTCAAATACTCAAATCTCTTCAAAAATATATCGTTTACCAAAAATTCATGAAAAGGAAGCAAATACACAAATTCAGAAAATGCTTGAACAAAATATAATTAGACCTTCAAATTCACCATGGAATTCACCTATTTGGATAGTTCCAAAGAAAAAAGACGCATCCGGACAACAAAAATGGCGTTTAGTCTGTGATTTTAGAAAACTCAATGAAATCACAATTGGTGATAGTTATCCTCTTCCTAATATCGCGAATATTTTAGATCAGCTAGGTAATGCAATTTATTTTTCCACTTTAGATCTTGCTTCGGGTTTTTACCAAGTCGAATTAGAAGAAAAAGATAAATTCAAAACAGCGATAGCTACTCCTTCAGGACTTTATGAATTTAATAGAATGCCTATGGGATTAAAAAACAGTCCAAGTCGTCTAGCTCGATTAATGAATATCGTTTTATCAGGCCTTCAAGGTAGTCAATGTTTTTGTTATTTAGACGATATAGTTGTACATGGTTCATCACTAGAAGATCATAATTCGAAATTAGAGAACGTCTTTCAACAATTACAAATTCATAATTTACAACTTCAGCCAGATAAATGTGAATTTTTATGTAGAGAAATCACATATTTAGGTCATCATATATCAGAAAAAGGTGTTAAGCCTGATCCAAATAAAATCAAAGTAATTGAAAATTTTCCTATTCCCATAAATCCAAAACAGCTTAAATCATTCCTTGGTCTTATTGGTTATTATCGAAAATTCATTGAAAACTTTTCAGAAATCGCAAAGCCATTACATAAATTGTTGAAGAAAAATAAAAAATTTGAATGGACAAAAAGCTGTCAACAATCCTTCGAAAAATTCAAAGAAATTCTAACTAAAGAGCCAATCTTAAAATATCCAAATTTCTCAGAAACGTTTATATTAACAACTGACGCTTCAAATGATGCAATCGGCGCAGTTCTTTCGCAAGGGCCTATTGGAAAAGACCTTCCTATCAGTTATTATTCTAAAACTTTAACTAAATGCGAGAAAAATTATTCTACTACCGAAAAGGAATTACTAGCTATTGTCGAATCTTGTAAACATTATCGTCCTTATCTTTACGGACAAAAATTTATTATCTGCACTGATCATAAGCCCTTAGTATGGCTAAATAATTGTAAAGAACCTTCAAGTCGTTTAGTACGATGGAGACTTAAATTAATGGACTATGATTATGAAATAGTCTATAAGAAAGGTAAATTAAATCAAAATGCAGATGCACTTAGTCGCTTATTTCCCGAAAACTCAAATCAAAATGAAATCAATACAAATGAGCATATATCAAATCAATTGAATCAATTATCTCAATCTTCGCAAACTCTACGAAATCCAATTAATCAGATAAGCAATGACGAACTCTCTTATGAAAATTTCCTAAATCATTATGAATCCGGGGTTACCATTAACTCTTCTAATATCCATGAAAAATCAGGAGATATATTTAAAGCTCCACTAAATCATTCTCTAGCACATTGTGTCTCTCAAGATTTCGAAATGAACAGAGGTATTGCCTCAATATTCAAGAAAATATTTGGACGTGTAAAACAATTAAAATCTCAAAATAAATCTGTAGGACAAGTGGTCCATATTTCTAATAATACTCGACGAATATACTATCTTATAACGAAATCTCTCTTTTACGAAAAACCTAAATATCAAACAGTCTTTCAAACTCTACTAAATCTTAAGAATTTGTGCGAAGAAAATAAAGAAACTCATTTAGCACTTCCACATCTATCATGCGGACTTGATAAACTCTACTGGCCAAAAATATTTGCTATGATAAAATATATTTTTCATAAATCTCAAATTCAAATAACAATATATAGTTTGCCTGTAAAAGAAAATAAATCTCAGATATATTCTGTAAATGAAGAAGAATTAACTTTCGAATATTTTAAAGGTTTTCATCAACGAGAAGTAAATATTCCAAAACCAAAACTTGTTAGTACTCCTATTTCCAAAATAAAAACTCTTATACTACCTATGTCATGTGATTACGCTAATTCTAATGAATATCTCACTTATGTAAAAACTTATATCACAAATTTACCAGAAAAGCCTAAGATAACTGACATTATAGCTAAAAAACTCGCACAACAATTCATTTTTGTTCTATTTCTCAAAGAATTCAATGATCAATCAATAACGTATGAAGATTTATTTGCAACTCTATTCAATTTAAGACTAATGCTCAATTTCAATAATATCAAAAAATTCACGATTCCAAATCTATCCCAATGTAAATATAATTCAATTATTCGTGAAGATAAATTTTTCAGTCTCTTATACTTTCTATTTCGTGACTTTGACTATGAAATTTTGGATGATACCAGAATTAATATTACTGATGAAAATTTAATGAAAGAAATTTTACATGAAAATCATGATTCACCATTAGCAGGACATCAAGGTTTTGAAAGAACCTATGAAAAAATTAAACATAAATACTTTTGGGACAATATGAAAGAATACATTCGTAAATACATTAAGAAATGCCAAATCTGTCAAAAATCCAAAACTGATTTTAAACATAATAAAAGTCCAATGATTATCACAACTACATCAACGAAATTCTGTGAACAAATTGCATTAGACATAGTAGGTCCTCTACCCATTACGAAAAATGAAAATCGATTTATATTAACAATTCAAGATGATCTTACAAAATTTATTCAAGCTTACGCTCTTCATACACACGACGCAGAAAGTGTAGCCATTCATTTCCTTAAGTTCTGTACTCAATTCGGATTTCCAAATAATATTCTTACTGATCAAGGTGTAGAATTTACCTCAAAAGTTTTTAAAGAAATTAATAAATTAATGTCAATCAAACATAAACAATCTTCACCCTATCATCCTCAAACACAGGGATCATTAGAAAGAACACATCTTACTCTTAAAGATTATTTTAAATGCTACATAAATAAAGATTCAAACAATTGGGATGAATTTCTTAATTTTGCAACATTCAGTTATAATACTTCAATCCACAAATCGACTCAAAAAACTCCATACGAATTAGTCTTTGGTCAAAGAGCACGAATTCCTTCTCAAGTAAGTAATCCAAAAACTCAACCAAATTATTCAGATTTAGCTGACGATATCATAAATAAATTAAAAATATTGAGAGAGACAGCGCACGAAAATATTCTTAAATCTAAAAATAAATCCAAAGAATATTATGACAAAAGTCATAATAGAACATATGTTTTTAATCAAGGCGATCACGTACTTCTCTATGACTCTCAATCAAAAGCTAGGAATCAAAAACTATCTCCAAATTATAAAGGACCTTATAGAATAGAACAAATACATAATAATCAAACTGCGACAATAAGAATAAGCCCCTCGAAGCTAAAAACTTATCATTTCAATAAGTTAAAACCTTACGTTGTTGCAGATGACGAAAATAATTGTTCTCCTCCTGTTATTCACATTCCAAGTCCTTCTCCAAGCACTTCAATATGAAATCAAATCTATTAATTCATCCTCAGGTATCTTAAATCATAATCTTGGCAAGGCTCAAATAGCAAATGAAAAATACGTCATACTTACGTATCATAATCTAACACATTTCAAATATCAAGTTGAAAAATTATCAGGCTTCTATTCTAACTCTATGAATCTATGTAATACTGCAATTTCAGAGCATCTTTCTAACGACTGCAAAAATCAATTAAGTTATGTAAATACGAAAATTAAAGTAATAAAGGAAACTTACAAAATCATAGCACATCAAATAAATACTTTCAGAAGAAAACGTGGATTAATAAATGGCATTGGAACGGCAATTAAGTGGTTAACTGGAAACCCTGACGCCAGTGACGCACAATTTTATACAGACGCTATAAATGGACTAATTAATAATGAAAAACAAACAAAAGTTTTAATGCAGCAACAAGTATCAATTTTATCTTCAACTATTTCTAATTTCAACAATTCTTTTTATAAAATGAATGAAAACATACGAATCCTGAATAAAAATCTAAAAGACTTTAATCAATTCGCAAAGGATCTCAATAATGTCCAACGTGCTTATGTTGTGGAATCTCAAATTTCAAATCACCTCATACTTCTTATAGAAATGACAGATGAAGTTCTTTTCAATCTACAAAATTATGTTAATGATGCATCGCTTATACAACATGGTATAATAAGTTATAGAACTTCACCTCCAGAAGCATTATATCAAGAACTTTTAAAAATCTCTACTAACATATCTCTTCCTATTTCGCTGAGCATTGAAAATATTTATTATTACTATAAAATAATGAATCTTAAATCATTTATTAAACAAAATATTTTAACGATTGCGTTTGAAATTCCAATTTCTTCATCTCGAGACTTAGATCTATATCAGTTATTATCTTTACCACATCCCCATTAAGAAGATAACACTTTGTTCTCTTATATCGAACCATCCAAACCTTACCTTCTAATTGCACTTATGAGAACAGATTATTTATTGGTTGATAAACTAGAAAATTGTATCGAGTTCCATCCAAGGGAATGGATTTGCAAAAACATGCCAATTCTCAAGAAAATCGATTCTTCCTGCGAAGTTCAATTGTTAATGAAGATCACCACCAAGATTCCTAGTTCCTGCATCACCAGAACAATCATCGCTGATGCTGAAATATGGCACAAGACCAATACTAACGAATGGTTATTCTCTTTGTCCAGTCCAACCCGAATGTCTATCATTTGTGGAAAAGAATCCCTCAAGCAAGAAATCATCGAGAGAATGGGTCTCTTGAAACTCAACCCTCACTGCAAGGCATTTACCGATCATACAAGATTAGAAACCAGTTCAGTAATGATGACACTCAATTCCAACTACGAAATCCCATCCACTAACATCGTCCAGGATGAATGCTGCAAGAAGATGAAACGTAATCTCACCATCCACGCAATCAATCTAGATCCAATTCAGCTCACGCATGTCAACCTCCATGATTTACAGTACGCCCAACACAAGTTAACAGAATTCGATGAACAACTCCAACATCAAATAAATCAACCCTTCATAGTTCAACATGCTTCATGGGTTACAACAGCCATATCCGTTACATGTGGGTCCATAGCACTCATAGTTATATACAACCTAATGAAATGGTGCGGATGTCTCCAACTCCTCAAATCGTTATTCTGCTGCACAAAGCAACCCAGAGCACTCACAGCCAGTCCATGTTTCCAAATCTTCAATCAATGCCACAAAGATTCCTCACAGCCCATCGTCATAAGATATCATTCAGAAATGCAAGAACTCACAAATTCCCAAAATCCAGAAACTCAAGAAGAAGCTTCCAGTTCCAGTTCCAGATCCATGAGAAGACCTAAGAAGATTAACTTAACCGCATACTAATTCTATTAAACAAATTCTTAATTCTTTAAATATTCTATCTCAAATCGCATGGTCTTAGTTCCTAATTCTTCACATAAATCAAGTCAAGTTATCATATGTTAATTATTTTTGCTATTTTAATAACAGTCATTCTCATAATTAAATATAATTCAATATTCGACTGTTACATATAAATAAGAAATATTGTAAAGTGCCATACTGCTTCCAATCAATTCAATTCAATTCAAATCGAATCAATTCAAGTCAATTCAATCAATTCAATTCAATTCAATTCAAATTAAATCAATTCAAATCAAATCAAATCAATTCAATTCAAGTTGATCAAAACAAATCAAATCAACTCAATTAAAGTCAAATTATTCTAGTCAATTTAATTTAAGATTTTTGTTTGAATGAATAACAAAAATCTTCTCTAGGGGGGAAATGTTGTCACCCTACAAGACAATAGCCTCATTGTTATCTATTTCTGCTGACTTCAGCAATTTGTAAAAAGCTATATAAAGAGAAGCAGAATGACGCTCAAGTTCAGTTCAGATCGGCCGTCCTTATTGTTAACATCGCTCTAAAAGTTCAGATCGGCCATCCATATTGTTAACATCGCTCTTAAAGTTCAGATCGGCGGTCCTTTTTGCTAACATCGATCCTAAAGTTCAGATCCGCCGTTCATATTGTTAACATCGTTCTTAAAGTTCAGATCAATCAATTAATTAAATCATTCAATCATTCAGTCTTTGATAATTACGTATTCAAACTCGGTTATATCAATTGTTCAAAGTTGTTATTCAATATTAATAAATCAATCTAAATCCAGAACCTCTTATTAAATATCACAAGTGCTAAATCCTCAGAACCTCTAATAAAGTGCTAAAAGTGCTGAATATTCAGAATCTCTAAATAAGTGTAAAAGTGATTAATATTCAGAACCTCTAATATAAAGTGCGTTAGTGATTGCGCATTCCAGAACCTCTTATTCAACACTATCATAAGTGTAATCCAAAGGTTTTACGGAGCTTTACCTCAACAAAGCTGCCCTGGTGACAGCTCCTCTGCTTCTTCTTCTATAAGTGTGTATTTCAGGAGGAATACAACAATATATATATATATATATATATATATATATATATATATATATATATATATATATATATATATATATATATATATATATATATATATATATATATAACATACATATAAAAATAGATTCCTCTTATTCTATGTAGAAAATGGTAAATTTGAAACATTTTAAAATTTATCAATTTAAACTATTGATAGAGGGTTAGTGGCCCGAAATATATCTCGTGGATTTCAATCACAACTGTGTTTTTAATTATAAGTTGGGTTTGAATGTTAAAAGTTTATACCACCTTGTGACTCATTGCGCAAGTCAGAATTATCATTAGTGATTATATGGCCTCTTTAATCTACCTGGAAAAAAGGTCAGTATATTTGCATAAATAAGTGTGTTCAAAATTCCGATAGGCAGTCAGTTATTAATAAATTCATGTATTAATATTTATTCAAAATATCGTGAAAATTGTGAAGATCTTAGAGGATTTCCCACTGAAAATCCTTTTACCTTTCTCTAAGAAGGTCACTGAATTACACATTATCAATTCGTAAATATGAATCTATTATTTCTATTATTTCTAACGAAGGTACCCTTCTTAAAATTTGGTAGCAACGAGTATAGTTTTGCTGTTATGCGGAATTTCAAGATAAATGAAGTTCTACACCTCCTACCTTCCGCCAATTTTTACTCACATCGTAAACTCGAAGGTCGGTATCACACTCTCGACGGCCATTACCTGGGGACTCAAGCTACGATTACGTTCCAATGGTACACTCTCGAATGGGTTCTACGCAGAAACCCCAGGAATAAAGCCAAAATTGCACTAGTGATGACTCGTGCAATTAATAATTTTATCATCCCTAAATTTTAATGAAAACGAATATATGTTGTTGATTAAGTGGTTAAAGTTTTATGTGGTTTCCCTTAACATCAAATTTCAGATGAATTGAAAATCTGACATTCGACCGAATGGCACGTAAAGATAAGTCCGCCACAGCCCTTGAAAAACATTTGAGCCCTCGAAAACATTTGAAAAGAGTTTTTCTTCTTTAGTAACAAAATGAATAATTAGCATATGGTTGAAGAATGACGCGAGACGTTTCAACCTCCCAGCTTGTATTTGTTAAATAACAATGAAATGTCATGTGAACAAAGCACACAATAAAATGCCTTTCCATTCATTCATTCAAATGTATTTTCATCATTAATGATTTATGTATATGGCAAATGATTTCATATAAGAGAATCATTGGAAAATATTTGTGAATTTTTACATGATGGTGAATTTTACTTTGAATATGGAGTAGTATTGGCCATATTCTCCATTTTCAGCGAATTAAAGACAATAAATTTAAGACACACTCCACTCAAGTTTCACTGAATATTGATAACTGAACGAACAAAAGAAATTTTTTTACGAACAAGCACGCAGTCACTCGAATATAAAAAAATTATATGTGTGTACCTAGTCTTTATTCCACTGCACTAAAATTCGAAAAATGTGCGTTTATTCAAGATTATTCAGTCATTTTCTTCTACTAATATAAAAGATACTTCCATATACTATATTATAGAATAATTAGAATAAAAATTCGAAGCAAAATTTTCAAGATTTACAGAACACAAAATACAAAAACGAAACCATTTCAATTATTCATATTCACAGTTCATTAAATTGAACGGGCTACTGCACGATGTGAACAGACACCAAGAAATACTGCAATTATGAATGCAAGGTACTTAAAACACACCTAATTCGAATTGAATTTAGTGTTTTTCATTCTTATGCACATAGATAATTGATTGAAGTTATTAGATATAGATTATCTATATCGCTATTCAAAGATAATTTCGGAAAATAAACTGGTTATCTATTTGAGTTAAATAGACAATCATATGCCTTTGTGAGATCTAGAAACAGCCCCAACGCCCATTTCCCTTCTTCTATTAAATGGATCAATGTTTCTGTGAATTGATATATAGCAGTTTGTGCAGATTTGCCTTTTAAGTATCCATGTTGTGTATCCGACAAGAGTTTACAATCATTTATAAACTTTAATAGTCTATCTAATATTGCCATCTCAAAAACATTGAATAAACTGGGCAGCAGACTTATTGGTCGATAGTTTTCCATTTGCCTATATTTCCATTTTCCATATATATATATATATATATATATATATATATATATAAATTTCAAATTCAAGATTTTCGATTCCAAATTTAAAATATTTCTTCATATACTATATATATATATATATATATATATATATATATATATATATATATATATATATATATATATATATATATATATATATATATATATATATATATATATATATATATCGTGTGGGGTTGTTAGTACCCTCATCGGGCGCCTCCCCAGGTGGCGGATAGGGAAAGTCTCCTAGACATAGGAGACACTGATACACAGGGCGGACCAAAAACTAACTAAACAAACCCATTGGCGTCTGTTCAGTATCTGACGGCCAGTGGTCAGCGTCTGTTTCTCTAGTTGAGGCGGCTGTATTTCAATCTTCTCGAACTCAAAAATCGAGTCGTACACCCTGTGGTCTCAACTGAGACCACCACTTATCTCTATTCAGCTTGAACGCATGATGGAAAACAAGATCAAAGTATCACTACCCCAGGCACCAGTCGAAAGACTGGCTTCACCTGATCATCGGATTCTGGGGGATCAGGGACACCATGCGGAGAAGAATCGGAGCTTCTCAAAAACCTTCCATTATCTCAAGATCGAACAAAAACATCACATCGGTACAATTAACGTTAATACACTCGCTAAAACAGGTTAACCGAAGCAGCTCACCAACACCATGAGAAAGTTCAATCTCAAAATCACCGCTCTCCAAGAAACAAAATTCATGGACGAGAATCATTTCGATACCGACAGTTTCAGAATCTACAAGGGGAAACCTGCCGTTAAAGAAATGGGCAAATTACCGCTTTTAGGTACCGGATTCGCGATACACAATTCCATATTAGACTCGGTTATTAATTTCACATCGCCCAACGAGAGAGTCTCATTGCTTTCTATTTAATCAGCTAATAAAGCTTACACTTTAATCAACGTGCACGCTCCCATTAATCACCACAACAAAACCGTTCCAGAAAGCTGACAAGATTTTTGGGAAACATTGGAAGAAACAACCAATAAAATACCATAACACCACGTGAAAATCTTGCTAGGAGATTTTAACGCACAGCTTGGTAAGGAAAGGAATTTCAGAGATACTACTGGTCCCCATACTAAACACAAACGTACCAACAAGAACGGTGAAAGGTTAATCGCGTTCTGTAGAAACTTCGAACTCAAAATCATGAGCACACAATTTCAAAAACCTAACTACTAACTACTAACTACAAAAATCTAATTACTTGGAGATCGCCCAGTCTCAAGCAGGGTGAATATCAAATTGATCATGTCGCAATTTCCAAGAACAACGTAAAAAAATTTTAAATGTCAGAACTCGTAAAGGCGTCTCTGATTCGGATCACTATCTCCTCCAAATAAAAACAAAATTTCAACCCAACAGAAATAAAGAATTTACACCCAGAAAAGTTAGGTCCGATCCCGAATATCTGAAACTTCACAAGGATACAATCATTGCACAAATCAATCAGGAAGAATCGACGAATTGGGAAATCCTTACAAAGAATATTCAGAAAGCCATCACATTAGGGCAACATCCTCGCACCAGGAAACACCGCTGGTGGAACTTAATCTGCGACCAAGCAGTCGACAAGAGAATAACTGCATGGAAAAAATTTAGCGGCCATAAAAAAGACGAAAACTAGGAGAATTTCCTTACAACTCAAAAACAGGCCTCCAAAGTAATAAGAAGAGAAAAACGGAGATATGATTAAAATAGGCGTCACGAAATGCAGAAGGATTTCACTAATAATAATACTAGAGATTTTTACAAAACTTTCAGAGAAAACTTGCGAGGATGCCAAGCGCCCACTCTTTGCTTCAAAAAATCCGATATCGCGTTGGAAACTAACACAAAAAATAACTGCAAAATGTTAGCCGAATATTTCAGCACCCTTTTCAACTGCAATCCTCCCCAAGAAAAACTTAAGTTCGACTTTTCGGGGTTTAAGCATCCAGACTCGCAAGCCCCTGATATGGAAGAGATTACAGCAATTATCAAGCAACTCGAAAGCAACAAAGCAGCAGGAGAAGATGGGATTATTTCGGAACTCTGAAAACTGAACGATACTACTTTGACCCGAAAACTTCATCATTTAATATCAGAAATCTGGAGAACGGAAGAGATACCAGAGGATTGAAATGCGCGTTGATACATCCATTGCACAAAAAGGGGGACAAAATGGATATCAATAATTACAGGGGAATTTCCTTACTCCCGGTTGCGTACAAAATACTTTCTAAAGCACTCCTAAACAGAGTAGAACACCAAGCGGATCCACTAATTGGGGAACACCAAGCTGGATTCAGAAAAGGCCGATCATGTGCTGAACAGATCTGGACTTTGAAGACGATATTACAGATGAGGAAATGTAGAAATACAGTGATCACATTCATTGACTTCAAGAAAGCATATGACTCGGTAGACCGCTAAACCCTTTTCGAAATCATGAAAGAATGTGAAATCGATGGAAAGACCCGAACATTTATAGAACAGACACTTACAGGTACAACTTCCAAGGTAAAATTTATGGGTGAAATATCAGATCCCTTTGAAATCGAAACCGGTGTGCGGCAGGAGGACGGACTTTCGCCAATTCTTTTCAATATTGTTTTAGAAAATATCATAAGGGAATGGGAACTTCACGTGAAGGGCAAACAAGTGGGCATCAAAAAAGAAAATAGAATAAATGTCATATGTCTCGCCTTTGCAGACGATATTGCTATCATCACAGACAACAGAACTGAAGCCATTCGCGCCGTGGAAAAACTACATGAAATTGCGCAGAAAACCGGAGTAGGTAAAGAATGGGGTGCACCGTGCCGAGTGACCTTGACCTTGAAAAGGTAGGCTTGGTGGGGTTAATGGGCAGAGTTGACCTTGAATCAGTGGTGGGGATTGACCTTCGGCCTTGAATCAGTGGGAGGGTTAATGGTGGGGATTGACCTTGAATTCGATTGGTCAGGTACGGCCTTGAGAATTTCCGGCACTACCGATCTTATATATTTCAGCGAATTCATGCTGAAGTACCTCACTAAACAAAGTGTGGTTATATTTCAATCTGTTATGTATTTTAGAGTGCAAAGTTCAGGTGGAATAAGTTTTTCTGAAATCATATATAATAATCAATTAGGCCATTACTGTGATCATTCTGGCGAGTTAATAAGATTCGTAACACACAAAGTTTTGTGTACATGGTGTTTTGAATCCAAGAAACAGGAATCTACCATTGGCGAGCACACAATTGTGAGTACGCATAAAATTGACACGATCGTTGACAAATCCAACCTACATCACTATATCAAGCTTTTTGGACAAAATTGTGGACTCTGTGAAAAATCGCTGTTGTCAGTGAGTTAAATCGAACTTAGGGACTGTTTCGAATATCGTTGCAATACTTTATAGATGGATAATATTGGAATTATCTATAAAATAAAAAATTTGAAGAAAATTATGGAATATCAACTCAATAAATTGGATGGTGAGATTAAAAAATACAATCGGAGTATGGATTTGGAAATAACTGATAGAAGAATAGCAAACGAAGCTAAAATCATTTGTGATGCATTTCTGAGTGACAAAACAACATTGTGTGTTTGTTGTGAAGATTTAGTACGTTTAAGTGAAGAATTTAGGAAATGGTTATTCAGTAATATAACTGTACCTGAGAAAATAATGTTTAGATTATTTCCAAAATCTAAACTTGTTGTTTTAGAACACGCATATATAGGTGAAAATATCACCGATTTCAGTGCTGAAGATTTGAAATATTTTCTTGTGGACTATTTAGTGAAGAAATTGAGATGGTATGAGATTCTAGAAATTTATCATAAGCTTTCTAAACCAATGATGGAAACATTCAAACTACAGACACTTTTACCATGCTTTATTCATTATAATCGACCCGATGAAAACACGCATATTGATGGTCCGCCTGTAAGTCAAGCAAAATGTTTTCGATGCAATCTAGTGCTTACACACCAGCAACTGAATACTTCAGGCAATATAGGCAATTCTCAATCCAATACATCATAATTTTTCAGTGTAATATTTTTGTCAATGTTCTCAACTTATTCATTTGTTGAATCCTCACACCTTTATGCGTTCTCAAGGTTAGATTGTCCCTTTCTCTCGATAATTTCTCAAGGTCAGTATGTGAAACACCCACCTTTATAACTTCTCAATTTCAGATCGTCCCCATCCATTCTATAATTTCTCAAGGTCAGCTTATTAAACCCCCCACCATCAATTTTCAAGGACATTATACAGTATATAATGAGAGGACAGCATTCATTTCTTCAGTTCAGAAGTTAGTTTGAATAATATCGATAAATATGAGTTCGGAAGCAATACCCAATGTATTCGAACTATACATGTTGTGTTCAAAAGTATTTTTCATCAATAAATCGAAAACAAAGTATGTGTCTGTGGGTCTGTCGCACCAATTCAAAGCAGTTGTGAGAATCAGTGGTTCATCATTGAAGGGGCATCACATTGATTTCACTACCGAAGATTTTCGTGAACTATTGAAGAGTGAAGAATTTATTTTGAGGAATTTATCTAAAGTTTCGTCACAGGAATTCAAGAAAATTAATAACATTACCCTTTTCTTCATAAATATCAATAACAAATGTATTCTCGGTAAGAGAAATGAAAGAAGCCAAGTTTACATAGGAAGAGAAACTCTTTGTGAATTACTATCTTTACAGGAGTTGATTAATGATTATATCGAGTTCCTGGAATATCATGGATTTGAAGATTTCTACGCAATGATAACGCGCACAGTGACGAAGTTGAATGGGGATGTGTTAGTGAACATAAAAAATTTATTAGAACAATCGTATAAACATTTATTCAACACAACCATATTTAAAGAGTTAATCAAGGCCGATCCATATACTGTAGTGAATGGATGGAGATAGCTTTTTAATATGAATAAGAAAGTACATTTCAGTGATAGCTGTGAAATTCATAACATGTATGCTTGGAATTCCGCTCATCGAGAATCACGTAAATACTATTAGGAAATGTTTGTAATAGATAGAATTAGATTCAACAATAGAGTAACTAATTTAGAGAAAATTTTGAGTCCTATTTCAGATGTTAAACATCGACAAAAGGTTTATATCGATAGATTTTGTTGAATGTAACCATACTTTGTAGTAATGAGTTCAAATAAAAAATTGTAAAAAAATAAAAAACAATTTTATTTCTCAATATCTTTACATAATAATGTATATTCAGAATTGAATCATTTCAAATAATTTTTATGGATCCAAGAATTATGCTCCTTTCCCATTCCTAAATATTTTACGAATAGTTAATTTCCTTTTCTTCTTAGCACTTTCTCAATCAGATAAATTTGAGGATGCTTTACTTTCTGTAATTCGAATTCGTAAAACCCACTCATGATATCCTCATTGAAAGAATCGCGTAAAAGGTAAGTTCTTGGGTATGTGGATTTTATCTTTTTAATTGTGAAAATTTCATTAGACCAATTGGGTGTGTAGCCTTTCACAAATGCTTGTCTAGTTTCACTAACTCGTACGAAATCTCCAATTTTATACTTTTGTTTTCTTGGATCTATAATCTTAATGTGTGAATAAGCGGAGTTGAGAATTTTTTTTTCATTTTCATTATTGACATCCATTGGCTTATAACCAGTAGTTGAGTGTTTCCTAGCATTATATTTCGAAACAATGTTATCGAGTATATCTATCCACTTATAATTTCCACGAACGCTGAACTCTTTCCACATAATTGACTTGAGTGTTCTATTCACTCTTTCTACAACACTGCACTTTAAGTTGGAATACGAACTATAATGATTTATGTTGGACGTATTCATTAATTCCTTGAAATATTCATTGTGAAATTCCTCGCCAAAATCAGTTCGTAAATTTGCAGGGGGATGTGACAATTGTTTCAGAATTCCACGTATTGCATCTCTCACATGTGTTGCACTTTTTTCTTCAGAGGAATCGCCCAAACATATTTAGAGAAAACGTCTATTACTATGAGAATATATTTGAAACCTTTATTGAAGCGAACATATGGTATCATCTCTACAAGGTCGGCCTGAAAAAGATCTAAAAGTCCTTTAACGATTACTCGTCGCCGTGGGAAATTAATTCGAACTGGCTTGTGCAGTTCATTAACCACACCTCGTTTCACAGTCAGCATTTTAGATCAAGTGCAACTTGAGTATCAATTCTGCAAATAGATAAGCTTGACCTTTTATTGTACGGGAGTTCTTGAATGATCTTATCTCCCTTTTCTAAAAAAATCTTATCCCCTTTTTCATAACGTAATCAACATCATTTGTTTTGATTTTCATATGGAAACCGCTAGATGGATTAGCAGTGAAAGATATAACTTCGGCACTTTCATAAGGAAATACGTATTCACTGGCCTAATTGATTATTATATATGATTTCAGAAAACTTATTCCACCTGAACTTTGCACTCTAAAATACATAACGGATTGAAATATAACCACACTTTGTTTAATGAGTTAGTTCAGCATTAATTCGCTGAAATATATAAGATCGGTAGTGCCAGAAATTCTCAAGGCCGTACTTGACCAATCGAATTCAAGGTCAATCCCCACCATTAACCCTCCCACTGATTCAAGGCCGAAGGTCAATCCCCACCACTGATTCAAGGTCGACTCCGCCCATTACCCCCACCACGCCTACCTTTTCAAGGTCAAGGTCACTCGGCACGGTGCACCCCCATTCTTTACCTACTAACCGGGTTACAAATTTCTTATGATAAAATCAAATACATGGAAAGGAAACCGAAAAATAAATCTTCTCTTATGACAAACCATGGTGAAATTCTGCAAGTAGGCCACTTTAAATACCTCGGGAAAGTTATACAGTCCTCAGGTTTAAACCGAATCGCTAATGAACAGAGAATAACCAAGCTCCAAAGGGCCTACAAACTAACATGGGCTCACTATAACAAAAAGTGCATTTCGAGAGGCGCCAAATTGAGGCATTATAACTGATATAATTGAGATTGAATTCTTGCTTACCTCTAGGTGAAACATGATTACATAAAATTCAAATCGAACTCTTGGAGCATTAGGAATAAAATATCTTAAAAACAATGCCTCAATCATGAGGATAAAGTAATATTAGACCATACTTGCTGAAGTGAAAATTCAATACAGTAGTTGGAAATAATTCAAAACAGCGTCAACTCTAGTGAAATATTTCTAATGAGACTATTAGAATAGATACATGATAATTTAAGAGATTATAATTGTTTATTCGGAGGAAATATGAACAAAAAACTTCAATTCATATGATGAAGTATTAGGTATTTTTTTTAATTCAAGGCTGACTTTAAAAAGCAGATATGACCTCAGTGAAAGTTGAAAATGTTTTCCATAAAATATCATAAAGCTCATTGGAATATACTACAGTGGATGGAATATTTATTAATATTTCTTTGGATGTATCTCATATATTAATTCGTTCAGAAAATGGAATACAAACAACTATAAAACTCGCAATAGCATTTACACTTTGAAAAATAAAGAAATGATAATGCATATAAAACCAACTCATCACACATTACAATAATAAATAATGGTTAATTTTTCAATGATACTCAAAACTAAGTTAGATAACTGTAACCACCTTATACTCGTATTATTGCATTGAGGTAATAATTGTAGCAAAGTAACTGAGGTAGTGTAAAAATTATCACTATGTCTTTTCTGTATATTACTCAAAAATATAACTCAATATTTTTTCTTGAAAATTTTCGAAATAAATTCAACACAAGTATCATTCAAGTAAAATGAAATAATACTATTCTGATATTTTAGATGGAAATACATACAATATGAATAAGAATATCTGTATAATTACAGTATTTGAACAAAAATTTCTAAAATTTTCATGCATTCTCCTGGGCTCAGATTAGAAGAGCAAGTTCGTGTAAACATACCAACATCCCAGGAAGTTTTAGGAACGACTTTCTTAACTTTATACCTGACAGTATAATGTTTTACCACTTAAAGGTAGATAAGTAGGTAGATTTATTTTTGTTTCATCGTAACATATGTCAGAAAGTGAAAAATTTTAATAGAGCTCAATTGGAGTATATTTCAAGGAAAAACTCAATTAGCACTTCACTCAATATAATATACATTACAATTCCATGAATGCTGGTTTCTAGGTATTCTCAATACTTCAAAATATGTTTGTCCACTGTGAAAAGTAAATACTTCCAGTTATATTGAATAACATACAATAAACGAACAAACCAAAGAAAGAAGTGAACTCAAAGAAAGCTCCATCTTTATTCACAGCAATTCTGTATTTATTCAAATGCATTGATAAACTTGAAAAATTAAAAACTCGGCAAAGGAAAAATTTGGCTTACAAGATAAAAAATCAGCTTCAGTCAATAATTTGTATCTAAGAGCGAAAGAAGCTGCAAGAAAACCCTCCTTTTATATATGGGGTACGTTACTTAATTTATATTTGAAGTTGACGTTTCTTGTCTATTGAAATCTAGTTGCAATATTTATTGCATATTCAAAAATATAAATTGGAGGTTAGGATGAAGAACTTCATCTATTGTTAGAGTCAATTCTAATCTTTACTCAAGCTTTCAGATTTCACCTAACAAGATAATTTCTTTTCTTCTAATTATGTAGTGAGACAAAAAGCTCAACTTCATTACCCCAGGATCGGAGGACAATCCAGAGTAGTAATAAAACTTCTGAAAGATATTCTGTCATCACTATTGATTGGAAGGAATGATAGAACGTTATAATTTGAGTGCAAAGAATGAATTTCACTAATCTATATAGAGTTAAATTTATTTCAAATCATGTCGCATAATTCCGAAAGAAAAATTCTCAAATTGAGTTCAGTGAATTTTAATGTTAGTACTAACTAACATAATACTTCTGAAGTCATATAAATTCATAATCATTAAAATCGGTCAAAAATAAAGTCCAACTGAAGTACATTTGTCTTCAATACTTCTAGAGAAAAGAAAATTGAATTTTACTTGTGTTTCCTTTATACTCTGCTCACAAAATTACCGAGCATGATGAAGTTTAATAAACCAATCGCGAAGTAGAAGTTGTTTTTCAAATTTCGCGCATATAATGCCCACCTACTACTTTTTAAATTAATCGAAAAATTTTTTAGAAATTATTTGAAAATGAACAGCTATGAAAAACAAAAATTTGGCTTTTAACCCCTAGTAACTAAAAATAGACATTAGCCACCAATTTTGAACGGACAATGAAGATCCAGGTGCCAGTAAGATTTTGTGAAGATATTTGATGTGGAACATGTTCACGTAATCAGGTCCTTGGCGCACGTATCATCTGAAATCAGAAATGTGCATATAAAATAATTGGTGAGGGCACTAATAACATATTCAAGATTGCTTCAAGAAGCAATTAGGGCCAATCAGTTATTAAATTATCTGTCTGTCCATCGAAAGTTAAACCTGGCTGAAGTTATTAAATCATCACAATTTTCAGAAATTCCTAGCACAGTTCCTACATCCTGCAAATTTACAAGAGCGAATATATTTCACTAATATTTATATATGTACCTGCAATTTTTTAACTGTTAGTTTTTATCTCTATTCCAGGACCCATGATTCCTGTGCCTTTCAGTTCTACAATGGATGACTTATTGCTTTTTTTGTCACGAATATTCCAGATCCAAGAGCATATTTCTTTTGTTTTTCATTCATATTCTCAACATCATGTCATGCATGACCTCTGTCGAAAATTCTTTGACACTGATGCACCTTTGAGCATTTATACTTCAACAGTTAAAACTAGTAGTCTAAGAGCCAGTAGACATCTAACGACACACATTCTAGGAAATCTCAAAATTTTCTCATTGAGACAGTTGTACCTACCATACATGAAATGGCTGCCATTTCAATATTTTAAAATTTATTATTATACGTACTCAAAAAAGGAGGTTATTTCCTTGTGGCAGATCATTTGAACTTGTTTTTGACGTATGTTAGGGATCTTCAAATTTTTATATGTTATTATTGATAGTATCAGCAGCATTTATCTCTCACGGCAGAACGATCTGGCGGTTGCTTTGACCTGGCAGACCGAAAAACATTTTTTCCCTCGGAAATATATCTGTCTGTATTATTACGTAGTATACGAAATGAAGAGATTTTCATTTTCTCTTTCTTCTTCCTAGCACAAAACTATCGTATCCTTCTCTTTCAATTCTTTTTGACGTCAAAATTGACATATATTAAGAAAAAAACTAATAGGAGAGTAATGTTTTATCTTTAAACGAATTTGAATTCAGTTGATTCGATAATAATATTATTAACAATTTCGATTCATGTGATCACTATATGAAGTACATAATTTCTCATTTCACATAATTTTCATGAATTTTTGTCTATTCGAGATTATTTTTTCTAGCCTTTCAACCGAAAAACACTTACTCCCGCGCAAATACAAGAGTGTGCAATATTTCAAAATTGGCAAAAAATACTTATTTCCGACAAATTTTAGGAAACTTCAAACTTTTATATGTTATTCTTGACAACATTAAAAGCATATATCTCTCATGGCAAACCGATCTGCTGGTTGCTTTCGGACGGCATTCCGGAAAACTATTTTCCCCGCGTAAATAAAACAGTGTGTAATAAATTATATTCGTATCATACGGAATGGAGAAATTTTCAATTTATCTATCTTCTTCATAATAAACTATTGTCGTACTTCTTCTCTTTCAATTCTTTTTGGCGATAAAAGTAGCATACATAAAGAAAAAACAGACTGAAACTAATATTTCATCTTCAAACGAATTTGAATTAAGTTGATGATAATTATATTATTAACGATTTCGATTCATGCATCACTTGAAAAAAAGTAGAGATATTTTTTTCTGATTTTTAATACAAAATCCAATATTATGTTATGTACCTTCAGTAAGTAGCTTTTATATTTTATATTTCCATTGCAGCTGTTCCGAAAATGATTCTGAATTTCCTAGCATTTTATGTCCCCTTCATTCATCATCATTCGTTTTATTGAAATTATTTTCGTTCATTTTACTTTCGCTTCTCTCTAGTAAGTACCTAGTTCCCCCTAGTACGTTCTCTAATTTCAAGTGCACTTCGTAGTCTAAACAAAACATAAACATGATATTTATGTTATTATACCTATTCTGTCGCCTCTGATCCCGAACAAATCGAATACTCAACTATTCTTTTCAAGAAGGTTTATATCAGTGCATGTGGTGATATAAACTCACTTCAATTCAATGAACTCACGAAATATTAGCAAATAATAGTTTATTTGATTAAATTCGATTGAATTTACCTTATGTAAATTGTCTACTATCACATTAATAAAGATCTGTAACTGCAAATTTTCCCTCGTTAATGACGGTACCTATAATCTATTTTTCAAGAAATATTTTTATGTGTATATCATTTCCAAGAATTGTCAGTAAATATAAATATATAAATAAGTTAATACCTTATGCTGAAAAAAAAATTTATAATCATTTATGTTAGCGCAGTGCTCAATGTCAAAATAACTGGCAGATCCTTCTGTCTTGAAAGTCTGAAGGTTCTGATACTACCAAATATGACATCAAATTTCGAATTTCCTAAAATACTCTAAAAATACTAAAAAAATTTGTGTAAATTTTCAAATATTCTGTCAAAACGTGGAATGCTCTGCCACCTCGTTTTGAGTAGTTGATATTATAATAGATTTCGATATATCAAAACGTCAATACATATATGAATCAAAATTCATTCGAACATGAAATATTCTTGTCAGGTTGGCTTTTTTCTTTATGTGTGCCAATTTTGTTGTAAAAAATTGAAAAAGAAAATTCACGACAATAGTATTATGTAGAAAAATGAAAACAAAAATTTGTCTATTCCAAATATACATACGGTATAAGCAACCGGAAGATCGGTTAAATGAGAAATTATTTGATTTGTTGAGTGATTTGAATCGAAATTGTTATGATATTATTATCGAATCAACTGAATTCAAATTCGTTAGAGATGAAACATTAATCCATATTGATTTATTTCTTAAAATATGTAAATTTTGACGTCAAAAAGAATTGAAAGAGAAAAATACAATAGTAATATATTAGGAAGAAGAACGAGAAAACGAAAATCCCCTCATTTCGTATACTACATGTAGGTATAGTACACACAGGTAAATTTAAAAGGAAAAAGTGTTTTGCGGTCTGCTGTATAATAATATATCTCAACATATCAAAACGGCAGCTTTCATAAACTATGTCTTTTTTCTCCAAATTATCACACCTTTTATACCTGCGCAGTACCGAACCTACCGCGACTAAGAATAATATAGTTTGGGAAATTGAATTCATTGAGTAATAAATTGAAATTAAACCAAAATTTTCAAGACGATGAAATTAATAACAAAAACATTAAATAACTAAAAATACCTGATGAATTGTTTTCTCACCTGATTCAAAATTTTCTTTCACTAAATGTTCAGAACATGATATATTTGTGAATTAATGTGTTTCCACATCCAATTGCAAAAACAGGAACTAAATTTTTCCTCCATAATAGTTCCTTGATAAATAATTGAAGGTTGAACTTTGTTACCTAAAAATATATTGAATAACAAAAATGGTATATCATAGACTTAATTAGTGAAGTATTTAAATAAAAAGTAATAAATATCAAAGAATATATAGTTTACGTATCAATCAGACACGAGAAACTAACTTGATGAAAAATTATCTACGTCGTTATTTGAACATCAATGACTAGGGCTTACTTTCAGAAGAGATATGAATGAAAAAGGCACTAAAACGAATTCAACGAAAAGTGTTGATCTATTGAAACTTATTATTATTAACTATTCAGCTCACTTGAAGCATTAATGCTCTGGGCGACTAGAGCAATAGGAGAATGTGATTTTTTGGTCTTGTTAAATAACGTAAAATAATTACCCTTAATGAAATGAATGCAATTTTAATTGTAAGCTTTTTTAGGATATTCATTACACGTCAAACTGTACGGTTGAATAATGCATTAAAAAATGATTGAGAAATAAGCCGAGCATGAAACGATTTATCATTTATAGGAAAACTTCTTTCGAAGCAAAAATTCTGAATTGTATTATTTTTCATAAATAACCGAAAATCCATCAATGAATAAAAATAAATGATGAATATTATTATTTTCATGTGAGTGCTTACCCGTTTCCTTATGAAGGAATGATTTTACGATAAATGTTCGTCGGTTCATATTGCCTGTAACTTAACTTCCACAAAACTTCTTCACAATTGTATATTATATTTGATTGAAAGTGAAAAAACTTCACAAACATTCAAGTAAAATACTGTTGAATTATCTCACAAAACTTTCTTATACAATTCTCAAAGTTCGACTAACTCGGTAAAATATTCATACAAGGTCACCCACGATGTAGGCACTCCAGATTGTCGAGTGGTTCCAAGATACGGATCTTGGAATCGTAAACCGATAACATAAACAAAATTCATAAATCACTGATATACACATTTCAAACAGAATAAATCTCCTAACTCACACAACAAGTATTTATTATCTCTGAGAAACGAGGATTGGTGCTAGAGGTTTCGCTGCCTCACGCAGAAATAAAAAATACTCACCCTCCTTATAAAATCTATCCGGAATCTACTACTATCTACCTTCAATACTACCCCTTGTAGTACTGAAATATATCGAGAGCAAAAGAGTGAAGTTTTGTTTCGCCAAAGAAACAAATTTTTGATTCATAATTTCGCCATCAGATTGGAATTATAGCCAAACAGAAAAATAATGTAGGAAAGTAGAAATATGAGTAAAACAGTTGCGTTTTTTCATAAATTTTGAATGATTCAAGGTTACATTTTGTTTGCTTTGTTAGGAATAAAATCTTGAAAAACATTCTTTTTCTTTATATAATAGTGAAATATCGAATTCATTTTAAGTAGAGGAATTTGCAACACAAAAAATTCATTATAATTTGAGTGAAAGTATGAAATAAATACCTACATTGACTGAAAGTGCGGTAAATTAATTCATTCAATTTTTTCAGAAAACTTCTTAGAAATATTAAGCTCTCCTTTTTGCTATCATTTACGGTTTCAAGTTATAAACAAAATCTCATGTTCTTCTTCATTAATTTTCGGCTTAAAACATTTGCAGTTTGTATTTGTAAAAACAATGGAACAGTTCACCTCAGATTTCAAAATTGCGCTTATGAGCTAACTTTCATTACTTCCCCATATTTCTACGATTTCGCTCAGCTATAGACTTCACAACATCTCTACGAATAAATGATGTTGTTATCATTCAAAGTTCACTCGCATTCCACTTGAATTATATTAATTATTGAGTTTATATATTTCAAATCAAATTTTAAAAACGAAACTTTCAAAAAGATTATAAATAACTGTGTTTGTATATCAAAACGTATATATCAGTTATTAGATTGTGGTTTAATTTTTACCTTCAAATTTAAGTTTATTTCTAGCAAGAAATAATTAGTTAACCGGAAAAGTGATTGAAAAGCCTATAACAACTAACCTATACAACTGTATACTCAAATAGTTCAACTCGTTCGGTTTTTTTTTGAATTAAAATTTTTCGTGAAGGAATAATTTCAGAAATCTCGAAAAATTCTTACATCTTAGAAGATCGTTAGGAGTGAGAGACCAGGTTGGATGCTTGAAATATTTCGCACTAAAGCTGTGAAAATGTCGAGTAAAAATTTCATTCAACAGCCCTCTACAAATTATTTAGTTGAAATCCATATCTCATATCAAAGTAATGGAATAGAATCTTTTCAATTGTTTCAGGCATTTCTGAGATTGAAATTTTGGAGAAGAAAAATTCGAAAAAACATGGTGAATCCTACTTCATTTTCGGTCAATATATCATTTTTGAAACAGCGTTGTAAAAATACATTCATTTTAATATTAATGATCGAACAAACAATAGGGAATTCAAACGATAATTTTTCATCAATATTGACGAGATATAATAAAATGTTAAATTGAGAAACAACAAAAATGACTTGCATCAATCGAATTATCAAATATCGTTTGATTACTCATTGAGAATGCATGCAACCAATCGTATTATAAAACAGAGTTTCGATTTGTTTCATAATTACGCAGTGCATCTTATACTCGTAAAACTTTTTAATTATTTTTGCTATTTTAATAACAGTCATTCTCATAATTAAATATAATTCAATATTCGACTGTTACATATAAATAAGAAATATTGTAAAGTGCCATACTGCTTCCAATCAATTCAATTCAATTCAAATCGAATCAATTCAAGTCAATTCAATCAATTCAATTCAATTCAATTCAAATTAAATCAATTCAAATCAAATCAAATCAATTCAATTCAAGTTGATCAAAACAAATCAAATCAACTCAATTAAAGTCAAATTATTCTAGTCAATTTAATTTAAGATTTTTGTTTGAATGAATAACAAAAATCTTCTCTAGGGGGGAAATGTTGTCACCCTACAAGACAATAGCCTCATTGTTATCTATTTCTGCTGACTTCAGCAATTTGTAAAAAGCTATATAAAGAGAAGCAGAATGACGCTCAAGTTCAGTTCAGATCGGCCGTCCTTATTGTTAACATCGCTCTAAAAGTTCAGATCGGCCATCCATATTGTTAACATCGCTCTTAAAGTTCAGATCGGCGGTCCTTATTGCTAACATCGATCCTAAAGTTCAGATCCGCCGTTCATATTGTTAACATCGTTCTTAAAGTTCAGATCAATCAATTAATTAAATCATTCAATCATTCAGTCTTTGATAATTACGTATTCAAACTCGGTTATATCAATTGTTCAAAGTTGTTATTCAATATTAATAAATCAATCTAAATCCAGAACCTCTTATTAAATATCACAAGTGCTAAATCCTCAGAACCTCTAATAAAGTGCTAAAAGTGCTGAATATTCAGAATCTCTAAATAAGTGTAAAAGTGATTAATATTCAGAACCTCTAATATAAAGTGCGTTAGTGATTGCGCATTCCAGAACCTCTTATTCAACACTATCATAAGTGTAATCCAAAGGTTTTACGGAGCTTTACCTCAACAAAGCTGCCCTGGTGACAGCTCCTCTGCTTCTTCTTCTATAAGTGTGTATTTCAGGAGGAATACAACAATATATATATATATATATATATATATATATATATATATATATATATATATATATATATATATATATATATAACATACATATAAAAATAGATTCCTCTTATTCTATGTAGAAAATGGTAAATTTGAAACATTTTAAAATTTATCAATTTAAACTATTGATAGAGGGTTAGTGGCCCGAAATATATCTCGTGGATTTCAATCACAACTGTGTTTTTAATTATAAGTTGGGTTTGAATGTTAAAAGTTTATACCACCTTGTGACTCATTGCGCAAGTCAGAATTATCATTAGTGATTATATGGCCTCTTTAATCTACCTGGAAAAAAGGTCAGTATATTTGCATAAATAAGTGTGTTCAAAATTCCGATAGGCAGTCAGTTATTAATAAATTCATGTATTAATATTTATTCAAAATATCGTGAAAATTGTGAAGATCTTAGAGGATTTCCCACTGAAAATCCTTTTACCTTTCTCTAAGAAGGTCACTGAATTACACATTATCAATTCGTAAATATGAATCTATTATTTCTATTATTTCTAACGAAGGTACCCTTCTTAAAATTTGGTAGCAACGAGTATAGTTTTGCTGTTATGCGGAATTTCAAGATAAATGAAGTTCTACACCTCCTACCTTCCGCCAATTTTTACTCACATCGTAAACTCGAAGGTCGGTATCACACTCTCGACGGCCATTACCTGGGGACTCAAGCTACGATTACGTTCCAATGGTACACTCTCGAATGGGTTCTACGCAGAAACCCCAGGAATAAAGCCAAAATTGCACTAGTGATGACTCGTGCAATTAATAATTTTATCATCCCTAAATTTTAATGAAAACGAATATATGTTGTTGATTAAGTGGTTAAAGTTTTATGTGGTTTCCCTTAACATCAAATTTCAGATGAATTGAAAATCTGACATTCGACCGAATGGCACGTAAAGATAAGTCCGCCACAGCCCTTGAAAAACATTTGAGCCCTCGAAAACATTTGAAAAGAGTTTTTCTTCTTTAGTAACAAAATGAATAATTAGCATATGGTTGAAGAATGACGCGAGACGTTTCAACCTCCCAGCTTGTATTTGTTAAATAACAATGAAATGTCATGTGAACAAAGCACACAATAAAATGCCTTTCCATTCATTCATTCAAATGTATTTTCATCATTAATGATTTATGTATATGGCAAATGATTTCATATAAGAGAAAATTGGAAAATCATTGGAAAATATTTGTGAATTTTTACATGATGGTGAATTTTACTTTGAATATGGAGTAGTATTGGCCATATTCTCCATTTTCAGCGAATTAAAGACAATAAATTTAAGACACACTCCACTCAAGTTTCACTGAATATTGATAACTGAACGAACAAAAGAAATTTTTTTTACGAACAAGCACGCAGTCACTCGAATATAAAAAAATTATATGTGTGTACCTAGTCTTTATTCCACTGCACTAAAATTCGAAAAATGTGCGTTTATTCAAGATTATTCAGTCATTTTCTTCTACTAATATAAAAGATACTTCCATATACTATATTATAGAATAATTAGAATAAAAATTCGAAGCAAAATTTTCAAGATTTACAGAACACAAAATACAAAAACGAAACCCTTTCAATTATTCATATTCACAGTTCATTGAATTGAACGGGCTACTGCACGATGTGAACAGACACCAAGAAATACTGCAATTATGAATGCAAGGTACTTAAAACACACCTAATTCGAATTGAATTTAGTGTTTTTCATTCTTATGCACATAGATAATTGATTGAAGATATTAGATATAGATTATCTATATCGCTATTCAAAGATAATTTCGGAAAATAAACTGGTTATCTATTTGAGTTAAATAGACAATCATATGCCTTTGTGAGATCTAGAAACAGCCCCAACGCCCATTTCCCTTCTTCTATTAAATGGATCAATGTTTCTGTGAATTGATATATAGCAGTTTGTGCAGATTTGCCTTTTAAGTATCCATGTTGTGTATCCGACAAGAGTTTACAATCATTTATAAACTTTAATAGTCTATCTAATATTGCCATCTCAAAAACATTGAATAAACTGGGCAGCAGACTTATTGGTCGATAGTTTTCCATTTGCCTATATTTCCATTTTCCATATATATATATATATATATATATATATATATATATATATATATAAATTTCAAATTCAAGATTTTCGATTCCAAATTTAAAATATTTCTTCATATACTATATATATATATATATATATATATATATATATATATATATATATATATATATATATATATATATATATATATATATATATATATATATATATATATATATATATATATATATCTCGTGTGGGGTTGTTAGTACCCTCATCGGGCGCCTCCCCAGGTGGCGGATAGGGGAAAGTCTCCTAGACATAGGAGACACTGATACACAGGGCGGACCAAAAACTAACTAAACAAACCCATTGGCGTCTGTTCAGTATCTGACGGCCAGTGGTCAGCGTCTGTTTCTCTAGTTGAGGCGGCTGTATTTCAATCTTCTCGAACTCAAAAATCGAGTCGTACACCCTGTGGTCTCAACTGAGACCACCACTTATCTCTATTCAGCTTGAACGCATGATGGAAAACAAGATCAAAGTATCACTACCCCAGGCACCAGTCGAAAGACTGGCTTCACCTGATCATCGGATTCTGGGGGATCAGGGACACCATGCGGAGAAGAATCGGAGCTTCTCAAAAACCTTCCATTATCTCAAGATCGAACAAAAACATCACATCGGTACAATTAACGTTAATACACTCGCTAAAACAGGTTAACCGAAGCAGCTCACCAACACCATGAGAAAGTTCAATCTCAAAATCACCGCTCTCCAAGAAACAAAATTCATGGACGAGAATCATTTCGATACCGACAGTTTCAGAATCTACAAGGGGAAACCTGCCGTTAAAGAAATGGGCAAATTACCGCTTTTAGGTACCGGATTCGCGATACACAATTCCATATTAGACTCGGTTATTAATTTCACATCGCCCAACGAGAGAGTCTCATTGCTTTCTATTTAATCAGCTAATAAAGCTTACACTTTAATCAACGTGCACGCTCCCATTAATCACCACAACAAAACCGTTCCAGAAAGCTGACAAGATTTTTGGGAAACATTGGAAGAAACAACCAATAAAATACCATAACACCACGTGAAAATCTTGCTAGGAGATTTTAACGCACAGCTTGGTAAGGAAAGGAATTTCAGAGATACTACTGGTCCCCATACTAAACACAAACGTACCAACAAGAACGGTGAAAGGTTAATCGCGTTCTGTAGAAACTTCGAACTCAAAATCATGAGCACACAATTTCAAAAACCTAACTACTAACTACTAACTACAAAAATCTAATTACTTGGAGATCGCCCAGTCTCAAGCAGGGTGAATATCAAATTGATCATGTCGCAATTTCCAAGAACAACGTAAAAAAAATTTTAAATGTCAGAACTCGTAAAGGCGTCTCTGATTCGGATCACTATCTCCTCCAAATAAAAACAAAATTTCAACCCAACAGAAATAAAGAATTTACACCCAGAAAAGTTAGGTCCGATCCCGAATATCTGAAACTTCACAAGGATACAATCATTGCACAAATCAATCAGGAAGAATCGACGAATTGGGAAATCCTTACAAAGAATATTCAGAAAGCCATCACATTAGGGCAACATCCTCGCACCAGGAAACACCGCTGGTGGAACTTAATCTGCGACCAAGCAGTCGACAAGAGAATAACTGCATGGAAAAAATTTAGCGGCCATAAAAAAGACGAAAACTAGGAGAATTTCCTTACAACTCAAAAACAGGCCTCCAAAGTAATAAGAAGAGAAAAACGGAGATATGATTAAAATAGGCGTCACGAAATGCAGAAGGATTTCACTAATAATAATACTAGAGATTTTTACAAAACTTTCAGAGAAAACTTGCGAGGATGCCAAGCGCCCACTCTTTGCTTCAAAAAATCCGATATCGCGTTGGAAACTAACACAAAAAATAACTGCAAAATGTTAGCCGAATATTTCAGCACCCTTTTCAACTGCAATCCTCCCCAAGAAAAACTTAAGTTCGACTTTTCGGGGTTTAAGCATCCAGACTCGCAAGCCCCTGATATGGAAGAGATTACAGCAATTATCAAGCAACTCGAAAGCAACAAAGCAGCAGGAGAAGATGGGATTATTTCGGAACTCTGAAAACTGAACGATACTACTTTGACCCGAAAACTTCATCATTTAATATCAGAAATCTGGAGAACGGAAGAGATACCAGAGGATTGGAAATGCGCGTTGATACATCCATTGCACAAAAAGGGGGACAAAATGGATATCAATAATTACAGGGGAATTTCCTTACTCCCGGTTGCGTACAAAATACTTTCTAAAGCACTCCTAAACAGAGTAGAACACCAAGCGGATCCACTAATTGGGGAACACCAAGCTGGATTCAGAAAAGGCCGATCATGTGCTGAACAGATCTGGACTTTGAAGACGATATTACAGATGAGGAAATGTAGAAATACAGTGATCACATTCATTGACTTCAAGAAAGCATATGACTCGGTAGACCGCTAAACCCTTTTCGAAATCATGAAAGAATGTGAAATCGATGGAAAGACCCGAACATTTATAGAACAGACACTTACAGGTACAACTTCCAAGGTAAAATTTATGGGTGAAATATCAGATCCCTTTGAAATCGAAACCGGTGTGCGGCAGGAGGACGGACTTTCGCCAATTCTTTTCAATATTGTTTTAGAAAATATCATAAGGGAATGGGAACTTCACGTGAAGGGCAAACAAGTGGGCATCAAAAAAGAAAATAGAATAAATGTCATATGTCTCGCCTTTGCAGACGATATTGCTATCATCACAGACAACAGAACTGAAGCCATTCGCGCCGTGGAAAAACTACATGAAATTGCGCAGAAAACCGGAGTAGGTAAAGAATGGGGGTGCACCGTGCCGAGTGACCTTGACCTTGAAAAGGTAGGCTTGGTGGGGTTAATGGGCAGAGTTGACCTTGAATCAGTGGTGGGGATTGACCTTCGGCCTTGAATCAGTGGGAGGGTTAATGGTGGGGATTGACCTTGAATTCGATTGGTCAGGTACGGCCTTGAGAATTTCCGGCACTACCGATCTTATATATTTCAGCGAATTCATGCTGAAGTACCTCACTAAACAAAGTGTGGTTATATTTCAATCTGTTATGTATTTTAGAGTGCAAAGTTCAGGTGGAATAAGTTTTTCTGAAATCATATATAATAATCAATTAGGCCATTACTGTGATCATTCTGGCGAGTTAATAAGATTCGTAACACACAAAGTTTTGTGTACATGGTGTTTTGAATCCAAGAAACAGGAATCTACCATTGGCGAGCACACAATTGTGAGTACGCATAAAATTGACACGATCGTTGACAAATCCAACCTACATCACTATATCAAGCTTTTTGGACAAAATTGTGGACTCTGTGAAAAATCGCTGTTGTCAGTGAGTTAAATCGAACTTAGGGACTGTTTCGAATATCGTTGCAATACTTTATAGATGGATAATATTGGAATTATCTATAAAATAAAAAATTTGAAGAAAATTATGGAATATCAACTCAATAAATTGGATGGTGAGATTAAAAAATACAATCGGAGTATGGATTTGGAAATAACTGATAGAAGAATAGCAAACGAAGCTAAAATCATTTGTGATGCATTTCTGAGTGACAAAACAACATTGTGTGTTTGTTGTGAAGATTTAGTACGTTTAAGTGAAGAATTTAGGAAATTGTTATTCAGTAATATAACTGTACCTGAGAAAATAATGTTTAGATTATTTCCAAAATCTAAACTTGTTGTTTTAGAACACGCATATATAGGTGAAAATATCACCGATTTCAGTGCTGAAGATTTGAAATATTTTCTTGTGGACTATTTAGTGAAGAAATTGAGATGGTATGAGATTCTAGAAATTTATCATAAGCTTTCTAAACCAATGATGGAAACATTCAAACTACAGACACTTTTACCATGCTTTATTCATTATAATCGACCCGATGAAAACACGCATATTGATGGTCCGCCTGTAAGTCAAGCAAAATGTTTTCGATGCAATCTAGTGCTTACACACCAGCAACTGAATACTTCAGGCAATATAGGCAATTCTCAATCCAATACATCATAATTTTTCAGTGTAATATTTTTGTCAATGTTCTCAACTTATTCATTTGTTGAATCCTCACACCTTTATGCGTTCTCAAGGTTAGATTGTCCCTTTCTCTCGATAATTTCTCAAGGTCAGTATGTGAAACACCCACCTTTATAACTTCTCAATTTCAGATCGTCCCCATCCATTCTATAATTTCTCAAGGTCAGCTTATTAAACCCCCACCATCAATTTTCAAGGACATTATACAGTATATAATGAGAGGACAGCATTCATTTCTTCAGTTCAGAAGTTAGTTTGAATAATATCGATAAATATGAGTTCGGAAGCAATACCCAATGTATTCGAACTATACATGTTGTGTTCAAAAGTATTTTTCATCAATAAATCGAAAACAAAGTATGTGTCTGTGGGTCTGTCGCACCAATTCAAAGCAGTTGTGAGAATCAGTGGTTCATCATTGAAGGGGCATCACATTGATTTCACTACCGAAGATTTTCGTGAACTATTGAAGAGTGAAGAATTTATTTTGAGGAATTTATCTAAAGTTTCGTCACAGGAATTCAAGAAAATTAATAACATTACCCTTTTCTTCATAAATATCAATAACAAATGTATTCTCGGTAAGAGAAATGAAAGAAGCCAAGTTTACATAGGAAGAGAAACTCTTTGTGAATTACTATCTTTACAGGAGTTGATTAATGATTATATCGAGTTCCTGGAATATCATGGATTTGAAGATTTCTACGCAATGATAACGCGCACAGTGACGAAGTTGAATGGGGATGTGTTAGTGAACATAAAAAATTTATTAGAACAATCGTATAAACATTTATTCAACACAACCATATTTAAAGAGTTAATCAAGGCCGATCCATATACTGTAGTGAATGGATGGAGATAGCTTTTTAATATGAATAAGAAAGTACATTTCAGTGATAGCTGTGAAATTCATAACATGTATGCTTGGAATTCCGCTCATCGAGAATCACGTAAATACTATTAGGAAATGTTTGTAATAGATAGAATTAGATTCAACAATAGAGTAACTAATTTAGAGAAAATTTTGAGTCCTATTTCAGATGTTAAACATCGACAAAAGGTTTATATCGATAGATTTTGTTGAATGTAACCATACTTTGTAGTAATGAGTTCAAATAAAAAATTGTAAAAAAATAAAAAACAATTTTATTTCTCAATATCTTTACATAATAATGTATATTCAGAATTGAATCATTTCAAATAATTTTTATGGATCCAAGAATTATGCTCCTTTCCCATTCCTAAATATTTTACGAATAGTTAATTTCCTTTTCTTCTTAGCACTTTCTCAATCAGATAAATTTGAGGATGCTTTACTTTCTGTAATTCGAATTCGTAAAACCCACTCATGATATCCTCATTGAAAGAATCGCGTAAAAGGTAAGTTCTTGGGTATGTGGATTTTTTCTTTTTAATTGTGAAAATTTCATTAGACCAATTGGGTGTGTAGCCTTTCACAAATGCTTGTCTAGTTTCACTAACTCGTACGAAATCTCCAATTTTATACTTTTGTTTTCTTGGATCTATAATCTTAATGTGTGAATAAGCGGAGTTGAGAATTTTTTTCATTTTCATTATTGACATCCATTGGCTTATAACCAGTAGTTGAGTGTTTCCTAGCATTATATTTCGAAACAATGTTATCGAGTATATCTATCCACTTATAATTTCCACGAACGCTGAACTCTTTCCACATAATTGACTTGAGTGTTCTATTCACTCTTTCTACAACACTGCACTTTAAGTTGGAATACGAACTATAATGATTTATGTTGGACGTATTCATTAATTCCTTGAAATATTCATTGTGAAATTCCTCGCCAAAATCAGTTCGTAAATTTGCAGGGGGATGTGACAATTGTTTCAGAATTCCACGTATTGCATCTCTCACATGTGTTGCACTTTTTTTCTTCAGAGGAATCGCCCAAACATATTTAGAGAAAACGTCTATTACTATGAGAATATATTTGAAACCTTTATTGAAGCGAACATATGGTATCATCTCTACAAGGTCGGCCTGAAAAAGATCTAAAAGTCCTTTAACGATTACTCGTCGCCGTGGGAAATTAATTCGAACTGGCTTGTGCAGTTCATTAACCACACCTCGTTTCACAGTCAGCATTTTAGATCAAGTGCAACTTGAGTATCAATTCTGCAAATAGATAAGCTTGACCTTTTATTGTACGGGAGTTCTTGAATGATCTTATCTCCCTTTTCTAAAAAAATCTTATCCCCTTTTTTCATAACGTAATCAACATCATTTGTTTTGATTTTCATATGGAAACCGCTAGATGGATTAGCAGTGAAAGATATAACTTCGGCACTTTCATAAGGAAATACGTATTCACTGGCCTAATTGATTATTATATATGATTTCAGAAAAACTTATTCCACCTGAACTTTGCACTCTAAAATACATAACGGATTGAAATATAACCACACTTTGTTTAATGAGTTAGTTCAGCATTAATTCGCTGAAATATATAAGATCGGTAGTGCCAGAAATTCTCAAGGCCGTACTTGACCAATCGAATTCAAGGTCAATCCCCACCATTAACCCTCCCACTGATTCAAGGCCGAAGGTCAATCCCCACCACTGATTCAAGGTCGACTCCGCCCATTACCCCCACCACGCCTACCTTTTCAAGGTCAAGGTCACTCGGCACGGTGCACCCCCATTCTTTACCTACTAACCGGGTTACAAATTTCTTATGATAAAATCAAATACATGGAAAGGAAACCGAAAAATAAATCTTCTCTTATGACAAACCATGGTGAAATTCTGCAAGTAGGCCACTTTAAATACCTCGGGAAAGTTATACAGTCCTCAGGTTTAAACCGAATCGCTAATGAACAGAGAATAACCAAGCTCCAAAGGGCCTACAAACTAACATGGGCTCACTATAACAAAAAGTGCATTTCGAGAGGCGCCAAATTGAGGCATTATAACTGATATAATTGAGATTGAATTCTTGCTTACCTCTAGGTGAAACATGATTACATAAAATTCAAATCGAACTCTTGGAGCATTAGGAATAAAATATCTTAAAAACAATGCCTCAATCATGAGGATAAAGTAATATTAGACCATACTTGCTGAAGTGAAAATTCAATACAGTAGTTGGAAATAATTCAAAACAGCGTCAACTCTAGTGAAATATTTCTAATGAGACTATTAGAATAGATACATGATAATTTAAGAGATTATAATTGTTTATTCGGAGGAAATATGAACAAAAAACTTCAATTCATATGATGAAGTATTAGGTATTTTTTTAATTCAAGGCTGACTTTAAAAAGCAGATATGACCTCAGTGAAAGTTGAAAATGTTTTCCATAAAATATCATAAAGCTCATTGGAATATACTACAGTGGATGGAATATTTATTAATATTTCTTTGGATGTATCTCATATATTAATTCGTTCAGAAAATGGAATACAAACAACTATAAAACTCGCAATAGCATTTACACTTTGAAAAATAAAGAAATGATAATGCATATAAAACCAACTCATCACACATTACAATAATAAATAATGGTTAATTTTTCAATGATACTCAAAACTAAGTTAGATAACTGTAACCACCTTATACTCGTATTATTGCATTGAGGTAATAATTGTAGCAAAGTAACTGAGGTAGTGTAAAAATTATCACTATGTCTTTTCTGTATATTACTCAAAAATATAACTCAATATTTTTTCTTGAAAATTTTCGAAATAAATTCAACACAAGTATCATTCAAGTAAAATGAAATAATACTATTCTGATATTTTAGATGGAAATACATACAATATGAATAAGAATATCTGTATAATTACAGTATTTGAACAAAAATTTCTAAAATTTTCATGCATTCTCCTGGGCTCAGATTAGAAGAGCAAGTTCGTGTAAACATACCAACATCCCAGGAAGTTTTAGGAACGACTTTCTTAACTTTATACCTGACAGTATAATGTTTTACCACTTAAAGGTAGATAAGTAGGTAGATTTATTTTTGTTTCATCGTAACATATGTCAGAAAGTGAAAAAATTTTAATAGAGCTCAATTGGAGTATATTTCAAGGAAAAACTCAATTAGCACTTCACTCAATATAATATACATTACAATTCCATGAATGCTGGTTTCTAGGTATTCTCAATACTTCAAAATATGTTTGTCCACTGTGAAAAGTAAATACTTCCAGTTATATTGAATAACATACAATAAACGAACAAACCAAAGAAAGAAGTGAACTCAAAGAAAGCTCCATCTTTATTCACAGCAATTCTGTATTTATTCAAATGCATTGATAAACTTGAAAAATTAAAAACTCGGCAAAGGAAAAATTTGGCTTACAAGATAAAAAATCAGCTTCAGTCAATAATTTGTATCTAAGAGCGAAAGAAGCTGCAAGAAAACCCTCCTTTTATATATGGGGTACGTTACTTAATTTATATTTGAAGTTGACGTTTCTTGTCTATTGAAATCTAGTTGCAATATTTATTGCATATTCAAAAATATAAATTGGAGGTTAGGATGAAGAACTTCATCTATTGTTAGAGTCAATTCTAATCTTTACTCAAGCTTTCAGATTTCACCTAACAAGATAATTTCTTTTCTTCTAATTATGTAGTGAGACAAAAGCTCAACTTCATTACCCCAGGATCGGAGGACAATCCAGAGTAGTAATAAAACTTCTGAAAGATATTCTGTCATCACTATTGATTGGAAGGAATGATAGAACGTTATAATTTGAGTGCAAAGAATGAATTTCACTAATCTATATAGAGTTAAATTTATTTCAAATCATGTCGCATAATTCCGAAAGAAAAATTCTCAAATTGAGTTCAGTGAATTTTAATGTTAGTACTAACTAACATAATACTTCTGAAGTCATATAAATTCATAATCATTAAAATCGGTCAAAAATAAAGTCCAACTGAAGTACATTTGTCTTCAATACTTCTAGAGAAAAGAAAATTGAATTTTACTTGTGTTTCCTTTATACTCTGCTCACAAAATTACCGAGCATGATGAAGTTTAATAAACCAATCGCGAAGTAGAAGTTGTTTTTCAAATTTCGCGCATATAATGCCCACCTACTACTTTTTAAATTAATCGAAAAATTTTTTAGAAATTATTTGAAAATGAACAGCTATGAAAAACAAAAATTTGGCTTTTAACCCCTAGTAACTAAAAATAGACATTAGCCACCAATTTTGAACGGACAATGAAGATCCAGGTGCCAGTAAGATTTTGTGAAGATATTTGATGTGGAACATGTTCACGTAATCAGGTCCTTGGCGCACGTATCATCTGAAATCAGAAATGTGCATATAAAATAATTGGTGAGGGCACTAATAACATATTCAAGATTGCTTCAAGAAGCAATTAGGGCCAATCAGTTATTAAATTATCTGTCTGTCCATCGAAAGTTAAACCTGGCTGAAGTTATTAAATCATCACAATTTTCAGAAATTCCTAGCACAGTTCCTACATCCTGCAAATTTACAAGAGCGAATATATTTCACTAATATTTATATATGTACCTGCAATTTTTTAACTGTTAGTTTTTATCTCTATTCCAGGACCCATGATTCCTGTGCCTTTCAGTTCTACAATGGATGACTTATTGCTTTTTTTGTCACGAATATTCCAGATCCAAGAGCATATTTCTTTTGTTTTTCATTCATATTCTCAACATCATGTCATGCATGACCTCTGTCGAAAATTCTTTGACACTGATGCACCTTTGAGCATTTATACTTCAACAGTTAAAACTAGTAGTCTAAGAGCCAGTAGACATCTAACGACACACATTCTAGGAAATCTCAAAATTTTCTCATTGAGACAGTTGTACCTACCATACATGAAATGGCTGCCATTTCAATATTTTAAAATTTATTATTATACGTACTCAAAAAAGGAGGTTATTTCCTTGTGGCAGATCATTTGAACTTGTTTTTGACGTATGTTAGGGATCTTCAAATTTTTATATGTTATTATTGATAGTATCAGCAGCATTTATCCCTCACGGCAGAACGATCTGGCGGTTGCTTTGACCTGGCAGACCGAAAAACATTTTTTCCCTCGGAAATATATCTGTCTGTATTATTACGTAGTATACGAAATGAAGAGATTTTCATTTTCTCTTTCTTCTTCCTAGCACAAAACTATCGTATCCTTCTCTTTCAATTCTTTTTGACGTCAAAATTGACATATATTAAGAAAAAAACTAATAGGAGAGTAATGTTTTATCTTTAAACGAATTTGAATTCAGTTGATTCGATAATAATATTATTAACAATTTCGATTCATGTGATCACTATATGAAGTACATAATTTCTCATTTCACATAATTTTCATGAATTTTTGTCTATTCGAGATTATTTTTCTAGCCTTTCAACCGAAAAACACTTACTCCCGCGCAAATACAAGAGTGTGCAATATTTCAAAATTGGCAAAAAATACTTATTTCCGACAAATTTTAGGAAACTTCAAACTTTTATATGTTATTCTTGACAACATTAAAAGCATATATCTCTCATGGCAAACCGATCTGCTGGTTGCTTTCGGACGGCATTCCGGAAAACTATTTTCCCCGCGTAAATAAAACAGTGTGTAATAAATTATATTCGTATCATACGGAATGGAGAAATTTTCAATTTATCTATCTTCTTCATAATAAACTATTGTCGTACTTCTTCTCTTTCAATTCTTTTTGGCGATAAAAGTAGCATACATAAAGAAAAAACAGACTGAAACTAATATTTCATCTTCAAACGAATTTGAATTAAGTTGATGATAATTATATTATTAACGATTTCGATTCATGCATCACTTGAAAAAAAGTAGAGATATTTTTTTCTGATTTTTAATACAAAATCCAATATTATGTTATGTACCTTCAGTAAGTAGCTTTTATATTTTATATTTCCATTGCAGCTGTTCCGAAAATGATTCTGAATTTCCTAGCATTTTATGTCCCCTTCATTCATCATCATTCGTTTTATTGAAATTATTTTCGTTCATTTTACTTTCGCTTCTCTCTAGTAAGTACCTAGTTCCCCCTAGTACGTTCTCTAATTTCAAGTGCACTTCGTAGTCTAAACAAAACATAAACATGATATTTATGTTATTATACCTATTCTGTCGCCTCTGATCCCGAACAAATCGAATACTCAACTATTCTTTTCAAGAAGGTTTATATCAGTGCATGTGGTGATATAAACTCACTTCAATTCAATGAACTCACGAAATATTAGCAAATAATAGTTTATTTGATTAAATTCGATTGAATTTACCTTATGTAAATTGTCTACTATCACATTAATAAAGATCTGTAACTGCAAATTTTCCCTCGTTAATGACGGTACCTATAATCTATTTTTCAAGAAATATTTTTATGTGTATATCATTTCCAAGAATTGTCAGTAAATATAAATATATAAATAAGTTAATACCTTATGCTGAAAAAAAAATTTATAATCATTTATGTTAGCGCAGTGCTCAATGTCAAAATAACTGGCAGATCCTTCTGTCTTGAAAGTCTGAAGGTTCTGATACTACCAAATATGACATCAAATTTCGAATTTCCTAAAATACTCTAAAAATACTAAAAAAATTTGTGTAAATTTTCAAATATTCTGTCAAAACGTGGAATGCTCTGCCACCTCGTTTTGAGTAGTTGATATTATAATAGATTTCGATATATCAAAACGTCAATACATATATGAATCAAAATTCATTCGAACATGAAATATTCTTGTCAGGTTGGCTTTTTTCTTTATGTGTGCCAATTTTGTTGTAAAAAATTGAAAAAGAAAATTCACGACAATAGTATTATGTAGAAAAATGAAAACAAAAATTTGTCTATTCCAAATATACATACGGTATAAGCAACCGGAAGATCGGTTAAATGAGAAATTATTTGATTTGTTGAGTGATTTGAATCGAAATTGTTATGATATTATTATCGAATCAACTGAATTCAAATTCGTTAGAGATGAAACATTAATCCATATTGATTTATTTCTTAAAATATGTAAATTTTGACGTCAAAAAGAATTGAAAGAGAAAAAATACAATAGTAATATATTAGGAAGAAGAACGAGAAAACGAAAATCCCCTCATTTCGTATACTACATGTAGGTATAGTACACACAGGTAAATTTAAAAGGAAAAAGTGTTTTGCGGTCTGCTGTATAATAATATATCTCAACATATCAAAACGGCAGCTTTCATAAACTATGTCTTTTTTCTCCAAATTATCACACCTTTTATACCTGCGCAGTACCGAACCTACCGCGACTAAGAATAATATAGTTTGGGAAATTGAATTCATTGAGTAATAAATTGAAATTAAACCAAAATTTTCAAGACGATGAAATTAATAACAAAAACATTAAATAACTAAAAATACCTGATGAATTGTTTTCTCACCTGATTCAAAATTTTCTTTCACTAAATGTTCAGAACATGATATATTTGTGAATTAATGTGTTTCCACATCCAATTGCAAAAACAGGAACTAAATTTTTCCTCCATAATAGTTCCTTGATAAATAATTGAAGGTTGAACTTTGTTACCTAAAAATATATTGAATAACAAAAATGGTATATCATAGACTTAATTAGTGAAGTATTTAAATAAAAAGTAATAAATATCAAAGAATATATAGTTTACGTATCAATCAGACATGAGAAACTAACTTGATGAAAAATTATCTACGTCGTTATTTGAACATCAATGACTAGGGCTTACTTTCAGAAGAGATATGAATGAAAAAGGCACTAAAACGAATTCAACGAAAAGTGTTGATCTATTGAAACTTATTATTATTAACTATTCAGCTCACTTGAAGCATTAATGCTCTGGGCGACTAGAGCAATAGGAGAATGTGATTTTTTGGTCTTGTTAAATAACGTAAAATAATTACCCTTAATGAAATGAATGCAATTTTAATTGTAAGCTTTTTTAGGATATTCATTACACGTCAAACTGTACGGTTGAATAATGCATTAAAAAATGATTGAGAAATAAGCCGAGCATGAAACGATTTATCATTTATAGGAAAACTTCTTTCGAAGCAAAAATTCTGAATTGTATTATTTTTCATAAATAACCGAAAATCCATCAATGAATAAAAATAAATGATGAATATTATTATTTTCATGTGAGTGCTTACCCGTTTCCTTATGAAGGAATGATTTTACGATAAATGTTCGTCGGTTCATATTGCCTGTAACTTAACTTCCACAAAACTTCTTCACAATTGTATATTATATTTGATTGAAAGTGAAAAAACTTCACAAACATTCAAGTAAAATACTGTTGAATTATCTCACAAAACTTTCTTATACAATTCTCAAAGTTCGACTAACTCGGTAAAATATTCATACAAGGTCACCCACGATGTAGGCACTCCAGATTGTCGAGTGGTTCCAAGATACGGATCTTGGAATCGTAAACCGATAACATAAACAAAATTCATAAATCACTGATATACACATTTCAAACAGAATAAATCTCCTAACTCACACAACAAGTATTTATTATCTCTGAGAAACGAGGATTGGTGCTAGAGGTTTCGCTGCCTCACGCAGAAATAAAAAATACTCACCCTCCTTATAAAATCTATCCGGAATCTACTACTATCTACCTTCAATACTACCCCTTGTAGTACTGAAATATATCGAGAGCAAAAGAGTGAAGTTTTGTTTCGCCAAAGAAACAAATTTTTGATTCATAATTTCGCCATCAGATTGGAATTATAGCCAAACAGAAAAATAATGTAGGAAAGTAGAAATATGAGTAAAACAGTTGCGTTTTTTCATAAATTTTGAATGATTCAAGGTTACATTTTGTTTGCTTTGTTAGGAATAAAATCTTGAAAAACATTCTTTTTCTTTATATAATAGTGAAATATCGAATTCATTTTAAGTAGAGGAATTTGCAACACAAAAAATTCATTATAATTTGAGTGAAAGTATGAAATAAATACCTACATTGACTGAAAGTGCGGTAAATTAATTCATTCAATTTTTTCAGAAAACTTCTTAGAAATATTAAGCTCTCCTTTTTGCTATCATTTACGGTTTCAAGTTATAAACAAAATCTCATGTTCTTCTTCATTAATTTTCGGCTTAAAACATTTGCAGTTTGTATTTGTAAAAACAATGGAACAGTTCACCTCAGATTTCAAAATTGCGCTTATGAGCTAACTTTCATTACTTCCCCATATTTCTACGATTTCGCTCAGCTATAGACTTCACAACATCTCTACGAATAAATGATGTTGTTATCATTCAAAGTTCACTCGCATTCCACTTGAATTATATTAATTATTGAGTTTATATATTTCAAATCAAATTTTAAAAACGAAACTTTCAAAAAGATTATAAATAACTGTGTTTGTATATCAAAACGTATATATCAGTTATTAGATTGTGGTTTAATTTTTACCTTCAAATTTAAGTTTATTTCTAGCAAGAAATAATTAGTTAACCGGAAAAGTGATTGAAAAGCCTATAACAACTAACCTATACAACTGTATACTCAAATAGTTCAACTCGTTCGGTTTTTTTTTGAATTAAAATTTTTCGTGAAGGAATAATTTCAGAAATCTCGAAAAATTCTTACATCTTAGAAGATCGTTAGGAGTGAGAGACCAGGTTGGATGCTTGAAATATTTCGCACTAAAGCTGTGAAAATGTCGAGTAAAAATTTCATTCAACAGCCCTCTACAAATTATTTAGTTGAAATCCATATCTCATATCAAAGTAATGGAATAGAATCTTTTCAATTGTTTCAGGCATTTCTGAGATTGAAATTTTGGAGAAGAAAAATTCGAAAAAACATGGTGAATCCTACTTCATTTTCGGTCAATATATCATTTTTGAAACAGCGTTGTAAAAATACATTCATTTTAATATTAATGATCGAACAAACAATAGGGAATTCAAACGATAATTTTTCATCAATATTGACGAGATATAATAAAATGTTAAATTGAGAAACAACAAAAATGACTTGCATCAATCGAATTATCAAATATCGTTTGATTACTCATTGAGAATGCATGCAACCAATCGTATTATAAAACAGAGTTTCGATTTGTTTCATAATTACGCAGTGCATCTTATACTCGTAAAACTCTAGCGAAACGAACTCTGAAAGTTTTTGCTCATATATTAATAAGTGCATCGTTCGAACATAAAACGTTTCATAAAATATAATATCGATTATTTTCTGTATAAGTCCCCATGAAATTTTGTCGAAAAAATTATATGACGCATAATTTTATTCGCTATACATTGTTGTGTTAATCAATACATTCTGAATTGGAGCAATTTATTCTTATATGTCCATACATTAGAAGTACATCTTTCAATTATATTTTCACAGAATTTCAGTTTTTCCAAATTTTCATTCTTTGGAAGTAATCACATTTAGATATATTGCTATCATGACAGCGTTTCTTCAAATCCTTGAAGCTCCGAAATGTGCTTTTCCGTATGGCCATTAGCTCCTTCTTCGATTCCGATTTTATCTCATCAATTGTGGCAAAACGCTTTCCTTTCGTTGTTCTCTAAAATTCTTGAAATAGGAAGAAGTAGCAGGGAAAGCTAGATCTGGTAAATACGGTGGGTGTTTTTAGCCAAAGAATCAAGAACTAGCATGATGTGTGAGCTCGTGCATTATCGTGATGCAGAATAAATGATTTGTTTTTCCACAGTTCAGATCGTTTGAGCAGCATTGCTTCACGCAATACTTAGTTTTGCGTGAAGCAACACTTCCTTGTAGTATTCCTCATTAACCGCATGTTCTGTTAGCAAGAACTCATTGTGAACCACGCCGTTGTAATCGAAGAAAACAGTGGGCAAAACGTTCACATCGGATCAAACTTGGCGTGCCTTTTTCGATCTTGGCTCTTCCAACCGCTTCAATTGGGTGATTGAGCCTTGGTTTCGACGGAATAACCATATACCCATGTTACGTCTTTAGTTATGACCTTTTTGAGCAAATATTATGCTATACTAATGCGACGTTGCTTTTCCTCTTAATTTTGCAATTTCTGAGCAAACATCGCAAGACCATGTTTCATGCCTGAAAGATCCGACAAAATTGCACTTATAGTAATTTGACGATTTTCCAGAACCATTTCCATCACAGTTTCGATGTTTTCGTCGCTCATTGACGTGGTTGCAACTCTAGGACGTTCATCGGAATCAACATCTTCTCGGCCTTCTGTGAAGCGCTTGTACCACTTATAAAAAAATTTTTGGTACAAAGTAGGCTCGCCGAATGCCACAATCGATATTTTGAGTGCGTTGGAGCACTTTGTTCCATTTTTAACGAAAGATTTAATACAGATTGTTTGACGTATTGTTTTGAAAAATTAAGAAATCGAAGAACACAAAATCTTGCCTAACATTCACAGTTGTCGAAAACAAACTTCTAATCAAAACTGGCTGATAAATGGTTACATATGTGAAAAATGTGTGGAGCACCTTAACAAAAAATAATTCGTTAATCGAATGTCCACGGCTTGCGAAATTTGAAAATTCACATTTTCTTTCGAACAGACCCATTATACAATTGGTAAAAAATTTTCAGGGCTTTTTCCATGCTTCAGAATGATACTTTGAATATTTGCAATTTCTTGACGTAGAAAAAAAATAAGAAATGTCTTTTAAAAAATTTCGGTCTAAGGAGTTACCTCTCATAATTTTTCAATGTACTAACGAATTTTTGTAACTATTTGATTTCCTGACTCCACTGTGAAGAAGATATAGCAGATGAATATCGGTAAAAACTTATTTTGTTCAAGCTGTTGATAACAGTAAACTCAGATCTTTTTTTCGGTTTCCTGCGTTAAACATTTGCAGTTATCAATAAGAATAAGTAAACATTATTCTTTTCGAATAAGAATACTGAGTATTTCAACGGAACATAACTATCGAGATCATCAACTTTCTGATTTGTGATGGCAATCTGAGACCGATTAAACGAAGAATCCACTTCTTGAACCTAAATACTAATTTTCAATTATAATTTAAAGAAAAGATTTAGTAAGCACACACTTCAATAGTTTACAATGTAGCTGAACTTTCCAATCACATTTAGAAAAATTACAGGTTTTCATCTCACATGTAATTGAATTGGGGAAAATAATTTTTTATATTTACTCAAATGCTATCTTTTTAACGTTGGTTATATTTATTTTCATTATTTGAAAATTTTCATAATAATAATATGTATAGTGCTATAATAAAACAATTTTTAAAATTTTTTCATAATTCAATATAAAATATGAATGATGACGTTTCGAAGTACTACTTCTTTATAAAATGCTGGATTAGTACATCGTAATACGAATTGAATACGAATTAAATTGAATACGAATTGAATAATTGTTATATTAATTTTCACAACTAAAATAGTAATAAACTTCACATTTTATATCTAACTTTTAGGAATTTTATCCGTAAAAACTAACGAAAGCTATTGAACCTTGTAGCTTCTAACGGAAAGCAAATCATATGAATATGAAGCAAGCGGTCATCTGAAAAATTATTTACTTCTTGTTATACATCAATTATTCTCCAAATTGAACAAATCATATTTTGATCATGTATTGTAGGGCTTTGACACACCAACTCAAAAATTAAATCGAGAAATCAATTATTTTATCAAACATTTTCTTAAATCGATTATTGAGGCCTGGAGTTTTTCGTTTATCGATTCAATATTTGAATTTGAACCTATTTGAAAATCGATTTCCTTATATTCGCCTTAATTCCTCAATTTCGCCATCCTTAAGTTCAAAACACATCTATGCCTATATTCGTTTTTGTATCTGAGTTCAGTTTTGTTTTTCAAGTGAGATTCCTTAAATGTGCCTCCAGATTTTACAAATGCATGCAGTGAAATAGCGGAGAATGGTTTTCGAGGAAATTATTATAGTCTGCTATTCATGTAAAATATGTTTTCCAATTCATTTCATTTTCAGTATCCCGGTAGGTTTTGAAATTAACAAAAATGTGTCGATATAACATGATATTTCCACGATGCAATCTCTACATTTTCAAGTCGAGCACTTGAGAATTTACTGACCTTCAAATCTTACAGTAGACAAAATATCGATGACCATCAACACGTCCTCCCGAAAAGGAATTCGTTACATTTGTGAAAAAAAAGAAATGAAGTTCACACAGAACTCAAATCCGTGTCTAATTATCTTCCATATTTTTTGAGCTTCTTTAGGTTTATTCCCTGCCATATTAGCTTCCCGACTCTAAGAGTATCATGAATGAAAATTGTTGTTTACAGTTCACTTACGTGACCCTGATTGAGTTATATAAACGAATATTCTTAAACAACGATAAACTGCTATAATGATCACAAGGTCTTCATAGCAGTCAACAGTTTTGTTGCATATAATTTTCGACTCGGATTTCAGGTTGATGAATTCACAACAATGATAAAAATTAACAGTTTCGTTATCAATATTTCTCGATTCGCAGCTCTTATATTTGGCATTTTCAATAGCAAACGAGCATCTTAACCTATGGAAACTTCCACATTTTGAACTACAAAGAATCGGTATAAGTAAAAATGAACATTCGAATGAAACTGCACTATAGGTACAAATAGTTTTTCTGTGAAAAATTACAGAAGAACAATGTTATGAAATAGGAGTATAATCAGAGTTATGAATACTCTGAAATTATATCCTTTCTGCGCCCTCTGGCATATTTTTTTTTCGCAAAATTAAGTCTTGAATGTTTTCGAACAGAAAATTCACGAAAAATAGAGGACTGCTGTTAGTTTACCGACACTTGTTAAAAAGACAAAAATCTGGGACATTTAGGCGGAAAATATTTTTTTCCCCTGATATTCCTGCACAAATAAATATTTTTTGCAACCAAAATAGAAAAATCGTTATAAATGTTCAATTATCATTCATTCATACAACTTGCCATTGGAATCGATTTGAGTACTTGTGTAACCCCAACAAATAATAGGCACTTTTTTTAGAATTGAATTACCATACTATTTCTGATGTAGTATGGTAACAAAAATAAATATGAGCGCTCTTTTCTGACATCAATCAAATTATTATATGATACTACTAATGACTTACTATAATATTTGATAATTTTAAAACAAACTGCCAATGATATTCTCATACATCTAGTTAGATAGCCAAATCCCTATAAATTTAATTTTATTGTAAATTTAAAGTACTTATTATAACTACTGAAACTCTAAATTTTAATGAGATCAATTTTGTTCAAACTATTTTGATATTTGTTAGTCTTCCTAATTTTCAATGAAATATCTTTCTCTTTCAACAAGAATTCGCAAAAGTCAGAACAAATCAGCCCATTGAAATTGTACTTGTTTTGATCAGAGACCGAAAATGATCCGTTGAGCGAGTTTGTTATTGCGTCCATTGCTGCGCGACCAGCCAAAACACTTCCTCTGTTCGCATTGTGTGCAGATATACAAAAAATAATACTTTACGATTTTTAGCATTTCTGACGATAGTGGGTGTTAGGTGTTCCAGAAAAATTTAGCTAAGGCTAAATTGCGCATAAAAGCTTATCGTCGTCAGAAAGGTTCATGCTAAGAACTTTCAAGTTTAAACATTCGTGAATTATCCTCGTGTCATCGATTTCAATGTTAATTTTTTGGGAAAAGGGACTGTTTTTCCGAAAGCACAGTAGAGTACTTTTAATGATTTTTGGAGACCTCATCCAGTTAAATTTCATCAACGTCCTCAATTGGTTTTTCCCAGCTTTCTATGTAGGATTCAATTTCTGAGTAAAAACCTGTACAATTTGTTTGAAATAGTTTTTCGTGTTTTTATCTCGTGTGTTTACTATACTTTGTGCCATTAGAGACAAAAAGTTTTCTTCATTGTGTGATTCATCAGATGCGTGAATATGTTTCTGATTTCGATGTCTCACGTCTTTCCAACAAGGAAAACGTACATTACTGAATGCATGAGAATCATATATGCCTCTGATAGTGGTCTTCACAAAATTCTAGTCTATCCAAGTTTCCAAAATGAATTTCCAAGGCACCGAACATTTTCTAAAACCTTCTGATTTCACGAAAATTTGTCGCTTATCTAAAAAAATTGGATTTTCTTCACAACAAAAGTGTACGGATACTTTTTAAAAACCGCTGCTGTTTAAAAAACGGACACATGAATTATCCGTCCATTTAACATAATCACTATTCAGTTGTGATTCAAATCTCTGAAGAATATACTAGAATGAGGTAAAAATATCAAAAATTGTCGAGAACCTTTGCACATCTCTATTAATATGAGTGAGTTGTAATACATATTAAAGTGAAAATAACTATTGAAGTGAGATAAAGTTAAATATAATACCAAATTAATTGAATAAAATATTCTCGGTCACTTCCGAAAAAAGTTCTTGTGAAGGGGAAAATTTGAAAAATATTGAAAACTCCTGGTCTCTTATGTTTCCTAAAATATGTGTCGTCAGATGTTTACTGGCTCTTAGACTATATCTATATAGGTAATGGAATGAATGCATAATGCAATGAGCAATCAACAGCTACTTGATTGTTACAGCTTAATATGGAAGTATTATATTTTGTCTTGAGTTAATATGTTCCTCTGCTTATAATTTTTCATATATATATCAAATATTTCAAACATGAAAATGTTTGCTAATTGGGAATAAATTATAGATGTCTCTTATAGTTAATGAGCTATGATTTCACAGCTTCATATAGGTTATAGCCAATGATTCTAGCTTTTTACCTCTGACGAGTTTATTCGAACCCAGAATATGCCAAAATTCCCGAAAACACCCTGTCATAAATTATTCAATCAATTAAACCAATTCAGAACTAATTCGTTCGTGAAGCACGTTTTAAACCACAATCTTTTCGAAAAACTTGAATTCGAGCTTAAAAACCTATAGGCTGATATCAACGGTTTGATTATAATCAAATATAAGTAATATGAAAATTATCATTTCACTGTACCGCGTATTGGAGTATCTGTTTATTTATTTTCATCAAGGATACGTGTGTGAACCGTAAATATTTTTTATTCATAAAAGAGTCAGAATATGTGGGGAAAGTCGTAGGAAACATTAAGAAACCAGCAAAACTAATTTAAATTGTGAGGGAAACTTCTCTTATATTTTTCACGAATATAAATTGCATACTTAGGTAGGTATATATGAAGCATTGAACTGAAAAAATCTGCAGAAATCTCAATGAATGGAGACGATATAAGATAGTTAATAACTATATATAGCATATATGCTATGTAGGTATTATATATTACAGATATCACAAATATGCTCATTTCAAAATAACCTACGTGTAAGGACCTTAATAGGTGTAACAACATGCACATCTAAAATCTGCTGGAATAATTCATAGTCACCTAGATCTTTTTAAATGAGTTAAAAGAAATTAATTTTCTTTTGACTTGAAGAATAGAAAAGAAATGTACCTGCTCAAATTAGATAGGTGCCCGATACAAAAGATTATTAATTTATAGGACTTCAGAAATAATGCACATAAAATATATTTTATATTATAAAAATATCCATTATTTTTATATTTTAAATAATGTACAATATAAATTTATAGAAAGTCTATATAAAAAGTGTACAATTCACTAACGAAAATGTTTCGTTAGGAATTTTGATTAATTTTAGTGAATAAAATAGTAGTTAAAATTTTTACCTCTTCTAACCCACGTTCACTTCTTCGAATCCATAAAAATCGAATTATGTCCAAGAATTTCTTTTATCAATATTTTTCATTGGCCTAGGATATTGGCGTAGGCGAGATTTTTGACTTTCATTACAAAGTAAAAAGGAGACATTATTATAATAAGAAAAATATATTAGTTAGAATGAAGGTCAGAATTATATCTTACAACAAAAAATATTCTTCATCGTCAATTCATATTTCTGAACAGTTGAAGTCATACGTTTTCCAACTAAAATTCTTCACATACAAAAAAAAGATTAGCATGAAACATGAATTCTTCAACATACTATATATATTCGAGTAGCAATATTTCCAATACTGTAGGTCCTTTCCATTTCGAAAAGTGATAAAATGAACTAAATCACTATATTTTGAGAAATGTAATAAAGGTTCAAAAGAATTCATGTCAAGTTACATTAAATTTTTTCATGTTCGCGTTTCTGTTTTTCTGCTTCTGTTTCTGTGTTTTTTTGCCTTAACATAATTGAGTGAAGTTTTTTTTTTGTAAGTCAAAAGCTATTGTTTTTTATTTCATCAATTTCGAATTTATAATTAACCAAGTTGAATTCGTGAAATGTTGCATGAGATGCACTTCTCGATACAGGAGTATCATCTTTTTTCTTATCATTTCTCTTCTATTAGGTCATAAGTAGATATAGTCTAAGAGCAAGTAAACATCTGACGACACATATTTTAGGAAAGCCCAAAATTTTCTCAGTGAGGGAGTTGTGCTTACTTTACATGAAATGGGACTGGGTTTAGCGAAGTCGCAGTAGGTTTGGTACTGCGCAGGCATAATAGGTGTGATATTTTGGGAAAAAAAAGAAATATTTTAGGAAAGCTGCCGTTTTGATATGTTGAAATATATTATTATACCTACTCTAAACCGAAAGGGCAGGCCATTCCCGCGGTTATTTTCTTGTAGCAGACAATTTGAAAATGGAGAAAAAAACTTCTTTTTGGCATATTTGAGGAAACTTCTAGTGTGATTCTATTAAAATTCTGATATGTTATTCTTGATAATATCAGAAGCATATATATTCCATGGCAGACCGATACCGCGGTTGCTTTGGCACGGAAGACCGAAAAACACTTTTTCCCGCGCAAATTTACCTGTGTGTAGTATTTACGTAGTAGTTATACGGAATCAAGGGATTTTCGTTTTCTCTTTCTTCTTCCTAATTTATTACTGTCGTATTCTTTCTCTTTCAACTCTTTCTGACGGCAAAATTGACATACATTAAGAAAAAAACCAATTTGAAAATAATGTTTTAAATTTGAACGGATTTGAATTCATCACTTGTCGATTGACATCAATATTTCGGTCCGATATTGGGCCCTTCTTCAGGATTCTGAAACATTAAAGCGGAATAGAACTCAGGCATTCTTATTATAATTAACAATTCAATTGTTGTTAAGTTCTTACATATCAACTAATTGTACATAATATATATTTGATGACGAACAACGAGCATTATATTACAAGTGAGGTTGAACGGTATGTCAACAAAGCCGGTAACTTATCACAGCAACTCGACACCATTTAAATTTGAAGAAATTCAGTTCTTCAGAATCAACAGCAATACTCATATATATATATATATATATATATATATATATATATATATATATATATATATATATATATATATATATATATATATATATTAATCAGAAGGAGTATTGCCTGGTAATTTAAATGTAATTGTGTGGGTTATAGGCAAATGAAAGGCCACTATGAATAGGTTTTATTCAATTTGGATGCCTGGTCTATATTTCGATTGTGATTACAATCTTCATCAGGACTCTGAAAAACATCTACATACAATTATACTAGTAAAAAATTTTATTTTTACTAGTGAATTTTATTTTATTTTATTTTTTCAATTTTTCTTTAAATTATTATTTTTAAATAACATATTCCTGTTGAATGGCTGTTGGCCATACCTTTTATTCTTAGTTTGCCGTAAGTTGTTGAACACAATTTTTCACTAGTATAATTGTATGTAAATGTAAATGAGTCCTGATGAAGATTGTAATCACAATCGAAATATAGACCAGGCATCCAAATTGAATAAAACCTATTCATAGTGGCCTTTCATTTGCCTATAACCCACACAATTACATTTATATATATATATATATATATATATATATATATATATATATATATATATATATATATATATATATATATATATATATATATATATATATATATATATATATATATATATATATATATATATATATATATATATATATATATATATATATATATATATATATATATATATATATATATATATATATATATATATATATATATATATATATATCTTGAAATTGATTTATTGCCTGTTTAAGATATTTTATTTTGAAAGTTTTTAGCAATAACAGGCTTTTTTTGATATGAAAAAGTTTATTTTTGTTGACGTTTCGTTGTTATATTACAACTTTGTCAAAAGTAATGAATAATTGAATTTATGAGTTACTATAGATATCAAATGTCGAAGTTATTTTTTAGAAAAATCAAATTAGTTTTTTTGTATCTTCACTCTTGATTTTCATTATCAGAGGAATATTTCTGGCTTAGCATTCGCTTCGGAAGTTTTAGTCTTCTTCACCATGAGGAAACCTCTGAAAAACTCATGGTAAGCCAGGTGATTCTAATAAATGTGATTCATATTAACATATATATAATTACATATAGTTTTCTATATACTTATCCAGAATATGTATATTGTTGGTTTATGTTTGTGAAACTGAAGGTAGATCTGGAAAAAATGAGTTTTGCGATGTGATGTTTGTTGATTGTCGTGTGTTTATTTTACGAGTGTTATATGTGAGGTTTATTAAGTTGTTGTAGATAGAATTTAGATGTTTAATGTCTGTTCTTTCATTTACTGTGTTTTCTAAATTTTTACGAAAGTGTAACATTTCTAAAATTTCTCTACATTTTTTGTCCCTATCAGTTGCCAAAATTTTCGTATTTTTGTAATCAAAATCATGTTTTTCTGTTATTTTATGTTTATGTAAGGCTGTGATTTGAGTTTTTGCGTATTTATGCGCTTTGATTCTTTCTTCGAGATTTTGTGCTGTTTTTCCGATATAGCTTTTATCGCAATTGTTACACGGAATATTATAAACTGTATGAGTTTTTCTCTGAGTTACAGTTTTACTCTTTAATTTTGTATATATATTAAGGTTTTAATATTCTAACTATGTTTGTACTTAATTTTGGAATAAACGGTAAGGAAATATAGTTATTTTCGTTAGATTTATTTCTTTTTGAATGTACAGTATTATATAATTTATGAATTCTATTTTTCATGATTTTGTTGATTAAATTTAATGGGTAATTATTTCTCATGAGAAAATTACGAACTTCTTCAAGTGTTTCATGTCGTATTATAGTATCTATAGTATTGATAACTATAGTAACTCATAAATTCAATTATTCATTAGTTTTGACAAAATTGTAATATAACAACGAAACGTCAACAAAAATAAACTTTTTCATATCGAAAAAAGCCTGTTATTGCTAAAAACTTTCGAAATAAAATAAATCAATTTCAAGTTATTTATATATATATATATATATATATATATATATATATATATATATATATATATATATATATATATATATATATATATATATATATATATATATATATATATATATATATATATATATATATATATATATATATATATATATATATATATATATATATATATATATATATATATATATATATATATATATATATATATATATATATATATATATATATATATATATATATATATATATATATATATATATATATATATATATATATATATATATATATATATATATAGATTCCTGTTATTCGATATCAAAAATGGTAAATTAAACTATCGATAGGCTAGGGTAAATTAAACTATCGATAGGCTAGGGTCCCGAAATATATTACGTAGAATTCAGTGTTAAGCTTAAAAATTGGACAATAAAATAGATGGTAAAATTCAATATGATTACAGAATGGTAAAACATTGATGGTTATATGTGCAAAAAAATTTATATGATAAAAATAATGTTTTTCCATACTATTAATAAAAAAATACAAAAAATAATAATAATAGAATCTTAATATAAGAAAGATCTACTCTAAGTCATTCTCAAATATCTCAACTATTTTGATTTTTAGGCCCTTTTGAACAAAGCCACAGAATGACTGTAGATTCGGAGTTCATTCTACTTCGCAAGGATACACGATTTCGTGGGAGGAGTAAGTAGTACGCATTAGGAAACATTTTTTGAAATATTTGAAAGATTTTATCATGAATTGAATGTAACAAGGTTATTACAGTTTCAGCGAAGGTATGATAATTTTGGCATGTTGTGAGGGCTGCTAAACTGAGTTCCAAAATTAAATTGTTTGTAAAGTTTAACAAATGGTGGTGGCAAACAGATATTCAACCACCTTGTGTATTTCTCAGAATTTAATTATAACATATATCCAAGTTTGACAACTCATTTCACACTTTCTAAAATTTTTTTTTTTTTTTTTTTTTTTAAAACTGTAGGAGATCAATGTTTGTTTTTATCATGTATTTCTATTACCAATTTGTCCGTTATTTCATAATCGAGATAGTATTTTCAAATGATTAAAAATGTTGTGGAATTGTATTCCAGATTATAAGTTTCTTAAGTGAAGCTAAATGAAAAATATCAATTGAATTTTTCGCTCATATAGATGAGCGCGCATTTGAAAAACATATATTTTACAAAAAATACAAAACCAGAACAAAAAAATGGTTTCAAATACCATTTTCATCTGTAGGTTTCGTAGCAGCGAATTTCATTTTGCCCCATTCTAAACTATTTACCACATTGTTTATTAAGTCTAGTGCCAGCTTTCTTAGGTACAGCCCTGTAGACTACATCTCATATTTCACGATTTGTAACCCGTGTGTCAAAAGTTTTTTTAATTATAAGTTGCATTTGAATGTTAAAAGTTTACCACCTTGTGACGCATTGCGCAAGTCAGAATGACTCTTGGTGATTCTATGGTCTCTACCTGGAAAAAAGGTCTGTATATTTGGGTATATAAGTATGTACAAAATACTGCTAGACATTCAGTTGTTGTCAGTGATTTCATGTATTGTTACTTACTCAAAATATCGTGAAAATTGTGAAAAATATGCAGAAACAACTTTTGAAAAGGTAAGTTTTATTTATATTAATGAACAAAATCACACCTATATTGTTTTTACGAAGATAATGTTTGCTACACATTCTTTATATATCAGCTTGAAGTATGCATCAAAATATTCATGTACTCTCATAAAAATTCTTTCTTTTCAATACCAAAAGAAGATATTTTAAATTTTTATTGTAGCTTATTCTGTGTGTCCAGTTCAAATTTGAATCAAATTCTGATTTTACATCAGTAGCAGCATTTCAACAGATGATCTCTTCAAACAGAAAAAACTAACTCATCATATAGATTTGACTTACTGACACTGAAATTATATTCCTTCTGTTTCAGTGAAGCAAATAGAAAAATGAGCACTCCAAGTCAAACACCCACTCCGATCAGCATTTTTTATTCGAACTTCGCAATGAATGAGATTTGTAATACATATTTGTGTTACAATCCTTCTTGTTCTTACAATGGTATAACATGTTCAAGGTAAGCTTATCACAACGATTGATACAAATATATAAATAACTGATTGACTTCGTCGATATAATTCGAAGATTAATGTATTAAAATATTACTTATTTAATGATTAACTGGGTTAATTTAATCTACTTCAAACGTGCACAACTAACCAACTTACAGAGTACCTAACAGACTCCATTTACTAACTGGCCAGTATTACAACATTCCTTAATTACAAATTGTTCTTGTTGATAACCTTTTTGTAGGGAGCTACCTGAGGGTTTTATTTTGCGATAATGCGATTAAGAGTCTCAGTTTTTACTACTATATATATATATATATATATATATATATATATATATATATATATATATATATATATATATATATATATATATATATATATATATATATATATATATATATATATATATATATATATATATATATATATATATATATATATATATATATATATATATATATATATATATATATATATATATATATATATATATATATATATACAAATAACAAATATATTTTGACTGGTTTGATCATATAATAATAGAAAATATATATTTGGGATAGCAGTCTTCAGGTTGAAATAAGTGTACTCTTTTCTTTGTATCTCAAGCTTTCGAGAATTATATTTATCTCTTCATCAGGAGCAACTAGAATATTGAAAGTGAGAAAATGTCAAATATACATAGATATGTGGTAACTTACGAATTGAGGTTGTATCAAAAAGATGCTGAAATTTACTGAAAATTCATATAAAAGATACTCAAAATGAAAAAAAAACGCATAACATGTAGGGATGGAGTATCAAAAATGATCTAGACAAGGTTATAGTTGAATCCGAAAACAAAGAATGACACTTATAGGTTAACGTACCATCATAGAAAAATCGCGAATTACGCGATGTCTCCATCATTCACAGAACTACTACACATCGCCAGTACCAACCCACACACACATCCACAAACACAACAAATCAAACCGAGTGACATGTTTAACTACTGACACTGACAGTATTCAGACTGGGACAACTGTTATGTCTTTTGGCATCGTAGTCAATTAAGTAGGAAATTATCGAACTCAGACCGTCAATGTCTCTACGAGAGTTCATGCTGTTCTCATTCTGGTATATCCGCACCATCTCCAGAAACAGTCTTCTCTTGGTATTATTCTCTTTATCCAATATTTTCACTTAATTGTAATCAGGGTGATGTCCGTTGTCCAGACAATGCTTAGTCAGAGCACAATTTTGCTTGCTTGTCCTAATATTACTCCTATGTAAAGTGATCCTCTGTGATAGGGTTGTTGTTGTTTGGCCCACATACACAAGCTCACAATTACAGCAGGGAATCTCATAAACTACTTGACTTTGATTGAGGATAGGTGTGTTGTCCTTCAATCTTGAAAAAAGTTTTCCGACCTTTTTTACGTTCCTTGTAGCAATTCTAATGCGATCCATTGGTAATACTGAGGTTATTCTGGATGTTAAATTATTGATATAGGGTAATGTAACGTAACTAAATCGATCTGTGGAAAGTCCGTCATCCCTTACATGGTTAGTGTCTACATCACGATCCGGTGTGTTGAAGAGGAGCTTTTTTAGCAAAGAGTCAGGGTATCCGTTTCCCTTCAAGATGTTATATAATGTCCTCATATTGTCATCTCTGAATCTGATATCCGAAAGTTTATTTATTCTTGTTTTTAAATTTAAAATTAAGTTGATTTTCACCCTGAATGGATGGTATGACAAGTAATGAATATATCTGGAAGAGGCCATGGGTTTTCTATAAATATCAGTGAATACAGTCTGGCCCTCTCTTATGACTTTCATGTCCATGAATGGGACAGAACAGTCGGTTTCCTCTTCCATTGTAAACTTGATCATACCAGATGAATCAACAGCATTCAATATTTGCAGTGCTTCATTGATGCAGTTTCTGGGTACTGACGTTATTATATCGTCCACAAACTTTTTGCAGAATGGGACTTGGAAAGGAAACTGTTCAAGGCTTTTATTTAAGATGTAGTCAACTACATACTGAGCAATTATGGGTGATACCAAAGAACCCATAGGGGTACCCTCTCTCTGCCTGTAATAAACACCTCCAAAAGAAAAGACAGAGAGAGGGTACCCCTATGGGTTCTTTGGTATCACCCATAATTGCTCAGTATGTAGTTGACTACATCTTAAATAAAAGCCTTGAACAGTTTCCTTTCCAAGTCCCATTCTGCAAAAAGTTTGTGGACGATATAATAACATCAGTACCCAGAAACTGCATCAATGAAGCACTGCAAATATTGAATGCTGTTGATTCATCTGGTATGATCAAGTTTACAATGGAAGAGGAAACCGACTGTTCTGTCCCATTCATGGACATGAAAGTCATAAGAGAGGGCCAGACTGTATTCACTGATATTTATAGAAAACCCATGGCCTCTTCCAGATATATTCATTACTTGTCATACCACCCATTCAGGGTAAAAATACTTAATTTTAAATTTAAAAACAAGAATAAATAAACTTTCGGATATCAGATTCAGAGATGACAATATGAGGACATTATATAACATCTTGAAGGAAACGGATACCCTGACTCTTTGCTAAAAGCTCCTCTTCAACACACCGGATCGTGATGTAGACACTAACCATGTAAGGGATGACGGACTTTCCACAGATCGATTTAGTTACGTTACATTACCCCATATCAATAATTTAAAATCCAGAATAACCTCAGTATTACCAATGGATCGCATTAGAATTGCTACAAGGAACGTAAAAAAGGTCGGAAAACTTTTTTCAAGATTGAAGGACAACACACCTATCCTCAATCAAAGTCAAGTAGTTTATGAGATTCCCTGCTGTAATTGTGAGCTTGTGTATGTGGGCCAAACAACAACAACCCTATCACAGAGGATCACTTTACATAGGAGTAATATTAGGACAAGAAAGCAAAATTGTGCTCTGACTAAGCATTGTCTGGACAACGGACATCACCCTGATTACAATTAAGTGAAAATATTGGATAAAGAGAATAATACCAAGAGAAGACTGTTTCTGGAGATGGTGCGGATATACCAGAATAAGAACAGCATGAACTCTCGTAGAGACATTGACGGTCTGAGTTCGATATTTTCCTACTTAATTGACTACGATGCCAAAAGACATAACAGTTGTCCCAGTCTGAATACTGTCAGTGTCAGTAGTTAAACATGTCACTCGGTTTGATTTGTTGTGTTTGTGGATGTGTGTGGGTTGGTACTGGCGATGTGTAGTAGTTCTGTGAATGATGGAGACATCGCGTAATTCGCGATTTTTCTATGATGGAACGTTAACCTTTAAGTGTCATTCTTTGTTTTCGGATTCAACTATAACCTTGTCTAGATCATTTTTGATACTCCATCCCTACATGTTATGCGTTTTTTTTTCATTTTGAGTATCTTTTATATGAATTTTCAGTAAATTTCAGCATCTTTTTGATACAACCTCAATTCGTAAGTTACCACATATCTATGTATATTTGACATTTTCTCACTTTCAAAATTCTAGTTGCTCCTGATGAAGAGATAAATATAATTCTCGAAAGCTTGAGATACAAAGAAAAGAGTACACTTATTTCAACCTGAAGACTGCTATCCCAAATATATATTTTCTATTATATATATATATATATATATATATATATATATATATATATATATATATATATATATATATATATATATATATATATATATATATATATATATGTGATGAAGTGAAAATTCACTCATCAAAAATGCCTGATATAAGACTAGAAATATTAGTTCATGATTAGATAATTGGGGATAAATGCAATTGAAAATGTAGAATTCAGTTACATATAATCATTTTACGTTAAATATTATTTATAGGTTAATACCCCATATAAGCGATAAAGTATAATTGGGACTTTTATAAGTAAGGCATTTATGCCAAACAGTTAATGGGTATTTTGAATGAGTGGAAGTTCACTCATTGGATTAGGGAAATATAAATTTTTGTGTAATTTTATTTGATTTGAAAATTGATATTTCACTAAGGAATAATGCTTAAGGCAAGGAATATGTAAATAATTCATTCTATGTAAAATGAGGATAAAACTAGATAATATCTTTCACAAGTTGTTAAGTATAATTGGGGCCTTGAATAGGAGAATAGTTATTAGGAAATAGTTGATAATTAGGAAACATGGAAATCTGAAAACTTATATTATTCAAAAATACCTTTTGAAATGAAAATAATGTTAAAGGAAGTACATTGTAAAATAGTACCCACTATGTAGTATAGAATGACAGTGAAATTGTAGTAAGAAAAACAACAATTTCCTAGGGGCTATTTAGAAGTAATTACTGGTAGAAAACAGTGTTATTTTAGAGTAAATAGGTTACTAAATACAGCCTGACAGTTGAAAACATAAATAGGATGTACTAGGGATAGGACTAGTCATAGGGGGTTCTTAACGAGCAAAGGAATCGGGAAATTCATTCTCGGTTAACCCAATGTTTTTAAGATAGTTCATATTTTGGTTAACAGTCAATGTTTCCAATACTCACTTATTTCATAGAAATTCGTGCAACTTGAAGTTTTTCAAATAGGCATGATGACACTAATCAAAAATCACAAAAATACTATATATTTATCTGATAAAACTTGAAGCTTAGGATAAAAAACAAGCATTGTTTTTCTTATTAAGAGTGTGATTGATATATATTTTTATAAAATAAAACTACAAAATAAGGCAATCCGCCATGATATCTTGAACACCAATCAGAGCTCATGACGTCAGTGTCAAGTAAACACGAGACGGCGCCAAAATTACATTTCGTATTGTTAACCTCCACTACGACTGTGTTTTCATTTATTAATTCAATTTCACTATTTGAGTGTGAATGTTATTAAAATAACACGAGTTATGGATCAAGGATTTATTAAGGCAAACAGCGAATGTAGAATGTAGAAGCAAACAGATGATGTAGAAGGTTTCAAAGGAGAAGTCATTTGATTAACTAAATTAGTTTTTGTTTGAGTGGCTTTACTTCGAAACTTATTTGTCGTATATACTTGGATTGATTTATCCACCATCTTATTTGCATTTTCTTGTGAAGTATTGCTTATGGGTGCTTGTGAAGCTGAAAAAGACAAAAAAATAGTATTTATAAAATATTACCTTCAAATACACATTTAAAAAGAATTTACAAAGATTTACAAAGAAGTGGAATAAATTTGTATTACAAATAAGTACCTACATGAACTTCCACATGACACCTCTTCAAGTTCCACATGCTTTGTACCTATTTCCTCTAAATCTTTCAGACATTCTCCTATCAATGTCTTTCTTTGTTTTTTGAGAATATATGGTCTTTCTGTAGCATCTGATGTTCGTTTCCTTCTATCTGGTTGACATTGAAATTTAGTGGGCATACACCCCGGTTTCATGCGGATCTTTGACACGATCCTACACGATTTGACGATCCCATCAGATGATATTCCATATAATTATCCATATCATTTGGTAACTGAAATTTGAATAAAATACATAATATAACATCAATGAGATGAAATTTCGAGGTTAGACCTCGAAATAGATTGTTTATATTTTTACATTTAGACCACGTACAAAATATTATTACCAAATATTATATAGTATACTAGAATCTACAAAACAATGTGAAAACTTACATCAAAGTGATCTTCACAAAAATAGAGGACAGTGCTGGACAATATTGCATTTGAATCTCGCCTTGCAAGTTGAAGCCACTTGTTTCGTGTTGTTTTATTTTTAGGAACGAATACAAATAACTTATTAGGAGTTTTTATGGATGTGTTTGCACACTGGGGGACCCCACACCACTTATACACTTTCGAATTCATTTTTAATACCATAAAATAATTAAATTGTTGCACGAACCCAGAACCTAGTGTTTGAGTTACCGATTATTGACGTCACAAGCGCCGCCATGACACTGACAAGCGTTTTAGGTAAACAAATAAATTTCTATCTTAAAATTGCATTTTTTCCTATTAAACTCTTGATTTCTGCAGAAATATCTTATTTTTTGTAAATAGTATACATTTGTGGACATTATAGGCTCGTTTTTAAAAAACTGTCATCATGCCCATTATTACAGAATCTTTAATTTTGTTCATCGTATTGGTAGTGGAGATTTTCCAAAAGTTAATTATTGCCTGGACCGCTGCATTTTACGCACAACAGGCATAGTTTTCGGTGGCTGATTTATTACAGTTTGAAATAAGGATTCTATTCTTCTATTTTCCTGCGCAGAACAGTAACTACTGACAGTTTATTTTAGGACTGTATTTTGAAGGTCATTCTATTTTACGTTGAGTTAACTGATAGTTCATGTTCAATTTATATTGTGGAAAATAGTATTTTATTGTTGTTCGCTTGGTAAATTCACGAGTTATTAAGTAGAAGCCTAGATCTTGGTAGGAAGTTAACGTAATTTTCAGTTAGTATTCAATTTAAGTTATTTCAGGACTTAGGCTAAAATAGTTGCGTTTTGTGTATTGTTTATACTGTAGATTTGGTCAAGGAATTTAGACCTGAAATAGGAGTAACTGATCTAGAGCGCTTAAATAGTTGCGTTTTGTGTATTGTTTATACTGTAGATTTGGTCAAGGAATTTAGACCTGAAATAGGAGTAACTGATCTAGAGCGCTTACTCTTGTTTATTATTATTGATTAATAGGTTGGAACTATTTCCTGAATACACAGGGCGTTACTTGTTTTGAATTGAAAATTTTAAGCTCGCATTGTGAGGATTAAATTAGGCCTGAATTTATTTAATTGTTGTTCGGTAAATTAATTCAATTAGTTAATTGAATTTATTAGGGACTGTTTGGCTGAAAGCAGTGTTGTACCGTGATAGTTTTTTTGAAAGTGATCAAGTTGAGCTTGGACTACAGGCAATCCGCTAGGAAATTTATTTGGGAATCAAAAACTTGTATGCATAGGGACTTTGTATCTATTGGTAGTTATTACCGGGTTGATATAATTTCGTGGTGGCTCTTAGCCGGTTGTTTCACTGGAAAATAGACCGTGTGTTACTCTCTATTATTTGGTGTGGTTTACACTGTCAGAGTAGCGCTGTAACGATCTAATAGTGATAGGTTTTCACGAAATTATATTGTTTGTGAATTATTTTCATGAGATACACAGTTGTCTATGGCATTGTATTTTAGTTTAAGTTTGTTGATTTGATTTGATAGTTGAGGATTGTTTGTACTGTGAATTTAGAACTTTACCTATTTGACCTATTGTACCAAAACATATACTGAGTGATATTGATATACAGGGTGATACTTGAATACTGGGTCGTATATAACCTGGAGAATAGTTATATACTGTGTGACAGTTAGACATTGAGTTGTATTTAGATACAGAGTGTTATCTGATTACTGACTTTTAACTGTTTTTAGTGATAATTATATACTGAGTGATACTTCTAAACTGAGTGATAATTATAGACTAGGGTGTATTCATATACAGGGTGGTATATTTGTATTGGACATACTGATATACTGGGTGGTACTAATAAGGGGTTGTATTAATATTAAGGGTAGTTCTAATATACAGGGTGGTACAACATACTGTTAGTGTATTTTGTTATTTTGTTTTAATTTCACTGCCTGCTCTCACACTTCGCATTACATCCCCATTAGCTTACAATTTTGTTTTCGCTTTGCTTAACAACGCTTCCGCAATTACTGCTATTTTGTGAATTTTATGTAAATTGTTTAATTAAATTGAAATATTATTCTAATTTTGTTTGAAATACGCAATTGATTGCAATTTCTTGTATTATATTGAACATTATACGATTTATTTGGTATCTGGTGTATTATTGACAATTAGATTTTGCTATAAGTAAGAGTGAATATAGTCTGTACCAACTTCATATACTCTAAAAGGTTTCAAACAGTTTATGAACGCCTAAAGACCGTTACTTAGACTAGTACCAAGAGATCGCTAAAATCTTAGATCTCACTTGAACTCTTTTCTTCACTGAGTATTTACCCGGGTCCTCTAAATCAATAGAGGTAACCTTGTGACACTTAGGGATTTACTCACAGACAATCCCATCGGTTTGTAATCAAACCTGGCGCCCGAGGTTTAGGGTTTGTGGTAAGCTTATCTATAGCGCAAACTAAGGGTGCGTCGCAATATATATATATATATATATATATATATATATATATATATATATATATATATATATATATATATAAGTGAAGGTTTCTTGGGAATGAGCATTCAAAAGTTCAAAATTGATGGAATAATTGTTTATTCTCCATATGTTTCGGCTCTAGGCCTTTTTCAAGAATATTACGGGTTCATGTTAGTTGGAAATTGACTTCAATTTCACAAATCTTTCGTAAAACTCGAACATATGTAGAATAAACAATTGTTCCATCAATTTTGAACTGTGCTCATTCCCAAGAAACCTTCAAACTTATGTTATTAAGCAAAGCACAAGAAAACTAAACGAATTATATATATATATATATATATATATATATATATATATATATATATATATATATATATATATATATATATATATATATATATATATATATGTCCTATTTATTATCAGTAGAGGTTGATAAATCTTGAGAATCAATATTTGATGGTTGTTGAATTTGTTGTGATCTTAACATTGCATATCGAATATTGAAAAGCAAATTTAATGCTTATTAAATTTCGTTTCTGAGGATAATCTTATTCTCCGCCACAAAATAGAAGATGAAGCAGCTCTTCTTTTATGCTTTCAAACAAGTATATTTTCCCTTTTATTCATATAATTACCATATCAAACGAATTAAATACTGAGATTTGAGCAATCTTAATCCTTCTAATAAAAATATAAGGAATATATTTGAAATAATAGCAATTTTCCATATTGCTCAATCTGACAATATTACTTACTAATTATAATCAAACTTTTTTATTTTAGTAGAACCGATGAAAAAACTGCTAATTTTAAGGAAATTTCAAATGTTGCTATCGATTCGGTAATAGATGACTGCTTGAATTCATTCACTTTGTCTGATGAGGATATTCTTGCATCCTGTGATTATGAGGAACTTTTGGCGTAAGTTGAATTTTATTTTGTTTTCTGAACATTCGATATATATTTTGAATATCGTTAATCATTTCTTGGAGTATGATGTAATCAAATACATACACTCCGTATTTTCTCCCTCTATTTCTCCTTCTCTCCAATTTCTGTATTTATTACGATTCTCACTTTTTATGTAAGTTTCCTAATACTTTCATTAATCGTGAAATTTGTGTTGCTTCTTTCGTTTTCAATAATTCTCTTCCAATTTCAGGACGTTGAATGATTTTGAAAACAACAACTCTGCAACTACTACTGAGAAAACACCGGAGATTGTGAGTATAGAAAATAATACTATATAAAAGTCCCAGTTTGAGATATATAATCCTTTTCTATAATTATATATATATTTAAATGTATATATATATATATATATATATATATATATATATATATATATAATGATAATATATATATATATATATATATATATATATATATATATATATATATATATATATATATATATATATATATATATATATATATATATATATATATATATATATATATATATATATATATATATATATATATATATATATATATATATATATATTATCATTCTCAATGAACGGAGCATGACATGAGCAGACATCTTGAGAGTCTGAAAGAATTCGAAGTAGATGTGCTTTTAATTTTTTATGGCATAAATGGATAGTAATATAATATAAATGATGAAACCAAAAGTCATATATTTGTTTTGAATATAATTTGAATGTTATATATTTGATGATAATGATCTTCCTCCATGAATTTTGTGAACATTTTCAAATTTCATTTGCCTTTATTCGTAGGTTTACGCTGACCCAATCGTTGTCGCTTTGGACCACGATTATTGTGCCGTAGTAACTCGATGATTCATAAGAGGGAGACCGGGATTATGGACGATGAAAGGCGGATACGACGAGGATTCATCGAGAAACTCATTCCATTTTGGGACATCAGACTACGTCATTTTTCAAATATATATATATATATATATATATATATATATATATATATATATATATATATATATATATAATAATTTTAATAATAATTTATAATAATAATAATAATTTTATTCACCCAATGATTCACAACTAGCATCAAAGCAATTATCTTACCATCTAACAAAACATTTACTTCCTAAAATATAAACATATGATCAGGGTAAACAAAGTGACACTAAAGGATTGCCTTTCAGAAGCACACTATGCTTGTACGAAAGACTTACATTCATAATCAAAGAAAAAAATTTTTTTTTTACATAAAATATCTAACAAGTCGCGTTATTTTTCAAATAATTAGGCTGGCAAATAAGAACCAGTATCCATCACGCAGTCAACCATGGCCAAATCCAGACCCAGAAGCCACTGCACAAGATTCTTTCTGAACTCCTTAAATTTTTTGATTTGAACAATACTGACTGGAGTTCTTTGTAATAGTCTTTGCAATATGTATATAAAATGTCTCTGTCCAATTACTTTATTTGCTCTATCTTTCAGTGGAACGTTATGTTTATTTCTAGTGTTGTAACAATGCTTCAAATAATTTACTTCAACCTCGTTTTTATGATTATAACATAACAATGACTGAAAAAACAATCTTCTGATGTCAAGCACACCAGACTCTCTGAAAACTTCAATGGTCGAGTACTCTCTATTTCTCTTCAGAATTATTTTCAAAACCCATTTCTGTATAATTTCAAGGCTCTTCAAATGAACATTCAGAGCACCACCCCAAATCAGCATCCCATAAGACAGTAGTGACTGGACTAATGCTATATAAAGAGTTCTTAATCTTGGTAAATCCAAAAACTCCGTGAGATATCTGAACCTACAGAGATGTCGTCTCACCTTTTCAACCACACTTTGAATATGTATATCCCACTTGAGATTTTTATCAATGATAACACCCAGATATTTAATGGATTCAGTAGTAGTAATGTGCAGGTCACGATCGATATTCAAAGTGGTGTAAGTCGGACGACCCACATTGTAACACGAAAAGATGATGATCTTTGTTTTCTCAATATTCATGGTGAGTAAAATAAAATCGAACCATAGTTTAACTTCCCTTAAAGTATTTTCAGCCTTAATCCTCAAGTCCCTCCAATTATCAGACTCGCAGAAAATTGCTGTGTCATCTGCGTAACTGAAAATATCGCTCGACGCCAGCAAATCATTAACGTAAATTACAAAAAGTTACGGACCCAACACAGTTCCCTGGGGTACACCACAACTCACATCCCGAAATTCACTATATTTGTCACACACTGAAACACATTGCTTCCTACCGTTTAGATAACTCCGAATCATGCACAGCGCAATACCTCTAACTCCATATGTGCTCAGTTTATTCAGCAAGAGTTCATGTGAAACGGTGTCAAAAGCCTTTGCCAAGTCGACGAAGATGCACAAGCAAGGTCGATAATCATCAAGTGCCTGATACAGTCTTTCAGAAAGTTTAGCCAGTGCGTCCTGTGTCGATTTACCTGCTCGAAATCCAAATTGTTGTTTAGAGAGAATTTTGAAACGATCAAAAAAGGAGACAATTCTTGATTTTATTGCTTTTTCGAGAAGTTTAGAAAAATTAGTCACTAGTGATATTGGTCTATAATTGTTGACTTCCATTTTATTACCAGATTTGTATATTGGTTTAATCACTGCCACTTTAAAAGCGCTCGGAAAAATGCCAGCTTCCAACGCTCTATTCAAGAGTGTAGTGAATGGGGCGAGAATCTGCTCTTTAATCTCCTTAACTGACTTGGAGGTTATGCCATCAATACCAGGAGAACTGAATGATTTCATTTCATTGATATAATTTCCTATCTCAGTTTCAGTAACTGGTGTGAAAAATACCGAGTTTGGGGTAGCAGACTTTTGGTCCATGGGTGATCTACGTGGTCTCCTAATTTTAGCAGCCAACATGGTACTCACGCCAATATAATGTTCATTGAAGATATTAGCAATCTTCTCTACGTTTCTTTCTATGATACCATTTGCATTTTTAATACCAGATTGTCCAACCGTTCCTGTGCATCTTTTACAGTTTGTAATATCATTCATCCAATCCCATAAATCCTTTGACGAGTTGCTCTTCTTATCCAGTTCCCTCTTGAAATATTCTTTTTTCGTATTTCTTATTAAAGAAATTAATTTATTTTTTAAAATTTTATAGTTCTCCATTAGTTCCTGGTCCTCCGGTTTTTTTATTGCTTGATTGTACAATCTATTTTTAGTATCAATAGACTTAATGATTCCATTAGTCATCCACTTATTTTCCTTTCTGTATCTTCTTCGTATTGCCACTCTCTCAGTACACCCGGAAATAGCATCATTAACAATAGCAAGAAATTCCTCGAAAGCATCTTCAACATCACCCCGACCCAATGCCCGATTCCAGTCTACACGACTCAATAATGTCCTCAGCTTGTCGTAACATATCTCCGACCTATATTCAACCCGTTTTTCTTGCTCTGTTCTGAGATTTGGTATGAATACTATTGTTGGGAAATGATCAGTTATCCCAACCTGTAGAACCGCGGCCAAAATATCAAGCTTTTCAACCTTAGACCTGACAAAAATATGATCAATACATGATCTAGAGTTCCCATCAATCCTCGTGTATGCGTTAATATAGGAGTCGAATCCCAATTCACTCAAAGTGTTGATGTAATTTTGTATATGTTCAGTTTTTTTATCAAACAAATTCATATTCATATCTCCAATCAAAATCTGATACTCTGAGTCGGAGCAATTCCTAAGAATGTGTGTCCTCAAATGTGATATGAAACCAAATGGGCATGTACCGTGCACACGGTACACAGCAGAGATCGAAATAGATTCCCCATTAATCTTTATAATAACATGCAATAACTTCATACCTTCATTCAAGTGTACAATATCATGACTATATGTTAGAGATTTTTTTATTAGTACAATTACACCATCATTTCTATTCACCCTGCCCTCATTATATAATACATTAAAATAATCAAACTTCAAAATACTAACATCAACATGAAAAGTTTCAGTAAGAACTACAATGTCAAATTTTTGACTAAACTGACCAAGTATTATACTCAATTCATCCCCATGTTTAAGTATACTACATATGTTGACATGAAATACTCTCAAATGATTACTACTGCAGCCAAACTTCAGATTGAATTCCCTAACATTTTCAACAACAGATGTTTTGAATGCATCTGCCTCAAAGTCTCTGATATAATTATTCATTATAATAAAACTAATATAAACTACGAAAGAAAAAAAGAAAAGTATTTACGAACCAAAATCCGTTTTTTCCTTATTTATCTGAAGTACTTTTTTATAAACTGCACAATTTTCATCTTCGGCACTATGCACTATGTCAAAATTAGATCTAAATTTCATATTATGCTGAAAACAATTTATACATTTTTTTCTGTAGAAGTACAATTTCTCTTGATATGACTACCTGCGCAGACTGGACAAGCCAATGGAAGTTTACAATCTCTAGCTTTGTGGTTATATCCCATACAGTTTAGGCATCTCAGAATGTTAGCGTTCTCATACACAGGACACCTATTATACTGGATATTAACTTTACGTAATGTCATCAGTTTTGTATAAAAGGAACCATTACATTCGACTACTGCGTAACTTGTATTTCCATGTTTTGCCTTCTTGAGTACTTTCACTTCAACATCACCCTTTTCGTTTTCGAGATATTCATTCTGGTTTTTCAGCCCTGATATGACTTCTTCTTTAGTTGTGTCATTACTGATATCGGCAATCGTAACAAGAGGTCTTCTCAGTTTCGTTTCTGCTACTTCATATTTAGTCCCCATGGCATTGTTAATTTCTGCTTTCATATTGTCCTTCGACCTGACACTATCACACTTAACCATAACATTTCCATTCTTCATATTTCTGACTAATGATATTCCAATTCCATGTTTTGCTGGCTTTATCTTATTTTCCAGTTCCTTTCGTGTTTCGCGACATTCCTGACTATTTTTCGGCGAAATAATGAGACACGGAATATTTTTCAGCACAGGATTTTGTTTTTTTACTTTATCTGCAAAGCTCATATTATTCTCCAGCACTATACCTGTTCATAGACTAGCCAATTGCGTTTCCAGTAGTTCTATAATTTTATCCTTACTGGCTATTATTGTATCCTTATCAGTAATAATTGCTTCCATTAATTTGTGAGATCCAAAATTTAAACAATCTCTACAGAAGAATTTCATAGTTCTTCTCATTTTCAATTCCATAACTTTGACCTCCGTTGCGGTGAGAGAGGCGCATTCCTCGCATTCCGGGGTCTTGCATCCATCGCAGCAAAAAATATTTATTTTTGTGTTGGATGCAGCACATTTACTACATTCCATCTGTGCGATATTAAGTTAGCTCGAGACAATTTTATCTTATCATGATAATTTTTTCTTTTCACACAGCACCTCGCAAATTACCAACAATCGTCTATACCGAATACCATCCACACAACCTTTTGTCCAAACTCGGGCTTATTTCGAATAGAAAGAGTTTTATTATTTAACACATACGACCGTTGTTATCTTAGGCACAAATTGGTAACACTTTCAGCACAAAGAAACCACCATTTACCAATCTAAATCCAAAACTATCGGGAGCATACCTATATATATATATATATATATATATATATATATATATATATATATATATATATATATATATATATATAATAATTATAATAATCTTTATTTGGTCCCCTTTCTGACAATAAATAATGTATAGGAAAATTCACAATAAAAATATAAGAACACAAATAAAAATATAAGAATACACGCAATTAAAATTCATACGAACTACTACATAAGATATCAACTTCAAATGTCAAACCTATCCCCAAAGAAATCACCAACGCTGTAGTATCCTTTACGCAATAGCTGTTTTTCCATCTTATTTTCAAAAAGAGGATACGGAAGAGATCTCACCTGAGGTGGAATGTGGTTATACAGTTTCCTACCTTGATAAAGAGCTGAAGACTCGAATCTGGAGGACCTATGTTTGGGCAACGCCATTGAATCACCATAACTAATGAGATAACGATGACTGTCTGCAAGCCTAGGAAGTGAACACGTTGTAACGACGAAACGCGTCATGCTATGTAGTCAATAAAGTGTAAATCATAAGTTCAAGTGTTTGAATTTAAGTTTATAATCAATTAAGAATGAAATGTTGAAAAACATTACGTCTCTTTATATCATAGTGAAATATCGAATTTATTTTAAGTAGGAGTATTTGCAATACAAAACATTCATTATAATTCGAGTCAAAGTATGAAATAAATACATATACCTGTTGTCTGTGTTAGTGCTGTAAATGAATTAATCAAATTTTTTGAAAGATAATTTTGAGGAATATTAAGCTCTTTCCAATTAATTATTTGCTTATTTCCGCTATCATTCACGGTTTCAAGTTATGAACAAAAACTAATATTCCTTCTTTATCGAAGTTTTAGGCTTAAATCATTTGCAGATTTTATTTGTGAAAACATTGAAATAATTTCACTCAGATTCCACCCGTACCTTACTTCTTTCTCTACTTCTATATAAAGATTATTATCTATGAAGTGCACCTCATACTCGTCAAATTTCAACGAGAAGAACTATGAGAAATACTGCTCATGTTTTTTCAAAATGCATCGTTCGAACATGAAATGTTTCATAAAATATAATAAAATATCGTCCAATAATAACTCCTAATAAAATCATGTCGAAAAAATTGTATGAAGACATAATTTGATTCAGTATAGTTTCACTGAATTTGGCTGAAATATTAGGTTTGGTCAGAAGAAAAGAAGAATTTTCAACTTTTTCGAAAAATATTCAATTATTCATCAATATCCATCTTGGTTTCTTCAAAGTAATCCCAATCAAATATAGTGCTCTGAAATGCCTTTTTCGGTATGGCCATTAACTCGTTCTTCGATTCCGATTTCATCTCATTAATTGTGGCAAAACACTCTACTTTTATTGGTTTCTTCAGATCTGGGAATAAAAAAAATTCGCAAGGAAGCCGAGAAAATTGCATGGCACGAGCCGATTGTTATGCCAACATCCTCCGCAACTTCCCTAATAGGGATTCGACGGTTTTCCAGAGCTGTTTTCTTTATTGTTTCGATGTTATCTTCCCTTATTGCCTTGGTTGCAACTCAAGGAGGCTCATCCTCATCAACATCTCTCAGCCTTCTGTGCAGCGCTTGTACCACTTGATTTTTCGAGACAAATTCGACTCGCCGACTGCCACAATCAATATTTTGAGTGCGTTGGAGCACTTCATTCCATTTTCAACGAAAAATTTAATACAGATTATTTGACCCATTAATTTGGAAAGTAAAAAAGCAATACATAAAAAACGTTACTCACCGTTTCAGTTGTCGACAAGAAACTTCTAATACAAAATGGCTGATAATGTCAATATATGAGAAACGTTTGTGTGTCACCTTGACGTAAAAAATTATTGAATATCATGTAATGGATCGAATTAGTGAGCAGACATTTCTTCCTGAAAAATCGAAATTAGAATTTTTTTCTTGGATAACAACAATGAAATAATTCACAATTAGCTGACCTTTCCCATCATATTTAGATAAATTTCAGTTTCTCATCTAATATGTAATTGAAATGAGCGTATTTTTTTTTTATTTATTAAATGCTATCTTTTCATATTGGTTATGTGGAGTTTCATTATTGAAAACATTTGTCTCAGTCATTATGTGAATATAAAAGATACCCCACCTTATCGGACAGTTGTTGATATTCATCAAAATTATAAGAGGTAAAGTTTAATATTCGTTTTAACAACTAAAAACAAAATAAACATATAATCATATACCTAAATTTTTCGAATTTCGTCCGTAAAGACTAATGACCCCTATTTATCCTTGTACCTTCTGGCCGAAAACAAATCATATGAGAGCATCCATCTGAAAAAATGTTTCTCAATTCTATACATCAATTATTTTTTTTCATTGAATGAATCATATTTTGATCTTGTATTGTAAAGCTTTGATGAAACACCAATTCAAAAATTAAATCGAAAAATCAATTTTCTCTAAATCGATTATTGAGGCCTCGATTTTTTCGTTTATAAATTTAATTTGGATTTGAATCTATTTGAAAATCGATTCCGAAAAAATCGAGATCCTTTTGTTTGAAACACATTGGTTTTCGTATCAGCGTTCAGTATTTCTTTCATAACGTCATAAATTTGTTGTTTGAAAAATTTTTATTGAATGAGAATATTAGGAGATTGATGATTGATATTAGGAGAATAGTTTCTCAAAACATTGAAAATGGTTCCGATGTAATGAACTGAAGAACTAGAGCTAGAGAACCAGAACTAGAGCTCTCTTAACCACTTTGCTCCAGCATAGTTAAATGCCGCGAGATTCTTCGAGTGTGCCTCCAAATTTCACAGATGCGTAAATACAAAGATGCATATTTTCTCGAGCTTCATGACTCTACGAGTATCCTGAATTCAAATTGTTGTGTACGGTTAACTTGCGTAAGCATGATTAAGTTATATAAACAAATATGTTGAAACAACGATAAAGTGCTGTAATGATCACAAGTTGATAGAAGTCAATAGTTTTGTTGCATATATAATTTTCAACTCGAATTTCAGTTTGATGAATTGCCAACAATAATATAATGATAATAATAATATAACCAAAATAGAAATATCGTTATAAATTTTTCATTAAATGGCAAGCTGTTTTCATTCATTCAATTAGCTTGCCATTGAAAGCGATTTCAGTTCTCATATTTTGTGTATTTCCAACAAATAAAAAACATTTTTCATGAACAGAACACTCCTTCTGATGTATTATGGCAACGAAAATAATTGAAAGCGCTTTTTGCTGGTACCAATCAAAGCGTTATATGATACTACTAATGACTATCTATAATACTTGATAATTTTCAAATACAGTACCTATGTCAATGATATTCTCATAAATCTAGTTATATACCCGAGCCCATTCAATATTTTTCTGATTGTAAATTAAAAGTACTTACTAATTGCAAAACTTTGAATTTTAATGAGATTTTTCTATTTTTAATAATTTTAGAATTTTAATAATTTTTCCGACCTATTTTGATTTTTGTTAGTCTTGCCAATTCTGGAAGGAATATCTCTCTCTTCTAACAAGAATTTGTAAGTTAAAAAATCTCATCTCCTTGAAATTATACTTGTTTGTGATCAGAGACTGAAAACGAAAAGTTGAGCAAGTTTCTTTATTTCGTCCATTGCTGCGTGACAGGCGAAAACACTATATGTGGTCGCCACAACGTCCATGTTGATTTCCTTGGGAAAAGGAACGGTTTTCTTCGACATCAGTTTATGGAATACTTATAGTGATGTTTCACAACAGCATCTAGTTAAATTTGTTGAAGTACTCAATTGGTTTCACCCACTTTTTTATGTAGAATTTCATTCCTTTGTAAACACCTGTACAATTTTTTGAGATGGTTTTTCGTGTTTCCATCTTCTTTGTTCAAAATCATTTGTGCCTTTAGAGACAAAAAGTTTGTTCTCATTCTGTCTTCTAATGTTTCATTCCGAGATGCGAGTTTGTTTATGATCTTGATTTCTCACTTTTTGTAAACTTTGCGATTATGATCTTTTCGATGGAAAACGTACATCACTGAATGCATGAGAAACATGCATTCTGAGAGTGGGTCTTCAAAAAGTTATTTTATTAGAACGCTTAGTCTATCGAAGCTATCAAATTAAATTTCCAAAGCCCTGAACATTTCCTGCACAACAATTCATAGTCACCTAGATCTTCATAAATGAGTCGAAAAAAAATTAAATTTTTTTTTGTCTTAAAGAAATGTACCTTACTCAAATTATATAGGTGTCCGATTCGAGGGATTATGAATTTATTGGACTTCGGAAATAATAAATTTTTAAAATTTGAATGAAACATCATTTATGTTCTAAAAATATCAATTATTTTCATATCAAATCTAATGCATAATAATATTTACAAAAAGTGTTTATAAATATAAAAATTATATAATTCACTAAGGAGAATTTTCGTTGGGAATTTCGGCATATTATTTGAATTATTGATTTTATGAATCAGTGTAGTTATACGTTGTACCTTTTCCAACCGACGTTCACTTCCCCCAATCCATAGTGAAAACCGAATTATGTTCCAGAATTTTTTATCAATATTTTGCATTGTCTACAGATCTTGGTGTAGGCGAGATTTTCGTCTTTCATTACTTAGTAAAAAAAAAAGTCATTATCATAATAAGGGAAATATATTAGTTAGAATGAACGTCAAAATTGAATCTAACATCATAAGATATTCTTCGTTTTCTATTCATACGAGTATTTCAAAATATATAAAGATTTTCATACGTTTTCCAAACTAGAATTCTTCACATACAAAAGATTAGCAGGACACATAAATTCTTCAACATACCCTATATATTCAAGTAGAAATATCTGCAATACTGTGGCTCTTTTCCATTTTGAAATGTGATAAATGAACTAAATCACTATATTTTGAGGAATGCAATCAATGTTCAAAAGAATTCATATCAAGGGACATGAATTTTTTTCATGTTCTGCGTTTCTGCTTCTGTTTCTGTGTTTTCTCACAGTTTTTTGCCCTAACATAAATAACTGGTTCTAGCGATTCTTTTTTTGTGGGTCAAAAGTTATTGATTTTTTCATTTCATCAAATTTAAGTTCACAAGCAACCATGTCCGTTTTGTAAAGTGTGATATAAGATGCACTTCGCAATGCAGGAGCAAAATGCAAGAACAGGAATGTTTCATCAAGCAATTAACATCTATTTGGTGAATCGATTATTATCATAAAATCGAAACAAAGAAAGCACGAAATATAGTTTTTCCCATAGAAAAAGAAATGGCATGATATGTGAAACTTTGTTCAAATATTTGAATTCTGGGTGAAGATATTTATTCCAATGAGTAAAATATCACAAACATCAAAATTTTGGAATTCAGGATACATTTTAGAAGACTCCTATTGTTTTCACATTGTATTATATCCTCACTTACAGGTATTGTTTCCTATCATTCCCTCCTATCAGGTTATAAGAGGCAAGGAGTTCTCAATACTCCTGAAATTTTTCCCTAACAAAAATTTTTTGGGAGTAACCGAGAATATTTTATTCAATTGATCTAATATTATACTGAACTGTATTCCAACTCACTTCAAAATGTACATTTTACTCCAATTTATATTTCACAACTCACTCATATTATTAGATATATTCAAAAATTTTACAGTATTTTATATATTATTACCTCATTCTAGTACATATCTTTGAAGATTTGAATCACAACTGAATAGTAAGTTTGGTCGGACGAATAAAATTTTATATTCTGGAATTCTCGTATTTTCGGTTATCTTTAGTTAGTTTAGTTATTTGAAAAAGCTGTCCAGCAGCGGTTTTTAAAATGTGCTCGTGTGTAGACCATACAATTTTGTTGTCAGGGAAATACAGTTTCTCTTAGATAAGTGAAAAATTTTCCTGCAATCGGAGGCTTTCAGAAAATTTTCGCGGCCTTGGAAATTTATTTTGATATACCCGTTCTGATCAAATAATTTTTTGGAGACTCACTATCAGAATGCATGTTTCTCATGTATTGAGTGATGTACGTTTTCCATTGGAAAATCGAAAGGTTGGAAAAAAGTGAGAAATCAAAATCGTAAACAAATTCGCATCTCGGAATAGAATGTTAAAACACAAAATAAGAGAAAACTTTTCGCATCTGAAGGCACGAATTATTTTGAACAAAGACGTTAAAAACACGAAAAACCATTACAAAAAAATTGTGCAGTGGTTTATATAGAAACGAAATTGTAAATAGAGAAATGGGAAAAACCATGAGAACTTTGTCAAATTTAACTGGATGATGTTGTCGAACAGCATTGAAATTACTCCATGGTCTAAAATCGAAAAAACCGTCCGCTTTCGCAAGGAAATCAACATGCAAACCGTGGTGACCACAAATTGTTTTCGCTAGTCACGCAGCATTGGACGGAATAAAGAACTCGCTTAACTGTTCATTTTCGGTCTCTGATCAAAATCAAGTATAGTTTCAAGGAACTGAGTTGTTCTGACTTACAAATTCTCGTTGGAAAAGAGAGATATTCTATCGAAAATTGGTAAGACTAACAAAAATAACTATAGTTCGAAAAAAATTATTTCATTGAAGTTTTGCAGTAACTATGCACTTTTAATTTACAATCAGAAAAATATTGGAGGGGCTCGGGTATATAACTAGATATATGAGAATATCATTGGCATAGGTACTTCATTTAAAAATCATCAAGTTTTATAGATAGTCATCAGTAGTATCATATAATGCCTTGATTGGTACCAGGAAAGAGCGCTTTTCATAATTTTCGTGACCAAAATACATCAGAAGGAGTGTTCAATTCTATGACAATTCTTTTTTATTTCTTGAGGTTACATCAAAAAATTACTTATAAAAAAATCGGGTTACATAAAAAACTGAAATCGTTTTCAATTGTAAGATGTTGTAATGAGTGAAAACTAAAAATTCATAGCGATTTTTTAGATAAATCTAATCTAAATCTAATTTTATCAGCGATAGAAAAAAATATATTTCTCCTAAATGTCCGGGTTATTTGTCTTTTTCATCAGGTGTCAGTAAACTAACTTATAGCCCCCCTCTATTTTCCGTGAATATCCTGTTTGAAAACTCTGACTTAAGATTGCGAACAAAAAATTCATTGAAAGCTCAAAAAAAATATAATTTTCGATCATTCAAAATTTTAATTATACTCTTATTTCATAAAATAGCTTTCCTGTAATTTTTTAAGCATACCTTCTGTACAGTTTTATTTGAATATTCATTTCTACTCATGTTTTAATATGAATCTTCATCGTTTCCAAAATGAAAAATCGTGGAAATTTCCAAAGGTTGAGATGCTCGTTTGCAATTGAAAATCTGAATTATAAGAGCTGTGAACGAATATAAAATTTTTGCGAACGAAACTGTTGATTTTTCTAATTGCTGGCAATTCATCAAACTAAAGTCCGAGTCGAAAATTATATATGCAACAAAACTATTGACTGCTATCAACGACTTGTGATCATTACAGCACTTTATTGTTGTTTAAGCATATTTGTTTATATAACTTAATCAGGGTTACGCAAGTGAACCGTACACAACAATTTTCATTCATGGTACTCTCCAAGTCGGCAAGCTAATATAATAGCAGGGCACAAACGTGAGGAAGCTCGAAAAAATATGCATCTTTGTTTTTACGTATCTGTGAAATTTGGAGGCACACTTGAAAAATCTCGCGGCGTTTAACTATTCTGCAGCAAAGTCGTTAAGTATCACAGTTCTAGTTCTCCAGTTCATTAAATCAGACCATTTTCAAAGTTTTCAGAAACAATTCTATCAACCCCTAATTCGATAATATTTTCATCCACTAAAATTGTTTCAGACCACAAATTTATGACGCTATGAAAAACAAAACTGAAAGCTGAATCGAAAACGAATATAGGCTTAGGTATATTTCAAATTCAAGGCTCTCGTTTTTAACATAATGACTGATACAAATGTTTTCAATGATGTAATTCCACATAACCAACATAAAATATAGCATTTGATAAATATGAAAAATGATTTCCCTCAATTCATTCACATACTCGTATTACATGAAATACTCTAATTTATCTAAATATGATTGGAAAGGTCACCTAATATTAAATTATTCCATTGTTGTTATCGAAAATTTATATTCCAATCTCGATTTTTTAGATAGAAATGTGTGCTCACTAGATCGATCCATTACATGTTATCAATTAAAAGTTAAGTTTTCAGTCCATGAAATTAATTCTTTGTATAATCGATCGCAGATCGCTATCACAAATACGAAAGTAGGTGATGGCGATATTCATGAACCAATAGAATTGTATGAGTATGTTCCGTTAATATAGTTTCGAGTTTGAAACGAGCAAATACTTCCCTAAATTTTTCGGTGGTACTTAAGGTATCCGTGCGTGACATAATAAACACTTCTGGCCCTTTTGTACAAGTATCCACAACAATTGATATCATCTTATTATGAAATGGACCTAAAAAGTCTGCTCTAACTCTTTCAAAGAACCCTGATTCTGTTTGACACGAAATAATTTTTGAATGTTTTGGTTCTGGTCTAACTTGCGTAAAAACTTCACAGTTATTTACTAAACTCTCGATCTGCGCATCCAATGATGGCCACCAAAAATATGTTCTGGCATTACTCTTCATTTTAACAATACCCTCATGCGTGCTATGTAGTTCCCTCAACAGTTTTTCCCTCAAACTTGTTGGAACCACAACTCGGTAACCCCACATTATTATTGTCAAATGATAATTCTCGATTCTTACTTGAATCTTGTATTAATAATTCATCAATTGCGCGTTCCGGAAAACCATAACAAATGAAATTCAGAATTTTTCCTAACAATGGATCTTTTCTGGTCTCAGATCTTATTAAATTTGTGTCAATCGGTAATAAGTCCTCAACAAAATTCAAATAATGAGAATTATCAACTAACTGTTCCTCCTCTTCTGGTAAAGGTAACCTTGACAAAGCGTCTGCATTTACATTTTCATTCCCTTTTATATACTTGAGTGTATAATCAAAATTCGAAAGGAATAATGACCAACGCTGCAGTCTTCCCGCTGCCATCTGCGGTAGACCTTTCTTTTCACCAAACGATGCCTGAAGTGGCTTGTGCTCAGAAACTAACCCAAATTTAGAACCTGCTAAGTATTAGTATAATCCATTCACTGCCAAATAAATACTAAGTGCTCCTCTGTGAATCATACTATAATTTTTTTCAGCTTTTGTCAAAACTCTAGGAATAAAGCATATAGGTCTCTCTGCTTCATCTTTTTCAACATGCATTAGTACAGCTCCAATTCCGTAATAACTTGGATCACATAAAAACCTTAATGTTTTAATGAGATTGTAATGTAGCTTTATCGCAGTCCCTCGTCCAATTGAATTCGCTATTTTTATTCAGTGACTCATATAAAGTTATTAATTTAATTGCCAAGTTTTGTAAAAATTTAGGTTAATAAGTAAATAATCCAAAAAATGAACGTGTTTCTTGAATATTTTTCGGACGCGGCCCTTTCGAAATCGCTTTAACTCTGTCAGATCTTTTCTCTAAACCTTTAGATGAAATACGATGACCTGAATAATCTATACTCTCTTTGAAAAACTGATATTTTTTAAGATTCAAACTGAATCCCCCAGTATTTAATCTATTCAATACTTCCTTAAAATTTTCTGAATGCTCTCTCTCATTTCGCCCAGTAATCATAATATCGTCTGAAAAATTGCACAAGCCGGTTCAGTCTCATAGGGAAATCTATTTACCTTATAAATTCCCTGACTAGTGCTCCAAGCTAAAACTGTTGCTATTTCATCATCTAATTCTAGCTGATTGTGAGCATCACGAAAATCTAACTTCGAAAATTTTTTCCCTCCTGGTAATGCTGTAAAAATTTCATCTATACGCGGTAAAGGATAATTTACAATTTTTCAATCTTCTAGATATGAATTAACAGTCTTCTTATAATTTGCACATACTCTAATACTTTCAGCATCAGATTTCAAAACTGGTACTTGTGTTGTACCCCATTGAGAATTCTCTATTCGAATAATCACACCCCTCTCTTCTAAGCGTTTCAACTCTTGTTCAATTTTACTCTTGAAAGCATATCGAACTGGCCTAGTTTTATGAAAAATGGGTTTAGAATTTTGTTTGATTTCTAATGAAACCTTACCACCGTATTACTGACCTAATTCCTCTTTGAAAAAAACCTTATACTCTAACAACAAATCTTCTAAAGTGGAACTCAATGAATTTACTTCCGATTTGGACGAAACAATTACTAAATTGAAAAGTTTCAGAATATTTCGACCTATCGAAACTTTTGTTGCTTCATCATTTACCACTATGTCACATTCTTTTGTTTTTCTTCTGTTTTTACTTCCTAATTCTAAAGAAGCTTTGATCATACTTTTTAGTAAAATAACTTTACCAATATAAGTTTTTAATTGTACTAGATTCATTTTAAGTCTCACATTATTGAAATTTGTGTTAAAAATACTGAATGACAAACATGAAATTCCAGCACCTGTATCCACCTCCATCTCAACCATCTTAACATTTATTTAAGTTTAAAAAATAATTGGTTTTACATAATTTACATCAACTACCTTACCACTTGAATCTATATCAGAAGTAATGTTATAAAAAGACTCTTCACTATCTGAATTTGACTTTTCAGTTTGCTTTTCAGCAGAGTTTGCATAATTTATTCACAAGCTTTCACAATATGGCCTTCAATGTTGCACTAATTGCAAACAAAAGTTTTAAACTTACAGTTTTTGAAATCATGTTTTATTCCATTGCAGTGTAAACATCTCAACGTCTTATCGGCAGACCTATCAGCTTTCCTCTCGATCTTCTCATACTTCTCAAAATTTCTCGCTGATTTCTCCTTCTTCACAAATTTCGACAGTTTATTCACATCAATCCCTCTGCTTTTTTCTCGAACAACTGCCTCCTTATTTGAAGCTATCTCAACCATTTTTTTTAAATAATCGCTAGCTTCTTCCTCGCAAAGACGATCTTGTACTCTCCCTGGTAACATACCCGTTACAAATTTATTCTTCAGAAAATCGTCCATGTTGTTGCCAAATGCACATTTAGAAGCGGTCTCCTTTATTCGCACATCCCACTCAATTACTTCATCTTGAGGTAATCGTCTTGAGTTATCAAACTCTATTCTTCTTCGATAGACAGGTATTCTAGCACAAAAGTGTCTAGTTGATGGTGAAACAAATTCTTCATTTGTACAGAAACTTAGTTTTACTGGACCGCAAGTATTTCTCAAAATTTCGTATACTTCAATTGAGATCGACGTTAGCAGCACTGAAACTTTACGTTCCTCTTCAATTAAATTTGCCGCAAATAACTCTTCGAGCCGTTCCTCGTATATTCCCCAATGTCTCCTACCTTAAATGTGTTGACTGATGCATTGCATCCTGCTACGACTGTAACTTTCTTTGCTTCCATTCGAACTTATTTATCAGAACAATTTCCGAAGAAGAAAAAATATATATACACACAATTCCTGTTTAATTTCCAATTTGTCTCGTCGCCATAAATGCAATATATTAAACGTGCCAACTATAATTATGCATATTTATTAATATCAGGAACATTTACGAAGCATGGACAAAAATGAATATATAACTTGGCTAAAAATTACATTTAGGTTATTTTCTTACTAACTAGCCCCAAAATACGGCGTCATCAAACCAAAGAAACCATTGCAGATACAAAGTACCTACTAGAACAATACTCTACACTCATAAAAAAAACATGAGCCAAAACTTTCATAGTTCATTTCGCTAAAATATGACGAATATGAGGTGCACTTCGTAATGCTCAAGCGAATCGTGAATTTATTTTATAAGATATCGGTTGTATGAATTCTCAATAAAATGAGCAATCAACTGTAATTTGATAATGCGATTGATGCAAGTCGTTTTCATTGTGTATCAATTCTCAAAATTTTCTTATACATTCTTATCTGTTGTCAATGTAGATCAAGTAAAATTATCGTTTGAATTCCCTACTGTTTGTTCCATCAATAATTTTGAACTGAAAGTATTTTTACGAAGCTGTCCATGAAGCGGTCAGTGAAATATTGACTGGAAATGAAGAAAGATTGACCATATTATTTCGAATTATTGCTCTTCAAAAGTTCAATTTCAGAAAAGCCCGAAACAATTGAAGTGATCTATTTCATTACTTTGATATGAGATATGCATTTGAACTGAATAATTTTTACGAGGCTGTTTAATGAAATTTTACTTGAAATATTCACGCTATGAGTGCGAAATATTTTAAGCATCCGAATTTCAGCTAATTATGAATAAATTTCAAATGTCGCTTATTTTCCATTATAATTTCACATTGCTTCATATTTTTCGAAACAGGCCTTGTCTCTTACGACTCCTAAAGATCTACTAAGACTCAGGGATTTCTCGAGATTTCTGAGATTATCCCTACACGAAAAATTTCAATTGTGAAAAGACCGAACGAATTGAACTATTTGATTGTAATGTTGTATAGGTCAGTTTTGTTCTTTAATCACTTCAATGAACTTAAATTCGAAAGGAAAAATTAGACAACAAGTTAATAACTGATATATACGATTTAATATTCATAGCAATTTATCAACGTTTTGAAAGTTTCGTGTTTAAAATTGGATATGGAATATATAATCCCAATAATTAATGTAATTTGAATTGATTTCGAGTAGACTGCGAATGGAAACAACATAATTTATTTATAGAGGTGTTGTGAATTCTAAAAGCTGAGAAAAATCGTTGAAATATGAGTAGGGAAAGTTAATTCATAAGGCGCGGGTTTGAAATCTGAGTGGAACTATTTCATTGTTTTCACAAATACAATGTGCAAATGTTTTGAGCTCCGAGAACTTCGATAAATGAAGAATATGAGATTTTGTTGAAACTTGAAACCGTAAATGATAACAGATTTAAGCAAATAATTCATTGGGCAGAGCTTCATATTCCTCAAAAGTATCTCTCAAAAAATTTGATGAATTCAATTACCGCACTTACACAGTCAATATAGGTACTCATTGCATACTCTCATTCAAATTATAATAAATTTTTTGTATCGCAAATACTACTACTTTAAATGAATTCGATATTTCACTATGATAGATATATAGATAGATAGAGAGAGATGGCTATAATTTTGATCGGATGGCGAAATCATGGATCAAAAACTTGTTTGTTTGGCCAAACAAAACTTCAACACTTTTGATTGCAAACTTTTTTGCTCTCGATATGTTTTAGTAATACAAGGGGTAGTACTGGAGGAAGTAGATAGGTTATCGGATATTTTTTATGGAAAGGGTCAGTATTTTATATTTCGTCCAAAACTCCAGCTCCAGCCTTCGTTTCTGAAATAATATAAATAATTTTAGTGTTAGGAGATTTATTCTGTTTAAAATATGTATATCACTGATTTTAATTTCAGAAACATTTTTTTCTACCATATCCGATGAAAGTGAAAAGGACTAAAAAATATACGTAAAGAATAAAGTTTGAGACCTACAATACTAGGTGACGAGATTCCTTTATAGTAATCGATACTTTGTTCATATTTATTGGTTTACTTACGCTTCCAAGATCCTCATTTTCACACGTTGTATCGTGGGTGACCTTGTATGAATATGTGTATATTTAACTGAGGCAGTCTTATTTTGAGCGTTGTATATGAATGTTTTTTGAGGATGATAATCGAATTTCTCTTGAATATTCGTGGAATTTTTCCACTTTTTCATCAAATATAACATACAATTATTGTACAGTTTCATCAAAGTTAAGTTACAGGCGATATGAAATGACGAAAATTATCGTAAAATCATTGCATCAGAACTGAACGGATAAGTACTCACATGAAATTGATAATATTCATCATATATTTTTTTCAGTGATGGATTGTCTGTAATTCATGAAATATTTTACTATTCAGAATTTTAGCCTTGAAAAACATTTGCCTGAAAATGATAAATCATATACCTAACAGAAACTATTTAACATAAATCGTCTTCTTCTAGATGATATTTTCTTTACCAACTTTTGTGATGTTCTTATTTAATCAATTAATATTCTGTCACCCTTCCATTTTTCAACTAGTTGAAGTTTTCGGTTTGAATTCACTATAAGGTTGTTATGTGCCCTCTAATAATTGAAAAATAGTGATGGTTGTTAACGAGCTCCATACGTTTCCTGAATGTATGGAAAATGTTTGACCTTGGGGCCGTTTCGTATAAACTCTATTCCCCTGTTCCCCAGAGTAATAATGACTCAGATGAGCAGACAAAAAATATATAACTTCAATAAATCAATACTCTTCGTTGTATTTGATTTAGTTAGATACCTTTTCGATTTATATCCCTTCTGAAAGTATATCCTGAATATTTATGTTCAAAGAACGACATTGATAATTTTCCATCATCTTATGTCTGATACGTAGAATGAATAATCTTTTATATTCATTACTTTTAATTAAACTCTTCACTAGTTAAATACATAAGTCGATGGTATACTATTTCTGTAATTCAATATATTTTTAGGTGACACAAGTTCCACCGTCAATCATTATAATGAAAATATTATGAAGGAAAACATTTTTCTCCTTGTTTTGCAATTAGTTGCAGAAAAATTTGGAAAGATACTGATTAACAACCTACTAAAGTACTGAACCTCCAGTGCAAAAAAGTTTGGAAGCAGGTGAAAAATCAATTCAACAGGTATTTTCAGTTTTTTAGTTAGTGTTTTTGTTCTTTATTTCATCGTCTTGACAAATTTGGTTCAATTTTGATTAAATTGTAAATAAAATAATTTTTGGAACGTATATTATTCTTCACAATCGAGGGGCATGTCGAATAAATTAAAAATTCTCAATTGGAACCGATCCAAATTTTCAGTTTTTACTGATGAAGTATAAATCCTCGTATTTCTGTTCTTGTGGACCATGATAATTTTTTTTTAGATGCAAAAACCGAGAGAGTTTATAAAAAAATTGAACAATAATGAGGGATGAGAAACATCTGCAGAATTTCATACTCGTGATACATGATCGCCAAAATATTGCAAAATAAAAATAATTCTCGACAGAGGTCACAAGTGAAATGATGTTGGGAATTTGAATGGAAAGCAAAAGAAATATGAATATGAAAAATAATAGGGGTGCACCGTACGTAGTTATCTTGACCTTGAAATGTGGGCGTGGTGGGGGTAATAGGTGGAGTCGAGATTGAATCAGTGGTGAGCTGTAGGGAATAATGGGTGTGGTTAATGGTGGGGATTGACCTTGCATTCGATTGATCAGGTACGGCCTTGAGAATTTCCGGCCCTACCAATCGTATATATTTCATCGAATTAATACTGAAGTAACTCGTTTAAACAAAGTGTGATTATATGTCATTTAATCTGTTTTGTATTTTAGAGTGCAAATTTCTGATGAAATAAGTTTTCCGAAATCATATATTATAATCATTAAGGACATTACTGTTATTATTCTGGCGAATCAATAAGATTCGTGAAACACAAAGTTTTGTGTACATTGTGTTCCAAATCCAAGAAGTAGGAATCTACCACTGACGAGCACACAATTGTGAGGACGCATGAAATTTGATAGTTGACAAACCCAACCTACATCACTTTATCAAGCTTTTTGGACAAAATTGTGCACTCTGTGAAAAATCGCTCTTGTCAATAAGTGAAATGGAACCTAGGGACTGTTTTGAATATCGTTCCAGTACTTTATAGATGGATAATACTGTAATTATCTATAGAATAGACACTTTAGTGAAAATGATAGAATATCAACTTAATAAAATGAATGGCGAAAACAAAAACTACAATTGGAGTATGGATTTGGAAGTAGCTGATAGAAATACAGCAAACGAAGCTTTAATCATTTGAGATGCATTTCCAAGTGGAAAAACAATATTGAGTGTTTGTTTTTAAGATATAGTACGTTTAAGTGAAGAATTTAGGAAATGGATATTCAATAGTATAACTCTACCAGAGTAAATAATGTTTAGATTACTTCCAAAGTCGGAACTTGTCGATCTAGGACATGCATATATGGAAAAAAATATCACCGATTTTGGTGCTGAAGATTTGAAATATTCTCCTGTCGACTATTTAGTGAAGAAATTGAGATGGTAAGAGTTTCTTGAAATTCATCATAAGCTTTCTACACCAATGACGGAAACATTTAAGCTAGAGACACATTTACCATGCTTCATTCATTATAATCGACCCGATGAAAACACGCATATTGATGGTCCGCCTGTAAGTCAAGCAAATTGTTTTCGATGCAGTCTATTTCTGACACAACATCAACTAAATAGTTTTTCAAAGTCCCCCGATTCAGGCAATTATTCTCAATCCACTACATCATAATCTTTCAACGTAATTTCTTCTGGTCAATGTTCCCAACTCATTCATAAGTTGAATCCTTACACCTTTATAACTTCTCAAGGTCAGATTGCTCCTTCCTCTGTATAATTTCTCAAGTTCAGTTTATGAAACCCCTACCATCAATACTCAAGGACCTCCCACCTTTATAACTTCTCAAGGTCAGATCGTCCCCTCCTTTTTATAATTTCTCAAGGTCAATTTATTGAATCCCCACCATCAATATTCATGGACATTATTCAGTATTTGAAGAGAGGACAACATTCATTCACAGAACATTCATTCAGTTCAGAATTGGTTTTGAATAATATTGCTATATATGAGTTTCAAAGCAATACCTAGTGTATTCGAACCATACATGCTGTGCTCAAAAGTATTCTTTATCAATAAATCGAAAACTAAGTATGTGTCTGTGGGTCTGTCGCAACAATTCAAAGAAGTTGTAAGAATCAGTGGTTCATCATTGAAGGGTCAACACATCGATTTCTCTACAGAAGATTTTCGTAAACTAGTCAAGAGTGAAGAATTTATTTTGAGGAATTTATCAGTAGCTTCGTCACAGGAATTCAAGAAATTTAATGACATCACCCTTTTCTTCATAAATATCGAAAACAAACCTATTCTCGGTGTGAGAAATGAAAAAAGTCAAGTTTACATAGGAAGAGGAACTCTCCTGTCCTTTACAGGAGTTGACTAATGACTATATCGTGTTCCTGGAATATCATGGATTTGAAGACTTCTACGAGTGAAGAAATGATAACGCGCTCAGTGATGAATATGAACAGTGATGTGTAAGTGAGCATAAACAATTAATTAGAACGATCGTATGAACATTTATTCAATACAATGATATTCAAAGAGTTAATCAAGGTCGATCCATATACTGTATTGAATTAAGTGATGGAGATAGCGTTTTAATATGAAGAAAGTACATTTCAGTGATACTTGTGAAATTCATAACATGTATGCTTGGAATTTCGCTTATCAAGAATCACGTAAATACTATTGGAAAATGTTTGTTATAGATAGATATTTGTTATATATAAACTACGTATTGCGTGAAGCAATGCTGCTCAAACGATCTGAATTGTGAAAAAACAAATCAGGAATTCTCCATCACGATAATGCACGAGCTCACATATCAAGCTAGTTCTTAATTTTTTGGCTAAAAACAACCACCGTATTTACCAGATCTGGCTTTCCCTGCTACTTTTTCCTATTTCAAGAATTGAAGAGAACAATGAAAGGAAAGCATTTTGCCTCAATTGATGAGATAAAATCGGAATCGAAGAACGAGCTGATGGCCATACCGAAAAGCACATTTCAGCAAAAACTTCTGGAGTTTGTTTCGTTAGAGTTTTACGAGTACAAGATGCACTGCGTAATTCTGAAACAAATCGAAACTTTGTTTTATAATATGATCGGTTTCATGCATTCGCAATGAGTACTCAAACGATATTTGATAATTCGATTGATGCAAGTCGTTTTTATTGTTTCTCAATTTAACATTTTATTATATCTCGTCAATGTTGATGAACAATTATCGTTTGAATTCCCTACAATTTGTTGGATCAGTAATTTTGACATGAATGTATTTTGACAACGCTGTTTCAAAAAAGATATTTTGACCGAAAATAAAGTGGGATTCACCATGTTTTTTCGAATAATTCGTCTTCGAAATTTCAATTCCAGAAATGCCTGAAACAAATGAAGAGATACTATTTCATTTCTTTGATATGAGATATGGATATCAACTAAATAATTTGTAAAAGGCTGTTAAATGAAATTTTCACATGACATTCTCACAGTTTCAGTGCGAAATATTTCAAGCATCCAACCTGGTCTCTTACTCCTAACGATCTTCTAAGAAGTAAGGATTTTTTGAGATTTCTGAAATTATTCCTTCACGAAAAATTTTAATTCAGAAAAAACCGAACGAATTGAACTATTTGAGTGTACAGTTGAATAGAATAGTTGTTATTGGATTTGTAACCACTATTTCAGTCAACTAATGTTTGCTCGCTAGAAAAAATCTCAAATTTGAAAGGAAAAATTAAACCACAAACTAATGACTGATATATACGATTTGATACACATACATATTTAATAGTGTTGGCGTTTACTTGATGTAAATCCATTATAATTGAATATAAACTTAAATTCAAACACTTGAGCTTATGATTTACACTTTATTTACTACATAGCATGACGCGTTTCGTCGTTACAAACGACTTCTTCAGATGTTTACAAAATCCATGCTTACAGATTCTGTAAGCATCTGAAGAAGTCGTTTGTAACGACGAAACGCGTGATGCTATGTAGTTAATAAAGTATAAATCATAAGTTCAAGTGTTTGAATTTAAGTTAATATTAAATTATACATACGAGTAATTTATCATCTTTTTGAAAATTTCATTTTCAAAATTTGATATGAAATATATAAACTAAATAATTAATATAATTTAAGTTGAATGCGAGTGCACTTTGAATGTTAACAATATCATTTATTCATAGAGGTTTTGTGAATGTTAACAACATCATTTATTCATAGAGGAGGTTTGAAGTCTATAGATGAGTAAAATCGTAGAAATATGGAGAAGTTATGAAAGTTAGTTCATAAGCGCAAGTCTGAAATCTGAGGTGAACTGTTTCATTGTTTTTACAAATACAAACTGCAAATGTTTCAAGCCGAAAATTAAAAAAAAGAACATGAGCTTTTGTTTATAACTTGAAAACGTAAATAATAGCAAAAAGCAGAGCCTAATATTGCTAAGGAGTATCCTTCAAAAAATTCAATGAATTCATTTACCGCACTTTCAGTCAATAAAGGTATTTATTTCATACTTTCACTCAAATTATAATCAAATTTTTTGTTTTGCAAATACCTCTAATTAAATTGAATTCGATATCTCACTATTAGGTATATAAAGAAATAGAATGTTTTTCAAGATTTCATTCCTAACAAAGCCAACCAAATGTAGCCTTGAATCATTCAAAATTAAGGAAAAAAAAACGGTACTGTTTTACTCATATTTCTACTTTCGTACATTTTTTTTCTGTTTGGCTATAAGTGCAATCTGATGGCAGTAAACAGTATTTTACTTGAATGTTCGTGAAGGTTTTTCACTTTCAATCAAATAATAATCTACAATTGTGAAGCAGTTCTGTGGAAGTTAAGTTACAGGCAATACGAACCGACGAAAATGTAAAATATAGTAAAATCATTCCTTCAGAAAGAAACGGGTAAGTACTTACATGAAAATAATAATATGTATTCATCATTTAGTTTTATTCATTGATGGATTTTCGATTATTTATGAAAAACAATACAATTCAGAATTTATGCTTCGAAAAAAATTTTTCTGAAAATGATAAATCGTTTCATGCTTGGCTTTTTCTCAATAATTTTTTCAATGTTTTATTCAGCCGTACAGTTCAACGTGTAATGAATATCCTAAAAAAGCTTACAATTAAAATTGCATTCATTTCATTAGGGGTAATTATTTTATGTTATTTAATCAGACCAAAAAATTATATTCTCCTATTGCTCTAGTCGCCCAGAGCATTAATGAATCAGGTGAGCGGAATAATAAGCTTCAATAGATTAATTCTTTTCGTTGTATTCGTCTTAGTGCCTTTCCCATTTATATCTCTTCTGAAAGTAAGCCCTAGTCACTGATGTTCAAATATCGACGTTGATAATTTTTCATCAAGAATATTTCTCATGCCTGATTGATACGTAAACTATATAATCTTTGATATTTAATACTTTTGGTTTGATTACTTCACAAATTAAGTCTATGGTACACCATTTTTGTTATTCGATATATTTTCAGGTAACAAAGTTCAATCTTCAATTATTTATCAAGGAACTATTATGAAGAAAAAATGTTGTTCCTGTTTTTGCAATTGGTTGTGGAAACAGATTAATTTACAAATATATCATGTTCTGAACCTTTAGTGAAAGAAAATTTTGAAGCAGTTAAGAAATCAATTCATCGGGTATTTTTAGTTATTTAGTGGTTTTGTTATTAATTTCATGGTCTTGAAAATTTTGGTTTATTTTCAATTTATTACTCAATGAAATCACTTTCCCATTCTATAATATTTTTAGTCGCTGTAGGTTCGGTACTGCGCAGGTATAAAAGGTGTGATAATTTGGAGAATTTTACATTACGTGGGTAAACTTTTCTGTGGTTTCCTTTACCATCAAATTTCAGATTAATTGAAAATCGGACATTTGACCAAATGGCACGTATTTAATGAAAATTCACAAAAGACGGCCACAGCCGTTAAATCCCCGCAGTGAATATATCATAAGAAAATTTGCTCCTGATCTTTTGAAAAGACAATAGGAAATTAAATTCACACGGGTTGAAGAAGGTTGCAGAACCTTCCCGACTTTTGATATATATTAACAAAAACAATGTTTCCAAAAACAAATAATGAAAAATAAATGTTTTTGATTTGATTTTATTTGATTCGAGAAAAAAACATAGTTTAGGAAAGCTGCCGTTTTGATATGTCGAAATATATTATTATACGTACTCAAAAACCAAACGGCAGACCATTCCTGAGGTTATTTCCTTGTGTCAGACCATTTGAAAATTGAGAAGAAACACATTTTTCTTGTTTCATTTCAGAAAACTTCAAATTTTTATATGTTATTGATAGTATCAGAAGCATATCTCTTTCATGGCACAACGATCTGCTTTGGCCCAGCAGACCGCAAAACACTTTTTCCCTTTAAATTCACCTCTTTGTTCTATACCTATATGTAGTATACGAAAGGGGATTTTCCTTTTCTCTTTCTTCTTCCTAATATATTACTATCGTATTTCTTCTCTTTCAATTCTATTTGACGTCAAGATTTACATGTATTGAGAAGAAAACCAATATGAAATAATATTTCATTTCCAACGAATTTTAATTCAGTTGATTCGATAATAATATCATTAACAATTTCGATTCGTGCCATCACTCTATTTCTAAAATTGGCACACATAAAAAAAAAGCCAACGTGACAATAATATTTCATGTTCGAATGAATTTTGATTCATATATGTATTGGCGTTTCGATATATCGAAATCCATTATTATATCAACTACTCAAAACGAAGTGGCAGAGCATTCCACGTTTTAGCAGAATATTTGAAAATTCACACACGTTTTTTTAGTATTTTTAAAGTATTTTAGGAAATTCGAAATTTCATGTTATTTTTGGTAGTATCAGAAGCATTACGACTTTCAAGGTAGAAGGATCTGCCAGTTATTTCGACTTAGCAGACAGCAGCATTGCGCTAACAAAAATAATTAGAAATTTTTTTCAGTATAAGGTATTAACTTATTTATATTAACTGACAATTCTTGAAGATGATATACTCATAAAAATAGTTCTTGAAAAATAGATTAAAGGTACAGTCATCAACGGGGGAAATCTGCATTTACAGATCTTCATTAATATAATAGAAGACACAATGAATATATAGATCTTATTTTTATTCAACGTTTTTGAGGTTATGCTGTCTTCGTTAACGTAATATATTTCGACATGTTTCCGTTGTTTGGTGTGTGAATAAAAATACTCTGTCTCTTTTTTCCGTTGCACAAAACACAGCGTGTGTTTTGTGCAGCGGTTTTGTTCATTTCACCTGACATAAAAAGGTATTTTCAATCGAATTTAATCAAAAAAACTTTTATTTGCTAATATTTCGTGAGTTTATTGAATTGAAGTAACTTTATATCACCACATTTTATTTATTTATTTTACATGCACAGATATAAACCTTCTTGAAAAGAATATTTAAATATTCGATTTGTTCTAGGGCTCAGATGCGACAGAATAGGTATAATAACATAAATATCATGTTTATGTTTTGTTTAGACTACGAAGTGCACTTGAAATTAGAAAACGTTCTAGGGGGAACTAGGTACCTACTAGAGAGCAGCGATCATGGAATAGCTACAATGGAAATATAAAATCTACAACCTACTTACCGAAGGTACATAACATAATATTAGATATTGCATTTGAAATCAGAGAAAATTATCTCAAAGAAATGAAAATTGATATATTTGTTATGTGAAATGAGCAATTATGTACTTTTTTTTGAGTGATGCATGAATGTAAATCGTTAATAATATAATTATCATCAACTTAATTCAAATTCCTTTGAAGATGAAATATTAGTTTCAGTCTGTTTCTTCTTTATGTGTGCTAATTTTATCGTGAAAAAGAATTGAAAGAGAAGAAATACGACAATAGTTTATTATGAAGAAGATAGATAAAATGAAAATTCATCCATTCCTTATGCTACGAATATAATTTATTAAACACTGTTTTATTTACGCGGGAAAAATAGTTTTTCGGTCGGCCGGCCCAAAGCAACCGGCAGATCGATTTGCCATGAGAGATATATGCTTCTAATGCTATCAAGAATAACATATAAAAATTTGAAGTTTCCTAAAATATGTCGGAAAGAAGTATTTTTTCCCAATTTTGAAATATTACACACTAATGTATTTGCGCGGGAGTAAGTGTTTTTCGGTTGAAAGTCAAAAAAAAAATAATCTCAGAGAGATAAAAATTCATAAAAATTATGTGAAATGAGAAATTATATACTTTATTGAGAGAAATCAATACACATGAATCGAAATTGTTGATAATATTATTATCGAGTCAACTGAATTCAAATTCGTTTGAACATAAAACATTATTTTCATATTAGTTTTTTTCTTAATATATGTCAATTTTGACGTCAAAAAGAATTGAAAGAAAAGAAATACGACAGTAAGATATACTAGGAAGAAGAAAGAGAAAACGAAAATCTCTTCATTCCGTATACTACGTAATAATACACACAGATATATTTCCGAGGGAAAAAATGTTTTTCAGTCTGCCAGGTCAAAGCAAACGCTAGATCGTTCTGCCGTGAGAGATATATGCTGCTGATACTATCAATAATAACATATAAAAATTTGAAGATCCCTAAAATACGTCAAAAACAAGTTCAAATGATCTGCCACAAGGAAATAACCTCTTTTTTGAGTACGTATAATAATATATTTTGAAATATTAGAATGGCAGCCAATTCATGTATCGTAGGTACAACTGTCTCAATGAGAAAATTTTGGGATTTCCTGAAATGTGTGTCGTCAGATGTTTACTGGCTCTTAGACTACTAGTTTTAACTGTTGAAGTATAAATGCTCAAAGGTGCATCAGTGTCAAAGAATTCTCGACAGAGGTCATGCATGACAGGATGTTGAGAATTTGAATGAAAAACAAAAGAAATATGCCCTTGGATTTGGAATATTCGTGACAAAAAAAGCAATAAGTCATCGATTGTAGAATTGAAAAAAAAACACAGGGATCATGGGTCTTGGAATAGAGATCCAAACTAAAAGATAAAAAATTGCAGTTACATATATAAATATTAGTGGAATATATTCGCTCCTAGAAATTTGCTAGATGTAGGAACTGTGCTAGGAATTTCTGAAAATTGTGATGATTTTATAACTTCAGCCATGTTCAACTTTTGAACGACAGACAGATAATTTAATAACTGATTGGCCTTAATTGCTTCTTGCAGCAATCTCGGATAGTTTTGTAGATAAAGTATAGAATTTGAAAATTATCCACTACTTGATTAGAATTAATACAGGATTAGGATTAAAACCTACATAAATTCCTATTACGCTTTGTAATTGTTATGTTATTAGTGTCCTCACCAATTATTTTATATGCACATTTTTCTGATTTCAGATGATACGTGCGTCAAGGACCTGATTACGTGAACATATTCCACATCAAATATCTTCACAAAATCTTACTGGCACCTGGATCTTCATTGTCCTTTCAAAATTGATGGCTAATGTCTATTTTTCATAGCTGTTCATTTTCGAATAATTTCTAAAAAATGGTTCCATTATTTCAAAGAGTAGTAGGTACGCATTATGTATTGCATTATAAAATTTGAAGAATAATTTCTACTTCGTGATTGCTTTATTAAGCTTCATCATGCTGGGCAATTTTGTGAGCAGAGTAGAAAGGAAACACAGGTAAAATTCAATTTTCTTTTCTCTTGAAGTATTCAAGACAAATGTACATCAGTTGGACTTTATTTTTGACAGATTTCAATGATTATGAATTTATATGACTCCAAAAGGAAATATTATGTTATGTAGTCCTAACTTTAAAGTTCACTGAACTCAATTTGAGAAAAATTTCAAAATTTTTAAATTTTTTTTAATTTGAGGAAAATTTTGAAATTCTGCGACATTATTCGAAATAAATTTAACTCTGTATGGATTAGTAAGATTCATTCTTTGTACTCAAATTATAAGGTTCTCTCATTCGTTCCCATCAATATTGAAGACAGAATATCTTTCAGAAATTTTATTACTACTATGGTTTGTCCTCCGATCCTGGGGTAATAAAGTAGAGCTTTTTGTCTCACTACATAATGAGAAGAAAAGAAATTATCTTATTAGGTGAAATATGTAAGCTTGAGTGAAGATTAGAATTGACTCTCACAACAGATGAAGTTCTCCATCTTCACCTCCAATTTATATTTTTGAACATGCAATAAATAAATATTCAATAGACAAGAAAGGTCAACCTCAAATATAAATTAAGTAACGTACCCCATATATAAAAGGGATTTTCTTGCAGCTTCTTCCGCTCTAAGATACAAATTATTGACTGAAGCTGATTTTGTGAGCCGAATTGTCCCATTGCCGTTTTAAATTTTTCACGTTTACCAATGCATTTGAATAAATACCGAATTTATTGTGAATAAAGATGGAGCTTTTTTATCATGTTTTGTTTCATTTAAAAATCTGCAACGTAATCACTCCTTTCTTTGGTTTGTTCGTTCAATATAACTGAAAGTATTTACTTTTCCCAGTGGACAAATATATTTTGAAGTATTGAATATACCTAGAAACCAACATTCATTGAATTGTAATGGTATATTATATTGAGTGAAGTGCTAATTGAGTTTTTCCTTGAAATATACTCCAGTTGAGCTCTATTCAACTTATTTCACTTCATGACATATGTTTCGATATACCAAAAATAAATCTACCTACTTATATTACCTCTAAGTGGCAAAACATTATACCGTCAGATGTAAAATTTAGGAAGTCATTTCTGCAACTTCCTGGGATGTTGGTATGATCACATCAACATGCTCTTCTAATCTGAGCCCAGGAGAATGCATGAAAATTTTGGAAATTTCTATTCAAATATAATTATAGAAATATTTTTTTCATATTGTATATATTTCTATCTAAAATATCAGAATAGTATTATTTCATTTTACGTGAAAGATATTTGTGGTCAGTTTGTTTTCAAAATTTTCAAGAAAAAATATTGAGTTATATTTTTGAGTAATATACAGAGAAGACATAATGATAAATTTTTACACTACCTCAGTAATTTTGCTACACTTATTACCTCAAAGCAATAATACGAGTGTAAGGTGGTTATATAACTTAGTTTTGAGTATCATTGGAAAATGTACAATTATTTATTATTGTTTTGAATATTGTTATTCATCATTGATTTAGTTAGAGATTAATTATATATGCAATGTGTGATATATTAGTTATATATGCATTATCATTTCTTTATTTTTCAATGTGTAAATGCTATTGTGAGTTTTATACTGGTCTGTATTCCATTTTCTAAACGCATAAATATATAAGATACATCCATAGAAAAAAAATATTTCACCAAATGTAGTATATTCCTCTGAACTTTATATTTGATGAAAAGCATTTTCAACTTTAACTCAGGTAATATCTGCTTTTTAAAGTCAGCCTCAATTGAAGGAAATACCTAATGTTTCATCAGATGAATTGAAGTTTTTTTGTTCATATTTCCTCCGAATAAACAATTATAATTTCTTAATTCTAAAACAGTCTCATTAGAAATATTTTACTAGAGTTGACGCTGTTTTGAATTATGTCGAACTACTGTATTGAATTTTCACTTCAGCAAGTATGGTCTAACATCACTTTATCTTAATGATTGAAGCATTGTTTCCAAGATATTTTATTCCTAATGTTCCAAGAATTTGATTTGGATTTTATTTGGTCATGTTTCACCGAAAGGTAAGCAAGAATGCAATCTCAATTGTGTAGTACGAGCATATTGTTGCAGACTTAATGTTGAACATTTCATGTTTCATTTATCATTCTGGCAAGTATTTCTACAACACACATACAATAATAAGTAGTATCCTATTAAATACACTTTATGTTATCATATTAAACAATAAATAGAAGATTTAGCTCTGAACATTCAATTCAGTTGCTTTATGCCTAGATATATAAACAAATGTAGATTGATAATTGATGAGGCACATACTTGATGTAAATCGATAAACATAATAAAACAATTGTTAAAATGTTAAATTATATGTGTGAATCTTCTTTAACAAATGTAGATTTTTTTAAATACAATGCATTCTCTCTTTATGATCTAGAACAATGAGTTGCACAAAAGAAATGAAATAATGAGTACTTCTTTTTGCTGAAATGCTAACAATATAATGATGTTCAATATAGTATTTTATTATCATTTTCAAAACTGCTTGGACTTCCTAATATATTTTAAACCTATTCATTTTCATTCTCAAATGAGCAGGTATCTCTCTTAGTAGTCCTAATCTTAGTAATATAGTATGTTATATGTAATAGTATCTTGTCTAATATTTATCAAATGGAAATTATATAGTAATTCAATTCGAAGTACACTGAATATTTTTGGTAACATGAAAAATATTATATAAATACAAACATTTGCAACAAATTTCATTTTTTCTCTCTAGTCTTGATACTTAATTTCCTTCTTGCTAAAATATATATTGTTTCTCATTTCAAGTCGAAGTATAATTATATAATAGACACTTATGTGGTATCTTACTTCCATGTTTTAACTACATGTCAGAATGTAGCACGATATAATATTCATAACACGAAGCAATTTTAACCTAGAGGGTTCAGAAATATTCACTCAATATTAGGATATTTAATTCCATTTAAAACTCTCAATTGAATATCCTGAAATATTTTAAATTGAGTGAAATATTTCTATCACTATTTCAGTTCACTTTCATTTGATGAAGTAACAGATTATAATACTATGAGCAGATTTATCTAGTAGTTATTACATACAGTTTTAAGTCACACCTCGAGAAATATTTATAACGAAATATATTCATAATATACAATATCTTCATTAATATTGGGAACCTAAAATTTAAAAACGCCATAGTATTCAAAGGAAACTTTCATTTGTTTTGATGAGCGGTAACCTGAAAGGAAAACTAGTTATTGACAGTTGAACAGTTGGTAACTACCAACTGCATTCCCCTCTTGCCGCACTACCACCCGTTCTGGTGCTAAAAATATACATTTCAGACTGGGCACCTTTTGCGAGCGGTATAAACATATATATATATATATATATATATATATATATATATATATATATATATATATATATATATATATATATATATATATATATATATATATATATATATATATATATATATATATATATATATATATATAAATATATATATATATATACTTCATAATAATCATCATTTAGTTATATTTGAAAAACAAGCCTATATGCTGTATGTTTATTTCAAACCATTCTAAGAGCACGACCCACCTACATTTTACCTATCATACCTTCATTCTGAAAACTTCTCCATTTTTTACGACGAAGGCATTTATAGGTAGAAATATGGATTATTAAAATCAATATGAAATGAGACATAAAAATTCAATGCTCAATTTTCACTATAAAAATAATAATACATATTCAGTATATATGCTTCATATACTGCATTTCAAAATTTTGTAACATCTATCAATTGTAATTGGACAAACCAGCCCTGCTCGATTGTGAAGTTCAATATTTCATCAGCTTTTTTACATGTAACTTCAATTTACAGTTCATCATTCTGTTCAGTACATCACTCTTCTTATTTCTACTCTGCTTTCTTTGTATTTCCCTACTCAGTTTTTTACCGTCGTAAATATCTCGAATTCCACTATTTATTATGTGGGCGTTCCCCATAATGGAACAACTCCATAAAATTTCAATTATATTAAATGGGACACAAAGTTATTCAATTTTCAATAGCGTGTTATTGAATTATCAAGGGTTCGATGCAACAAATTAACAATTCAACTTCATGTTATGTTGAATATCAATTTTGTTAGGTATAGTGGGAATCCAAAACTGTAGGTAGTCAATTATTTCCAATTATAATTATATGGAAATAAGTAAGATTTTTATCTTTATATTGAATACCGCTTATAGTACGGTGAGACCTAAATTCAGAGAAATTGGAAATTTGAAGAACTTTCATAGGCCTAACTTAATCAGTACATAGACCTGCTTGAATATTTTCATTCTGTGTTTCAAAAATTTCGAGAGAAATTTGAAAAATCGTTTATTTAAAGGATCAACGTAGAATAATTGTGAATTTTCATGAAGTAATCCTTTCAAGATGCATTTATTTGATCTTTTTCTGTAGAGTTGAATATTTAGTGTTGTAGATCAAATGATCAAAGATCATCGGATACTTTATTTCTATAAGATGTATAAAAAATTTTCATAACCTGTATATATTAGATAACTTTTAATTTATAGGTAATTAACATTTGAAATATGTTCTGCTCTTTCATTGGACAGTTTATAATTGTCTGTTGAGTGGGCCTTTTTATGGAAAAATGTAAAATAAATGAATACATTCTATGAGACAAGTTATCAGGAATTTTTAAGGGAATTATAACACCTTTTGCTCATCAGTACTTATTCAATAGTTTTCATAACAATAATGGGAACTTCATTCGGTTTTCCACACAAATTGTGTTCGTAATGAAAAAACGGAAAATAGAATGATAATATAAACAAATTTAACAAAATTCAGCAAGATGAATATCAAAAATCAGACATACCTTGAACAAGAAATGTAAAAGAAGAATAACGTTTTGCAATGTGTGTTTAAGAGAAATTATTCAATTTCAACTCAACAGAAGCCGAAAAAAACATTGTTATAAGATTCAATCAAAACTAAGCAAAGAATACTCGAACTATATAAAACACGTTCTCAAGTCAGAGCATAATCTTTCACGTGCAGATGTTTAGATTATAGTATATACAGTTTCAAAATCAAAATAACAGATATTTTTAAATTAATGGAAATGATTGGACACAATGAAATTACCACTGTCAGTTCATTAAATGATGCAATTAATTCAGGGATTTCAACATTCCATGAAGAAAATTTGTACAAGTACATAGTAAGAAGAAGAAGGAGAATACCGAACCAATTGCTGGTCACCTCTGTATGTATATCAAAACAATCCCAATTCCAATAAATGACAAGGAGATTAACGTTGTGAAACTTTAAGTTAAACAATAAGTTTTGTGAAACAATGAGTTAAAATGAACACACAAGTCTTAACTTTCACTAAAAATATTATAAACTCTACATAGGTTTCGGGTGGTTAACCCATTATCAACAGAATACAATGTAAATCAAAAACATTGTATACTCGTGATAATGGATTATACTCTTGTAATGGGATATACATGTTTTGAAGAGTATCCAATATTAATCAGTACCATTGTACTAGTATACTCTTGACAACGGGTTAATCAACCGAAACATGTGTAGAGTTTTCAATATAATTAGTGATATTCAGCCAAGTGTGTTTATTTTAATTCATCGGTTTTAATACCAGTTTCATTATTTATATGTTTGAAAATGTACAATAGCCAAAAATACTTCTTGGCTTTTATCCTTTCATTCAAGAAATGACTGCGGTTTCGTAGTAACTCTTCATTTATGAGCACATTAATGAAGAAACTTCAATTTCCTGAATGAAGTTCAGAGTTGACCAGCGAAAGAGTTCTTCTTCTTCCTCTTGGTATATCTTACGTCACGGTACATATTTAAAAGCTCAGAGAAAAACAATTTCTAAGTGTTGGCAACACTGTTAACGAGTTTCAAATATATTCCAAAATGCAGGTATATTTTCCTGAGTATATATAACCTGACCGTCTGTCAAATTGTTAATACTTTGCTGAAAGTTTGTGTAGAGATCTTAACTGTTTAGTTCAAGTGAACTTCTGGACAAGTGGAGTGAACAGAAAGTTAATTGACATTGTGGAATTCAATTTGAATCAATTGAGGGATTTTAAGGTGAGTGATTTAAATTCAATTGGGGATTTTTCGAAAATATACAAAAAAGAGTTCTGATTTTCCTAATAGGAAAATCAGAACTCTTTTTGGATACTTTATTGCTTCCTTGGTCGATATTTCAAACAAATGTTTATATATCAAGCAATAACAGACTAAGAAAGTTAAGAAATTCTTTTTCTATCAATGTTTTTATCCAGTTTGTAGATTAGCCATGAAAACTTTTGTCAATTTTGTAGTTGTTCGTAGATATGTTATATATATATATATATATATATATATATATATATATATATATATGTATATATATATATTTGAATTTTTCAATATACAATAGAGTAATTTCACATACAAAGTCTCATTTGTGGTAATACATGTGAAATTTACTGAGAGTATGTGTATGCCGGCTGTTACTTTAATTCACAACCTACCCTACTCACTTTTATATATATATATATATATATATATATATATATATATATATATATATATATATATATATATATATATATATATATATATATATATATATATATATATATATATATATATATATATATATATATATATATATATATATATATATATATATATATATATATATATATATATATACTCTATAATATGGTCTATAATATGATATTTCTATAATTTTGGTACTATTAATTATCCACTTACATATATTTTCTCAACTATCATGATATTTTCGGTTTTTTCTTTTATTCCGGATGTGAATTTAAAATGTTGTTGAAGTTATTTACACTTTTTTATATTGCACTCTAATGCGTTAACTAAACATTCACTCCTCGATTATCGATTATCGTGTAACCGATTGAATGATTGCAATAATCATTGAATACATAATATTAATGCTTGAAAATCCCAATATGTATTGAATACGAATGCGCAAGAGTAAATAAAATACCTGATTGCTAATGTCATACATTTGAGAAAAAACTGTTTACTTGAAAAAAAATTTATACGTAGCTAATACAATTTTCAGGAATATTTCATGGAATATTCATTTCACAGAATATGTGAAAGGGATTTGAATCCTATTCAAATTGTGAATAAATCACATTTCTCGAGATTCAGATAACTATAATAGATAACTCCAGATAATGTTGTTTTCGTTAACGTGCTAAATCTGACCAAGTTATGGATTCTACATAATTTCGTATGTTAAATAAACCTTTATTAATATAAATTTTGTACTTCTGAATATTTACCATTAGAATCCTTCTCGAAATAAGCTTGAGACATATGTTTATTTGGAATTGGCACAGCTATCGATATTTCTACAATTACATAGAATTTCTGTCAGAAATTATCGTTAAATTTACTGAGCAAGGGAGATATTTTCTGAAATAATTGAAGCACCTATTTCAAGTAATTGGGTCCAATGAAAATGACATCAGATCATTCGAAATTAATGAAAATGAAAGAATAATTGCAAATTCAACAATTATTCCACTTTCATTTCAATCAAAAATGAGTTATAACAATGCTATGTATATATATTATGTAATGATATATGTCGTTGAGTTAAAATCTATTTTTGCTTCGTTTTTCAATTGAAAATATTTATTCGTATTACATAAAATTCTATTGTACGATTGTATGTCACTAAAAACCTACTGAACGGCTGGACCGATTTTGTTGAACTTTTTTTTTAATATTTTTTTGCTAATTTGATATCTCAATTGAAGTTCGGAAATTGATTCATTAAGTGTCACAATGTATGGAATGAAAATTTATTTTGACGAATTCAAGAACTGTTCTGCTTCGAGATGAATCACTGAAGTACTCATCCTCTCACATAATAATGTGACCAATTAATATAAGAATTTTACAAAATGAAAACTCTTTCGAAGAAAAATTTTATTTACTACATGATAGGGCAGATATCGTGTTTTGAACATCCCGTTTATCTTATAGATGCAGTAAATTCATCAGTACTTCCATTTGTCGCACATTCATTCAATTCAAGAAATGTTATTTGATTGAGTTCATTTGTTTCGGAGTGACTATTTGTTCATGTAGACTTTCAAATTTCCGACAAATACTATCAAAAATACCTTCCAGATTTGTGTTTTTGTGAATAGATAATTATGCTTATTCTTGAATTGATTTCATTGTATTTTATCATATGTAGGCTCGAATATATTATTAATTCAATGTTTTTCAGGTTAACGAAAAATTATAAATTTTTCTGATTTCTTCACACCTAAAAGATGGATTTCGGCTTTATGGACGAATATATGAGATATCTTCTCTGCGAAGAGCCAGATATACATAGTTCGGCTTATTATGGGGACATCCTAGGGCTAAGAAGACTTTTGCAAGATGGCGCTGACATTAATTGTGTCGATATTGATGGCGCCACTCCTTTACATCTTGCTTCTATGATGGTAAATAATGGAACACGTACCATAAAAGAAATTTTAATACGTAAACCTCAAATGAATTCACAAGATTATTATGATCGAACTCCTCTGAATATACTTGTGGCTCGTGCTAGGTATGATATAGGATTGTTGGAAACTTATTTGAAGAATCATGCTAATCCCAATTTAGCAGATATATATGGGCGTAACTCTCTTCATCATATGGTTATGCACCCACTTGCGGACAGTGCTACATGGTTACGTTGTATAGAATTAATGATAACTTATGAAGCGGATGTCAATTTTGCCGATGAGGATGGAAACACTGTTCTTCACATAGCTGCGATGCTTGGGTTCGTTGATGTTGTAGACCTGCTTTTAGAACGCCACGCCAATATAAATCTGAAAAATCGTGAAAATTATACTCCAATGGACATAGCTTTCACTCTTATAGATCCAGACGTTCTTGATAAATTAGGAAAACATTTATTAGTGCAATATAGCTTGAATATGGCAGTTAATGAAGATCATATACAAAGGATATTAGAAATGGAACGTTTCGAAGAGTTTTGGAAACAATGTAATACTGAGTTGAATAAGCTGAAAAAAGATAAAATGGGCGATACTATGTACTCATACTTCCATATGATGACACTATCTACAGAAAGAATGTCAAAAATATTCCGAAATAAAAAAACAGAGACTTCAGTTTTACATTATACGGAAACGGAAATATTCAGAATCTACGAACAGCATCTGTATAATTGTTTGGCTAGAGCGATCACAAGAAACTTTTATGTTACCGTTGGAACCCAATTTTGTAAGCATGTGTGGCCCTGGATGCAAGAAATTATCATAGACGAGATCACATCATTTCTTAGCAATGAAGAATTGTACAATTTGGCTGAGGTCATCAATATGGATACCTCACACTTATCAATTAATTACCTTATATAATATAACTTATGTTTTTGTTTGTGATAAAGTTTTAGAATTGACTACGAAATTATTATAAAACAACAAAGAGCTTGACTAAGACGTTGCTATATGTGGGATCGGGAATAATAAGGATCCGTTCCGTTTTGAATGTGTATTATAGCCTTAAATATTGCTATTTGAACGAATAGATTATGCACTTCTGCTGATCTACATATTTGAAAAAACCTTTTATTATCGAATTCGTAACGACCATCGTTTGATGTTCATCAACGAACATGTTATTATATTTTATAAGTTTATATATTTTATGTTATTATATTAATTCCTAGGCACAAAAGAGCTGAATATGAAACTTCAGTCAAACGTGTTAATTGTAATTTATTATGTTTGTTATTGTCATTAAATATTGTTGAGTTTGCTCAAATTTTATTTCTGATAATGTTAATTATACTCTTTCATAATAAAACTAAATACTTTTGTGAGCAGTAGTAATTTTTAAAATCCGATTCTATGAATGTAATAAAATGTTATGGATATATCAAGCAAAAATATGAATAAAATATTTATGAAAACAACATGTTGTGTTTTTCTGTATCGTCATCCAGTGCCAGGACCTATTTCAAACAGGCCATGTATCTAGCAACCGAGTCGATTGTGATCTGTGGGTTAATACAACCCCACCTTTATTTGAACTGATATACTAATGCAAATAGGACGCTTCCCAAAACTTTGTCAATTTGAACTTGAATAATCTGATCTTTTAGTATGAATTCTATATTTTTCTTTCTATATAGTGTAGTACATGTGTTGATGTTGATACCTTGTTGAAATCTCAACATCAGATTATTGAAAACAAAGTGTTCAGTGTGTTTACCGATTTCAGTGAAACGGAATCAATTTTGTTGTTTTTTAAGATTTTCTCAGTTTGAAGAATATTTCGCGATATCAGTATAAATCCTATATACGTCAATTTTCCATAAAGTAATATAGGTGCTAGTGTTGACAGTTTGTAGATATTATAACATCAAATTATAAAAACGAACTTTTTTGTGTGCACCGATTTAATCCAATCGAAATTTTTTGTGAAATATTGTGTGGAAGATAGCTTGTCCGTGAGTTATTCAGTAAGTGTGCAGCTTGAAATTGGTAAGTTCCTAATAAAGGTGTTCTCTTGAAATGAAGAAAACTTGTTGCATTCGTGGTAGTATTACAAATTATAACATCATCCTGAAGGCCTATGGGCAAATAGTATCGATCTTCAGTTTCCATAAGAATACATTTTTAGAGGATGAATAGATGAAATCTATACCACTAGTTAATTGGGCTTTAACAAAATATTTTCATAAGCTGTTAATATTTGAATCAGTTGAATGAGTATATTCCTGAATCTAGCATCATCAGGAGAGAGAAATGTTTTTCAACTGGTGGGATTGTCAGCATATTCAAAAGAAAAAACAGTTTTTTGACAAAAAATGTGCCCTAACATAAGAAAAGCGGAGAAATAATTTAGCTCGCAAGGATTATTTGAATAACAATTTTGAACAGTCAGATTTAATTGTCAAATTTCAATATTCAAATTTCAAAATTTCAATAACTTCAGTGAAATAAATATTCCTGAATGTTGAAGTGTTAAAAAAGGTTCAGTAAAAAGCAAAAATAATTTTTACCTTCTCAATTTGAGTGAAAAAATTATATCCATAAGAAACGCAATTACAGTGAATGAAGACATGTTAGTAACAGTATTTTTGATAAGAAGTATGTTGATGTACACTGATATAAGTTGGATTTTACCTATTCACCTCTAATAAGATAGATGGTCTCAAATAGAACATTTATTGATAAGATACAAATATATTTCAGACACTGTGGATCAATCTTTCATATATTTAATCGAGAAAATTTTGCTTATATAAATACAAAGTTTTATTGATCGAAAAAAATTATTACTTTAAAGAAAGAATCGATGCTCGTCTGATACAATAGTTATGTATTTCATGTTTCACTGTACATATATCTTTCTCCCTGTGCTTATGATTTAATGCGAAATTATTTAAACTTTTCGACAAAAAGATATCTTTAATATTAGTCCGCAAATTGCTACAAAAATAGAAAAAACTCTTTAAATTATGTCTCTGAGTATTTGGAACCTCATGAAATACGTAGGTACTGTTCTATCAATAGATGAAATATACATAAATGAAAGACTAATTTATAGAGGAAATATTTCGATTGGTGTCGCTAGTAAAGACCATTCGTTAGGTACAACAATTTTGGGGTTCATGATTTCTTCCGCTTCTGCAATTTTTCAGGAACGGTAAAATCTTTAGCAGTTCATAATATGAAAAATATATTATTAAATATGTTATATGTATATATATATATATATGTATATATATATATATATATATATATATATATATATATATATATATATATATATATATATATACATCCCGATATCATTACGACGTCCTTTCATTGACGTGAATTGTGAGAGCCGGTAGAACTAGTGAGTATACACGTGTATATTTTTGCAAGAATCATTTCTCTTTGATCATTATACTGAAATCCGACCTCAGTTGATGACCGCTTTTTATTGGATTTTTTTCATCCCAACAACATTGTGAAGACCTTATAAAACCAGTATTTATGAAGACCGAAGTATACGTTTATATACAGATTCACATCATTACGACAGCCGTATAGTTTAGAATTATTTTTCAGGAGAACATTACAGCGGCCAGCGTTGTTGTCATGTTTTCGGAAACTTCCCTTAATTCAAATCTAAATCCTTCATATATATTTAGCTCTGTTCTGAGTAACTTTGACTTTGAATTTTGAACTTTGACACTAAATAGTGCATTTGAAATTGATACCTACTTCGGCATACGCATTTCGTACAAATTTCATATGGTAAAAATTTTGCTATTATATGCATTTTAATTAAGAACTCTATATTTGAAAAAAGAATTGGATGATTTTACAGTAAATTCACGATTTCATGCTCAAATATAAATGAAATCAATTACAAATTCTTCACCGCAAAAACTTCGGGTTGAAATACTAACAAGCTGTTCGAAATTATATAGGTACTCCAACACCCAGAAATTGCTCAGTAGAATAAATTTCCTGTGATCAGCTTCACAATTTGCGGCGAAAAATGAATATTTTTTTGAGGACTTAGCGTATGAAATTGAAGGTAATGAGAAAATTAACAATTTTGTTCAATAAAATTGATTGATATTTCGTTGAAAAATATTTTCGATTTGAATTATAGGTTTCACAGAATTATATTCTATGAAAATACTTCTCTACTTTCACAGAATTACATTACTTAACTGCTTGGCAATTTTTTCGGTGTGTCACCATTTTCAAAAGTTAAACCTTAAGAATTAGTAGGGATCCTTTTGATCTTCTTTGAGGATTCGGTTCTCAGTGACGAATATTGTGGATTATGTTTCCTCTTATGTTTCGTTTCAATACTCCCTTCACCTTTTCTGTTCCATTGTTTCAATGTTCGTCTTTTGTTGATCCTTTCATACTCAATTTCTATGGTTCGTCTCACTTCTTCATTCCTGTGCTGTGCATTTCTTCTATAAACTTCTTGGTTTGTCTGTTTATTTTGTCTTCAATTCTCGCAATTTGCAACTTGTTCAGCATTTTCTCATTTGGGGGACTCTTGCTGGTTATCCGGTTGATCCTTCCTCGTATTCCGTGCTTCTTCGGGTTCTCTGCCGTGTGCCATATTTCTCCTAAAACCTTCACGATTTCAGTATTTTGCCTCAACAAATAGTTTTCTCCGTTCTCTATTGGATATGAAACAGCATCTGGTTGTTTCGCTAGATTTGAGTTGTTTTCAATTTGCTTATTGTAATTTAGGTTTTCCTGATATGTCTCGTACTGCTATTTTTATACTTTCTAGACCCATCTCGATTCTTCTTCTTTTTTCGTCGAATAGAACTGTCACTGTTTTCTCAAGGTCCATTCTTGATCTTAGTCTCCTGTAATATTCTTTTATATTTATTCAATCATTCTGTAGTGACTTTTGCATCTCTCGCCGAATAACTCTTATTTTGAAATGTTTCCTCTCTGATTTGTCCCCCGTTGAGATATTCACCAACAGGAGCCAAGACCTGATTCTTGACAGATCCCTGGTGCCCCTGTTCTCTTTTTTGCTCTGCAGGCAACAGTCAGGTTTACGACCCTAACTCTCTTTGTTCTCTCGTTCAAGTAAGATACTATTAACTTCACTATTTTTCTCTAAAATTCTGCCCTTTTGTGTATATTAATCCTTGGTGCCTTACTCTATCGAATTCTTTCTCTATGTCTCTATGTTTCTTTTCTTCAGTAAAATCTTCTCCTTGTTATTTTCTGTAGCGTGTTGCTGTCTGCATCAAAATTGGTGTCGTGAAATGAAGCTTCACTCTTCTGCATGCTTCTTGTTTTTTCAACATATTGTCCTTTTTATTATCTTGTTTTTTTCCGCTTGTTTATTGTTTGATCTATAACTGCTTGATTCATATCTGGATATTTAAGCCTTGTTTCATCTTAATTGTTTCTGATTTATTACATACTCTCGGGCAGTGCTTCAAATTCAATAATTCAATAGTCCAGATTTGCTATCACCTTCATTGTTTCCTCTGGTAGGTTCTTTAGTGCTCGATTGGTTATTCCGTATCTTCCTGAGTTTTTCGTATTTTCAGCGTATAACTATGTTTTTCTATCTCCATGGAAGTTTTAGCTCCATTTCATTATCGAACTGCGACTGTTCTCTTCTTTTTCCTATTCGGACCATGGTTTAGTCTGGTTCACATTTAGCCTTTTATGTAAAATTTTTCAATAAATTGCAAATATTACGAGTATGGTGTCATTCGATTCGTATTGTTACCTAGAAAGTTTAAGGCAAGGTCCAAAAATGCGATGAAAAAAGTACAAAAATGATGAACAATAAAGTAAAAAAAGGGGTTCGGTTTTTTTTCAATATCTCAGGAAATATTCAATATTGCAAAAGCGTTTCAAAAAGTTTCAAGAAATTTGCTAAAAAAACAGTTCCGAATCTCGAAACTGCAGCTCTAATATTTATGAGCCTCGAAAATAGAGCCGAATGCGAGAACTCTGGCTTCCGCGCACATTGCGTTATTCTGACACAACAAAAAAATTTTTTTATATATATTGAATATTGATATTGAGGAATAATAAAACTCATGGAGTGTTGGGATACATAATACATAAATAAACAAATAATAAGCGTCAAAAAAGTTTCGTATCAATTTTAACATAACCCATTATATAACAACAATATTAAACTAACACTTCAGAATTCTTTTTACTTAGTGAAGTCATCGTTAATAGTATAAAAAATAGATTACCGTTGTTACAATAATGAAACAATTTCTATTTTCTACTTTTTTATCAACAAATAAAAGTTATAAAATAAAAAATAATGATAAGAAAATTTTTTTCATTTGTTAATAACAATCATTTAAACAATAACAGTGAAAAAAATTATTGTTAAGCAGCTTTTAACGATGAGGCTTCAAAATGATGAAGATTTCGAAAAAATTTCTTGTTCACTATTTTTTATTTTTTAACTTTCAATTGTTAATAAAAAAGTAGAAAATCAAAATTTTTCATTATTGTTATCTCTCTTTTATACTATTTAGAATGACTTTACTAAGTAAAAAAAAATCTAGGGTATTAGTTTAATAATTATCTGTGCTCTAATATTAACTTTCAGCTCAAAAAATTAACAACAGCATAATTTATGTTAAAATTGAGACAAATTTTTTTTGACCGCTGATATTTGTATCTCAACGCTCCTTGAGTTTCATTATTCCTTAATTCTATTATTTAATATATTTGAATAATTTTATTCGTTGTTGTGTCAGAGTGACGCAATGTGCGCGGAGTCAAAGTTTCCGCTTTTGGCTCTATTTTCGTGGCTCTGTTGAAATTATAAATATTAGAGCTACAGTTTCGGAATTCCCAGCTTTTTTTGAGAAAATTTCTTAATTTTTCTGAAACTTTTTTGCAATTCTGAAAATATTGAATATTTCCTGAGGTTGAAAATCGAACCCCTACGTTTTTTCTCACTTTATTGTTTATGACTTTTATAATTTTTTTCAGCGCATTTTCGGACCTTTCCTTCTAGGTAGCAATATGAATCGAATGGCACCATTCTCGTTATTTTCGGAGACTATTTCACAAGAAAAAGGTACAGCTGAACAAGAAGTTGTATTGAATTCGAATTTTGCATTTCGAATTTTGGATTTCAATTTTTCTTTTAATATCTCTGCCTTTTTGTTTCTTTCTGGTGAAAAAGACATAATAAGTGTCTTATAGTATTTTATTAGTGGTACATTCCTATCCTTCGATTTTCCTGCAAGTGCTTTGTCTATTTGCTCTAGCAAAGACTCTTTATCCGTTGTACATAATTACTTCCATTCCTTTCCTTTCCTTTTATTATGATGTCCTTCCTTCACGTCCTTCATTATTTGGTTTCCTCTTGTCTTCAGGATACCTTGTTTTCTTGTATTCCTTCTAGTGCATCAGCTTATCACTCAGTATTATCTAATTCTGAGTTTTTTTTCTTTCTGGTGTGGAGTTGATTTTCTGAGTTTTCTTCGGACATTCTATACTGTTTTTCAGTATAGAATTGCTTCTGACAACCTATTTCATATTGGCATTTCCGGTGTTTCAATGAATTCCTTGCAAATCCTGGCAATTATTGCGTTTTAATTTAGTGCATAATTAATTATTTTCAGCACGTTCGTTGCTGTTTTTATTTATTTTGACACTTAAGTTTGGTCAGATTTTTCATCTTATATTACTTCTATTTCGTAATTTCTCTTCATCAGGGCTATATCCAGTATATCGGTGAGTCGTGAGTTTGTGCTGCGGAGGCTTTATCGTTATTTTCTATAATTTTTGCTAGATTAATCGTAATGTAGTTTGTTGTTCTGCAATTTCAGTCCGTGTTCTTCCAGCAACGTCCCCGCATCTTTCTTGAAGACCTTTCTCCGTAAAAGTTCCCCAAAATTGTTTCGTTTTTATTATACGTGCATACATGTGAATGCAAGCAATTTAATCTGTTTTTTTAATTCCTTATATTTCGTATTGAGTTTCTGCTGTAATTTCAGCATTTTTTCAGTTCTGCGCTACTCTGAACTTCGATCGCGATTTGTTTTCCTCTTCCTTCAGTACTTTATGGAGTCGTTATGTAGAATGTGTAGTTTCTCAGTTTGTAGTTTTTCGTCATCTTCATTTGTGTTTCCGAGAGAATCGTGACAACGATTTTGTGTTCTTAGTAAAAAGGTTGTCTGATTTTACTTATCTTGCTGATACTCTCATTATTGCTTTTCTTGTCCATAAACAACCACCTTCTGAAGATTTCCGTCAGCTTCTTTTGCTTGTTCAGAATTCTAGTTTATATTCTTTTATCACATTAATTTTGCAGAATGCTAACATCACTCTTCCAAATGACTGTGGCATAGTCACTTGGAAGTTCATTCGACTTTCGAGGATATTTATTGAAAGGAACGTTTTCGGTAATTTGCCTTTCGAGAAATATCGCGCCATATTTCCAGAGACTTCTCCGGGAATTGAACCCGTTATCTTGGGCATACATATCATGTTGCATACAACTCGGCATACGTCTGGTTTTGGTTGAAACTCTTTATAATGAAGATGAACCTGAAGTAACCGAATAGATAATTTATTGATTGATAGTGACTAATGTATTTGAGTCGTTGAAATTTTTCGAAAAAGCCTTGAAATATACAATTGAGACGATTTTGGAAATTTTCAGTGTCATATTATTATTAGATCTCTAGATTGGAAAATATTGCCTCTTAATTAGTTTGCTGAACGTCGAACGAAATTACTTTCCTTCAAATATTATGAAAGATATCTCCTGTGAAAATTAGAGAGAAAGAAATTTTCCATCGAAATTCTATTGAGAATGCTAGCAATAATGGTTTGAATAAAATTGATTTTCGAAAAAATAGTTTCATCGACTCTGACAAAAAAAACGCCAACCCGAATGGTGAAAATAAATTTTACTGATTAAAAAAATTCGTTACAGTTTTGGTTGAAGTTCCAATGAAACTCGAGTACCTTTAGTCCTTAAATTTATTGCGACTTAATTGGGGTAATTTCATATACATTCCTCATTCCAAAGAAATTTTATGTTCTGAAAATCAGCAGAAACAATTAACCCGAAAAATGATGTTTTTGAACTTGTTTTATGTTTTACCTTTTTCATTTTAACGTTTGAAATGAAATTTTCAAAAGAAGACAACATCAAATAAAGTATTTCGAAATGTGCTAAATGCGTATAAATATAAAAAATCAATTGAATGAATGTATTTTTGATTTAGGAGATCAAAAATAATATAACAAACTTCATAAACATGCATTTTCATAACAGAAAATATATGAAAAGCTATGTAATGAATATATTTTTACAAAGAAGAAATAGAATGGTTTATTCGGCCTAGAGGAACCAAGATAAAACATCAAATTCATAAAACATATCACTAAAAACATATTCGATTAATTCAAATATGTATAACGAATAACTTAAATAATTATATTTCTGAAACCAAGAGATTCATAATAAGTATGAGTTTACAACAAAATGTCTGAAAAATGATGAATTACTGCCTCTTTGTTTCACGCAACGAACAGATATTGTTGAAGTTATATGCTAATAAAACATCCAGCCGATACAGTTCACATCACTGGAATTTAAGATGTTGCCAAATGCCGCGTCGAATATCGAGTAAAACGGTCGTCATAAAGTCGGTGAACTGAAAGGAACTATACAGCAAACTATACGGCTTCTCAAAACGCCACCCGGCCAGCCACGTAATTACTGTGAACTAAAAATATACGAAAAATACATCAAATCATCAATATGACGACCACAACAAAAATTGAGTTTTCAGCTTTAGACGACATTTCATAACATTTGCAATCGTTTTAGAGTGCATGTAATTACGACGAACGTATATGGTCGTCGTAATTCCATGGTCTTCATAATGATGGTGGGATGTATATATATGTATATATATATATATATATATATATATATATATATATATAATCCATCATTAGGAAGCCCGAAATTGTACGTTCTGCAGATTATACGAAGCCCGTGGCAGTTTTAGGAAGCCCAAAACGGGCTTCCTAATTTTTTGTGTGTATATCGCATTATTATGGTTGAAATCCTTTCATGATAGCGGTTCAAAAACTATCGTTGATAACGTAGCCACTGATTCATCAGAAAATGCTAGAATATTTCAAAACCATGAGGTAGATATTGTGAAAACAAACGTTATTTAAAATCGCTATGGGCTTCTTAATGCCGCGCTACGTCTGTATATATACACTGGTTAGTACTCCATATTCAGCGCTAGGAGGCCTGTTCTTATCGTCAGCAAGTTCTTATCGCCACAGATTAAATATGCGCTATGAATCGGCAACATTGCTCTTCAGTATAAAATATCGAGAGTAGGTAGTATTCAGCATTTCAATGAACTAAACATGCATATTCCTTAAATCGTAAGTAGGTATTACCTATGAATAAAAGTGGAATAAAACTCTCGGTTTATAAATATAGGAGATTTTCATTACCTACCTAGATGTACATAAGAAATTATCTAAGATATTCATGACAAAAATACTAATTTCTAACAGTTTCACCAGAGTAATTGAGGCTCTAGTTCAATAGATCAGTTTTTGAAGGGAGTGATAAGGACTATAGAAGATGTCATTTTAAAAATATAGTAGATGTCGTCTCTGTAGCGTAGTGAGAGAGTGAGGCTCTCACGAGGGAGATCTGGGTTCGAATCCCAGCTAAGACATGGACTTTTGTGTATTCAGTTTTTTCTGAAAGCATTATGAAAAAAATTTTGATTTTCACCCAGTTTTCATAGTTTTTTTTTGATGTGTTCTCAAAAATTCCTCCCATTCGTGCTTTTTAGGAGTTAGTTTATTTATATGTTCTCTGAAATAGTCCATCATAACTTTCTTCTCTTCGTTGAACCAACCAGCTCTAGAAAATTATTTTTTGTTATTAGTTCAATTCTTTTTAATATGCCAGAAGGTGGAGCCAATCGGTAGTATCATTTTCTAAAATGTTCTCCTCTATTTCTAGTTCTTCAATTCCTGTAATGTCTTCCTCTACATCCGATTCTGAAGAGAGGAAAACATCGGCTTCTATTCCTATTTCGTTCAAGTTTTTGCCCTTGAATTCGCTGCCTTTTCCTTTTTCTGATAGAAGAAGTACATTCGCAACTTTTACTATTTGATATATAAAGAAAGGATTAGAAAAAAATCATGTGTTATTACAATAAGTTGATATTACTGAATAACTGCAAAATTCAGCAAGTAAAACTGTTTAAATAAATCTGTTGACCGACTATTCAAATATAATAAATGGTAGCAAAAATATTAAGCATTTTCAAGATTCGAACAATCACATGTCTTTTGAATGAAAGGTGAAGTCATAAACAAGAGAACCTTGAAAATTTAGGAATGATGCATTCAAATTCAAGGCCAATGTGTAGTTGAAATAGATTCTTTTGATATAGTATACATTCATCAGAATAGGCATTTTGCACCAAATCACGTTCTTCAATTCAGTTTTAAAATAAAGTAAATTGCAACAGATGTGACAACATATTACTGACTTCTATTTTTCTGACACATTTCCTTCATATATTATATATTTATGAGAAATCTCGTTATGGTAGAGACCGAAACGTACCTAGTTGTTTTTATTTCATTCTTGGCAAAAATAGTTAACAACAATATGATGAGCATCGACTTGTTATATTAATCAGAGAAGAGCCCAGAGTATTCAAATTATTGTGTTGATGATAACCGAAAAATTCAAACATTATAGATTTGAATGTGTTCAATTAAGAACGAAATATGAAAGTAATGTAAAACATGAAAAACGCGCCAAACATTTGAAATGGTTTTTGTATATTCACAAAAAAATTCATCTTATTTCAAAGAAATTTTCGATAAGTTATTTTAAGATCTTCAGAGTTCAAAACGGATATGAATTTAAAAATTCCACCTGACGAAGTCTATCATTCAGTCTGAGAAATTGAGATTTTATAAAGTAGAAAAATATTAATGTTTTGATGATTATTTCGTGACTAGATGAAGAAAAATTTTCAACATTACATTTCGATTTTTGATCGCTTGAAACTGACGACGAAGGTTTCAGCTGCCTGCACGTATTTTGTTCAGAAGTGTATCTTTGCAAAAATGCCATTTGATGGTCTTCAGGGCGAGTATCAAACGATATCTTCTGATCTGAAATCCAAAATATCATTTGCTTCTGTAATTTGAATTATCTGCAATTGTGGTCGTAATATAGGAATTGCATAATTTCATATGAAATGAAGTATGCATCTGCTCGTATGTCCTCAGTTTTCATATAGTCTTTATAACTTAGCCCTTTGAAGATTTCTGGTTTAACGATGCTGCTACTATCTGACTATGTTCAAAAGATTATTGCAGAGGAGTCTGAATACGTTCCTTAAGGAAAATACAACAGTGAATTGCTTTTGGATGAACTAGATAGATAACTATATTCATTCAATGAGATTTCTGATTCAGATGGCATCCAATCTCTTACTGATGAGGAATTGAAATAATTTTCAATAGATGTTTTCTAAAAACAAAGGGAATAATTTACATTTAAGCCGGAAAATATAAAACAAAAACACATACAAACAACTTATATCAAAATCATTAGAATTGCATAAAACAGTTCATTCAATTTGTTTCATAATGAAAACTCAGAAAGTTTGATGATGTAATTTCAGATTGTCTGTCTCAAGACGATTTCCGATTTTTTGGTCAACAAGCATTTTTTTCTCAATGATAACATACAGAAGATTTGACTAAAGTTAAACTTTCACTTACGATTTTATATAAGAATTGCAAACACAACAATTTTAATGTTCAATATTAAAAGGAAACGTTTTCCTATAATTGCGATAAGACTACACAGCAGCTGTAAATGAACAATTTTTTTGTATTTTTGTTTCAGAATACGTGGGTGAAAATACTGAATATTGTTAATTATTTTTTTTAACCGAAGAACATCTATCCACTTTATACAACGTGTATAGTATTGACACTTCTGAGTTATCCAGCGCAGAATTATTTTGGTTTCATTGAAATTTCGAAAAATATGAGGAATATTCAGAACTCAATTCAAATCAAAATATTTATTAAAAACATAAGTACCTTTCTCGCAGTATTCTTATTTTTTGGTCGAATGTTTCGCTTCTGATTCAAAAAAATCTGTTAATTTCGCACATAAACTTTGGTCGTCGGAAACAATAACCGCTTTATCTTGTAACGCCAATTTCAAAACATTATTTAAATGCTAAATTACGAATGAAATAATAACCGAAATGCAATACCCAAAGATAATAATGATAGGTGATAATAATGATATGTCTTTTACTTATTTATTAATTTTCATTCAGTGTTTGAAATATGTAAGAAATAGATTCACTGAAACAAAAAATTCATTCAATACAAGAAATAAACATTATTTATTTCTTAAATTGTACAAAAATTATTCACTTTCTTCTGAAAGAATTATGAAAAAAATTTTTATTTTCACCCAGTTTTCATTGAGCTTTTCTCGTCAGAAACTTTGCTCGCCAGAAACTTTGCTCGTCAGAAACAATAACCGCTTTATCTTGTAACGCCAATTTCAAAATATTACTTAACTACTAAATTACGAATGAAATAATATCCGAAATGCAATATCCAAAGATAACATTCCTCATTTTAAAAACAAATCACTCAACTAAATCTTAGTTAACGCCGACAACATCGCCGGGCTTCATCTAATGCGAAATATATATCAAGTGTAAAAACGTGGTCTGCATAAAAGCGGAAAGACGTATACAACAAACATATACCGCTTCACACACCCTCACTCCTTCTACCGGGATTCACTTCACCTTCAGTGTGTACCGGGCTATATTCATCCGTATATATATATATATATATATATATATATATATATATATATATATATATATATATATATATATATATATATATATATATATATATATATATATATATATATATATATATATATATATACCGGGACATCTTCCACAATTCAATTGGTAAACACTTGATTTGTCTTCTCCTTTAATTTTGTTTTTATTGTTCTCAATGTGTATCACAATGATAAATTATTGTTCGTTCTGAATGAAATATTGAAATTATGTTTACTTAAAAGGGTTTTGACTTTTTGACTAACGATTCCAAAGTATGTTAAACTATTATATTTACGATTTCTATCCGACTGATAAGGAAATACTAATCGTAGAGCTTTCCGATAGAGTTTTTTGTGAATAATTTTTGACACTAGTTCGCTTTCATAATTAATATTAACAGCAATCTGCCTAATGATGTTCAGTTCTTTATTGAAATTTTCTTTTGATAAAGGTATATTAGTTAGTCTGTGTATTATACTTTGAAACGCTGCCATTTTATCTGGAAGTTATAGCAGCCACCTATTTTTCATGAATTTCCTCTTCGAAAAATCTGACTTCAGATTGCGGACAAAAAACTTCGCTACAGAGCGCAGAAATAATATAATTTTCGAGTATCCAAAACTCTAATTATACTCTTATTCCATAAAATAAATTTTATGTAATTTTTAAGAGGTCCCTATTGTAAAGTTTCATCAGAATATTTTTTTTTACTCGTGTATTAATCCGATTTATTGTCGTTCAAAATCTGAAAATTTCTATAGGTTCAGATGCTCGTTTCCAATTGAAAATCGCGAACTTAAGGGCTGCGAATGAATATTAAACTATTGCGAACGAAACTGTTAATTTTCATCATTTTTGGGAACTCATCAAAATGAAATCCGAGTTGAAAATTATATATGCAACAAAAACTTTGACTGCTGTCAAGGGCTTGTGATCATTATAGCACTTTATCGTTATTTTAGGATATTTGTTTATATAACTCAATCAGGGTCACGCCAGTGAACCGTAAACAACAATATTCATTCATTATACGCGCAGAGTTGAGAAGCTAATAGCAGAGAACAAACGTCGGGAAGCTCGGAAAATACGAAAGATAATTAGAAGGGTTATTGAATTCTGGGTGAAGCTCATTTTATTTTTTCTGAAAGTTCAAATGTAACGAATATGTTTTGGGACGAACTGTTGATGTTCATCGACATTTTGTCTTCTGTACGATTTGAAGGTCTTTATATTCTCAGGTGCTCAACTTGAAAATCTAGAAATTGCATCGTGGGAGTATGAGGTTAATTTGGAGGTACCCTTGAAGAATCTCGCGGCATTTAACTGTGCTGCAGCAAAGTGGTTAAGAATCACTGCTCTAGTTCTTCAGTTCATTACATCAGAAACGTTATGACGTTATGAAAAACAAAACTGAACTCAAAAACGAAAACCAATATAGGCATAGATGTGTTCGAAATTTGGGGATGGCGATTTTTTTTGTAATCGATTTTCGCCTAGATTCAAATCCAAATATTAAATCGATATACGGAAAAATCCAAGTCTCAGTAATCGATTTACAGAAAATTGATTTTCGATTTCATTGTTGAGTTGGTATTTCTATGCACTACAATACAAGATCGAAATATGATGTGTTCTATAAAAACCTAATTGATGTATAAAAAGAAGTGAATTAATTTTCAGATGACTGCTTGCTTTATATTCATATGTTTAGTTTTCCGCCAGAAGCTACAAGGTTGAATAGGGTTCGTTGTCTTGAAATTCGAAAACGTTAGGCATACGATTTGAAGTTTATTTAATTTTTAGTTGTGAAATTGAATATTACAATGTACCTATTTTTATCATGATTAACATCAACAGTTATCAACAGTCAATGATTAGATATCAACAACTGTCCGTTAGGTGTGATATTTTTTATATTTATATAATTAATAATGAAACGATTGAAAGTTAGTTTTTCGGTCCATTATGTGGATTCTTTTTTTAATAGATATCAGATCGCCATCACAAATATGAAATTAAGTGATGGTGCGTTATAGTATGTTCCGTTATATTACTATTCGAATTTGAAAAGACAAATATTCAATTATTTTCATTATTACAATAACTGCAAATGTTTAACGCAGAACACCAAAAAAACAACAAAGTTTACTGCTATCAACTGCTTGATCAAAATGGAACTTTACCATATCTTCATCTGCTATATCTTCTTCAACATGGAGTCAGGAAATCAAATAGTTCCAAAAAATCGTTAAGATATTGAAAAATAATGGAATAAAACTCCTTACACTCAAATTCTCTGAAAGAAAATTCTTATTTTTTTCTAGATATACAAATATTCAAAACAAAATACTGAAATATCAAAAAATCACTGAGAATTTTTTTCTAACAACATAATAGCTGTGTTCAAAAAAAAAGAAAGTTTTTTTGTTAAGGTGGTACACAAACGTTTCACATTTATTGACATTATCAGCCATTTTGGATGAGAAGTTAGTTTTCGACAAATGAAAAGTTTAGTAACATTCTTCATATGTTATTTCGATTTTTTACTTTTCAAAAAAATTAGTCAAATAATCTGTCAAATAAATTTCGCGTTAAAATGGAATGAAGTGCTCCAACACATTCAAAATATTGATTGTGGCATTCGGCGACTCTACTTTGTCTCAACAAATTGTTTATAATGGTGTTGATGACAATGAACGTCCTGGAGTTGCAACCACCTCAAAAAGTGAAGAAAACAACGAACCAATGAAGAAAATTATTCTGGAAAACCGTCGAATCCCTAGTAAAGATGTTGCAAAGGATATTAGCATATCAATCAGATTTGCTCAAAAAGGGCATAACTGGTGATATAACGTCCGTACATGACTATGCCGTCAAAACAAAGGCCCAATCATCCCAATTGAATCGGTCAGAAGAGCCAAGATCGAAAAAGGCACGCCCCTTTATATCTTAGGGGGACTTCTTTGAAGGAAATGAAATGGATATTTATAAATAATCGAATACTTTTCGAAACAGTTTATAATTCACCTTTTTTTTCGAACGAACTTTGTATTCCATTCAAATTCAGTGAAAACTCACTTGAAGAAAATGTATTTCTAAAGTATGAACACATGGCAATTTATCACTTTTATTCAAAATATATTAATTAACAAAAGAATGAATATCGAACAAAATTAGATCTTCATAGAATGTTTTCGACAGGATTTCATTGGTACTTTGGAAAATAACCGATATTATATTATATTTTATGAAACATTTTACGTTCGAACGATGCACTCATATAGTTCGTTTCCGCACGAGTTTGACGAGTATGAGATGTACTTCGTGATGCTGAAGCAAATCGAACGTTTTGTTTTATAAGGGATTGGTTGCATGAATTCACAATATAATGGGCAATTAACCGATACCTATTTGATAATTCGATTGAAGCAAGTCTTTTTTATTGTGTATCAATTTAACATTTTATTATACATTTTCATTTCGTGACAATGTAAATCTCTCTTTCAGCAACGCTCTTTCAAAAATTGAATATTGACCGGAAATAAGGAAAGATTCACCATATTTTTTCGAATTATTCCTCTTGAAAACTTCCATTTCAGAAATACCCGAAAAAATTTAAAGGATTCTATTTCATTACTTTGATATGAAAATATATTAATTTCAACTGAATAATTTAAAAAAGTCTGTTTGAATGAAATTATCATTAATTACTCAATAAAATCACCTTTTCAACCTATTTTTTCCAATACGGCTTTATGCCTCTAACATTTAGCAATCAATAGACATGAGGAATAAAGTAAATATTTTAAATTGGAACCGATCCTAATATTTAGTTTTTACTGTTGAAGTATAAATGCTCGTATTTGTGTTCTTGTGGACCATGATGAATATTTTCAGATGAAAAAGCGAGAGAATTCATGAAAAAATTGAGTAAAAATGACGGATGAAAAACATCTGCACAACTTCGTTCTCGTGATGCCAAAATATTGATAACAATAAAATGTCAAATAATAACAAGGGAATTCTCGACAGAAGTCACGAATGAAATGATGTTAAGAATTCGAATGAAAAACAGAAGAAATATGCCCTTGAATTTGGAATATTCGTGACTAAAAAAAAATTAAAAAGTCGTTAGATTGTAGAACACATAGATCATTGGTCATGGAATAGAAATCCAAAATAGCAGATGCAAAAATAAAGGCTATTGCAAAAATATTGGTGAAATATATTTGCTCCCATGAATTTACTCGATAAAAGAACTGCTCAAGCCATTTCTGAAAATTGTGATGAATTTATAATTTCATCAGGTTTGACTCTCGAACTACAACCAGATTATTTAATATTTGATTGTTCTGAAATGCATCTTGAAGCAATCTCGGGTAGTTTTGTGGAGAAAGTATGAAATTTGAAAATTATCTACGAGTTGGACTCAATACCAGATTAGCATTATAACCTACATAAAAGCATAATACGCTTTGTAAATGTTATGTTATTTTTGTCCACACCGATTATTTCTCATACACATATTTTTCTTATTGCAGATGATACGTATAACAAGAACCTGATTACGCGAACATGTTCCACATTAAAAATCTTATTGGCACCTGAATCTTCATTGTACGTTCAACTTTGGAGGCTAATGTCTATCTTTAGTTTTTGAGGGTTAAAAACAAATTTGGTTTTTCATAGCTGTTCATTTTCGAACCTTTTTTAAAAAATGGTTTGATAATTTTCTAAGGTATTAGGTAGCTAATATACATTGCATTAATTTCTCGAAATAAAGGAAAAATAACTTGTGAACTGTTTTAGTATGGAAAATATATTCTCGTTGACGATAATCAATATGAAATGGGACATAAAAATTCAATGCTGAATTTTCACTATAAAAATAATAATACATATTTAGTATGTATGCTTCATATACTGCATTTCAAAGTTTTGTACCATCTATCAATTGTAATTGGACAAACGAGCCTTGCTGATTATGACGTTCAATATTTCATCAGCTTTTTCACATGTCACTTCAATTTACAATCCATCATTCTGTATTTCTCTCTTTATTTCTCCTCTGCTTTCTTTGTATTTCTACTCAGTTTTTTTACCGTCGTGAATGTCTTGAATTCCACCATTTAGTATGTGGGCTTTCCGGTCATTCCAACCCTGAGAATAATACTTTGGTCATTGCAGGGTCAATTATAATCGTGTTTTCAACATGCGTTACCCTTTATTATATGACAGAGTCATAAGTCAGCTTGACCAAATTGCATCGCAATTTCGGTAATCTCTAGCTTTTCAAGATATTAATATCCTGTAAATATTTTTTTCTTGTATCTAGAAATTCAATAAAATTATTCTTTAAGATATTTGTTCTTTTTTCATTGATCATTTTTCCCAATGATTTAATACTTGTGTTGCTATTATAATTATCGAATCATATTCCGTCATTCAGTTTTAGAACTGTCATCTATAACACTGCTCTGTGATATATATATATATATATATATATATATATATATATATATATATATATATATATATATATATATATATATATATATATATATATATATATATATATATGTTCATACCGCTCCCAAAATCTACTCAAAATTTTACGTACATCCGACACTATCTACTCGGCTGGGCCCAAATCTACTCGTCCGTACACAATCTACTCGGATGGCTTATATTTATCGATCCTAGTTTATTTAGAGAAGAATGTTGGTAATATACGAGAATTTAATTTGACATTCCCTTAGTTATTATTATATCGTTCGGCTATTTAATCTACATATATATGAAATTAGAAGATGTCAGAAATATGATTTCGACGGAACGAATGGAAAATATGAATTTAAGTAAATGTTTCATAATATGTATTTTTTTCCAAACAGCATTTTGAGTGATTCAACCTGATAAGTATATTTCGGAAGTTTATATTCAATGTATAGGAACCATTAATATAAGGCATTCCCCATATCCATAAATAATTCAACAAGATCATTCGAATACGTTTTAGTTACGGATGTTATAGTGTAATAATAATTTGTTATTATTTGAATTTTTATTTTGGAAATGATGTAAAGTGAGACAGAGATGATAAAAGTGATCTTAATAAAAAAACTCGGCTTTTTATATAGATTCTCGTCAATTTCAGGAATGACAGAAATATTCAATTAATTGAAGAAGTTCTTTTTTTAATGAAATATAAGGAAGAATACTTGCATATAAAGAATATAGGTAATATAATGTCACAAAGTTTTGAATATATCTGGATCAGTTATACTTATATCATAAATATAAAGTGCATATGTTAAATTGAGCAATATATAACGAAAAATAGTCAGTAAACATCTATTACTTCAAAGCGTCATGTGTGTAGCCTAGGCTGTTGACTTAGGATGTAGGATGTTAGGGTGTAGATTTCTCTGTTCATTCTTACTTGTTCAGAAATTATTCTATAGAGGGCACAACAGACAACTCTTTGATAGAATTTTTATTACTTTACTGATTGTAAAATGTATTTCTGATTGAGATTATACGGAATTATTTTCAGATGCAGTTTCAGTGTGTGAAACTATTTTTAATAGCTTATTTTTCATATAGGTATACATGAACTCAATATTTGTTTTACTTCGTTTGATACATTGGATGAACATACATTTCATCAAATTTCCGCTGATAGACATGTCTGCATACATATTTCTAGTTAATACGTGTATTAGTCGTTATGTTCATTATAACTTTCTTGGTTCGTTGAAGTGGTAGTAAGAAATGAATTATATTAATGACTTTGAAAAATTAATCTAAAAAATTCCACAGTCTATCAATATTCGAGATGCAAAAAAATCTAACTGCGAAATGACTGGAACCGCTATTTGTGTTGATAAATAAAATTTAATCTGCCTATAGCGGACTAATCGCCTTATCAGAAGTATTATATTTAATATATCATTATTTCAAATGGAACACTATTATTGAATGTTTTATTTATTAAAATAATTCATTTGTTAAGTAAAATAAAGGATTCATAATCTATAATGATCTATATAAGATTTCAGTATATTCAAGATTTATGCTGAATGAATACCAACAAGAATTATTATTTTTCTATTTATTTAGTTTTCTTCAGTTTCAACAGAAAATTATTTTTGAATTGTTTCTTTTAATCTGAGTCATATAAACAAAATAGATAGAAACACTTTCTCTTGAAAAACTGAAAAAATTCTGAAAGTTGCCAAACACTATGTTTTAATAAGCAATTAACATTCGCATCAATTTCGCGTGATGAAAGTGGAGTATTCAGTGCGAAGGCCTCGATTGTTGTTATTGATATACGATTATATTTACTCTTTGAAGAATTTTAAAGGTGTAATAGATCATCCAAAAAGCCCAAAAAAATAAATAATAAATAACTTAATAAATTGCCAATTTGAGAAGAAAAAAGTAGGTATTCAGTCTGATGATATTTTTGTATCAAAACTATACTATGAGTTGCGAGATGTGTTTTTCATTTCGACACAGGATAATACCGTGTACATTCATCAGAAAAATTTGAACTTATGTACATGACTATAATTAATTTTGGTATGCCATAATTCATTAACATAGATTTCATAACATTTTTCTTCGTGAAGGGTTGAATTCGACTATTCTGCATAAATAATTGAAACTTCAGTTATAATTGTTAAAAACACTGAATCCATTTTTAAAACAACTAGTTTCAACCATAACGGCAAAATCAAGAGATAAAGACTTGATGAAACTGTAATAGTACAAGTCAAATTAGTTGTTTTTGCAATAAACTCAGTGATTATAAGATTTGTACTTCATAGAAGTTTCATTTAAAATTAAAGTTCACACAGTTAATTTCATTTCATCGATTCATAAAGATTTACCACCTTTTGAAGAGGAATTTCGTTGGCATCTGGTTAATATAACTACGCACAGTATATCCTGTCCCACCAGTGGCGGATATACATAATATTTTTGGAGATGGGGGGCAAGAACAAGGTAATAATATGTAATTTGGGTGATAAAGTAGTTATGTTTCACGTTAGCTTTTGAGGTCGATTTCAGTGGACAAATTACAATTAAATTTCAATTTCGTTTTAAAAAGGCGAAACAAAGTACATACAAGTGAAGGAAAAAAACCGTTCAAAAAAATTATATGTTTTAAAGACTTAGTGAGGTTAACAATATTCACAAAGTACAGAACAAAGTTCAAGATTCTCAGTGTATTTCAGAATTCATCAATAACTTCCTGGTAATTATCAAGAGGATATAAATGATAGGATAAAAAGTCCTATGACAATTTGCGGGAGATCCAATATCACTATGGCCTCTTTCTTCTTGCAAAAATACAAGTTCCCTCACACTAATTCACATATGTTTATTCGTCAAAATTCAACATTATGCTGGACTCATCGTTTTCGCAAATGAGTTAATTTTGTATTACACTGTCTGATTTCGAGGAGGAGGGTTCGGTCCCCTAGGCCCCCTTTTATATACGCCCTTGCGTCGTCATTTCAATGGTTTTATGGATTCAATATTAGCTTAATTTCTTGGAAGGTTCAGGGACATGTCGAACTGTCGACCAAGTAGATCTCGAATTCTTAACAGATGTTAAAAGACATATTATAAATTATAACTGCGGAAGAAGAAATAAGAAAGTATAAGAAATTAACCGTCATCATATGGACGTCAATTATATAACGTTAAGAGGTTTTGAAAATGAATTTTGACTGAAATTTTTTTTCCGTGATTATAAAATAGAGATTTTGATTATCAAAATTTTGGCTAATTCAGAACATGTATTTCGAGATGTTCTAGATGTCTCTTGTTAACATCTGATTTCACAAGGCATTTTATTAACAAAGACTAAATAAAGTCTCTCGTTTTTATGACAAGGTAACACAAAAACTTGTGAAAATGTTGAAAATATCGTTCAACAATAACAGACATTTAACTGTTCATCGTCATGAACAGTTAACATTAATGTCAGAAATCACCAAATAATTGAGGGGATTCTACTCGATTACGAAGTATCTGCTTTGATCAGTTTTTTCATTTATTTATCGCAACTATATCTACTGTATATTTTAATATAATAATGAATTATCGAGAGGATTGTGTACAACATAGATACCTAATCGTGACTTTTATGAGAGTTTTTCGACAAAGAGGAGCATATCGATAGTTCGTTTTATAGGTAATTGAATGAATGCATAATGAGATGAGCAATCAACAGCTATTTGATTATTTCAGCTGAAGATGAAAGTGTAATATTATGTCTCAAGTTAATATTTCACTTTATTTATAATTTTTCAATAAAGATCAAGTAAAAATGTCATTTAAATTCAATATATTCATATTCATTGTTTGATATACCTATTAATTACAACATGAATAAGTTGTACAATACTGTTGAATGCAATGTTGTAGAATGAATATTTGACTGCAAATTACTATTACATATAATTATGAAATATTTCAAAAATGAAAATGTTTACTAATTGAGAATAAATTATAGATGTCTCTTATAGTTATTTAGGTATGATTTCATAGCTTCATAAAGGTTATAGTATATTCAATGAAAACACATCTAGCTTATTACCTCTGATCAAGTTATAAATTGTTCGATCAATTAAAATAATTCAGAAATGTTTGAAAAAATCGTGGAGATAATTTTAGATTATATAGAGGGTTCGAATGTGAAACACGTTTTAAACCACAATATTTTCGAAATACTTGAATTTGAGCGTAAAAATTGCAAAAAACTATTGACTGATATCAGCGGTTTGATTATCGTAGCACTGTACCGCTTATGAGAGTATCTGTTTATATAAATTAATCAGGAATACGTGAGTGAACCGTTAACAACATTCCTTATTCATAGAAGAGTCGGAATACCTAGGTGCAGAAAATCGTTGAAAACATTAATGAAGCAAAAATAATTCAAATTGTGAAGGAAGCTTTTCTAATATTTTTTACGAATATGAATTGCATACCTACGTATATTTTAAGCAGAAATACACTAAAAAAATCTGATTAACTGAAAACGGTATAAGATAGTCAATAGTACTATGTTACTATGTAGTATTATTTATTACTTATATCACGAATATGCTCATTTCGAAATACCCTACGTGTACGACTAGATGTAACAACATGTTGCAAATCAAAAATGCGCAGAAATAATTCAAAGTCACCTAGATCTTCATAAATGAGTCAAAAAAATTTCTTTTTTTTTCGTTTTGAAGAATAGAAAAGGAATGTACGTTACTCAAATAAGATAGGTGTCCGATTCAAAAGATTATGAATTTATAGGACTTCAGAAATAATGTATATATAACATCATTCATATTTTGAAAATATCAATTATTTTTATATTATAAATAATGTATAATATAAATCTATAGAAAGTGTATATAAAAAGCATACAATTCAGGAAAATTTTTCTTTAGGAATTTCCACATATCATTTGAAATATTGATTACTTTTAATGAATCAGTGTAGTTATACTTTGTACCTGTTCTAGCCCAAGTTCACTTCTTCCAATCCATAGTAAAAACCAAATTATATTCCAGAATTTTAAATAAACAAAATTGTTGGAGGACAATTTTTCATTGTCCTCCAATCTAGTTGCAAGCGAGATTTTTGTCCTTCATTACATAATAAAAAAAGACATTATTATAATAAGAGAATAATATTAGTTAGAATGAAGGTCAAAATTTAATCTTACAACAAAAGGTTTTCTTCATCTTCTATTTAAATTTCTGAACAGTTGAAGGTTTTCATAGGTTTTTCAACTGAAATTCTTCACATGCAAAATATTAGCATTAAACAAATTCTTCAACTTGCCGTATAAATTCAAGTAGCAATATCTGTAATACTGTAGGTCATTCCCATTTTGAAAAGTGATAAAATGAACTAAATCACTATATTTTGAGGAATGTAATATAACTTCAATAGAATTCAGGTCAAGGAACGTGAAATTTTTTCATGTCCATTATTTCTGCTTCTATTTCTGTGTTTTCTCGCAATTTTTTTGACTTAACATAAATAATTGGATGAAGATATTGTTTCTGTGAGTCAACAGTTGTTGGTTCATTCATTTTATCAATTTAAAGTTCATAAGTAAGCAAGTTCAATTTGTAAAATGTTGCATGAGATGCAGTTCTCAATACAGGAGCAACATGTAAGAACATGAATATTAGCATTTAACATCTATTTGGTAAACCGATGTTTATCATGAAGTCGGCGACTATTTTGATTGAGGATAGATGCGTTTCCAAAAATGGAACAATTTGTAGAACTCTGTTTAAAATTTGAATTCTGATTGAAGATATTTATTCCAATGTGCAAAATATCTCAAATATCGAAATTTTGGAATTCAGAATACATTATAGATGAGTCTTATTGTTTTGACACTGTTTTATATTGGCAATGACAGGCCTTTATTTCTTATCATTCCTGTCCTATCAGGTTATAAGAGACAAGGATTTTTAAATACTTCTGAAATTTTGCCCTGACAAAAAGATTTTTCGGAAGTGACCGAGAATTATTATATTCAATTAATTCGAAATTATACTGAACTGTATTTCAACTCACTTCAATATGTATTGTTCACTTCAATATGTATTTCAACTCACTCATATTAATAGAGATGTGCAAAGATTTTTTATATTATTACATAATTCTAATATATCTTTGAAGATTTGAATCACAAATGAATAGTGATGATTGAAAATGGGTGGCTAATTGAAATTCTAATATTATCGAATCCTCTACTGTTCGGTCATCTTTAATTATTACGGTTGCTATCCGTCCGGGATTTCCCAGATTTGTCTTCTTCGAAGGGAGTACAGGGGCTGTCCAGCAGCGGCTTTTAATAAGTGACCGTGTGTAAACCGTACAATTTTTTTTTGTCAGGGAAATCCAATTTTTTTTTAGTTGAGGGACAAATTTTTCTGCAATCGGAAGGTTTTAGAAAATGTTCGAGGCCTTGGAAATTCATTTTAAAAGCTTGGATATACTACCCATTCCGATCAAATAATTTTTTGAAGACCCACTGTCAGAGGCATATATATTTCCAATGTATTCGGTCATGTACGTTCTCTAATCTCGAATATCGAAAAGTTGGAAAAAAGTGAAAAATCGAAAACAGAATCGTATTTGCGTATCTGAATAAAATGTTAGAAGACAGAATGAAAGAAAATTTTTTGTTTCTAAAGGCACAAAATATTTCGAACGAACAAGATGAAAACACGAAAAACCATTTCAAAATATTTTACATTTTTCACATAGCAATGAATTCCCACATAGAAAAGTTTGAAAAACCAATTGAACACTTTGACCAATTTAACTGGATGATGTTACTAAACATCATCGCAAGTACCCCATGGTCTGATGTCGAGAAGAACAGTCCCTTTTCTCAAGGAAATTAACATCGAAATCGATGACACGAAGCTGATTGACGAATATACAAATGCTCATAGCATGGACCTTATTGACGGCGATAAGATTTCATAGCGCAATTCATCTATGGCTTATTTTTTTTCGAAACACTCATTATAGTCAGAAATGCTTAAAATCGTATAGTATTATTTTGTGTATTTTGTATTTATGTATTGTGTATTTATCTATTGTGTAGTATTTGTGTATTGTGTATTTAGTGAAAACACTTTCTGTCGACGCACACAATGCGTCGACAGAAAGTGTTTTCACTAGTCACGTATCAATGGACGGAATAAAGAAACTCGCTTAACGGCTCATTTTAGGTCTATGATCAAATATTTTATTTGATCTCTTTGAAAAAATTTCGATCTTTTACAAATTCTTGTTAGAACAGAAAGATATTTCATTGAAAATTGGGAAGACTAACATAAATCAAAATAGTTTGAAAAAACTTGATCTCCCTAAAATTCAAAGTTTTAGAACTTACTCGAAATGATTTATATTTACAGTTGAAACAATATTATAGGGATTTGGCTATCTTACTATGAGAATATATATTGAATGAGAATATATATCTTATGTATGAGAATATCATTGGTGTAGTAGTTTTTTTTTCAATTTTATCAAGTATTAGTCATTAGAAGTATCATATAATAATTTGATTGGTACCTGAAAAAAGCGCTTTAGTTATTTTTGTTACCATAATACAACAGAAGGAGTGCTTCTTTAAAAATGTCTATTATTTGTTGGTGTTACATAAAATGAAGTCGATTTCAATGGCACACTGTATGAATGAATGAAAATTGAAAATTTATAACGATGTTTTTATTTTGTTTGCAAAAAATATTTTTTCAGATATGTCGTGAAAAAAACATATTTCGCCTAAATGTCCGGGTTTTTTGTCTTGTTCATCAGGTGTCGGTGAACTAAGTTATAACAGCCCCATATTTTTCGAGAATTTTCAGTTCGAAAAATCTGACTTGAGATTGCGGGCAAAAAAAGTTGCAACAGAGCAGAGAAATAATATAATTTTCGAGTATTCAAAACTTTGATTATGCTCCTATTCCATAAAATAGTTTTTCTATAATTTTTTAGGTGTACCTTTGTGAAGTTTTATTTGAATGTTTATTTTTACTCATGTATTAATCCGATTCTTTTTCGTTTAAAATGTGAGAATGTCTATAGTTTCAGATGCTCGTTTCCAATTGAAAATCGCAATTATAAGGGCTCCGAATGAATATTAACTATTGCGAATGAAACTGTTAATTTTTATCATTGTTGGGAATTCATCAAACTGAAATCTGAGTTGAAAATTATATATGCAACAAATCTGTTGACTGCTGTCAAGGTCTTGGGATCATTATAGCACTTTATCGTTGTTTTAGGATATTTGTTTATATAACTTAATCAGGGTCACGCTAGTGAACCGTAAACAAAAATATTCATTCTTTATACGCGCAGAGCCGGGAAGCTAATAACAGAGAACAAACGTCAGGAAGCTCGAAAAATATGAAAGATAATTAGAAGGTAATTGAATTCTGGGTGAAACTCATTTTATTTTTTCTAAAAATTCAAATGTAACGAATTTGTTTTGGGACGAATTGTTGATGTTCATCGACATTTTGTCTTCTGTACGATTTTAAGGTCTATAAATTCTAAGGTGCTCAACTTGAAAATCTAGAAATTGCATCGTGTGAGTATCAAGTTAATTTGGAGGTACACTTGAAGAATCTCGCGTCATTTAACTGTACCGCAGCAAAGTGGTTAAGAATCACTGCTCTAGTTCTTCAGTTCATTACCTCAGAAACGTTATGATGACGTATATGACGTTATGAAAAACAAATCTGAACTCAGATACGAAAACCAATATAGGCGTGGATGTGTTTCAAGTTTGGGAAGGGCGATTCATTCGTAATCGATTTTCACTTAGATTCAAATCCAAATATTGAATCGATAAACGTAAAAATTCGAGTCTCAATAATCGATTTACAGAAAATTGATTTTTCGATTTGATTTGTGAGTTGGTGTTTCAAAGTATTACAATACAAGATCGAAATATGATTTGTTCTATCAAAAAATAATTGATGTATAAAAAGAAGTGAACTACGTACTCGTATTTTTCAGATGCCTGTTTGCTTTATATTCATATGATTTGTTTTCCGCCAGAAGCTACAAGGTTGAATAGGGGTCGTTGTCTTGAAATTCGAAAAAGTTAGGTATATGATTTTAAGTTCATTAAATTTTTAGTTGTGAAATGGCATATTACACTGTACCTATTCTTATTATGATAAATATGCTGTATAAACTATATAAACATCTGCCGGTAAAGATATCTTTTATATTCATATAATGACTAATATAAACGTTCTGAATTATCTGTGGTTCAAATAATGAAAAACAACATAACCAACAAAAAAATATAGCATTTGAGTGAATATAATAAATGATTACCCTTAATTCAATTACATATTAGATGGAAAACTGCAATTTCTCTAAATGTGATTTGAAAGTTCAGCTAATTGTAAATTATTTCATTGTTGTTATCGAACAGAAAAATTCTAATCTAAATTTTTTAGGAAGAAATGTCTGCTCACTAGATCGATTCCTTACATGATATCAATCGAAAGTATTAGAATTCGAATTTGAAACGACTAATGTTCAATTATTCTCATTAATAGAATAACTGCAAATGTTTATCGCAGAAAACAAAAAAAAAACTAAGTTTGCTGCTTTCAACTGCTTTATCGAAATAGGACTTTACCGTATCTTCATCTGCTACACCTTTTTCACAGTGGACTTTTCACAGTAACTCCTTAGAATTAAATTCTTGGAAAGACAATCCTTATTTTTTTCTAGATATACAAATTGCAATTTTTCAAAACATAATACTGAGATATCAAAACTGCCCTAAGAATTTTTTCCAACTGCATAATAGGGCTGTTCAAAAGAAAAGGTGAATTTCGAATTTTTGCAGGCTGTACACATTCGATTATCAAAATTTTTTTTGTTAAAGTGGTATTTCAAATATGTTGCAATTATCAGCCCTTTTAGATGAGAAGTTTGTTTCCGACAACTGAAAAGGTTAGTCACGATCTTCATATGTTATTTCGATTTTTTACTTTTCAAAAAAATGGCTCGAATAATCTGTATTAAATTTTACGTTGAAATGAAATAAAGTGATCCAACGCATTTAAAATGTTGATTGTGGCATTCGCAGAATCTACTTCGTCACAAATAATTGTTTATTAAGTGGTACAAGCGTATCCGAGAAGGTGTTAATGATGAAGAATATCCTGGAGTTGCAACCACCTCAAAAAACGAAGAAAACAACCAACCAATGACGAAAATGATTCTGGAAAACCGTCAAATCCCTAGTAGGGCTGTTGTACAGGACGTTGGCATATCAATCGGCTCGTGCCATGCACTTTTCTCGGATGTTTTGGACATGGAACGTGAGGTAGGGAAGTTTGTTAAGAAATTGCAAAATGTTGAGCAAAAGCAAGGTCGCTTTCGTATTGCATCAGATTTGCTCAAAAAGGGCATATCTGGTGACATAACGTGAATACATGGTTAGGCCGTCGAAACAAAGGCCCAATAATCCCAATTGAATCGGTCAGAAGAGCCTAGATCGAAAAAGGCACGCCAAGTTCGATCCAATGTGAAGGTTTTGCTCACTGTTTTCTTCGATTACAACGGCGTGATGCACCATGAGAGTTCTTCCTAGTATCTCGTACGGTTAATACGGATTACTACAAGGAAGTTGTTCAACGTTTGCGTAAAGCAGTACGACTCAAACGATCGGAATCAGAATGATAATGCACCAGCTCACACATCAATGCTTGTTAGTGATTGGACAAAAACAACCACCGTATTGACCAGATTTCCTTTTTTCCTTTTCCCAATGACTGAAGCAATCAATGAAAGGAAAGCCACAATTGATGACATACAATCGGAATAGCGCATTTCAGAGCTTCAAGGATTAGAAGAAGCGCTGCCATAAGAGCACTATACCTAAAGGGGGTTACTTTGAAGGAAATAAAATGGATATTTATAAATAATTGAATACTTTTAGAAAAAATTCAAAATTCACCTTTTTTTCGAACGAACTTTGTATTCCATTCAAATTCAGTGGAAATATACTTGAAAAAAATGTATTTCTAGAGTACGGACACATGGCAATTTATCACTTTTATTCAAAATGTATTAATTAACACAACAATGAATATCGAATAAAATTATATCTTCATAGAATTTTTTCGACAGGATTTCATTGGTACTTATATGGAAAATAATCGATATTATATTCTATATTTTATGAAACATTTTACGTTCGAACGATGCACTCATATAGTTCGTTTCCCCATGAGTTTGACGAGTATGAACTGTACTTCGTAATGCTGAAGCAAATCGAAAGTTTTGTTTTATAAGGGATTGGTTGCATGAATTCACAATATAATGAGCAGTTAACCGATATTTGATTATTCGATTGAACCAAGGCTCTTTTATTGTGTATAAATTCAACATTTTATCACACATTTTCATTTCTTGACAATGTAGATCAAGTAAAACTATCGTTTGAATCCCCTACTGTTTATTAGATCAATAATTAAAAATTGAAAGTATTTTTATTAAGCTCTTTCAAAAATTAAATATTGACCGGAAATAAAGGAATAAATTCACCATATTTTCTCGAATTATTCCTCTTCAAAACTTCCATTTCAGAAATACCCGAAAAAATTGAAGGGATTCTGCTTCATTACTTTGATATGAGATTTGCATTTCAATCAAATAATTTGTACAAGTCTGTTTAAATGAAATTTTGACTTATTCACACTATGAGTGCGAAATGGTTTAGGCATCAAAATACTAGCTAATTTGGAATAAATTACGGATTTCTCTTATTTTTCATCATGATTTCCCATTGCTTTATATTTGCCGAAACAGACCTTGTCTAGTACGACCCTAACGATCTATTAAGACGCAAAGATTTCTCGAGATTTTTTAAATTATTCTTTCACGAAAAATTTGAATTCAGAAAATATCCAACGATTTGAACTAATTGTTGTATTGATTACATTAGTAGGTAATTGATACTTGTTGACATTATTTATTACGTATAATGTCAACAACCATACGGTCCGAGATCCATATTAGTATTTTCACTGGTAGGGCACTTGAGAAAATCTGGAGATAAGTGACCTCGTACAAATATGTGTAGGTATATTTTACCGAGCCAGTCTAACTTTAAGCGTGTTACACGAAAGTCTTGTGAAATAATTCAATTGTATTTTTCGTGAATGTTTGTGAAATTTATTCTCTTTCAGTCAAATATAACATACCATTGTTTAGCAGTTTTGTGAAAGTTGAGTTATGAACCGATGAAAATTTATCGTGAAATTCTACAGAAAAAAACGGGTAAGTACTTGCACGACATTAATTATATCAAATATTTTCTTTCATTGATGAATTATCGGATATTTATGAAACATTATACAATTCAGAATTTTAGCGTTGAAAAAAATTGGTCAAAAAATGATAAATCATATAACCCAAACTATTGTTTATAAATCAGTTTCTTCTGGATAATATTTCATTTACCAACTTTTATTTCCGTTTTTATTAACCCTTCTATTTTTCAAACAGTTGAACTTTTAGATTTTTCTCACTATTAGGTTATTATGTGCCTTCCAATAATTAATAGCAATACGAATGTTTGTTATACGAGCTCCATTTATTTCATGACTATATGGGAAATGTTGGAATTCATTTCATAATAAATTATTCTTATTGCTTATTTCTCAATCAATTTTTTCGAATCTATTCAGCCCTGCATTTGAACGTGTAATGAATATCCTAACAGAGCTTACAATTGAAATCGCATTTATTCCATTAAGGGTCATTATTTCATGTTATTTGACAAGCCAAAAAAGTATATTCTCCAGCAAAGCTGAGAAATAATGTCTCAGGTGACCGGAAAAAATGAATAACTTCAACAAATTAATACTTTTCGTTGTATTCGTTTCAGTTAAGTGCCTTTCCGATTTATATCCCTTCTGAAAGTACACCCTAGTAATTTATGTTAAAGTAACGACATTGATTATTTTCCATCAAGAATGTTACTCATGTCTGATTGATACGTAAAATGAATAATCTTTGATATCTATTACTTATAATTCAATTATTCACTAATTAAATAACTAAGTCTATGGTATACTATTTTTGTTATTCAATGTATTTTTAGGTGACGCAAGTTCCACCTTCAATTATTATCATGGAAATATTATGGAGGAAAAAATTTTGTTCCTTTTTTGCAATTGGTTGCAGAAAAAATTGGAAGAAATTGATTAACAACTTTATTGTACTGAACCTTCGGTGAAAGAAAATTTGGAAGCAGGTAAGTAATCAATTCATCAGGTATTTTTCGTTATTTAGTGATTTTGTTCTTCATTTCATCGACTCGAAAAATTTAGTTCAATTATAACTTATTACTCAATAAAATCACTTTTTCAACCTACATTATTCAATACGGCTTTATGCCTCTAACACTCATCAATCAATAGGCATGACGAATAAATTAAATATTTTCAATTGGAACCGTTCCTAATATTTAGTTTTTACTGTTGAAATATAAAATCTTGTGTTTCTGTTCTTGTGGACCATGATGAATTTTGTTCAGATGCAACAACCGAGAAAATTCATAACAAATTGAGAAAAAATGACGGATGAAAACATCTGCACAATTTCATTCTCTTGATGCCAATATATCAACAATAAAATGGCAAATAATAACAAGGGAATTCTTGACAGAGATCATGAATGAAATGATGTTAATAAGTTACAAAAAAACAAAAGAAAAAGAAAAACAAAAGAAATATGCCCCTGGATTTGGAATATTCGTGAAAAAAAAAATTAATAAGTCGTTAGATTGTAGGACACATAGGTCATGGTATAGAGATCCAAAATAACAGATGCAAAAATATTGTTGAAATATATTCGCTCCTATAAATTTGCTCGATGAAAGAAATGCGCCAGGAATTTCTGAAAATTTTGATGATTTCATAACTTCATCAGGTTTGACTTTCGAACGACAGCCAGATAATTTAATAACTGAAGTAATCTAATTTAATTATTGAAGCAATCTCGAGTAGTTTTGTGGAGAAATTATGTAATTTGAAAATTTACTACTAGTTGGACTTAATACAGGAATAGCATTATAACCTACATAAAATCATAATACTGATTGTAACTGTTATGGTATTACTGTCCTCATCGATTATTTTTCATACACATATTTTTCTGATTGCAGATGATACCTACACCAAGAACCTGAACATGTTCCACATCAAAAACCTTAACACAATCTTATTGGCACCTGGAGCTTCATTGTCCGTTCAAATTTGGTGGCTAACGTCTATTTTTAGTTTTTAAGGGTTAAAAACAAATTTGGTTTTTTATAGCTGTTCATTTTCGACCCTTTTCTATAAAATGGTTCGAAAATTTTCTAAAGTATTAAGTAGTTATTATATATTGCATTATATGCTCGAAATGTGTAAAAAATAACACTTCACGATTGATTTATTTTATACATACTTATTTACTTCTTCATGCTGGGTAATTTTGTAAGCAAAGTATAAATGAGTCACCAGGAATTTTAACTTCCTTTTCTCTAGAAGTATCAATAATTCACATATATTATACATTTATATATAATATATTTATCTTCAAAGATGAATGTACTTTAGTTGGACTTTTATTGACAGATTTTAACTATTATAAACTATAAAATTTACTTAAATCAATTTTTCTCAAATTATAAGGTTCTATATTTCTTCACAATCGATAGTGAAGACTGAATATCTTTTAGAAGTTTTGTTCATTACAATTTCCTCCGATCCTGTGGTAGTCAAGTTGAGCTTTTTGTCTCACTACATAGTAAAAAGAAAAGAAATGATCTCATTAGGAGAAATGTGGAAGTTTGAATAAAAATCAGAATTTACTCTAACAACAGAGGAAATTTTTCACCTCGCCCTTATATTTCTGAACATGCAATAAATATAGCATTTTGATTTGAGACAAAAAAGGTCAGTCAGCTAACCAAAATCACTAAATTTTAAGACTTGTAACAATGGTTCAAAACCCCAAGGAGGTTTTCTTGCAGCTTCTTCCTCCCTAAGATATAAATTTTTGACTGAAGCTGATTTTGTGAACCCAATTGTTTCATTGTCAAGCTTTCGTTTTCGAATTGTTGCAGTTATCAATTGCATTTCAAAAAATACTGAATTAATTGCGAATGAACATGAACTTTTCTTATCATGTTTTATTTCATTTGAAAATCACCAACAAGTTCACTCCTTTATTTGGTTTGTTTGTTTGCTGTAAGTTATTCAATATGATTGAAAATGTATTATGAAGTGCTGATTGAGTTTTTTCAACTCCAATTGAGCTCTATTCAACTTATTTCATCTTATAACATATGTTACGATCTAGCTACTTATCTAGCATTAAGTGGCTTGGCAGAAAATTATTGTCAGGTGTAATTTTTAGAAAATCATTTATACAACTTCTTGGGATGTTGGTATGATTATATGAACTTGCTGTTATAGTTTAGTCCCAGGAGAACACATAAAAAGTTTCGGAATTGTTGTTCAAAAACGTTAATTATACAATTTGTTTTCCTATAGTATATATTTTTATCTAAAATATTAAAATGCAATCATTTCGTTTTACCTGAACGATATTTTTGCTGAATTTTTTTCCAACATTTTCATGAAAAAATATATACAGAATACAAGGTATATAGAACAAGGGTATAGAGAAAAGACATAAATAATGATAAATTTCAACACTAACTCAGTAATTTAGCTACACTTATCATCTCAATGCAATAACATAAGGTGGTTGCAGTTATCTAACTCAGTTTTGAATATAATTGAAAAATTTATCATTTTTTATTGTATTAAATATTGAAAATAATATATATGGATATAATATATATTGATCATTGATTTAGTTAGAGCATAATTATATATGCAATGTAAGATGTGTTAGTTATAAATGCTTTATCATTTCTTTAATTTTCAATGTAAATTCTATTGTTGGTTTCATAATTGTCGATATTACATTTTCTAAACGAATAAATATATAAGATACATCAATAGAACATAAATATTTCACCCAATGGTTATATATCACTGAATTTTATGATGGATTATGTTAAACATTTCCAACTATCACTCAGGTCACAAATGCTTATTTAAGTATTCATCATTGATTTAGTTAGAGATTAATTATATATGCATGTGTGAAGTATTAGTTATATATGCATTATCATTTCTTTATTTTTCAATGTGTGAATGCTATTGTTGGTATTCCATTTTCTAAACGAATAAATATATAAAATACATCGATAGAACATAAATATTTCACCCATTGGTATATATTCCACTGAATTTTATGTTTTATGGAAAACATTTTCAACTTTTACTCAGGTCATATCTGCTTATTCAAGTCTGCCATAATTTTTAAAAAAATACATAATGCAACATCAATGAATTGAAGTTTTCTTGTTCTTTTTCCTTATAATATACAATTATCATTCTCTTCAGTTATCATGTATCTATTCTACTAGTCTCAATAACAATATTTTACTACAGGTGAAACTGTTTTGAATCATCTCTCACTACTGTATTGAATTTTCAATTCAGCAAGAATTGTTCTAACATCTTCTTATCTTTATGATCGAAGTATTGTGTTTTAGATATTTCATTGTTAAATTGCTTATACTAAATTGAGATTAAATTATTCATATTAAAATGAAGCTCCTAACTAACACAATTTTTTGAATAATGAATTGTGTAGTAAGAATTCAAATCAAACTCTTGACTTAATGTTTCACAAATTTATGATGCATAAAGCCAACAGTTTGATTTAAATTTTTATTCAATCATGTTTCACCAAGAGGTAAGTAAAAGTTCAATCTCAATTGTGTAGTATATTGGTACTGACTTAATGTTGAACATTGCATGTTCCATTCATTATTGTGGCAAGTATTTCTACGAAACACCTATAATAATAAGTAGTATTCTATCAAATACATTTATTGATGATATTAAACATACAAATAGCACCTTTAGCTCTGAACATTCAATTCAGCTGCTATATACCTAGATGTATAAACAAATATAGATGTGTTTTCTTCAGTGCATTCTTTCTATATGACCTAGAACAATTAGTTACCACAAAATGAATAAAATAACTAAAACAACTGTTGTGTGTATATTGATCCTGACTTAATGTTGAACATTGCATGTTTCATCAAAATATTCTGTCAAGTAATTCTACAAAACACCTATTATAATCAGTACTATTCTATCGAATACACTTATTGACCATATCAAACATAGAAATAGACGCTTTAGCTCTGAACATTCAATTCAGTTGCTATATAGCTAGATGTAGAAACTACTGTAGATGTGTTTTAAAACAATGCATTCTTTCTATATGACCTAGAACAATGAATTACCACAAAACAAATGAGATAATGAGTACTACTACTCTTTGCTGAAAGGTTAACAACATAATGGTATTCAATTTGCAATATCGTATTTTGTATCATGTGTGAAACTGCTTGGACCCAATAATATATTTTAAACCACTTCAATTTATTTTTCATATAAGTACTCTAGTATTTGATTATCTGGGATAGTGTGTAGTCAATTTATCAAATGGAAATTATGTAGTAAGCCAATTTAAACTACAATGAATATTTCTGGTAACATAAAAACAAACTATATAAATACAAACCTTTCCAACGAATTTTATCTTTTCTCACTATTCTCTCTGTCTTGATACTTAATTTATTTTTAAAATATATATTGTTTCTCTTTTCTAGTCGAAGTATGATAATTATATAATAGACAATTATGAGGTATCTTGCATCTATGAATTAACTCCATGGTAGAATGTAGCACAATACAATATTCATAAGCCGAAGCAATTTTAACCTAGAGGATTCTGAAATATTTACTCAATAGTAACATATTCAATTCCATATAAGCTCTTAATTGTGTATCCTGAAATATAATAAATTCAATGAAATATTTTAATCACTACTTTAGTTCAGAAATTCATTTCATGAAGTAGCAGATTATTATTCATCTAGTAGTTATTACATCCAGATTTAATGGATCTTAACACCTCGACATATATTTATAACGAAATATATTCACAATATACAATATCATTATCAATATTTCGACCATACAATTCACAAATTCCATAATATTCAAACAAAACCTTCATTTGTTTGGATGAGCGATAACCTAAAAGACAAACTAGCCATTGACACTTCGACACAGTTGGTAACTACCAACTGCCTTCCCCTCTTGCCTCACTTCCGCCATAAAAATATAAATCTGGTAACGAGTAGATTTTGGGAGCGGTATGAACATATATATATATATATATATATATATATATATATATATATATATATATATATATATATATATATATATATATATATATATATATATGTTCATACCGCTCCCAAAATCTACTCGTTACCAGATTTATATTTTTAGTGCGGAAGTGAGGCAAGAGGGGAAGGCAGTTGGTAGTTACCAACTGTGTCGAACTGTCAATGGCTAGTTTGTCTCTTAGGTTATCGCTCATCCAAACAAATGAAGGTTTTGTTTGAATATTATGGAATTTGTAAATTGTATGGTCGAAATATTGATAATGATATTGTATATTGTGAATATATTTCGTTATAAATATTTGTCGAGGTGTTAAGATCTATTAAATCTGGATGTAATAACCACTAGATGAATAGTAATCTGCTACTTCATGAAATGAATTTCTGAACTAAAGTAGTGATTAAAATATTTCATTGAATTTACTATATTTCAGGATACACAATTAAGAGCTTATATGGAATTGAATATGCTACTATTGAGTAAATATTTCAGAATCCTCTAGGTTAAAATTCTTCGGCTTAAGAATATTGTATTGTGCTACATTCTGCCATGGAGTTAATTCATAGATGCAAGATGCCTCATAATTGTCTATAATATAATTATCATACTTCGACTAGAAAAGAAAAAACAATATATATTTTAAAAAATAAATTAAGTATCAAGACAGAGAGAATAGTGAGAAAAGATAAAATTTGTTGGAAAGGTTTGTATTTATATAGTTTGTTTTTATGTTACCAGAAATATTCATTGTAGTTTAAATTGGCTTACTACATAATTTCCATTTGATAAATTGACTACACACTATCCCAGATAATCGAATACTAGAGTACTTATATGAAAAATAAATTGAAGTGCTTTAAAATATATTATTGGGTCCAAGCAGTTTCACACATGATACAAAATACTATATTGCAAATTGAATACCATTATGTTGTTAACCCTTCAGCAAAGAGTAGTAGTACTCATTATCTCATTTGTTTTGTGGTAATTCATTGTTCTAGGTCATATAGAAAGAATGCATTGTTTTAAAACACATCTACAGTAGTTTCTACATCTAGCTATATAGCAAATGAATTGAATGTTCAGAGCTAAAGCGTCTATTTCTATGTTTGATATGGTCAATAAGAGTATTCGATAGAATAGTACTGATTATAATAGGTGTTTTGTAGAATTACTTGACAGAATATTGTGATGAAACATGCAATGTTCAACATTAAGTCAGGTTCAATATACACACAACAGTTGTTTTCATTATTTCATTCATTTTGTGGTAACTAATTGTTCTAGGTCATATAGAAAGAATGCACTGAAGAAAACACATCTATATTTGTTTATACATCTAGGTATATAGCAGCTGAATTGAATGTTCAGAGCTAAAGCTGCTATTTGTATGTTTAATATCATCAATAAGTGTATTTGATAGAATACTACTTATTATTATAGGTGTTTTGTAGAAATACTTGCCAAAATAATGAATGGAACATGCAATGTTCAACACTAAGTCAGTATCAATATACTACACAATTGAGATTGAACTTTTACTTACCTCTTGGTGAAACATGATTGAATAAAAATTTAAATCAAACTGTTGGCTTTATGCATCATAAATTTGTGAAACATTAAGTCAAGAGTTTGATTTGAATTCTTACTACACAATTCATTATTCAAAAAATTGTGTTAGTTACGAGCTTCATTTCAATATAAAAAATTTAATCTCAATTTAGTATAAGCAATTTAACAATGAAATATCCAAAACACAATACTTCGATCATAAAGATGAAAAGATGTTAGAACAATTCTTGCTGAATTGAAAATTCAATACAGTAGTGAGAGATAATTCAAAACAGTAGTAAAATATTGTTATTGAGACTAGTAGAATAGATACATGATAACTGAAGGGAATGATAATTGTATATTATAAGGAAAAAGAACAAGAAAACTTCAATTCATTGATGTTGCATTATGTATTTTCCTTGAAAATTAAGGCAGACTTAAATAAGCAGATATGACCTGAGTAAAAGTTGAAAATGTTTTCTATAAAACATAAAATTCAGTGAAATATACACCAATGGGTGAAATATTTATGTTCTATTGATGTATTTTATATATTTATTCGTTTAGAAAATGGAATACCAACAATAGCATTCACACATTGAAAAATAAAGAAATGATAATGTATATATAACTAATACTTCACACATGCATATATAATTAATCTCTAACTAAATCAATGATGAATACTTAAATAAGCATTTGTGACCTGAGTGAAAGTTGGAAATGTTTAACATAATCCATCATAAAATTCAGTGATATATACCCATTGGGTGAAATATTTATGTTCTATTGATGTATCTTATATATTTATTCGTTTAGAAAATGTAATACCGACAATTATGAAACCAACAATAGAATTTACATTGAAAATTAAAGAAATGATAAAGCATTTATAACTAACACATCTTACATTGCATATATAATTATGCTCTAACTAAATCAATGATCAATATATATTATATCCATATATATTATTTTCAATATTTAATACAATAAAAAATGATAAATTTTTCAATTATATTCAAAACTGAGTTAGATAACTGCAACCACCTTATATTATTGCATTGAGATGATAAGTGTAGCTAAATGACTGAGTTAGTGTTGAAATTTATCATTATTCATGTCTTTTCTCTATACCCTTGTTCTGTATACCTTGTATTCTGTATATATTTTTTCATGAAAATGTTGGAAAAAAATTCAGCACAAATATCGTTCGGGTAAAACGAAATGATTGCATTTTAATATTTTAGATGAAAATATATACAATATGAAAAAAAAATTGTATAATTAACGTATTTGAACAACAATTCCGAAAATTTTTATGTGTTCTCCTGGGACTAAACTAAAACAGCAAGTTCATGTAATCATACCAACATCCCAAGATGTTGTATAAATGATTTTCTAAAACATACACCTGACAATAATTTTCTGCCAAGCCACTTAATGCTAGATAAGTAGCTAGATCGTAACATATGTCATAAGATGAAATAAGTTGAATAGAGCTCAATTGAAGTTGAGAATTTCCTTGAAATTGAGCTCAATTTCAAGGAAAAACTCAATTAGCACTTCATAATACATTTTCACTTATATTGAATAACTTACAGCAAACAAACAAACCAAATAAAGGAGTGAACTTGTTGGTGATTTTTAAATGAAATAAAACATGATAAGAAAACTTCATGTTCATTCGCAATTAATTCAGTATTTTTTGAAATGCAATTGATAACTGCAACAATTCGAAAACGAAAGCTTGACAATGAAACAATTGGGTTCACAAAATCAGCTTCAGTCAAAAATTTATATCTTAGGGAGGAAGAAGCTGCAAGAAAACCTCCTTGGGGTTTTGAACCATTGTTACAAGTCTTAAAATTTAGTGATTTTGGTTAGCTGACTGACCTTTTTTGTCTCAAATCCAAATGCACAATATTTATTGCATGTTCAGAAATATAAGTGCGAGGTGAAAAATTTCCTCTGTTGTTAGAGTCAATTCTGATTTTTATTCCTTCCACATTTCTCCTAATGAGATCATTTCTTTTTTTTTACTATGTAGTGAGACAAAAAAGCTCAACTTGACTACCACAGGATCGGAGGAACATTCAATGTAGTAATGAACAAAACTTCTAAAAGATATTCAGTCTTCACTATTGATTGTGAAGAAATATAGAACCTTATAATTTGAGTAGAAAGAATGAGTCGTACTAATGCATACACAGTTAACATTATTTCGAATCATGTCGCAAAATTCCAAAAGAAAAATTGATTTAAGTAAATTTTAAAGTTTATAATTGTTAAAATCTGTCAATGAAAGTCCAACTAAAGTACATTTATCTTTGAAGATAAATATATTATATATAAATGTATAATATATGTGAAGTAATGATACTTCTAGAGAAAAGGAAGTTAAAATTCCTGGTGACTCATTTATACTTTGCTTACAAAATTACCCAGCATGAAGAAGTAAATAAATATAAAATAAATATGTATAAAATAAATCAATCGTGAGGTGTTATTTTTTACACATTTCGAGCATATAATGCAATATATAATAACTACCTAATACTTTAGAAAATTTTCGAACCATTTTATAGAAAAGGTTCGAAAATGAACAGCTATGAAAAACCAAATTTGTTTTTAACCCTTAAAAACTAAAAATAGACGTTAGCCACCAAATTTGAACGGACAATGAAGCTCCAGGTGCCAATAAGATTGTGTTAAGATTTTTGATGTGGAACATGTTCAGGTAATCAGGTTCTTGGTGTAGGTATCATCTGCAATCAAAAAAATATGTATATGAAAAATAATCGAAGAGGACACTAATACCATAACAATTACAATCAGTATTATGATTTTATGTAGGTTATAATGCTATTCCTGTATTAAGTCCAACTAGTAGTAAATTTTCAAATTACATAATTTTCCCACAAAACTACTCGAGATTGCTTCAATAATTAAATTAGATTACTTCAGTTATTAAATTATCTGGCTGTCGTTCGAAAGTCAAACCTGATGAAGTTATAAAATCATCAAAATTTTCAGAAATTCCTTGCGCATTTCTTTCATCGAGCAAATTTATAGGAGCGAATATATTTCATCAATATTTTTGCAATAGTCTTTTTGCATCTGCTATTTTGGACCTCTATACCATCACCAATGATCTATGTGTCCTACAATCTAACGACTTATTATTTTTTTTTAGTCACGAATATTCCAAATCCAGGGGCATATTTCTTTTGTTTTTCTTTTCTTTTGTTTTTTTGTAACTTATTAACATCATTTCATTCATGATCTCTGTCAAGAATTCCCTTGTTATTATTTGCCATTTTATTGTTGATATATTGGCATCAAGAGAATGAAATTGTGCAGATGTTTTCATCCGTCATTTTTTCTCAATTTTTTTATGAATTTTCTCGGTTTTTGCATCTGAACAAAATTCATCATGGTCCACAAGAACAGAAACACAAGCATTTATATTTCAACAGTAAAAACTAAATATTAGGAACGGTTCCAATTGAAAATATTTAATTTATTCGTCATGCCTATTGATTGTTGAGTGTTAGAGGCATAAAGCCGTATTGAATAATATAGGTTGAAAAAGTTATTTTATTGAGTAATAAGTTATAATTGAACCAAATTTTTCGAGTCGATGAAATGAAAAACAAAATCACTAAATAACGAAAAATACCTGATGAATTGATTACTTACCTGCTTCCAAATTTTCTTTCACCAAAGGTTCAGTACTTAATAAAGTTGTTAATCAATGTCTTTCCAAATTTTTCTGCAACCAATCGCAAAAAAGGAACAAAATTTTTTCCTCCATAATATTTCCATGATAATAATTGAAGGTGGAACTTGCGTCACCTAAAAATACATTGAATAACAAAAATAGTATACCATAGACTTAGTTATTTAATTAGTGAATAATTGAATTAAAAGTAATAGATATCAAAGATTATTCATTTTACGTATCAATCAGACATGAGAAACATTCTTGATGGAAAATTATTATCAATGTCGTTACTTGAACATAAATGACTAGGGTGTACTTTCAGAAGGGATATAAATCGGAAAGGCGCTTAACTAAAACGAATACAACGAAAAGTATTAATTTGTTGAAGTTATTCATTTTTTCCGGTCACCTGAGACATTATTTCTCAGCATTGCTGGAGAATATACTTTTTTGGCTTGTCAAATAACATGAAATAATGACCCTTAATGGAATAAATGCGATTTCAATTGTAAGCTCTGTTAGGATATTGATTACACGTTCAAATGTAGGGCTGAATAGATTCGAAAAAAATGATTGAGAAATAAGCAATAAGAATAATTTTTTATGAAATGAATTCAAACATTTCCCATATAGTCATGAAATAAATGGAGCTCGTATAACAAACATTCGTATTGCTATTAATTATTGGAAGGCACATAATAACCTAATAGTGAGAAAAATCTGAAAGTTCAACTGTTTGAAAAATAGAAGGGTTAATAAAAACGGAAATAAAAGTTGGTAAATAAAATATTATCCAGAAGAAACTGATTTATAAACAATAGTTTGGGTTATATGATTTATCATTTTTTGACCAATTTTTTTCAACGCTAAAATTCTGAATTGTATAATGTTTCATAAATATCCGAAAATTCATCAATGAAAGAAAATATTTGAAATTATTAATGTCGTGCAAGTACTTACCCGTTTTTTCTGTAGAATTTCACGATAAATTTTCATCGGTTCATAACTCAACTTCCACAAAACTGCTAAACAATGGTATGTTATATTTGACTGAAAGAGAATAAATTTCACAAACATTCACGAAAAATACAATTAAATTATTTCACAAGACTTTCGTGTAACACGCTTAAAGTTAGACTGGCTCGGTAAAATATACCTACACATATTTGTACGAGGTCACTTATCTCCAGATGTTCTCAAGTGCCCTACGAGTGAAAATACTAATATGGATCTCGGACCGTATGGTTGTTGACATTATACGTAATAAATAATGTCAACAAGTATCGATTACCTACTAATGTAATCAATACAACAATTAGTTCAATTCGTTGGATATTTTCTGAATTCAAATTTTTCGTGAAAGAATAATTTAAAAAATCTCGAGAAATCTTTGCGTCTTAATAGATCGTTAGGGGTCGTACGAGACAAGGTCTGTTTCGGCAAATATAAAGCAATGGGAAATCATGATGAAAAATAAGAGAAATCTGTAATTTATTCCAAATTAGCTAGTATTTTGATGCCTAAACCATTTCGCACTCATAGTGTGAATAAGTCAAAATTTCATTTAAACAGACTTGTACAAATTATTTGATTGAAATGCAAATCTCATATCAAAGTAATGAAGCAGAATCCCTTCAATTTTTTCGGGTATTTCTGAAATGGAAGTTTTGAAGAGGAATAATTCGAGAAAATATGGTGAATTTATTTCTTTATTTCCGGTCAATATTTAATTTTTGAAAGAGCTTAATAAAAATACTTTTAATTTTTAATTATTGATCTAATAAACAGTAGTGGGGATTCAAACGATAATTTTACTTGATCTACATTGTCAAGAAATGAAAATGTGTAATAAAATGTTAAATTTATACACAATAAAAGAGCCTTGCTTCAATCGAATAATCAAATATCGGTTAACTGCTCATTATATTGTGAATTCATGCAACCAATCCCTTATAAAACAAAACTTTCGATTTGCTTCAGCATTACGAAGTACAGTTCATACTCGTCAAACTCATGGGGAAACGAACTATATGAGTGCATCGTTCGAACGTAAAATGTTTCATAAAATATAGAATATAATATCGATTATTTTCCATATAAGTACCAATGAAATCCTGTCGAAAAAATTCTATGAAGATATAATTTTATTCGATATTCATTGTTGTGTTAATTAATACATTTTGAATAAAAGTGATAAATTGCCATGTGTCCATACTCTAGAAATACATTTTTTTCAAGTATATTTCCACTGAATTTGAATGGAATACAAAGTTCGTTCGAAAGAAAAGGTGAATTTTGAATTTTTTTAAAAGTATTCAATTATTTATAAATATCCATTTTATTTCCTTCAAAGTAACCCCCTTTAGGTATAGTGCTCTTATGGCAGCGCTTCTTCTAATCCTTGAAGCTCTGAAATGCGCTATTCCGATTTTATGTCATCAATTGTGGCTTTCCTTTCATTGATTGCTTCAGTCATTGGGAAAAGGAAAAAAGCAAATCTGGTCAATACGGTGGTTGTTTTTGTCCAAACAATCACTAACAAGCATTGATGTGTGAGCTGGTGCATTATCATTCTGATTCCGATCGTTTGAGCCGTACTGCTTTACGCAAACGTTGAATAACTTCCTTGTAGTAATCCGTATTAACCGTATGAGATATTAGGAAGAACTCATGGTGCATCACGCCGTTGTAATCGAAGAAAACAGTGAGCAAAATCTTCACATTGGATCGAACTTGGCGTGCCTTTTTCGATCTAGGCTCTTCTGACCGATTCAATTGGGATTATTGGGCCTTTGTTCCGACGGCCTAACCATGTATTCACGTTATGTCACCAGATATGCCCTTTTTGAGCAAATCTGATGCAATACGAAAGGACCTTGCTTTTGCTCAACATTTTGCAATTTTTTTGCAATTTCTTAACAAACTTCGCTACCTCACGTTCCATGTCCAAAACATCCGAGAAAAGTGCATGGCACGAGCCGATTGATATGCCAACGTCCTGTGCAACATCCCTACTAGGGATTTGACGGTTTTCCAGAATCATTTTCGTCATTGGTTCGTTGTTTTCTTCGTTTTTTGAGGTGGTTGCAACTCCAGGATATTCTTCATCATCAACACCTTCTCGAATATGCTTGTACCACTTATAAACAATTTTTTGTGACGAAGTAGATTCTCCGAATGCCACAATCAATATTTTAAATGCGTTGGAGCACTTTATTTCATTTTAACGTAAAATTTAATACAGATTATTTGAGCCATTTTTTTGAAAAGTAAAAAATCGAAATAACATATGAAGATCGTGACTAACCTTTTCAGTTGTCGGAAACAAACTTCTCATCTAAAAGGGCTGATAATTGCAACATATTTGAAATACCACCTTAACAAAAAAATTTTGATAATCGAATGTGTACAGCCTGCAAAAATTCGAAATTCACCTTTTCTTTTGAACAGTCCTATTATGCAGTTGGAAAAAATTCTTAGGGCAGTTTTGATATCTCAGTATTATGTTTTGAAAAATTGCAATTTGTATATCTAGAAAAATAAGGATTGTCTTTCAAAGAATTTAAGTCTAAGGAGTTACTGTGAAAAGTCCACTGTGAAAAAGATGTAGCAGATGAAGATACGGTAAAGTCCTATTTTGATAAAGCAGTTGAAAGCAGCAAACTTAGTTTTTTTTGTTTTCTGCGATAAACATTTGCAGTTATTGTATTAATGAGAATAATTGAACATTAGTCGTTTCAAATTCGAATTCTAATACTTTCGATTGATATCATGTAAAGGAATCGATCTAGTGAGCAGACATTTCTTCCTAAAAATTTAGATTAGAATTTTTCTGTTCGATAACAACAATGAAATAATTTACAATTAGCTGAACTTTCCAAATCACATTTAGAGAAATTGCAGTTTTCCATCTAATATGTAATTGAATTAAGGGTAATCATTTATTATATTCACTCAAATGCTATATTTTTTTGTTGGTTATGTTGATTTTCATTATTTGAACCACAGATAATTCAGAACGTTTATATTAGTCATTATATGAATATAAAAGATATCTTTACCGGCAGTTGTTTATATAGTTTATACAGCATATTTATCATAATAAGAATAGGTACAGTGTAATATGCCATTTCACAACTAAAAATTTAATGAACTTAAAATCATATACCTAACTTTTTCGAATTTCAAGACAACGACCCCTATTCAACCTTGTAGCTTCTGGCGGAAAACAAATCATATGAATATAAAGCAAACAGGCATCTGAAAAATACGAGTACCTAGTTCACTTCTTTTTATACATCAATTATTTTTTGATAGAACAAATCATATTTCGATCTTGTATTGTAATACTTTGAAACACCAACTCAAAATCAAATCGAAAAATCAATTTTCTGTAAATCGATTATTGAGACTCGAATTTTTACGTTTATCGATTCAATATTTGGATTTGAATCTAAGTGAAAATCGATTACGAATAAATCGCCCTTCCCAAACTTGAAACACATCCACGCCTATATTGGTTTTCGTATCTGAGTTCAGATTTGTTTTTCATAACGTCATATACGTCATCATAACGTTTCTGAGGTAATGAACTGAAGAACTAGAGCAGTGATTCTTAACCACTTTGCTGCGGTACAGTTAAATGACGCGAGATTCTTCAAGTGTACCTCCAAATTAACCTGATACTCCCACGATGCAATTTCTAGATTTTCAAGTTGAGCACCTTAGAATTTATAGACCTTAAAATCGTACAGAAGACAAAATGTCGATGAACATCAACAATTCGTCCCAAAACAAATTCGTTACATTTGAATTTTTAGAAAAAATAAAATGAGTTTCACCCAGAATTCAATTACCTACCCTTCTAATTATCTTTCATATTTTTCGAGCTTCCTGAC